>OZ004705.1:35447927-36757964 GCA_963924515.1 Vespertilio murinus
TTTGCCAGGCTATGCTTTCATTTGTTCCCCACACAAATGAAACAGAACAACCCAGGACAAAACAAAACTCATGAAATAGACTTTCAACATATAGACAAATAGCGGCAAACTCAAGGCAAGCAGCAGGAGAATAAACAAGTTAATTGTAAAAAAAAATTTCTAAATGGCATACCTCCAAAACAAAAGGTCTAATGATCTTATACAAAGACCTAGGTCTAATTATTGACCAACTGGTGCACCTCCAAACCGAAAGAAAATGGTTGCTCTATACAAAGATTAGGCCAAAACAAAGTCCTATTGGTTACAAATCCCAGAATAACAAAATAAATTCAGCAATATGAAATCAGTGAAACTAGTCAGAGATCAGATTATTGTTATGATAATTTCGATGACATATCTAAGAAGTAAATAGAATTTTGGCACAAGGTGCCCAGTGAATGTACCTGTTGGTCCACAGGAATGCTGCCAAATGAGGATCTTCAAGACATTCTCAGTGGAACCTCCAAAATTGTTCAATGAGACCATCATTCAACATCTGAAATAAAAAGACAAAACTAACTTGTTGCTTGTTATAGTAAAAGATGCTGGTCAGACACACTCTTTTCTAGCAGAACAAATTGCCAATCTACACTAATAAAAGAGAAACATGCAAATTGACTGTCTGCTATGCCCACCAACCAATGCAAATTAACCCAACAAAGATGGTGGTGGCCACGGATCTGGAGCAAGCAGGAGGGTTGGGTTGTCCCCAGCAATGGAGGAGGCCAAGCTTCCCACCTGCCCTGACCACTCAAGGAGTAGCTGGAGGAAAGAAAAGGAGGGGCTGGGAGCCTGAGTCTTGGGGGGGCGTGGCCAGCCTAAAAAACAGCACATAGCCTCTCACCCAGGCTGGCCACACCCCCATGAGTTGAGGGTCCCCGCTGGGGGGCTTGGCCAGCCTGCAAACAGACATCAGCCCCTCACCCAGGCTGACCAGGCACCCCAGTGAGACCCTTACCCCTTGGGCACATGGTCCACCTGCAAACCACCACAGGCCCCTCATCCAGGCTGCCCTACACCCCAAGGGAACCCCCACCCTGATCCAGGACACCCTTCAAACCAGCTGACCCCACCATACACCATGCCTCTATCTATACTAGTAAAAGGGTAATATGCTAATTAGACTGGGAGACCTTCCAGGAGACCTTCAGGACATTCTTCAGAATAAAGCCATGGTGTCGGGACCAAGGTTGAGGCGGTTAGAGGCCAAGATGGGAGGGCAGTTGAGGATGATCAGGTCGGCGGGGGGAAGGAGGGAGGGGAAGGAGAGAAGTTGAGGGTGAGCGGACCAGTAGGGGGGCCAGTTGGGGGCGAGCAGGCTTTCAGTGGAGGTCAGTTGGGAGTGATTAGGGCACGGGAGTGGGGGGGGGACAGTTTGGAGTGAGCAGGCCAGCAGGGTGGCCGTTGGGGACGAGCATACTGGCATGGGGGGCGGGGGCAGTTGAGGGTGATCAGGCTGGTGGGGGGGCATTTGGGAGTGAGCAGGCCGGCAGGCAAGTGGTTAAGGGCAATCAGGCAGACAGGTAGGTGAGAGGTTAGGAGCCAGCAGTCCCTAATTGCGAGAAGGATGTCTGACTGCCAGTTTAGGCTCATTCCCTGTAAACCAGCAGTAGGACATCCTTCGAGGGGTCCCAGATTGGAGAGGGTACAGGCCAGGCTGAGGGACACCCATTCTCCCACCCCTGAATACGAATTTCGTGCACTAGTCTTATATAAGGTTTTGAGGAAGCATGAGGTTTAGAAACTGGTGGACTCAGAGGCATAGTGGGCCGACATTTCCTAGGGAAGCATGATCACTCAGGTCAGACTATTGTTGGTTGGATACCATTCAGAAGCATGATATTGGAGCGAGTCTGGCACTGATTGGTGACTTTCAGAAGTGAGAAACTGAAAGAGTAATTGGCTTGTAAAAGTGTTTAACAAGGCAAGTTCCTGCTTGACAGGACAGGTTTAAAACCAGTCATGGAGGCTACATGTTTCATGGCTTCAGAACAATCATTTTCCTAGATTGTAAGAAACTTTTTTATTCTTAAGTTAAAAAATATTAGAAATGACCAAAAAAAAGTAAGAGAAATACTAGAAGCTACTCATGGTATCAAAAAATATTAAATTTTCCATTCCAGAGCAGGTGCCAGCCTTTGAGGTAGATGGCAGTCTTTGGTGTCAGTGAGATTTCTGTGTAATACAGCTATAATTTATATGCTGATCAATAGAAGTAGGAAAAAGAATGCTTCTGGAAGAAGAGTTGCAGTTGAAGTCAGGACGTATTTAGATCATTTCAAGTTTTCATTCCCTCCTGGCATGTATACTTATTGTACACAACATTCCATTTTAGGAAATATATTTATAAAGCATATGTAAATTTGTGGCGAGGGTTTTCCAAATCCCATTTTTAAAATTCCTTACTTGGTTTTTCTTCCTTATCGCATCAACAAAACAAGACTTTTTTCAAAGAACTTCATAACTTGACCTTTTTTCTTAGCCAATAATGTAAGCCCTTTCCAGTTTTAAGATACTCCCTTCATTTCCAATACAATTAGTCATACTGTTGTTTGTAACCACAGAGTTAGAACGTCATCATTGAACTAAACATTAGAGAAAGTAACTCTAAATGTGTTTTTGGAAAAGACACTATCAGTATGTTCAGTAGCTTGATTTCTGGGTTCAGACAAATCTGAGTTTAAGTCCCGACTCCTCCATTTCTGAATTGTGTGACCTGAGGCAATTTATTCAACTTCTCCAAGCTCCTGTACTCTCATCTGTGAAAGGGTGATGATAAATAATACCTACTTTACATGGTTACTAAGATGATTAAAAGCAATAAATTATGCAGAGAGCTTAGCATATGTTCCTGGCACATAGTAGACATCTAATAAACTGGAATATATTTTTGTAATTAATAAAAGAATATATAAAAAGAAAAAAATAATATCACTCACTCGTTGCAATCCAATATGCTTTCTTGTGTGGGAGAAAAGGAGGGAGTTATGGGTAGTTCATTGGAAATTGTTCATAATCCTGACGTAACCATGAAACTTTGACTTATAAGTGTATCCCATCAGTCATGGGTGATACGGTACATGGGGCGGGGTGGGGGGAGGAGGAGGAAGGGAGGAATCTCTTTTTTGGACATTAAATCCAATACATTTTCATAGACTGAGGAAAAATAAATAAATAAATAATCTTATTGTAAAAAAAATAAAAATATACAAGAATATATGAAGAACATGCCAAAATATGTAATTTGTTTTTCTTATTTCAACTTGTTTATGCATAAAAATATTGCTTTTTAAAAAATACATATTTTTTTATTGATTAGAGAAAGGGAGAGGAAGAGATAGAAACATCAATGATGAGAGAGAATCACTGATCAGCTGCCTCTTGCATGCCCCACACCGGGACCGAACCCAAATCCTGGGCATGTGTCCTGACCATGAATCAAACCTTGACTTCCTGGTTCATAGGTTGACACTCAAGCACTGAGCCACGCCGGTTGGGCAATGTTGCTTTTTAATATTTTGAAGTTCTTTTCCTGACATTTACAACACAAAACTCTACTTAGATCTTAACAACTATTTAAAGTAAGAAATATGTTGAAAACTATATTAACTATGATAAGAGACAGCTTTCCTTGGGTAAGATAATAACAGTGAGAATATGAGGCCAGAGAAATGTATGAGTTCATTAAATGTGGCTAAAGTATCCAGGAAAGAGAGTTCTTTATACTAAAGAACTCTCACTCCAGCTCTACTCAGTCCACTTAATGACAAAATATATGTATCTAGACTACTGCAGCAGAAAATAATGACGTGCCCAATTGGAACAGGGTACTCTGATCCTTACAAGTGGCTCAAAGGGAGAGAAGGCTTGCAAAAGGACACGTAATACTTGTGAAGTTAGTGGCATTGCACCCTGGGAAGACAAACGTTCTGAACAACTCTGGTTGAATACTTATTTATTTATTTTTTAAAATATATTTTATCGATTTTTTACAGAGAGGAAGGGAGAAGGATAAAGAGCTAGAAACATGGATGAGAGAGAATCATCGATCAGCTGCCACTTGCACACTCCCCACCGGGGATATGCCGGCAACCAAGATACATGCCCTTGACTGGAATCGAACCTGGGACCCTTCAGTCTGCAGGCCGACGCTCTATCCACTGAGCCAAACCGGTTTGGGCCGAATACTTATTTATTGAATAAATGTACTATATTTAATCATCCCCTTTGTAGAACATGTAATTCCCACCCCTACCCCCAATCATTTATGTTACGAGTGATGATACTACAAGCATAATTGTATAATTTTTTTCTTCCATTAAAGCAGCATGATGCAGTGATTATAAATCCAGACCCAGGAGCTTCAAATCTCAGCTCTGCCATTAGCCAACTTATGTAATCTTAAATAATTTATTTAACCTTGGTGTCCCTCAGTTTTCTCCTCTGTAAAATGGGGATAATAATAGTACCTACTTCATATAGCTGGCTTAAATGAGTTAATTGTATGTAAAGCGCTTAGAAAAATGCCTGGCATGAGGTAGGTATTCTAGGTGGTAATTACTATTAATAGTGAAATATTGTCTTAGGATGAATTTTCAATTGTAATATACATATGTTACATGCTCAAAGTCACTATATACATATATATGCATATATACATATTATTGTTTAAAGTATTACATATGTCTCTTTTTCCCCCAGTTGAACTCCCCTCCCACCACTCCCACCCTCCAGAACAAGCCCTCACCACCCAGGGTCTGTATCCATTGGTTAAGTTAATATGCATGTATACAAGTCCTTTGGTTGATCTCATACCCCTCCCCTCCTCTGCCTTCTCTCTGAGGTTGGACAGTCTTATCAGTTTCTTAGGGAGAGGGGGAGAGAGATAGAAACATCAATAATGAGAGAGAGTCATTGATTAGCTGCCTCCTGCACACCCCACACTGGGGATCAAGCCCACAACCCATGTATGTGCCCCCGACCAGAATTGAACCCGGAACCCCTCAGTCCTGAGTCCAATGCTCTATCCACTGAACCAAACCAGCCAGGGCTACCTTATGGTTTTAATGCAAATTTATTTGCTATTCAAAGGATAGCTTTCTGTTTCCTCTTGTTTGAATGCTGTTAGTGTCCTTTTGTTCTTTGTGGGTTTGGTGTTAGGCTTTAGCTTTGACTAAAGACTGACGTTTCATAATCTCATTAGCTCATCTGTCATATACAGTACAGGTACTAAGTCCTTCAATTTGTTTTCTTTTTTTGCTTTGTTATTGATTTTCATTTTTTAGATATATATCATTTTATACAGTCATATATATCCATCTTCTATTTTTTTCACTTCTGTTTTCCCTTCTATTTTTCTTTTCTTACAATTTGATTTGTTGATATTTAACTTACCAGAGTTCTCTCCTAAAAGGCAGAGACTCTGTTAGTCACCATTGTATCTACATGCCTAGCCCAGTCCCAGTTCATAGTGGACAACCAATAAATAGTTGTGGAATAGACGAATAAATGAAGAAACAAGTGAATTGGTCTCAGTAGTATACAGACCACGCAAACCTAGAATTACATAATAAGGTCCCATTTATTTAGTAGCCAAATTAAGAAAACCATGAACCTGCTTCTTAAATCATATACCACCACTATCGGAGTCCAGCTGGTCACTCCCACTATCTGATAAACAGCTTCTCCAGATTACCACTCTACCCAACCAATTTCTTCCCAGCATAGACAATGATTTCTCCCTTAATTCTCCAAGGCACAGAGAAGACAAGAATAAAAGAGTTAACAAAAATGTACTGCAGTTTTGAAGATGAAATAATAATACAGTGTAAATTACAACTACTGCTAGAAGGATACTCAATGTGGCAGTGGCCAGCTTACCCCCACCCCCACCCCCGCAACAGAAAAATCTATAGGCATCTCCACACTCTGGAATACTGGCCCTAAGAACACCTAAGAGCCCCCATGGTAAGAGTGGGAGTGGAAATGTGTATGTGCTCGTGTGTGTGTGTGTGTGTGTGTGTGTGTGTGTGTGTAGATGCACACATAGGAGAAAGAGATGGAGAGAGGCAGAGACATTCAGAGAGAGAGAGATCTTTCCTCTCCAAGTCCATGCCCTGTCTCATATGGCTGTTGCAAAGATTGAGTTAAACAAATTAAGCAAACAACTGACAGTGGGAATACCTACCCGCACAGAATGTAACTAGCTCTCATGGCTCAATCAAGTCAATGATAAAGGTTCATTTCCCAGATATGAGTTATTCTGTGTTAAATAGCACTGTGTGAAAGGCACCAATGGCTCCACCCAGAGATGACTATGCCAAGTCCAGTCCTACTGATTCCTTTCACACTTTTTCTTTAAAATATATTTTATTGATTTTTTTACAGAGAGGAAAGAAGGAGGATAGAGAGTTAGAAACATCGATGAGAGAGAAACATCGATCAGCCGCCTCCTGCACACCTCCTGGGGATGTGCCTGCAACCAAGGTACATGCCCTTGACCGGAATCGAACCTGGGATCTTTCAGTCTGCAGGCTGACACTATCCACTGAGCCATACCAGTTAGGGAACCTTTCACACTTTTTATCTCCAGCATAAAGAGATCAGGCATATACAACCCACTTGGCATGATTCAGTATGACAATCTCCCATAAGCAATTAGTTGGATAAAAACACACTTTCTCCCCCCACCAAATATATATGTATATATTTGTAAGCATGACTTTGCAAGGACAGTTCTGCCTAGCTCATATTTTCTGGCATACCCCTGAAATTCCTATGTTGAAATCCTGATGCCCAATGTGATGGTGTGAGAAAGTGGGGCCTTTGGAGAAGGTGCTTAAGCTATGAAGGTGGAGCCCTCGTGAGTGGGATGAGCACCTTGTAAAAGAGGCTCTAAAGATATTGCCAGCCGCTTCCACTCAGAAGATACAGTGAGAAGTCTGGCACCCAGAACAGGGTCTTCGCTGGGTTATGTTGGCACCCTGATCTTGGACTCCCAGCTTCCAGAACTGTGAGAAGTTTTTGTTTATAAGCTATGCAGTCTGGTTCTTGTTTGTTATAAGAACCTGAACAAACCAAAGCACACGGTATATTTTTCCTCTCTGATTCCAAAAGGACATATGCTAGACAATGAGTCCAGTTTACTAGAATACTTCTAAACCAAGCTTGTCAGCCTACTGGAGACTTCCACTTCCTCCAAAAGCAACAAGTGCAATTAAAAAGATCTATTCTGGTGACTTTCCCAAAACAAAAGGAAGTCTTCTCCAAAGGTGAATTGATGACTTCACCTCTATAAAAAAAAAAAACAGCTGGCAACGTTTAACTGATTTAAGGCCAGCTTTCAAAAATAGCAAGTCTTGATGGGCAGCCTCTTGCAGAGGGATAACAATGTAATGTGAGGTGAAATTCAAAGCTGATTTTTCTTCATATTAATATCTGGTTTTCTTATTACTTCTTACATCATGACTCTTTTCTCCGTCATTTGGGTGAACTGAGTTCATATATTAAAATTACATGTTAACTAGGTCTTCTTTTCCTTTTGATTATCTTCATTTTTGAACTAAGGCCAGGTCATTTCTATTTATTTTCTTTTTTTATTATTATTCTTTATGATTAAGGTATTACATATGTCCCTTTTTTCCCCTCTTGCCCCCAGCTCGTGCCCTCACCCGCCCCCTATGTCTGTGTTCCTTGGTTATGCTTATATGCATGTATACAAGTCCTTTGGTTGATCTCTACCCCCTCCCACCACCCTCCCTGCCTTCCCTCTGAGATTTGACAGTCTGTTTGATGCCTCTCTGTCCCTGGATCTATGTTTGTTCATCAGTTTATGTTGTTCATTATATCCCACAAATGACTGAGATCATGTGATATTTATCATTCCCCGACTGGCTTATTTCACTTATCATAATGCTCTCCAGGTCCATCCATGCTGTTACAAATGGTAAAAGTTCATTCTTTTTTATAGCAGCGTAGTATTCCATTGCATAGATGTACCATAGTTTTCTAATCCACTCATCTGTTGTTTGGCCCTTAGGCCATTTCCAAATATTTGCTATTATAAATTGTGCTGCTATGAACATAGGGGTGCATATGTCCTTTCTGATTGGTGTTTCTGGTTTCTTGGGATATACTAGTATTTCCAGAAGGGGGATTACTGGGGTGAATGGGAGTCCATTTTTAATTTTTTGAGGAATATCCAGACTGTTCTCCACAGTGGCTGCGCCAGTCTGCATTCCCACCAGCAGTGCAAGAGGGTTCCTTTTTTCCGCATCCTCGCCAGCACTTGTCGTTTGTTGATTTGTTGAGATAGCCATTCTGACAGGTGTGAGATGGTACCTCATTGTTGTTTTGATCTGTATCTCTCAGATGTTTAGTTATTTTGAGCATGTTTTCATGTATATCTTAAAGACCCCAAATAGCCACAGCAATCCTGAGGAAAAAAAACAAAGTAGGAGGGATCTCAATACCAGATATCAAGCTATATTACAAAGCCACTGTTCTCAAAACTGCCTAGTACTGACACTAGAACAGACATATTGACCAATGAAACAGAACAGAGAACCTAGAAATCTGGCTTTTCCTACAGATCTATTTGCAAGTCATCTCTGTTGCAGAAGTGGCCTTTCACTGAGGAGAGTGCACTGTGTGGAACTGACATTTCTAAACTTCTGAGCTAAAGGTCTGGCCTGCTGTTAAGTCTTGCCACTGGACACAGTGAGATCAAGGATTAATATATACTTGTATTAAGATACTGTACAAATAAAAACCCATAATCCTTAAACTGTTTTAGCAAAATATAAACTATTTCTGAGAAAATAATAAAATCAAGATATTAGCACTAGCTAAGAAGTAACACTTGGCCTCCAGCCCAGATGTTTTTTACTTATTTATACCCTGTGACCTTGGTCAAGTTCTTACCCTCTTATGTTCCTCTTCAGTAAAATGAGGAAGCTGCATTAGATTTATCAATGCTTTCTAGCTGCAATTCAGAATGAATAATTTATTAGGAAAAAAATTATAAAATTTATATTAATAAGGGACTCTTTTTATATCTAAGTAGTTAGAATAAACCTAGGCAAACATTCAGGTATGGCTATCATATGAGAATATAAGGGTAGCTTATGGGATTTTGCACTTGAACAGCAAATCATCTCTTCTAATTAAACCCCAAGAATAAAATGAGTTAGAGATGGACAGTGGGAATCTCTGAGGTAGTCTCTGTAGCCTTCTGCCTATTCTAGAAATCGCTCCTCCTTCTCTCTTTCCTCCTCCCAATACCATGCAGACACAGCAGGGCAGTCCTATCTAAACGTGACCCTTCCTTCCTGCCACAGTTAACCACTTGTGTTCCAAGCTGTGCACCTCACTCCAGCAGGGCCAGTAACATCCATTCCCCGGAATTTGGGTCTTAGATAGAAAAGGTGGAGAGTTGGCCCCTAATGCTTGAAGGCATAAAATGTAAACCTTGGGTATACCAGATAGCCGTGTTCTCTATGGGAAAGATGGTCTATAGATATAAAAGGCAAGCAGAGAATCTGACATTGCTGGTCCATAATAGGCTGTTCTTTGAGAAATATGCCAGTCTATCCTCTAAGTTATTATTATTATTATTATTATTATTGCCTTAGCTGGTAAGGATCTGGTTTTCTTCTTTTCCATCCCCCACCCCTCCCCCCCCCCCAATTCTGTAACCCCCTGCCCCTGCTGCAAAATTTAAAGTAACACAACTTTTGCCTGACTGACATGGCTCAGTGGTTGAGTGCCAACTTATTTATTGGGAGGTCATGGTTCAATTCCCTGTCAGGGCATGTGCCTGGATTGCAGGCTTGATCCCCAGTGTGGGGCGTGCAGGAGGCGGCCGATCAATGATTCTCTCTCATCATTGATGTTTCTGTCTCTCTATCCTTTTCCCTTCATCTCTGAAATCAATTATATATATATATATATAATAAAGTAACACAACTTTTATTCAAATAAGTTTAAACCTTTCATCTCTCTAGCCCTGTCCATCTCTATGGTTTCAATAATACAGCTTTGAGTTATCTGCTCACTTACTCCTTTCTTTTAAATTGAAAATTTTCCATTGATTTAACTACTAAAATATGTAGTTTCTTTAGCTAAAATTGACCTGTAAGGCTTAGAGATAGTTTCACCCTGTTTCTTTCACCCCTATGCCCTTCTATTTTAAAGTCTGTTGCAAAGAGTATTAATAGTTTCCTGTAAAAGAAAATTCTATGGACACAGGTCAGTAAACTATATACCTATATCTATAACTACACCTATATATATTTCTGTTGCACTTGTAATATGGGCCTTTATTTCATCTCCTCAAATCTTGAGGTGAGAGAAAAAAATAAAAGATGTGTGATACTTTCTAAGAACTAATCCTTTGAACCAAAACAACTTAAGATATACCAGAATCATGGTAAATTATCAATATAGCAATGTGACGGCATCCTGCCCCTCAGCAATCCAAATTTCAGTATTATACCCATCTGTAACAATGTAATTATGCACTCCATATACTGCAACGTATCTCTGAGGAAGGAACACAAATTATCTGAGCAAAAATATTAACAGCCAGCATAGGACAAAGGGGTTAGTGATGAAATAATAAAGGTGTTAAGAGATAAAAATTAATAGTTCATCTACAGCTATTGCTAAAATTTTCCTTTGTATTGATTTTTTAGCTGTCTTATCAACTTACAAGTTCTTCATAATAATGTGTTGTTTTTCTAATTTATATGAATATGCATCCTCTCAGAAAAGTCCAATGCCAAGACTAGAAAGTTTCCCTTCTGTTTAGTCTTCAGGGACCATGAGCTATTTTCCCCAACAAGCAAACACAAGTCCTGTGAAATGGACACAGAGCTCTCATGCCTTAAAATTCATTTCTCTGACTGTACAATCATTACCAGTGTAGACAAAGCAAACCCAATTTTCCACTTCCACTTCAGACCAACTAGAGGAGAGACAGCCCTCATTTTAGAATTCTCTAAATTTTCCCTAACAGGAGTGGTAGGAAAAGCATAACATACCAAATCACAAATGGGTCTTTTGACAAACTGCCAACCTAGTCGCTCTAAAAGGAAGAAAAACAATGAACACAAAGGACAAAATAAAGTAACAGCTGAGAAACACAGTTGAAAATGGAACTAAAAATGCAAAGGAAGGGAGTGGAGGAAAGGAGGTAGTCCAGCATACACGTAACTTCAGAGCCCCAAAGGAAAACTCTATAAAGAAATATGTGCTTTAAAATTTATGGATAAATATCTTTATAGCAGAAAGTCCTGTTGATTAAGTGGTATGCACTGGATACTTGAATATTATAGTCCAAGAATTTTTGGTGCCAAAATTAAAAGTTAGAAAAACCTTTTGTACTTTCTGTCTCCAAGGATGATTTATTTTAAAAGATAAATATATATATTTAGCTGAAACCGGTTTGGCTCAGTGGTAGAGCGTCGGTCTGCAGACTGAGGGGTCCCAGGTTCGATTCTGGTCAAGGGCATGTACATTGGTTGCGGGCACATCCCAGGTGGGGGGTGTGCAGGAGGCGGCTGGTCGATGTTTCTCTCTCATCGATGTTTCTAGCTCTCTCTATCCCTTCCTCTCTGTAAAATATCAATAAATATATATATATATATATTTAAAAATGTATATATTTAATCTGTAAGTTTTGCTGTTACAGAATGTGTTTAAAAATATAAATCTTTTCGAACACAATGTCTTTGTTCCATAAAAGCTGTGGATTCATTTGTAAATTAATTTTCTAAGGCATTTTCATGACATACAAAACATGAAAAATTATGTGAAAGTTTACTTGAGACAATTTCATGTAATTCCCCATGGGTTACAGTAAAATCAAAACACTAACTCCTAATAGGTAAGTGGAATGAAGCCTAAATTTAATTTTTATTATTTTTCATTTTTATCAAAGGTATTGTGGTGACATTGGTTAGTAAAATCATAGTATTGAGGCATACGATTATATAATACATCATCTGTATACTGTATTGTGTGTTCACCACTCCAAGTCAAATCTTCCATCACCATTTATCATCTCTATACCTACTTTCACCTCCCCCTCTCGTTAATCAAACTGTTGTCTCTATGAATTGTTGTTTGCTTGTGTGTGTTTTTCTGCTTAATCCCGTCACCATTTTTACCCAGTCCAACAACCCCCTCCCCTCTGACAGGTGTCTGCCTGCTCTCTTTTCTTTGACTCTATTTTGTTAGTTTATTTTATTTAGTAAATTGCACATATGAATGAAATCATATGGTACTTGCCTTTCTCTGACTGGCTTATTTCACATAGCACAATGTTTTTTAGGTCCATAGATGCTAAAGGGTAAGATTCCTTTCCTTTTCATGGCTGAGTAGTATTCCATTGTGTAAACATACAGCTGCTTTTTTATCCACTCACCTGGCAAATCTTGACTATTGTAAGTAACACTGCAATGAACACAGAGGTGCATATGCTCTTTCAAATTAGTGTTTCGGATTTCTTCCGATATATTCCCAGAAGTGTAATCACTGGTCATAAGGCAGTTCCATTTTTAATTTTTTGAGCTAACTTCATACTGCTTTCCACAGTGGCTGCACCAGTCTGCATTCCCACCAGCAGTGCCAGAGGGTTCCCTTTTCTCCACATCCTCATCAGTACTTATTGTTTGTTGATTTATTAATGATAGCCATTCTGATAGATGTGAAGTGACATCTCATTGTGGCTTTAATTTGCATTTCTCTGATGATTAGTGACGTTGAGCATCCTTTCATACATCTATTGGCCACTGTATGTCCTCTTTGAAGAAGTGTCTATTAAGGTCCTTTCCCCTTTCTTTAATCTGATTGGGTTGTTGTTGTTTTTGTGGGGGTTTTTTGGTGTGTGTGTTGAGCTTTATAAGTTCTTCATAAATTTTGGGTATTGCCCTAACCGGTTTGGCTCAGTGGATAGACCATCGGCCTGCGGACTGAAAGGTCCCAGGTTCGATTCTGGTCAAGGGCATGTGTCTTGGTTGCGGGCACATCCCCAGTAGGGGGTGTGCAAGAGGCAGCTGATCGATGATTCTCTCTCATCAAGGTTTCTAATTCCCTATCTCTCTCTCTTCCTCTCTGTAAAAAATCAATAAAATATATTTAATAAATAAATAAAGACACTATATTTACCCCATTGTATATTTTTGCCTCCTTTGTCAAATACTTATTGACCAAAATGTTTTTTTTCCTTGATCTAAAGATGTTTGATGGAAGACTGTAGAGGACCCCTTGGGAATGCACATAGATGACCTTTAAATTAATGTCTGCTGAATCCGAGGTGACTGACAGCCTCCCAAAATGTCAGAGACTGTTATCAGTACCGATTTCTTATCTTTATCCGTGTGCTTGAAACGAGGAACGAATAGGACCTTGACTTACCCAGGAATGAGGGAATGAATAGGACCTGTGGGCACACCCAAAACTTCTCTGTCCTTAAACCCCACCCCTGAAAATCAATAAATGAGCTGTGTTGTCTGTGGTGGTTGGCTGACTGTTTCTCCATCAGAGTGGCAGCCCCCACCTGGATCCCAGTTTGAATCTATTTCTGTGTCTTGGTCTTTCTCTCTTTTTTTTAAATTTCTTAATCCCCAGTTCCTCCACTCAGGAACCTGTTGTTTTCCGTGCGGGTCTCAGAAAACAGAGAAACAGCCTCCACAGAAGACAATTCCTTAAACTGTCTAATGTTAAAGAATATAACAACAATTCCCACATTTTTCCAGAAGTATAAATGGAAACACTTTTCAGAAACATTCTATTTGAGAAGTTTGCCTGTATCTAAAAGATTGTTTCACTTCTCTTACTGAATTTATATATATCATCAATTGCCTTTAAAGGTATTTACTTAACAATTTTTGGATTTTCAGATCTATTTTTTTTTAATAATCGTTCCTCCCCAAACATCTGTTCTTTTATTTGTTAATATATAATAATACTTTCATTGGCCTCTAATTATCTCCCAGGTGCTCTCCTACTGAGCATTTAAAATACTTTATTGTACTTAGTCCTGTTTAAAATAAGAAAAGTGTTCATAAGTGGAAAAGACAGCACCTGTATATAAGTCCTCTGTTCTCTAACTCCATGCTTGTTTTGACAATGTTACATCTGACAGAGCAAGCATATTTTCCTTCCAAGGTGAAAACTTATAGGTATATTTTCTCCCTTGATGCTATTTCGTAATTTCTAGCATTCTTTAATTTGTATCTTGGTCAGTTGTTTCACCTAAGAAAAAATATTTAATAAAGAAATTCAAAATATAGGGTATTTGTAATAAGTTTTGAGATGAAAATCAAAGTTTATTTACTATTTTTAATTTCAGTGCATATCATTTAAAAATACCAGCAATTCTTCAAAGTTTTACCATATGAGCATTACGATGTTATATGTGGGTACAAAGGGAAAACTTTCCCCGGTGGCTGCTACTCTGTGCAAACTGCAAAGAGAAAACAAGTAATAGGAAAAGTAAAATTGAAAAGCTGCTGTGTTAATAAATCCTTATTATTGGTAAGAAGATTTACTGTTAAAATATGTATTTTTAATTTAACTGAGAGTACGGAGACAAACAGGCTACATGTCTAAGCATCTCTTTATTTAATGCAGAACTATTTTATATTAAAGTTTCAATTCACTTAATTTAAGTTTTATAAAAGAATGGATATTTGATTTGACTAATCTCAATTTCGCATCTGATAATTAATAGTTTTTTCTTTCAAACGATTTTGGCCAATAAATCTCCTTACATGTTCAAAGTAATACTTTACTTGTTTTCAATTCATTTCAATTATTACCAAACTATTAATCAGGTGAATTCCTTATTAATATGCTTAGTCAATAGTTCCTTACATTTGTCATTATTTGCTAATCCTTTACATTTGGAAAGTATTCATATTATTTTTGTTTAGCAAATTAGAATGCAGACACCACACATCCCCTGATTTATATAGATCGAGGTTCCCTATTCCAGGATGAACTTTTCAAATGTAGAAATAAGTACAGTTGTTATCTGGATAGATATATATTTCCTGCAGTTATACTAACCTACAGTTTAGGAAGGTTTACATTGTTATTTTTCTTAGTAATCTATTCCTACTGGGGCTGGGGAGGTCTCTTTTTGCCCTACCCTACTGTATCTACCTGCTATCAAGTTGACATTAAAAAATGTTAAATTCATGAGTATTTTAGTTATTTGAAATACTTTTCCTTGCTATGTTCAGTTTCCTTATGATAAAAATGACTCTTTTATACCTAAATTTTACATTAAATAACTTGGTTTTTTTAAAAAATCTTTATATTTAAGGTGCCGTGATTCGGATGTGAGCCCTAAATTAGTTGTATTTTAAAATAGCTGCCGTTGCAAAAAAAAAAAAAAAATTAACAACTTTATTAACAAATAGGCTATCTCAGTATACATTTTTTAAAAAAAAGTTTCTAGTATTGGTACTATAATTTTATCTAAAACATGCCTGGAAGGCAACAGCAGCTACCCAGTTTCCTAACATGTATACCACACCTGCAAGTAGGACAGTCAAAACTGCTGGAAAGAAAACTGTCACCGGCATCATCCCCTTAGGAAACAATAATTATATCCATGCACATTTAAAATACTCACATATAGTCAATGTATACATGCGTAACGAGGAGGAAGGACACTGATATTTTATCTATTCATTTCCATTATGATGATTATAAAAAAAAAGTCTACCTCTCCCTTTTTGAATTATTTTTCTGGAGATGTTTTCATTTCTCATGGCGATTGGTTACGGGGAAAGGGGCTTGTTCTTTCTAAGGGCAAGAAGCCACAGTTTTATATGAATACACAGCTGGAGGCTGTAAAACTTGCTTTTATAAACCCTTTCGTGGCCCTCACACAGCGGTTGGTAGGCCAGCAGCAGCAGGCGGCTGAAGCCTGCCACGCCACTCCAGCAGGCAGCAGGCCGCCGGCCTCCGGAGCCAGGCTCTGCCTTTGGCCGGCGCGGTCGGGCCGGGTCGCCGCGGCCGGTGCCGCCTGAAATAGGCTCCGGGCGGGCCGTCCCTCTGGGCGCTATGCTGGGGCCCGAGTTGGGGAGGACGAGGGTCAGGGCTCCGGGAGGGCCCCGGGCAACCACGCTCACAGGGCCTTTCCGTCGCGGCCTCACGGAGCACAGCAGTGCCCGCGGGTTCAGAAACCGCAGCGCCCCCGGGTGCACGTCGCAGGCCTTCCGGCCGGGGCCGCCCCCGTCGCTCCCCGGGCCCGCCGCCGCCGCCGCCGCCGCCGCCGTTGCCAAGGCGACCGCCACCGAAAGTTCCCGGGCGGCCCCGCCCCCCGGCCAATCGGACGGCGCTCGCCGGAGCCGGGCTCCCTTTGTTCCGCAGCCATTTCTGGCCCCGGGCGGGAGCTGCGCCGCTGCGCCGAGGGCCCGAGCGCCGGAGCCTCTGGGATGGTGTGGGACCGGGTAGGTGACGCGGAGCGCGGCGGCCGAGGGCGGGCGGGCGGGAGCGGGGGCTGCAGCCCCGAGGCTGGCGGGCCGGCCGCGGGGAGAGGGCCGCCGGCTCGCCGCCCCGGCCCCCGCCCGCCCGGCCGTTTGGAGCCGGCGGCGGCGGCGGCGGCGGCGGCGGCGCGGTTCCGAGCCCAACAGCTGCGGCTCCTCAGGTGTCCAAGGTCACGGCCCGGGGCCTCCGGAGCTGGGCGGTGGGCCGGGGAGGGTCTGCTCCGCTCCGTGGAGGGTCTGCCCCGCTCCGGAGTGTTCGCCGCCGCCGCCGCCGGGGAGAGGGCGGCGTTGGAGGACCGCGGGCGCCGCCGGCGCTGCCCCGGGGCTGCGCTCCCCGCCGGTCCCGGACGCTGCCCCGGGGCGGCCGCTCTTTGTCCCCTCCGGCCCGCAGACGCCGGCCCGCCGCGCCCCGCCAGCTGGTCGCTCTCTGCCGGCCGGCCTTCCCCCCGGGGCCTCCGGGCCTCGAGACCCGTGCACGTCGTGTCACCGTGTCTCACTCACTGTGTGGGGTTTGCGTGGGCCGGGTGGCTGCCCTCCTGCCCCTTTGTACTTGCCCCGCGCCCGCGCGCACCGGGGGGCCCGGACCGCTGCCCGGAGCAGACCGGCCACCACCGCCGCCGCCGGTGTGGGCACGGCTTTCTGGCTTTAAACCTGAGCGCCTCTGATGTGTGCACGGATTTTAAAAATCGACTGGAGGTGGCGAGGATTGCTTACATTTTGTCCGTTATATATCTTAATTACTAAAGCATTTGGCCCGTCAGCAGGTATCAGTGTAAAAATGTGAAGTGGGAGGCTATCCACAGATTGATTTTGACAGTTGTTAGTAAGAAGCTTAATACCAATCCTGCTTTGAAAACACCGATGACTTCAAAGGTGAATACATAAATGGTGCTTTTTTTTTTTTCCCCCACCCTGAAGAAAAGGTGTTTTTGAGATAGGTATATTCTGAAGTGCAAGGTTGCAAAATGGCTGGCCCCGATGGGCTCATTTTTTGGGATAAGCGCCTTTGGGATTTTAAGTTTTCCTATTATTACTATATCAAAGCTTTCCTATCAGAATGGTACATAAGTTATACTTAGTGAAGCAGGAATCGATTCTCTTTTCCACTTTCACTCTGCCCTGCACCTCATTCTTAGAGAGTGACTCCACCAAGTTGAAAGCTTGCAAATGCAAAAGGGAAATAATAGTTTGAAGGTGCAGATTTTCTTTTTAACTCCTTGGCATATGTAATGCATAAGTGCACGACAGTTTGGCAGTGTGGTTTTTACTTCATCTTATTTCATGTGAGCCTAATGAACTGTTGGTGCTCTATTTGTTTTTCCCTAAAAACCCCCATTAGGCTGATCAGGCTTGATGTGTTTTCATCGCCTCTTCGTCCTATATATTGAGAGAATTACTAAATTCTGCCCACTGATGTCTCAACCTATGAAAATCTGTTAAAGTAATCAAACTTTTTACCATTATATATTGTGAACAGAAGATTTTGATAAAAATACATGACATTCCAGTTGTAAATATTCTCATTGTAAGACTTGTTGTATTCATTGTTTTATGACTAGTCTAAATATTTGTGTGAAAGCCAGTACATGAACTTAATTTTTCTAAATACTGTAAATGAACTGCATTGAAATGTAAACGTACTATATGTAGAAGAACTGCTTGCATTTAACCGTGTTGGATTCTGCAAAAACTATTTTTAAGAAATGTGGTTGTAAAGGCAGCTGAACCAAATGACATATGCAATGGGGGAAAAAAAGATCAAATGTAAACTGCAGAGGAGCACAGCAGTGAGTTATTTTTATTTCCCAGGACATAAATTATGAATATTTCTTCCTGGAATTGATATTTGATTATATATTGTTGCCAAAAAGATCTTGTACCCCAACCCCTCCAAATTTTTCTTGTACCCCACCCCCTCCAAATTTTGGTTTATCAGCAAAAGGGTAAGAAAGCTGAGAGAATCAAAGGGAATTTAATAATTTGAGGAGCACAGCATGTATTGCTCTTATTGCTTGAGATGGGAGGGAGGAGGGAGTGAATTAACATTTTTTCCATGTAATATACTGTGCATTATTTGTAGGCATTTAGCATACGTATATTGTACTTATATCATAGTCCTGTGTTACCACCCTATGGCAGTGGTCGGCAAACTCATCAGTCAACAGAACCAAATATCAATAGTACAATGATTGAAATTTTTTTTGAGAGCGAACATTTTTAAACCTAAACTTCTAATGCCACTTCTTCAAAATAGACTCGCCCAGGCCGTAGTATTTTGTGGAAAAGCCGTGCTCAAGGGGCCAAAGAGCCGCATGTGGCTTGCAAGCCGCTGTTTGCCGACCACGGCCCTAAGGGAATTACTTCCGTTTTACTGATGATGGAATAACTGAAGTATAGATATCGAAGTACTTTGCCCAAGATCTTAGGGTGTTCAAGGCTGGATCTGAATCTAGACTTGCCTAATTACAAAGCTCATAACTCTTTTATTTATAAAATTTTATGTAAATATGTAATTATATATTCAGATTCTTATAATGAATACATATACATTGAATGAATACAGAATCTTATAATGTGATCTACTAGTAACTATAGATCATAGACACATTACTAAAATAGTGAAAATGAGCTGAAGTAATGAATGGGTAAATTAGTTAAACCAGACAGGACTTAATTATCCACATGCATTTTAGAAAAGGAAAGGAAGTGTTTACCTGGATGAGATGTAATCGGTAACAAATTTATAAAGCTGGTTTCTAAAATGCATGCAGCAGGCATTTGTGGATGAAACACTCTTAGAAATGACCTTAACACAAAGAGGGGAGAAAAAAAGAAATCCATCAAATTTGGAAGTTAAGAGGAATGACAAAGACCCATTAAATAACTAAACTGAAAAATACTTAGTAAGACCCCTGACAAGGTAAACTGAAGTCTTTATAATAGAAATAAACAAACAGACAAAAAAATAGAGATGTCCCAGATAAGGAACATAAACAAGGTGTGGGAGATTAATTTTATACTGAAAACTAAAGCAAAAAACATTGGAGTTGCATTTTTATAATTGGCTTTGAAGTACTCAGAATCCTATAGTAAAATAATTACCAGCGGAGCCCCTTAAACCTCAGGTGCAGAAGTTACTGCCATGGTGAAAAGGTTGATCCCAGAGGGGCCAAGCTTCCATTGCTTTTGTCTTTACTAAAGAAGGAATTAGGAAACATTTTCAGCAAATCATGAATGTACTAAATAGATGCACATAAATTATTAGGATTATGCTGCCATTATTAATAATGCTTCTGAAACATACTTAATGAAGTAAAAATAGAGTTTATTTTGGTAGGATAACAGGAAAATAATGAGAAAGCAAATTATGAAGGACTTCTTGTGCCATTTATTCATTCACTAACCATTTATTAGTGCTGGGATTGTGCTTTGTCCTCAAGAGAGTTAAATACTATTGGAGAGAATGAAATGTAAACAAAAAAGTATAGTTATAGCTTTTATTATATAAATCATTGGGACACCCAGGAGGGCAAATGATAGATTTCATGCAGAGTAGGAGAAATGGTGCAGGCATTTCAGGGGGTAGGGTAGCACTTGAGTGTATGTCAGTAAAGCTAAGGACCTATTGTGTTTTTGAAACTCAAAGCAGTTGAGAGGCCCTAAAAGATACAGAGAAGTATGCAAACTTCTGTAAAGGACCAAACTGTTTTCTGTTTTGTGGGCCCTACTAGCTCCACCATTTTAATGCAAAAGCAGTCCAGTCTTAGACCTCACTAAAACTAATGGAATAACCAGATTTGACTTGTGTTGCCCTAGTAAAAGCCATTGAAAGATTTGAAAGGAATTTACCACATTGATATGTGTGAATCAGTAAAAGCAGAACAAAAATAGAAAATAATTATTTTTAAGCACTGTAAAGCAATAAGAACAGAAAACACAATTCAGTTTTATAAATGGGAAAATTCACAGAAGAGGAAATAGCCAATAAATGTGAAATGTTCTATACCATTAATAGGGAAATACAAGGTTGTAGGGCATTTCATACATTGACTAAATCAGTACAGCCACTTCAGTTTTAAAGTAAAAATATTTTGACCCTGCAATTTCCATTTCTTAGAAAATAGGGATATATCCAAAGTCAGTTGTGTTCAATATGTCTTTGTCAGTAGCAACAGAAGCTCCAGACTTACAGTCACCTTTCATCTCCTGCACTCTAGTTCATGAATGGGTCTATATTTGTCTGCCTTTTTTGTTTTGTTTTGTTTTGTTTTGTTTTGTTTGTTTGTTTGTTTTTGTTAACCTCGTTCCAACTCTTTATAATTCTTTTCTCAACCTATGCTTAAACATCCCCTTCACTTTCTTGCTCTTATAGAAACCTGTTGTTTTGCACTGCGCAGTTTGGTTGTTTTATTTATTTTTCCATACTTCTCCCTGTCACTGTTCCTACAGGCGGGAGAGGTGTCTGCCATCCTTCTCCCCCAACAATCCTCAGTTTTGTGTTATGTCAGCAAATTACCCCTCAAGATTGCTATTAACTATTGACCTCATTTCTCTAATCTGTTTTTAGCTCCAGGCTCATTGCATCTCTTTCCAATACCACCTCAATCTTCATATTACAATTGAAAAGAGTATACATAACTGGTATTTCCAGTATCCTGGTCTCTCATATCCTAGACCTTTTCTTCAGTGTTCTTCCCATCTACCTGTCTCTTCCCATCACTCCCATAGTGGTACCCCCTTGCATTGCTAATAATTGCAGTCCCTCCATAGTTACCATTTCATGAGTTCTACTTTGTGACCCTACTTCCTGTTTTTGTGGTTCACTCCTAGTCAGTATCTCAGTCCCAACCATCTTCTGACCCCAATGGAATCTCCAGTCTATTCATCCTATTACTAGTTTCCTGGCACTCATTTCTTGATGTTTTCACTCCCTTTCTTACTTCTCTTATATTCCATGATCAATCATTTTTAGCTCTTCTTTGGATCCACTCCCATGCTCTTTGCTTCTTTATTAAGACCCACAGCTCTGGTTAAACCAATTCTGCCTTCTTTGCACCTGCCCCTATGTAACTCAATGTGGCAGGAAGCAAGCACACCACCACACATGACCACTTACCTCAAGTTGGTCCTTAATGCTGCTCTTGATTGTGCTTTATTTTCCTAGTCTGTTCACTCTCCAAACTGACTATTTTATATCTTCTTCAAATATCCAGTATCTCTTTTCCCATCCTCACTTTAAGCTCATGACATTGGTTCCTGCTTTGCTAAGAAAATTGAAGCAATCGGAAAATTTCCACAAACTCCCATTACCCTGTGTACTACCAGAATCTGGTCAATGCATGTTACCTTAGATCAACTGCTTTTGTACTAGATCCCATTCTTTCTCATTTGCTTAAGAACATTTTTTTCAGCTTCTGTCCTTCCACATAATTTTTTAAAATTTATTGGGTTTCTGGCAGCAACAGACATGCTATTCCCCCCACACACACACCCTTTAAAAAAACAAAAACAAAAAAATACCTGATTCACTCTTTACTGTCAGTTTCCTAATATTTTGTGTGTTTCCTTTTCCAGCATTATTCCTCACAGGAGATGTCTATACTTCTTATTGCCAGATTTTCTCTTTCCATGTTTTATTAGATCCACTTCCAGTCAGGCCTTTGCACCATTCCCACTGAAACAGGTCCTCGGGTTCTCCAGCTACTACTGTGTTGTCAAATACCATACCCCATGGATTCTGTTCGTCTTACTTGATCTATCCTCAACATTTGACGCCTATTTGTTCCCTTATCTCTGCAACACTTCCTTCTTTGCTTTCCAGGTTAACACACACCCTGGCTATCTCCGACTTCACTGCTGGTTCCTTATAGTTCTCTTTCGCCTTCCTTCTCACAAACCTCTTAATGTTGGAAGGCCCCAGGGTCAGTCCTTTTTTGTTTAATCTTCACCTGAGGTCATGATTTTTAGAGAGAGGGAGGGAGAGAGAGAGAAACATAAATGTGAGAGTGAAACATTGATTGGTTGCCTCCGGCATACGCTACAACCAGGGATCAAACTGGCAACCTAGATATGTGCCCTGACCAGGAATCAAACGTGCCACCTTTAGGTGAACTGGACTACACTCCAACCAACTGAGCCACAGGGGCCAGGGCTGTTTGTATTTTATTTTCCTGTCTATATTCCCTCCATTGGTAACCTCATGCAGCCGCATGGCTTTAAATACCAGTTGGTTGGAGCATTGTCCAATCCCTTACACTGAAAAGTGGTGAGTTCATTCCATTCCTGTCAGGGAACATACCCTGGTTGTGGATTCAATTCCCTGTTGAGGTTTGTATAGGAGACAGCCAATTGATGTTTCTCTCACATCGATATTTCTCTTTCTCTTCCTCTCTGTAAAATCAATAATAATTTTTAAAATTTTAAACACCAGCAATGCCCAATTTAGATTTTTAGCTCCTCTCCCTAGCTTCAGTCTCACATGTTTAACTGCCTATTCAACATCTCTACCTAATCTATATATATATAAAAGCCTATCATGCAAAGTGTCCCCTTGGGAGTTTGACAGATTGGAAGCCCAGTTACTCGCTATGACGTGTGCTGACCACCAGGGGCAGCGCGTAATGAAGGAAGGCCCCGGCTGGCAGCCACTAGGGACATTACCCATGCATGAATTTTGTGCCCTGGGCCTCTAGTGTGTAATAATTGACATAAAACTCAGCATGTCCAAAGCTCAACTCCTAAACTTCCTTTGCATAGATTTCCCCATTTCTTAGTGGCAACTCTATTCTCGCAATAGTTCAGGCTAAAATCTTAGAGTTATTCTTGATTTTGCTTTTTTTTTTTTTTTTTGGACTCTTCAAATCCATTCCTTCAGGACAACATGTATTTTTTTTTTTTAATATATCACCATAATCCAGAATTTTACTATGTCTCACTCCACTACTGCCACACTGGTTCAAACCATTACTGTCATCCCCTTGGATTACTTAAATAGGTTACTACTTGGTTTCTCCATGCTGCCCTAACCCCTCCCAACAGTCTTTTCTCAATATAGTAGCCAGACCAAGTCTTTGACAAGTAAGACAGTCTCTGTCGCTTCTCTGTTCAAAGTCCTGCAATCACTCCCCTTCCAGAGAAAACTAGTCCTTACAGTGGCTGGCCCACAGGGCTCTCCACAATGTGCCCAGCACACTCCCCTTCCACCTTACCTCCTTGACCTCGTTTTCTGCTGCTGCTTTTCCTCCTTGCCCACAGGCCTCCTTGTTAGATCTTAAACATATCAGTCATGCTCCTACTTTAGGGCCTTTGCTTTAGGTGGTTCACCTGTTAGGAATATATTTCTCCCAAATATCTACTTGGCTCACTGGTCTTTGCTGAGATTTCACCTTCTCTAAATACCCAGTCTAATACTGCATCTTACCCTCTCCCATCCTCCTTATTCTGGATTCTTTATTTTTACATAGCACGTACTGCCTTCTAACATACTTATACTCCAGCCATCAGTCTAGTGCTCCATTGCCCTATGACCTGTTTTGAGCTAAGAATTATTTTTACATTTTTAAAGGGTTATAAAACAAAAAGAATTTACGCCACATCTGCAAAGCCTAGAATATTTACTGTCTGTCACTTTGCAGAGCTGTCTGCCCTATAGATTCTGTTTATTGTCTTTCTCCACGAATGTGTGCTCCCAAGAGGGCAAAGATCTTTGTTTCATTTATTGCTGTATCTGCAGCAACTAGAACACAGTGCCTGTAAATATTTGTCATATGAATGAGTTGCTTGTAATGGTGCACAATTGTAAAAAGGGTAAGTGTTCATCAGTAACCTGCACTGCAGTTGGTAATGAAATAGAGGTGTATGTAATGAGTAGCAAAGCTAAGAGTTTATATAGAACAAAAGAAAACATTTTATTTCTACAGAAACATATGTATTTAAACACATACAAAAACAGCTCTATATGGCTATTCATTGAATGGATATTAGAATACCTCCAGGGAAGAGTCTAGGATTAGGAGAGGTACTTGAAGGGAGCTTATATTCACATGATAATTTTTCTTTATAAAAGAGAAGGGAAAAAAGAAATAGGTTCTAAATAAAGCAATGAGAAGAAGTAGAGAGTAATTGGGGGGGGGCGGGGAGCTTTGCCTTTGTGAAATACCATTATTTGGCCAGCAATCTGAATGTAGAAAGGAGTGAGCAATATGAATATCTGAAAAAAGAATATGCAAAAGTAAAGCCTCTTAGGTGGGAACGAGCGTAACATTACTGGAGAGCTACCGGGGAGGGAGGAATCAAGCCATGTAGCTTTCACTTAGGTAACTTAGTAGTCCCAGAACTACAGGTGAACGTGGAATTGGATAAAAGTTTTCCTGAAGGCTTGGAGAATTTCAGTAGCAAGTATAAAGGGGGGGAAAGTAAGGCTGGCTTGTATGGAATATGACCAGATTTGTTATTTACAGTTAGGTAAATGTTTTATTTCTAGAAGCTGAAAGGACCATGCTCTTTAGTTGCTTTATAGATGAGGAAATGAACCAAATGAGTATAAGGTTGCCCAGCTAGCTATTCTTCGCGCTGATAACTAAGAAAAAGAGTCCCAGATCTCTGACGCTTCTTTTATACTGATTTTATTTTGACTCTTCATGGCACAGGAGACTTAAAGACGTGTGGTCAGAGGCATTTTGTCCCAAAGCCCTATGAAGTTGCAATGCCATGACTTCAGATGTCTGCATTGCCTCCCCAGATAACATCCTTCCCCTGGCCGCTGGCACCCCCTTCCCACCTCACCCCCATTAATCAAAAATGAAACATTGGAGCAACTGTAAAGGTAAGAGGTTTTTCTGGAGTCTTGTAACAGAATCGAAAGTGTATAGTTGTTTAAGATTTAATGTAGGAATTTGATGGGGAAGCTTAGTAAACAGTTGAGGTATATAAAGGAAAGACAAAAAACTCCAGCTTTATTAAATAAAGGCTTTTGATGTTGGCCCTTACTGATCAGGTGCACAGAAAGCAATTTTTATTTACAACACAGAATCTACACATTCACACATCAGTTAGATTCCAGTAGAGCTTAAAAATTGCTCAGCAGCCCTAGCCGGTTTGGCTCAGTGGATAGAGCATCGGCCTTAGGTCCCAGGTTCGATTCCGGTTAAGGGCATGTAACCTTGGTTGTGGGTACATCCTTAGTAGGGAGTGTGCAGGAGGCAGCTGAATCGATGTTTCTTTCTCATTGATGTTTCTAACTCTCTATCCCTCTCCCTTCCTCTCTGTAAAAAATAAATAAAATATGTATATTTTTTAAAATTGCTCAGCTGTCCTGGCTAGTGTGACTCAGTGGTTAGAGTGTGGGCCCAGTCAGCGAGTTTGGGAGACAACCAATCAATGTGTCTCTCTTACATCAATGTTGCTCTCTCTCCTCTCTCTATCTCTCTCTTTCCTCTCCCCTCCCTTCCACTCTCTCTGGAAATCAATGTAATAGTCTTACTGTGTCTGTATGAAAATCAATGGAAAAAAATATCCTCAGGTGAGGATTAACCAAAAAAGAAAAAAAAATTGTTCAGCAGTTAGGGCAAAATTGTGATTTCAAGTAAAATTATCACTATACATCTCAAATGCTTTTGAGTCAGATTTATGAAATGCCTAACCACATATTGAATTATTGAATTTAATAGCATAAAGAGATCTTAGAAATTTCCTAGTTCATCCCTCTCATTCCAGACTTTTATTGTATTTGTAGTTTTCCAGCTATAAAATTCTGCATATACAAATGCCTAAAAAATGTTTGCTTATTGATTTAATTTCTGGAGTTTCTTCCTTCTAGAATATGCATGCTACTTCTTTAAGAATGTATGATGACAAGTTGACTAGAAACTGTACTTTATTAACTGTCTATAATATGAATTAGTTACTGTATGAAAGTTTTTCATTGAAATATCATTTCATGTGACTTTAGACAAAGATTTGCTTTCTGGTTCTCCAACTCTACTCCAGAAAAATGTTTAGAAAAAATTTACTTTATAATAAATGAATTTATTTATTTTTCTAAGAATCAATTCAGTGTCATGGAAATAGTGTGTGCTTTGAAGTGGTTCATTAGACTACTATGACTACCATTATCTATACTAATAAAAGGGTAATGTGCCAATTAGACCAAGCTGACCGACCATCTTCCGGACGTCTGACTTTCTTCCGGACAAAGCCATGGTGGTGGGGGCGGAGGCAGAGAGTGCAGTTGGGGGCAAGATCAGGCTAGTGGGGGAGGGCAGTTGGGGGTGAGATCAGGCCTGCATGGAGGGCAGTTGGGGGCAAGATCAGGCTGGCAGGGGAGGGCAATTAGGGGCAATCAGGCAGGCAGAGGCAGTTAGGGGCAATCAGGCCAGCAGGGGAGAGCAGTTAGGGGCGAGATCAGGCTGGCAGGGGAGAGCAATTAGGGGTGAGATCAGGTCAGCAGGGGAGGGCAGTTAGGGGCGAGATCAGGCTGGCAGACAGGCAGGTAGGGGCGGGCGATCAGGCAGGCAGGCAGGTGATCGGTTAGGAGCCAGTGGTTCCAGTTTGTGAAAGGGATGTCCTATTTGGAGAGGATGCAGGCTGGGCTGAGGGAATTCTCCCACCCCCTTCTGCATGGGTTTCATGCACCAGGCCACTGATAATTGTATAATCATAGATGGTATTTACCTCATAGACAGAATAGGCACACAAAGTATACCACTTGTTTCAAATTACGATAATTTGTAAGGATATATTTTCTTTACACTATTCTTAGTTATTAAGTTATTTTAGTTATTCAGTTAGCTTCCTTAGTGAGAAAAACATATTTAGAAGAACCCAATGATAATTCTAACAATTTTTTATCTTACAAAGTTTTCATTTACTGTTTTATAAAAGTCTTAATGTTAAATGATTTATGAAGTATTTTCTTAAAATAAAAGGTAAAACAGTATATGATACAAATGATTAACAAAACGAAAAGTACTAGAACTCTAACCTTTTTATTTTAGAATATGATGAATAAGAAATTATTTGTAGTATGTGCATTTTTTCATTCAGGATTTCCTTATACATTAGTAATTTTTGCTTTAAATATTTATAGTTATGATTATTAAATCTATACAATTTCTTACTACAGAAGAACCTTTGTAAAATAGAGACCCTCTTTTCTAAGCTAAAATTTATTTTAATATGCTGTTGGCTGTTACATTTTCGTGAGATTATTTTTCCTAGTTTGACATATAATTTAACTGAGCTCTTTAATGATTTTTTTTCTTAAATTATATTTCTGGACTAATGCATCAATGTTTTGAAAAATTAGGAAGTTAATAGGAGATGCTTGAAAAAATTTTAAGGTTATATGTTTAGTAATATAATAGATGTTTCCAAACAATTTTTCAAAAACAGTTGTAGTAATTTAGAAAAATTTTTTTTAATTTTTTTAATTAAGGTATTGTATGTGTACATATCTTTGCATTGCCCCCTAGAAATATTTTTTATATTAAAGAAAATTGTGGTATTACTTTAAATTTTGTAATAGTCTTACTGTGTCTGTATGTCTGTACTTGGTATTTTGTTTAAATATTTAAATGTCTTAACAATAATTTGTTATGATAACATTATTAAAATTATTTCCACTGTGTGTCTGTGTTTCTGTCTCTGTCTGTCTGTCTCTCTCTCTCTCTCCTGCATGACCTCACCTCCCCACCCCTCCCGCAGCCATGGCTTCCTGGCTTCTCTCCTAAGCTCCCAGGCCCTTCTTTTGCTTCTGTGACTTGTTTCCCGAGCCCATTTCTTCTGTGGCTCACGTCTTCTATCTCTGTGACTTTCCAAATAAACTTGCTTGTTTTTGAAAAACAAAAGTTTTCATACTTAACACAGTATTAAAATCATATTGAAGAAAATTAATCATAAGTGTATAACCTAATAATTCCCATTATCTGAGCAAAAGTGAAACTTCTATTCTTTAACTTTTAGGACTGCCTTTCTCGTGACCCTAGGTCCTTGGGATTATAAAATAACTTCTCTGGTATAATTCTTCTAATTCTTCTGCTTTGAGTCAGTTTTGGTTTTTTTCATTACTATAAAGATTTTTCTTTATTTTCAAAATTATCTTCACATCAGTGTCCACTCACTTTAATGGTGTAAGTTGCTACAAGTACATCAGTTTTCTATAACTAAAGCTTAAACCTTTAAGTGTATAATCTGTAAGCACTTTGACAAAAAAAAACAAAACACCCCAAAGTTAACTATTTCATATCTTCTTACTGTCTATAAAAGTACAGTAAAAAGTACAGTAATTTAAACTTTTTGATGATTGTGTCATTATTATGAATAGCAAGCATTGTATCAAAATATAATAAATGTTACCTTTGTAAGAAAAAGAAATGATAAACATCTTCAATAGTGTAATTGTTTGAAGTCATAAGTAGGGTAGAGAATTTATTATAAACTGACAATTATACTATTGAAGTGTTTATCATTTCTTTTCCTTACAAAGGTAACATATTTACAATATTAATACACTGCTAGCTTTTTATTAATTCCTTTCAATCTTTTTCATTTAATAATTCTGTATCTTATACATAATTTTTACTTATTTGTAGTTGTTATCTCTCACATATAACTTTTTAAATAATTTTTTTCACTTTCTTTTTTAAAAAAATATATATTTTATTGCTTTTTTACAGAGAGGAAGAGAGAGGGACAGAGAGTTAGAAATATCGATGAGAGAAGCATCGATCAGCTGCCTCTTGCACACCCCCTACTGGGGATGTGCCCGCACCAATGTACATGCCCTTGACCGGAATCGAACCTGGGACCTTCCAATCCGCAGGCCGACACTATCCACTGAGCCAAACCGGTTTGGCTCTGTGGATAGAGCGTCGTCCTGGGGACTGAAATATCCCAGGTTCGATTCCCGTCAAGGGCATGTACCTTGGTTGTGGGCACATCCCCACGACCAGGAGGCAGCTGGTCGTGTCCCTCTCTCATCGATGTCTCTAACTTTCTATCCCTCTCCCTTCCTCTCTGTAAAAATTTTTTTCACTTTCTAATCATAAACATTTTCCATGTCATTATAAATTAATTGCTTTTTAATGGCTGCATTATAATAGCCCAATAATGGAATGTTGTGTTATTTACACTTATGTTTATTATTGTATTAGAAATAATCTTGGGATAAAATCTTTGAGATAACATTTTTGTTTCTTTAGGACTCTTAGAATACAGTTTAAGAACTGTAATCGTGAGAATAAAGGATATAGAAATATATATGTCAATATAGATTGCTGGTTGATTTCCAATAGTTTGTATTAGTTTATATTACTATCAGTAATTTGTTCAAGTTGAGTCATCATATCTTTAGTAGTGTAATATATTATTGTGGTTTTTTTTTTGTTTTTTGTTGTTTTTTTTAAAATATATTTTATTGATATTTTACAGAGAGAAAGGGAGAGAGATAGAGAGCCAGAAACGTCGATGAGAGAGAAACATCGACCTGCTGCCTCTTGCACACCCCCTACCGGGAATGTGCCCGCAACCAATGTACATGCCCTTGGCTGGAATCGAACCCGGGACCTCTCAGTCCACAGACCGACGCTCTACCACTGAGCCAAACCAACCTCGGCTATTGTTATTAAATTATCTTTGCTAATTAGTCTGACAAATTACTTCATTATTATATTTATTACTATAGTAAGTTTCAACATTTTCATGTTTGTTTACTGTTGTTTTTCCTCTTGTGAATTTTTTTCATGTGTGATCTACTAGTTCTAAAATAATTTTCCAGATAAAGTTATTAATGTATTATATCTTGTTTTATTATCTAACTTTGTATTGCCATATTATGCTGGAGCTCCCTTTTATATTTATTCAAATAAAGAATATGTTTGTCCACCATTTGCATAAATAGTGGTGCCACCTGCATATGAATGATATGAGATATTGTAGGTCTTTTGAGATGTGGACTATCTGAGTCTTGGGGAAATAATATTACCTGAAAGCTGGCACCATAGTGAGGATAAATTGCCCATGTTCCTACATTTCCCGCTGTTATAAAGGATTAATAAGATAAATATTGTTGTTGTTTTTTCCCTTGGTGGTTCAGGGGCAGAGACTTCAAATGCTTAGAGCCAAAATAGTAAAATTTGGAAAGGGGATGGAAGAGGAGCAGTAGAAATATGGAGTAAAGAATTCTGTTGCTGTAAAGAGAGTGCCACCTGAACTGGCAACTGGCTATTTTTTTTTTAATTTCTTTATTGATTAAGGTATTATATATGTGTCCTCATCCCTCGATTAACCCCTCAACCCCCCCCACCCCCATATCCTCACCTCCCTGGTGTTCATGTCCATTGGTTAGGCTTATATTCATGCCTACAAGTCCTTTGGTTGATCTCCTTTTGCCCACCCTCCCCTAACTTCCCTCTGAGGTCTGGCAGCCTGATCAATGCTTCTCTGCCTCAGTTCTGACTTCTATGTCAGCTCTCAAATTTACTCTGCTGTTCAATTTAAGGAAATTAATTTCCATGATATTTATCAGCCTCCATTGTACCAACTCCAGTTTCTAGAGAGGTCCCTAAAACATTCTGTTCCTTTCACTTAAAGCAAATACATTTTGGGAATCTACACTAATAAAAGAGTAACATGCTAATTGACTGTACCTTCATGATGCCCACCAGCCAATCAGGAGTGAGTATGCTAATTAACCTGCCATCTTTGTTGGGTTAATTTGCATATACAGGAGCCAGGGGGGGGGGTCCACTTGCATCATCGCCATGGTGATGACACAGGCATTCTGCACCATCCCAGCCACTCTAGGCCTCTGGCAGTTGGGAAGGCGGAAAGGCAGCTCTGGGCCAGAGTGGAAAGGAGGCTTTGGACTAGAGCAAAAGGCAGCTCTGGCCAGAGCAAAGGTGGTGCTGGCAGCCAGAGGAAAGAAAGCCCATTCTTGCCCGAATCTTTGTGCATCGGGCCTCTAGTTCTATATAATAAAGTTGTAATATGCAAATGGTCATTATGCTGTAAATGACCAGATCACAGATCAGCAGGAGGGCGGGGCAGCAGAGTGGTACAGGGCAGGGCAGCAAGCTATGAGAGGGGGCATGGGAAGGGGTGGGGGAGCAACAGGAGGGCGGGGCAGTGGGCGGAGAGCTACTGGCTCACAGATTCATGTGCAGGGCTACTAGTTTTGTTGTAATATATATATAATTAAATGGTTATATATTAAGTAGTTTTAATATTTTTATTCCAATTTACTAGCTTTTTTTGGTACCAAGGAACAGCAACTCATTCAGTTTGTCTTAAAAGAAATAGGTAGAAACTCTTAAGGAATTTTAAGTCACTTGTGGAAATAGCTATTAGGAAGCAAGGAAGCACCCAGGAGCCATTACTCTAATTCTGGTGGACCATGTAATCTTAGAGTGTCCTTACTTTTCTCTGTGCTGAACCATTCTTCTCTCTGTTTGCTTAGAATTCTTGCCCTTTTAAATTTTGTCTTGTGCATGGGATCTAATGATGGCCACCTGCCTACTAACTACATCCTGACTTTTTAGCTTCTGCTTTGATGACTGGTAAGTGGTAAATGATCCTAATACGCCTGTTCATATTTCCTAGAAAGGAAATCTAATTGATTTAGCTAATCTTTTTGTGCTAGGATTCGTCATATGGAGGGTCCAGTGTATACTCCTGGTTTAGTCGGTTGTGTTTAGGAAATGTGGTCCTGAAGCATCTACCTTGCCTTCAGACCCATTACTTAGACATGAACTGTAGGCTACCCAGTTCCTTTTAGAAAAGGCATTTGTGTTTACTGCTAGATAACTATCAGAAAGTCAGTGCACTATACAAAAAAGGTGAGAGGGGAAGAACTTCATAATATAGAACTGGATGTTCTATGTTTTTAAACAAGGAAATCAGATTCTTCTCCTGAGTTACTTTGTAATGTTGATTTCTAGGTCTTGATTTCCCCATTTATTTTATTTTTTTAATTTATTTTTTACTAAGTTTATGGCATGGTACTGGCATAAAAACAGATATATAGATCAATAAAACAGATTAAAGCGCCCAGAAATAAACCCACACCTAAATAGTCAATATTTGATAAAGGAAGCAAAAACATAAAATAGGATGAAGATAGTCTATTTAATTTTTAAAAATATATATATTTTATTGATTTTTTTTGCAGAGAGGAAGAGAGAGGGATAGAGAGTTAGAAACATTGACGAGAGAGAAACATCGATCAGCTGCCTCCTGCACACCCCTCACTGGGGATGTGCCCGCAACCAAGGTACATGCCCTCGACTGGAATCGAACCTGGGACCTTTCAGTCCGCAGGCCATTGCTCTATTCACTGAGCCAAACCGGTTTTGGCAAGATAGTCTATTTAATTATTGGTGTTTGGAAAATTGGGTAGGTACACACACAAAATAAAACTAGACCACCCTCTTACACAACACACAAAATTTCTCATTATTTTCTTTGTTCCTCTGATTTGTTCCTCTTTTAATCTATTCCTTTAGAACAGTGGTCGGCCACATGCAGCTCTTTGGCCCCTTGAGTGTTCTAACGCCACTTCTTTAAAATAGACTCGCCAGGCCAAAAACTGACTTCTGTGAATGGGCCACGAAATTTCAGTTGCACTGTACGTGCACGCCCACACGTATTTTGTGGAAGAACCACACTCAAGGGTCCAAAGAGCCACATATGAGCTGCAGTTTGCCGACCACTGCTTTAGAATATCACCTTATTTAAATGATAGATCAAACAGCTCATTTTGTTGCGTATTCTTTGATTATGCACCAGATTCATGCACCAGTGGGTTCCCTTGGCCTAGGCTGTGGGGATCGGGCTGAACCGACTTTCCGACATCCCCAAGGGTTCCCGGTTTGCAAGAGGGTACGGGTACAGGCCAGGCTGAGAGACCCCACGGGTACATGAATCTGTGCACCGGGCCTCTAGTATGTGTATAAGATCTTTGGTTAATCTCTTCCTGCCCTCCCCCCTTCCCTCTGAGATTCATCATGCCTGTTACATGTTTCCATGCATGTGGTTCCTGCTCCTGCATTGAGTCTCTGCCCCCTGGTGGTCATTGCACATCATAGCTACCAGATGGTCAAATAGTCAATCACTTAGGCATATAGATAGATATAGATATAGATATAGACATAGACATAGACATAGACATAGACATACACACACTAGAGGCCCAGTACACGGCATTTGTGCACTGGGGGCGAGGGGAGTCCCTCAGCCCAGCCTGCATCCTATAGCAGTCCGAGAGCTCTTGGGGGATGTCCAACTGACAGCTTAGGGCAGCCGTGGGCGGCCCGTTCGGCTGTTCTATCCGGCCCTCAGAGTCAAATGAGCGGAGGGTTCCCTTGCTCTCTCCTCCGCTCCTTCACCAGCAGCCCAAGATGAGAGTGCCAGCATGGTCAGGTTGCTTTTTTTCCAGCCCTCCGGTCCAGTTTAAGAACCCATTATGGCCGAAACCGGTTTGGCTCAGTGGTAGAGCGTTGGTCTGCGGACTGAAAAGTCCCGGGTTCGATTCCGGTCAAGGGCATGTACCTTGGTTGCGGGCACATCCCCAATGGGGGGTGTGCAAGAGGCAGCTGGTCGATGTTTCTCTCTCATCGACGTTTCTAGCTCTCTATCTCTCTCCCTTCCTCTCTGTAAAAATATCAATAAAATATTTAAAAAAAAAAAAAAGAACCCATTATGGCCCTTGAGTCAAAAAGTTTGCCCACCCCTGGCTTAGGGAGTGGGCCTAAACCACAGTCGGACACCCTTAGCACTGCCATGGAGGTGGGAGAGGCTCCTGTCACTGCTGCCTGTGGGAGCGCACTGACCACCAGAGGGGGCAGCTCATGCGTTGAGCATCTGCCCCCTGGTGGTTAGTGCGCATCATAGCAACCAGTTGTTCAGCTGGTCAGTTTGCATATTACCCTTTTATTATATAGGATAGATAATTTATCTTTTATCTTAACTCTGTTTGTACAAACTGTCATCAGTAAATCTGGGTTTTAATAATTTCAGTGGTGGGGAGTGAAGTGTGAAGGGAATAAACATTAAGTACCTATTATTGCAGCACTCTATATTCTGATTTAATCTTTTCATCAACTCCATTTCATAAATTTCTAAACTGTGGTGCAGAATGTTAAGCTACTTTCCTAAAATATAAGTGAAGGGAACTGGAATTTGAACCCATGTATATATAACATTGGCACCCATGCTTCCTCTATTGTGTTTTCCTGCTTACCAACAATAAGTAGTGTAATAAATATTCAGCTCAGGATCAAAAATTGTAAAACTTGATTTTCTTTTGTAAGTTTCTTCTGCTTTCTGTCTGCCCGCAACAGAAATCTGAAGATGTGCCCCTATTATGTGTGGGTGAGATGTCAATGCACAAAGGAAAGATTAGATAAAAGCTAATGTTGATTAGCCTACTGATCACTTAACCATTTATCCCTTTCTACTTTACTGTCTCAGCTGCTCTGACCCTTTTCCAATTCCTCCCTTGCCAGTGAACATAGTACTATGTTTCTTATCTTTTTACACTTGAAAATGGGAAGTATTGAATCACTACATTACACTTAAAATGAAGAGAATGTGGGACATGCATTAGAAATTCCTAGGCTAGGGCTTTCGCACTTCAGAACTTTAGGTGCAATCTAACTGCAATGAAACAGTATACTTGCTAGTTATCAAAATGGCTATTCACATGTGTTATTTAATTTTTCAAAAAATTATCAGTTTAGCACCCTGTCAACTTTACAGGAATGTCTCACTTTATCAACATGTAGTTCTAAGATATTCAGTCATGTCCTTTATTGACTTACTTTATAATCTTAAATGTGTTAGACAGGAAAATATTTGGCTACAGGCAGTCCTCGGGTTAAGTTGGACTCAACACATGTTGTTTCGTGGTTACATTGCCATCTCCCATTTATTTGTTTAAAAAAAAGTTCCGTCATTTGTACATATGTGCTTTATGTTTTTTTATTTATTTACCACAAATAAAGATCAGGAATTGTTATCCTTTTAATTTTTTTTTTTTTTTTTTTTACTGTGTCACTTCATTACTGCTGTGTATGTGCTTCATGTGAGCGACATAGGTGCTTATGTAGGTGGGTTCTGACTTATGGCAAAAATTGCGTTCCGTACTGCTGTAGGAATGGATCTCCGACGTAACCCGAGGGCCTCTGTATTTGTTTCATGATCATTTTTAACAGCTCATAAATATAGTAAGTACATTTACAATCAGTAGCTTGCTTGGTGCTGATATATTTTTAATCATTCTATACCAGTATTTTACCAAGAGCTAACATAATCTAGCTAAAGAATATACAGATTTGCCTTCATCTTGCATTTATGTCCACACATAAACCATCAAGTAAATAATAAAACAGTGTAGAATAATGTTACTTTAAAAGAGGCTACTCTTTTAATCGATCTTGAATTAAAGAAACAGTTTGGAGTAGAAGAAATATTGGGCCAGGAATAGAAAGACATACATTGCAACTCAACTTTTCTTTTTGAGAAGTGATAGTAAAACTTCCTTTTGTCTTTATTTTTAAAATGTCTTTTCACCTTTGAAATATAATTGATATGTGTAACAATTGGTGCTGGGAAATAGTGCTGGGAAAATTGGTCAGATACATGTAAAAAAATAAAACTAGATCACCAACTTACACAATACACAAAAATAAACTCAAAATGGCTAAAAGACTTAAATGTAAGATGGGAAACCATAAAAATCTTAGAAGACTCCACAGGTAGCAAAATATTAGACATATGTTGTAGCAATAGCTTTACTGATACACAGCTCCTAGGGCAATGGAAAGTAAGGAGAAAATAAACAAATGGGACTACATCAAAATGAAAAGCTTCTGCACAGCAAAAGAAACCATCAACAAAACAACAAGAAAGCCCACTGCATAGAGAACATATTTGCCAATGCTATCTCAGATAAGAATTTAATCTCCAAAATTTACAGAGAACTCATACAACTTATCAAAAGGAAAATAAATAATCCAATCAAAAAATGGGCAAAAGACCTAAATAGACACTTTTCAAAAGAGGACATACAGAAGGCTGAGAGACATATTAAAACATGCTCAAAGTAATTAATCATTCGAGAAATGCAAATCAAAACAATGAAGTACCATCTCACACCTGTCAGAACAGCTATCATCAACAAAAAACAACAGGTGCTGGCGAGGATGCGGAGAAAAAGGAACCCTCATGCACTGCTGGTGGAATGCAGACTGGTGCAGCCACTGTGGAGAACAGTATGGAGTTTCCTCAAAAAATTAAAAATGGAACTCCCATTTGCCCCAATAATTCCACTTCTGGGAATATGTCCCAAGAAATCAGAAACATGAATCAGAAAGGCTATATGCACCCCCATGTTCATAGCAGCACAATTTATAATAGCAGAGATTTTCAAACAGCCTAAGTGTCCATCAGCAGATGAGTGGATTAGAAAACTGTGGTATGCCGAAACCGGTTTGGCTCATTGGATTGAGCGTCGGTCTGCAGACTGAAACATCCCAGGTTCGATTCCGGTCAAGGGCATGTACCTTGGCTGCGGGCACATCCCCGGTGGGGGGTGTGCAAGAGGCAGCTGGTCGATGTTGCTCTCTCATCGACGTTTCTAGCTCTCTATCTCTCTCCCTTCCTCTCTGTAAAATATCAATAATTTTTAAAAAAAAGAAAACTGTGGTATATCTACACGATGGAATACTACTCTGCTATAAAAAAGAAGGAACTTTTACTATTTGCAACAGTATGGATGGAACTGGAGAGCATTATGCTAAAGCCCAGTTGTCAGCAAACTCATTAGTCAACAGAGCCAAATATCAGCAGTACAACAATTGAAATTTCTTTTGAGAGCCAAATTTTTTAAACTTAAACTTCTTCTAACACCATTTCTTCAAAATAAACTTGCCCAGACCATGATATTTTGTGGAAGAGCCACACTCAAGGGGCCAAAGAGCCTCATGTGGCTCACGAGCCACAGTTTGCCGACCACGGTGCTAAACGAAATAAGCCAGTCAGAGAAAGATAAATATCACATGATCTCAGTCATTTGTGGAATGTAATGGTCAACATAAACTGATGAACAAAAATAGATTCAGAGACAATGGGCAGGGGAGGGGGGTTAAGAGATCAACCACAGGACTTGTATTCATGCATATTAGCATAACCCATGGAAAGGAGACATATGTAATATTTTAAAAATAAAAAGGGATCCAGTTTCATTCTTTTGCATGTGAAGATCCAGTTTTTCCAGTACCATTTATTGAAGAAACTGTCTTTTTCCCATTGAGTATTCTTGTCTCCTTTGTAAAATATTAGTTGACTGTATATGCAGGGATTTGTTTCTGGGCTCAATTCTGTTCCATTGTCTGTGAGTCTTTTTTTTAAAAATTTTTATTCCAGTACCATACCATTTTTATTGCTATAGTTTTGTAATATAGTTTGAAAACAGAAGTGTGAGTCCTCTGCCTTTGTTTTTCTTTTTCAGGATGGCTTATGTCATCAGGGTCTTTTGAGTCCGGTGCGAATTTTAGAAAAATTTTTCCTGTGTTTGTAAAAAATGCAGTTGGACTCATGGTAGGGCTTACATTATCAAGATGGTTTTGGGTAATAAAGATATTTTAATAATATTAATTCTTCTAATCCATCTTTCTATTTGTGTCTTTAATTTCTTTCATCAATTTCTTACAGTTTTCAGATCTTTCATTTCCATAGTTAAATTTATTCCTATGCATTGTATTCTTTTGATGCTATTGTAAATGTAATTGTGTGTTTTTTGTTGTTGTTTGTTTGTTTTTCAGGTAGATTGTTGTCAGTGAAAACACAACTGGTTTTTGTATCCTGCAACTTGACTGAATTCATTTATTAGTATTAGGAAGAGTACTTAGGATTTTCTAAGTATGAGATCATGTCATTTGCAAATAGAGACAATTTTACTTACTCATTTCTGAGGTGGATGCCTTTTATTTATTTTTTCTTGCTTTAATGCTTTAGTTAGGAGTTGTAGTGCTTGGGTAGGAATGGTGAGAATGGGCACCCTTATCTTGTTCCTGATTTAGAGGAAAAGGTTTTAATCCTTCACTAATGAGTATGATACTACTTAGGAGTTTGTCATGTAGCCTTTATTGTATTGAGATATGTTCGTTCTATTCCAATTTGAGAGTTTTTATCATGCATGAATATAGAGTTTTGTCAAATACTTTTTCTGCATCTATTGAGATGACCATATGATTTGTATCTTTCATTCTATTAATGTGATATGTCAAATTGTTTGATTTATAGATGTTGAATCATCCTTGCATTCCAGAGATTAATCCCCCTTGGTCATGGTGTGTGATCTTTATAATGTGCTGTTGAATTTGGTTTTCTAGTAATTTGTTGAGAAATTTTGCATCTATATCAAGGATACTAGTTTGTGGTGTTCTTCTAGTGTCCATTGTATCAGGGAAATGCTGGCCTCACAAATGAATTTGGATATGTTCCTACCTCTTCAGTTTTTTGTAAGAGTTTGAAAAAAAAGACGTTGCCCTGGCTGGTGCGGCTCAGTTGCTTGAGCATCAGCCCGAGTACAGAAGGGTTGCCTCTGTGATTCCTGATCAGAGACATGCCCAAGTTCTGCCATATTTTGACTTTTTCCAAGTTTCCATTTGTAAGAACATAGGTGAAACTCCTTACTCAGCCTTTGTAAATTACAAAGTAAATGAACATTGCACTTAATAGCTCCTAATACATGCAGCCCTTACCAAAGTAGTACAAATTATGATGTGACTTTAAACAGTATGTCCTAATGTTTTGGTTTTCATCAAAGACATTTTTCTAGTGTTTTCATATTAGTCAGTACAATCTGTATTGAATTCCCCTTTCTCCTATGTTCTGTCATTTCTAGTGCAGCCAGAACACTGCTCTCATTAGAGTAAGGAACTAGTGAAAATTTGTAGGACCAGATTTATTAGGTCAATATCGTGGATCTCAGGCTGGCTTTATATTATAATTATGTGGGAGTTGTTTAAAGCTACCTGCCCATGCTTAGGTTGTAGGCCCCACTCCTTCATTGAGTCAGTGGGGGACATAGGCACAGGCATCCTTTTTCTTCCCAGTGAGTAGAGTGTGCACTCAGGGTTGAGAACCAGAGGTTTAAGTAACTTGACATACATGGAGAGTAAAATCAATTCTGATAGTAAAAATGTTGTAACAGAATTGATATTTTGATGATTAAAATGATGTGATCAAAAGTTAAATATAGGAAGAATTGCTCTATGTGTCTCATACTTAAATTGAAAATGAAAAGCTTAGCCTGGCTGGCTGGGCTTAATGGCTGAGCACTGACCTGTGAACCAGGAGGTCACAGGTTTGTTTCCTGGTCAGGGAACATGCCTGGGTCACAGGCTTTATTCCCAACGGGGTTGTGTGCAGGAGGCAACTAATCAATGATTCTCTCTCACCAGTGATGTTTCTATCTCCCTCCCTCTCCCTTCCTCTCTGAAATCAGTGAAAATATATATATTTAAAAATGAAAGCTTGAACTCTGAAAGGTAAAGTACAGTTTTTAAACCTGAACTTAAGAAAACAGACAGGAAAAGAAAAGTATAGGAAAAATGGGAACGTCTACCCAAGAGTTGTGTTAAAGCTTTCTCACATGGAGATAGCAGAATGGGAATAGTGGCAGCACAGGTGCATCTGGAGTCAGGTGCATCATAACTTGAGTCCTGCCTTTGTCCATTACTATCTCTGTGGCCTTGGACACATTGCTTAACTTTTTTAAAGCTTGTTTCTTTCTGTAAAATTGAGTTAATAATAGTTCCTACTCATGGAATTAAATGAGTTTGTACATTTAGATCAATTAGTAAAATAACGCACATAGAAGCACTTCATAAATGATAACAGGGTTGCTGTTACTACTAGGCTCATTCCAGACTTTGGAATCACAGATTTGGTTTTGAATGCCCAATCTGCCATAAACTGGCTAAGCAAGCTACTTCACCTCTCTGAACCTCAGTTAATATAAAATAGAGTTAATATCTACCTCCTAGTGCCGTGGTAAATATTAAATGAGCTGAAGTGTTTAGGAAGTACATGCCTGTAGATTGAGTTGACCTTTGAGTTGAACTTTTCTTTATCACCTGCTGACTGATAAGTCTCTTATTTTATTTTATTTTTTTAAATAAATCTTTATTGTTCAGATTACAAATATGTTCCTCTCCCCCCCCCCAATTGCTCCCCTCCATCAGGTTCCCACCCCACCTTCTGCCCTTTCCCCACCCCCCATTGTCCTCATCCATAGATGCACAGTTTTTGTTCAGTCTCTTCCCGCACCCCCACTCCCCTTTTCCCTGAGAATCATCAGTCCACTCCCCTTCCATACCTCTGATTCTATTATATTCACCAGTTAATATTGTTCATCAGATTTTTTAATTCCCTTGGTTTTTAGTTTCACTTGTTTTTTTTTTGTTTTTGTTTTTTTTTAATATATATATTTATTGATATTTTACAGTGAGGAAGGGAGAGAGAGAGAGCTAGAAACATCGATGAGAGAGAAACATCGACCAGCTGCCTCTTGCACACCCCCTACCGGGGGTGTGCCCGCAACCAAGGTACATGCCCTTGACCGGAATCGAACCCGGGACCTTTCAGTCCGCAGACCGACGCTCTACCACTGAGCCAAACCGGTTTCAGCAGTTTCACTTGTTGATAGTTACGTATTTGTTGTTCATAATTTTTATCTTTATCTTTTTCCTCTTCCTAAAGAACCCCCTTCAGCAATTCATATAATTCTGGTTTGGCCGTGATGAACTCCTTTAGCTTTTTTTTATTTGTGAAGCTTTTTATCTGGCCTTCAATTCTGAGTGATAGCTTTGCTGGGTGGAGTATTTTTGGCTGTAGGTTTTTGCTATTCATCACCTTGAGTATTTCTTGCCATTCCCGTCTGGCCTGCATGCTTTCTGTTGAGAAATCAGCTGACAATCATATTGGTGCTCCTTTATAGGTAACTACCTGCTTTTCTCTTGCTGCTTTTAATATTCTCTCTTTGTCTTTTGCTCTTGGAATTTTAATTATGATGTGTCTTGGTATGGTCCTCTTTTGTTTGGGGTTCTGTGCACTTCCTGGACTTGTAAGTCTATTTCTTTCACCAGGTGAGGGAAGTTTTCTGTCACTATTTCTTCAAATATGCTTTCGGTATCTTGCTCTCTCTCTTCTTCTGGGACCCCCATAATTCTGATGTTTTCGCCTGAAGTTGTCCCAGAGGTCTTAGATGACAATAAATTATAATGCTAGAAGTTTATAATTTTAGCTCTTAGTGGTGATCTAGATAATTCACCTAATAAATCAATCAAGGACAACTTAAAAACTCCTTTGTTCCCAGCATCATATGTTCTGTATACTGTAGCCCCTGCCCCTTACTAGTATAGCTCATTTTCTCAAGCAGCCTGGGCTCAACAGTTGGTTTTGCTTTTTTCGCTTTTCTTTTTTATCCTTTTCCTCTGATTACTTCATAGACCTCTTAAAGGACTTTCTAGTTCCACTGCAAGCTATAATTTAACAAGTCTGTCAACATGTTGATTCTTTGAAATTAAAAAGTCTCATATTTTAAAAATAAGTAATCATTTGCCTTTAGACTTTTCCTTCTTTCCTAAACTGGTTTAAATTCTCATAAATATTTTCTAAATAACTTATATATATTTTTAATTTATTTCAGAGAGAGGATGGGAGAGGGAGAGATAGAAACATCAATGATGAGGATCATTAATCAATTGCCTCCTGCACGCCCCCTACTGGGGATTCAGCCCAAAACTCCAGCATGTGCCCTGACCAGGAATCAAACCATGACCTGATTCATGGGTCAATGCTCAACTGTTGAGCCACACCAGCTGGGGTACTAAATAGTTTTAAATATATATCATATTCTTTTTAGCCCTTTGGATGTCTCTGATTTTTTTTCTTGTTTATTATAGCATCTTTTTGTACTTTGGAAGCCTCATAAATATAATTTTTTAAAATATATTTTTATTTTTTTACAGATATGATTTATAGTCAACATGACTCAGCAAATCATGTAAACTGTATTATGATTTGTCTGCTTGTCAAAGGAAGATAATACTTGCCTCTACTTACAACAAAGGGATGTTGTGAAGATTAAGTTTAGAATATTTAAATTCATTTACTCAGTGCTCTTGAAATATCTCATATTATCACATTATTACATACTGCTTTTAAGATCCATTATAATTTTTACAACAGTGAAATGTGATTTTTTTTTACCTTACTACAAAGTTGTCAAATATTTGTTATTTATTTAGCATATAAATGGTTTTATTTATTATTAGTTTACCAGTTTATAGAAATTGAAAGGCAATATGTCAGGAGTTTAGAGATTGGACTCTAATGCCAGATTAGTTGGATTTTTGAATTATGACTGTCACTTACTATCTATGTAATGCTGAGCAAGTAATTTCTCTGTGCCTCAATTTACTTATCTGTAAAATGTAGCTAATATTAATTAACTTGTAACTAATTAATAAATTAGTTAAATTACTAATTTAACGAAGGAATACTTTAAAGAATAAACTAGTTAACATATTTAAGTACTTAGGATATTGCCTAGTACTCTAAAATATTAGCTATCATTATAATTGACAAAATAGTAGATATGTTTAAGTCCCTAATATTTAAATGTCTAAACTTTTAGTTGTATTTTGGCTCTGAAACATGATAGCCTTTTCCCTACCTAACAAACTAAAACTGTTTTAATTGCATATTGGACAGCTAGATCTCTGTGGCTCCTCCTGCCCTTCCAGTGATTTCCTATATTGCAGCCTGATGGTTTTTTTTTTTTTAAACATTTTATTTATAAAAAAACTTTTGCTCATTATGAAAATTAACATAATGCAAAACAAAATTAGATGAGCCTCTCCTTTCTCATGTCTACTTCCTAGGAGGAATAGTTATTTTCCTTATTGTTTTAACCCTCACCTTACTGATTTGAGAGAGAGAGAAACATCAATGTGAGAGATAAACATTGATTGGTTGCCTCTCATATGTACCCCAACTGGGAATAGAACTCGAAACCTTTTTCATGTACAGATGTTGTTCCAACTAACTGAGCAGCTGGCTGGGCTTATTTTCCTTATTTTTATTTGATTATATATTTTATCAGTTTATCACCCCCTTCACAACTTTTCTGTTAGCTTTAGGATAAAGTCTCATTCTCCTACCATGGCCTATGAGGTCTTCTGACCCCTGCCTTCCTCTCACTTTCACATTCAGGTAATTCCTGTTAGATCACAGGTAAAAAGTCATTTTCTCAAAAAATTCTTTCCTGACCTTCTAACTTGGTTAGCATAATGTCCCCACAGCCCTTTGTGTTTTCCCTACCAAACTCCTTCTGCACTGAGGCAGTGTTTCTCTCTGGGCGTTGTCCTACTGACTGGAGGTGCTATTTTCATTTAGTGCATGGGGCTGAAGGGTGTTAGATGTTCACCAATAAAAATTGTCTTAAGCATTACATGACTTTTTAGTGACCCACTAGATGGTCACATGGGTGAAAAAACACACCTATTTATAGCTATAGTCAGAACCTAGAGCCTATCACAATTTTACATACGCACGTGGAATTTTTCTTTTAGGATTTTTAATTAAATGCTGAGCTTTCCAGGCACAAAATCATTGAAGGAAGTCTGTACCTTATTTTGTTTGGAACCTATCAAGAGTTGTTCACCATTATGGGAAATCGTGTCACTAATGGCAACATTTATCACATTGGTAGTGATTCACAATATAAGTGAAAGCTTCTGACTTCTCAGTAAATAGTTGTTTGAATTTAGTTGAAATTAGGGGGGTGGGGGGGGAGCTCTGAACCAGATGAGGGAAAAGCACTTTTTTCTTTCCTGGCCGAATATATTTGCTTTCTTCTCTCTTCCTATTGCACTTCATTCACATACTTCATTCATAGACAGCGCATCTGTCTATCTCACTAAAATGAGAACTTAGTGAGGGCAAGAATGATATCTTACAGATCTTAGAATCTTCAGTGCTCAGCAAATGGTAGTTGCTCAACTTAATATTTACTTAGTTCAGTTCATGGCAGTAACAATAGTATTTATTCAATAACTATCTATTGAGTCAGACTTTGCCAGGCAAAGAAGGCAAAAAAGTACACTCACTGCTTTCAAGGAACACATGATCTATTGTTAAAACAAAACTAGAAATAATTATAAACCAATATGACAGTTTCTAAGATGGAAAAAGCTGAAAAGTATAGATCCGTAATGAAAAACAAAAACAAAACACTTTAGTCTTCTGGGGAAGTCCTGGAATAATGTCAAAGAAGATAAATAGTATCTAGTATCAATCATAGTGCCAAAGGAGACTCCTAATAAATAGTTGGAAATTGAAAAGATGAGTATAATAACTCTGAACAGTAAGAAGGAGTTTGCCAGCTGGTCACATTTAAAGAGGACATTCCAGATCAGCAATCCCTAGTCAGGTGCTCAGAAGTATAAAAGGTGCAGTTAACGTTGCCGCTGGAGCATAAAGTTGGAGGTTGAGTGGTAAGAGACTAAAGTTGTCCCTGAAGGGGACAACTCTTTATGCACCAGATCATAAAGAGCCTTTTTCATGAGTAGAAGTTAGATTTTGTCTTGTAGGCATTAGAACCCATTGATTTAACAATTAAAACTGTATTTAGCCGAAACCGGTTTGGCTCAGTGGTAGAGCGTCGGTCTGCGGACTGAAAGGTCCCGGGTTCGATTCCGGCCAAGGGCATGTACATTGGTTGTGGGCACATCCCCAGTAGGGGGTGTGCAAGAGGCAGCTGGTCGATGCTTCTCTCTCATCGACGTTTCTAGCTCTCTATCTCTCTCCCTTCCTCTCTGTAAAATATCAATTAAAAAAAACACAAAAAAAACCTGTATTTAATTTATTTATTTATTAACTGTATTTTAAACCATACTGTATGCCAAGCAGGCACCTATAATCCTATTACAGAGTTGGTATATTATCATTTTATAGTTGGGGACTGAAGCTCAGGGGGATTAACTGTCTAGGTTTTCACAGCTACTAGGTGCAAGAATATTCTGTTTCCCCGAAAATAAGACAGTGTCTTATATTAATTTTTGTTCCCAAAGATGCGCTAGGTCTTATTTTCAGAGGATGTCTTATTTTTCCATGAAGAAGAATACGGTACACATTTATTGTTAAATGAAAATAAAGGAAATTTATTACCTGTATACGGTACGGTAGTACGGTAGTTGTCAACACAAACCAGACAAACTGTGAATCCTACAGTATCAAGAATTTACTCATTTATTCAATGACAATCATGTCATCATCTTCTGGAACATCATCATAACAATCCAATTCCTGAATTTCCTGGTGAATTTCTTGTGACTCCATTTCTTTCAGAGTCAGTGGACCAAATCTCTCATGTTTAGCAATAGCACTGTCTTTATTTTATTTTTTTTTAATATATTTTATTGATATTTTTACAGAGAGGAAGGGAGAGAGATAGAGAGCCAGAAACGTCGATGAGAGAGAAACATCGACCAGCTGCCTCTTGCACACCCCCTACCGGGGATGTGCCCGCAACCAACGTACATGCCCTTGGCCGGAATCGAACCCGGGACCCTTCAGTCCGCAGACCGACGCTCTACCACTGAGCCAAACCGACCTAGGCAATAGCACTGTCTTTAAATGAATATTTCTTGTCAAGGTAGCCTGCTCGCAGTGCATTTGCAATGCAACTGTCAGTGATTTTCTCCCATGAATTCTTCACCCAAGTCACAACTTCTTGCAGTTTAGGTTTCACAAAGTTTCCACGCTGATTTCTCTCCATTCACACAGCAGTGACGTCAGGACTCCGCATAATGTCTCTGCGCAATGTCACTGGTTGCTAGACACCAGTGGGGGCGTCCCTAGCGACCAGTTTACAGTAAATTAATTTTCATTCTGAGACAGAGCCTGGGGGCCTTATTTTCAGGGGATGCCTTATATTTCACTCAGAAGGAAACATGTAAGTAGGTCTTATTTTCGGAGGATGTCTTATTTTGGGGGAAACACGGTAGGATTTAAACTTAGTGGGTTGAATCCAGACCTCCTGCCTGCTTTTTAAACTATGTTTTACCACCTCTTTAGCAGGAAAGAAACTAGACGCTTTTACTTTTATCAATCAGTCTGGCATTGTTACCTCTATCATTCTCAACTCTAGATAATTAGGTTTTTTTTATGTACATTTAAATTCTTACAGTAGTTTGGGACTCTTAAGATTTTGTCTTCTGAAAGCCCAAAATGATATCTTACAATAACTTACCTCTTGGCAGGATACTTTTTATTCTGGTACCATCTTCTATCTACATAGTTCAAAAACTGTCTTGGCTTATTGAAATATCTTTTTTGGGAGGGTAGGGAGGTGAAGTACTATTCCACCCTTTTTGGAAACATTTAGACCTTTCTTCAACATGCAGAAAGAATAATTATTTAAAGAAAATCTAGTATTAATCTTGATATTCTAGTTAATTAATATAGATGCAGTTTACTATTTAAATTATTTCTGCTTCATAGTTTTCTGTTTTACTTAGTTAGCTTGAAGAACTTCAGACATTATTTAAATAACCCTGTGATCCTAATTTTAAAGGTTATTAAAATGTGGTTAGTTCCACTGAGAGGTGATAATAATTGCACAACAATGAGAATGTACTAAATACCACTGAACTATACAATTAAAATGGTTAAAATGCAAAATTGTATAACTAAGTATATTTTACCACAATAAAAGCAAGTGTGGAAGTGCAAAGTGGCCTGAGATCTCTTATCAAGATATTACCAATCAAGTATTTTTGAGAGCCTTTATTCCAGATGACTTTGAGTAAGGTGTGAGGGAGCAGTTTATCTCAGTCCCCTCTCCCATTATCATAGGCTGATCATATTAGATGTTCTTAATACTAAGTTGTTTAAAAAGAAAAAGACTTCTATTTATTTGAATGCAAGGCTAGAGAAGGGCGGTGATGATATTACGGGGCAGTTATCCTCAGGATGAATACGGTGAAGACGCCTTTCAGGCTTGGCTGGTATTGACCCGGCTTTAGTTTCTTGTTCAGAAGGGAAACTATGGAGTTAAATAAGCTAGTATCTAAATGTCACCTCCACAGGTTGCAGCTCCAACTCAACTGTGGCTCAGACTTTTAGGTTCCCCATTCACCCCCATTCTAATATCAGGAGAAATTAAATTTTTAGCCATTAGATTCACACAAAAAATTAGAAGAATGTGCTGGTGAATATATGGGAAACATTTATTACTGGTAAGTGTGAATTGCACAACTGTTTTTAGAACGTATTCTGGTAATAACTTCGAAATTTTTAAGTACACATACTTTTGGCCTAATACATCCACTGGGTTGCCACTGCTTTGTAGGGACATTAGTACAAGAATGTTTTTTTGCTGTGTTCCTCATAGTGGCAAAAAAGTAGAAGCAACCCGGAAGCCAATCAACAAACAATTGAACAAATTATTTTCTGTTGATTCCAAAGACCAATGTGATCTATTAAAATGTGAGTTAAATCTGTATGCAATGATTTATAATGATGGCCTTCTATATTATGTGTTAAAAAATTATAGAGTTGCCGAAACCGGTTTGGCTCAGTGGTAGAGCGTCGGTCTGCAGACTGAAAGGTCCCAGGTTCGATTCCGGCCAAGGGCATGTACCTTGGTTGTGGGCACATCCCCAGTAGGGGGTGTGCAAGAGGCAGCTGGTCGATGTTTCTCTCTCATCGACGTTTCTAGCTCTCTATCTCTCCCTTCCTCTCTGTAAAATATCAATAAAATATATTTAAATTAAAAAATTATATAGTTAATAGTGTAGTACGTAATATGTTCTGTTAAAAAAAAACTACAACTGTATGTGTGAAATTAGAGAAAGGTGTGAAAATATTTTAAAAGTTTCTGAAGTATAAAAGAAAAAAGGGAAGGGGAAAGTTCTATAATGATAGAAATTAATGGAGATTACTTTGGGGTGGGTTGATGACAGAATGGGTACAAAGAGAAACCTTATACAGATAATCATCTATATATCTTGATGCGGGCATTGGTTACACAGGTTTGTCCACTTCATAAAAATCCATCTAGTATGCTTAAGATACAGGTTTATACACATATTATACCAATCAAAAGTTTATTAAAATAATGGCACAGCAATACAATAGAATGCTATTTTTTTTATAATTCTTTAAATACTTAATATTATAAAGTTGGGCAAGAAACAGGACAATCTCATTCTAAAATATAATGTACATGTAAACATACAAAATGAAGCCTGGAATAAAAACACTACAATATTATTAATAGATATGTTTCGATGATCCTTTTTTTGTTTTAAATATGGCAATTTTGGGGGGTTGGGTTGTTTAGGAAGTCTGTAGAAGGTGATGAGCAAAGCTGGATTATAGGATATTAAGCAGAAAATAAGGGTGAAGAAGGAGAGAGGAAAAGGTTAAAAGAAAAGAAAATAATGCTAATGAGAGATGCAGTAAAGTCTATTTTTTTTAACCCCTACTAGGAAGGTACTCCTAGGAAGGGAATAATTTGAGCTGTCAAACCATCACGTACTACTTGGGCCAAATGAAAAAATCCACTCCTTCAGCAGACTCAACTTGTTTCTTACAAAAAATTCACACTTTATACTTAAGTTTTGTTTTTAAGCATTTACTTTTAATGAAACTTTCATTGATACAATAGTTTCAATTGATAACAGATGCAACTTGTATAAGAAACCTAAATTCTCCTCCCAATCTTTTGGTTAATTTGCTCAGATCTGTTTTTGTCCCATGGTTGCCACATGAGGCAGATAATACCTCCCCGGTGAGAGAATCAAATAAGAAAATATAAGAAAAACGCTTTAATAAAAGTAAACACTACAATTGTAAATTTCAGTATTTTTCTTGTTTTTTCCTTCAGCCCAAAACCTTTAGTTGTGAACAGTGGTTATTTCAGATGAAATTTATTTCATGTAATAAGACTTCAAAACTTGAACTTTATTTTAGTAAATAATGTATTTAAAAAGTCAAGTTCTGCAAATGTAAATGCAACATTTAGTGTTTATTTAGGTGTGAGTTGTGATTGCATTGCATTTTTAATATTTGAGACTATTAGAATTTGGTTTTGTATATTAAATTGAAATGTAAACATTTTTATTTCTGCTCAGTACAGGACTGTTGAGCTGTCAGAGGAATTAGCCGGGTTTTTTGTTGTTTTTTCCTGTTTCAGTCATCTATTTTGCACCATGTTAACTTAAAATGACTAATAACCAGATTTAGATCTCTTAGTGTTTCGCCTAGGTGAGGGGATGATCAGGATTTGACTTCTAATTATCCCTTAAGTCATTAATAATCTGACGGAACTCGATTGGATAGGGTTGAAGAAAACTGCGTGGCATTAGGACCCAGGGGCTCCCGGAGCGGATCTGGGGCCAGATTGCAAATTCGCGGTGACTCAGTCTGGTCGGCTCCTTGCGCTCGGCGGCGCGGCGGCTGGAGCGGCAGATCCTGGCGGCCGAACTGCGGGCTCAGTCCCCGGGTTTCGCGGTCGGAGACTTCCTTCGGGCGCCCACACAGGTCCGCGGGGCCCGGGGAGCGCCGGGGCCGTTCCGGCGGGGAGGAAGGGGTTTCTGGGCGCGGGAAGCCCTCGGGCCTGTGCACGGGGAGTAGTAACATTTGCTCCGTCTCTTCCTGTCTCTGGCTTTATTTGCAGCAAACCAAAATGGAGTATGAGTGGAAACCTGACGAGCAAGGACTTCAGCAAATCCTGCAGCTGCTGAAGGAGTCCCAGTCCCCGGACACCACCATCCAGAGGACCGTGCAACAAGTATCCTTCCCGAGGCCTCGCCGCCGCCCGCGCGGCTGCCCGCCGGGCCGCTCCCGGCGCGGGAGGCCCCCGCCGCCCCTCCCCCCCTCCCTCCCGCTCCGGCTCCCCGGCTCCGGCTCCCCCCGCCCGTTCCCGGCTCCCCGGTTCCCCCGCCCGCCGCCGCCGCCGCCCGGCCCGGCCCGGCCCGCGCACGCGGCCCTTGTGCTCGGATCCGGGCGCCGACTTCCGGGCCGCGCGAGGCAGGGGCTCGGGCCGCCGCCCACGATTGCGACCGGTGCGCCGATCGGCCGCCACGTCCCGGCCCGCCCACCGCGGGCCTCGGAGGGGGGGGGCGGCGCGGCGGCGTGGCCCGTGCGGACCCCGGCGGCCGCCGCTCCACGCCCGGCCCGGCTGGGCCTGCGGGCCGAGCGGGAGGCCGGGGGTGGGCGCTGCCGGGCGGCGGGGCTCCCGCCGGGCGGCCGGCCTGAGATGGGGTGGAGCTGGCGCGGGGTTTGAACCGCCGCCGCTCGGGGCCTGGGTTACTTCCAGGCCCTCGCCCTGGAAGGGTTGGAGACTCAGAGGCGGGGGCTCTCAGACCTCCTCCCCGGGCTGTTCGTACTAACACCTGTTGCTGGCGCCCAAATGAGATTTTCTTTTTAAATCTTTGACTCAAGGCTGTCTGTTCAATTAGCAAAGCCTTTATGGAGTTAGCTGGTGTAGCGGTCCTATTGCTACGGTTTTAGAGACAGGAAGGATTAGAGAAGAAGCAAAACCTGCTATGTGTGCTTTCAATAGTGCCCTAAACTGTGGGCCACGGGTGAATTCTAATTGGAGCCAATAAAGGAAACAAATTCACTCACCTGATCATAAATTACCTTTTTATCCCTGTTATTTTAAGACCAAAGAAGTTAATTCAAAAAAGCTTGTCTGCTATTTTTGCAAAAACGTCTCTTGATGTTTATTGTTAAGCAGCAAAATTTACTAACTATGGAATTTGGTAAGTAAGCTACTTTAGTGTAGTTTGGGCTTAAATTTAAAACAGTCAAGGAAATCTGGTGGGTGTGTGTACATAAAAAAGAAAGCACCGTAAGTTTCAAAGAAGTACTGCATTGCTGTAACTTCAAGTCTTAGCTTCTTGGTTAATGTGCTGTGCTGCTCATTTAAAAATGGAAGTCTTGAATTTTTTTAAAGCCATTTTGTTTGAATACTATTAATACCAAGGGAAAAATAGTAGTTTTGGAGTTTGTTGGAGCTTGTATCCTAAACCCCATGATGGCTTAGTCAATTATAACTGAGGATGATAGAAGATATTTAATGAATTGAACATTAAATGACAATTTTTTTAAGTTAGGCAAGCCCTGAACCACATTGTAATTTTTAATAAAGCACTGAATGTCATACATTCTTGTTTTAATACGTGTTTATTAAATACCTTTTATATGCCTGGTACTGTACTTGGACTAACAATCAAATTTAAAGTTTATTCTGTGTACCTGGAGCATTGTTTGCCATCTATCCATCTTCATAAGGAAGAGGTTAAATTTCAGTAGATAGAGGCGACCAGTTTTAAAAACCCACACTAATCTGTATTTCAAAGTGCCTAATGATGAATTTGTTCTTTTGTGTCTCTTTAAGAAAGAATCAATGTTTTTGTTTTTATTTTTTTGTACAAGCTTGAGAAATTTTTGAAAGATCATTGTTAATAGTAATATGTATAGATAGTGGCACTTGTAAGAAAGTAAACCTTGTCAGGAAATACTTATGAAAAATTACTAGCCTATCAGTATGCTCTTAGTCTTGGCCATTCACTAAAAAATCAAGTCATTGGGTTTTCTTGGACAAATAAAGTAGTCAATCACACATTGGAATTTTTCTAGATAGCGATTTTGTTAGTTAGATTACATTTTGACCACTAAATATGAGGATATTCCAGTATGTTATAAATAGATAACAGTGTACCTTGAATTTGTATTTAATTTTTTAATAAAGTTAGGTCCATTGAGTAAAAACATGAATATTTCTGTCTATTAAAACAATTAAGGGTGTTAGTAAAAAGCATAATAGAGATTAAGAGGGCTTGAAGACAAAACAGTGTTATGTCATTGTTGACTGCCAACAGGATAAAATACCTGCATATTTGTTCACTGAAAATGTTAGATCCTGGGGGTGGTAAACAATTACAGCACTATTGCAGTGTAGTAATTTCATAATACTGACTTTATGTAATAAAATTGGATATATAGGTTTGTGCATAAATAATATTTCAATGTTTGAACTCTGAAGAACAAATGAGTAATAAAAGCCCTTTTTAAGTTCAAAATATTTTTTGGTTGAGGTTTTTAAAGTTCAAAGAAATTCTATTTTGAAAAATAATTTTGCGATTTTGAGCATGCCAAAGATGGAACTTGACTTATGTTGTATTGGGTATAATTGACATAAAATATTAAGTTTAATATTTCAGCCAAAAAACACCTAAGAGATTTGTTTAACACAACCACTAGCGTGTTCTTAGAGTAGCATATTGGTGGTTTTAATAAGATAACTTGATTCTTTAAAAAAACATGCAAGGCTAAAAATATCACAAAAAGGAATTCTTAATTTTACATTTAAAATATTCAATTTTTTTCCTTAGATTATATTGAGAAGTTTCCTTAACTACTGTTTGTTCTAGAAACTGGAACAACTCAATCAATATCCAGATTTTAACAACTACCTGATTTTTGTCCTGACAAAATTAAAATCTGAAGGTAAGTAGGGTCTATATGCTAATAACTACAAAAAATGTCTGTAGGGCCCGATAATATATACTGGGAATTATTCATTTCAAAGGATTTCCTTTTGTAGTAACCACCTGCTTTAGAGATGTGAAATAAGCAGAGATTTGAGTTACTATACTACTCTAAGCATTTAGAAGCTTATTAGTAAGCATTCATTTGTTAATTGAATGGTTTTTGATAAATTCTCTCATTCTTTGCAAATGAAAAGAGTGTTGCAAAATCTGCTTTGGTATTTTGCTTCAATCCTTGTACAAGAATGGCATAAAGATTTATTCTTTATTCCTTTTAATATACAGAATGAATACAGGATTTACTAATATATGTGTGTTTATAGAAAACAGTTGAAAAATACATAAAACCAAAATGAAAAATCACTTATAATTCCATTACCAGGGATAAGTAATTAATCACTTGATTAATTTTGCCCTCTCTCCCCTCTTTTAGATAGCTGTACACTATTTTAAAGTTTAAATACCCTCTCTTAAATGGATATACACTAATTTAAAGTTTAATGAAAAAAATGGGAACGTCTTACTAATAGATACTTGTAACTTTTTAAAAACATTATACATTAGTTTATTAACTATTATTCTAGAAATCTTAAATTTAAATTACTTCTGTGGCAATTTAAAGCCTAAAACTTTGTGTGATTTTTAAATGACAGTCGCTTGTTGTTATTTTTTAATACACTTCTCTGCCAGGTATTTTGTAGGCTCTATAAGAGGCAATAAAAGTGAGCAAAATAAACAAGAATCTTTGCCCTTATGGAGCTTACCTTGTAGTGAGAGGTGTTGATAGAGGTCTTTGAATTGAATATTCCCTTCTTGGAACATTGTCAGATACAGAAAGCACTCAGATATTTATTGACTTGTAAATGAAAGTACTGTAATATCCTGTTCAGTGATTAGTGTTTCAGAAGCCATAGTGCAATTAGTAAAAACACTGCATTTGGAGTTAGAAAATAAGTCTCAGACTCGGACACATTTACCTCTTTTTTCAGCTATAAATGCCTGTGTTAGACCACCAGACCACAGTTTTAGCTCCAAGCTCTAGTTGGTTAATGGCCTTAGTGCGTAGTAAAATCTCACTAATAAATGGTATTCAGATTTTAATAATCCACATAGAGTAGAGTGAATTATTTGGAATTATTTTTGAATAATCTAAATTGTAGGGGGTTTAATTTGTGATTGAGGAATGTAACAGAAGCTTCAAACTTTCTAAAATTACTTTTTAAGAAACTAGAAATTCCATCAGCATATCTTTAACGTAAATTAATATTCCTAGTTTGATAAGTGTACTTAAGATTTTTTTGGTTAATCCTTATCTGAGGATATTTTTACCATTGATTTTTAGAGAGAGTAGAGGGAGGGGGAGAGAGGGAGAGAGACATAGATGTGAGACACACAGGCCTGCAACTCAGGTACATGCCCTTGGCTGGGAATCAAACCCTGTTTGGTCTGTAAGCTAATGCTCTAACCACTGAGCAAACTGGCCAGGGTGATACATTGTTTTTGGTTATTTAAAACTTCTTTATTGTTTAAAGTATTAGATATGTCTTCTCCCCCCATTGGATACATTGTTTCTTTTTAAAAATATTTTTTATTGATTTTTTTTTACAGAGAGGAGAGAGAGTTAGAAACATCGATGTGAGAGAATCATTGACCAGCTGCCTCTTGATACCCCCTACTGGGGATGTGCCCACAACCAAGGTGCATGCTCTTGACCAGAATCAAACCTGGGACCTTTCAGTCCGCAGGCCAATGCACCAACGCTCTATCCACTGAGCCAAACTGGTTTCGGCTGAATACGTTGTTTCTTAAAGTATTTTTCCCTGTATACTACAATCGTTGGTAACTAAATCAATGCTATTTGTTTTTGTTATGTTTTTTCCTAAGCTTTTATATCAGGCTTTTCTTTCTTTTTTAATTTTTATTGATTTTAGAGAGGGAGAGATAGAAATATCAATGATGATGAGAATCATTGATCAGCTGCCTCCTGCATGCCCCCCAATGAGGATCGAGCCGTAATTTAGACATATTTATTCCCTTTACCGGAATCGAACCCAGGACCCTCCAGTCCTCAAGCCAATACTCTTATCCATTGAGCCAAACCAGCTAGGGCAATGCTATTTGTTTTTAAAATAACTTATTTAGTAAACGAATATTTCTAATGTGATTCACTTGAAAATCTTAAGCTTATTTCACCAAGCTTTCTACTCTGCCATGTCCTCATCCTAAATTCCAAATATTAAGAGAGTTAAAATATTATACTCTTTCTCAAAGCTTTCTTGGTGTTTAGAGGTACATCAGAAGTATTTGAAAAAGCAGACAAAAGCAAGAGAAGTTGGTATAACTGCCTTCAAAAAGATCTATTAGTTACAAAACCACAAAATGTTGGAAAGGATTTTACCCAGGTTTTCAAACATTAAAATGTATTTTTTTTTTGCCGTGGCAGTGTAGCTCAGTTGGTTAGAGGATCATCTCCATACGCCACGGTGCGGGTTTGATTCCCAGTCAGGGCACATACAAAGAGTCAAAACAATGAATGCATGGACAAGTGGAAGAACATAGCGATGTAGTGGATGTTTCTGTGTGTCTGTATGTGTGTGTGTTTACACTGAATGGTGGAGGAAAAGTTTAAATCTGGAAGAGACCTCAGAAATGAGCTAGCTCATCTAGTAATTCCCTCCCTTTACAAATGAGCAAAATGAGGCCCAGTGAAGTAAAGTCTTCCCTTTTTTTAAAATAAAAGACAATGGTTGTTACTTGGTGGCTGTATTGAATGGATTTTGGACAGAGGGTAGTTTTCATTTTAAATAAAAAATATTTTAATATAAAATATTTAAAATAAAAATTTTAAATCATTTCACTTTATGTTATATATTGAAATCTTTCATCTTTTAACCTTTATTGTAAAAACAATGTAGTGGCCTAGTCAGTTTGGCTCAGTTTCCAAAGCCTCGAGCTGTGGGTTGAAGGGTCCTGGGTTCGATTGCGGTCAAAAGCACATACCTGAGCTGCAGGCTTGAATCCCCAGCCTTGGTTGAGGCATGTGCAGGAAGCAACCAATCAAAGTCTCTCACACTGAAGTTTCTCTCCCTCCCTCCCTTCCACTCTTTCTAAAAATCAATAGAAAAATATCTGTGGGTGAGGATTAACAATAAGACAAAACAACATAGTGTATTTCTTATAAATAAATACACATGCCATTTAAAATAAAATTATGTGACTGAACTAATGGGCTAACCCAGTGGTCTGCAAACCACGGCTCGCCAGCTACATGAAGCTCTTTGGCCCCTTGAGTGTCCTAACGCCACTTCTTCAAAATAGACTCAGCAGGCCGAAAACCGACTTCTGTGCATGGGCCTTAAAGTTTCCATCGTACTGTATGTGCTCGCCCACACGTGGTATTTTGTGGAAGAGCCACACTCAAGGGGCCAGAGAGCCGCATGTGGCTCGCAAGCTGCGGTTTGCTGACCAGTGGGCTAATCTAAGACCAAAAAAAAGTTTGTTGCTTAAGGAAGTTAAATATTTGGCTATTCATGACAGTTTTAAATTTTGTATATAAGTTAGAAATGTGTTTCTTTTAAAAAAATTATTTTTAATTTATTTTTGTTTGTTTTAAGAGAGAAAGGAAGGGAGAGGGAGAGAGATACGTTGGTGAGAGACAAACATCATCAGTTGACTTCTGCATGCCCCCTACTAGAGATAGAGCCCGCAACCCGGACACGTGTTCTGCCACACTGGGCAGGCTTTTCTTTCCTTTTAATCTGCTTATTGGAATGAGTTATAATTGAAACTATAAAGAATATTTTATTTTTCTTTTATTTTTTTATTTCTTTTTATTTTTCACAAAGTCATGTAAAGGTTTAAAAATCAAATAGCAGACTATAGAAAAAGGGAAGTTTCCTGTCCAACTTCTCCTGATTTTTGCTTCTCATAGTCAACATTTTCAGTTCATTTTCAAATCTTATAACTGTTTCTATCAGTATTGACCTCCATATTGACTTTATAAAAAATGTTTATTCTACTCTCAAGACTTTTTTATTTTAAACACTATGCATTGACCACCTTATTATGGATGATGAGACTACAGCTCTTTTCTCATCTTCCCAATATAATTGCACCACCACTTTGGGTTAAATATTGGCAAGAAGATTTTAAATGGTAATATAAAACCTCTGGCTATATTGCTGAGGTGGCCTGAATGGGGTTTACGTGCAAAGAAACTTTGCTGTCTTTTTGCCTCTCTGTATGTTTTACCCTTGACGATTTCAGTGCCAGTCAGATTTTAGGAGGGTACTACTAATTAGAACAAGCTTGGGTATTTTATTTTTTAGTAAGGTATGTGAAATAGTACTGTAAAGCATATTCTGTTCAACATACCAGCTCTTTGTGTCTTCTAGCCCTTTGAGAAGGGTGAAATTATGCAATGCATCAGTGTAGGCTCTGGAGCCAGACCCCTGAGGGTGATATTTTGGCTTCCCCACTTAGCTCTGTGACTTTGGCAAAGGCCTCAGTTTCTTTAGTTTTGCAGGGGGAATAATTTCCATCTCATGAGGTTGTGAGGATTAAATGCAAACTATTTGCAAAGCACTTGGCAATGGTTAGTACCTAATACACATTCAGAAGATGTTAACTATTGCTAATATTGTTGATGGTGATGCAAATTGGTAACATCAGTTGTAGTCTGCAGGTATTAAATTGCTTCTTGAACATTTAAACCTATGGATTAAGTGTTATTTAGAAAGTAAATTCTGTTTTTAAGATACTTTTGGAAATTTTAAACTTGTTTTACTCCCCTCCCTTTTTTATTTTTTATTTTTATTTTTTTTAGCTCAGAGGCAAGTGAAAAACTTGATATAAATGAACGGCAGTTATTTGTATATGAAGGTGACCCCATATATTCTTTGTTCACTTGATTTTTAATGGGATATTTTTAGTAACTAATACTTTCAAATCTGTAATTTGATGTTTACTATATCAGGTTTCAATAAAGCTTTAGTACAGTGGTCATATATAAAGTAAATTAACTCTTAAACTAAATTAATGGTTCTCAACCCAGTGCCATTCCTCTCCCTCAATTTCCCTCAGAATTTGACATTAACTGGAGACATTTTCAGTTGTCACGACTTGGAGAAATGATTCTGGCATCTATGGCCAATGATAACGCTGACCATCTTAGAGTGCACAGAACAGCACCCCACAACAAAGAATTATTTGGCCCAAAATGTCAATAGTGCCAAGGTTGAGAAACCCTGAACTATAAAATCATGGAACTAATCTTTTGAAATCATTTATGATATTTTTTCCTGGTTATACAAAATTATTGAAATATTATAATCAGTTGTTGAATGCAAATATTTTTAAAGTTGCTGTTCTTGATAACATTTTAAAATAAAAATGAATTCAAAACTCAGTACTGTTGTTATTTTACTACAGATGAACCCACACGATCATTGAGTGGTCTCATTTTGAAGAATAATGTGAAAGCTCATTTTCAGAACTTCCCAAATGGTGTAACAGACTTTATTAAAAGCGAATGTCTAAACAATATTGGTGATTCCTCTCCTCTGATTAGAGCCACCGTAGGTAAGTTATGTTGTTAAAATCGTGCTTATCTTGTTTGTAGCTGGGTTTGTTTGTTTTTTGTATGATACACCATTTTCATAGGAATTTCATCCGTTTCAAGTTAAATATGATATCGGGAAATTTTTCATTGCTACTCTTAAATGCTTTGGATATGTTTATGATTACAGTAGAAGTTCTCTTGTCCAGTGAGACCCAAGGGTCCCTGGTAGTTGCTTAATAAAATTGGTGAAAATGAGGCATTATTAAGTGATAATAATTTAGGACCACTGCCTTTTCTTTGAGTTGGTTTGTGATTTTATTATTTCAGTCAACATCCTTTTAATGTGTTCATACACTTATGGGAAATTTTCTATAGAATTAGTGCATAGAAGTGGCATTTATTGGGTTGAAGTGTGTTGTTTAAACATTTAAAATTTAATAGGTATTGCTAATCACACCAATTTTTACTCCCATCTTTTTGTACACAGATAATTAAAATTTCTCACTTTTTGCAACTATATTAGGCATTAGAAGACTTTTAGTAGTGGATAAGATTTTATGGAGCCAGATGAATTTGAATTTGTTAAATCTGTCGACATTTTTCAATTTCTCATAGCAGAAATAATAGATGTTAGTGGTCTGTTAGTGCCAGGGTGTTACTTAAGTTTACTTTTTATCATTGCTTGTTTTAAGACAACTTGGTTTCATTTAGGCAGATTTAGAGCTTTCTCTTTTTCTCAGTTCTTTTATATTTTAACTTCGGGAAAGAATAATTGTCAGAAGACACAGCCCTACTATTAAGTCTTGTTGCTTTTTTGTCTTACTACACATCTGTTATAGTAAGGCTGATATCTTTAAAATGCTATCCATATGTTAACCCTGAACACATAACTTAAAAATGTTTAGCTAAGAGTAAATATTGACCAACAACTTTACATTTTTGTAGCTCTTTACCATTGGGAACAGCTTTCTCAAGACTAATGGTAGAAAATTCAACGAGAATTCATACAAACAGTGGAATTTGCTATTTAGTCGTAATCATTAAGCATTTATGTATAACAAGCATTTTGTGTGTATATCTCACTGAATTCTCAAAATAAATATTAAAAAGAATACTATTAATATTTTTTTACAAATTAGTATTTTGAAGCTTAGAGTACCTATAATTTGCCTATCAGAGTTTATACTCTTATTAGATATAAGGATCTATAATTGGCGAGTATATAACTTTGTTACTAATATAAAATTTACTAAGGCAGAGGAAATGATTAACACAAAACTTTGTTACATATGTGTGTAACTATCACAACTAAGCTGCACTACACAGTTGAAATAATCCAGTCACGGTGGCATTGTCAGTGTGTGCCACTCAGTTCTCCCAGATTACCTTGCCAGTGATTCATCCTTGATCCAGTAAGTGGGAAACTTTGTATTTTCTCTCTCCATACCTATGTCCCCCCATGGCTGTGATCTAGGTTAAGCTGGGGAGTTATTAGCTTCTTGATGTATTTTTATTTGAATGTAACAGACGCATACTCCTCACCCAGTAACACATGATACTAACATTTTTGTACATGTTTTATTTTGTAATTTCTATAAAATAGAGTGATTTTAATTAGTGGAACTATTCTTGGAGAGGAGCAAGTTGTAGTCTTCTGTACAGATACTTGTTAAAAATAAAAAAGAGGGTAAAATGTAAAAAAAAAAAAAAAACAGGTTAGAAACATCTGATTTATGCCGTGGTGATGTGGGGATCGTCTTAGGCTGACTGGGGCGTGTAGTGGGTGGTGAGTGGGGAGAATGCTGCACATGCTTGTGTGCAGTTATTCTCGTGACAATACCTGACATAATGCGGCCGCATTTCCTAAAAGTGTGTGTTTCTTTCAAGGTATTTTGATTACCACCATAGCCTCCAAGGGAGAATTGCAGAACTGGCCTGACCTCTTACCAAAACTCTGTAGCTTATTGGATTCTGAAGATTACAACACTTGTGAGGTAAAAATATTTGCTTCGTCATACAATTTTTCTTGTGCTATTGTATACTAAGAAACCTTTGAAATGTTTTCTCTGGAAATATTTTAAAACTTAAAAACCTAAAGTTACCTTTGTGTTTTATATTAGTGATCATTTCTTACTGTTTTCTATAATGACTTAAGTTTTAAAACATCTTTACTACATTTCCTACAAAGAAATATCTCCCATTTTTATATTTGAAAACTTTCCTTGGTTATCTGTATATATCTATAATAAATATCTATTGTCTGGCTTAATCAGTTGAGGTGGTATTTTTTGAAGATAGACTTAAAATTGACTAAATTCCCAGACCATGAATATTTTTTCAGCTTCTCTAAATTGTTTTTGTGTCTCTTACAGTATGACATGTCTAGTCTAGTTTTAATCATGCATTGATTGTAATATCTCATTGTTTGCCACTGATAGATCAGTAGCAACCTTTTCATTTGGGAAGGTGAGTCTGAATTTCCTCTACAGTTTCTCACTGTTAATGAGCACTTTAAGACTCTCATTAACTGGGCTCTGGTTTAGGTAGCAATCTGTTTTCAATGGAAACTATTATAGGTGTTTTGCATAAGGCAGTGACCCTTCTTCCTCTCAAACAAGAGCATGGTTTGGAGGCAGGGCAAGTAAGGCACAGGAATAACCTAACATTAAAAATCAGGAGGTCTTGTGATGGGACACTTTGTTTCCAGATCTGACTTGGGGAATGGAGAAGGTGAGCAAACAGTTTTTATAAAAGGTGCTAAGAAGACAAAAAACTAACTTGCATTCATATATATATATATGGTAATATATGTATTTTCAAGTAATGCCTTAGAAATACACTGGTAACATTACAGGGAAACAGAATAATATTTAACCATCAGATAACAGTTTATTAAAAGTTAAATAGTACACCCAGCTGGTCGCTCAGTTGTTTGAGCGTTGTTCCATATGCCAAAAGGTTGTGGGTTAGATTCCCAATCAGAGCATGTATGGGAGGCAGCTGATCTCTTTCTCTCTCTCATTCTCTCCCCCTTTCTTCTCCCCCCCCCCTTTCCTCTCTCTCTCAAGTCATTAAAAAATATATCCTCAGGTGAAGGCAATTGTATTTTTAAACAGGTTAAATGTAGCTTTGGTATAACAGTAATATTAAAAAGAAATCAAAATTTTAAGCAAACACTGTCCAAGATTTTAAAAAAAAAATGTTTTAGCTGCAATAGTCTAGAAATTGTGGAGTAGCTACTTACATAAGTCATACTTTAAAGAGACAATATTCTTAAGTTAATTGTACTGTGGAGAACAAGTTCCTGGGAGCTGCTAATGGAATGAAAAGCAGTAAAACATGTAAGTGGATGAACTAATAGGTTACATACTGTGTGCAAGAGCTCTAAGTTAGCCCATTTGGTGTAAAAATGACTAGAGAGAAATAGTTGCCAATTTGAATTGCCTGCCCTTCTAACAGATTTTGTCACCATTACCAAATGTCTTACATGTAAGTAACTTTTTAACGATATTAAGACCTCTTTTATACTTCAAAAAAAAGAGAGAGAAGTGGTACAATGGTTAGATATATTTATATGTAAGTATAGAGTTGTACAAACTGATAGTAATTAAAAGAGAAAAAGTAATGTTGACTTAAATGAATAAGAATATTTCAGAAATTAGGGTTTTGAATTAGATATTACAATCTAATCCAACCAAATTATCTTCTCATTCTAAGTTATTTAATGGTAAAATAAAAATGTATCATTATATATAAACTGAGATTTTAAAATAATTTGTCATAAAATTGATTAAATTTACAGATTTTTTTGAGGAAGCATTTTATGTGAACTGAAAACAATTCATACAAATAAATTAACATTCCTCAATTTACTTTTGAAATGACTTCAATTTTTAATTAATTCTAATAATTTAAATGTCTTTTATAGGGAGCATTTGGTGCCCTTCAGAAGATATGTGAAGATTCTGCTGAGATTTTAGATAGTGATGTTTTAGATCGTCCTCTTAACATCATGATTCCAAAATTTTTACAGTTCTTCAAGCACAGTAGTCCAAAAATAAGGTATATAGCTAATATTGAATTAATTTATAAACTCTGGTATAATTCTTACCACTTTCTTATTTTTGCATTATTTATTGTTGTAACTAGCAAAATATAGTAGATAGTCCACAAAGGTGAATTTTGATAACTGAAGTTTATTCCTTTAAAAACAAAGCCCATGCCAAAACCGGTTTGGCTCAATGGCAGAGCGTTGGTCTTCGGACTGAAAGGTCCCGGTTCGATTCCGGTCAAGGGCATGTACATTGGTTGCTGGCACACCCCCAGAAGGGGGTGTGCAAGAGGCAGCTGGTCGATGTTTCTCTCTCATTGACGTTTCTGGCTCTCTATCTCTCTCCCTTCCTCTCTGTAAAATATCAATAAAATATTTATTAAAAAAAACAAAAAACAAAGCCCATAAAACACTGACTTTCTGATGAAATTGTCATTGAATATGACAATTCTACATGTTTAATTACATTTGTAATGATTAACAGTTATGCTTTTAAGGTTCCTTGTGAAAGGTTAAAACTCAGTGTGTTTGTTGTTGGGTGTTTTTTTGTGTTTTGTTTTGTTTTTTGTATTTTTTAATTTATTGGTCTTGCCAAGTACAAGTACCTTTATTTGCAGCTGTGTGATAAAAGTTTCTCAGTATGACATCTAAATTATCAAGTAACTAGAGGCCCAGTGCACGAATGTGCAGGAGTAGGGTTCCTAGCAGCTGCTGACTGCCAGCCAGGGCCTCCCTTCCTTCCACACCACCCCCTGGTGGTCAGCAAGTGATTGAACTCCCAAGGGGGCACTTTGCATATTAGGCTTTTATATATATAAATTATATATATAGGTTTTAGTTTAAGGAGCTTGCAACCTACTTAATAAAAAAAGATTTTTTTTTTAATCCTGATCGTGGAAAGATTTTTAGTGCACTCTGAAATCACATAGCTGACATGGCTGACTGGTTCTGAAGTTAACCTGGTCTGTTTTTTTTTTTTTCTCTATAACTATAATTCCTTGAAACTGCCTAGCATCTAGTTTTGAAATACCATTATATTTAGGATATTAAATAAGCCTTTGATTTTGTTATTAGTTGTCCTATCATGCTATGATTATCATGATGCCTCTATTACACTGAAGTTTGTAAGTCTTTGTAATTTCACCAAAAGTTCTCCAGCCTGCTATACTTTTTTCTCCTTCAGTTTTATATGCTTTTTCTAACTTGAACTTTGCTTATTGTTTCTATGGAAAAGTCATTGCTCTTCTGATTGTTATTTGATTTTTGTTTTTTACAGTTGTCAGTACATCATGCTTTTATATAAAATAATCAAATATATTACTATGTAAAGTAGAAATTACATAGTTTCTAGAGGATTCAGGGATAAACAACTGAATGAACATTAGTATATAGGCTTTTAACTATTAGTTCAGATGCCCATTGGGGCTTACTTCAGAATTCCAAGCTGTGTCTCAAAGGATTGTGGTTTCAACATTGTGACCAGAGGGTAAATTGGGAATCTTTTTCTTGTTTAAAGTCTTTATTTAGTTCTTACGTTTTTACCTTGATTTAATTTCACTTGTCCTCTTAAGCAGTACTTAGTGTTAAATTCATAGAGGAAACATAATAGAGGCTTATTTGTGGGTAATGTCATGCAAATAAATATTTTTAAAATAAAATTTTACTCTTCCTGGCATAGGAAATGAGACAGAGGAGTTCATATTCCCTAGGAAGTATCCCCCATTTAACATTTCCACTGAGGTGTGAAAGTGGGGTGATTTGCATACTTCTAAGAAATTTACTTTCTTGTGACCAGCTCTCAGCAATTAAAACAAAAAAACATATTCCTGATAATAGCTACACCATTACTGGATATAAAAATTTATTTTGTAATTATAATACATGTGTTTAAAACAAAATACAGTCTAGCAATACACAAATGTTTCCATTCAGTCAATGTTCATTACTGCCCATTTGAGATTCTGTTGAATATACTGTTAAAATATTTTAATGTATATTTGAATAAATAATGATATCTGTTGTGTGTTTTATCTCTGTACACTGAACATATCTTTCATCTTTATGTAGTTTTATTCCACAAAATTATTTAATACTTTATCAATACAGTTTAACTGGTATTTACTGTGTGTGTATTTCCCTCTCACAGTAACTATTAGACTTTGAGAATATGGAATGAGGCAAACAAATACAGTTTACGTGACTAAGCAATTTAAAAATCAGAGCCATTTTATTTTTTTAACCATACTAGGGGTACACAAATTGAGTTACGTTTCGTAGCTTATGACACATTCTCATTTCCCAGTTGCATTCGACCTTCAGTTATTTTTAATAATCACTCAAACCCAACTATAATAAAAAGCAAAGGCCTTGAAAACAACCTATATCTAATCCCAACTTAATCCTATTCTTAGAATTTTTAGAAAATTATTTATCTTGGTTTTCAATTTTATAAAAGGTATATGAATTTAATCTTTGGCGCCTTAAATTTAATATGTTGTCAAGATTCCTCTATATTGTGTCACTGTAGGTCATTTGTTTTGACTACTGTATGTTACTCCTTTGCATGACAAACAGTTCATTCATGTACCTGCACACCCAGCGGCCTTTGGGTGCTTCCAGGTTCTTGCTTTTGTGGGTAGTGCTACTGGAACACTTATATGCTTGTCGTCTTTTGTCTGTTTGCAAGAGTTTCTCTTAGGGAAGACATAAAATCTTGGGAAGGAATTTCTGAGACACAGGGATTTCCTGGGTATACGTATTCAGCTTTTGGTATTATCACACATTTTATACTTTTTGCCAATCAAATAGATATAAAATGGCATTTCAAAATGGCTTACTTCTGTCACTAATCATGTTGAACCTCGTGTTTGTGCTGTATGTGGTGATTTTCTCTTCTTTTTTTTCTGTTGGGTTATTAGAAGAGGCCTCTAGGACGGTAATAATTGATAAATAATACTATTTCATGAGAAATACTATGGAAAGTGAGAAAAAGGGGTTAGACAGTGATTCGGAAGTATTTTGTATAGAAGGTTTTCTGAATAGGTAATTTTGTACAGACCTTGCACCAAGTAAAAGTAGTAAATTTTTTGCAAAATCAAGGGAAAGATAGGGGAACAGCAAGTACAAAGGCTGGAATTGGGAAGAGGCCTTTTAGAGTGACAAGAGAAGAAGAAACTGTAGCATAATGGGAAATGAAGTTAGGGGTAGGGAGTAGCCACATATTGAGTAATACCGAGGCCAGTTCACAAACTGACTTGGGAGCCAAATCCAACCATAACCATGGCCTGTGAGCTAAGAATGATTTTAGATGGTGCTATTAAGAATTGCTGCGGCATTGAATTGGTTATGTCAGAACAAATAGACTGTAGACTGTTCCAATTTTTTATTTCTAAGGAATGCTTATTTTTTAACTCTGTAGGTAAATAAAATTCCCATGTTACACCCATCCAGCCTTCCATTTTTCAGTTACCTACTATTAAAAATGTGCACATGTTCTCTCAGATACTTTTCACCTCTTTAAGAGCAATAATGTATTTCTCTGTAACCTGCATTTTCCCCTTAATATATATAATATTCTTTCTGTGTTAATAACAGAAATTTTACTCATTTTTTGAGAGTGGTGTATGTGTGTTGCTGTACATACATTGTAATATTTTTATAGAGGAATGTTTAAGATCTTTGCAAATAGAAAAATGATGCAATGAACATTTGTTAAATCTTAAATTTTGTTTCTAGATCTCATGCTGTTGCTTGTGTCAATCAATTTATCATCAGTAGAACTCAAGCTCTGATGCTGCACATTGATTCTTTTATTGAGGTAAGATTTATCCTCCCCTTTGTTTTTGAGAAGGTTAGATAATGTTCATTGCATATGGTTTTTATAACTACAAACTTTTCCTCTGTTACTGATTTTTCCACTTGTACCATGATGTAAATACTGATTATGGTATGCTTAATATCTTCAGCATAAAAATTTCTGCTTCAACATACTGTTCGGTTGCATACATAAATTAAATTCCCTAAGTCATTTACAATATGGTGAGGTTGAATAAACTTAACTTGATAAAGACTCTTGAAGGCACAAGCTAAAAGAAAAATACACTAAGTCTTCACTTTACGTCATCAATATGTTCTGTGGCTTTTAAGCCAAGTATTATGAAACCAATTTCACTATAGGACTGATTGATATAAATAAGAGTTAAATTCCTACCATGTTTCATCAATGTTATAATGAAAAGTTACCTGAGGTCCTACTGTACTTCTGTTTTCTTTTGGTTTCCATTGTGAAAGGACTAAGTTCCCTACATGCTTAACTTTTCAACAAATAAATTATTTTTTCTGAGGTTTGTTTTTTTTTTTTAATCTTTCAGAGGCCACGTTTTTGTTGGAAAATTATTGGAGAGGGAAAATCTTGTTTTGCTTTTCTCATTTGCTTAGTACTTACTGTGAATCAGGCACTGTGCTTGGTGCTAGGGATATAGAAGTAAATTTTATGCCTCAAGGTATTTTCAGTTTAGTTTGATATAGAGGTTAGTGGATAATATTAGAAGTCTGGAGTAAGACTACCTGGGTTCAACTCCCAACTCTACAGTTTAGTAGTGGTTAACCTTGGGCATCTTAATAAATTGGTGTTTTCCATTTCATCATCTATAAAATGAGGCTAAGAATAGACCTCCCTTGTTGGATTATCATATATATAAATATAAATATATAAATATATATATATATATATATCGTATTTGCCGGCGTATAAGACGATTTTTGGGCCTGAAAAATACGTATTTGCCGGCGTATAAGACGACTGGGCGTATAAGATGACCCCCTAACATTTCCACTCAAAATACAGAGTTTGTTATATACTCGCCGTATAAGACTACCCCCCATTTGGAGGCATATTTTTCAGGTCCAAAAAATCGTCTTATACGCCGGCAAATACGGTATATATATGCTGTAAATAGGAACAGTGCTTGCCACAGAGTAAGCACTCTACTTGTTAACTACTGCTATTATTATTTTTAGAAATTGTAGTTACAATGGTATTTCCTCTTAGTACTCTTGAACAACTTAAGGGAACTATGATGGACATGCCAGCATCTTACACAGAAATAGAATTTAGAATAAAAGGAATTAAATTCACTCTAAAAATAAAAACTCAAGAACCTTTCCCAGCATTTTAAATATTTTCCATTCCTGTTTATGCCATATTAACACTTCTCTGCTACCAACTTGCCGATTACTGGTTATTATTTATAAACCTTTCTAATGTATTGGAATGTTTAATTAGAAAAATATTTCTTGTGTAATAGAACCTCTTTGCATTGGCTGGGGATGAAGAACCAGAGGTACGGAAAAATGTGTGCCGGGCACTTGTGATGTTGCTTGAAGTTCGAATGGATCGCCTGCTTCCTCACATGCATAATATAGTTGAGGTAACATAGACAATTTAAAGGTTCTTTCATCATCTTTCCCTCAAGAAAAATCTTGGGCACAAAATATATAATGTGAAACCACTGTTTTCTAATATTTTTTAATACCATTTTGGAGGGAGACTACAAAATTAGTAAATGATTTTCTTAAAATTATAAATTATCTTTATGGCGATTTTTCTTTAATGAGATTTAAGATGTTTTAAGATTGATTGCTATTATTTTACTGATATTTTTTATTAAGATGTTTCAAAGAGGAAGAAATTATTTATAGTAGTAGGTAGCTTTTAATCAGGATAACTAGGAAATGTTTAGATTATTTGTGTTTAGTAGGTATGAGTTAGGCTAAATGCTCAATAAAATATGATAGATTAAGTGATGTATTCTTGTGTCATTAATAGTTTTCTTCCAATTACTGGTAAAGTTGATCTGTTCAACTTGTGGTTTATGTTAACAAAGAGATTTCTTTAAAAAAAATATTTTATTGATATTTTACAGAGAGGAAGGGAGAGAGATAGAGAATTGGGGATATGCCCGCAACCAATGTACATGCCCTTGACCGGAATCGAACCCAGGACCTTTCAATCCGCAGACCGACGCTCTACCACTGAGCCAAACCGGTTTCGGCAACAAAGAGATTTCTGAGTAGAAAATACATCACCGTTAGAGTTCTGGCAAACTATTTAGATTTTAAAATGTGATTTAAATAATTTTACTGGAAAATTTATTGACCACCATTGAGCCATATTTAAAGGAAGGAGTAAATAAGGTGCAATTCTTTCTAAAACAAAATTATTTGCAAATGGATTAAATATTGTGCATCTAGTTCTCCCTTTTCACCTTCAGGGGTCCATGTGGTACAGAGAGAGAAGATCTCTTTTTCAAAGATGGGGTCTAAGACTTGTTAGAAGGCCAGCACCCATGATGTACAGCAACTCCTTCTCTAAAACATTAGGAAAGATAATTGTAGAGATAAGCAGATGTAGCAGTATAATATGGGAATAAATGAGAGTCTCAGAGCCTGTTCCTCCATAAAGTGTTCAGAAGAATCAGGTGGAGTTAGTTGAAAGTTAAATGAGAGAGTTTGAAGTTAACCAGAAAGTTAAGCAAGATATTTTGTCATTTGCTAAGACCATATCAGGGCTGGGAGTCTAATTTATAACGCTTTATTCAGCAATACTCTGAATAGTAGTAGGATATGATATGGAATGTATTAGGGGTTGGCCTGCCACAACTGTTGTATTACCATAGCCATATTTTGCCATGTGAGATGTTTCAATCAGGCAGAGGGTGTATATGAAGAATTTATCACTTAACTCCAATTCCAAGTCCAGGTACATTGGGAAATAATGTGTGACTCTTAACGTTTATTTTGTTTTTACATATAAGGATTTTTTAAATAGATTTAGACTGTATGCCTTTGGATAGATTTGGGAACAGTGTTCTAACTAAGTAAGAGTGAATTTGGCTTGGTATATTCAAAGCACATGATAAACCTATTTTGTTGAAATGTCACTTTACAAATTTAAAATTATTTTGCTGATTCTACAAAGACTTAATGTTTGATTATTAATATATATATATTTTTTTAATCTCAGTGGTTTCATAAAACAAAATACATCCATACAGAAGCAGCTAAATAATACATGCATTGGAACACTTTTCATTAGGCAATGTGTAAAAGCAGCATTTCTTAAGTTTGGTTGCATTTTAAAATTAACTAGGAAGCTTTTTAAAAAAATGTAAACACTAGATTGAAATGGGCTATAGCAAAGGACTATTAACTTGCTGTAGTAGAGGTTTATTTTAATTGTATGGTTTTAACTGATTAATATTAAGGCTCCTTTGTTTACAGTACATGCTACAGAGGACCCAAGATCAAGATGAAAATGTGGCTTTAGAAGCCTGTGAGTTTTGGCTAACTTTGGCTGAGCAACCAATATGCAAAGATGTACTTGTAAGACACCTTCCTAAGTAAGTGTTCCTTCTTTATGAATTTTACCTTGTTCTTAAGTTTAACAGTGATTCCTTACTTTTGTATTTTTAGTTGAATTCTTCTATCATTGGGGAGTTAAGTTCTAAAGAAATCAAACTTAATTTTATTGTTAGTATCAGTAAAGAGATTTTTCATAAAGCCACTACATTTCTTTAAAATCACATTAGAATGGTTTATTAAGTCATACTTAATTTTGGGTAATTCATGGCACAGTTGTCTTTTTTTATAATCCTTGTAATCTGATCATAGACTCTAGTGGGGTTTTTACCAAAGAAAATAATTTCCCACTAGTTGTGTTATGAAATTTTTTTTTTTTTTAATATATATTTTATTGATATTTTACAGAGAGGAAGGGAGAGAGATAGAGAGCCAGAAACGTCGATGAGAGAGAAACATCGACCAGCTGCCTCCTGCACACCCCCCACCGGGGATGTGCCCGCAACCAATGTACATGCCCTTGGCCGGAATCGAACCCGGGACCTTTCAGTCCACAGACCGACGCTCTACCACTGAGCCAAACCGGTTTCGGCGTGTTATGAAATTTTTGATTAACCTATTGTTAAGGCTGTTTTAACTCAATGAATGCTGTTCAATCAGGGTTGAGTTTGTATGTTTTTTCCAATTTTATTGAGATAGTTAACATGTATTGATTATCGATGTACAATACAATGACTTAATCTGCATTAAAATTAGATATTTAAAGGTATTGCTTGCTATCTTTTGGAAAGTAAGCAATACAGTCTCATAGAAGAAAATTAAAATGCAGAAAACTTAAAATGTTTTGGATTTTCACCACACTGAGTAATCACTGTTAGTATTTGTGATGTGTTGTTACTATATACCAAATATCATATATTCAGGCTAGTTCAAGACAAATTACATTTGATAATGTGTAAAACACTTAATGTAGCATCTCACTGTAGTTAGTGCTTAAAATTTTGAATTTACTGTTTTGTGGTTTGCTCATTTCGGTTCTTGAATATTGTTTACTTTTCATCCAGGTTATTAATTAGTCTTTAAACTTTGAGAACTATTCCATCATAGTGTGCATACCACATATATATGATTGACTTTTCTTCAGTTGTTGACTTTGTTTGCTCCTTTTTTTAACCAAATAATCTTGTAGTAAGCATCTTTCTTTGTTCATAAGTGGTTGTTTCTTTCACATAGAATTCCTAGAAATGATTTTTGCCAAGATCAAAGGACTGAATGTTTCAGGATTCTTCATAAATATTCCAAATTGTCCTCTAGTGAAATTATACAGATTTACACCCCACTAGGGTATCTCATCGTGTCACAACTTTTATCAGCCATTAATTATAATTTCTCTGATCTTAGCCATCTGGATGAGCAAAGAACAAAATCATTTGTTTTAATTGTGGTAGGTAGTATTATCAGAGTTATGTATTTTTAAGTACTTAAAGTATTTGAATGTTTTAATTTTCATATAGTCAGTAAAGTTCTCTTTCTTTTCCAATAAATTCTTTCCCCACAAAGAAAGCAATAATTTTACTATATTTTATTCTAGTGTCGTACTTTTAAGTACAACATCATATGCTAAATGGATTTATTTTTCTTTAAGAAATCTGTTTATTTTCTCTCTAATGTGTGGTACCACTTTTATGATTTGCTGTTCTTTTTTTAAAATATATCTTAATTGATTTTTTACAGAGAGGAAGAGAGAGGGATAGAGAGTTAGAAACATCGATGAGAGAGAAACATCAATCAGCTGCCTCTTGCACGCCCCCACCGGGATGTGCCTGCAACCAAGGTACATGCCCTGGACCAGAATCGAACCTAAGACCTTTCAGTCTGCAGGCCGACACTCTATCCACTGGACCAAACCCGTTTTGGCTGATTTGCTGTTTCTTAACATAGGATCATTTAGTTCTAAGAGTTATATAAATCAATATTACTTTTTATAAAAACTGAAGAGCTATTAGTGAAAGCCCAACCTCTATAACATTAGGAGACTCTGGTAAAAACATAATTACCAGCGAGGTGCTCTAACTCTCATTATGCTATTAAAACCTAGACATTCTTAAAGCAACCAGAACTTGAGTAGTAGCAGGCTAAAAAATCATCACTTCAAACATTAAACAACTCAAGCTAGTCATAAATAAATATGTTTAACTTCTATGGCTGTTTTTATTTTTAGTTGAAATAATGCATTGTTAGCCCCACCCGGTGGCTCAGTTGGTTGGAGCATTGTATATACCAAATGGTTTCAGGTTCAATCTATCCCCACTCAGGGGTGTGTATAGGAGGCAACCGATCAATGTTCACCCCCACTCCCAATCTAAAAAAATTAATGGAAACATCCTCAGGTGAAGATTTTTTTTTTTTTAAGGGAATGTTAGTTGGTATATCTGGAATAAATTCTTAGGGAAGAAATTGCTATTGTTTTTATATTTATTCTAAGCACTATTAATCTTCTCTAAAATTCTATTTAGTGGATCCTATATATGAATTATAAAAGGACTATAACATATATTAGCAATACTTATTTGAGAAGAGCAGTCAGCACAAAATATGCTCTAAGACAAAAGTATGGATTTATTATTCCACTTACCCATTCTTTTGTTGCTTCTTGTATGTGCCCTGACCAGGGATTGAACTTGCAACCTTGGCATATCAGGATGATGATCTAATCAACTGAGCTACCTGGCCAGGGCTTATCTTTGGTATTATTGGCATTCAAAAGTTTATTAAGACTTCTTCACAATTTTCATTCATTTTTAGTTCTTTGTTTCATGAATTTGTTTTCTTATAGGTTGATTCCTGTGTTAGTGAATGGCATGAAGTACTCAGATATAGATATTATCCTACTTAAGGTAAGAAAACTATTTCCTGGTGGATGGGGAATATTATTTTTATTGACTTAGTAAATCTTTGAATTCAACTAACAGAACATTTATTTAGAATAAACTCTATGTAAATAGGCTTCTGTTGTGTGTGTGTGTGTGTGTGTGTGTGTGTGTGTGTGTGTGTGTGTATTGTGCTACAGAGTTCAAAGATAGAAACATAAAAATGCCTTAAATATTATCTGTATGGGATTCGGGTACTCTAGAGTATACCAGCCTGATAGGAGGCAATATAATGTGGTAAAAGTACCTGATACCTAACAAGTGTTATGTAACAGTCTATTCCTCCCTTCACAAGGAAGGGGTGCACGCCAGAACCCTATGCATGACCCATCTTTGGGTATTCTGGTTCTTTCACTCATGTGCATATTATTAATGTACTAGATGCCCAGTACACGAAATTCGTGCACAGAGAGAAGGAAGGGATCCCTTCAGCCCCGCCTGCATCCTCTCCAATCCGGGACCTCTCATGGGATATCTGACTGCCAGTTTAGGCCCTAGCCACAGCAGTTGGACATCCCTCTCTCAATCCGTGGACCACTGGCTCCTAATTGCTCACCTGCCTGGTGGCCCTTCCCTGCCCCTCCCCCCTGTGCCCCCTCCTACTTCCCCAACCCCTCACCTGCCTGGTTGCCCCTCACTGTCGTCCCCTCCTGCTGGCCTTGTCGCCCCACGCAGCCTGCTTGTTTGGTTATTTAGTTGCCCCTCACTAATCCCCTCCCCTGCCACCATGGTTGTTAGGCAGCCATCTTATGAGGGAGTGAAGGTCAATTTGCATATTACCTCTTTATTATATAGGATAATGATAATCACCAAAATTTTCCCTTTAAAAAACACACAGGGTGATGTTGAAGAAGATGAAACGATTCCTGACAGTGAACAGGACATAAGGCCACGTTTTCATCGATCAAGGACAGTGGCCCAGCAGCATGATGAAGATGGCATTGAAGAGGAAGACGACGATGATGATGAAATTGATGATGACGACACAATTTCTGACTGGAATCTAAGTAAGTTGGAGAGGGAAAAGCACAGTTGCCTGCTTGAGTAACAACTTTATTGAGGAATAATTTACATACCATGCAGTTCACCCATTAAACAATGCGTTTTAGTTTTTAATGTATTCAGACTTGTGCAACCATCACCACAGTAAATTTTAGGACATTTTCATCACTCCAGGAAAAAAAAAAAACCATTCTCATTAGCAGTCATTTCTATTTTCTCCAAGTCCCTCAGCCCTAAACAACTACTAGTCTATATTCTGTGTATATGGATTTGCCTCTTCTGGACATTTTCTATAAGTAGAACCACATAATACAATATGTGGTGATGTATGATTCATCCATGTTGTGGCATGCAGAAAAATAACTCATTATATGGATTTACTACATCTTATTTATCCATTTCTCAGTTGATAGACATTTGGTTGTTTCCCCCTTTTGTAGTGATGCTTTGAACGCTTCTGTAAAGTGTATGTGTGGACATATTTTTCAGTTCTCTTAGATGTATACGCATGAATGGGATTATTGGTCATTTGTTAACTGCTTAACCTTTTGAGAAGCTACGAGGCTGTTTTCCAAAATGGCTTCACCACTAACTTCCCCACCATCAGTGTCTTAAAATTAAGTAGTTTCTTGCTTGCCAACAGTTAATTTTTTTTCATAGCTGTCCTAATATCTGTGAAGTAGATATGGTTTCGGTTTGCATTTTTCTGGTGGACTTGTTATATTTATTTATTCTTTAAATATAATTCAAACTATCATTTCTCAACTTGTTTGATATTATAAAATAAGGCCCAGCCAGTGTAGCTCAGTGGTTGAGCATCAACCTATGAATCAGGAGTTCGTGGTTCAATTCCCTGTCAGTGCACATGCCTGGGTTGTGGGTTCAATCCCCAGTGTGGGTTGTGCAGGAGGCAGCCAATCAATGGTTTTCTCATCATTGATGTTTCTATCACTTTCTTCCTCTCCCTTCCTTTAAATATATTTAAAAAAAAAATAGGAACCATAAACTTTATTTTTGTACTAATTTGCATGAGAATTGGCTGATTATTATGGATAATTCTAAAATACAAATTGCTTTGTCATAGTCAAACACACAAAATATCTTTTTTAAATCTCTGTTCCTTTTCATTCTTTGCTACAAATCCACATCATTTGTGGGCATTCTAGACCACATTCTAATTAAAAACTGTTGGGAGGAACCTAGATACCTTGTGTTTTGCTTGCCTGCTTCCTGGTTTTTAAAACTACACTGCTTTAGTTCAGGATTACTCAACCTCAGCACTAATGACATTTTGGGTCATGTGACTTTGTTGTGGGGGCTTTCTGCACATTGTATGTTTACCAGCATCCCGGACTTCTACTCAGTAGATGCCAGCAGCACACGTGCGCGCACACACAATTGTGATAACCAACAAATGTCTCCAGGCATTGCCATATTTCCTCTGGGAAATAAAACTGCCTCGGTTGAGAACCACTACTATAATTCAGAGTGCTTAGATTTCTAGTATCTATGAAGTGGTTAGGGACATGAATCATCAGCTTGGACTGTGTAAATTCATTTTGTTAAATAATGCTAATTCTTCTGTTGCCCACTTAGTTTCCTAGAATGCCTAACGTACCTTGCACTAGGCCAAGGACTTAGCATGCATATCACATTTAATCTTTCTGGCAGCCTTCCATAGGTAAGGAACCTGCAAAAAGAGAAACTTGTGCCGGTAGCCAGTTCCAGCATGTCATAATTGCTAGAGTTTCATCAAAAGGTTGGTGGAACTTGGGGACTCAACAAGGCCTGAGTCACATATGTAGTCACCTGTTGGAATGGCTAACGGCATTTCCCCAAACCTGAACAGGATGATTGTTTGCTGCCAGACAGCCCAGGGCATCTTAATCCACATGTTATTGCCTCCTGTTGGCCAAACACATGAACAGCCATAGGCTGTTCCCCATTCTGACAGTGGACTCTAGACAGATACCCTACCCTTTAAAGTGTATCTCCACCTTGCCTTAGGACAATTTGTATTAATAAAAGGCAAGGGGTCCTGAGACAAGAACTTAACTCCTTCAGTTAGGCTCCTCTGACCCCCAGTGCCTTTCAAAATTATCTTTCAGCTCTGGACTACTACTTAATTTACACATAGCCTTTCTCCAGATTGCTGAACCCTTCTTAATGCTAGAACAAAAACCCCCGGCATTAATGGCATCCCAAACTGGGACTTCCTGAACCCTTGCAGTACCAACAAACTAGCTCATGGGCAACAGTTAGTGCTGATGACATATCTAGTAGTAGAACCCAAATCTCACTTTCACAAGTTAGCTCCCACTGTATCCTTGCCGGTGGATTAACATTATAATATTGTTAACTCTTCAAAAGTAATAATGTACACTTGATTGGGGGGGGGGGAGACACTTCCTCTTTACATCTCACTCATCTCTATATTCTTCCAGAATTGTTTCTATGCACAGAAAAATATATCTCTTTTTGGAGAGAGGGCTGACTTTACAAAAGTGAAATCAGATTACATGTACTCTGCTGGTTCTTTTCCATATCTATATATATAAAGCCTAATATGCTAAGTGTCCCTCCTACCGTCCGGCTGGTCCCTATGACACACTGATCACCAGGGCGCAAATGCTCAGCGCAACAGCTGCCAAGCTGCATTGACTTAGCAGCAGCAGTTTTCAGTTGACGCACCGTGAAACCAGAGAAGAAGGAGCCCAATTCCTCACAGGGCTGCGCAATTCCACCTTCAGCCGTGGTTATGTTGTTACTGGAGCACTGTTGGATCTGGTTTACTGCACACTTGCATTTGCATTCCACACCCTGTATGACAGCAACTTTGCAGAGTGCCCTCTTACATTCCAGGATCCATGGGGGGGTTTCAGCTCGATCCCCTCAGGTTAGGCTGAGGGACCCCACCTGCTGGAAGGACCCCACTCACTCTGCAGACATTTTGGTTTTTTTTAATATATTTTATTGATTTTTTTACAGAGAGGAAGGGAGAGGGGTAAAGAGTTAGAAACATCAATTGGCTGTCTCCTGCACACCCCCTACTGGGGATGTGCCTACAACCAAGGTACATGCGCTTGACCAGAATCAAACCTGGGACCTTTCAGTCTGCAGGCCAACACTCTATCCACAGAGCGGGCTATAGACGCCTTTTGACCTATGGTGCCAACCCAGTTGCAGCCTTGCAGCTGGCCCAAGAGGGACCACAGAAAGTTGGCTTCAGGGCATGTCCGGCTCATCTCGCTCAGTACCACCCTGCTTGCCACCTTCTAATTAATTTCCTTTCAATGTGCATGAATCCATGCACCAGACCACTAGTATCATCCTATATAATAACAGGCTAATTTGCAAATCTACCCAATGGTAGAATGACTGGTCGCTATAGCGCGCATTGACCACCAGGGGACAGGCGCTCAACGCAGGAGCCGCCCCCTGGTGGTGGTGATTGCGCTCCCAACGGGGAGCACTGCTCAGCCAGAAGCCAGGCTCCCCGCTGGTGAGCGCAGTAGCGGGGGTGGGAGCCTCTCCCACCTTTGCGGCAGCACAAGGGTACAAGGGTGTCCTACTGTCAGCCATGCCCTGAGGACTCCTGGACTGCAAAAGGGCACAGGCCAGGCTGAGGGACCTTCCGAGTGCACGAATGTCCAGTACCAGGCCTCCAGCATCATATAACATTCTATACCTTTAGATTTCATCTGTTTTATGACAGCACAATCATTTGTATGGATCTATCATACAGTATAACTTAAGACCCTTTTTGATGAGTAAGGTATTGCTTCTTTTCAATATAACAGCTTTTTTAAAAAATGGTTATTACTATTGTCTAATACTTCGTAATTAACCACTTATTTTGCCTAGTTCACATTGGGGAAAATTTGGATGTTTAATTTAATTTTTGTTCTTTTTTAAATTATTGTATTAAATAAAATCTGTGTTATTATATACCCTGATAGTCAATATTTTTTTCTTAGCCTGTAAAGAATGTTTTCTAGCATACTTGATGTATCATGTGGGCAACTTTTGTTCCAATTTATAGTTAGTTTGCTGATTCTTGGTCATAAAAACATATTCTTGTTGAAGAATTTTTTCATGTGACAGTCTGCCTTCAATTTCACTGAATTCTTTGAAACTCTGTAAAGGTATGAATAAAGTGTATAGCAACAAATACTCATTTTACATATGTATGACTAAACAATAATAGAGGTTAATGTAACATTTTTTAATTAAATATTTCCTCAGGGAAATGTTCTGCTGCTGCCCTAGATGTTCTTGCAAATGTGTATCGTGATGAGCTTTTGCCACATATTTTGCCCCTTTTGAAGGAATTACTTTTTCATCATGAATGGGTTGTTAAAGAATCAGGCATCTTGGTTTTAGGAGCAATTGCTGAAGGTAAGTCTTAAGTCACATTTGAAATATCAAGCACCAATGCACTCGGCTACTTTAAGGAATTGTTACTCTATAAGCAAAGACTATTTATTGACTCAAATTTATATGCTTTGCTCTTGTTTTCCTGATGTGGGGTAGATAATACTATGATCCACATTAACCTTGAATATGATATTTGCATCCAAAAGCCATCTTAGAAAGTGTTTACTTTGGACTGGTTAACAATTAACTAAATAGCCACCGGCTTGCTTGTAACCCCAGCCAAATATTTTGCAAATGCTTTTGTTATCATAAAGGAAATAGAATGAGAGGACAAGGACTCTGGTGTCAGAAGCTAGAAAAACAACTTTGTTCCATAAATAAGTGTAAAAAATACTGTAAGTCAAGTGTGTCATCATTCCCTATAAAGGGTTATTGTTTTGTCCTTAGCTGTAAACATATATTTAGAAGAAATTGAAGTATTTTAAAGGCAGTTCTAAACGTCATAATTTGTGCAGCATAAGTAAAATGAGCTTTCTTTACCCTGTTGGAAGATACTTAAGAGCAGTTAGGTCTCATTTCAGTATTTAATAATTTTAGTATAGATATTACAGTATATTTATTACATTGGAGGTGATCTTGAGTATTTTTCATGGATGTGTGGGTCAGTTTAATATTTATTGAAACGGCTTTTTAGCCATATTTTAGCATTTTCTGAGAGTTTTGGTGTTTTTTTTTCTAGGTTGTATGCAAGGCATGATTCCATACTTGCCTGAGCTCATTCCTCACCTCATTCAGTGCCTCTCTGATAAAAAGGCTCTTGTACGTTCCATAACGTGCTGGACTCTGAGCCGCTATGCACATTGGGTAGTCAGCCAGCCCCCAGACACATACCTGAAGCCATTAATGACAGAATTGCTAAAGCGTATCCTGGATAGCAACAAGAGAGTACAAGAAGCTGCCTGCAGGTAGGACAGATTCATAACAAATGTCTATTGTGTGGGAAAGGAGTGGGTATGTCGATGAGAAACTAATTTTCAACCTTGTATGAAATGTTGGTATTAAACCATTAATGCGGTTTTTATTATTATCTGTAGCTTACATCTTACGATTTTATAAATACAAATGTGACTGACTAGACATTAGCCTTTGCTGTTTCTTAATTTTTTTTTGCCCCTTACTATGACAACAGCAGAATTATCTGACAGCCTAATTCCCATGAGTATCTGGAATGGTTCTGGCAAGGATTGTACTCTTGAAGCAATAGCAAAATTAGAGCAGATTCATATTAGTCTATAGGTCAACTACCATAACTCCACAGAAAGTCCCACAGCAACCTGTCATCTGTTACTTAGTGTACCTACTTGAGTAGCTGTTAAAACTATTCCTTTTCCCCACACTAATATTCTCTTCCTAATTACAGTGCCTTTGCTACCCTAGAAGAGGAGGCTTGCACAGAACTTGTTCCTTACCTTGCTTATATACTTGATACCTTGGTCTTCGCATTTAGCAAATACCAGCATAAGAACTTGCTCATTCTTTATGATGCCATAGGAACGTTAGCAGATTCAGTAGGACATCATCTAAACAAACCAGTAAGTGTCTGTGATGAACTATTATGAAAATAAATATGTGCTTGGTTTGGAAATTACAGCAGCGTATCTACCACTTCATAAACACTATATTAGCTTTAGAGCAGTGGTTCTCAATCTTTCATAACAGTTCCTCATGGTGACCCCAACCATAAAATTATTTTTGTTGCTACTTCACAACTCTAATTTTGCTACTGTTATGAATGGTAATGTAAATATCTGTGTTTCCGAAGGCCTTAGGCTCTACAGCAGCGGTTCTCAACCTGTGGGTCGTGACTGCTAGCAGGGTAGCCTAAGACTATCGGAAAACACAGATATTTACATTACGATTCATGATTCATAACAGTAGCAAAATTAGAGTTGTAAAGTAACAACAAAAATCATTTTATGTTTGGGGTCACCATAACAGGAACTGTATAAAAGGATCGCGGCATTTGAAAGGTTGAGAACCACTACTTTAGAGTATCATGTCTAGACATTTTTGTTTTCTCATCAAAACTTACAAGTATGGGGAATAAACTAGTAAAACAATTAAGAGATTGGGGTGATGGGCTAAAAATGCTAAATAGTGATTGATACAGAAGAAATATGGCTAAGGAGCCAAACTGTCTCTAGTATTGTTCAGAGTAGAAGAAGAGTATGAGATTGGATTTGTAGTATTAAGATTTTAATACAGCTCAAAATTCCCTGCTGAGGAATAGATTTTGTTTATGATTATTGTATGTCAATTCTTAAGAAATTGTCTGTATATAAGTTACACTTAAAACTTGATGCAAGACACTTGGTGTGTGGGTTTACTTTGATATTGGTTGGTTTTGTTCTGTTTGAAGGGGTGTTTTTCTGAATGTCTTAGATCAGAACCTTTAGAATCTGGGCCCTTTGTTTATATTATAACTACATTTATTTACTTGGTTTTATGGATTCTTCAGTTTAAGTAAAGATACTTAAATACTTATGAATCTTTTTCTGCAAATGCACCCATAAGGTAAACCTGTCATTTCTAACATACTGTACAGCTAGAGCCATATTACATGTCACAAGTGTCAGAATTAAAAAATTCAGTCACTAAAGAGTAAAACTTACATGAATCATTTCCGATTATAACCAAGTAATTTTTATTTATGGTATATTTGTATATATTTTGTTTCATAAAGGATAAAAGGTGACTCAAAACTAGAACAAAGTCAGATAAATTAAAAAGATAAGCAAGAAATAAAAATTTTAAAGGTGCAGAGAGTCTTAAAATACATTCTGTAATTATTTTACACAATTACTCTAAATGGATTTGAATTTTCATAGACTCAAAATGGACTTGTTAACTTATGACAGTGGAGCTTTATTGTTTTTCATTATTATAAATAGGAATATATTCAGATGCTAATGCCTCCACTGATCCAGAAATGGAACATGTTAAAGGATGAAGATAAAGATCTCTTCCCTTTACTTGAGGTATGCTAAACTGGTAACATTTAGTTAATCTGTGTTTTATTTAAAAAAATGTCCAAATCTAAATAGGTATATGTGGCAATGGTGTTTAAAAATTTTATATTCTGAACTATTTCTGTTAAAATGCTGGATAAATATGTTACTTTTCATTACTTTAATTATGGTGCTACTATACTAAGAAATATTGTTAAATTATATGTTTTCTAACCTACTCTTCTTTTGTTGTTGATAATTCTTACCCGATGATATTTTTTCCATTGATTTTCAGAGAGTAGAAGGGAAAGAGAGGGAGAGAGAAATACCAATGTGACATTGATTGGTTGCCTCCTGCATCTGCCCCAACTAGGGCTAGGGATCAAACCTGCAACCCAGGTATGTGCCCTTTGGTTTTCAGGTGATGCTCTAACCACTGAGCCATGCCAGCCAGGGCTATAGCTTGCTCTTCTCAATTAATAATAAATTTTCATGGAGATCTTCCCATATCATAAACATCTAATCATTTCTTGATATAGATATATAGCTATACCATAATTAATACACAGATGATACTTGAGTAATGCCAGTTTGACTTGCACAGGTCTGGTTATATGCATATTTTTCCCCATAAAAGCCTGTACTGTTTTTTATTCCCTTTTGGGAGTCTGGATGTGGAGGGCTGACTAGATGCATTGATCTACCTTGTTTTATATGGGATTTTGGTGTCCAAGGGGGTATCCTGGAACCAATATCCTGAGGATATCAAGGAACAACTTAAGGAGGGAGTCAAAAGTTGAGGTTGGTGCCCCTAAACCCTGCATAGTTCAAAAAAGTTAATTTTTTTATATATATCCATTATATTAGATGCATATATTCACATGTATTATGACATAGCATTGGGACTTGATACTAATAAAGAGAGACTTCACTCTCTATCCTTTCTGTCTAGTTTGAAGTTTTATTCTATGCATACTAAATATTTTTTAATTAAAAAGAAATTTTATATATTTAAATAACTCTGCACACTATCAAATGTGGTAACTTAAACCTAAATGACTTGATATTGGTAGAGCCAATTCAGTCATTGTCATTCTTGTTCCCTCTGTCATTTCATGGGTCACACTTCTTCCATGGATTGTCCCTAGCCAAGAAGTATACCCTTCTGGGACCAAGAGCAATAACTAATTCTAGGTCCAGCAACACAAGAAGAGTTATTATGGTTACATAAATATATATTTTTATTTTCAAGCAGGGGCTCAGAATGTGCCCAGTAAAGTCCACCTACATCATTGACAAGAATGAGAGGATAAGTAAAAGTATCTCTAATATTTGAGAAAAAAACAGGAATACATAAACTTAATCTGCTCTTGACAGATGACATTCATTGTAGAAACTTTATATTTTATAATTGATTTTGAGAGAGAGCAAGGGGGAGAGAGAAACATTTATGTGAGAGTGTAACATTGATCTGCTGCCACCTGCATGCCCACATGTGCCCTGACCAGAATCAAAGCTGCACAGAACAACCCTGAACCAACTGAGCCACAAAGGCCAGGGCTAGGAACTTTTTTTACTTTCTTTTTTTTTTCCTGAGGAAATCTCCAGCTGGCAAACTTAACAAAAATAAGTGGCATCCAGGTAAAAAGTTTGAAAAGACTAATAGAGCAAGCTCATAAATAACCTGGATCTGAATTTATATATTTTCAAGCATTTATCATAATGTTAACTATACCCATAAATTTTACACTCATACTTTATTCTTTCTAGTGCCTATCTTCAGTTGCCACAGCCCTGCAGTCTGGCTTCCTTCCATACTGTGAACCTGTGTATCAGCGTTGTGTAAACCTAGTACAGAAGACTCTTGCACAAGCCATGGTATTTAAAAACAAAACAAAAAATTGTATCTTTTTTTGGGGGGGGGGCATCATAACTATTTTTCTAAGGATAGGTATAATATATACAAATGAAATTTTTTAATAATTGATTCAAACTAAGTTTTCAAAAATTGTGTCTAATTTCAGTTGAACAATGCTCAACCAGATCAATATGAGGCTCCAGATAAAGATTTTATGATAGTGGCTCTTGATTTACTCAGTGGCCTGGCCGAAGGACTTGGAGGCAACATTGAGCAGCTAGTGGCCCGAAGTAACATTCTAACACTAATGTATCAGTGCATGCAGGTGAGACCTGTTACATTAAAACGAATTGAAACCTGGTTCTCTGTATCACATTTGGGTTAATTTCTGCTTATTTCTTACAGGATAAAATGCCAGAAGTTCGACAGAGTTCCTTCGCCCTGTTAGGTGATCTGACAAAAGCTTGCTTTCAGCATGTTAAGCCTTGTATAGGTAGGAATATTTTCTGCTGCTATCGTGTGATTTTAACATGAGCTATGTTTTTTATTATTAAAATGTAATTTCATAGAGTCCCAACATTTATAAATATACATTTGACTGGTTAAAGCTTCTCTGGTTGAAGCAGGAAAGACAGGAACTCCCTGTTACTAGGTTTTCTCATGATAAAGCAACATACTTCAGATATCATAAGATACTTTTCAAGCAATTTACTTAGCAAGTAAATAATTATTTGCTTCTGTTTTAATACTATAGCATTTGTCTTAGTCTTCTGTGAAGATAACAAAGGATTTATTGAATAATGTAATCTGAATTGCTGTCAAATCCATGAGTTAAATGGGATTTTGGTTACTTTTTTTTTCCTCTTCATTTCTATATCCCATCCTTTTGGATGGTAGTTGCTTATGCATGATTTCAATAAACCTTGGTTTCAAACTTTGACCTAAAAGGTTTTTTCATGTCATATAGTTGTGCTTTGGGTTTTTTCTCTGCCAGTTTTTTTGAGATAAGTTGATACATAACATTCTATAAGTTTAGAGTATACAGTATGATATGTTGTACACCTTATGTGTATATTACAAAATGATTACCACAAATTTAGTTAAAATCCATCACCTTGCATAGTTAAAAAAGATTGTTTTTCCTTGTGATAAGAACTTTTGGAATCTACTCTCTTAGCAACTTTAAAATATACACTACAGAATTGTTCACCATAGTTAGCATGTCATGCATTACATCCCCAGGACTTAATTCTTATAGACTGGAAATTTCTTCACCCCATTCCCAGTTGTACCTTTATGAAAAATAGCTGTATTTTGGATTTTGAGTGATAGCATTAATTAAGATATATTTTTTAAAATCATAAAGTTAAACCTAACTAAATGAAAGTGTATTAAATTCTTGTTTTGTGTGAAGCTTTTTCTTACAAATATTAACCATCTAACTTAATTTTTATGAGTTTAACTTGTATGAAAGCATTTCCTTTCTTTCTAAGACTTTTATAGATGTGTTCCTTCTTCAGGGGGTACACAGTGTATAGTTCTCTCTTTATGTTACCAATAATGATTATTTTCTAGATTACTGATTCTCCGCCAGGGCAATTCTGTGTGCTGCCCCCCTCCTGCAAAACTTTTTTTTTTTGTAAAAATATTTTTTATTGATTTCAGAGAAGGAGGGAAGGGGAGAAAAACATCATTGATGAGAGAGAATCATTGATTGGCTGCCTCCTGCATGCCCCCTACTAGGGATTGAACCTGCAACTCCAGCATGTTCCCTTGTCCTGAATATAATCTAGAGCCCTTCATTCCACAGGCTAGGGCTCCTGCAGAACATTTTATTTAACCTGGGGCTGTGTTGCTGGAATATAGGGCATAGAGGGCAAAGGATGTTGCCCAAAGTCCTACAAGGCATGCGACAGACCCACACACAACAGAATATCTGGCTCAGGTTATCAGTGTTGTTAAAATTGAGAAACCCTGGTTTTAAACCCACTGATATTTAAAAATTATATTCTAATTCTTCTTTTAATAGTGAGAATACATATGCAAAGACATTTTCTATACCCATGAATTATTTCCCTGAAGTACATATTCTATGTGAGAGGCAGGATCATTGCTTGATTCTCTTTATTTGCTAGTTTTCAAAATAATAAATTGATTCCCAGCATTCTCCACAGGCATCTATGTTATGTTTCAAGGGTTTTGTTTGTGTCTGTTTTTTGAGTGTACCTAAATTGTCCTGTCTGCAAGCATTGGTAGCTCAAGTTGGCTCCTATGTTCTTTGTGGTATAATAAACTAGTACAGGTTTGTTTGGTACATTTCCTGCCCTTAACCTGCAGTGAAATGTTTCTCCGAGAACTTCATTCCTTTTAAGTGCAAAATGATATTGAGAGACCACAATCTGAGCACTAGGGTAAAAGTTATTTTAAAAACCAAAATCACTGATTGTGCATAAACTAGCTTTGAAAAAATTCTAATGTATCATGCTTCCCTTCCCTTTGAGTTTTCTCAGTCTGGTGACAAGGGTACTATGCCAACTCTTTTTAGTGAAACCTGATATATTCCAAATCTTATGTTTTCTGATCTACTTCATATGGAAGTTCTGATATTGCTTCTTTCCGTTTCTTAAGATAAATATTTACCAACACCTTTAAAATATTGCTATTTCTTGCCTTCATTTCAGTTTCTACCTAGTACGTTTTCTTTAAAGCATAATACACTACTGTTACCGTATTTGCCGGCGTATAAGACGATTTTTTGGCCCTGAAAAATACGTATTTGCTGGCATATAAGACGACTGGACGTATAAGACGACCCCCTAACATTTCCACTAAAAATACAGAGTTTGTTATATACTTGCCGTATAAGACTACCCCCCACTTGGAGGCATATTTTTCAGGGCCAAAGGGTCGTCTTATACGCCGGCAAATACGGTAATATTTTTAAAATATTTTTTAAAATATTTTTTATTGATATTTTACAGAGAGAAAGAGAGAGAGATAGAGCTAGAAACGTGGATGAGAGAGAAACATCGACCAGCTGCCTCTTGCACACCCCCTACCGGGGATGTGCCTGCAACCAATGTACATGCCCTTGACCAGAATCAAACCCGGGACCTTTTAGTCTGCAGACCGACGCTCTACCACTGAGCCAAACCGGTTTCGGCAAGTATACATTAAAATTTTTTTTTTCCAGCTGATTTCATGCCAATATTGGGAACCAACCTAAATCCAGAGTTCATTTCAGTCTGCAATAATGCCACATGGGCAATTGGAGAAATCTCCATTCAAATGGGTAAGATTTTTTTCTTTTTCTTTAAAAGTGAAAATAATTGCCTTTTTCATGTTTTGTTTTTTAATTTAAATTAGTTTTACATATTAATAATAGTTTATGTCACAGTTAAAAAAGGGAGCAAAGTTGGTATTTTAACATTGAAATTTTTCTTTTGTTTTTCTCTTTTGGGGATGATCTAGGTATAGAGATGCAGCCTTATATTCCTATGGTGTTGCACCAGCTTGTAGAAATCATTAACAGACCCAACACACCAAAGACGTTGTTAGAGAATACAGGTACCATATGACTGAACTGTTTTTGGTGAAGAGAAAATTACTTGCCTTTTAACTTTAAGATGCATAGAGAAACCAAAGTTAGCTTTAGAAACCCAGCTTATTATTAACAGCTATTTTGAATTCTCAGTAATGGGATGTACTGTTTTTAGTTGCATTCCATAACCAATCTTCAGAAACTTAAAAAAAAAAAATCACCTTTCCCCCTATTCTAGTGTCTTAATACTTCCCAAAATGGACCCCAGCCAAAATAACAATGGAACAATATAAATTTTACTTTTATATTAATTCAGAGAGCAACTGGGAGCTGGAAGTAATGATTTTTTTTTTAATCTTCAAAAATATGGCCAAAGCTAGATTGCAATGTAGTGGCTAATTGGTTTATAATGGTGTATATATGTATGTATTTTCTATTTTGTATATACTTTTCCTTCAAATTGAAAACTGAGGCAGTACTTTGTGGGATTTTTATTCAGGAGGCTTGTTTCTCTTTTGCATTTAGAGAGCATGTTTATATTAAAGAGTACCTTCCATACCATACTATAGAATACATTTCAGGGTGATTTCCTTCCACTGTCTTGATTTTTGCTAATGATGCAAGATATAAATTTTGCTTTTAGTCAGGCACATCTTTCTTTATAAACTAAGATAATTTTAGTTATATACTCATAGCCCATGAAGGTCTTAACCAAAATACTGGACAAAGATTAAAATAAGGCTTACTAAATAATAATGGTTTTCAAGGCCATTTTAATTTTATGTTTTTTTATTATAGAAAGTTTATTTTGGCCTAATGTAATTAAAATGGATATGTTTATTGGTATGGAAGGAAATCTTTTAATTATGAAACAGTTATATGGCTGTTTGGCTGTATGGGTACTGTTTATATCATAAAGCAAATTAGATTTTCTTGTTAAAAAGTGGAAGTCTTTGTGTAGGATGGTAATGAAATCCTGTCTGGTTTTTGTCTCTAGAATGCAGTACCTATACATGACATTCAGATTTAGATCACTTGCCATTATAAAATTATTATTAAACCTAAAGAAACTTCATTTATTTTTAAATGTGAATGCGTAACTGCAAATAAATGTTGAGTGTAATGTATGTTAAAGTTTCTTGTGGGATATCAGCTGGAATTTCTTTAACAAATTGGCTTTATAAGATTATATTCTAAGTATGATTCTACCCTAAGTAAATCAAAAAGTAGTCGGTAATAGTTTGCAAATTGATGTGATTAAGAAACACACTTGGAATTCACTGGATTACTCTTAATACAAGTGGCTACAGAAAATGTTTTATTTCCTTACCCAAGTAATTAAAGTAATTATTTAATTTTAATTATTAAGTAATAAGTAAAATCATTGTCAGTGTCTAATGTTTATAGATTTTAGCAACTTAATTACCATTATCTTAATACTTTATAAAGCCAATTCCTTAGTATATGCAGTTATTTGCTTTTTTCCAAATTAGTATATCCTACACTGAACTTTCTCAATGGACCATCATCTGCTTTATCGCATGTTTCATTGGATTGTTCATACTTGCCTGTTTAATGAGAATGTTGCATAGTTTGTGTCTTTTGAACATAGGTTTTCTTTCTCTTGCTTCATATGAATCTGCTGGATTTTAGTATTATCTGTGTAGTTTGCTTCAAGTAATCCTTAAACATTTTTCTTTACCCCTCACCCTTTTTTTATGAAAGGTTAACCTGTAAGTTTTTGAGAGAACACCATTAAAGCACTTCATGGTTTGTTTTCTGTTTGTGTGTGTTTTTTTTTCACGTTGTGTATAAATGTATTTATATGTATGTATCTTTGAATTGCAGAATACAGTTCTGAGTTGCACTTGTTTTAGCCCTTTTAAGTATAAGAACTTCCTGAATTTTGATGGTGAATATATGTTTGATTAATTCCCATTTTGTATAGAATATTAGAATGTAATCAGTACAGTGTTTATCTACTTTGTGCTATGCCTTTTATAGCAAAGGCAGAATATTTGTTTCATTGGTCCACATATCAGATGTCATTACAGTGGACTGTCTGAATTTCCTTTATGTCAGTATGGTATGAAATTAGTGGACTATTACCTGAGTTGTTAATCACCACTAGGAAGTTTTCAGAATGGGATTTGGCATAACACAGCAATTTTTCAATCCATTTAGTGTGTACCATAATATCTAAAATTTGACAGTTGATTTTGATATCAGGCAACAAATGGTCCACTGGTTTGTTTTGGAAATGTTAACAAAAAATTTTACCAAAATTTGAATTAAATTTCTAGATAATTTTCAAAAATAGAAGTCACTTATAAAAAGAGATGTAGAGAAGTAAGAAAGAAATTTTAACTGAGAAGTGTATTTGAGTAGACAATTCAGAAGTGTAATCATTCGAATTTACTAATTATTGGGGGGAAAATCAGATTTCATTATTAAATTCTGAAATTTCAACTGACCTTAACTGAATTTCTAAATCAAATAATCGCTCATCTTTTTATTAACAGAAAGTATGATATATTGGCATTTCATTGAGCGAGAAAAGCAATTCATCATGGTTTTTGGTGTTCTCTCAATCTTTAAAGTTTTTTCCTTTTGTTTTTCCTTTTTCAAGAGTATGCCATATATGTTGCTGCCCCTTATTTTTGGGGGTGGTAGTAAACAGCACTGGTGAAATCTTATGTTTATTATCATACACAAATTCTGTTGGTTTCTGTTTCTGAGTTATTTGTTGTTTTTTCTTTATTTTTTCTCCTTCCCCCTCATTTGCTCATGTCTTGGTTGGCGTTTGGTGGTGTATAACCGTGATTGCGTTACCTTAGCAATAACAATTGGTCGTCTTGGTTACGTTTGTCCTCAAGAGGTGGCCCCCATGCTACAGCAGTTTATAAGACCCTGGTGTGTATTATTCAATCTTTTTTTTTTAATTCATTTTTCTTCACTCTTTCTTTCTCTTTCTATCTCACTTTTAGATATATTTTCAGTTTGTTACAAAAATCACAATCCTTAATCATTGCCAACCATGTGACTAATCTTGTCCTATCAGGTTTGTGAGGTTTTCAGCAGCATCGTCATGTATATTTATTTTATGTTGTGGCTAACGACTAATTGATGCATGGGATAAGATTGTCACATGCTTGCTGTGTTAAGCTTGATTACACATAAAAAGCATTTAAATATCCACCAGTAAAATAAAGATGCATGCAAATTCTATAAATTTAGGTTTTTGCATTATGTTTTTTTATAATTAATTTGAAAACTTGGATTGCATTAAGAATACATGTTTAAATTTATGTATAAAATCTTATTTGCTTATTAATGTAAAAGTTAAACATCTATACCATAAGTTCTAAAATAATAGTTTATATTATGGCAGTATATCCTATGTTCTGCTTCTTTCAATTGATAATCTTTCAATTCAGTCATTTTAGTGTTTAATGGAATACAAGTCATAACCCAGTCTTTTTTAAATTGGTAATTTATTCTTGGCTCAAGCTCATTAATAATTTAAATGAGAGATTAAAATCAGTTGTCCATTTTATAGATGTAATCTATTAATAAGAAATGTGAATTTTATGACTTTTATTATTTGAAATTAGATGGGCCCACATACAGGAAGTATGAGAAACTTAAGCTTTATGAAAATTCTTTTAATATAAACATTATATGGTGTTGCTTATTCCATTAAATACTGTTCATTAGTATTGTAATTGAACCTGCTTCTTACTTAAATGCTAAACTCATTTCTATAATTTAATAGGTGCACCTCTCTGAGAAACATAAGGGACAATGAGGAAAAGGATTCAGCATTCCGTGGAATTTGTACTATGATCAGTGTGAATCCTAGTGGAGTAATTCAAGTAAGACATTCCCAAGAATTTGTTCTTAACTTTTAATGTTCTGAATATTTTGCCATGAAATACAGTAGTAGCAGATTGGGCTAATGCAATTTCGTTCTTGAACTGAGTAGACCTCATTTATTTTACTTTGTATAAGTCTCCCATCCCTGAATATCAGTTTGTTGAGTTTGAGTATATTTATACTAAAGAGAGTGACCTAATAGTGGAATACTCTTTCTTTTACTTAGAATCAAACTGATAAACTCAATAGTGAATAAAATAGAATAGTAAAATAGCCAATGAAACTTCTTTAATTTTGAGAACTTACAGTTTATTTATCCTTATTTTGTTTCCTGCCTTCATTCTTATTATGTTTAGACAATTTTAGTATTTAAAAAAAATTTATTTGGCAATAGTATCAAGCATGAATCTGACCAGATTTCTAAATCCAAATGCAAATTTGCAAGACACACAAAACAAATATGTTAATTGTCACCATATATAGGAAATCAGTAAAATGCAAGCCGTGGCACTCCCAGTTAAAAGTCCCGCGTTCCTCAAGAAATAAATTATAAAGGGTAAAAGTGTAAGCAGGGTTTTCAAGAAAATGACCATTCTCTTTCAAGAGATAGGTATTTTAATCATTTTTTAATATTTTCCATCTTGTATTAAGTACTCTGTTTAATTCAGGTTTATAAACATGCATTACATTACCACCTCATAAAAACCAGATTAATGTGGGTGACAGGCATTGAAAACTTACAAACTAGAACTGGAAAAAAATCTTGACTAATTTCACATTTGTAAAACAATAACTTACTAACTTTAGAGATGGTCCCTACTTGCAAAATAACTTCCTGGCAGTAAGTTGGGGGGGGGGGTTGTTCATTATTTAAGAACTTTGTGTCACCTTAAATGTGCGTTAGAAGTATCATGTCTATGCTTAAAAGGAATATTTTCCCATTGGAATTTTAGCTACTTTTTTTTTTTAACACATGAAGTAACACATAAGTATATGGTCATGAATAACTACCAACTTAAGAATTAGTAGAAATTTCTACTTTTTACATATGTATTTGAATATAGTTAAAAGAAAAAAATCTTACGTTTTCTTATGTTTAAATGTTTAATCACAAATTCTAGATGTGTGTATATATATTTAAGTTTCTAACATCACACTTTGATAATTTAAAGTAGTAAACATGTCAGGACACCAGCTACATCTTGAATGTTGTATCGAGTGTTTTCAGTTTGATAATCTATATTTTAAAAAACTAGGTAAATATTTAAAGGCTTTGCTTGTTGTCACTTTGTTCTTATAGTCAGAACAATCTGATTATCTTTTAAATTGTCTAAGCATTTGTGTGGGTTTCGTGTGTTTTTTTTTAATTTTTTTATCGGGTTGGGTTGGGTTAGGTGTTATTTATAGCTACATAATTAGTGTTTTCTAACTTGGTCATTTCAGTTTCTATATGAAGATTAGTCTTAAAATTTAGATCTATTCATTTCTATGCTTCAAGTTAAATTATTTGTTATATGCTTTTACCTAACTTTTAAATTTATTTTTAGGCTACATAGAGTTGTATTATTACTTCATTTATGTAATTCTTCAATGAAGCTTTTTAAATTGATGTTCATTTGGTATTTTCAGTTCATTGCTGATATTAAACATTTATTAGATGTGTTTTGTAATGTAAAAATAAAACATAAAAGGGCATTAAATTGCAATATAAACTGAATGAGGAGAGGCTCGTTCATGGTAGAGTAATAAGGACAACCATTAAGCAATTCACTTACAATTTTTATGATTGTAGTTGATTTTTTTAAAATTTTGGCTAGGATTTTATCATAATATATCTTTTTTATATATCTATTTATATTTCTTTTTTCATGTATTTTACAAATATTATATCAATCTAAAGTGTATTTCTTGCTTGTTACAGGATTTTATATTTTTTTGTGATGCCGTTGCATCATGGATTAATCCAAAAGATGATCTGAGAGACATGTTCTGTAAGGTAACTAAAAAGACTTTACGATACACATCTTGGAATTGTTACAGTCCTAGTTGGAAAGTTTGAATTATTTTTATATTACATATGAAACTAGACTCCTCAAATCAGCATTGGTAGACTATACAACCTAAACCTTTTTTCTCAATAAAAAAGTTGTTTTCAAGCAGTACCACTGATACCTGTGGTCCAGTTATCCCACCTATGCAAATTAACATACATATTCAAGGATGGATGGCTGAGATTTAGAGTATAACACAAACTTGAATGAAGTAAATCCAGGTGGTCTCCATGGGGATTAAACTCATATAGTTCTTTGTTTTAGTAGTGCCCCCATTTGATTAACTCTAGTCAGCACTCAACGATAACAAAACAAAAGAAGTAAGATGCTGTTTCATGTTTGAATCACCTAATAATAAAATTAGTAAATTATGTATACGTAAAGCCAGGAACCCAAAATTTTGTATATTCCTAACTTGACAAAATTTAGTTTAGTATAGTATAGAAATTTTATTCCTTTGAGTGAATTCTATGCTTTTTGTTTTTTATAAGTAGTATATCAGAGATTGCTTACCATCTATTATACTTGTTAAATTATGAACTTCTCAAAAAAAGTTTAGCATGTTCATTGAGGTGCTTTTAGGCAAGACATAGAATGTTGTAGAATCCAACAAAGTTTGAGAATTATTACTTTAAAATGGATAAAATTTTAAAATAATAAAATCACTAGTTTTCTATTTCTGAAGCTATGCAGGTCTGAGTTTTATCTTTTATTATTGATAAATTAATTTTTTTTTCACTCTTTGCAGATCCTTCATGGATTTAAAAATCAAGTTGGAGATGAAAATTGGAGGCGTTTCTCTGACCAGTTTCCGCCTCCCTTAAAAGAGCGTCTTGCAGCTTTTTATGGTGTTTAACCTCATGCACTTGAGCTGCAGTCCCATAATTAGGGGTAAGTTGAAAGTAGCTTAGAATTTTTCAGGATGAAGAAACTTAGGACTATTATCTAAAACTACTGAATAGAATAGAGCTATTTGTTTTCTACAGAAGTTGGATAAAAAAAGTCTCATGCTATTTTAAATTACTTAAGTAGAATATTTTAGAGAACCATCAAGCAAGATAAAAAGCATGGTTCCACTTTGAATCCTAGATAGAAAGAAATCCAAGCTGGCTAGTTAGAATATGTAATATTGCTTTAACTGTTGCCTTTTTTGCCCTGTAAGAGATCACCAGAATACAAGTGGTTTACTTTTAAAGCATAAATTTCTGATATATCAAGGAGTTATCATGTAGTGAACTTTAGGGAAAACCCAAGTAGACTGGAAGTGGGTTTTGTCTCAGTATCTAAGAATGTTTAGTATTCAATCTTCAACATACATTTTTAAAAATATTTTTATTGATTTTTTTTTTTTTTGAGAGAGAGGGATAAAGAGAGAGAAATATTGATCAGAGAGAAATACCATCGATCAGCTGTCTCTTGCACACCCTCCTACTAGGGATCAAGCCCATAACCCAGGCATGTGCCCTTACCAGGAATAGAGCTGGTGACCTCTTGGTTCCTGAGTCAACACTTAACTGTTGAGCCACACCGGCCAGGGTCAGTTGTTTGGGCCTAGCATTGTTGTTTTTAAATGGGCAATGGAAGATTGTTTTGATTTGGGGTGATAGAGAGTAAGTCCACTTGGTCTCTTGTTCCTTATTAAGTTGAACTAACAATTCTGGTTTCTTGGCCTCAGTTCCTTCATAGAGTTCTTTTGTGGATTAAATGCTTTTACAGTATCTGATGCCAAAATTGGGTATGTTGCCTAACACACTAAGTTGGTTCAAAAATGTTCATTGAGGTGCTTTGTTAGGAACATGGGGTACAGTGAACCAGTGCTGATACTTTAGGTTTTAGATAAAAACCGAGACATGTTTTACTGAAGGCCAGAGAATGTACTCATGTGTGTTCAGTAGTTGTGTAGCAAATTGAATTACCTTTTGTGTTGGAGTTTTATTTTCTTGCTTGCTTGTTTACTCTGAGCTGGGTTTTAAACCTGGAAAGATTCCAACATCCAGTTTGTCTAATTAACCTAAAAGACAGTAGAAATAGACTTGCAGCCTCTGGAATGTCTCAGAGTCCTTTGTGTGTGTTGTCCCTGAGGGTCTTGAGTCCTAATAGCTGTTTTATGGCCTTAGCATTTTGGAGAAGTGCTTGATTCACTTAATGTTAAATCATGAGAATGCAATAGATGAGAATGACTTTCAGCATCAAGGGCCAAAAGATTCAACTGTGAGCTAAGTCTCAAGCACTTCCATATTTATTACCTTCTGTTGTCTCTATCATATCACCAATTACAAATTAACTGTGGTGACTATGTTCTAAGACAAGGTATGTAGTAATTCTTAGTTTTCTAATTAGAGATAAAAGTCAATCAGTATATTTTCCTGTCTTTCTTTTTTTTTTTTTTTTTTTTTTGTATTCTGTTTTTTTCAGAGGCAGAGTAAAGGGGTTTCTTGTACTTCTCCACAGATGGGTTAGTCACCTTTGTGAATTCACATGAACTTTCATAAATGTCCAGGTTTGGCAGGAGTGGTTCATAGAGTTTTGTTGTGAAAGTTCCACTGTCAGATACTGGTTACAATTCCCCAGTCATCTATATTTCCTGGTGTCACTTTCATCATTAAAAACGTTACCATTGAAAAAGTCCTTATCAGGAAAATCGATGGTTCTGAGAGTATAGAAAATGACAGTGAAATAGGGTCAGAAGAATTACTAATTAGTAGCATCAAGAAGTCAAGGTTGCCTTACCAGCTTAGCTTTGGGGTTGGGCGTGGACCTATGAACCAGGAGGTCGAGGTTCAATTCCCAGTTGGGGCACATGCCCAAGTGGCAGGCTTGATCCCCAGTGAAAGTGTGAAGGAGGCATCAATCGATTCTCTCTCATCATTGGTGTTTCTGTCTCTCCCCCTCTAAAATCTATGAAAATATATTTAAAAAACGGGGCAAAAGTGTTAAAATTTACTTTTTTACATTTGCTGAGTGTAGTGGACACCTTTAACATCAGACAACCAAAAATAAGTAATGCTCTTTGACCTTTTGGGTTTTGTTTTGTTTAATGTAGGTTGGATTTTTGTTTGCTTTATATTTGGAATACTGGCAAAAAGGGACCTTTTGTCTTTATAAAATGCTACGCACCTCTCTCTGGTTGTCCCCAACTTGGTGTCCCTTTTTTGTATCTGATGCAGGTGACAGGTGAGACTATAGGAGAAGGAAGCAACATGTTTATCATTAGGCAATTTGTCCAATTTCTCATTTTCTTTAGGTAGAGATTACTTGATTGATTTTGTGGTCCACTGACTTCAAAAGAGAAACAATTGTTAAAACTGTAAAACTGTTTTCTTACAGGTCCTTCAGTCTCGGAGACTATGAGGGAGCCTCTGCACCCAGGGAAATGTTACCCTTTACAGGGGGGAAGGGTAAACCAGTAGGGAATACAGTACAATCCCAACCCTACTGGGAGGGGCGGGAGGGAGGTGTTGCCGTCACTGTATTGTCGATGTTGGGAAACGTTTTAACATCTGGAGCCTTTGTGGGTGGAAATCTGTCTTCAATTACAACTCCGCACTGGATGTGAAGAAGCAAAAAAAAAAAAAAAAAACCTGTTCAGTCTACTCACAAAACAGTACATTCTGGAATATTATGGGGGAATTGTACCAAAACAAGAACCATATAAATGATGCATAGGGATAAAAGAGGAAAATTTATATAGCGCACAATAAAGGAAACCTAAGAATGGGGGTTACAAACAGTAAAGAAGCTTTTTTTAATTATTATTTAAAAGTTTTTATAAATTTCCCCATGCGATGGGGCCTTGTTTTTGCATGCTGATAAAGAACTACACAAATGAAGCTAATAGAGTTAAAGTCAGCTTGCCGAACCATACTAGAAGCAGGTTCTTGGAAGTTACAATATAAGGTACCCCAAAAAAAAGTCGGAAATAAAAAATCTAATTTAAACAATGAAGCACCCTGTGAAATGCCAAATGAGTCACTCCTTTTACCTTTGTGGGGTGGGCAGGGAGGGAGGAATAAATGGGGTTGGACATATCAAACAGAAGATAGAACTCTTGATTTTGCATTAAGACATTAATGTAGTGGATATAATTTGTTGTACTTCATTAGATTTAATTTCTAGGCCAAGACGTTAATTTTAAAGTGCAGTTTAAGGTTCAGGCATGCATTCGGGCTCATAGTGATTGAAAGTAAATTAGTGGGAAAGTAAGTAGCATGCTTGCATCACGTAGAGTGAGATTGGTATTCAGTTACCTCTGTTGCGCCAGTTTGTGTTGCAGTTTACCAATTCAATATAGCCCTGCATTTAAAATTCCTTTTTAAGATTTGTGGATTTTATTTTTATTAAGAATATAGATATATAAAGTACTGTAGTTTACAGCTAGGCCTTGAAAATACCTTTTTAGGATCTGTTAGGAATAAGATTGATAGTGTATTGTGTGTAACCTGCACAATGTGGAAAGCTGATATACCTGTGCAAAATCTTTGCCTCTGTGCTGTCAGTGTGATGTGCTTTCTGCATGGTTATATACTACTAGTGATTTCATCAAATTTCAAAACTTCAATTACATGGTAAAAGATCTGCTACATAAATGTTAGTTGGCACATAAAGACAATTGTAGAAGTTGAAGACATGATTGCTATATTTCAATGTTTATTCCCACTCAGCATAATGCCTTCTAAGCTTTTTGTTGTTGTTGTTCAAAGCATGATCTTAAGGATATGTTTAAGTTAATGGATGTAATGCAGGGTTCCTACACTGTATTGGCGCATGTTGGTGGCCCTCTGTGCCCTAGATATATGCACACAGGGTGCAAGTAAAAAGCTACAGAGTGAAAGTTGATTTGGATCCTCTTCATTTCATTTGTTTAGCTTTTCTGTTATTTTTCTCTACTTACATGTATTCCTGTGAATAAATCCTTGTTAAGTTAACCCTTTACTTTTCCTTCCATGTGTATTTTCTTATATACTGTGAATGTGAAATCCTAACTGGTACACTTGATCTTGTCTCCATATAAAGTTTCAAGTCTTTATTAATTTGGATTGCCTGAACAGTGTATCCCATGATGATGAAGGAAAATGGAGAGATTTTTCTTTTTAACTCTGCTGGTCAGAGATGAAGCCACACCTTTCCATTTTTCAATGCTGCATATTTAATCTGCAACAAAAATGTTAAGCCATAACAACCTTTTTATATTTTAGTTTGTCACCTTTGCATTGCAGAATAAATACTGAATAACCATTTTTATAAGCAGTTGCTCCTCTTTGCATGGTTCTATTCTTCTAAAGGTGTTGAAAGATACAGCCATTGCACTGAAGTTTGAGCTGTATGTGTGTGAATTTATAAATACCGTTTTAAAAATTTTCAAATGCATGGTAGCATGCAGAAAGGTTTTTGTTGTGTGTGTGTGTGTGTGTATTTTTTTTAACATGTTCTTTCATCTTCTTTCCTGTACTTTGGCTTTGCAAATTTCAGTCTGTAGAGCCTAAAGTTAAATGCTATTTTCTTATCCAAAATAATTTTTAAATTTTTTTTTAATTATAAGTTGGATCCAAGGGGGATGTAGCATTTTTTTCTTTCTACTACCATAACTTCACTGGAAGCTCAAAATTTGCTTCCTACCTAGTTAAAACCTAATTGTTTTTAAAACCTAATTGGGATAGCTGTTTATCCTTAAATTCTAGTGATAATCTCTAGTTTGTTTTTTAAATACTTTTCACAATTTAATATGGGAGATATTTTAATATTCTAGAATAGGTAATATTCTAAATTGAAAGAAAATGGCAAAATTCTTCTCTAAACGCTTTTAAACAAACACAAAAACAACCTTAATAAAATTATTTGGACCTGTAATTATATGTTGACTGAAAAGGCAATATGTCACCTGGTTGATTAAAAATTGATTTCAGTTAGGCAGATATGTCACATAAGAGCATGCTCATTTGATAATCACTTAACCTGTTTTTTAATTAAAAGGTAATTTAATTTAAAAATAAGAGAACGAATTAACTAAATATAACTGGCAACCTGAGATTGGTTTGGGGTTTTTTTTTTTTTATCCCCTTCTCCCCATGAGGTATTGTGTTCCTAATTTATATTTCAGATACTTAGTATAGCATAAGAATTTGCAGAAGCCATTTAAGTTCTTTTGAGGTAAGCTCTGATTTAGCATTTATTCTAATACATCATGGGATATATATATATATATGTATAAGCAATTTAATTCTCGTGGTATAGTCTTAGTAGTTTTGAATGTTGACTGAGTGTCTCTGAAATTGTGAGTTTGTCTTTGTTACATTCCAGTGTTTTTGCCTCTTGGCATGCTTAAAGCACGGCTTTACTTCATCTGCTCCTTACACACTAAAGCGCTGTTGGTGTGCTCAACTACAGACATAGCCGCTGCTAAGTGATGTAGATTTTCTACTTGAATATTTTTATGTTGTAGGAACCTCAGGAGGTCAGTGTTTACTGTTTATATATGCCTTCTTTTTCCTGTTTGAGCTTCTCTCTTTGAAGGATTCTAACAGAACAAAAGCTGCTGATCAACCTAAGTTGGAAACAGAAAGTGTATTTAATATAATTTAAATGCATATTTGGCAGTTCATTTTTTAGTCCATTAGTAAACTTAGTGCCACAGATACTCATTTATTTAGGAAAGAATTTTGCTTTTTGTATTGTCTAATCTCTTCAATAACTTCATACTATGTAAAAAAAAATCACTTTTTTATATTTTTTGGTTATTTCCCAAATAATCAATATGTAAATAATCTTTAAGAGCCAGTTCTGATGCTTTACATTATTGCTACTTGATTTTGTGATGCAAGTTAGATTTCAGAAAAATAGATTTTAAAACACTTAACCAAGCCATTACATCTTTAAAAACAAAATAAGTAGCATACATTTTGTAATTAACATATTGATAAACACTGTGATTTTTTGTTAAGACTTTTTCATTGATCTGAATTGCTTAAATTGCATATATTGTAAAATAGTATCAGATGTATATTTTAAAATAATTTCCGCTGACTTTCCTCTATTGAAATGCTTTGTCTACTCAGTTACAAAATATTCAGATACAAGTTTTATCTCAGGTGAATACCCTTGTATCCTGTTTGCTTTGGTGACATATGCTTATAAAGGATCACTATACTTATAGTCTTTGTTTTTTAGTGTATTTCATGAAGTCTCTTCCCATTTAGTCTGGTTTTCCCGTTCTTATTCTAGCTGACTGGGGTGGTGTAAATCCCTCCTGTAGATTTATCTTGAAAATGAATTTAATTTGGTCCTCCTTTTCTTCAAACCCTCAAGATAGCAATGTGGACATTTTTCTATTCTGTATTAAATTACTCTATATAACTGAAATGCCAGAATTTGTCTCAAACACTTTAGTTTAAATTTAAAAAATATTTTGCCATAAAGGAAATAAAAAGTGGAGGTTTTTTTTTTTCTTTGTATAATTTATATTATTCATATTGAATGTATTAACAGATAACGGTGCAAAAAACATTCTTCCCAAGTGAAGAGTGTATCATGCATAACTGCAATTTAAATCCTTCCTTTAGTATAGTACCTTAAAATACAGCTTTGCTTGAATTACTTTTTTGCAAATAGTACAAGGAGGAAGCACTAACTTGCTAGTAGTATTGTTTGAAGTGTAGGCATTAAAATCTTTAAGATAACTGGTCTTCAGATTGTTAAAGGCCTGAGATAATCTAGATGAAAAATCAGATCAATCAAGAACTGTGTGACATTATCTAGTAGTAATACCATGCAAGAGCATTGTATATCTACTTAGTACCTTTCATACTGTATTAAATATGATGTTTCTAATGCCTCTTAAAAATTACATTTTACATAAAAGTTTCATTCACTGTACACTCTCCAGGTGACTTGTGACTAATTTTTTCAGTCTTATGTAGATCTTTCCCCTATTGGTATTACATGTATAGAGTTCTTTATCTTTATTCTTAGTTACTATACATATTAATTTTAAGGTATGCATTTAAATTATAGCAACTGTTTATTCTCATTTGTATCCCAGAACGTATTTTTCAACGTATGCATGAATTTAAGGGAAGTTAAATGATTTTTTTTTCACCTTATGCATGATTTTGAGGAAAGTTAAATGATTTTTTTCACCTCTTGTACATTTTTAAATCAATTTGCCAAGCATTATATCACTAATTAGGAAAATGTTGTTTTCCCTTTTATTAGAATTTTTGCTTATCGTAGAATCCCCTTGTACTATGGCTTGATATTAAGCCAAATTCACTATTTTGCAAGTCTTAATTCTGTAACATGGTTAGCCTTCAAGGCAATGTTGGTCCCCTCCTGCTACCGGCCTCATGAAGGGGTTCCACTGTACTTTCACCATTCACTTCATTATTCTTTTCCTCTGTGGATATATAACAAAATTAAGATTGGATGATTTTTATGGAGATAATAATTAGACAATACTGTATAATTTTACTTAATAGATTATCTGTGAGAAGAGGTGTTTAAACGTGGTTAATCACTTAATGTTATAAAAAAGTTTTACACTTAATATTCATGTTAATAATATTGGGTGCAATAATGTAGTAGTTTTAGCTTTAATTATAAATAACTGGATCTTTCTGCTGACAACTTAGGTTGTATGAGTTATGCTTAAAAGCTTTAAATCTGATGTTTCCTGTACCTGCCACACTATGTTAGAATGTGTCCTTCAAACATACCCTCCTGCAACTTCTCAAGCTGTACTAAATTGATATTTCTTGAAGTCTAACTCTGTGCTAACAGATCTTCATTTTAAATAGAATACGGTTTTAATTTTTGATAAGCTGCTGAATTTTAAAGAGAGTTTTTTGGGGCCACCAAATATTTTGGATCATGCAGAGAATATATATTGTACTGTAGTAATTTTGTATTTACATTTGTATGATGTGACATAATAGATGTGAATGTTAATCACTGCTTGACTATGTTAATAAAGTTGTTTAACTATAGCTGCTTCACTCTGATTTTTAATGAAGGAAATTAGCTTTCTCTCCCTCCCCCCATTTTGGATCCAAATAGGTCTTTTGTATTGTTTTTGTTGTTAGGGGGAGGGTTATTTTGTTGTTTGTGTTTTTTTCCCTCTTAGTTTACACATTGGTGCACTCATGGTTAGTGAATATTTTTTTTATCTGTGTAGTAACAGTTAAGAACTATTTCCCCCACGTTTTAGCTTAACTCCTATTGATATATGTCTCAACAGTTGATTCTACCACCAAATAATAGTGCTCTGCAAAAAAATAATTAAAAGGTGAAGTTTTGGATAAAGCATTATAAGGATAAATTGGATGAATGTGTATGAATGTATCCTATTAAGGCTTGTTTTAGTCTTTAAAAAATACATAATTTTGGAAATGCCCATTTATAAAAGTAGTACTTTATTCTAAACGTGTTAATTATATTTCAGGGGAAATGTGTACATAACTGAAGAGTAGTTTTTTTTTTTGAGATTTACATTTTCCAACAGGGAAGACCTGAGATTAGATCAGTTTAACCCAAGGAAATTTTAAGGGAAATGGGGTTTGGGGTTTTCCCCCTTTGTTACCTGCACATGAAAAAATATTTGAGATTGAAAGAGCTCAATTGTGCCCTGACAGGTTTGGCTCAGTGGATAGAGCATCAGCCTGCAGACTGAAGGGTCCCGGGTTCAATTCCAGTCAAGGGCATGTACCTCGGTTGTAGGCACATCCTCAGTAGGGATTGTGCAGGGGGCAGCTGATCGATGTTTCTCTCATGGATGTTTCTAACTATCTCCCTTCCTCTCTGTAAAAAAAAAATAATAAAATGTTTTAAAAGAAAGAAAGAAAGCTCAGTTGTGTTGGATATGGGCTGGGGTTGAAACTTGGGTATCATGTTCTAAAATACATCTTCAAGAAAGTTTAAGCCCTGGTAGGTTGGGCTCGGTGGTTAGTGTGTCTGCCCTCAGACTGAAGAGTCTTGAGTTCAATACCCAATCAAGGGCACATACCTGGGTTCCAGGCTACTATATATATTTTTAAAAAGCCTAATAAAGTACAAACACTTAAGTTGTTTTTACTTGATATTATACCTGTTTTTGACACCATTTTAATTTTGTAATGAGTTAACCTGACTCCCAATAGTTTACATGTATTGCTATAGGAATGCTTGAAAAGTAGCATTTGAACTACACAGTTCTGAGTGAGGACTTTCTCATAACTGTACAGTTGGAATATAGAAACTGCTGAAGCTGTGACTATCATATTGTAGTACTTAATCTCAGTCTTGTGTTAACTTGGTATAAAACAGTCTCCTGAGACATCCACATAGATCATTCTTCAGTTCAACATAAATTAAAATTTAGAAACTAACAATTTCTAAACCATTGGTAAAGGTGATGTGGTAAATACTATTTTTGTGCCAGCCAATGAATGAAATTTATTTCTATGCATAGAATTCTTGGTCTGACAATTTAAATTTTATTCTAAAGTATCCCGTTTCAAGCTTATGTTGCTTTCTTAAGAACTTCATTAAACAATTTAAAATAAATGAACTATTGTTAGTGAATTTGTAGTTTTATTTGTAAACTTGCCCATTAACAAATACACATTGTCTTGGTAGCTACACTATATTCTGTGACCAATTTAGACAACCATCTCACTGTTGTTGGACATTCACAAGTTATTTCTCCAGAACATCCAGTAAGGGGTTAATATCAAAAATTTATAAAGAACTTATAAAACTCAACACACAAAAAGTGGACAAAGAATCTGAATAGACATTTCTCCAAAGGACGATACAGATGGCCAAAAGAAATATGAAAAGATATTCAACATCACTAATCATCAGAAAAATGCAAATTAAAGCCACAATGAGATGTCACTTCACACCTGTCAGAATGGCTATCAGTAAATCAAGTGTTGAGCATGTGGAGAAAAGGGAACCATTGTGTGCTGTTGATGGGAGTTCAGATTGAAGCAGCCACCATAGAAAGCAGTATGGAGTTACCTCAGTTAAGTTAAAAATGGAACTGCCTTATGACCTAGCGAGTCCATTTCTGTGAATATATCCAAAGAAACCTGAAAGAACTCAGGGGTGGGTAAAAGTACATTTACAGTTGTAATAACAATCCTATCTAATAAAATATGCAGATTGATCATCCAACGCAAGATGGCTGCCCCCATGTGAACACAAGATGGCCAGGAGGGGAGGGCACTTGGGAGGGACCAGGCCTGCAAGGGAGGACAGTTGGAGGCAATCAACCCTGCAGGGCAAGGCAGTTAGGGGTAACCAGGTGGGCAGAGGAGGGAAGATTGGGGGGGGGGGGACAGGCGACTGGCAGGGGAACAGTTAAACCTCAATCAGGCTGGCAGGCAGAAATGGTAAGGGGCAATCAGGAAGGCAGGCAGGGGAGCAGTTGGGAGCCAGCAGTCCTGGATTGTGAGGGACCCCAGATTGGAGAGGGTGCAGGCTGGGCTGAGGGACACACCACATACCCTGCCCCCATGTATGAATTTCATGCACCGTGCCTCTAGTACAAGAATAAATAAACCTTTTTTTAAATCTTTTTTTCATTTACACTTGACATACATTATATGAGTTTCAGGTGTACACCCCAGTAATTAGACTATTGCATAACTTACTAAGAGACCATCCCAATAAATCCCCACACCCATCTGACACTACACATAGCTACCAGAACATCATTGACCACATTCCTTGTACTTTACATCCCCATGACTATTCTGTAACAACCAATTACTACATCTTAATCCCTTCAACTCCCCACCTCCCACCATGCAATTGTCAAAATATTCCCTGAATCTGTTTTTGTTCTGCTTGTTGGTTTATTTTGCTTTTTAGATTCCATTGTTGATTGATATGTATTGCCATTTTATTCCATTATCTTTTTTCTTTCAATATATTTTTATTGATTTCAGAGAGGATGGAAGAGGGGGGGAGAAACAACAATGATGAGAATCATTAATTGACTGCCTCCTGCACACCCCCTATTGGGGACCAAGCCCAAAACCCAGGCATGTGCCGTCGGTCAGAATCGAACCTGGAAACCTTCAGTCTGCAAGCCAATGCTCTATCCACTGAGCCACGCCAGCTAGGGCTCTTCTTAAAGAAAACTCTTCAACATGTCATGTTTGGTGGAATTGAATCCGTTAGCTTTTTTCATATTTGTGGAAATTCTTGAAAATTGGGCAGGCCAAAGTGGCCTAAGGTATTTCCCTAAATGATTATCAGCTTATGGTGTCTACATTTAAAATTAAAAGTGTATCCCAAAAAAAGATTAGTATAATTTTTTTAAATTACAGATATAGGAATTAAAACTGCCGATTCATGAATAGGCAGCTCAAAATAACTACCCGGAGACATCTAAATACATGTGAAATCAGACTAGCAGTTCCTCAATGTTTTAACATTTCGTTATAACATTCTTGAGATTCCTAAGAACTTAACTCTTTGTTTATATAAATTAGGCTGTGGTTAAATTGGTTTTGTTATTATTCATTCCCTTAGTACTTAACCTGTAGGGTCGCCATTAAATAAATGAAATAATGCTACATATCTTCACATTCACTAACTTCACAAAAATTGGAAATACCAGTTGTTTCTAAAGCTGCACCATAGGAACAGAACTCTTACAATACTGACTTAGTATAACTACTTCATTTTGTTAAATCTTCATTGTTGAAACTGTTACATATACCCTCTTTCCCCCCCATTGATCCCTTCTAGCCCACCTTGTTCCCCACCCCAGACCATCACCACCCTATTGTCAATGTTCATAGGTTATGCATAGGTGTATACAAGTTCTTTAGTTGATCTCTTTCTACCCATTAACTGTGCCTTCCCTCTGAGAGACTGGAAGCTTATGTCTCTGGATCTATTTTGTTCATCAGTTTATTTTGTTCATTCGATTCCACAAATAAGTGAGATCATATGATACTTGTCTTTCTCTTTTTTTTTTCTTCTTTTTTTTTATTTTATTTTTTAATTTTTTAATTTTTTTTATTTTTTTCCAATTTAAATTTTATTTTATTAAGGTATTTTCTGTGTACATAGTTTACCATTGCCCCCCCTCCCCTCCCATTTATGCCCTCCCTCCCCAGAGTTCTGTGTTCATTGGTTGTACTTATGTTCATGCATACCAGTTCCTCGGTTGTTCTCCTATCTCCCCCCAGGTCTCCTTCCCCTCCCCGCTGTCATTTGGCAGTCTGCTTGTTTTATGGTGACTATCTCAGGACCATATGAATAGAGTCCGCTCCTCCTCTGGTTTTCACCGCCCCTTCCCCTGGGTCCCACTGCTTCCGCTGGGACACACGGCTCGCCCGGGGCACACTGTACCCTGGGACACTCGGCTCACCCGGGGCTCTCGGCCCCCTGGGACACTCGGCTCACCCGGGGCACTCGGCCCCCTGGGACACTCGGCTCACCCGGGGCACTCGGCCCCCTGGGACACACGTCTCACCCGGGACACCCTTCCCCTTTGGGGGGTACGGCTTACCCGGGGCACATGGCCCCCTGGGACACTCGGCTCACCCGGGGCACTCGGCCCCTGATACTTGTCTTTCTCTGACCAGCTTATTTCACTTAGCATAAAGTCCAACTACTTTGGAGACCTGTGGGCCGTTACGTCAAATTTGAACATCTGTCTATGCTAGGACTCAGCAGTTCTCGTCATATATCTTAGAATAATTCCTTTATGTGCCAAGAAGACACAAGGATCTTCATATTAGCATTGTAATAGCAAAAAACAAAAAGGAACAACCCAAATGTCCCACAGGATAGATGACTTTTTAATAGCACTGAAAAATAGAAGCCAGTTTCAGAATACCTACAGAGAAGCCAGTTATATAAAATTCAAAAATTTTAAATAGTCCTAAATGTGTAATACAAAATGAAGGTGGTTGCCTCTTCAAGATGGAGAGCAGAGGGTACAATCATAAAAAGTCTGGTTGGTGGATAAGTTTTATTGTTACTTAAATGGTACAAATATATACTCGTATATTTTCCACATAACTTCCTGGCACCAGAGGCCTATCAGGTAACCATCTATAAGCATACCAACCTCTCTTTATTTATTTTTTTTTAGCAAGTCCATCTCTTTTATTTTTTTTTTCCTTTGAGGCATTTTATTTCCACATATCTATTACATCCCTAGAAAAAGAATCCCAGGATTTTCTCTCCTGTGTGTTTTCATCGTGCTTCTTCATGGTCCATGATGCCCGCTGAGGTGGTCAGTACAATGAAGCCAAACTGATGGGACAGAAGCAAGTTTTTCTGCCATTTTCCTAGATCTTTGAGTTGCACATCACACCTGGGGCTGATTACTCCACACTTGTTCAACCTGCCTGTGAGGTTCACAACAATTTTCCCAGCTCTGTGGTCATCAATAATTTCAAACTCGCCAATCGTCATCACAGCCAGAAACCGGACAATGACTTTGGAGCACAGCCTAATGAGAGCCTGGCGTTTGCCTCTCTTTTCGGCATTATTGATACTCTTCAGAGCATCAGCCGGGACATTCATGCACCATTGTGGCGACAGACCGATGGCGGAAAGAGAGACGCAAGTCCATCTTTCAAATAAAATCAGGCCTAAGCCCAGCTGGTGCGGTTCTGTGGTTGAGCATCGGCCTATGAACCAAAAGGTCATGGATGATTCTTGGTCAGGGCACATGCTTGGGTTTCTGCCTTGATCCCCAGTGGGGCGTGAGCATGAGATAGCCAGTCAATGATTCTCATCGTTGATGTTTCTATCTATCTCTCCCTCTCCCTTCTACTCTGAAATCAATACAAAAATTTTTTAGAAAAATAAATAAAATCAGGCCTGAATGAAAAGAAAAAACAGACAAGTTGATGCTTATACTTCAGAAGTGTTAATTCAAGGTCATTTCAATTCAGTATACTTACAGTGTACTTGGGAACTGAAGATCCATGAGAACTGTTGTCATTAAACTTCTGAGGTATTAAAATACTTTCTACTAGAACAAATAATATACTATAGTCACCATTCTGGCATTTTTGACTGGTAAATTTCTCTAGGTATTTTTACATTTTCACTTTGAAAGCACATTTTCATATATATATTGCTTTCAGAGAGGAAGGGAGTGGGAAAGAGAAATAGAAACATCAATGATGAGAGAGCCCCCTACTGGGGACTTGAACCCCCAACCCAGGCATGTGCCCTTGATGGGAATCAAACCCAGGACCCTTCATTCTGCAGGCCAATGCTCTATCCACTGAGCCAAATCAGCTAGGGCCCAAAAGATATATATTTAATATGTCTTCTTACTTATTTCCTTATCACAAGTGAGACATTCAGAAATTTAACTTGTGTTCAAAGGCCCACTCTTTATATGTAAAAAGGAAGGAATTGATGGTTACTAAACCTTTCTTCCATGTATACTAGGATTTTTACAAACACTTATGTTTTTGTTAATTGTAGACATACCCATTTTCCTTAAGATTCTTAGAATTTTCATTTTCTTGAGATCCTCTTAAGACTAATTTAAATTATACTCAATGTACAAATCAAAATATTTCCACTAGATGGAGCCATTTACCTATATTAACCCTGAAAGTATTTTTTTAGTATTTTAGGAACATAAGGCATATGAATATAATGAGCAGATTTCCACTGCTTAAGCTCAATTAACATAACATTTTATATGAAAATAACCTTGAAAATGTTTTTCTTTAGAGCAATTTTTAAATTTCAATGTCATTCTTCCTTAGAACACAGGTCTAAGAACAAAAGTCATTAGAACAAAGGTCATTTTTAATTGTTCAAGATGTTTCCTTAAGTATAGGTACAGAGTTTATGATTTAAGCTGGACACCACAAACTTTAACGTGTACATGTCCGCTGACCATCCTGTTAAAATGCAGGTGCTGATTCAGTCAGTCTGGTGGGGCCTAAATATGCATTTCTAGCAGGTTCCCTGGTGATGTCATGCTGCCAGGTTATAGACTTGGAGTTAGCAAGGACCTGGAGAACCTGAAGTGATACCAGGAATTAAATCATCTACGTGTGTATTTTGTATTTTGTCTGCTGTGCCCTGAGCGATTCCTGAAACAAAAGTAGGTCTTAATAAATACTTGCTGAATGAATGAATGAATGAATGAATGAAGAGAACAATGTTTAAGTGCTTTATGTATATTAACTCATTGAACCTACCAGAGGACCTGTAAGGTCAGTTCTATTGTGATGCTTGTTCATACAGGAAGAAACTAAAGTCACATGTAATAGAATCAGGGTTTGAACTCAAATAGTTGAACTTATCAGTCTGGCTCCAGAGATTATGCTTATTTTAAAAAGTCATTTTAAAAAATATATATTTTATTGATTTTACACAGAGATGAATTGAGAGGGATAGAGAGTTAGAAACGTCAATGAGAGAGATACATCGACCAGCTGCCTCTTGCACACTCCCCACCTGGGATGTGCCTGCAACCAAGGTACGTGCCCTTGACCGGAATCAAACCCAGGACCTTTCAGTCCACTGGCCGACGCTCTATCCACTGAGCCAAACCAGTTTTGGCTAAAAAAGTCATTTTTAATTGTTCAATTACAATTGACATACAATATTCTATTCGCCTCAGATGTACCCCCCCCCCCAGTGAGCAGACACCATACAACTCTCCAAATGATCATCCTGATAAATCCCACACTCCTCTGACAGCACCCATAGCTAACAGATCATCACTGGCCACATTCTCAGTGCTGTGCTTTACATCCCCATGAATATTCAGTCAGTATTTGTAAACCTCTTCATCTTTTTTCACCCATGCCCCCACAGGCCCTCTCCCATCTAAAAACCGTCAAAAGGTTCTGAGTCTGTCTCTCTACTTGTTCCTTTATTTTGTTTCTTAGATTTTGTTGTTGATTGATATGTATTCATTGGCATTTTATTGTTTACATCTTATCTTTTTCCTTCTTCTTCTAGAAGACCCTTAACATGTAATACTGGTTTGGTGGTGAGAACTCCTTTAGCTTGTTCTTATCTGGGAAGCTCTTTTGGGGTTGGGGAGAGGAAGTCCTTCAATTCTAAATGACAGCTTTGCTAAGTAGGGTAATCTTGGTTGTAGGTAGGTCCTAGCTTTTCATCACTGAGTATTTCTTACCACTCTCTTCTGGCCTACAAAATTTGTGTTGAGAAATCAATTGTGAGACTATGGGAGCTCCTTTGTAGGTAACTACGTGCTTTTTTTCTTGCTGTTTTTAAGATTCTCTCTTTGTGGTTAACATTTTGCATTTCATTCTGATCTGACTTGGTGTGGGCCTCTTTGGGTTCATCTTATTTGAGATTCTCTGCACTTTCTGGACTTGTATGTCTATTTCCATCACCAAGTTAGAGAACTTTTTTGTCACTTTTCAAATAGGTTTTCAATTTCTTGCTCGCTCTGTTTTCCTTCCAGCACCCCCATGATACCAATGTTGGTACACTTGAAGTTGTCCCAAAGGTTTCCTACACTATCTTCAATTATTGGATTTTTTTCTCTTTTTTACTCTTTGGTGTTTTTTTTTGTTTGTTTGTTTCCTTATATTCAAATCACTGATTTAATTCTCAGAGTCACCTAATCTACTGTTGATTGCCTGTAAACTATTCTTCATTTGGGTTAGGGTATTCTTAATTTCTGATTGGTTCTTTTTAATAGTTTCTATATCCTTTTTATGCTGTTGTAGTTCTCACTAAGTTCCTTGAAGATATCACTAAGTTCTTGAGCATCCTTATAATCATTGTTTTGCACTTTGTGGACTCCGTGCAGGAAGAGGACTCATAAAAGGAACAATTGTCTCTGCCAGCACTTCTGTGTTAGAGAAAGCTGCCCCCCCGCCACCAGCTCTTGATCTAATTCCAAAGAATTTAGTTCCTTCTGACGTGTTCCTGAGGACTTCCATTCAACTAGATTTCAGGCAGTTCTCAATAATGGTTGTTCTCTGGTTCAGTTTTGATGTGGTTGTGGGGGAATTTGAGTACCACATTTGCCTATGCTGACTTTGACCGGAAGTTTCCAGAGCTTATACTTTTAACCAAAAAACTATACTGTCACTCATTTTTAGGTAACTTGTCACCAACAATGAAACGAAGTCCAAGACTGGTACAAATACTTGTTTTCTAAAAAGGACTATTGTATTTTATTTGTTTATTTGTTCCTGATCAATTGTGGGATTTTCTGTGCTACCATAGAGAGTCCTAATGATGGTAGTCAAGTCTGCACATATCAGTGTGCAGTGCTTTTCTCCACTTTCTGAGTTGGCTTACAGTTTGGGGGTGGGAAGAAAATGAAAGACATTCAGCCAAGAGCTTATCAGAATTCTTGAAGGAACAATTAACCCCATTGTTAAATTGAGTTAAGTCTTGAAGTTTCATTGACCAAAGGAATGAATTGTCAGATCCCAAATTAGAGATGATCAATAAAGACAGAAACTTAAGTGCTCCCTTGTCCTCTAGCCAAATAGAATTATTTAATATCTCTTATCTTGCAGGTTATTTGCTAGGCATCTCTGACTTCCTGTTCAGAATTTCAATTATATCATTGCTAGAGGCCTGGTGCACAAAATTCATGCAGGGGGAGGGGGTTTGCCCCTCAGCTCAGCCTGCATCCTCTCCAATTTGGGAAACATCAAGGGATGTCTGGCTGCCCGTTTAGGCCCAATCCCAGTATGATTGGGTGTAAATGGGCAGCCAGACATCCCTCTCACAATCCAGGATTACTGGCTCCCAACTGCTTGCCTGCTTGCCTTTCTGGTTGCCCCTAATTGCTTCTGCCTACCAGCCTGATCACCCCCTAACCACTCCCCTGCAAGCCTGATTGATGCCTAACTGCTCCCCTGCCAACCTAATTGCTCCTAACTGCCCTCCCCTGCAGGCCTGGTCACCCCTAACTGCCCTCCCCTGCAGGCCTGGTTCCCTCCTACTGCTCTCCCCTGCAGGCCCAGTTGCCCCCAACTTCCCTCCTCTGCTGGCCTGATCACCCACAACTGCCCTCCCTTACAGACCTGGTCCCTCCCAACTGCCCTCCCCTGCTGGCCGTTTTGTCATGGCCATCTTGTGTCCACATGGGGGCAGCCATCTTATGTGTTGGAGTAATGGTCAATTTACATATTATTCTTTTATTAGATAGGATAGAGGCCTGTTGCACTGATGGGGGTCAGCTGGTTTGCCCTGAAGGGTATCCCAGATAAGGGGCATGGGGCAGCCTGGGTGAGGGGCCTGCGGTGGTTTGCACCCCCTGGTGACCCAAGCAGAGGCCCTGGTATCTGGGATTTATCTTCTATAATTAAAACTTTGTAGCCTTGAGTGGAGCCAAGCCTCCTGCTTACTCTGTGGCTGCAGCCATTTTTGTTGGGATTTGTTTATCTTCTATAATTGAAACTTTGTATTGGAGGCCAAGGCAGGCCAGGACTGAGGGAGCTTGGCTTCCTTCATCACCGAGGGACAACTCAAGCCTCCTGCTCTCTCCATCTCTGTGGTTGCTGTCATTTTTGTTGGGATTTATTTATCTTCTATAATTGAAACTTTGTAGCCTTGAGTGTAGGCCTGGGCCAGCCAGGGCAGCAGGGAAGCTTGGCTTCCTCCATTGCTGGGGAAACCCAAGCCTCCTGCTTGCTGCAGCTCTGTTGCCACAACTATCTTGGTTGGGTTAATTTGCATACTCACTCCTGATTGGCTGATGGGCATGGTTTGTTGGTGTAGTGGAGGTATGGTCAATTTTCATGTTACTCTTTTAAATATCTGATGTTGTGAGAAGAAAATTTTAGTTTACTTTGTTTTTTTCTAATCTTCTAGAACTTGCATTTGATCTTATTTACAAATCTTGTAAAAAGGAGATGGATCTATGAATTTTTTTAGTTTATTGATTTTTTTACATAGAGGAAAAGAGAGGGAGAGTTAGAAACATCGATAAGAGAGAAACATCAATCAGCTGCCTCCTATACAACCACCACAACCAAGGTACACACCCCTGTGTACAACCAAGGGTCTCGGAATCAAACCGGGACCCTTGAGTCCGCAGGCCAAAGCTCTATCCACTGAGCCAAGCCGCTTAGGGCTGAAATGTTTTTATCTACCAGAGTTCCTCAGAATTTAAATAGTGATGGGATGAACTGCATTAATAAAGTTCACTTACTCTGACTTGAACAAATTCTATACAAGAAATACTATTTTAGTTGATTTCTGGATGAAACTTAAATTCTTTTTTTTTCTTTTTCTTTTTTTAAAATATATTTTATGATTTTTTTTTCCAGAGAGGAAGGGAGAGGGATAGAGAGTTAGAAACATTGATGAGATAGAAGCATCGATCAGTTGCCTCCTGCACACTCCCTACTGGGGATGTGCCAGAAACCAGGGTACATGCCCTTGACTGGAATTGCACCCAGGACCCTTCAGTTCGCAGGCCAACGCTCTCTCCACTGAGCCAAACCAGCTAGGGTAAAACTTAAATTCTTATAGCTTTGCATTTAACTTTGAATATTTCTTTTATTTTTTAAAATTACTTTTTATTTTTTTAATATATTTTTACTGATTTCAGAGAGGAAGGGAGAGGGAGAGAGAGAAAGAAACATCAATGATGAGAAATAATCATTGATCAGCTGCCTCCTGCATGCCCCCTACTGGGGACCGAGCTCACAACCTGGGCATATGCTCTTGACTGGAATCAAAACAGTGACTCTCTGGTCTGCAGGCTGTGGCTCTGTCCACTGAGCCAAACCAGCTAGGGCATTTTGAATATTTCAGTAAAACATATTTTTATTAAATAGTTTAGGAAGGCCCATGGATATCTCAAAAGCTGCTATCTTAGGAAAAATAATTGACAGGGCATGTATAAGTTCCAATTTGCATAAGACTTTTCCACTTCCTTTTAGATATTTTTGTTCTCTGTGATCCCAAAGTCCCTGGAACATGTGTTCTCCAACCTCCTCTCCCATGATGAGTGATTAATTAGCTTACCCCAGTACTCTGAAGAAATACTTACATTTAAATTGTTTTCTTCCTATAGCTCTTTTGAGCCAAATCAAAATTTTACAAGTTTTTGTGTCATCTGGCTTTTCCTACATCTCTCAGCTCATTTTCAACCTTTTTCTCAAAGCCACACTGAATCTCTTTGCTCTCCAAACACATGAAATAGGGAAAGCTTTACAGTCTTTGCACAAATGATTCAACAGCTAAACTATTCTCCCCGTTTGATTCGCTGGCTCCTTTTGTGGTTATTTAGGTTTTAGTTTGAATATCACCTCCTTACAGGGGCCCTTTGTCACCACCCAACATAACCTACATGTACTTTCCTGTCATATCTCCATTTAATTTTTGTGTATCACTCTTGTTTAGTCATCACGTCTCCTGAATATCCTCCAATCTTTGACAGTTTCTCAGTCTTTCCTTGTTTTTGATAATCATGAGAATTTTGAAAAGTATTGTTCAGGTACTTTGTAGAATACTTATCCATTTCAAGGTGTCTGATGTTTTCTCATTATTAAGCTGGAGTTATAGATTTCTTGAAGAATATTATGGAGGTGAAGCATCCTTCTCACTGCATCGGATCAGGGGATACATGATGTCCATGTACTTATCACGAATGATATTAACTTTGGTCACTTTGTTAATGTGATATCAACTAGGCTTCTCTGCAGTATTTTTTCCTTTCTTTTCTTTTTTTTTCTTTTTTTTTGTATATTTTCCTTTCTGTACTTTGTTCTTTGGAAGTGAGCCATTAAGTCCAGCCCACAGTTAAGAGGAAGGGAATTAAACTTCACCTCCTGGAAGGGGAGTGCATACATATTATTATTTGGAAATACTCTCTAAAGAAGATGTGTCCCTTCTATCTTACTTATTTCTTTATTTAATCATTCATATTCATATATTTGTGACATTTATATCAGTATAAAACTCAGGATATTTACTCTTTGGATTATTATTTATTTACTAGAAGATTCACGCAAGTATAGGCCTTCCTTCCCCTGGCTGCTGGCACCACCTTCGCTCCAGCCTGGAGCTGCTTTTCCGCCTTGGCTCCCACTGGGAGCCGCCTTCTGCCTCTTGCCTTGTTGCATTCATTTGCATATCCCCTCCTTATTTGGCTGTGGGTGCTGCCATCTTTGTCATGGAGTTGCCGTCAATTTGCATATTTCCTCCTTATTGCCTGTGGGTGCTGCCATATTTGTCAATTTGATAAAGCCCACGCCCTTGGTGTATCAAATAGGATGATGCTCTAACCAACTGAGCCACCCTGCCAGGGTCCTTGAGTTATAATCTAATACCATCACTACCTTGTTGCTCAAATTGTTCCAGCTTTGATCATTGGGAACACTTTCATTTTGGTTTCTGTGTGCTTTTGACATGCCCCATCCTTTGCTATTTTTATTTTTAGCACTTCCTTACTTCCTGTCACGAAGTGATGCACCAGGCTCATCATCTATACCTCCTGCTCCAGTCCTAGAATCAGCTGTTTCTCCAAGGAGCCCTGGTGCCTTATTTGGAGAATGGCACTTCAAAACCAAGCTCTGGGTGCTGGGTATGCTAACTGTTGCCGGAGTGTCACTGATCCTGGCACCCTCCCAGACAGAGCGAGGAAATAAATGTGTGTGTACTAACCCATGTTTCCCCACGTATCTACATGTACAACTGAAGCAGTACGTAAAAAGACGGCAGATTGACATCTCCAACTCTGTGACAGTCTTTGCCTCTGCCCCTGCCTTGCTTATTCATAACTTCTTTTTCTGAAAGGAATAAACCTGGCTCCAGTGATCTTCAATGTATTTAATTGTTTGTTCAACCCTTGTAAACATATAATTTCAGAATTACTAACCCATACCCTATGAGAAGCAACTGACAGCGTTTATTAATGGTTCTCTTTGTCTCTTGCCTTACAATATCCTGTTAAAACATCATTTTACAAAGTTCACATAGGTCAACTCTTTTTTTTTACCACCCCCTACAGTGAGATTATGTCATACACTTGTCATACAATTAGTCACTTGTATTTTGCATTTCACACTTTGACCCCCACTCTCCTCCCCACCCCCCACCCTGACTTCCTGGTTCATTTTTTGTTGTTGTTGTTTTTAAAAAATACATTTTATTGATTTTTTTACAGAGATGAAGGGAAAGAGAGAGAGAGAGAGCTAGAAACCGATCAGCTGCCCCTGCACATCCCCCACTGAGGATGTGCCCACAACCAAGATACACACCTGGGACCTTTCAGTCTGCAGGCTGATGCTCTGTTCACTGAGCCAAACTGGTTTTGGCCTGGTCCATTTTTTTTAAAGCTGCATACTGTAAAAGTTCTATGGATTTTGACAAATGTAACAAATTATTTCTCCACCATCCCAGAACCATACAAAATAGTTTCATCACCCTAAAAAATTTTCATCATGGAAACCTTTGTAATCCCTTCCTCCAACCTTTGACAACCATTGATCTATTTTCCATCCTTATGTTTTGCCTTTTCAATAATGTCATATAAATGACATTTTTTTGAGTCTGGCTTTTTTTCACTGAGCAAAATGCTTTTAAGATTCATTCATATTGCATGAATCAATGGCTCATACCTTTTTATTGCTATACTAGTGGCCCAGTGCATGAAATCCATGCACATTAAAAGGGAATCAATTCGAGGAAATATTTTAATATTGCTATTTGCCCTTTCTCTGTAATAGAAGTTTCAGAGATGAAAGAAAATAAAATGTATATGAAAATCTTCCTCCTGTGAGAATCTGGGGCGCACTATGGGACTCAGAGTCAAGTCCCCACCCACCCACATGTGCCTCGAAATAACGTAGGACCCAGACCTGGCCACACCTCCCTCCCCTCATTGGGCTAGATCCAGACCCGGCCAGTCCCACCCTGGTCAAGCCCCGCTGAGCAGGGGGTGCAGCCTCAGGTCCCCTGGCCTGGCGCCAGGCCAGAGGACTTCAGGCTGCACCCCCAACCTGACACTGGGATGGGGGCGTACCTTGAGGACCCCTGTCAAGCCCTGTTGGGAGGGGGGCACAGCCTCAGGTCCCCCAGCCTAGGGTGGGAGGAGCATCCTGAGGTCCCCCAGCCCAGCACCAGGTCAGGGGGCACATCTTGAGGTGCCCTGTCAATCCCTGCAGCCTGAGGTCCCCTGTCAAGCCCCACTGAGCAGGGGCACCACTTCAGGTCCTCAGCCTAACACCAGGGGTCGTGGCTTCAGGTCCCCTGTCAAGACCTATGGGTAGGGGGTCGTTGTGGGAACTGCAGCCTCTAGTCCCTGCTGATTGCTCATTAAGGCTCATTACAGGAACTTGGCCTCTGCTGTAGGTACAGGCATCTTGTGTTACGGAAATATGCCTCTGCTGTGGGCGCCGCCATCTTTTGTGATGGAGTACTGGTCAATTTGCATATTCCCTCTTCATTATATAGGATTGTACGGATATATTATGGTTTATTCTTTTACTTGTTGAAGAACTTCTCGGTTGTTTCCAGTTTTTGGAAATGAGGAGTGAAGCTGCGGTGAACCTTGCATGAATACTAGATAGTCATTTGGATAGAATTAATGGGTAAGTGTTATTGCTGTTTAAGTCTCTAAGTTTGGGGGTAATTTATTATAGAGAGATAGGTAACAAACTTTTCCCCCCTGAACCATTCGAGAGCAATTTGCAGATGCCTTTTATCCATAAATACTTAAATATGTATGTCCTAAAATATTCTCTCATGTGACCATGGAAAATGTCAATTTTAGGATCTAATTTGTATCTTTATTCAAATTTTACTCATTGTTCTAGTACTGTCGCCCTTGGCTAAAGAAAATTCTGATTTAACTCACTATGCTCAGGTGGCATGTCTCCCATTCTTAAAATCTGGTAAGATTCTGCCTGGCTGGTTTGGCTCAGTGGTTGAGCATCAACCTGTGAACCAAGAGGTTGCAGTTTGATTCCCGGTCAGGGCACAAGCCCGGGTGGTGGGCTCCATCCCCAATGAGGGGCATGCAGGAGACAGCCAATCAATGATTCTCTTTCATCATTGATGTTTCTCTCTTCTCTCTGAAATCAATAAAAATACATAGATTTTAAAAATGTGATTAGGCCAAAACCGGTTTGGTTCAGTGGATAGAGCGTCAGCCTGAGGATTGAAAGGTCCCAGATTCGGTTCCAGTCACGGGCATGTACATTGGTTGCAGGTACATCCCGGTGGAAGGTGTGCAGGAGGCAGCTGGTCGATGTTTCTCTCTCATCGATATTTCTAGCTCTCTATCTCTCCCTTCCTCTCTGTAAAAAATCAATAAAATATATTAAATAAATAAATAAAAATGTGATTAAGATTCCTCAGTCATTGTCTTTCATGATTACATTTTTAAAAATTTATTGATTTTTTACAGAGAGGAAGAGAGAGGGACAGAGAGTCAGAAACATCGATGAGAGAGAATCATTGATCAGCTGCCTCTTGCACACCCCCCACTAGGGATGTGCCCGCAACCAATGTACATGCCCTTGACTGGAACCGAACCCAGGATCCCCCAGTCTGCAGGCGACGCTCTATCCACTAAGCCAAACTGAATTTAATAAACCAACTATTTTATAGAATGTCCCACATTTTGGGTTCATCTACTGTTTTCTTACTATTGGATTTATAAATATGCATTTTTGGCAGAAATACTATATTAAGAGACACATTATACCAACTTGTACCGTTATTAGCTATGTCAACTTAATTAAGATGCTATCTACAATGTCTCTTGAATGTGTAGTTATTATTTCCCCCTTTGTAATTATGTAATAAGTATCTTATGGACCAATACTTTGAAATTATGCAAATGTCCTATTTCTCATTAAACTTTCATCCTCTAATTTTAGCATTTATTGATTATTCTTGCCTGAATCAATTATTACTATGTGGATTGCCGCCGAAACTGGTTTGGCTAAGTGGATAGAGCATCGGCCTGCGAACTGAAGGGTCCTGGGTTTGATTCTGGTCAAGGACATGTACCTTGGTTGCGGGCACATCCCCAGTAGGGGGTGTGCAAGAGGCAGCTGGTCAATAACTCTCATAGATGTTTCCAACTCTATCCCTCTCTCTTCCTTTCTATAAAAAAAATCAATAAAATATATATTTTTAAAAACACAAAACTATGTGCATTGCCAAAATGGTTTTTCTACATTTTTTGTTGTCATTGTAAGGTAGAGCTTTCTTTACCTACTATTTATTTATTTATGTCAATATCAGTCTGTGTATCCTTAAAGAATTCTGGCTTTATACATGTCAAATTAAAATTTGGTAATTTTTTGCCGAAACTGGTTTGGCTCAGTGGATAGAGCGTCGGCCTGTGGACTGAAGGGTCCCAGGTTCGATTCCGGTCAAGGGCATGTACCTTGGTTGTGGGCACATCCCCAGCGGGGGGTATGTGAGAGGCAGCTGATTGATGATTCTCTCATCGATGTTTCTAACACTCTATCCCTCTCTCTTCCTCTCTGTAAAAAAAATCAATAAAATATATATTTTTTTAAAAATTTGGTAATTTTAAGCATAGGTTTTTCTTTCATCCCCTTTTCTGCCTTTTTCCTCTCCATCTCTTCTCCCTGACCCATGGGCTTCAGAGGGCATTTATTTGCTTCAGAGGTGGGCTCAAAGACCTAAAGGAAATAAAAAATCCAGTTGGATTTCTGAATAATTTTTTAACCTCTAATATCAACTGTAATTTGATACCTTGTATCATAGGGATTAAATTTTTTAAAGTATCTACCACTGGAACCAAATGGCGGCCTAGGCAGTCTCCTAAGCTGCTGCCTCATCAACAATTAAAAAAAAACAAAAACTAAAATCAAAAAGGACTTCATCAAAACCACAGGAAAGCTGGCAGAGGGGGATATCTACAACTAGAAAGAAGGAGAAGCGCCGCTGCCACCATGTTGAGTCCAGAGCCGCAGAGGAGCTGCCGCTGCTGCCAGTGAGGGAGGCCCACCGAGAGCGGAGCCCGCCCCGCCCTGGGCCCAGGGAGCGGGCTGCCTCGGAGCCCGGCCTTGGCGCCTGCCGCCTTCTCGGCCCACCGGCCAGCGCCGGGCCACGGCCGCGCCTTCTGCTCGTGGCCCGAGTGAGCCCAAAGCCTTCTCCGAGCCCCCGAGAGCCAGCGCCATGGTGGAGCAGACCTACTCGTGGAGCATGACGGAGGACCGAGAGGTTGTACTCAGAACACTCTTTGTGGCCTGGGGCTCTACACACCTAAACCCAGGGGACTCTGAAAGCCTGAATGTGTGAAATGAGAGCAGCGGAGGTTACTATGGCGGATTTGGCTGGAGCTTCCCCATTCTTTCCCCTCGTCGTCATCGTCCTCACCGGCAGCAGCGGGCCTGGGCCCCAGGGGATCCAGGATAAAACATCGATCAGCGGACCGGAGGAGCCATGTGACCCAGGGGAGCTGTGTGACCCAGGGGAGCAGTATTACCCGGGGGAGCGGTGTGACCCGGAGGAGCAGGGTGACCCGGGGGAGCCGTGTGACCTGGAAGAGCCCTGTGACCTGGAGGAGCAGGGTGACCTGGAGGGGCAGTGCGAACCGGAGGAGGAGCTGATTCTATTCGTGTGGTCCTGAGAAATTTGGACTGTCTGCAGCCATTTGCTACAGAACACTTTGTTGTATTTCTTTATAAAAACAAATGGGAGAGAGTGTCCCACTTGAAATTCAAATATGGAAAGAAAGAAAAAAATCTGAGGAACAGAATAAACTGGTGAATATAATAGAATCAGGAGCAAAGAAAGGGAGTGGACTGATAATTATCAGGGGGATAGGGGGTCGGGGTGCAATAAGAGTCTGGATTAAAATCGTATAACCAATGGATGAGGACAAGTGGGGGAAGGGGGAAAGGGCAGAGGGTGGGGTGGGAACTGGGTGGTAGGGAGCTTGGGGGGAGAAAAATGAGAAACAATTGTAATAATCTGAGCAATAAAGATTTATTAAAAAAAAATAAAGTATCTACCACTGATTTATCTTGTGTTGATTAGCAGCAGAAATTGGTGAGAAAGAAAATTGGTTAGTATATGTATTTTTTAAAACACTTTTTTATTGATTTCAGAGAGGAAGGGAGAGGGAGAGATAGATAGAAACATCAGTGATTAGAGTCACTGATCAGTTGCCTCCTGCATGCCCCACACTGGGGATCAAGCCCCCAGCCCGCAGGCATGTGTCCTGCCCCAGAATCGAACCATGGCCTCCTGGTTCATAGGTCGATGTTCAACCACTGAGCCATGCCAGCTAGGCGTATATATATATATTAATAGCAATGCAAGGAAAAGACTATGGGTGGCTGCTATAATTTATTTTTTATTTTTTATTTTTGCAACTTGTTGGAACACAAGTTTAAATGTGTAACATCCTTCCTCCCCTACTCATCCATGTTCTCTTTCAGCTTGCACCTCAGCACGCTGGAGTTCTTCAGCTGGTAAGGTTAACCACGCTTCTTTTCCAAAGCTTCGTTCGGTAGTTGGTCAGTGTAGCAGGTACAGCTGGTGCCCTCCCGGATCCTCTGCGAAACCAGGGAGCCATCCCCCAGCTGATGAAGGGCAGGCTGAGAACAGCCCACAGTTGCATCCTTCTCCTGAGCATTGCCCTTGACTGATAAGCACCGCCTCACCCAGCACATGTCCCCAAAGAGCAGGGTCCATGCCAGCGGTCCCCCCACCCCGTCACTCACAGCCACCCACTCGGGGAAGGTGTGCTTCCCGTTCCAATCGTAGGCTCTGCGGGTGTAGAGGTCTTGTTTCCCAGAGAGGAGTTACTTCCCCAGGAAACCCAGGAAATGTCATTAAACTTAAAAGCGACCACTGCTACTGAGTCACTGTAGGCTTTTCGTGCCAGTAAGACCAGCAGAGAAGGGCACATGCCTTGGTCGCAGGCTCCATCCCCAATTCCTGGCTCTGGTGGGGGCGGAGGGAGGGAACACGAGGGAGGCAGCCAATCCATGTGTCTCTCTCACATCAATGTTTCTGTCTCTCCCGCTCCCCTCCCCTTTGCTCCCCTCTATAAATCAATGGAAAAATACCCACCGGTGAGGATTAACAACAACAAAAAGTGTTATTTACTTGACTGGCCAGTTGGTGCTGGCTGTTTGTTGCTGGGAGCTCAGCCGGGAACGTGTTCCTCGGGTCTCCGTGCCTGACGACGTGAACCTCCCCATGAGCTCCTGGCTTCTTCCCAGCATGGTGGCTGGGTTTCAAGATCAAATGTCCTGTTGCACTGCTTTTTTTATGAGCTAGCTTCTAGAGTCACATACCATTATTTTTCCTGTGGTCACAGCCCTGCCCGGATCTCACCTCTCCTTGGGGGAAAATACATTCCGTCACACGGAAACGGGCTTGCTGGACACTTGCCTCTTTCTGGCCGAGTTTACAGGTGACCCTGCACCCCTGGAAGGACCTGGGGGCCGCTGCCACCTGCTTGTTCTACGGTGCTCTGGGGATTTTCCACTAGAGGCGTGGCCATTGCATGCCTGCCTGCCCACACACCTGCCTGGAAGCCACCACCACTCCTGACTGATGACAGCTGTCACAGAGCGTTCAGGTTTAAATCCTACCTCCTGAACTTAGGGACTGTGCGACCTTTCTGTGTCTCAGTTTCTTCAGCTGTACACTGAAGATAATGAAAACCCACGTTAGGAGACTGCGTGAAGATTAAGTGAGTTCATTCATGAAAAGGCTTAGAGCCTGCCACGTTGTTAATCTAAGAGGATTCTACCCCAGGCACAGACTACTCTCCTTTGTGCCCATCTGCCCACGTGTCTAGCACAGCCGTGGGCAAACTATGGACTGCGGACCAAATGCGGCCCCTTCGGCTGTCCTATCCGGCCCGCGGAATTGAAAGAGCGGAGGGTTCTCTTGCTCTCCCCTCCGCTCCTTCGCCAGCAGCCCAGGATGAGAGTGCCAGCATGGTCAGGTTGCTTTTGTTCCGGCCCTCCGGTCCAGTTTAAGAACCCATTGTGGCCCTCGAGTCAAAAAGTTTGCCCACCCCTGGTCTAGCATGAAGTAAAATTGCTCCTGGTCAGAAAGGACCTTCCAAGTGTTAGGGTCCAAGTAGCATCAGCCAAAGCGTCACATGGAAGAGATCTGGGGCTGACCATCCTCAACGAGGCAGCCCCCTCACTTGGCCTGTGAGACAGGAAAATGCTCACCTTCTGGCCACCTGCGGAAGACAGTGCTCCCTATCCCCTGCCACTCTCTGTGCTCCATCCCGGAGGCAGGGATCGTACCAGGCCAGTGGTCGGTAAGCTGCGGCTCACGAGCCACACACGGCTCTTTGGCCCCTTGGGTGTGGCTCTTCCACAAAATACCACAGCCTGGGCGGGTCTATTTTGAAGAAGTGGTGTTAAGAAGAAATTTAAGTTTAAAAAATTTGGCTTTCAAAAGCAATTTCAATCGTTGTACTGTTGATATTTGGCTCTGTTGACTAATGAGTTTGCCGACCACTGTAGGCTGCTCCTCTCTGGCCAATGTGAATGGCCTCCGTGAACAGAACAGCGTGATCCCCAAATGGAGCGCAAGCAGAGAGACAGCCTCAGTCAGTTATCCTCAGACACCTCTCAGCGGCCAGGGACCCTGGTTAATCAAACCATCATTCAGGGCAATGAGCATACAGGAAAACCACTGGCCAGAGGAGGAGCATCAACCCTGCAGATATAAGAGAAAGTGAATTCTAATGAAAACAAGGTGTGGCCCTGACCCGTTTGGCTCAGTGGATAGAGTGTCGGCCTTCGGACTGAAGGGTCCCAGGTTCGATACCATTCAAGGGCATGTACCTTGGTTGCGGGCACATCCCCAGTAGGGGGTGTGCAGGAGGCGGCTGATCAATGTTTCTTTCTCATCGATGTTTCTAAATCTTTATCTCTCTCCTTTCCTCTCTGTAAAAAATCAATAAAATATATTTTTAAAAAGAAGACAAGGTATGAAATAGGAGAAGGACTCCTGCTTTGCCCTTCTTCTCCAAATCCCACTGACGGAGCAAAGCAATAGAAGAATGAATTCAAAGCAGGAGAGGAAAACCAGAAAGAGTGCTTCCAGCAGACCAATATAGTAAGGAATTTTCAAAAAGATGAAAGAAATGGGAGTCACTTGGCAGAGCAGAAGAACCTAAACACCCTTGTAGGGAACAGGGCACTTGAGCAGTTAACAAAAGAGGGAAATAATTGAGCCAAACCCTAAAACCCTACCAACTTGCCAACTCCTGGAGTTGCCTCTGCAACAGCTGGCTCCGCTGCACGGGCCCAGATGACAGCCACGGGCACCGTTTTTGAACTAGTTGTTGACCGCAGCAGACTCAGAGCCGTGGTGTGCTAAATCCAGGCTCCCGGGAGTCTCTGTGCACAGCTCTTCCCACCTCCCGCTCGGTGGTGTTGTGCTGCCAGCTTGAAACTGGCTAAGGTAGGAGAGTTTATACTACGGGATTCAGCAAGCACTGCAAATCAAGGCTTCCTTCCTTCCGCCACTTCAGGGCTGGTTGTTAAATATTTGCCAGCGTATCACTGCTCCCGCGTGAGCTGGGATGAAAGAAAAAAGGGCAATGCCCAAAGGGTCAGGGAAACCACGCTAAGAAGAGAAATTACCTGCATAGTCTGCCTATCCCTCCACAATCCCAAGAGGCAGATTCCTGTAATCAAAACATGCATTCACTGCCAGGCACACAGGAGTTCTCATCTGAAGTGAAGAAATGCATTCCAACTATGAACAAAGTCCAGCCTGGACTTGCACCTACAAATAGGAACAGAAAACGGAGAACCAACAAACATTTTTGGGAAGCCAGGAGTATAAAAGGAAGCACCACATGCAACAAACAGAACCAGCACGCACTAAAATCATATATGGAGTTAACAGAAACAGGTTACACATAGCTAGTATCTTTATATTGCTTAACATACTACAGAGTTATTTAAAAGCATATCACATCCAAAAAAAATAGAGATAGCTGCTATGAAACAACCAGAATTGATGGGAATTTAAAAATGAGATTGGTAAACTGAATAGTTGGGCTGAATATGCAATTATTGAGTTGGAAAACTGAGCTGATTTTTCCAAAATGGTATTTCCCCCTTCCCCCCCTCCCCCCCAAAAAAGGAAAAAAGAAAAGAAAGGGAGGAGAGCAGAAGAGGGGTTAGGGAAAAAGAGAAGAAAGAGAAGGAGGGAGGGAGGGAGAGAGGGAGGGAGGAAGGGAGGGAGGGAGGGAGGGAGAGAGGGAGGGAGGGAGGGAGGGAGGGTTGGTTGAGAGAGAGAAGTAATGTCAAGAGGCCTGAAGGATAGATATAACTAAAATTGTAAATATAGAACATTTAAAACTATGAGACTAAAAGGGAGAAAAATTATCAAAGAACGTTTCCAGAACTAAAGAGGGACTTGGACTGAAAGGGCCTATTAAATGCCAGGCAGAATTTGTGCAGCATTATCTGCTGAACATATACAGATACTAACATGACTGACAAAAGTTAGGTCTTTCCTGCCTCTCCTTTTGGGAACCACCCATAAGACTGAGAAACAGTAACGCCAGCTCCACAGCTGATGAACTAGAAGGTAACTGAAGCTAAACTAGGAAGGAGGACGGACAGAAGCAGTGGACGTCAGAGATACAGAGAAGCATGGAGCTCAGAGCTACGGGTCTGGGAAAAAGCCAGCAGAACCCATGACTTTAAAGTGCGTGGCTTAAGACAAAAATCAGTCCTTTCTCTTTTGCAACAACCGAGTGACATTCTGGTGGTGGAACTTCTCTGAACTTAGTCTGGAACTGAGAAAAAGCTGAGGAAGTCGATTTTAGCAAGAAATATCATAGACTAATCATTTTTTCAGGAAGTAGTCTCTTGTTCAGGGAGGGGGGAGGGGAGGAAGACTGCATTGTGACATCCCCTCATGCTGTCCTCAAGTAGGCTGCAGAGAAGAAAAACAACGGAACTGACACACACAACCCTGGGTTAGGGGAGGGTTTCTGCTGACTGTGATTCCAGTCCTGGCCTCTCCATACAAAACTCAGTAGATAACAGTTGGGGGGGGGGGGGGGGATTGCTCGCTTTATTTAAAGTTGAGTAAGTAAACTTTTTTTTTTTTTTAAATAGCTAGCATAACTGTAAAAAGAGACAACAAGAATGAACGGGTTTTTAAAAAACAACACAGGCCGAGACCGGTTTGGCTCAGTGGTAGAGCGTCGGTCTGCGGACTGAAAGTCCCAGGTTCGATTCCGGTCAAGGGCATGTACATTGGTTGCGGGCACATCCCCAGTAGGGGGTGTGCAGGAGGCAGCTGGTCGATGATTCTCTCTCATCGACATTTCTAGCTCTCTATCTCTCTCCCTTCCTTTCTGTAAAATATCAATAAAATATATATATATTTTTAAAAAATAAAAAAATAAATAAATAAATAAACAACACAGGCAAGACAAATGGCAGGTGAAGAATAAAGAATTCTCACCACGGAGCAGATGAAAATTGAGACCAAACTGTCATTAATTAAATATTTAAAAATTATCTCTATGAAATTCATCTGTTTAAGCAAGAAAACAAAGCAGGAATATAAGTGTTCAGGGATGATAAGACAAAAATGTGAACACAGGTTTTTTTTCATGCGGATGAAACCTGAGACAGCAGGGCCCGGGAGAAGTGATAAGGCAATAAAAATTGCAGATGTAAACATGATATTGCAAGAAGCACAAAGGAAAATAGGCATTGCTGAAAACACAGTGAGACAGGTACACAGAGGGCAGGTGATGAAAGAAAAAACAACAAGGTGGAAAAGATTTAAGCTAAAAAGGATCAGAGAGGGAAATTATAATTTTGAGAGACAAAAAAAAATGAAAACTATTCAGGCCTGATTGGTGTCTTTTATTCTGAACACTAAAATAAATTATAAGTTATTCAAGTGAACATATAAGAAATATTTAACATCTAATTAAAATACTCCAGAAATAAAAGACTTGTAACAACTTATTGAAGAAACACAACATACCATTGACAAAATCAGCTTGTCCCATACCCAAATCTGTTCTTCCTTTCTTCCAAAACCGGACTAGGCTAGAATCCCTGAATCACTGGGTGGAGAAGTGTGTCCTATGATTTGGAATGTGCTATAGACTGTTACCCTAAAGAGAAATACATTCCTGCTTTCATGCTATCATTTCATTTGGGACCTATCATAATTGGCTAGCCTGTCCTAACGGGGTCACAGAAAAAAATGTATGTGTAACATCCATAATAAGATATATTGTCGCCGAAACCGGTTTAGCTCAGTGGATAGAGAGTCAGCTTGTGGACTGGAAGGTCCCAGGTTCGATTCTGGTCAAGGGCATGTGCCTTGGTTGCGGGCACATCCCCAGTAGGGGGTGTGCAAGAGGCAGCTGATCGATGTTTCTCTTTCATGGATGTTTCTAACTTTCTATCCCTCTTCCTTCCTCTCTGTAAAAAATCAATAAAATATATTTTAAAAAAATATATATTGTCATAAATTTATTTGACTTCAATAAAAACAACATTTTTGGACAGGTGGGTTGAAAAAGTGATGTAAAAAAAGGAAAAACCATTCAGGCTGGCTTAAGATTTCTCCACAGGTTATTTACTGTGAAGAGACAGTAGAACAATTCCATAAAATCAAGGAAATAAAGTATGACAATAATTACATGCAAATGATACTAATCAAATAGTCACTGAAGTAAAAAAGACAACAGAAAAACATTTTATTTTATTTTATTTTATTTATTTTATTAGTATACACATACTTTAATATCTTTGGTGCTAGTGTTTGTGTTTTCCCCAGTTCCACCACCATTTTTTTTTTTTTTTAATCCTCACCTGAGGATATTTTGCCATTGATTTTTAGAGAGAGAGGAGGGGAGGGGGAAAGTGAAACATTGACATGAGAGAGACACAACAATTGGCTGCCTCCTGCATGCACCCTGACCAGGGTCAGAGATGGAGCCTGCAACCCAGGTACAAGCCCTTGACCAGACTCAAACCTGTGACCCTTCAGTCCGTGGGCCAACACTCTACCCACTGAGCCAAACAGGCTAAGGCCCACCACCATTTTTTAATGTCTGGGTAAAATTCTGATTTGTTTCTTTCAAGTTTAAGTGTATTTATCCCATTTTAAATAGGCAGCACAATCATATGGAATGAAACTCAAAAAGCAATAAAACCCGTCTTTTTATTTCTGTTATCTACTTTCCTTCTTCAAAGGCAATTGCACTCACTTCTCAACCCTTTGATTAAGATTAAATGCAAAGGCAGTCATAGTTACCAGTTTCTCATATATCTTTCTCCCAAGATAGCATATGCATACATAAGAAGATAAACATGTAATATACTTAGATTTATATATATGTGTGTGTGTGTATATATATATATATATATATGTATAAGATATTTCTGTATGTCAAATGTTTGTGACATATATGTTTGTATATATTCACAGACACACACAGATATAGCTTTATTAGAGTCCTGGTGCATGACATTTGTGCACTGGGCGGGGGTGTTCACCTCAGCCCTGCCTGTGCCCTTTAGCAATCTGGGAGTCCCTGAACATCCTTAGCGCTGTGGCAGAGGTGGCAGAGGCGCTTGCCAGCCATCAGCCCAGCTTGTGGCTGAGCAGCTCTCCCTCTGTGGGAGCCCACTGACCAACAGGGGGCAGCTTCTGCATTGAGCATCTGCCCCCTGGTGGTCAGGGATCATCATAGTGACCTGTCGTTCTGCCGTTCAGTTGATTTGCATATTACTCTTTTATTTTAAAAAATATATTTTATTGGTTTTTTACAGCGAGGAAGAGAGAGGGATAGAGAGAAACATCGATGAGAGAGAATCATCGACCAGCTGCCTCTTGCACACCCCCCACTGGGGATGTGCCTGCTACCAAGGTACATGCCCTTGACTGGAATCGAACCGGGGACCCTTGAGTCCGCAAGCCGACGCTCTATCCACTGAGCCAAACCGGGTTCGGCTACTCTTTTATTATAGAGGATTTTTTACATTCTGTTCTATACCTTGCTTTTCCTCCCTTATTAGTTTATTTTGAATGTCACATAGTAGTGTGCTGGTAAATATTTTATCACCAGCTGTCTTGCCCTTGTTATGTTCCACAGAGAAGCTAAGATGGTCCTTCTAAATATTAGGCTGTTGACACCCCCCTGCTGGGAACCCTCTGATGGCCCTTACTGCTCTTTGAACAACACCTGAAGGTCTTCTGTGGCTTACAAGGCGGTGGCTAACCTGGCCCCTGACTTTTACCTTACTTCCTACAACCCTTACCCATTTGTTCTCCTCAAGCCATGCCTTACTCATTGCTGCCTGGCACTTCTTCCTCCAGACATCACATCATTTTCTCCTTTACTCGAACTTCATTCCCCTTCTCAGATGGGTTGTCTTTGAACATTCTCTCTACAATAGCTCCTCACCACCCAGCACTCCCTGTTCCTCTCAATAACATGAATAGCTTGCACTTATTGAATTTACTATATGCTAGGCACTATTCTAAGTGCTTACAATGTTTTATATTTATTTATGTATTTTAATATGTTTGTATTTATTTGAGAGAGAGAGAGAGAGAGAGAGAGAGAGAGAGAAATAGAGAGAGAAACATTGATGTAAGAGGGAAATAGCGATTGGTTGTCTCCAGAACTCACAACCTGGTTTGTGTCCTAACTGGGAATGAAACAGGCCACCTTTCAGTGCATGGAACGAAACTCAACCAACTGAGCCACACTGTCCAGGGCGTAAGTGCTTTCCATATTCTTTTAATTTTTACTTTTTAAATTGATTTTAGTGAGAGAGAAAGGGGGGAGGGGTGACAGAGAAACATAGATGTAAGAGAGAAACACTAATTGGCTGCTTCCCATACACACCCTTACTTGGAATTCAACCAAAACCTGGCTATGTACCCTGATCAGGATTAGAACCCAAGACCTTTCAGTGCCTGGGCAATGCTTCAAACAAACAAGTCACACTGGCCAGGGCGCTTTCCATATTTTAAATTAGATAATCCTTACAACAACGTGTTTGGGTAAGTGCTGTTATTATCCCCACTTTTCAGATGTACAAATGAGTCACACAAATTATTAAGTAACTTCCCCAAACGTCACAGAGCTCATAAGTGTCAGAGCCAGAATTAAAACCCAGGCAGTTTAATACCAGAGCCATGTCCTATATAATTTCTCATCTGCTATTTTTAAATACAATATTATATACTGTCCTTGCCCTGATTTTTAAAAAATATAGTACTTACCAGTATACTATATTTCTACTGACATATATCACACATTATACTATTTATCTACTTATTTATTTTACAGTATTTTATTTTTGCCCATTATTCCTACTGGGCTGTAAGATTTCTTCTGAGGGCAAGACTTACCTGTTTTCTTCATTGCTCCATATCACACATCTAAAACAGTGCCAACACACAATATACAAGACACAGTTATTGACTAAGTGAGTGACAGTATGCATCTGTACACATCTACAGACACCCACCCCAAGATGGGAGCTCACAGATAAAGCGAAAAGTAGGAAATGTGATTTTAAGAGTAAAGAAAGAATGAGTTCCATCCCAACCACCAACCCAACCACATTACATGCAAAAATAAAAAGATAAAACCAAGAAAGATGCTACAAAGAACAGTCTATAGCTTCTTGTGGCAAAATAGAAACTTAATCTAAAGGATGGATCAGTGAAAACAGAAGAAAGATAAGTGAGATTATGCAGAAGGTAACAGTGTAGCAGCTTTGGTGGTTGCTGTTGTTTTGGAGGAGATATATTTGGAGATAGCTTTGGATAAGGGAAGGGAGTGGTTTTAGGTGGCATGTGGGAAGTGGGAAGAAAAAAATAACATACCATTTTTGGGGCCTAAATGAAAAAATAATAACTAACTGGTGACAGTTTGTTCTTGAAACACTTTAAAAAAAATGTATATCAAGACAAATGTCATCCAGGGGAGCTGTAAGGCTAGAAATGAAATTTTATTCCCTTACCTTTGGATCTGGCTAGTTTGGCCCAGTCCAATTGTTTCCCTGCAAATAGTTCATCAGAATTCAGTAGTCTTTCTTAAGGATTTTGATAGAGAACATTGTAGTCATGTCTACAAGCTCACTTGGTTGTGTTTCCTTCTGCCTGTAAAAGGGGACTGGTTTTTAATACAATGACCAGATGTCCTGTTTAGGGTGGGACAGCCCTAGAATTTGATTAGAATCTGAGTTCTTAAACAATTATATTTCTAGCGTGTTTCGGAACTGACAGTGAGGAGAAAGAAGACTTTTTAAAACAGTAATATAAAAAAATTTGCTTGAAATTTTTATAGGATCCTTATTAGTTAGGACTCATATCCATTTATAGCACCTGGCTTAACAGAGACAATAAACAAAGAAGGGACTTCTTTTGGAAAGAATGTGACAACGGATGAACACCAGACCACGTTTGAAAAACAACACACATAAATAAGAGCTCTGGGTGGATGAATCCAACTTTGACCCTTGACCCTCATTTTCCTTTGACCTTCTCTCTTGCTAAAGTCCTCACTTACTTTCCTTTGTAACATTTTCCTCATGCCTTTGTTAACAGTTGTTTAATACTGTTAATGTTTACCACGAGTTAACAGTAGCTTACCAATTACTCGTTGTATGACCTTGGCGATTTACTTAATCTCCTGGAGCATGCTTTCTCATCTGCAAAAACTGGGATAATAATATAGTGACCTGATAGGGCTGTTGTGAAGATTCACTGAGATAATATATAAAAAGTGATTTTATCATGCAGAACTAAAAGTATGCATGCAATTATAGTTATTTTTTTTTTCCAGTGAATTGATCATCCTAGGGAGTGAGCTGGTTCTAGAAGTACTGAGCTTAGACATTACCTCATGAACTCCCAAACCACTCCTCTAATTGAGGAAACTCCCAGGATAATTTCCTGCAAAAAAAAAAAAAAAAAGGGGGGAGCCGTGTCCCCCAAAGGGGCCGGGTGTCCCGGGTGAGCCATGTGTCCCAGGGGGCCGTGTGCCCCGGGTGAACCGTGTGTCCTAGGGGAAGCAGTGAGACCCCGGGGGAGGGGCGGTGTGAACCAGAGGAGGAGCGGACTCTATTCATGTGGTCCTGAGATAGTCACCATAAAACAAGCAGACTGCCAAATGAGGAGCGGATTCTATTCATGTGATTCTGAGATAGTCACCATAAAACAAGCAGATTGTCAAATGACAACGGGGAGGGGAAGGAGACCTGGGGGGAGATAAGAGAACAACGGAAGGACTGGTATGCATGAATATAAGTCCAACCCACGAACACAGAACTCTGGGGAGGGAGGGCATGAATGGGAGGTGGTGGTGGGGGGGAGCAATGCTAAGCTTAATAAAAAAATAAGTAAAAAAAAAAGGAAGAAAAGAAAAGAACACAAACTGAATTTTTTTGAGGTTATTGTTCAGAACAAACTGATTCATTCTTTTTTTAATGTAATAAATGTTTATTGGTCACTAGTTATATGTGAGTAGGTACATTATTTTTTAATTATCATCTCTACTATCTTCTTCATTATGGGTCCATATAGATTTTAAATTTATTTAAAAATATATATTTTATTGATTTCAGAGAGGAAGGGAGTGGGAGAGGGAGACAGAAAAATCTATAATAATAAAAGCTTAATATGCTAATTAGACCGGACATCCTTCTGGACTCTGGACGAAGTTGCTGTGGTGGGAGCCCAGGCAGGGGTCCCTATTGAACTGGGCCTAAGAGGCATGTTATAGCCCAGAGCCGTGGTCGGCAAACTGCGGCTCATGAGCCACATGTGGCTCTTTGGCCCCTTGAGTGTGGCTCTTCCACAAAATACCAAAGCCTGGGCGAATCTATTTTGAAAAAGTGGCGTTAGAAGTAGTTTTAGTTAAAAAAAAAAAAAATGTGGCTCTCCAAAGAAATTTCAATCGTTGTACTGTTGATATTTGGCTCTGTTGACTAATGAGTTTGCTGACCAATGGCCCAGAGCATACCTGGCCTGCTCAAGCGTAACTTGATAAGAGGCGGCCACTGCAGCAGCGGGCCCAGCCCCTTGCACAAATGTTGTGCATTGGGCCTCTAGTCGATGATAAGAGAGAATCACTGATCCGCGCCTCCTGCACGCCCCACACTGGGGTTAGAACCGGGATCAAGGCTGCAACCAGGCTTGTGCCCTGATGGATCTGGGAATTGAACCGTGACCTCCTGTTTCATAGGTCGAAGCACAACCACTGAGCCATGCCACCCAGGCAGATTTTTAATTTCTTTTTTAAAAAAAATATATTTTATTGATATTTTACAGAGAGGAAGGGAGAGAGATAGAGAGCTAGAAACGTCGATGAGAGAGAAACATCGACCAGCTGCCTCCTGCACAATCCCCACCGGGGATGTGCCCGCAACCAGTGTACATGCCCTTGACTAGAATCGAACCCGGGACCTTTCAGTCCACAGACCGACGCTCTACCACTGAGCCAAACCGGTTTCGGCAGATTTTTAATTTCTTAAGAGCAGAGACAATCTTTTCATTGTATTAACGCCTCAGTAATTGCCTATTGCTTGAATAAATGAAAAAGAGGAGAGAGCTAGTGAAAATCTTAAGGAAGATTTGGCTCAGTTATACTTATATTTAAACAAAAACTAATAACAATGGTGGCTCTTTATATCTTACTATGTTATTACATTAAAATAAAATAGAAATGTTTAATAATTGTCATACTCTCAATACTGTAATGCATATACATTTCCCCATGTTTCTTTTCCTCTGTTTACATGCATGTTTTTACATATTTGTAATTTTAATGTATTTTCCATGTCACCCTCTGCCTTTCCACTTACTAGTAATGGCAGACATTATTGTAAGTTTTTACTTTATCATCACCTTTATGACTTTCTGTAATTTAGAAATTTCTCACTTCTGATTTTTGAAACCCATCTTGGGTTCCATGCGATTACTAGCAGGGTCAACCCCTGAACATTTGTAGGTGTTTTTGTGCTTCCTCCAGGAAAGAGAGGTATGAGTCCCTGGTAACGCACATCACATTCTGGAGGAGGAAATGACGTCACAACAGGGACCACACTGTCATTCCCAGGTGCTCATGGAGAGAAGGAAGGTGTGCCTCGCAAGCTGCTCTGAACGGGAAGGGTGTGAGGAGGGTGGTCTTTAGCTCCCTTTTGCAGTTTGACTAACTTGCTCCCGTCTCCCTCCCTGACTGGATACCATCTGCTAAGCTTTTGCTTTTCTTTCTGTCTTGCATAGAGCTTTTGCTTTTAATATGCTGCTGTTTGAGTAGGGAGAAACAAGAGAACACTAGGCTTCAGGGATCTGCCTGTTTCTCTTCTGCCTTTCCACGGAGCTTAGGTCTTTTGCCATTTGTTATTGTCAAGTGCAAGCTGAGCACAGAGAAGAGCTAGGGTGCCTGCCACAGGACGCTGCACCTTGAAGAAATTAGCAGGGAGCAGAAGAGGTTTATAGGAGCATCTTCTCTGCCATATTCCTCTTGGAAACAAGTGGAAGTACGTTTGCAATGTTAAAAAGAATGGGAAAATGAGTTTTGTTTTATTGCCCACTCTTCTGGAATAGAACTAGTTTTAAATGAAATAATGAGGAAGTGACCTTTGTAACTAGATGTTCATTAATGTGCAGTGAGCTGTAAACCTAGGATTGGAAATCGGAGATCAAACTAAGGGATGAAAAGAGGGAAGTTCTCTGGGTGCGTTGCCCTCAATTCTTGGCGACAAGCCATATTTTGTAAACTAGAGAATTTGGATTTAGGTTATGTTGTGTTAGTGTCCTCTCTCTTATTGTGCTACCACTTAATCAAGTTATGTTTGAACAGTCCAGGTATGATCTGGGCTATAACACTCATCTTGGGCCCAGTTTAATAGGGACCAACAGCATCCTCTAGAAGCCAACATGTTGATAGTTATAATTAGGGAGAGATTCTAAGAGGAAGATGAATCTGATGATGGAGGCACCCAAAATTTGCAGGCTAAATTGTTTAGGGACCCTTCCAATAGAGGATCTGCAAGAGCCAATCTTGAATATTATTATTTTTATTCCAAATTTTATTTTTATTCCAAAAGGTAGCTTATCCTTTACGAAGTATACTCAAGCCCAAAAGAAATCTTTTGAAAATAGTTAAAGGAATGTAGAATATTTAATCAAGTTGCACGCAAATAATAATATATATTTTAAATATATTTCATTGACTTTTTTACAGAAAGGAAGGGAGAGGGAGAGGAATAGAGAATAAGAAACATTGATGAGAGAAACATCGATCAGCTGCCTTCTGTACATCACCTAGTTGGGATGTGCTAGCAACCAAGGTACATGCCCTTGACCAGAATTGAACCTGGGACCCTTCAGTCCTTCAGGCCTATGCTCTGTCCACTGAGCCAAACCAGCCAGGGCAATAATAATATTTTTATAGGTTTTAAGATCTAGCACCAATTAGAAGTCTGAGTAAAAGAAGAATGGATTTACTGTTTATCTCAAGTGTCATGCACCTGGGTATTTCTATATTAGGCTCAATCATTCATCCATTCTTTCACGGGACATTTACTGAGTGACAGGCTATTAAGCACTAGGCATTATAGGCAGTGAGTGGAGCACTGCTGTTATCTATGCCAGTTTTTAATAATTTCAGAATCTCTTTGGATAAGCAAGGGTAAGTGTGTGTGGCACAAATACTTCAGTGCAAATGAGCGAGCTACCCCTCAGGACCTTATCTCTGCTCTGCCAGAGTATATGTGCATTCCTGGAAACCTCACTCGAGAGGACAGAAGGTGGCTGATACCACCCACATTCTTTTCCGACTGCTCCATCACGTCTAAAGTTTAGTAACTTTAATACCTATCCTATATAACAAAAGCTTAATATGCTAAGTGTCCAGCCATCCAGTTGGCCTTTCAACCAATCAAAGCATAATATGCTAATTATATGCTAAAGCCGCTCAACTGCTTGCTGTGACACGCACTGACCACCAGGGGCAGACAGTCGACCAGTCGACCAGTTGCTATGCTGTGCACTGACCACTCAGGGGCTGCCCCCTGGTGGTCAGTGTGTTCCCACAGGGGGAATGCTGCTAAGCCAGAAGCGGGGCTCATGGCTGGCGAGCACAGTGGTGGTGACAGCAGCGTTAAGGATATCTGACTGATGGCTAAGGCCCACTCCCCGAGGTTTAGACCCTTATCAGGGAGCCGGCCTAAGCCTTCAGTCAACATACCCCGAGGGCTCCCAGATTGTGAGAGGGAGCAGGCTGGGCTGAGGCATCCACCCTCCCCCAACCCGACTGCAGGAAATTAAATACCAGGCAATTACAGCATAGGGTATTTTGGCCCCAATAAACTTTGTAAATAACCAAAATACAAAGGATATTTGTCCTTGTGGCAGGCCTACCTGATATTTATGGGATCAGAGATAAGAGTACCAATGGAGGCCAGTACCACATGCAACTATTTGAATATGTACTATGGTAAACTGTTGGGAGCACAATTTGGAACACTAAGAGAAGGAAAATTTGTGCTTGACACAACTTTGCTTTGCAAAACAATCTTTTGCTATGGGAGAATCTATGGTATTCAAGCTGAGAGAAAGAATTTCACAAGTTAAATATTTGTCTTTTTTTTTTTTTTTTTTTTTTTTTTTTTAACCTAAGCAAATTCTGCCTGAACTCCACAGCAGTTTATCTCTGAAATGGGCAGCTCTAACACCTACAAACTTTCAGTGCAGTTGGAGTCCACTTTTTGATTTGAAGACACAAGGCAAGAGAGACGAAGTTTTTCCCTGGGGCCAAATCGCTTTGGTTAGGGGAGAGGGTGTTTATGGTTGTAGGCCAGTGTTCAACAGTGGACCAGGAGTGGCAGAGGCACCCATATGTTTTTTAAAATAAATATGTGCATTTGTGATATGTAAGGTTCTTGAAAGCATGGGTCCAGAATCAAGTGCTTAGCGATACAGGGAATTTAACGTCAACCTCATTTGCATGGAGATCTGATGGCTGTATTTTTTCTGCAATTTCTTCAGCATCATGAAAGATAGGGCCAGACTAATGGCTTAGAGAATTGTATGTAGCATATTTCTAAGTTTGACTTCCCCCAAAACTAGGTGTTGACAAAATTACAAAGTCTTTATAAAGGAAGGAAATAGCAAATATACGCAAAAAGAGAACAGTACAGTGAACCACCATGTTTCCATTACCTAGCTCCACCAATGGATAACTCATGGTCAATCATATTTCATCTCTACTCCTATTCTTCCTCCCTCCCTCAAGGAGTTTTTTTTTAAATTGAGTTTTTAAGCAAATTCTAGATGTCTTATATCATTATATCCTACATGTTTCTAAAAGATATTCTTTTTTTTAAAAAAAGTTGATTTTAGAGAGAGAGAGGAAGAGAAATGTCAATTTGTTGTTCCACTTAGTTATGCGTTTATAGGTTGATTCTTGTATGTACCCTGACTGGAGATGGAACCCACAACGTTGGTGTATCTGGATGGCCTTCTGAGCAGCTTAACTACCTGGCCAGGGCTAAGAGATATTCTTAAAAACAGATAGGCCCTGGCCGGTTAGCTCAGAGGTTACGCCAAGTTTGCCCATTCCACTCCTGGTCAGGGCACACCAAGAATCAACCAATGCATGCATAAATAATAAATGGAACAACAAATTGGTGTTTCTCAAATTAATAAGAAAATCACACATATAAAAGATACAGTATCATTTTCCAATTATTCCCAATTCAACAAACACTTTATAGTTTCATCCGTGCTAGAGGCACCACGCGCGGTTATTTTTACAGATGAAAATAATTCCCAGCGAAGAAACAGGGCTGTGTTCATTTCGTTTGAAGTCACAAGATCTGAGGCGGTGTGACGCGCTTGTATGATTGAAGCTAGTACACTAAATCTGTTTGTGGGGCTTGGCTTGAAGAGCTTGCTGGCCTGGTGGTAGTGAATTAAAGACCTTTCTACAAAGGCTTAATTCTCACCCCCCAGCCTCCCTTAACCTTTGGAAGCAAGGCGTGGGAAGGGGATTTAGTGCTTCTGTTAGGCCGAGGCATGTTCAAACTTGTTTCTTTTTCCAAAATGGACAAGTTGCTAAGAGAGCCATGGATTTATACGAACGAGTCCTGGAAGAGATTTTTTTTTTTTTTTGTAAAGCTGCCTGGGCCAGGGCACTGCGTTGCTTTCGGGTTTGCCCCTGCGGGCGGCCCCCTGGCCGGCCAGCTCCGGGCGGCCGGCGGGCTCGAGGCCGCGGACTGGGTGCCTGGGTCTCACTCAGCTCCCATGGCTCTTGGGCAACTCTGGGCGTTTCCTCCTTTTCCGGCCGCGGAAAGTTTTGTTTTGGTTCTCAGTTCCCGGTCGGTCGGTCGGGGAAAGGCACCCTGCTGACCAAAGGTTTCTCAGAGCTCCCTCCAGGTGGCCAAGGGCCAAGCCTCCCCCACTCCAGCTGGCTCGGACTTGGCATCCACCGGGGCCCCCCGCGGTCGTCCAAGGCGGGGGGCGCGAGCCTTTTTGGGGGGCAGACAGAGAGAGAGCGGGCTGGGGCCAGGCTGCCGGCTCTCCCGCCGCCGGCCCGCCGGCCCCTCTCCCGGCTCCGTCGCCGGGCCGGGACCCATCGCGCCGCCAAAGGGTGCGGGCAGCCTCGCCGGGGACTCCTCCGAGGCCGGTTCTCCATTCCCGAGAGAATGCTCCGGCGAGCCCCGCCCGCGCCGGGGATGGAGGCCGGGACGAACCCCCGGGAGCGGGCCGCGGGGCGCATGCGCGCGCCGGCCTCCCGGAGCTCGCCCCGCGCCGGCGGCCGCTAGGTGGCGCATGCGCCCTGGAGGCTGCGGGCCGGGCTCTGGGAAGAAGGCGGCGGCGCGGAGAGGCGGGGGCGCCGTGGGGGCCGGGCCCGTGTTTACACAGCGGCGGGCGGGCGGGCGCGGACGCAGAACCCGGCGCGGCGGCGGCGGCACGATGGTCATGGCGCACTTCGTCGAGAATTTTTGGGTAAGAGAGGGATGCTGGAAATCTGCGTGGGCTTCGGCGTCCAAGGGTTTTCTGCGCCCGGCCTCGGCGCGCTTCGGGCCGCGGCGGCGGCGGCGGCGGCGGCTCCTCGGACCGCCGCCTGGGTGAAGCCCGGCGGGCGGCGAGTCGGCGGCGGCGGCCCGGACTCGCGGGCTCGCAGCCCTGGCGGGGGCGGAGGGCTGTCAGCGCGGCCCCTCCGCCCGGGGCGGGGACGCCGACGAGCCGCCCGCGCCGGGACAAAGCGCCGGAGGAGGCGGGAGCCGGGACGCGGCCCCACCGGAGGCGCCGGGCGCCGGGCGCGCTCGCGGCGGGGAGGGCGCGCGACGACGGGGGCCCGCGCGGCGCGGCCGCTCCCAGCCGCGCGCCGAGGGCGAGGGCAGGGCGGGCGCGGGCCGCGGCCGGGTGCGGGGCCGCGCCTCCCCCCGTCCCCCCCGCCCCCGGGCCCCCGGCGGAGGGAGCCCTCCGGCCCGCCACCATTTCCCCCCGGAATGCCGGGCGGGCCGCGGCCGGCGCCGCGCTGCCTCCGGGCTCCGCCGTTGGGCTCGTGGGTCCGCGCCCCGGACTTTGCCTCCGGGCCTGCTCGCCCAGCGTATGGGAAGTTGAATGTGAGGGTGCTCGATTCCCGGGGTTCCCCTGGCCCCCGGCTCCCCCCCCCCGCACACCCGGTCTCCCCGCCCGGCGGCGGCGGCGCGGGTTCTCACTGGGGACGGGCTCCCCGCGCCCCGCGCCCCGCGGCGGGCGCCGCCGGCGGCCGGCATTGTTCCCGGGGAGCCGGGTCGGCGGCCGCGGGCCGCAGAGGAGCGTGTTTGCTTCGCCGGCGTCTCGGGGGAAGCTCGTGGCGGGTCTTGACAGTTGTGCAAGTGCCGCAGTTCCATCTTGAGATGTAGAAATATTTGAAGGAGCAGTCTTTCTTTCCGCGAATAAGGATCGCGCCTCAAACACTTAAGCGGCACTTCTATGTGTCTCCGGGATGAACTTCGTAATCAAGCCAGTTCGTAGTTATTTGTTTTGTATGTATGTACCTTGTTTTCCACAGCAACATAAATGCTACACGTAAGGTGGGTTTCTCCCCCCCCCCGCCCCGAAACGTGCCATACAATACACCCATTCAGCTGTACAAATGCAAGGATTTTTTTTGTAGGTTTATAGAGTTGTGCAGACATCGCCGCAGTCAATTTTAGAACAATTTCATCCCCTCAGGAAGAATCCCTGGATCCGTTAGCAGTCACTGCTCATTTTCCTCATACCTCAGTAACTAATCTATATAATTTTGACTCTGCAGATTTGTCTGTCCTGAACATATTATACAAACGGGGTCATATAGGTGGTCCTTTGTGACTGGCTTCTTTTACTTAGCTTGTTTCCAGATTCATCCATGATGTAGCATGCAGGTGTCAGTACTTGATTCCATTATATGGCTAAGTATTCCATTGCATATATATATATATATATATATATATATATATATATTTATATATATATAAAATTTTATTTATCCATTACCAGTGATGGACATTTGGTTGTTTCTACTTTTTGACTTCTGTGAATAATGCTGATATAAACACTTTGGTACAAGTTTTTGTGTGCACATATATCTTCATTTCTTTTGGAAATGGGATTGCTGGTTCACTTGGTAATTCTGTTTATCATTTCAAGGAGCCACCAAACTTTTCCAGAGTGGCAGCACTATTTTACAATTACCCTGTCAATGCCAGGGTTCCAATTTTCCCACATGCTGGACAAGACTCGTTATCTGTCCTTTTCATTACAGTGGATGGGTGTGAAGTAGTGCCTCATTGTGGTTTTGATTTGCATTTCTCTGGTGGCTAATGATGCTGAACATCTTTTCATGTGCTTTTTGCCCACTTATGTATTTCCTATGGCAAAATGGTTAGATTCATTGCCCATTTTTAGATTGGTTTGTTTTTTTTATTAAGTTGTAAGAGTTTTTTATTTTTTAAAAATACATTTTATTGATTTTTTTTACAGAGAGGAAGGGAGAGGGATAGAGAGTTAGAAACATCGATGAGAGAGAAACATCGATCAGCTGTTTCTGCAAACCTCCCACTGGAGAGGTGCCCAAAACTAAGGTACATGCCCTTGACTGGAATTGAACCTGGGACCCTTTAGTCCGAATGTTGACGCTCTGTCCACTGAGTCAAACCGGTCAGGGCAAGAGTATATTTATATTCTGGGTGCATGTCTCCTATTAGATATGTGACTTTGTAAATAGTTTCTCCTATTCTGTGGGTTGTCTTTTTCATTTTCTTGATTGGTGTACTTTGAAGCACAGATGTTTTTAATTTTGATGGTCTAAAAGTCCTAATTTTCTGTTATCAGTTATGCTTTTTTTAAAAAATATATTTTTATTGATTTCAGAGAGGAAGGGAAAGGGATAGAGAGATAGAAACATCAATGTTGAGAGATGTTTCTTTTTTAAATATATATATATTTAAATATATTTTATTGATTGTTTACAGAGAGGAAGGAGAGAGGGATAGAGAGTTAGAAACATCAATCAGCTGCCTCCTGCACACCCCCTACTGGGGATGTGCCCACAACCAAGGTACATGCCCTTGACCGGAATCGAACCTGGGACCTTTCAGTCCCCAGGCCGACGCTCTATCCACTGAGCCAAACCGGTTTCGGCGGGAGATGTTTCTTGATCTATTGGGGATCAAGCCTGCAACCCAGGCATGTGCCCTTGACCAGAATCAAACCTGGACCCTTCAGTCCCCAGGCCGGAGCTCTATTCTCTGAGCCAAACTGGCCAGGGCCAGTTATGCTTTTGTTGTTTATCTAAAAAGTCTTTCCTAGACCAAGGTCACAAAGATCTAGGGATAGGGGTTTTTTAATAAGAGTTTATTTCAGCCAAACTGGCAACATATGCTGTGGAGCAAGATCTCAAATACTCTCTAAGGTCACAAAGATTTAATTCTATTCTTTTCTTCTGTGGGTTTTTACAGTTTTGCTCTTATGTTTAGGTCTATGATCCATTTGAAGTTAATTTTTGTGTGTGTGGTAGGAGGAGGAAGTCCAATTTCATTTTTTGCATGTGAGTATCTAGTTGTCCTAGCACCATTTGTTGAAAAGCATCTTCTTTCGCCCTAGCTGGTTTGGCTCAGTGGATAGACCGTTGTTGGCCTGAGGACTGAGGAGTCCTGGGTTCAATTCTGGTCTCCATCCCTCCATTCTCCCCTCCCCAGTAAGGGGCCTGCAGGAGGCAGCTGATCAATGTTGCTCTTTCATCATTGATGTTTCTCTCTCTCTCTCTCTCTTTCCCCCTCCCTTCCTCTTTTCTTCCTTCCTTCTCTCCCTCCTTCCCTCCTCTCTGAAATTAATACAAATATATTTTAAAAAAAGAAAGAAAAGCATCTTCTTTTTCATTGAATAGTCTTGGCATCCTTGTCGAAAATTTTTGATCATACATGTATGGGTTTGTTTACCTCTGGATTTATAGTTGTATTTCATTGTCTTATGTTAGTACCCCCTTGTTTTGATTACTATAGCTCTGTAGTAAGTTTGGAATCAGTCAGGAGTATGAGTCCTCCAATTTTGTTCTTGTTCAGGATTATTTTGGCTACTCTGGATCCTTTGCACTTCCATATGAATTTTTGATTTAGCCTAACAGTTTTAGAATTTAGGTTTTACAGTGGCAGTTGGTAATCATTTAAATTGACATTCTTAAAATGTTTTGCACATTTTTGATGCGTTAATGTGTTTTGGAAGTTGAACTTAATTACAAATTGTATACTGGCATTTTAAAGTTATCTTTTGTTTTCTGTTAACTGAGATTTGAACATAGCCTTGTTTAATGTTCTTGGCTGTTATGAATAACTAGAGGTCCAGTGCATGAAATTCGTGCATGGGGGGTGGAGGGGAAGAATCTAGGACATCCTTCTCACAATCCAGGACTGCTGACTCCCAGTTGCTTGCCTGTTTTTTCCCCCTAACCACTTCTGCCTGCCAGCCTGATCACCCCCTAACCACTCCCATGCCAGCCTGATTGATGTCTAATTGCTCCCCTGCCAGCCTGTTTGTCCCCAGCTTCCCTCCTCTGCTGGCCTGGTCACCCCTAACTGCCCTCCTCTGCAGGCCTGGTCCCTCCCAACTGCCCTCCCCTGCTGGCCATCTTGTGTTTGGAGTGATGGTCAATCTGCATATTACTCTTTTATTAGATAGGACTGAGGCTTGGTGCATGGGTGGGGGCCAGCTGTTTTGTTCTGAAGGGTGTCCCGGATCAGAGTGGGGGTTCCCTTGGGGCGTGGGGCGGCCTGAGCGAGGGGCCTGTGGTGGTTTGCAGGCCAGCCACGCCCTCTGGCGACCCAAGCAGAGGCCCTGGTATCTGGGATTTATTTATCTTCTACAATTGAAACTTGGTAGCCTGGAGTGAAGGCCTGGGCTGGCCAGGGCTGAAGAAGCTTGGCTTCCTCCATCTCCCGGGAAACCCTAGCCTCCTCCTCTTCCAGCTCCGTGGTGGCTGCTGCCATTTCTGTTGAAATTTATTTATTTTCTATAATTGAAACTTTGTATCTTTGAGTGGAGGCCTGGGCCTGCCAGGGTGTGCTGAAAGTTTGGCTTCCTCCATTGCCAGGGAAACCCAAGCCTCCCTCCTGCTCTCTGTGACTGCAGCCATCTTGGTTGGGGTTAATTAGCATACTCGCTCTGATTGGCTGATGGGTGTGGCTTGTGGGTGTAGTGGAGTGATGGTTAATTTGCATATTACTCTTTTATTAGATAGGATATTTTAAAAATATTTTTGTATAAGTTTGGTGTATGTACCCTTTTTGTCTCTCTCTCTCTCTCTTTTTTTTTTAATAATATATTTTTTTTTTATTGATTTTACACAGAGAGGAATTGAGAGGGATAGAGAGCTAGAAACATCAATGAGAGAGAAACATCGACCAGCTGCCTCCTGCACACCCCCCTCTGGGGATGTGCCCACAACCAAGGTACGTGCCTTTGACTGGAATCGAACCCGGGACCTTTTAGTCCGCAGGCTGATGCTCTATCCACTAAGCCAAACCGGTTTTGGCTGTCTCTCTTAATAGAGGAATAAATTTCACTATCTGAAATCTATAGTGAATCTCGTCTAATTTATGTTGCAATCTTTGCCTTCATTTCACTATTGAGTACAAGTAGTTAAAATAGACTGTATTTTAGCCAAAACCGGTTTGGCTCAGTGGATAGAGCGTCAGCCTGTGGACTGAAAGGTCCCAGGTTCGATTCCCGTTAAGGGCATGTACCTTGGTTGCGGGCACATCCCCAGTAGGGGGTGTGCAAGAGGCAGCTGATCGGTGTCTCTCTCTCATCGATGTTTCTAACTCTCTATCCCTCTCTCCTTCCTCTCTGTAAAAAATCAATAAAATATATTTAAAAAAATAAACTATTTTATTTTACTTTCAAGATTAGAATTGGGGCTGAAAAGGTCTAAATTAGAGCTTAAAACAGCTCCTAAGGAGGGTTAAATGAACTAAGAAAGTCTAGGAACTAAGTAACTTCTGATTATTTCATAGCTGTCTGTTTAAAACAACTTAAAGATTTACATATTTTAGGATCATTTATAAAATAATTTCCTAAAAATATTTGTTACTGATGGGGGGTGCGGGGGGGGGGGTGGGGGGTTGGGGAGAGAAATGTCGGTTTGTTGTTCCACTTACTTTTCATTCATTGGTTGATTCTTGTGTGTGCCCTGACTGGGAATGGACTGGGTAACTTGGGTGTATGGGAACGGTGCTCTAACCAACTGAGCTACTCGACCAGGGCTTAAAATAATTTCTTAAAATAGAGATCTTACAATTAACTTCACTTTTCTTTCCGAATGTTTAAAGTGACACTGTCAAAACAGAATAAAACTTGTCAAGAGTGAGAATCTTTAAAGTTTTAGGTTTGTAACTAAACAACCTATTAATTGTTTGGTTTTTGTCCTACATGTAAAAAGACAAACCTTTTGTTGTGGCATTTTATTAGAGGAAAGTTTGAATAATTAAAACTTTCTTCAAGCTTTTTTGAAAGCAGCATATCCTGCCTTTAAGTCTTTAAAGTATGGCGTTTCTTAACTTAAAGTATATGCTACGTACAAATTATTTTACTTAATATGCTTTTATTTGAACTTCCTACACAAACAGGTGTTTTGTTGCTGATAAGTCATTTTTTGCCACAAAGTACAGTGCCATCGATAATCAGCTGAAAATGTTTTTCTTTTCTGTTAAAATTGGACAGCAAAAAATATTAATAGCAGATACTACACTATTGTCTTTAATATCAGTTGTTAGCTCATCAGAGCATTGTATAACTTACAAAAGTTATCAACAATTATTACAATCAGGAAGAGTCTTGATATGCTGCTTCATTCTCTAAGAGTACCAGTTAATAATATTTTTGAGATTCTCTATGTCAGTATTGTATTATAGTTATTAAATTAGCTTCATGTTTTTGTATAAATTCAGGAGTTAAAAATTTTTTAAAGAAATGGATTTCATAGGTTATAATTATTTTCATATGTTTTTATTGATTTTTTTAAAAAGGAAGGGAGAGGGAGAGATATAATCATTGATGAGAAACATTGATTGGCTGCCTCCTGCATGCCTCAATCCGGGCATGTGCCCTGATCTGGAATGGAACTTGAGACCTCTTGAGGCATGGGTCTGAGCCATACCTACTGGGCATAGGTGATAATTATTGAAGGGGTAAAATAAGTAAGCACAACATACTTGATGAAATACCTTATAAATCTCCTACCGTATAAGTAAAACTACCCTATATAAGCTCTGCAACATTTTCTAAAAGACACCATGTATTCTTCAGCATACATCACATTGTGGTAAACTGACATTTTTACTTAGGTAACTTTTCCCAAAGATTATCTCCAATCAGCACATCAAGAATGAACAACAATTATTTTAGGTATATTTATCCTGAAGTTTTTCCTTATTTTTTCCCCCTTATTTCTTTTACTGATTAACCAGTACAAGAATTTCATTTCATTTGTCTGTTGATTTCACTAGTATTGTCATACATAAGTTTTTAAATAAAATTGGAGCACTTGGTTACATATCTAAAGTTTGATATGTGATTACATGGATAAATAGAGGATTAACATGATTTTTAAAAACCTGGAATTGCTCCCTAACCGCTTTGGCTCAGTGAATAGAGCATCGGCCTGCAGAAGGGTCCCGGGTTCGATTCTGGTCAAGGGCATATACCTTGGTTGCGGGCACATTCCTAGTAGGGGGGGTGAAAGAGGCGGCTGATCGATGTTTCTCTCTCATCGATGTTTCTAACTATCCCTCTCCCTTCCTCTCTGTAAAAATAAAGTATATTAAGAAACAAAACATCTGGAATTGCTATTAATAGAACATTGGAATGCAAAAAAAATTGTTATGTTTTTGCTTGATTATTTACGGTAATATAAATTTAGTATCTTAGATGAAAGACTAATAACCACATATATATACACACATACACATTCTTTGGGGTTATTTAAAAATGTATGTCTTCAGAATTGGTTAAAGGATGTTTTTAAAAAATATATATTTTATTGATTTTTTTTACAGAGAGGAGGGGAGAGGGACAGAGAGTTAGAAACATTGATGAGAAACATCCATCAGCTGCCTCCTGCACTCCCCCTACTGGGGATGTGCCCACAGCCAAGGCACATGCCCTTGACCAGAATCGAACCTGGGACCCTTCAGTCCGCAGGCTGATGCTCTATCCACTGAGCCAAACCGCTTAGAGCTGGTTAAAGGTTTTATTGTGTTTTTTCAGAGAAGTCAGTGAGACCATTAGAAATGTATTAATACTATACTTTATCTAATAAATGTTGGTAAGAGCAAGAGTAAAATGAGAATGTAGAGAGGTAGGAAATGATATTTATATTTAAACTGGAGTTCAGAGGAAGATTAGGCATGTTGTTATTCACATAACAGTAACTCCTGACCTTTCTCTTACCTCCCCCCAAATATATATATTTTTTTAATTGAAAAAGAATATGGGTAAAATCAACTTTCTAACTCTATCTTCTGCCTACTTTTCAGCTTTTGGACTCATCAAAATTGAAGTGTTTAATTTACTGTTGCCTTAAAAGATTCTTTGAAAGAGAAGTTGCACACCATTAACTGAAGTCTGTGGGGTTTACCCTGGATGTAGCTCAATTGGTTAGAGCTGTGGTCCGCAAATTGTTGCTCACGAGCCATATGCGGCTCTTTGGCCCCTTGAGTGTGGCTCTTCCACAAAATACCACAGCCTGGGCGAGTCTATTTTGAAGAAGTGGCATTAGAAGAAGTTTAAGTTTAAAAAATTTGGCTCTCAAAAGCAATTTCAATCTTTGTACTATTGATATTGGGCTCTATTGACTAATAAGTTTGCCGACCACTGGTTTAAGCATCATCCTGATATGCCAATGGTTTGATCTCCGGGTAGGGCACACACAAGAAGCAACCAGTGATTGCATAAATACATAGAACAACAAATCGATGTTTCTCTCCCTTTCTCTCTAAAATCAATAAATTAAAAATCTGTGGGGTTTATGCTTTTCTACTATTTTTATGGTTCTTAAAACCTAGCTACTAGGTGTACCAATTAATAAAGCTGATTTTGTAATCAAAGAAAACATAATTTCAAGAGAAACATCAAAAGTGCTTTATGCAAAGTAATGTTCATCGCTAGCTACACATTTCCCCCATCTTTATGTGATTTGTGGGTACCGTCCCAATAAAACTTTTCTTGTTTTGAGGCAAACCATTCAGAGACCCAATTTTCCGCTTCTTTGTATGTTTTGAAGTGCTGCTCAGAAAGTGTGTGTGCCATGGACAGGAACAAGTGGTAATCTGAAGGAGCAAGGTCTGGTGAATACAACGGGTGGGTTAATACTTCCCAGGCAAGATCTTTTAATGTGTCTTTAACTGGCTTTGAAATGTGTGATGGTGCATCATGAAGCAAAATTATTTGCCATGTCTTCTGTCACATTCTGGTCTTTTCACGATCAAAGTATGGTTCAAATAAATTATTTGTTGTCGGTAGCGATCAGTATTAATGGTTTCACCTGGTTTTAGAAGCTCATAATACATTATACCACTGGTGGGCAAACTCATTAGTGAGCCAAATATCAACAAACTCATTAGTGAGCCAAATATCAACAGTACAACGATTGAAATTTCTTTTGAGAGCCAAATTTTAAACTTCTTCTAATGCTACTTCTTCAAAATAGACTCACCTAGGTTGTGGTATTTTGTGGAAGAACCGCATGTGGCTCGTGAGCCGCAGTTTGCCGACCACTGCACTACTCTTCCTGATCCCACCAAATGCAGAGCATTGTCTTCTTTCCAAAACGATTTGGCCTTGCAGTCGTTGTTGATGGTTTACCTGGATCAACCCATGATTTTGTGTGTTTGGAATTCTCAAAAGAAACCCACTTTTCATTGCCAGTCACAATTTCATGCAAAAAAGACTCTTTCCTGCCATTGAAGCAACATTTTACTGATGACTTTTTGGTTTTCCATTTTCCGTTCAATTGATGTGACACTCATTTTTCTTTAAAATCTTTCCCATTGCTTGTAAACAATTGGAAATTGTTTACTGAGCAATGTTTAATCTTTCTACAAGTTGTTTTTGAGTTTGACATCTATCTTCACCCAATAATGCTTGTAATTGTTGGTCTTCAAACTTTTTCTGTTGACCTGGATGTTCTTTGTCTTTCACATACCGTGTTTCTCCGAAAATAAGACATCCTCTGAAAATAAGACATACTTACATGTTTCCTTCTGAGTGAAATATAAGGCATCTCCCCGAAAATAAGGCCCCCAGGCTCTGTCTCAGAATGAAAATCCATTTACCGTAAACTGGTCGCTAGGGCCGCCCCGACTGGCGTCTAGCAACCAGTGACCTTACTCGGAGTCCTGACGTCACTGCTGTGTGAATGGAGAGAAATCAGCGTGGAAACTTTGTGAAACCTAAACTGCAACAAGTTGTGACTTGGGTGAAGAATTCATGGGAGAAAATCACTGACAGTTGCATTGCAAATGCACTGCGAGCAGGCTACCTTGACAAGAAGTACTCATTTAAAGACAGTGCTATTGCTAAACATGAGAGATTCGGTCCACTGATTCTGAAAGAAATGGAGTCACAAGAAATTCACCAGGAAATTCAGGAATTGGGTTGTTATGATGATGTTCCAGAAGATGATGACATGATTGTCATTGAATAAATGAGTCAATTATTGATACTGTAGGATTCACAGTTTGTCTGGTTTGTGTTGACAACTACCGTACTACCATACCGTATACAGGTAATAAATGTCCTTTATTTTCATTTAACAATAAATGTGTACCGTATTCTTCTTCATGGAAAAATAAGACATCCCCTGAAAATAAGACCTAGCACATCTTTGGGAGCAAAAATTAATATAAGACACTGTCTTATTTTCGGGGAAACAGGGTAGAAATCATCATTTTTAAAGCATTTAAAACAGTGTTCACAGAATCTTGAGATGGAGCATGTTCATCATTAGCTTCCCGAAGTATATGATAACTTTTTCTTCAAAATAAAGTAATAAATTATAACTTCCTACAAATGCTTTTTTTGGGGGGGGCACAAAATTCGACATTTTTTGTGTCGAATAATAAAATATCTATGTAATATCAGTGTAAAAATATCTATGATGTTAATACCTTCTGCAAATTTGACATGAAGTTTTGAAGCTAGTTGTGTACAATAAAATGGCATACATATCAAGATATCTGTAACTCCATATATTTAAAAAAAACCTCATTATTAACTAGTGTGCCTAGTATATGAGTTCCATTTTAGTTAAAATGGAAATTTCATAGCCTTTTAAATAGAGACGCATTTCTCTTCAAGTGGAAATATGTTAGATTGTATTTTATAATCTATTAAAAAACTTTAGGTATAAAGTTGTGTTATAAAATCAACCAGAAAAAGATAACGCCTTTGAATTTCCAAAATAAGTTTGATGATTTATTTAAATTTTTTAATTTGATATTTCAAGGATGTCTTGTAAACTGTATTAGGCTAGAAAAAAAATCTGAACGTGTTCAGTGACTTGGGACCTTACTTAGGTTGTCTTTTCAGTTTAGATAATAATGTAGGTCTAAGACAATATACATAGCAGACCTCATTTTCATATTAAAATATAGCATGTTACTATATGTATGAGAAAAGGAATCTGTACTGATAAATGATATACATCACACTGTTAACTGTAGTAGTCTTAGTTAATTTCCAGTGGTAAGCGAAGTATGGCCCTAACTGGTTTGGCTCAGTGGATAGAACGTGGGCCTGTGGACTCAAGGGTCCCAGGTTCGATTCTGGTCAAGGGCATGTGCCTTGATTGCGGGCACATACCCAGTAGGGAGTGTGCAGAAGGCAGCTGATCAATGTTTCTTTCTCATCAGTGTTTCTAGCTCTCTATCCCTCTCCCTTCCTCTCTATAAAAAAATTAAATAAATAAATAAAAATAAAAAAATCAAAATATATTAAAAAAAAAGAGGAAGTATGATTCTGGACTTTAATTTTAAAGGGATGGCAAAACTTTTTACTTCATAGTAGGAATAGTTATACAAATATATATTTTTTAAATTAAAAATATATTTTATTGATTTTTTTACAGATAGGAAGGAAGAGGGATAGAGAGCTAGAAACATCGATGAGAGAGAAATATTGACCAGCTGCCTCCTGCACAACCCCTACTGGGGATGTGCCCGCAACCAATGTACATGCCCTTGACCGGGATCGAACATGGGACCTTTCAGTCCGCAGACCGACGCTCTATCCATTGAGCCAAACCGGTTTCGGCTACAAATATTTTTTTTTAAAAAAGGTTTTCATTGATTTCAGAGAGAAAGGGAGAGGGAAAGAGAGACAGAAACAATGATGAGAATCATTGACCCGATACCTCTTTCACACTCCCCTACTGGGGATCCTGCCCACAACCCAGATATGTTCCCTGCCAGGGAAACAAACTCTGAACTCCTGGTTCAATGCTCAAAGACTAATAACACTGTCCGGGCTATCCAAAGATATTTAACACTTACTTATATTGGATTATAGAACAATTTTATTTGCCCCAGGTCGAAGGTAGGGGGATGTCCTGTGAAAGTGATACCTCTTTGTAAAGTGCATTAAGATGAGCTGATAAAAGATCATATCTTGTGCAAACTATCTTTGCAATTGTTTTCCTTGGGTCAGCAATGGTGTTAATGTTTTTGTCGGTTAATACTGAAAAGTTTCTCTGCAAGAATTTATTGACTAAAGAAGATAAAAATGTTATTTACTGAACTTTTTGGATAATGTTATTGAGCTGTATTTTACATGCCATGTGATCCACTTATTTAAAGTATACAATCCAGTGATTGTTGGTAATATTCACAGTCAATTTTGACAATATTTACAGCCATCACCACAGTCAATTTAAAAACATTTTCATTACCTCAAAAAGAAATCCTGCACCATTTATCATCCCCTACATTACCCCCAGTCCTCAAGCAACCTATTAATATATTTTCTCTTTATTTTTTTATTCTGGGCTTTTAATATGAATAGAATCATTACAGTATGTGATTGGCTTTTTTCTCTTAGCATAATGCTTTTGGGATTAATCAGTATTGTTGCATATATCAGTGCTTTATTCCTTTTATGGCTGAATAATATTCTATTTTAGGGCTATATCACATTTTGTTTATTCGTTTGTCAGGTAATGGGCTTTTGGGTTGTTTCCATCTTTTGGCTATTATAATTAATGCTGCTATAACCATTCTTGTACAGATGTCTTTGTGGACATGTGTATTTACTTTGTTAAACTACTGTATTAACCACCTGAAAAGAATCTCATCACTGATTAGCAAATACCTACTCTTAAAAATCTAGCCACAGGTATACCTCATTTTGTGCTTTGCTTTATTGTGCTTCACAGATGTTGTGTTTTCTATAAATTGGAGGCAAGTCCCTCCACAAGCATAAAGCTTACGACTTGCTTTTTTTGCAATACTCAGTTTGTTGCGGTGGTCTGGGACTGAACGAACACACAGTATCTCTGAGGTATGCCTGTATTTGGTTATGGGTTTTTGTTTTGTTTTTTTGTTTTGTGTGCGTGTGTGTTTGCTTGGGTGGGTGGCAGTAATATTCTAACGATGATTGTGGTGATGATTGCACAACTCTATAAATATCCTAAAAATTATTACAGTGTACTGATTTTAAATGGGTGAATTATATGGTGTGTGAATTAAATCTCAATAAAACTTGTAAAGAAGAATAATTTAAAAATTTGAATAGAAGGAACAAAGCAGTCATTGATAAGCAAGATTTGATATCAATAATTGTGGTATACTTGGAAAAAATTGCATTTTAAAAATGTCATGATACCTCTTAACTCTTCTATATTGAACACTTGGTTTATTTATTTTTTATTGGAAAATTAGTCTGTGCTCTTTATTCCACTTTCAGAAATAATTTCCTGTTAATAGTTTGCTGTATATGCCTTTAGACTCCTTTTGTATAAGTACAAGGTGGGGCAGAGACTTACAGTTGTTCAAATAAAAAATAATTTAAGATTAAACTGTATTTTTCATACTCACAACTATAAACCTACTTTTGTCCCACCCTTTATATACAACATGTTATTTTTTTCAGAGAAAATGAAATTTGATTAGGGATCCTTCCTTTTTAATTCATTTCAATTTACTTTTTTTACCTAAAAAAAGAAAAAGCAGTATCAGGCCTCCATAGAAGAATGGGTCATTATGATTTCTGCAGTCATCTGTTACCAATGAACATAAATAGCAACCATATCCAACTGTTAGGGAAAGCTGACTTTTCTAAGTGAATAAGATTTGACCAACTTAAAGAAAAATCTTGCTTACATATAGAACCTTCCTGTACATTTTCAGCCATTTCCTATAAATCTATAGATATTTCAAACTGAAATTTAAAAATATGTTGTTCTTATTAGGAAGATACTTTCAGGAATTTAGGTAGCAAGAACCAATTTGTTAAGACAAAACCAAGCAAAACTACTCTCCAAGAGAAAAAGGGAGTCTCCCAACTTCTCTTTTTCTTCTTTCAAACAACATTGGGGATCGAGCCCATAACCTGGGCTGTGCCCTTGATCAGAATCGAACCTGAGACCCTTCAGTCCACAGGCTGACGTTCTGTCCACTGAGTTAAACCAGCTAGGTCTGTGTGCTGATTTAAATAGCCCTTTACTCTCAGCTCTTTTACATTTTTTTTTGCCTTTAAATATGCATAATGCACTTTGGGAACTCAGGTACCCTGGGCTTGTTAGAATTATGTATACATGAGGCTGAAACCGGTTTGGCTCAGTGGTAGAGCGTCGGTCTGCGGACTGAAAGGTCCCGGGTTCGATTCCGGTCAAGGGCATGTACATTGGTTGCGGGCACATCCCCGGGGGGGGGGTGTGTGCAGGAGGCAGCTGGTCAATGTTTCTCTCTCATTGACATTTCTAGCTCTCTATCTCTCTCCCTTCTTCTCTGTAAAAATACCAATAAAATATATTTTTTTAAAAAGAATTATGTATACATGAGAAGTAGTAGGTATGTTAGGGGAGAAATTTGGGCATAAGAGTTTCAGACTTTGGATTTTAAGGTTTAAGATTTCAGGTTTGTTTCTTTCAGGGTTCATATTATGAGAGTTGGTGGGTCCTCTAGTCATTTGTAATTTCTATATTATAGTCAAGTAATGGTATGAATCCATCAGAAGTTTCAAGGCCTGTTATTATTTGTAATTTTATTTTCTAATCTGCATGATGTTATTTTCACTTGTTATAGACTAGTGGTAATGATTACTTCAAAAAATGTTCTTATTTTGGCTGGAATAAATTTGCATGCAAAAGCCAGGAAAAGTAAAAATTAGAATTAGATAATAAACTTTATCTTAAACATGAAAAAGTTGTAGAAGCCAAATGGATACGTTTGGATTTATAAGAGACTGTAGTTTATGACCAGGGCTAGGAATGGAGCCTGCAACTGAGGTACGTGCTCTGCCCTTGAGCAGAATCGCACCTGGGACTCTTCAGTCTGCAGGCCCACATGATATCTCTTGAGCCAAACCAACTAGGGCTAATTTCACATTTTTCTTGAAAAATAAAAATGGCTATTCATAATGTTAAGGATATTATCTCCTTATGAATATGACTTTTTTTTTAAGCTTATAGCACCTGGTTTTTGAATATGGCATTTTAATTTTATGTATGGCAAACTTATTACTTGGTATATTAATTGACAAGTTTATTAGGGATCATGTCAACATAACTGGAAGTTCCTATGTTTTCTGTTTTTGGCAAACTTTGGAAAAATTAGGTTTCAGGTTGCATAACACTTGTTTATGATAATTGCTTTTTATTTCCAGTAAATATATTCTATTCTTTATTTTCACTGAAGAAAACTAACACTGACATTTGTGAAGAGAGTTGTTGAGCTTGGTTTATTGATATAGTCTTTTATTTTACCTACTAGAGGCCCACTGCACAAAATTAGTGCACATGGGGAAGGGGGTATGTGTCTCTTAGCCCAGCCTGTACCCTCTTCAATCTGGTACCTCTCAAGGGATGCCTAAATGGGCAGTTGGACATCCTTCTCACAATCCAGGACTGCTGGCTCCCAACTGCTCGCCTGCCTGCCTTCCTGATTGTCCTTAACTGCTTCTGCCTGCCAGCCTGATCACCCCCTTACCACTCCCCTGCCAGCCTGATTGATACCTAACTTCTCCTCTGCCAGCCTGATTGCCCCTAAGTGCCCTCCCCTGAAGACCTGGGTCCCTGCAACTGCCCTCCCCTGCAGGCTTGATTGCTCCAACTGCTTTTCTTTGTAGGCCTGATCCCTCCCAACTGCCATCCCCTGCAGGCTTGATTGCTCACAACTGCCCTCCTTGCAGGCATGGTCTCTCCCAACTGCCCTCCCCTGCTGGCCATCTTGTGGTGGCCATCTTGTGTGTTGGAATGATGGTCAATTTGCATATTACTCTTTTATTAGATAGGATGGAAGCCTGGTGCACTGGTGGGGGCCAGCTGGTTTGCCCTAAAAGGTGTCCCAGGTCAGGATGGGGGTTCCCTTGGGGCTTGAGGTGGCCTGGGAGAGAGGCCTGTGGAGGTTTGCAGGCTGGCCATGCCCCCTGGTGACACAAGGGGAGGCCCTGGTATCTGGAATTTATTTATTTTCTACAATTGAAACTTTTTAGCCTTGAGCGGAGGCCAGCGCCAGCTTGAGAAGATTGGCTTCCTCCATCGCTGGTGGCAACCCAAGCTTCCTGCTTGCTTCAGCTCCGTGGCTGCCACCATTTTTTTTTTGATTTATTTATCTTCTGTAATTGAAACTTTGTAGCTTTGAGTGGAGGCCAGGGCTGGCCAGAGCGGGCAGGAAGCTTGGCTTCCTCCATTGCCAAGAAAACTCAAGCCTCCTGCTCGCTCCATGGCTGCAGTCATCTTGGTTGGGTTAATTTGCATACATACTCCTGATTGGCTGGTGGACATGGCTTGTGGGCGTAGTGGAGGTATGGTCAGTTTGCATGTTTCTCTTTTAGTGTAGATAACATTGACTTTTAAAAAAAATATTTTATTGATTTTTTTTTTACAGAGAGGAAGAGAGAGGGATAGAGAATTAGAAACATCGATGAGAGAGAATCATCGATTAGCTGCCTCTTGCCACCACTCCTACTGGGGATGTGCCCACAAGCAAGGTACATGCCCTTAACTGGAATCGAACCTGAGACCTTTCAGTCCGCAGGCTGATGCTCTATCCACTGAGCCAAACTGGTTTCGGCAACATTGATATTTTTGTTTCTTTACTCTGACCAGCTAACTTAACATTTATTGGATTAAATAATTAAAGATTTTGTAGGATTGTGTAGTAGTCTGGTTCTGTTATTTTTCATTAGTTGAGGACTAGCTAATAGACTGTTAATGCTCTTTTAAAAATTTTATCTACTTTCTCACTTCTCAAATTGCTTAAGTTTACTGAAAGACTCATATTAACAATTATAAAGTATCTTGTATTCAGTGGTTAGTAATATGCTGTCTTGACTAAGATGTCAAGATTTAGTAATTTTAAAATACAGACTTTTGAGTTAAATCAATGATTTTTCAACCTTCTTATCTGATGGCACACATAAACTAATTACTAAAATTCTGCAGGACATCAAAAATATATTTTTTGCTGATCTTCCAAAAAATAGATGTAATTTTGATTCATTCACACTGGATGGCTTTTGTTGTGTTGGCTGTTGTCATTTTTTTTTGAAATTTGATGATCTAAGGGAAAAGAGGGCAGTGCCCCTGACTAAATAGTATTGTATGTTTTAGAAATTCTTGCAGCACACCGGTTGAAAATTGATGTGTTAAATAATTGGGGATCCCTTAATGCCTATTCAAGGAATTGAATTTTGGTATTTAGTAATATATTTAAAGAGGTCCATGGTTATCTTTTCTAAATTATGCTACATATTATTCCTTAACATTTCAGACTTAATTTCATTAATATAACTTTATGAGTGATTATAGAGTATGCATATATACATGATTGCATATATAATAAAAATAAACTTTAGGAGGCCTTACAATATTCATTTGATACCGTTTAAAGTCTTACAGTGAGCAACAATGGTTAAATTTAGGAAAGATAGCTTACCTGACTGTCAGAATTGCATATTTGTTAATGTTATTTTGATCTCTCTTTTTTATTAAACTAAAAATCTTTTCAAATTGCAGGGGGAAAAAAATAGTGGCTTTGATGTTCTTTACCATAATATGAAACATGGACAGATATCGACAAAAGAGCTAGCAGATTTTGTAAGAGAAAGGTATGTATTTTTTCATGACATTTAACAATTTATTACAAAGTTAAATTTTAGAATATAAATGAGAAAATTTTGATTGTATTCAAGTACAGTTGTTAAAAGTATACTGTAGTTATACTTAAAAATAATTGTTTCTTGTGATCTACACATTGAGGGCTAAATAGTGGCTCCTACTGGCATTGTTGAACTAATTTATATGTCACTGCCTGAAAATATTATCTACATATATTTCATTGAATGTGCTAGTAAGGTATTACAATAGAAAAATTGAGAAACTTTGAAGAATAAAATATTACAATTTCTTTAAATATGTCAGTAAAGAAAACATACTAAAATAATTTGAAAAGACTTAAGTTTTCTGAATTGTAGTTAAGGGGTGGGGAATGTTCAGCCTGCGGGTTGTATAAGATTTGTGAAATCACTTGGTCTGGCCCTGCCAAAGCATTGGGGGTGAGTTCATTAACTATTTGACCAAATATAGCAGGCTAATTTTTAAGTTGATAATTTAGTCTTCTAATCTTACCTAATAATAAGCAAACATGTGTATTGACCATACCTCTGCTACATCCACCAGCCAATCAGAGAGTATGCAAATTAACCCACCAAAGATGGTGGTTAATTTGCATACATGGGCGCTGAACAATGGAGGGAGGTGGGAGGGAACAGGTATGGTGCCTATGCAGGGTTCCACCCCACCTCCCTGTCTCTCAGGGCCTCTGTGCAGTGTGGGAAGGCAGGGCGGAGTGGAAAGAGGCGGCTCTGGGGCTGGGCCTGAGTGGAAAGGCATTGCTGGCAGCCAGGGAAAGGAAGGCCCATTCTAGCATGAATCTTCATGCATCAGGCTTCTAGTGATGTTATAAATATCCAAATGGCCCTTGGCAGAAAAAAGGTTCCCAACCTCTGTTGTAGTTTAATTATTATTATAACTTTTATTTTTAAAGAGGCCCTAAATATGTATTTTTAAATTCTGCAAATTTATAAAATATGATTATCTTTAAGACTTTATAATATAATAGTTAGTTTAGAAACTATTAAAAAATATTACAATTTTATTTGGTTAAAGTTGTTTTGTAGTTGGGCCCACTTGATTATTTTTACTTATTTATTTATTATTATTTTAAAATATATTTTATTGATTTTTTTACAGAGAGGAAGAGGGAGGGATAGAGAATTAGAAACATTGATGAGAGAGAAACATCGATCAGTTGCCTCCTTCACACCCCCTGCTGGGGATGTGCCTGCAACCAAGGTATATGCCCTTGACTGGAATCGAACCTGGGACCTTTCAGTCCGCAGGCCAACACTATCCACTGAGCCACACCGGTTTCGGCTAATTATTTTTATTTTTTAAATAAATCTTTATTTTTCAGATTATTAAAGGTGCTCCACTCCCCCTCCCCCCCCTTAGCTCCCCTTCACCTGATTCCCAACACCACCCCATGCCCTTATACCCACCACTGTCTTCATCCAAAGGTGTAAGATTTTTGCCCACTCTCTTCCCGCACCCCTCAGACCTCTTTCCCCCTGTGAATTGTTAGTCCAGTCCCTTTCTATGTCCCTGATTCTATTATATTCACCAGTCCATTTTGTTCTTCAGATTTTTTTTTTAATTCTCTTGATTTTTAGATTCACTTGTTGGTAGGTATGCATTTGATTCCTTTTTGTTGTTCATAATTTTTTATCTTTACCTTTTTCCTCTTCTTCCTCTTCTTAAAGAATACCCTTCAACATTTCATGTAATCCTGGTTTGGTGTTGATGAACTCCTTTAACTTTTTCTTGTCTGTGAAGCTCTTTATCTGACCTTCAATTCTGAATGATAGCTTTGCTGGATAGAGTAATCTTGGTTGTAGGTTCTTGTTGTTCATCATTTTGAATATTTCTTGCCACTCCCTTCTGGCCTGCATAGTTTCTGTTGAGAAATCAGCTGACAGTCGTATGGGTACTCCCTTGTAGGTAACCAGTTGTTTTTCTCTTGCTGCTTGTAAGATTTTCTCTTTGTCTTTTGCCCATGGCATTTTAATTATGATGTGTCTTGGTGTGTTCCTCTTTGGGTTCCTCCTGTTTGGGGTCCTGTGCGTTTCCTGAACTTGTAGGTCTATTTCTTTCACCAGGTGGGGGAAGTTTTCTGTCATTATTTCTTCCATTAAGCCTTCAATATTCTCGCACTCTTCTTCTGGCACCCCAAAAATCCAGATGTTGGTACACTTTAAGCCATCCTCGAGGCTCCTTACACACTATCCTCACACTTTTGGATTCTTCTTTCTTTTTGCCTCTCTGGTTGGGTGATTTTTGCTTCCTTATATTCCAGATCTTTGTTTTGACTCTTGGGGCACATTGGTCTATAGTTGAGTTTCTGTATATTCTTTATTTCAGACTGTGTATGCTTAATTTCTGGCTGGTGCTTTTCCATTTTTTTGGTATTCTCTTTAAGGTCCTTGAAAGTCTCACCAAGCTTCTTGGAGGTCTCATCAAGTTTCTCAAAGGTTTTTAGAAGATTCTTGAGTAATCTTATAAATGTGATTCTGAACTGTGTGTCGTCCAGTAGTTTACTCTCTTCCATCTCTCCCATTCGTGTCATGCTTCTGGGTGTCCTCATTTTGGCTGCCTCCCTGGGTCGATGGAATGGCTTTGTGTGGTGGGTGACCTATAGGGGTCAGTAGCTCAGCTTCCCCAATCACCTGAGGTGGTCGCTTTTGCTATACCCCTTTGTGGGCCTAGTGCAGCCGTGGGCAAACTACGGCCCGCGGGTCAGATCCGGCCTGCGGAGTCAAAAGAGCGAGGGTTCTCTTGCTCTCCCCTCCGCTCCTTCACCAGCAGCCCAAGATGAGAGTGCCAGCATGGTCAGGTTGCTTTTGTTCTGGTCCTCCGGTCCAGTTTAAGAACCCATTGTGGCCCTCAAGTCAAAAAGTTTGCCCACCCCTGGCCTAGTGCAATGTCTTGGTGTAATTAAGCCTTGATTGCTATTGGTACACTGGGAGGAATTGACCTCCAGGTCAGTTGTCTGAGAGGACCTGTTGTGTCTATAAAGCAAGAACTGCTGCACTGGAGACACACCTTGTTTCTGTGGAGCTTTGGTGCTCACTGAGACAGTCTCCCGAATGTGTCATTTACGGGTGTGAGGGATTGAAACCGAGCACTAGAACTCTGCTTTCTGGGTCTCAGTGAGGTGCATTTCAGCTACTGTCTGAGGCCAATACTGACACAGAAGCTACAGTGTGAACCACAGTCCTGTCCTCCTTGGATTTGTTTGCCTCAGGTTGCAATTTTGCTAAACTGCAACAGAGAGGGCCATTCATATGCAAAAGCCATTGCTTGGAGCTTGGATGTGCTGTGAGGGGCGGAGTCTCAGGGCGTCCTTAGGCTGGGCATGGCCAACAGCGATGGCTGCCCTTCCGCAGCCTCTCCGATGGCGTCCCTGCGTCTCCCTGCAGCTCACACCACAGCACAGCAGACAATCTCAGCTCTTCAAGCAAGTCAGCCTCACTTTCTGACCCTATGGCAGACAGTCTAGCCTCTCCCCAGAAACTGGATTTCAGAGATCAGGCGCTTGTATCTCTTCTGGTTGAAGAAAGCTCCACCGCCAGCCCTTATAGCGTCCCTGCTCCCCTACCTCAGTTTTTCAGCGCTAGTGCCCTGGATTCTCCTCTTTCATTTCAGTCTAGTTGTAGGGCTTCCTCTCAGCCAGCTTTCATTTGGTTTTTGGGAGATAGACGTTTGTTTTATAGTTTTTTTTGAACTTGTTGTGTATGGCAGCTGTTTAGGAGTGTTTACCTACGCCACCATCTTCTGGGTTCCTCTGCTGATTATTTTTATATGAATACATTTAAAGTCTTTACCTTGATTATAGAGGGATATATGCTTTTAGATACAATACTTCATTTATTCTTTCATCAATATATATCTAATGTCTGCTGTATATCAGACTCTTGTTTGGATTCTGGGTGTATAGTGGTAAAGATACAATTTCTATCTTCATACAGTTAACTGACGGGTAGAAAATGGAGAGCAAACTTTTTATGTAACACCAATCCTCTTATGGCTTTCACCTACTGGAGTTAAGAGGGAGCCCCAAGTCTCTAAATACTATGGATAAAGCTATCCCTCTCTGGCTTCTATGCCATCATTGGCAGGTGGAGAGGAGAGGCCCAGAACTCTGCATCTCTGACATGTCCCCTAGCCTGCCTTTTGCACCAATACTTGCATCACTACTATTACTAACTACCTTGATACCATTAGGCAGTAGTCATGCCTTTTAACCCTGTTTATATCAGTAACCATAAGAAGTCCAGGACTCCTGGGCCATCTTTTTGCCTAGAATCTAATCCCTTTATGCTTCTGTGAGCAGTGAAACAACTCCTCCTTCCACTCCCCCTTCCCTGCTTTATTTTTCTTCATAAAACTTAAGCCATCTAATAGCAGCAATATTTTACTTATTTATTTGTCTATCTTAGAATATAAGTCTCGTGAGTAGGGGTTTTTTTTGTGGGTTGTTTTTTCTTATTACTCTATTTCCTGTACGTGTGGAAGTGCTTGCCTCTTTAGTAGGCCCTCAGTGTGTGTGTGTGTGTGTGTGTGTGTGTGTGTGTGTGTGTGTGTGTATATATATATTTTTTTTAATAATTTTTATTTTTCAATTTCAGTTGATACAAATTATTATGTTAGTGTGGTCTGCACCCTAGTGATTAAACATAACATAACTCACTAAGTGATCATCCTGATAAATCTCACACCCATCTGACACCATGCATAGTTACTATAGTACTAGAGGCCCGGTGCACGAAATCCCCTGGGTTGGGCCTAAATTGGCAGTTGGACATCACTCTCACAATCCAGGACTTCTGGCTCCTAACTGCTCACCTGCCTGACTCCTGATTGCCCTTAACTGCCCCCTCCATCCCAGCTGGCCTGGTCATCCCCAACTGTCTCTCTCGCCAGCCTGGTTGCCCCCAACTGTCCCTCCCCCTTGCTGGCCTGGTCACCCCACGCAGCCTGCTGCTTAGTCGTTTGCTCGCCCCTCACCCCCCTGCCAGCCTGGTTGCCCCATGCAGCCTGTTCGGTCTTCCATTCGGTGGCGGTAGTTGCTTAGGCTTTTATTTAGATAGATTATTACCTCTACTAAAGGCCTGGTGCACAAAATTTGTGCACTGGGGGAGGTGTCCCGTAGCCCAGTCTGCACTCTCTCCAATCTGGGACTGCTGGTTTCTTACCACTTGCCTGCCGTGTGCCTGATTGCCCCTAACTGTTCCCCTGCTGGCCTGGTTGCCCCCAACTGCTCTCCCCTGTAGGCCTGGTCCCTCCCAACTGCCCTCTCCTTCAGGCCTGGTCTCCCCCAACTACCCTCCCCTGCCGGCCATCTGATGACAACGTGGAGGCAGCCGTTTTGTGGTACTGTTGGAGTGCCCATCTTGTGACAACATGGGGTGGCCATCTTGTGATGACGGGGGGGGGGCAGCCATCTTGTGATGTGAGGGTGTGAGGGTCAATTTGCATATTATCTCTTTATTATATAGGATTTTATGTGCTGTACTATACATTCCTATGACTATTCTGTAACAACCCATTCCATCAACCCCCTTCCAGCTGGCAGCCATCAAAATGTTCTATGTATCTATGAGTCTGTTTCTGTTATGCTTATTCATTTATTTTATTTTATTTTTTAAAATAAATTTTTATTGAGAGGAAAGGAGAGGAAGAGAGGGCAGTTGTGGGTGATCAGGCCTGCAGGGGAGGGCAGTTGGCGGGGACCAGGCTGGCAAAGGAGGGCAATTAGGGGTGACTGGGCCAGCAGGGGAGGGCAGTTGGGGGTGACCAGGCCAGCAGGGGAAAGAAGTTGGGGGGACTAGGACTGCAGGGGAGGGCAGTAGGAGATGACCAGGCTGGCAAGGGAGGGCAATTAGGGGTGACTGGGCCAGCAGGGGAGGGCAGTTGGAGGTGACCAGACCTACAGGGGAGGGCAGTTAGGGGCAGTTGGGCTGTCAAGGGAGCAGTTAGGCCTTGATCAGGCTGGCAGAGGAGTGATTAGAGGGTGATCAGGCTGGCAGGCAGAAATGATTAGGGGCAATCAGGCAGGCTGGCAAGTGAGCGGTTGGGAGCCAGCAGTCCTGGATTGTGAGAGGGATGTCCGACTGCCGCATTTAGGACCGATCCCACCAGGCCAGTCGGACATCATTCAAGGGTTCCCAGATTAGAGAGGGTGCAAGCTGGGCTGAGGGACACACACACCTCAGGCATGAATTTTGTGCATCGGGCCTCTAGTATATTTTTATTAGGTGTATGCCCTGCAGTAGAATTGCCAGGTCATAGAGAATGCATAAACAGTGTTTCCCAAACTTTTGACATATGTGTACTTCTATAATTTTCGTAACACTGAGTACCACTCGTCAAAAAAAAAAAAGTATGTATTTTAACAACAATAAAAATATATTTATTTTTTCTTTTTTTGGTACTTAAATTATACAAAAAATAATAAACGAAAAATAAAATTATTCATAATAAAATATAAATAAAAGTTATATTATAAATAACATTTATTTGCACACCGGACCATCTCATGTCTCACAAGACTGTCTTGACTTGACTCATGAGAATGTAGAATTAGGCGCAGCTAAGCACGGTGCAGTGCATATCCCCACCAAACTCCGGTGCAATGCGTACCCCCACCAAACTCTTCCCGTATCCCTGGGGGTACGCGTACCACACTTTGGGAAACACTGCTCTAGTAGATAAAGAATTTTCCAATGCTCTATATCCACTGAGCCAAACCAGCCAGGACTCTTCTCATTTTCTTGATGTTATCTTTCTCAGTAGAAGTTTACATTTTATGAAGTCCACCTTAATAACGATTTCTTTCACAGGTAATGTCTTCGGTGTTGTATCTAAAAAGACATCACTATACCCAAGGTCAGATAGGTTTTCTCCTGTGTTAATCCTTTGAGAGTTTTATATATATATTTTTTATATATTTTTATTGATTTCAGAGAGCATGAGAGAGGGAGAGGAAGAGAAACATCAGTGATGAGAAAGAATCACTGATCAGCTGCCTCCTGCATGCCTCACACCAGGGATCAAGCCCGAAACCCAGGCATGTGGTTTACATTTTGTCATTGATTTTTTGCAGTTTTACTAGGGTGTGACTAAGTGCAGATACTGTTTTATTTATCTTCTCAAGGTTTGTTGGGCTACATGGATCTATGGTTTGACATATCTTATATATTTATTTATTTATTTATTTATTTATTTATTTAGGTTTGACATATCTTGTCAATTTTGGAAAACACTCCACATTTTCTCTGTATAGACATTTCTTCTGACACTTCCCTTCCCTTTTTACACATATGTTAGACTTACATGTTAGACTTTTGATGTGTCCTTTTCCTTTATTTTTACTTTCTTTTGTCCCTTTTAATTTTATTCCAGGAGATAATTCTCACCTCTCTTCTAGTTTACTAATTCTCCCTACAGTGTATTGAATTTGCTTTAAGCCTCATCCATTGACATAATTTTTTCAGATATGGAATTTATATCTTTGTTCACATTTGCTGTGGTTTCCTCCACTTATCATTATTTTTTTAAATAGCAGAAACTTATTTTCTCACAGTTCTGGAGTCTGGAAAGTCTTTGTTACAAAGTCTTGTTATAACAGGGTTTGGTATCTGTTGGAACTCTCTTCCCAGCTTGCAGATCACTACCTTCTCTCTGTATTTTTAGATGGCAGACAGAGCTGGTTTCCTCCAGCTTTTAAAAGATGATTTCTAGTTCTTTTTGGAAATTCTTGATTTAATCTACTGTCTCCTTAAACATAATACATAAACTTATAAGGTCTAAGTTTTTTAAATCTCAGCCTTTAGAACATTGCCAGTTTGTTCTGTTGGGTTTTGTTAATCATGTCTTGTCTCCTACTAGAGGCCCAATGCACGAAATTCATCTAAGGGGCTCGGACCTCGCAGTCCCAGCTGCCTTGGCCAGCCCTCACGGCCCATTGCAGTCTTGGCCGGCCCTGGCTTTCTCTGGAAGGTTGTCTGAATGGTTGTTCTGCTGTTTGGTTTAATTAGCATATTAGCTCTTTATTATATTGGATATTATATAGGATGTGCCTATGGTTTTATGAATGTGTATAAGCATCATGTAGGATCTAGTGTCAGGATTTGAAAAGATATGGGTTGCAGTCCCTTTGAGGTTTTGTTTATTTATGGTTCATCATTACTCTTGAAGTCTCAATTTTAAGGATTTGGGATTTCCCATAATTCCCCTTGGCTGGTCTCAATCTATAGTTTTGTCTCCCTTGCCCTGTGAGGCTGTGAAAGCGCTGTTCTACTTCTTAGTCTTAGTGGCCTCTTCTAGATGCCCCCAAGGGAAAAGCTGCCCTACATATCTGACTCACTTCTCTGGATATTCTTCACTTGGATCTTGGCCTACTGATTCTTAACTGTCTCCTTAGTTCTCGGATGCCTTTTAGTCACACACCTCTTCCTCTGTGTTTTTCTAGTTTTCCTTATTGGGAGGTTTTTGTATCAATTTACTATTTCTGGAAATTGAACCACTTCTTATTTTTTGCTGTTAAAACTTACCAATTAAGACATTAATATATTGTTTTGCATTAACTTTTTAGATGATCAAAGGTAATACCTTTGTAATATAGTTTATTAAAAGGACAAAAATTGAAGGAGCAGAAAAAAGTCACAGTGCCAGTAGTGAGAGGCAGATACTGTGAATAGTTCCTTTTTGTTGGCCTGTTATGGGTGTAGGGTAGGGGAAGAGTTTGGAGATAAGCTTAGTTTGGATAATCTGAGTTTGAGGTACTCAAGATATTTTAAGTAGAGTTGTGCTTGAGGCATTTAGATATTAAACATGATTTGATACAAGAGCAGTGTGGAGTTCTGGATTTGGACATTAAAAGCAGGAAGTTAGTTCAACCTATCAAAGTCAGTGGCAGGGCAGTCGTGGTTGTAGGCTGTTCCACTGTTAAGGGTAGCACAGATTGAGAAGGGACAGGGTAATTACAGAGGTAAGATGAGACTTAAGTTTTGTAGTGTGAAGATGGCCAATATATACAACAAATACTGTCACATATGCTGTATATGTAGGTTATGTGTCTATGAGAAAATTTTTTTTACCTCATACTTAATGGCTTTGGTTGATATTTAAAAAAAAATATATTTTTATTGATTTCAGAGAGCATGAGAGAGGGAGAGGGAGAGAAACATCAGTGATGAGAAAGAATCACTGATCAGCTGCCTCCTGCATGCCCCACACCAGGGATCAAGCCCGAAACCCAGGCATGTGCCTGTGACCAGAATGAAACCTGTGACCATTTAGTCCCCAGGTGGACACTCTATCCATTGAGCCAAACCAGCTAGGGTTGATCTTCTTTTTAAAGCCTAAAATCCTATAAGCTGAGTAATCCTACATAATCAAAGAGTAATATGCAAATCAACCATCACTCTGCTACACCCACTAGCCACGCCCACCAACCACACCTATTGGCCAATCAGAGCGAGTATGCAAATACATCCAACCAAGATGGTTACAGCCACAGAGAGTAGGAAGGAGGCTTGGGTTTCCCAGGCAACGGAGGAAGCCAAGCTTTCTGCTTGCCCTTGCGGCCTAAGTCTCCACTCAAGGCTACAAAGTTTCAATTATAGAAGGTAAACAAATCCAAACAGAGATGGTGGCAGCCACGGATGGAGCAGGAGGCTTGGCTTCGCTCCAGGCTACAAAGTTTCAGTTGTAAAAGGTAAATTTCCAGATATTAGGGCCTCTGCTTGGGTCTCTGGGGGACATGGCTGGCCTGCAAACCACCACAGACCCCTCGACCAGGCTGTCCCACATACCAAGAGAACCCCTACCCTGATCCGGGACACCCTTCAGGGCAAACCAGATGGCCCCCACCCATGAACCAGGCCTCTATCCTATCTAATAAAAGAGTAATATGCAGATTGACCATCACTCCAACACACAATAGCTGCCTCCATGTGGTCAAAGATGGTTGCCCCCATGTGGACACAAGATGGCCATCACAAGATGGCCAGCAGGGGAGGGCATTTGGGAGACACTAGGCCTGCAAGGAAGGGCAGTTAGGGATGACCAGACCCACAAGGGGGGAAGTTGGAGACAGAGTGGCGGGGGGAGCAGTTAGATATCAATCAGGCTGGCATGGGAGTGGTTAGGAGGTGATTAGGATGGCAGGCAGAAGCGGTTAGGGGCAATCAGGAAGGCAGGCAGGTGAGCAGTTTGGAGCCAGCAGTCCTGGATTGTGAGAGGGCAGTCAGACATCCCTTGAGGAGTCCCAGATTAGAGAGGGTGCAGGCTGGGCTGAGGAACACCCCCCTGCACCCCTGTGCATGAATTTCGTGCACCGGGCCTCTAGTAATTAATGTTTAATATTGTGAAAAAGACTTTTAATCTCTTGTTCTAATAAATGTGTACAATAATGAAATCACAATTGTTGAAAATAATCAAACTATGTTAAGTACACTAAGTAGGTATTAAAAATAAATGACTTTCACGCTGAATCAGTTTACAGAGAGAAAAAAATACAAGCAGAAGCACTCTTGCATTTCCTGTTTAAATAACTGTTGGTACTAAAGGTAAAAAGAATGGTGATTTCATGTGTTTCACTGGTGATCTAAATTATTTAGTTTATACCAGATTAGTTCTTTAAGTAGATGTGCACAAAGGACCAGAAATTCATGACCACATACTTATTTTTAGCATATACTTGGAATTATCTTTTTATTTCTACAGTTTTAATTGTATTTTGATAATTTTGCTATATGTTTGGTAATTAAAGGAAATATTTGTAATCTGGAAATTTTACTTAACAGAGCCACAATAGAAGAGGCGTACTTCAGGTCAATGACAAAACTAGCAAAATCTGCAAGCAATTATTCACAACTTGGGTGAGTAATTTCTTTGGAGAACTCTTTTAATGCTGATTTAGGCAAAGTTCTTCATAATATTAGATTTAATTGAGGCTATAATAGCTCATACATATAACATTTATAATGTACTTATTTATTGACTTGATTAAAAATATAATTGAGCTTGCTGAATTACTGAATATAGTCAAAGTATGTAAAACTTATTTTTTGCCCTTTATTAAATGACATAGTCATTCAATAGTATAATTTGGAGATTATCAATATTAAGTGTAATGCATGTTATTTTAGTTTTCTGTAGGTTCATTTTTTCTCTAGCTTCATTTAAATTCTGCTGGACAGTGATCTTTAAAAACTCAAATGATTGAAATGTTAAAATTTGTTAAAATGTTTGATTTTTATAGACTATCATTAAATCTTTTAAGAATTTATATTGAAGAAGTGTATTCTTTGGAAAATGAATACTAATAAAAACATGTTTAAAATGAGATGTGTTCATAGCCATACAACTCTGGGAAGAATAATTGTATAATTTGAAACATAACTCTGGAAGGAATGCTTAATCTGATTTAGTTATCTAAAGTTTGGGGAGAGGTATTTAGCTCAGATGTGAAAATAATTTGTGTAACATTTATCAAGATTTTTATAATGATATTAAGTAAAAGATTTCCTCTGTATATGGGTTTCTGATGCATCTGTGAATCCCCTGAAATTTAGTACCGTATTTTTCGGACCATAAGACGCACCCTTTCTTCACCAAATAGTGGAAGGAAAAGTGCCTGCGTCTTATGGTCCGAATAGAAGTAGTGCCTGCGTCTTATGGTCCGAGTTGCGGAGCGGCAGCGGGTCCCCCGGGACCTTCTGTGTCCCTGGGGACTGCATATTTGGTGAAGAAAAAGTGCGTCTTATGGTCCAAAAAATATGGTAATTAAACTTTTGGGTAGGTATTATTAACTCATTTCTGATGAAGAGGGTCTATACCAGTTATCAGATTGACATATAGTTTTACAGTTCAAAAAACTGGTTAAGAACGACTATTTTGTGAAAGTATTCTTTAGCGTCATTGAGTGAGTCTAAATAAGTCTTCTGACTTTGTGGTGTGGATAAAAAGGAGTTATACTCTTTAGTTCATCCAGACGGTTAGTGACACTGTCCATTTTGTAAGTGCTGACATATGTATATAACTACTAGAGGCCTGCACGAAATTCATGCATGGGTAGGGTCTCTAGGCCTGGCTGGTGATCAGGGCCTATCAGGGCCTTCTGGCTGCTGGGTGGGCCTCCCTTCCCCAGCTGCTGGCTGCCAGCCTTTCTTCATTTTATGCTGCCCCCTGGTGGTCAGTGCACATCATAGCAAGCAGTCAAACTCCTGGTCCCCCAGGGGATTGGGCCTAATTCAGCAATTGGACATCCCCCTCGCAATTCAGGATCCCTTGCTCCTTACTGCCCACTTGCTAGTTGCTCCTTACTGCTCGGCTTGCTGCTCCTTAGTGATGCTGCAGAGGCAGAAGAGGCTCCCACCACTGCCACTGCACTCGCCAGCCGTGAGTCCCAGCTTCTGGCTGAGTGGCACTCTCCCTGTGGGAGTGCACTGACTACCAGGGGCCAGGGCCTGGGTTGAGTGTCTGCACCCTGGTAGTCAGTGTGCATCAGAACGACAGGCCATTCTGGTCATTCTGCTGTAATAGTCACTTAGGCCAGTGGTCGGCAAACTCATTAGACAACAGAACCAAATATCAACAGTACAACGATTAAAATTTCTTTTGAGAGTCAAATTTTTTAAACTTCTAATACCACTTCTTCAAAATAGACTTGCCCAAGCCGTGGTATTTTGTGGGAGAGCTACACTCAAGGGGCCAAAGAGCCTCATGTGGCTCATGAGCCTCAGTTTGCCGACCACAGGCTTAGGATTTTGTTACATAGATTCATGTGTATCATTTAACCAAAAATAAGTTGTATATGTCAAACTTTTGTAAATGGAATGATAGTTGAAATTCCTTAAAGAAACCTGTGTTTAAAGAAATCTTATGTTGAGCTGGTTTTCTCTGTAAAGAATCCTTTGGTAAAGTAAAGGGACACTTCTATCTTATCTACTTTGTGAAATCTAGACTATCATCATGTATCAGGTTTACATGAAGTGATGCACAAGTCTTTTGATGCCGCTGTGTCTTTTTTTTCTTTCGAAATTTTCCATCTACTTGCCAGATTTAGGGCTGATGAGATTTTATTTATTTATTTATTTATTATTTTTAAAAAAATAAATCTTTATTACATAGATTATTACAGTTGTTTCTCCTTTTTCTCCCCCAAAGCTCCCTACCACCCAGTTCCCTTTCCACCCTCTGGCCTTACCCCCTCTTCCCCCAATTGTCTTCATCCATTGGTTATACGATTTCAATCCAGTCTCTCACTGCTTCCCCACCCCCTTATCCTCCTGATAATTATCAGTCCACTCCCCTTCTTTGCCCCTGATTCTACTATATTCACCACTTTATTCTGTTCCTCAGATTTTATTTTTCCTTCTGTTTTCCTTTTTTTCCATATATGAATTTCAAGTGGGACACTCTCTCTCATTTGTTTTTGTAGGGAAATACAACAGAGTGTTCTATAGCAAATGGCTGCAGACTGTCCAAATGTCTCAGGACCACACAAATAGAATCCACTCCTCCGGTTCACACCTCCCCTCCCTCCCCCAGGGCACACGGCTCCCCCGGGGTACATGTTTCCCCCGGGGAACACTGCCCCCCTGGGGCACACGGCTCACCCGGAGCACTCGGCCCCCCTGGGGCACACAGCTCACTGGGGACACATGGGTCCCCCAGGATCCACCGCTCACAGCAGGCGGGCTGGGATGGCTGCAGGCGTGGAGACTGTGCTCCAAGGCGTCTCATTCCGGGCGGGAGCGGAAGGTGCGGCTGAGGCCTGTCGTAGGTTCCCTCGCTCCCACGGTGGGCAGGCTGGGACAGCTGTGGACGCGGAGGCCAGGCTCTGAAGCAGCCCACTCCCTGGGCCTGGGGCGGAGCTAGCTCTGCTCTTGGTGGGCTTCCCTCACTCGGGGTGGCGGCGGCGGTGGTTCCGGCGGCTCCAGTTCCACTGTAGTTTTAAACTCCACATGGCGGCAGCAGCGCTTTTCCTTGGGGGCTTGGCAGAGGCTCCAGCCAGGCTAGGCGGCAGTGGGACTGATGGGCGAAGGGCTCGCCGGGGCCGCGAACGGAAGGCGCCGTGCAAGCTCCTTACTAGCATGGCGGGTGGGCCGGGTCGGCCGCGGGTGCGGAGGCCTGGCTGAGATGGCTGCGGGTGGGAAGACCGTGCTCCAAGGCGTCTCGTTCCGAGTAGGAGTGGAAGGTGTGGCCGAGGCCTGGCATCGGTTCCCTCGCTCCCACGGCAGGCAGGCAAGGACGGTTGCGGACATGGAGGCCAGGCTCCAATGCAGCCCACTCCCTGGGCCCGGTGTGGAGCGAGCTCCGCTCTTGGTGGGCTTCCCTCACTCGTGGTGGTGGCGGCGGCTCTGGCGGGTCCAGTTCCACCGTAGTTTTATTTATTTTTATTTAAAAAAATATATTTTATTGATTTTTTTTACAGAGAAGAAGGGAGAGGGATAGAGAGCTAGAAACGTCGATGAGAGAGAAACATTGACCAGCTGCCTCCTGCACACCCCTTACTGGGGATGTTCCCGCAATCAATGTACATGTCCTTGACCGGAATCGAACCCGGGACCTTCCAGTCTGCAGACCGACGCTCTACCACTGAGCCAAACCGGTTTCGGCTCCACCGTAGTTTTAAACTTCACATGGCGGCAGCAGCGGTTTTCTTTGTCTCTAGTTGTAGCCATCCCATTCCGCCAGGTTTCCTGTGGGTCTGATGTGATCCCTTTCGATTTTAGCTGTTGTTTTTTTCCAAATTGTTGATGAGGCGGCAGCTTAGGAGACTACCTAGGCTGCCATCTTGTTTCGGTCTCCAGGCTGATGAGATTTTAAAGTGTGAAATGATATGTAATCAGACCAATCCTAAGTGTTTTCTTTTTAAAGTATATATTTATTGATTTCAGAGAGGAAGGGAAAGGGAGATAGAGATTGAAACATCAGGGATGAGAGAGAATCATTAATCAGCTGCTTCCTGCACGCCCCCTTCTTGGAATCAAGCCCGCAATTTGGGCATGTGTCCTTGACTGGAATCAAACCCGGGACCCTTTAGTCCACAGGCTAATGCTCTATTCATTGAGCCAAATTGGCTAGTCCAATCCTAAGTATTTTAATAAGCCTCTTTGAACTTGTTTACTATTGCTTAAAATGAACATTGTTAGTTAGCTTTCCTATTGGGTAGGAAATGTAATAATTGGCATAGAGTATATATTAGGATAACTAATTTCTTTCTCTGTTTTCTTGATTTAGTAATCATTGCTGCTATTTGCTTTTTTTTACTGTTATTAGAAATTTTGTCTTAAAACAAAGCAGATAATATTGAAAATATCGTAGGGAGTACCTCAGGAAATTCTAGGGTAAAATTATACATAGATCTTTCTCTATTAACCAAATTTATCATTGGCATTCTAAATACTATCTAAGCTATTATAACATAGTAATTCTTGGAAGTACTTGAACCTGCTGAAAATATTAAACCCTCAATATTGAGAAAAGCTGGTAGGAAAGTATGTCATGCATCTTGAACTATGTAGTAAAAAGGGACTCTCTTAGTGTTTGTTGAAGTACACAGATAGATAAATTATAATTGCCCTCAAAAGATTTCAGATAATAGTTTTAAAATAATCATATATATATATATATATATATATATATATATATATGCAAAGTGTCCAAGAGACTGGGAGTTTGATTGCTTGCTATGATGTGCGCTGACCACCAGGGGCGGTGCGGAATGAGGAAGGCCCCAACAGCCACTAGGGACCCTACTTGTTCACAAATTTCGTGCACTGGGCCTCTAGTTCTTATATAATTATTAATTAATGATGACACTAAAAAATCATGTGCAAGTTTTAACTTTTTCATGTTTAAATTCAAAGGAACTTTTATTTCTGATGAAGAATTTAAAAATTTCTTTGAGCTGAAACCAGTTTGGCTCAGTGGATAGAGCATCAGCCTGCGGACTGAAAGGTCCCGGGTTTGATTCCTGACAAGGGCATGTACCTTGGTTGCGGGCACATCCCCATTAGGTGGTGTGCAAGAGGCAGCTGATCGATGATTCTCTCTCATTGATGCTTCTAACTCTCTATCCCTCTCTCTTCCTCTCTGTAAAAAATCAATAAAATATATTTTAAAAATAAATAAAAAATTTCTTTGAATCTTCACTTGGATTTTTTTTTTTTTTCAGACAAAGTAGAGGGGAAGAAGGAAGGGGGGGAGAGAGAAACATTGTATTTGAGAGAGACACATTGATTGATTGTCTCCTGCATGCACCCTTGATGGGGGCTGGGGATGGAGCCTGTAACTGAAGTACATGCCCTTGATTGGAAATTGAATGTGAGACCTTTCAGTCTACAGGCCGACGCTCTAACCACTAAGCAACCGGCCAGGGCAGTTGTTTAATTTTTTATCTTTTACCTAATTAAACTTGCTGAATGTAACATTATTAATTCCATTGGTTATATTTTGGAGCCTTAATTTTTTTTTCTTTTAGTAAATTATTCACGTATTTTCTTTTTCTTAGAACATTTGCACCAGTGTGGGATGTGTTCAAAACATCTACAGAGAAATTAGCTAATTGTCACTTGGATCTTGTTAGAAAATTACAAGAATTAATAAAGGAAGTTCAGAAGTATGGAGAAGAACAAGTAAAGTCTCATAAAAAGGTATCAATTTTTTCTCCATAAAGGATTAATTGGTCAGATATTAAGTGCTTTACAGCTTGATTATTTTTGACGAATCATTTCATACCAAACAGACTAAAGAAGAAGTTGCAGGAACTTTGGAAGCTGTTCAAACCATTCAGAACATAACTCAGGCCCTCCAGAAATCCAAGGAAAATTACAATGCCAAGTGTGTAGAACAAGAACGTTTGAAAAAGGAAGGAGCTACACAAAGAGAAATAGAAAAGGTAATTATAATAAAAATAAATCCTCTGTGGTTTCAAAGTATTGTTTTATATAAGAATTCATTTAATATTCAAGAAATATTTAAGAATGATCTCATATTTAAGATGTAGACACTGTACCTCTGAGTATTAGTGATATATCTGAATGAAACGGACAGACTTGCAAAATATGTTGTATATGGTAAATAGATTAGCAAATACATAAAAAGGAATGATTTCTTTTTGTCTGTAGCACTTTACAGGATCCTATCTAATAAAAGTAATATGCAAATTGACCATCACTCCAACACAAGATGGCCACCCCCATGTGGTCAAAGATGGCTGCCCCCATGTAGACACAAGATGGTCTCCTCAAGATGGCCACCAAGGGAGGGCAGTTGTGGGCTATCAGGCCAGCAGGGAAGGGCATTTGGGAGGGACCAGGTCTATAAGGGAAGATAGTTGGGGGCAACCAGGTCAGCAGGGGAGGGCAGTTAGGGGTCACCAGGCCTGCAAGAGAGGGCAGTTAGGGGCAATCGGGCTGGCAGGGGAGCAGTTAGGCGTCGATCAGGCTGGTAGGGGAGTGATCAGTGGCAGGCAGAAGTAGTTAAGGGCAATCAGGCAGGCAGGCAGGTGAATGGTGGGGAGTCGGCAGTCCTGGATTGTGAGAGGGGTCCCAGATTGGAAAGGGTGCAGTCTGGGCTGAGGTATACACACACACCCTCCCCCACCTTCCCGTGCATGAATTTTCTGCTCTGGGCCTCTAATATATTTATAAAAGATAATTGAGATACTGTTCGGTATAAGATTTAACAATGAGGTAAAACTTTGTGAAGCAAGAAAGGCATAGATACTTGAAGATAAGCTTTAAATACACGTTGTGGTAAATTCATTGCTTACTTTGTGTACATTTATATAGTATTGTGGTAAACCACAACCCTTTCCCCACTCGTGTTTTAATTGAAAGTAGTTTTTTTTTCCTCCTTTCAAAACAGTTTAACCATTCATTTGTTTGATGTGGTGTAGTTTCTATTAGGAATGAGCCATAGGGAGTGATAATTTTAAAAGCTTTGTAAAGTTTTGAAATACCTGTAAAATAAGAAAAACAAATTTTAACCATATTACAATTATAATAATTATAAAAGTGTGCATACTTGGGCAGAAACTAGAAGAGAATATTGAAAAGTCAAAAGAGTTGGTAGAATTTGGGTTAATATATTTCCTTCAATGTTGTGCAATAAATAAAAATTGGGAGAGGGAGAAAGATGAGGCATAGTAATAAGTTTATAGTTTTAAAGTACCCTCAATTTCAGACAGCAGTTATGAATAAAATGTAAAAATGGAAAACAAAACAAATAACAGGGTCCAAAAAGAATACTACCTCTGTGAACCAGAATTGGAACAGAAACCTAAGGTGGCATGTAGAGATTGATTATTCAGACTTGTTGGACTCCTAAAATAAGTTAGGCAGTGGATTTTGGCTTTTGTGTGGTAAAGGGGGATCTAAACGTGCCGTATTTAAGATAACCACAAGGACCAGCAATTACTGGGAAGTTCTCAGGAAATAGGCTCAACAGCTAGAAAATGAACTTGACCTGAAACTGGTTTCCTGCAATAAACGGTGTACAAGGTACAGTCACAGCAGTGTCCAAGATGGAAGACACAGCGGGTATAGTTCTGAGGCAACCCTTTTTAAGTGGATCAAGCCAAGACCATGTTTGAAACAATGGCAATTGAGATTAAATAGCTTTTTGGCAAGGCTTACAGGAATAAAAAAAGAGAAAACGATAGAATACACCATCAGTGTGGCTGTCCCCTCCTTGAATGCAGTACTGATGCATGCATGATAGCAACATGGATATTGCAGGACTATACACATGAATTCCATAAAACCAAAGCAAACTTTATGACAGTATGGGAAAGGGAGAAGCTCATGGGATTAGTAGAAAAGGATATTGAGTCATATAAAAGTGGGTCTGGAGTAAACAGAAAAACTGAACTATTAAAAAAATATATATATTTGATGATTATATATATATATATTATATAATCGAATTTATTGTGCTGACACTGGTTAACAAACTATACAGGTTTCAGGTGCATAGTTCTACAACATATCATCTGTACACTGTACTGTGTGTTCATCACCCCAAGTCAAGTCTCTTCCCATCATCATTTATCCCTTCTCTACTCTCTTCCACCTCTCACCATCCCTCTTACCCTTGGCAGTCACTACAGTGTTGTCCATGTTCATGAGTTTTTTCTCTTTTTTGCTCAATCTCTCCACCCTCTGCCACCAAACCCCTGGACCAAATATTCCCTACACCGCCCCCCCCTCTCATTAGCCTGCTCTCTATGAGTCTATCTCTTCTATTTTGCTTCTTAGTACATTGGATTCCACATGAGTGAAATTATGTGGTACTTGTCTTTCTCTTACTGGCTTATTTTACTTAACATAATGCTCTCTAGATCCATCCATGCTGCCCCCAAAAGAGTTAAGATTTCCTTATTTTTTATGGCTGAGTAGTCTATTTTATAAATGTATGGCTACTTTTTCTTTTTAAATTGATTTCAGAGACAGGAAAGGAGAGAGAGATGGAAACATCAATGGTGAAAAGAAATCATCAGTCAGCTGCCTCTTGCATGCTCTCCTCCTGGGGATAGAGCCCACAACCCAGGCATGTGTCCTTACAAGGAATCAAACCATGACCTCCTGGTTCATGGATCATACCTCAATCACCGAGCCACACTGGCCGGGCATCACTGCTTTTTTAAACACTCATTTACTGACGGACATTTGGCCTGATTCCAAATCTTGGCTAAATATAATAATAAAAGTGTAATATGCTAGAGTCGATGTCCTTCTAGATGACCTGCCGGATGAAGCCGGGGTTTCGAGGGAAACCCGGGTCCTGGGTGTCAGAGGGAAGCCAGTGCCGGCAGTTGAATGAAGAAAGGCCTACTCTTTTTTTTTTTTTTAAATATATTTAATGATTTTTTACAGAGAGGAAGAGAGAGGAATAGAGAGTTAGAAACATCGATCAGCTGCCTCCTGCATACCATACCCCTTACTGGGGATGTGCCCGCAACCACGGTACATGCCCTTGACCGGAATTGAACCTGGGACTTTTCAGTCCGCATGAATTTTGTGCATTGGGCCTCTAATTATAAATAACACTGCAATTAATGTAAGGGTGCATGTAATCTTTCAAATTAGTGTTTCAGGTTTTTTCATATAAATCCCAGAAGTGGAATTGCTGGGTCATAAGGCAGTTCCATTTTTAATATTTTGAGTTAATTCCATACCGCTTTACACAGTGGCTGCACCAATCTGCATTCCCAACAGTGCATGAAGGCTCCATTCTCTTCACATTCTCCCCAACACTTGTTGGTTGATTTTTTAAATTTATTTATTTATTTATTTATTTATTTATTTATTTATTTTACAGAGAGGAAGAGAGAGGGCTAGAGAGTTCTAACATCGATGAGAGAGAATCATCGATCAGCTGCCTCTTGCACACTCCCCACTGGGGATGTGTGTTGGTTGATTTATTGATGATAGCCATTCTGACAGGTGTGAGGCTACATCTCATTGTGGTTTTAATTGTCATTTATCTGATAATCAGAGATGTTGAGAATCTTTTTACATGTCTAATGGCCATCTATACGTCCTCATTGGAGAAGTGTCTGTTCAGGCCCTTTGCCCCATTTTTTAAATTGGATTGTTTATTTATTTGGTGATGCATTTTATAAGTTCTTGATATTAACCCTTTATCAGATATATTGTTGGTGAATATGTTATCCCATTCAGTGGGTTGTCTTTTCATTATTTGGTTTCCTTTGCTGTGGAAAACCTTTTTAGTTTGGTGAAGTTCCTTTTGTTTATTTTTCTTTTGTTTCCCTTGCCTAAGAACATCAGAAAAAAATATTGCTATGACAAATGTCTGAGATTTTACTGCCTATGTTTTCTTCTAGGATTTTTATGGTTTTAAGCCTGACATTTAAGTATTTCATGTTAAGTCTATTTTTGTATCTATTATAAGAAGGTGGTAAAGTTCATTTTTTTTTGCATATATCTGTCCAATTTTCCCAACACCATTTTTTGAATATACTATCTTTAGCCCATTGTTTTTGCCTCCTTTGTCAAATATTAATTGACTAATGGCATGGGTTTATTTCTGGGCTCTCTGTTCTTTTCCATTGATCTATATGTCTGTTTTTATGCCATTACCATTATGTTTTGATGATTAGGGCTTTGTAGTATACTGTTAGTTTGATATCAGGCAGCGTGAATCCTCCAACTTTGTTCTTCTTTCTAAACATTGTTGTGGCTATTTGGAGTCCTTTGTGGTTTCACATCAGTTTTTGGAATATTCTAGTTTTTTGAAATATAACATAAACTGCTATTTTTGAAAGAACATGATTACTTTAAAAACTAAGGTTGTCTAGTAGAAGAGACAATAAGCATTGCTATGGCAACAAAAGAAAATATGAGTAGAATGTTATAGTAGATTCAGAGCAAAATGAACACTTTGACCAATCATTTTTCTGCTGTGAACAGCCTGGTCCATCGAATCAACCTTTTGAAGTGGTGAGACTCGTTCATCCTGGGTGGTGTTATTGGTGTCTATATTTTCCTATTACTGCTGAATGCTTTCCATTGATAGGACATCTCCAGGGACTTTAGCAACTGCCACTGTCAGGCTGTTATCTGGAATAAGGAAAAGTAGGAAAGAGAAATCGACTGTCCTGATAATTAGCCTGACCATTAGGATTAATTCAAGACTAATAGTGATGGATTCTGACATGGTCAGATTGAGAACTGAAGCCACAGTTTTTCTGTGCTATTTTTTCTAATATACACTGTGTTCTGTTTTTAGTTTTGATCAAAGAAAGATCAGGAGAAAAAGATAATCACGAGCTCCACTCACTGTATCAAGCAATAGGTAGGGAAGAAAAAAGGGTCTTGGACTGCTAACTAGGGCTTTATTGGAAGTTGGGGTTTGGGGAATACAGTTTTGACTGTGCTTTAGTCAAGGCAAGGAATCAATTCATGACTACTTTGGCCATATCCCGAGTATTCTTCTGGGAAAGTAATGAAAAACGACTTTTATAAGACTGACAGTAAACTGGGGCTTTGAAGGGCTGGCAGGTGATAACTTGAAAACTGATGGATGGGAATGGGTGAGTGTAAAGATAGAACTTAACACAATTCTAGGAGATACCATTTACATTGTATTCTATGGAGTTGTCTAACAGGACTGATGGAGAGAGAAGAAGCGGAAAAATAAGAAACCTCCCATTTGAAATGAGTAAATAACAAAATTTTAGAGCACATCTAAGAAATCTAATACTAAAACAGACACCAATAAATTTAACAGTTGGAATAGGAATGCACTCCAGATGATATTTAAATTTATAAGACAGATGAGCAAAAACATTTACATGTGTTGAGATTCAAAGTGATAAGTCAATATAAACTTACTAGAGGCCTGGTGCACGAATTCATGCTTGGGTGGGGTCTGGCTGGCCCACCCTGATAGGGTCATTGGGCTGGGTCACAGAGTGGGGTGGCGGCCGTGTAGGTTGGCCAGCCCTGCCCCTGATTGGGGGGGGGGGGCACGATCGGGGGTGGGACCATCTGGGGGAGGGGCCACAGGCGGTTGGGGGCCAGTTGGGACCCCAGTTGGGCCAGCTGGCTGCTGCAGTGGGAGTCATAGCAACTGGTTGTTTCCGTTCTGGTCACTGGGCTTTTATATATATATAGATGTTAAAGAAGATTAAAAAACTTAAGTATAATGAAATAAGATAGATAGAAAAATAACGAATTATAAAACTTGGAACTGAAAAATGTGGTACTGAAAGTAAAAAAAAAAGGAATAAAGAAAACAAACTGGACTTGATATAGGTAAAGAGAATTTGGACAATATTACCAAGGGAATCCACCCAGCATAATACAGAGAAATAAAGATTACTAACATTCATCTAATAAATTCAAAAGGAAAAAATGGAGAGAATGGCGGGCAGATAGTATTTGAATTTAACAGCTGATAATTTTTCAGAATTGGAAGAAATTCAAGAGGCCTCAGATTTAAGTACATTTTTGGTATTAAGCATGTTAAATAAAGATAAATTTAGACCTACACATCAGAGAAAAAAGTTATTAAAAGTTACCAGATTATTTCCCCCCCTCACATCTCTGAAATCAAAATGCATTTTCAGTCAATGGTATCATATAACCACTGTGGTTAAGGTAGCATTTGTGGTGTATTTATATTGCCCATGAGAAGTTAGTTGTTATGCCAGGTGGCATGATTGGGCAACTGCATTACTGTGATGCCGCAGTTAACACATCATGTTAAGACCAGTTGAAAAAGGAATAGTCCTGATTATTGTGTGAAAACCTTTTGTTGATGAGATCTTTTGGTAAGATCAAGAAAATGTAAGCTCCGGTGTTTAAAAGCAAGTCTGGAGATATAGTGGCATACTTTAGCTCTTGATGATATAGACTCTATATAGAGGATAATATGTGGGGGAAAAATAGATATCAGTGATTCCTGAATTGGAAAATAATTGAGTCAGAACCTGAATATGAAGATTTAGGAGTATCTCAAATGATTCATTTTCCTTTCCTTCTTATTCTGTTATATAGAAGTGGTATAGAATAAAAATCTACCTCAAAGTAAGTCTAAAATAGCTCTTTGAATAAGTATAAAATAAAATTTTAAGTTATAAGAAAGCATTATTTCATGCTTTAATTGGCTTTTTATTTTATTTTAGTGGTACACAAGTAATGGTGTGCTTTACCGTTTTAGTAGTAGCCAAATATGTACAGTAAGTGTAACTACTAAAATAAGTATAATAACATAGCTCCTAAATCAACAGAGAAGAGGATATTAAAATTTATCAATAAGAAAAGAGAAAGGAAATAGCAAAGTAAAAGAATGGTACACTGAAAACTCAGAAATAAGTTTAAATATATAAGTAACCATATACATATAAAAATTAGGTTTCTTTATAAATAGGTTGATTGTCATGTTGGGGGAAAAAAATCTTATGTAAAACAACTTCAATGTTCAGCAGGAGGGGAATGTTTCATATGATATTATTCAGCAATTTAAATGGGTAAAATAAATAAAAGGGTAAACTGATAGATATGGGAATTAAAATACTCTAGTAAAAAAAAATACTAGACGGGGAGGAATGAATAGAATCTTAAAGTTAGGTTCATGGAGTTATTACCTTTATGTGTGTGTGTGTGTGTGTGCGCGCGTGCGCGCTAAAATTTCTATTACAAAAGTTAAAAAAAAAAAAAGCCGGAATGATCTGAATGGGTACATCTGAAAATTATAATGTTAGGGAAGAATATGTAGATTTTGATGCCTTTGACATAGTCTTTAATGTAAGGGTTCTCTGTCAGAAAACCCTTTTTCATTCACTAGAGGCCTGATGCACAAAATTAGTGCAGGGGAAGGCCTTCCTTCACTCCGGCTACTGGCACCGGCTTCCCTCTGGCACCCAGGACTTGGGCTTCCCTCACAGCCCTGCTTCCTCCTGAAGATTGTCCGGAAAGATGCCAGTCTAATTATCACATTATTATTATAGATAAGCATGGAAACAGTAAACACTAAGCCACATGAATGGAATTAGCTTTGCAGAACAAATGGAGGGAATGAGACTGGGAAAGAAATGGGACTGCATTTGTTCATGTAATATTTAATATTTTTCTTTTTTAAAATATATATATTTTAATTTTTTTTTTTTACAGAGAGGGAGAGGTATAGAGAGTTAGAAACATCAATGAGAGAGAAACATCGATCAGCTACCTTCTGCATACCCCCTACTGGGGATGTGCCCGCAACCAAGGTACATGCCCTTGACTGGAATCGAACCTGAGACTCTTTAGTCTACAGGCCTATGCTGTATCCACTGAGCCAAATAGGTTAGGGCTTTAATTTTTTCTAAAAATTTATAAAAGAATATGAACAAGATGTAATAAAAAGTTGACATTTAAAAAAATTACTTAAAATATTGTGAGCTAGAGCCCAGCTGGTGTCACTCAGTGGTTGAGAATTGACCTGTGAACTAGAAGGTTGCAGGTTCGATTCCCAGTCAGTGCACATGCTCGAGTTTTGGCTTGATCCCCAGTAGGGGGCATGCAGGAGGCAGCCAATCATTGATTCTCATCAGTAATGTTTCTGTCTCTTCCTCTCTGAAATAAATAAAAATATTTTTTAAAAAGTGAACTATGGGAACATTTTCCTATAGTATCTACTGTAACATACACATCAAACAGTGAATTGATATGGTGTCCATGTCATTAATATAAAAGTTTCCTAACTGTCCATATCATTAATGCAAAAATTTCCTTGATATAAACCAGAAAAGGTTTAATATAAAGTAATAATTTAGATGAAATTAAGGTATTTATATGTGAATATTTTGAGCAAAGCTGGTTAAAATTGAGCAAAATTAGTTAAAACTTTTTGGAGGATTAAAATACTTTGGACTAAATACTGTGTGTGTGTGTGTGTGTGTGTGTGTGTGTGTGTGTGTGTGTGTGTAGGGACCATTTGAAAAATATATGGTAACTAGGGATTACACTAAAGAAATGATTGAGCCCTGGCTGGTTTGGCTCAATGGGATAGAGCGTTGGTCTTCGATTAAAGAGTCCTGGGTTTGATTCTGGTCAAGGGTACATGCCTAGGTTGCGGGCTCAATCTCTAGTGGGGGGTGTGCAGGAGGCAGCCAATCTATTCTCTCTCATCATTGATATTCCTCCCTCCCTCCCTCTCTCCCCCCCCCTTCCTCTCTGAAATCAATAAAAATATATTAAAGAAAAATGATTGAGCCTTGATATAAACCAGAAAAGGTTTAATATAAGGTAATAATTTAGATGAAATTAAGGGATTTCTTTTGGTTAATATTTTGAGCAAAGCTGTAGCCTATAGTTGTGTCCAAAGGTTTTGAGTTCGTGGCTGAAATACAGCCTGTGGTTCACTTGCCTTGGTGGGGTCGACAGCTCAGAGGAAGGGTGCCTTTTTCTGATTGTTCTGCTCAGAGTTGATGTCATACTAGATATGTAGTGGGTCTCTGATTTAGATATATTCAAATCCAAGTATAAGTAAGTCATTTATTTTGCCCTATAATAGATTATTATTATTATTATTATTATTATTTTAATCCTCACCCAAGGATAAGTTTTCATTGATTTTTAGAGAGAGGGGAAGGGGGTGGGGGGAGAAAGAGAAACATTGATGTGAAAGAGACATCAGTGGGTTATCTCCCACACAAACCCTGACCAGGAATCGAACCCAAAACCTTTTTGGTGTACAGGATGATGCTTCAGCAACTGAGCCATCTGGCCAGGGATATAATAAGCTTATTATTAGCATGAATGTAGCTTTAAAAAAGTGTGCATGGACATTTGAATCATTTTTCCTCTGGTAAATTTGAAAACAAATACTACTATGACGTAGTGTGTGTCTTACCCTTACTCACAAACCTTTATTTTTATAAAAGACCATTTAGAAAGCACTCATATTTGTGAACTATGACTAAGTACTTATTTTATATATCTATATTTGCTTCATAGAACTTTATTATAAAAATTATAGGCACTCAAGCAGAAACATTTTTGGTAGTATATCAGTAAATTTATTTACAGTGCTCTAATGAATAAAATTAGATGTAAGATTTATTTTATCAATAGATAAGCTGTTAAAACAAATCTTTTATTTATGAGAAGAAATGTAGCTATTGCTTTTAAACAATAATTTCCTCATTTAAGAACAAATGCCCCAACTTCCCTTTTAGTAATGACTTTACAAAAGTGGTCAAATATGTTACTACTAGGACATTTAGTTTCTGTAATTTTATTCTAAGAATTTATGGTATTTCTAAGCATATGTACTATTTAGAAAGTTGTTTTTACTTAATAGAGTATTGCTGTTTGGTTGTTTCCTATGAAACACGTTTCTTGCTTTAAAAAAAATAGATGTTCCCATTACAATTATCTTCTAAAATTGCCTCCTCCCTTAACATGCATTGAATTGTTATTTTATTATAACTTATATCAAGAAAGAAGAAAGTTAATTTTTTAGTTCAAAGTGTTTTTGTTTTGTTACAGGCAGCTGTTAAATCTAAGAAAGCTACAGATACCTATAAAGTCTACGTGGAAAAATATGCATTAGCAAAAGCTGATTTTGAACAGAAAATGACAGAAACAGCTCAGGTTGGTATTTTTAAGCCTTTAAATCTAAGATAGGATATTTATGTATATCGATGAAATATAATTTTTCTGTCATATACTTTTTTAGTGCTAGAAATGTTAAAATGCACATTCTCAATGTTTTAATAATGCTGTTTTAAAAATACATGTTTTGGAGATTGAGGACCAAGATGCAATAATTATAATATAATGGATTATTCAGAAGAGCCTATTTAGAGAGAATTGGGGAAAAGGAGGACATTGGTAAATGATGAATCCAGGCCTTATATATGAATTTTAAAATTGACTTAAGAAGAAAACTGGAAATGACTCCGTGCTGAGGATATAGCAGTTAACAAAACAAAATTCGCTGCTTTCATAAAACTTCCAATTTAGCAAGAGAAGATAGACAATAAAAAAAAAAGTCTGTTTTTCATAAGCTTGGGATAATTATATTTGATTTGTTGTTCTTAGAGCCTAATTAAAGGCCTAGGTTTAAGATGGGTGCCTTTTATGAATCATTCCTAAAACTTCATCATCACCCTCTGTCCTCTTGTGCTTCCCCCCTCCGCCCTGCCTCATAGACCTTTCATTATAGAACATACCATGAATTTTATTTGTTGTATTAGTTAGGATAGGCTGGGTATGTTGAGGTAACAAAGAACCTCTCCCTCCAAATCTCAGTGACTTATAGTAGCAAAGATTTATTTGTTATGCTACTTGTTCATCATGGTTCAGCTGCATCATCATCATCCCTCTGATACTAAGGATGGTGGAAGAAGCTCTTCTTAGAACATTATTCTTAGTCATCATGTCTGAGGAGCTAGAAACATGGTGAAGCACCCATACCTGTGCTCGCATGCGCGTGTTGTGTGTGTGTGTGTGTGTGTGTGTGTGTAAAAAATATTTTTTAAAATTTTGTGTGTGTGTGTGTGTGTGTGTAAAAAAATATTTTTTAAAAATTTTGTCTTCCCTCACAAAAATGTAAGTTCTGTGAGAGCAGGTATTGACTTTTTCACTGCTATTTCCTCAGCACTTAAAACAGTTTTCAGATGATGGTAGGCACTCAGTAAGTGTGAAAGGAGGACTTACAAAATCTGACTTTTTTGGACTCTAGGGAGTCTTCTCACTGGGAGTGGTGAAAGACTCACATATCAGAAACCAAAGGCTTGCTTGTGTGTAGGTATACATCCATCCATCTTTACTTACCCTGTTGTGGGCACTGTGCTGGGTGTATACTGTATCTACTTAAATAAAACAAGTATCTCCCTGTTCTGGGAGTATAGAAGAGAGAGGCAGACATTAAATACATGCCTAAATATAAAGTTATGAATTATTACAGTGTTATAAGGGGAAAGAACAGGCTTCCATGAGATAGTATAATAAAAATGAACCTAATTTGGAGTAGGGAGTTAGGAAAGGCATTTTTGGGAGAAGTGACATTTAAACTTAGATGAAGGATAAGTAAGAGACTCATTCTAGGGCCAGAGTGTTCCGGTCATTGGAGGCCATATAGGTATGAAGACCTAGAGATGTAAGGGGCTGTCACATTATAGAAAGTGTAAAATGTTTGCTAAAACTGAGTAAGGAGAGATGATGGTGAGGCATGAGGCTAGAGAGAACATAGCAAGGACCAGGCTTCTAAGAGTAGTTTGAAGACATTGGAGGGTAGTATGCAAGTATGTGATGTGGTCTGGTCCGAATTTTAAAAGATAATTCTGGCAGTTTTGTGAAGAATAGATTATAGTGAAGACAAAGGAGAATTAAGTCTCCCTCTCTCTTCCTCTCTGAAAGCAATAAAAATATTAAAAAGATAAAAGTCTGATCTTCTACATCCCTGCCTATGAGATAAAAAATAATTGAGGGGGGGGGGAAGAGTTCAGTTTGGAAGGCAATTAATAGTGATGAGGGCCAATGTGGTGGCCTTGGAGAACGCGAGAAGTGAATGCATTTGGAGATGGCAGAGTGGGGTGGATAGAAGAATTCTAGAGAGATCAAGATCTGAGTGTTGGCTTGTAAGCCTTTATGGGTAGAAATGAATGGAAATACTAGATGAAGAACTATTGTTTGTTTGAGGAGTCAGAGGAACCAGATGTTCAGTTTTGAGCAGCCTATACCTAAGTGGGGATAACAAACGGGCAGTTTTGGAGGATATAAGTAAGCTGGATTCCAAAAGTTCTGAAAACAAAAAGCATATTTCTATAACTCATTTTGCAGCAAAACTTGACTTAAACTGATGTGAGGCTGTTTTTGTACTCTTTATTTATATTACTTAGACTAAATGTACATGTTTTCTTTTAGAAATACTAGTGTTTTTGATAAACTGATGCCACTGCAGATCCTGCTGGTAGTATTATGAAATATATGGTAATAGCATCATAATATCTTTATTTAAAAAATCCAAAATATTGAATTCCCAAACACCTGGTCCTAGAGGTTTTGAATAAAGGATTGTGAGCCTGTATAAAATAGGGGCTTGCCGAAACCGGTTTGGCTCAGTGGTAGAGTGTCGGCCTGCGGACTGAAAGGTCCCGGGTTCGATTCCGGTCAAGGGCATGTACCTTGGTTGCGGGCACATCCCCAGTAGGGGGTGTGCAGGAGGCGGCTGGTCGATGTTTCTCTCTCATCGATGTTTCTAACTCTCTATCCCTCTCTCTTCCTCTCTGTAAAAAATCAATAAAATATATATTTAAAAAAAAATATAAAAAAAATAAAATAAAATAGGGGCTTGTCAGCACACAAAGCCATAATGACGTCACCTTTGGACAGAGTGTGGGGGGAAAAGGGCCACCCACACTCTGAGAGACTCAGTTTGATAGAGGAAGAGATGCTGAAACCCAAGTAGGAGAAGCCAGAGAAGGAAGAAAACTGGGAAGTATAATATCATGGCAGTTGGGAAATAATAATATTTCAAGGAGGGCTTTAGTTAGTTAGTTGTGTTAAGTTGAGTCTCTAATTCTAGTGAGATAAAAAGTTTTAATTTCTATAGCAACTAAGATCATTGTAGATTTCAGCAAGTGCCCTTTTGTCTTCTAAATCAGAATACTCATTTATAAGGCAATTATTGTTGACTTGTTGATTTTGTATTAAAATGACTAGTTCAATCAGTGAAAATATTTGTCTTTCCATTATTTGTTTGAAAAAACAGGAATTAGAATTGGCTAGAGTCAGGGTTTTTGTTTATAGTACTTTAAACAAGTATTCCTTTCTTTTTAAAAAATATATTTTTGTTGATTTCAGAGAGGGAGAGAGAGAAATATCTATGATGAGAATCATTGATCAGCTGTCTCCTGCATACACCCTACTGGGTATCAAGCTGGCTGGCCTAAAACTATTCTTAAAAGAATTGTTAGCATTCATTTTTTTATTTCCTTACCTTGTCTTTTCCTTTCTCATTACATTTCCCCCCAAAATTGGCATTTTAATTGTTTATCCTGACATTTTTACGATGGGAACATTAATTTATTTGATTAGATATATAAATAGCTATGCTGCTCTTAAATAAAGATGATGGCATACTGTGCTAATGTGTTCTCTCTCCATCTCTCTCTCGCTCTCTCGCTCTCTCGCTCTCTCGCTCTCTCGCTCTCTCGCTCTCTCGCTCTCTCGCTCTCTCGCTCTCTCGCTCTCTGGCTCTCTGGCTCTCTGGCTCTCTGGCTCTCTGGCTCTCTGGCTCTCTGGCTCTCTTGTCTCTTTCTCTTTCTTACACAGGCAGTATAGATTAATTATTGTTTGTTAATAAATAGTAGACTTTAATTTGGGTTATTTAGAAGTGAAAAGAATTATTGTACATCTCTACTTTCCTTTTGTTCCAGCCTATGCAGTTGACCTAAATCCCAATAGGAAGGAACCTGTCAGTCTAATAAGTATCAAATTTGGGTGGTAGGACCTATATTTACTAGTGGGGAAGGAAATTGAGTCCCTGGGGTGAAAAAGGTTAGAATGTACTTGGAGCATTTGTGATTTAATTTTTTTCATTTGGGGTGAGAATAAGCATGATTAAAATTGTGACTTCTCTTTGTGTTTATGCTTTTTACCATTATCAGTTAATGACACTTGAATAACTTGAAACAGTATGGAGATTTTGTTCACTTTTAACAGTTTGATGGCTAGTTCAAGGAGACTGAGATTTGTTTAAGCAGCACCCCAGAGTAAGGTTTTAGAATTAGAGTGCTTCTCTGTAGATAGCCTATAGAATAAAAGGCCAGAGGCATCTCGACCAAAATGACCAGAGACCGGACCACCAGGCTGGCCCTGCCTCAAAACAAGCATTAGGGGCAGGCAGGCAGAATGGTTAGGAATGATCAGGTAGGCAGGCAAGTGGTTAGGTGTGATCAGGTAGGCAGGCAAGTGGTTAGGGGAGATCAGGTAGGCGGATGAACCCTCGCTGGGCTGGCTTTGCCCCCGATCAAGTGGATAGGAACAATCAAGCAGGCAGGCAGGCAAAGTGGTTAGGGGTGATAAGTTAGGTAGACCAGCAGTTAGGGGTGATCAGGTAGGCAGGCCAGCAGTTAGGATCTATCAGGTAGGCAGACGATCCCTTGAAGAACTGGTCCCGCCCTCCAGCAAGCAGTTAGGGGTGATCAGGTAGGCAAGTGGTTAGGGGCAATCATGTAGGCAGAAGGCCCTTCGCAGGGCTGGCCCTGCCCCCCATCAAAGAAAGAGGGAGGACCAGGCCAGCTAAGCCATCGAACCCCAGCCTGTCACCTGCATAGGGAGGCCACCTGTTGCAGGGGACGGGGACAATGCTACAGAGATGGCAACCAGTGGCAGGGGCAGGGGCGGGGCCAGCTGCCTGCAGCCAGGGGAAGGAAAGCCCCGATAGACCCTGATCTCAGGCCTTGCCTAGGGACCCATCCTGTGCCAGGACTAGGGGACCCACTCGGGTCCCAGATTATGATAGGGTGCAGGCTGGGCTGAGGAACCCCCCCGAGTGCACATATTTCATGCACCAGGCCTCTAGTATTTAATATCTAGTTTTCTTCACCATTGAATTCCATGATCAAAAATCACTAAGCCAAATGATCATGTCCATATTTGTGTTAAGTTTCTGACCTAAAAAAAAAAGTGCAATTAGAGTTTTGGCAGTAACAACAATAATACAAACACTTCAAACAATTTTATTCATTAGGAATAACAGTTAAATAGAGTGCTTGTTTTGACTAATTTTGACCAAGTCAATGAGAATACCAATAGTGCAAGATCCTGAATTAGGTTTAAGAACTGAGGTTTACTCAGCAGGAGCATGATTCTACTTTATGTTCATATTATAAAAAATCACCCTCAGCTTAAATTTCACTCTTTCCAATCTGGGACCCCTTGAGGAATGTCCAACTGCCCATTTAGGCCTGATCCTAAATGGGCAGTTGGACATTCCTCTCACAATCCAGGACTGCTGGCTCCCAACTGCTTGCCTGCCTGTCTTCCTGATTGCTCCTATCTGCTACTGCCTGCCAGCCTGATCACCCCCTAATCACTCCCCTGCCAGCCTGATTGATGTCTAATTGCTCCCCTGCCAGCCTGATTGCTCCTAACTGCCCTCCCCTGCAGGCCTGGTCACCCCCCAACTGCTCTCCTCTGCAGGCCTGCTCACCCTCAACTGTCCTCCTCTGTAGGCCTGGTCACCCCCAACTGCCCTCCCCTGCAGGCCTGGGTCCCCTGCAACTGCCCTTCCCTGCAGGCCCAGTTGCCCCCAACTTCCCTCCTCTGCAGGCCTGGTCCCTCCCAACTGCCCTCCCCTGCTGGCCTGATCACCCACAACTGCCCTCCTTTGCAGACCTGCCCCCCCCCCCCCCAACTGGGATTTATTTATCTTCTATAATTGAAACTTTGTAGCCTTGAGCAGAGGCCAGGGCGGCCAGAGCAGGTGGGAAACTTGGCTTCCTCCATTGCTGGGGAAACTCAAGCCTCCAGCTAGCTCTGTGGCTGCAGCTATATTGGTTGGGTTAATTTGCATACTTGCTCCTGATTGGCTGGTGGATGTAGTGGAGGTATGGTCAATTTGCGTGTTTCTCTTTTATTAGTGTAGATGGGGTGTTGGAATTTAATTTGATAAACTAACCAGAGAAATAACCCCAAAGCATTTAGACCTATTTCTTAGAACTGACTTAATTGGGGGGAGGGGAATAATCAGGCTTGTGCATGGAAATGACATATGTATTTTTTAGTGTTTGTTATTATTTTTTAAAATTTATCTTTATTGTTGAAAGTATTTCAGATGCTTCCCTTTTTGTTGTTTTCCCATTGATCCCATCCACTCCGCCCACAAGCCTGATTCACCATATTACTGCTGTGCCCATGGGCTATGCATATATGCATATAAGTTCCCTAGTTAATCTCCCCTTTACCCCCCTTCCCTCTGAAATTTATCAGTCTGTCCATGGTTCTATGTCTCTGGACTTGTTTTGTTCATCAGATTATTTTGTTCATTAAATTCCTCATATAAATGCAATCATGTGATTTCTCTGTCTTACTTCGCTTAGTGCATAATACTTGACAAATGTATTTTGTTTGAAAATGGCTAGTTCGGCATTTCCCAAATGCTGTTTTGAGAACTAATTGTTCTGTGAGATATTAATAGATATTTAGAGATGAAGAAAAACAGGGTGGTTTGGTCAAAAATTTTTGGAAAAAACTGGGTTAGGCAAAATAAAACATTTTGTTATGTAGTAATTTTCAGACTTTTTAATGTTTATTATGAAGCCAGGTCTAGCAATAGTTTTCTTACTGGGGAATAAATGCAAGAATAACCCGGGAATTTTTTTCCAAACAATACTCTCACCTCTTTCCACCCCCACCCTGAGGTAGTAGTGGAGGATCTGTGTTTTGTAGTTTGAAAACATTCCCCTAGTGATCTGATATATCCTCACCTTCGTTTGAAAACTGCTAAAATAGAGTTTATAGATTTCCCAAATTTATTTGACCACAGAATATCTTTTGAAGACTACATATTAACATTTTGAGGATTAGAAAGACATTATAAGAGCCTGTGGGCAAGATTGTAAAGTGTTTAGAAGTAAGCTGCAGTTTTTCAGTTTTTGAAACACTTTTCCCTTGATTTTTATGACAGACATCCATACCTTCTGCATCTCCTTATTTTCTGATCATGATAATAGGTTTTAATTTGTGTTATGTTCATACTGAAATTGTTCATGTTTACCTGAGAAATGGCACAACAAAAAGTTAACTTTTTACAGTGCTATATTTCAGTGTTTCCTAAACCCATTTCATTGCTAAATATTACATAATGAGTAACTTGCTAAATTTGGTTAGCTGTATAGAGATAACTTCTAAAAGATCTTTTTATTTTAGTATATATGTATTTATGTGTTTATACATGTTTTATGTATGTTATTTTTTGTATTTGTTACTCAGAAATTTCAAGACATTGAAGAAACTCATCTCATTCACATAAAGGAAATTATAGGATCGTTGTCAAATGCTGTAAAGGAAATTCATTTACAAATAGGCCAGGTAAGTTTTTACTTCATGAACTGATTCATGAACATTTTATATTCATTTATGGCTCTTTAAAAATCTCAAACTCCTAACATGATACTGAGTTATTTCAGATTAAAAAATATGTATTATAGCCCTAGCCAGTTTGACTCAGTGGATAGAGCATCAGCCTGTGGACTGAAGGGTCCCAGGTTCAATTCTGGTCAAGGGCACATACCCAGGTTGAGGGCTTGATTGCCTGTAGGGGGCATACAGAAGGCAGCCTATCAATGATTTTATCTCATCATTGATGTTTCTCTCTCTCTCTTCCCTTCCTCTATGAAGTCCATAAAAATATATTTATTTATTTAGATGCATGAATCACACAGCAATAAAAATATATTAAAAAATATGTATTCACATGTATTAATGGTAAAATAAATTGAATTTTTTATTGGTCACCAGGGATGATAATTCAAATTAATTTTTAAAGTTAACTATGCTCAGTTCTCTTTAAATTAGAATTCTGAATTTACCAATTTTTAAATATATCTTTTTTTGAAGTTTCATTATTTTAAAATTTAGAACAGCAGCCCTAAGTTATAGAGCTTGTAGTTAGAAAATTTCCAAAAATGTAAAGGCAGTTTAACGATCACAATTTCACATGCATTGAAATATAGTAGAGAAAGATGAAGTCTGTTTTTCTTTATTATTAAAGATCTAAAATTTTAATTGTCTGTGCAATTTTTATTAATCATAAGGATTATATTCCAGAACATTCCAAGAAGCAAGAAGCTGCATTTACTTCTAAGGTTGTGCAGCCGTATCCAAGGGGTTCATGTAAATAGTGATTAGTACCCATAGTTCTACTTACACTGTAAGATAGGCAACAGAGCATATTTAGTAAATGAAAGTTCTTAAAGACTGGCTCAAAAATACACATTTGATGTAATGAATTTTAATTGCTTTGTGGAAGTTTTATCTGACAATAAGAATCTGTACAGAAAAAGAAAGAATTGATCTTTATCTCATTTTAATAGGTTCATGAAGAATTTATAAATAATATGGCTAATACTACAGTTGAAAGCTTGATACAAAAATTTGCTGAGTCAAAAGGCACTGGGAAGGAAAGACCTGGTAAGATGATAAACTCTGCAAGGAAATGTATTCACATTTCCCATCCAGCAACTAATGTGTTTGCCTTTAAATTCCAAAACTGCAAAATGGGGCTTGGGAGATAGCTGAACATTTGTGTAAAATCTTAGGTGTCATTTACTTTGTGTCTGATTATATGTTATAAATTAAGATTTTTGTTTTAACCTTTAGTGGTTAACAACCTCTTGCTCTATCCGTGGCTGCTGCCATTTGTATTTGTATTTGTTTACCTTCTTCTTTAAAAAAAATATTTTTATTGATTTTTTTACAGAGGAAGGGAGAGAGATAGAGAGCTAGAAACGTTATGAGAAACATCAGCCAGCTGCCTCTTGCACACCCCCTAATGGGGATGTGCCCGCAACCAATGTACATGCCCTTGACCGGTATTGAACCTGGGACCCCTCAGTCTGCAGACCAATGCTCTACCACTGAGCCAAACTGGTTTCGGCTGTAGTCATCTTGGTTGGGTTTATTTGCATACTCGCTCTGATTGGCTGGTGAGCATGGCTGGTGGGTGTGGTTTGAGGATGTAGTGGAATGATGGTTAATTTGCATATTACTCTTTTATTAGGTAGGATATGCAGTGACATTTTTGTAATTACTTTTTTTATTGAGATATAATTGACATATAATATTGTATTAGTTTTTAATGATTTGATATATTATACTTATTGTTAAAATTCTGTTTCTCTGATTTAAGACCAGGGTTCTTAAGTTTGCCTCATCACTGGTTTTCAAGCCTTGGGTACATATGAGAGTCATTTATAGAAATATTTGCCCTTTTTATTTCTCTTTTCTTTCTTTTTTTAAAAAGTGCACTTCTGATTGGTGTGTTAAGTGGTTAGAGCATTGACCCCATGCACTGAAGGGTTTGGGGTTGACTTCCCATCAAGGGCACATACCTGGGTGGTGGGTTCGCTCTCTATCAGTGAACTGAGAGTGTGCAGGAGGCAACCTTTCATTGTCTCTCTCTAGCAACTCTCTCTCTCTTCCCTTCCTCCTCCTCCCGCTCCACCTTCTCTTCCACTCTCTCTGAAAAGCAATGGAAAAATATTCTCATATGAGGATTAACAACAACAAAATAAGTACAGACATACAGACAGTGCACTATCCCAGAAATACTGATTTCATTGGTCTAAGATAGGCCTTGGTATGATTATATTTCTTAATTTCTCATCTGCTTGTGATATGCAGCCATTGTTGAGAATCTGGAGCATTGCATCATTGGATGCTTATTATAAATGTAGAATCTCTAATCCTACCCCAGTCTTACTGCATCAGAATCTGCATTTTGTTTAATAAGATTCCCCGGCAGTTTGTATTCACAGTAAAATGGGAGAAACACTTTCTAGATTTACTGAATATCTGGCAATGGACTCTGGGGTTCGCTAGGTCTGTAAATTTCAAAGTGTGATCCAGGGCCATGGGAATTTGTTAAAAATGCATATTCCCAAGCACCAAACTAGACCTTCCAAATAGGACACTCTGGGGGTGGAGCCCAGCAGTTTGTGGTTGAACAAAACCTGGTGATTCTGATGCAGGAAGCATTGTACTAGAAGGTTCAACTAGGAGTTGGGATTTGCAACCACTGGATTGAGGGAGTTTTTTTTTTTTTACAAGCCCTTTATTAAAGTAAATAGTCTTGAAATGAAGTGGCATTGATATAACTTACTTGTAAATGACTTGGCAGGCAAAAAAAGAAAAAAAAGTGTATACTAGTAGGTATGTGTTGAAAGAAAGAGAAAGCAAATATGGCAAAAGGTATTATTATTATTATTGCTCATATCATTTTTATAAATGATATGACTTAGGTTCCAAAAGAGAAGGTAACTAGTCCAAGATAATCGACTAGTAAAACTAGAACTTGAGCCTCCATGCTCTTTGTGTAACACCACAGGCTGGAGTTTGATGCTCCTCTTCATGTTAGCTTGGCCTGGTTCATCATTCCAGGCATTGAGGAATGTGGCTGTGTTGAGTTGCCCAGACCAAGAGCAAACCTGAGAACATGACATTGACTCTCATTATGAGTCACAGGTATCTTTCTCCTCCCTCTTTTCCTGCCCCCTTTACTATCATTCTTTTTGTTAGATTTTGGGGTCTTTGCATGTTTTTTGGCTTCTATTTAGAACCAAGTATTCTGTGGTTTTATTTGGGGATATGCAGGAACATGCTTGATTTGAGTAGTCCAGGTTTACTATTTGAGTTTTGAGGCTAGTTTTTAACTAGACAAAGTTGTAAACTTGCCCTGTTGGTGACTTGAGATTTAGAAATGATGCCAAAACAATGGGAACTATTAAATATTTCACAAGTTTTTATACTTTCCATCATTCCACAGAATATTTGTCATAGTTAAGGATTACTGTTAAATAAATTGCCTTTCTTCCTCTAGCATTTCTTAAACCTTTTGATACAAGTTAGATTAGGATAAATTCTTTTTTTTAATTATAAGCACTTTATTTTTTTAATTTTTGTTTAAGGTATTACAAATAGGATATATATATGTATTCTTTTTTTCCCCCATTGACCTCCCCCAGCCTCCCCTACTTGCACTCATTTCATCCCACCCTTCCTCCTGTGTCTCCCCCCCCCCCCCCCCAGTGTCTTGCATCTGTTAGTTGTGCTTATATGCATATAAGTCCTTCGGTTGATCTCTTACCACCACCACCCCCAACCCTCCCCTACCTTCCCGCTGTAGTTTGACAGTCTGTTCGATGTCTCTTTGCCTCTATTTTTGTTCAACAGTTTGTAATGTTCTTTGGTTATTAACTTTTTTTATAGCAGTAATTTATTCCTACCTGGTTATTAAAGCATCATATGTACGAATTGTTTTGCTTTCAATAGTTCACTTTTTGGAGGTCTGCCTTTAACTTTTTCTGCCTTTAATTGGTCTCTTGATAGCATTTTAGATACCGTGTGAAAGAGGATCAGGAGACAGAGCCAAAATGGTCTTATTTGCTTTTATGCAAACTAAATTGCCCTTGTGGCCTAGTAAGTGCTAAGAGCAGTTATTTATTTTGACAACAGAATCAATTGAGCTTAAAGGAAATTCCAGTTGTAGCAAATTATTCTTTCTGACGCTCAGTCTGGCTTTGGTACTGTCAAGAAGAGTAACTTGTTTTATGATTAAATAGCAGAATGATGGGCAGTGGACAGCATTTGAGGGAGGTGCTGAATAAATCTTCTACTTCTGAAACAGTTCAGAAGTGACATGCTGCAAGGAGGGTCAGAGCCTGTTCATTGATATCCAGCTGAGCTGTCAACTGGCACTGAGCCAGGCACGCAACGCTTGCTATATGAAACAGCATGTGGAGCATATGTAATTTGAAAAGAAAATCTTTTCATGCATGATTTAATGTATTTTTAAAATAAGAGTATATTTAGTTTTATTAGACCACAAACTGTGTTAGTATTCTGATCTTTTATAGAAAACCTTATGTATACATGGTATTTAGCTTAAAATTTTTAATACTTTACAATTTGAGAGGATTTGACATCTTATATTTTTAAAATGTCATTTTGAATAATTTATTTTATTGGACATTTTCATTTTTCAAATGAATTTGAAGGGATGTTTAGAAAAGATAAAGAGAAGAGCCATCAAGATAGGTCTGGTATAGGAAAAAGGTTTTGTGAAAGAATATACAGAATTTTGTTTAAAGGGATTAATTTTTATAGAATTAAGGCATGTTTTTACTATTTTCACAAAAAGATACAGAACCCTTGAACAATGTGGGGGTTATGGGTGCTGACCTTCAGGCAGTCAAAGATCTGTATATAACTTGACTACCCAAAAACTTAAGTTGCATTTTGGTATCCACGGGTGGATTGGCTCCCTGATCCCCACAAATACCAAAATCCACAGATACACAAGTCCCCATATATAAAAGGGAGTAGATCAGTACATGCTATTGGCTCTCAGCATCTGCAAACTCCTGTAGATCAAAAACAGTACAGGTATTTATTGAAAAAAATCTGCATATAAGTGTACCTTCATAGTTTAAACCCATGTTGTTTAAGTGCCAACTTTTATTGTAATGGGACTTGATCTGATTGTTTTCTTCTAGCTTTTTCTAGCAGTTGTTTATATATATGCATAAACATATATTTTTTAGGCCTTATTGAATTTGAAGAATGTGACCCTGCTAGTGCAGTTGAAGGTAAGTTGACTAGTTGTAATGTGTGATAACTAGCTAGTATTTTCTGTTTATTGAACAAGTAAAGAGGGCTGCTATCCATTGCCGAGCTTGTTTATGGAATGATGTAGAAAATCTTAATGTGGTTTGAAGGCTTGCAGAAATTCATTTTTACTTAATAAACAAGTTAGTCAAAAGATGATTAGTGATTAGAATATATATTTTGAAAGATTAAATATAACATGCATTTCTTCAAATATACATTGAGATTGTTTTCTCCATAGACACCCATTTTTAAACATTCTATTGTCATAAGTATGAAACTCATGTATAGTGCTTGTTCTATAGTAGGTAATGTTTCAGTAATTAATGTAGATAGTAAACACTACTCTGAGAATAAAACTGTACTTGGTTTAAAAAATATAACGATTAATGTATGGTTTAGGGAGTTTGTTTTGCTTGAATGCAAGTACATTATTCTAAGACGCCTGAATACTAATCCTGGCTATAGTGTTTACTTAGTCATATAACACTGACTTAAGAAAAAAAAGAACAAATAATACCCTTGAGTTTCTTCATCTATAAGATGAGAAGTTAGCTTAGGTGTGCTCAAGTTCCCAAAGAGGAAGCAGCTAAGCTTTAAGTGTTGAAAGATTTAACAATTTAATAGCATGGCTGACCTTTAAAAATTAATTTTTCATGTACGAAGAGGAAGAATTGCCATATTAGTTAAAACAAAAATATTAGTTTCTCATTCATGGTAAGGTCCACTCAACATTGTTTATATTAGAGATAACATATGGATGCCGTATTATAAGCTTTCCATGTTATACTATTAATGGATATGTTGTCATCTTTTTACTTACCACATTTATATTTTGTGACCTATTTTCTTATATTTATAATAAAATCCAATATAGCAAATAATATACTGACTTGGGGAATATTTAGAGAAGAAAAGAGAACTTCATTGATCAAGCGAATCTTCTAAAACCTTTTGGTGAATAACAGGCTACATTATGTTAATATAAGTCTAAAGAGAATATAACTGATTTCAGTATTAGGGTTTAGTAATAGGTACATTCATTTCTATCATCCAAAATTAGTATTGACAGTTATGAGCAAATTAGGTGTCTAGATACAAGATGCATTCATAAACTTAATGTATTTATCAGGAAGAGTTACTGTTTTTGTAACAATACACATTTTTTAATACACATTTATTTTAAGGTATAAAACCAAGGAAAAGAAAGACTTTTGGCTTGCCAGGAATAATTAAAAAGGAAAAGGATGCAGAGTCTGTGTAAGTATAATAAATATTGTCAGAATACTTTTTTTATTATAAATAAGATTTTTTTTTGAATTTGAAAAGTAAAAATTCTTTTGTAAATAGCTCAAATTATATATGTCTAAGAGGTGAAAATACTAACTTTTCTAAATGTATTTGCCAGCTCCTCTGTTTTCTTAAAAGTATTAAAAATACTCACTTTTCTTATTTTAAAATTTAAGATGAAAGCTTTAGTGTCTTATAATTGAAACTTTAAAACTACCCTTATACAATTAGATGCATATTTTATTTTTTTAAATACATCTTAAATGCATATTTTAAAAAATTAAAAATGCAAAGAAAACTATAAAATCTAAGTCTTGATGCCTAAGAAAAACCTATAGTCAACAATTTGATGAAAATCCTTCCAGACAATTCTAAGCATGTAGGGACATAGCAATTGTATACAGGTGCTACTCGACTTATAATGGGTTATACACTGATAAACCTGTCATAACTAAAAATATCTTTAGTTGAAAATGTTTGTAATACTCCTACCAAATATCATAGCTTAGCCTTAAAGATGCTATTTTAAACATGTTCAGAACACAATATCTGAAAAACACAGCAACATAGTACAGACGGACCCTGATTTAACAGTGGTTTAACTTCATGATTTTTCAGCTTTACAATGATGTGAAAACAATATGCATTCAGTAGAAATTGTACTTCAAATTTTGAATTTTGATCCTTTCCTCAGCTGGGGATGTGCAGTCCAATTCTCCCTTGTGGTATTGGGCAGTGGCAGCCTCCATATTATGAGGTTAAACAACTGATACTTTACAGTGTACAGTGTTGCCAGTGTTTTTTGGATATTGTGTTTTGGGTTTTTGCATCCCATCATATCTGTACAACTCCCATCTGTGTCTCCGGCTTCTGGTGAAAAGAGGAAGGCAAATATTCTTGAGATGAAACTCAAGACAATTGCACAGCTGTAAGCTCATGTAAATATTCTGAGCACATTTAAAGTAGGCTAGGCTAAGTAAATTATGACATTTGGTTGGCTATTGCATTAAAAGCATTTTCAACTTACAGTGGGTTTATCAGGACATAACCTAATCGTGAATCAAATCTCATCTCTGCCCTGTTAGGGTATCGACCTTTAAGTTGAACCATTGTATGTGGGGACCATCTGTATGCATACATGGAAAATGTTAAATGTTGGAGAAAGAAAACCCTAACAGGTTTCAAACATTTAGACCAGTCATCATTTTTAGATGGAGATGGAGTATAAATTCAATTTACCCTTTTTAAAAAATAAATTAGTATGCAGAGAATATATAATTTAGCATGTAAGAATTTCAACTAGGTCCTGGCCCGTGTGGCTCAGTTGGTTGGATAATCGTCCCATGCACCAAAGAGTTGTGGGTTCGATTCTTGATTAGGGCACATAACCAGATTGCAGGTATGATCCCTGGTTTGGAATGTGTATAGGAGGTAACCAGATTGATGTTTCTCTCTCTCCCCCTTTCCTCCTCATCCCCTCTCCCCCTTCTCCCTTTCCTCTCTCAAAAATCAATATAAAAGTATATCCTCAGGTGAGGATTTAAAAAGAAAAAATTTCAACTAGTATTAGCTAAATGAAGTGTCTACCTTGACTGCACATTTAAATTACCTGGAAAATATAAATATATCTACCTGGCTCCATCTCAGACCAATTTAACCAGATTCATGGTCAGGAGGCCCCAGCATAGTCTTTGTTTTGTTTTAAGCAGCCTATGTAATTGCTTATATACACCTGGGGTTGAGAATCAATGAGTTTTGATTAATCAGAGACAAAGTGGAATTAAAGACATCCTTTTTTCTGTAATTACTCAACCCATGTAGATTGAAGGACACTAATTAAAAGTCTTAAGTGGTTTGTTGACTCTGACATTGGCTGAAAATTTAAAATTCTTCTCTAGCATAATCAGAACTCACACGAGATTTAATATTTTGATGGGCACTCATATTTGCAGTATAAGAGAACAATTTGTGCTTTGGGTGTTTTTGCCTACTAATTCTTATCATCTGAATTTTTCAGAATTCTGGCCATTCTAAATGTCTGTTTCATCCTCTCTTATAAGTGGTATTTGGTTAACAAAACAATTACAAAGTGATTTATATCTATAGATGACATTTGCCATCTCTTCTGCAAATGTCATTTTTGAGCGTTTATGAAAGTGGTATTTTGCTAAGGGGATGGAACCTAATCCATTTTTATAACATTGGAAATACATTTTGAAGTCTAAACAATTGATTTGTAAGTAAATTTTTAATGCAGCCAGTTCATCTGTTAGTGACTATATTATAAAAAGTAACGGCCATAGCCCTGGCTGGTTTGACTCGATGATTGGAGCGTTGACCTGAAGCATTGCGAGTTCCATTCCACTCAAGAGCCAAGGAATAACAAACAAAAGTAATGGCCATAAATTAAATATTTTTATGAAATAATTTCTCTAAGTATTTTTGTAGAGTTTAAATGAAAGTTATGCTTAAATACTATGGTAGACACTTTTAATATTGCATTATTATCAGATAGTTCTAATAGCTTAATGTTTCTAATACTTGGTTTGTTTTAATAGGGAATGCCCTGATGCAGATTCACTTGTAAGTAGATTTTTACTTTGATATAAACAATTTAAATGAACTTTTTAAAATTAGAAAATACCCAGCATATTTGGGTTGAGTTGTTTACAAATCTTTTCAAGAAAAATACTAATGTTATTATAAATCCACTATGAAATGTTTTTACAGATGCATATTTGGCTTTATATTGCCAGATGCTTCCCTGTCAAGTTGAAGGTGTTTCTAATTACCTTTAAAAAGTGGACATTTTACTTTTAAAATTGTAATAGCATAGCTTTTGCTTTTTTTGGGGGGAAGTATGTCAGAAATCAAATCTGCTTACTTTATTTTAAAATATGGTACTGCTATTAATTTATTCTTAGATCTCTTAAAAATAGTACTTTATCTGTTCATGTATTTAAGTTTATTTAAGAGATTGCCATTTTAGAAAAAATAACCATGGTTTGTATTTTTCTGTGCTTTTTATTTTGTGTTTTTTAAAAATTTGTTTTTATCTCATATAAGTATATTTCTTTATATATAATTAGAAGATATCAAATGGAGCTCCTTGTGGTTACAGTGGGAGAGTAGATTTACCAAATGGTATCTGTATATGTAAACAGACACATTTTTCAAACTGCTCTTTAAACTCTGGGTATGTTAAGTATAGTAGAGCCAAGTTTTCCATCTCCTCTGCTTATTGTTTTTGCTTGCATAACTATTGTTTCTTTTGGCCCCAAAACAGTTTGATCTGTTACAGCATAATGATATATCAAAATAAATAACTAGGTATTTTGTGAAACATTGTGTTTTATATTAAGATAAAATTAGTATTTTGTTTCATATTTCAGCTTTAAAGTAAGAAAACTATCATTTGTTAATAAATTTATAGTGAAAATAATGAAATTGGCTTCTAATGAGCTCTAGGAATTATTAGTGTTTTTAGAGTTATAACATTTACCTTACCACTTACTATTTTGATAACCTTAGTTTATTAATTAATGGAAACGACAGCAGATGTTTGACATTTACTCATGCATTTTATTTCTGAATTAGTTATGAAAGTATTTGCTTGATGATAGCAACATTGCATGAAATCCTTAGTACTTAATGTTTCATTTTATATATATTCCCTTAAAACATTTTTATTTTTTAAAATATATTTTTGTTAATTTCAGAGAGGAAGAGAGAGAGAGAGAGAGAGAGAGAGAGAGAGAGAGAGAGAGAGAGAGATCTTGATCAGCTGCCTCTTGCACGGCCCCCTACTGGGGATCAAGTCGCAACCTGGGCATGTGCCCTTAACTAGAATTGAACCTGGGACCATTCAGTCCCCAGGCTGACACTTTATCCACTGAGCCAAACCAGTTAGGGCAAAACATTTTTAATTCTCTTCACTCATTGATACTATTCTATAACGATCACTGAACCAATTTTGAACTTTAGTCAGTACTTGCCTGGAATTAGAAAAGGATTTTTAAAGAGGACACAAATTCTTATGCCATATAAGAAATGATTGATAAAATTTGATTGTGTAGAAAAAAAATTTTTAATTAGAAAAAAAAATACATCATAGAAGGATTTGAAAATTCTTCTAAAGATAAATTGTTAATGTATTTGCAAGACATGTAGAAAGGGGCTAATTACTTTCCATTGTAAAGTTTTTATACAAATCCATATAAAAGGTAAGCAAGCACCAATTGACCTTGCAATCCTACTGTTAGGGGTTTACTGTTATGACTATGTTCACAAACTTATATGTGATTCATCAGGACATGCATGAAAAGAGGGGGAGGTGCCCTAGCCGGTTTTGCTCAGTGGCTAGAGCATTGGCCTGCGGACTGAAGAATCCCTGGTTCGATTCCAGTCAAGGGCAAATGCCAAGGTTGTAGGCTTGATCCCCAGTAGGGGGCGTGCAAGAGGCAATTAGTTAATGATGTCTGATCATGTTGTTTCTATCTCTCTCCCCCTCTCCCTTCCTGTCTGAAATCAATCAATCAATCTATCTATCTATCTGGGGGAGGGATAGAGGTAGAGATAATTGTTTATATTAGAAAAAAGTGGAAACACAAACACATCCATCAAGATGGAACTGGTTAAATATATTATTTAACATTCACCTGATGAAGTAACATATTATAGTTACTTTGTTCTGTGTCTGCTGACATGGAATGAGTTTACTAAGTAAATAAAAGCAAGTATTAACTTTTAAGTAATTGCTGTTTTAAAATATGAATGTGTAGGTTAGAAGGCCTTCCCATCCATGATTTTGCTTTCTGTGGTGTGAGTTATGCAGTCAATTGAAGTCAGAAAATAATGGAAAGTTCCAGAAATAATTTTAATTGTGTGCCATTAGGAGTAGTGGGATGAAGTCTCACGTTGTCCTGCTTCTTCCCACTGGGGATGTGAAGCATCCCTTTGTCCAGCATATCTGTGGTGTACACACTGTCCACCCTTCAGTCTTGATTGTTACCAGTTTGAAGCTGTCTTGTTTATCAGTTTGACTGTGATGGTATTACTCTGCTTGTGTTCAAGTAATCCTTATTTACTTAGTAATGCCACATTTACATAATTTTTATCGCAGTATCTATATAAAAAGAGATAATATGCAAATTAGCCAGCACGCTGTAACAAGTCACAACTGGCTCAGGAGGAGGTTTTCCATGCAGATGGATGGAAGGGGACTGCTTGCACTGTGAGGCAAGCCATGGATGGCTCAGCCCCAGAGCGGAGAGGCAGGGGGTGTGCCCAAGCCGTGGCCACCACCTGGCCCCAGCTCAGGCCCAGGAGTGGAGAGGTGGGGGGCTTGACCAAGCCACGACCACCGCCTGGCCCCAGCACACACGCCTCTGAGTGTGATCTGCAGAGGAAATGCCCTTCCTTCCTTCCTTCCTTCCTTCCTTCCTTCCTTCCTTCCTTCCTTCTTCCTTCCTTCCCTTATAAATTTTATTGCTCAGATTATTACAATTGTTTCTCCTCCCCCCCCCCCCCATAGCTCCCTTCCACCCAGTTCCCGCCCCACCCTCTGCCCCTCCCCATTGTCTTCATCCATAGGTGTACGATTTTAATCCAGCCTCTTTCTGCACCCCCACACCCCTTTCCCCCTGATAATTATCAATCCACTCCCTTTCTTTGCCCCTGATTGTATTATATTCACCTGTTTATTCTGTTCCTCAGACTTTTAATTCACTTGATCTTCTTCCTCTTCTTGAATAATACCTTTCAGCATTTCATATAATACTGGTTTGGTGGTGATGAACTCCTTTAACTTTTTCTGATCTGTGAAGCTCTTTATCTGCCCTTCAATTCTGAATGATAATTTTGCTGGATACAGTAGCCTTGGTTGTAGGTTCTTGCTATTCATCACTTTGAATATTTCTTGCCACTCCCTTCTGGCCTGCATAGTTTCTGTTGAGAAATCAGCTGATAGTCGTATGAGTGCTCCCTTATAGGTAACCAACTGCTTTTCTCTTGATGCTTGTAAGATCTTCTTTTTGTCTTTTGCCATTGGCATTTTAATTATGATGTGTCTTGGTGTGTTCCTCTTTGGATTCCCCTTGTTTGGGGTTCTGTAGGCTTCCTGTACTTGTAAGTCTATTTCTTTCACCAGGTGGGGGAAGTTTTCTGATATTATTTCTTCAAATATGTTTTCAGTATCTTGCAATCTCTTTTCTTCTGGCACCCCCATAATTCTTCTGGCACCCCCATTGGTACGCTTGAAGTTGTCCCAGCAGCTCCTTACACTATCTTCAACTTTCTGGATTCTCTTTTCTTCTTGCTTCTCCAGAGGAGTGTCCTTTGCCTCTTTGTATTCCAACTCTTTGACCTGATTCTTGTGTTTCCTCCAATCTTCTGTTGGATCTTTGCATAATATTTTCCAGTTTAGTCAGTTTATATTTAATGTTTAGTTGGGTCTCATGAAATTTATCGGTCTTTTCTAGGATATTCTTGCATAACCTTATAACTGTGGTTTTAAACTCTATATCCTCCATCTCTTTCATTTGAGATCTATTTCCTTGTCTCGGCATTTTTGCTGCTTCCCAGAGTTGGTGGGATGGCTTTGTGTGTTTGGTGTCCTATATGGCCCAGTGGGTCAGCCTCCTCAGTTACCTGAGGTAGACACTCTTGGTGCTCCCCTTTGTGGACTGCATGTACAGCCTTGTTGTAGCTAAGTCTTTATTGTTATTGGTATCCCTGGGAGGAATTGACTTTCAGGCCAATTGGATGTGGGTATCAGCTGTGTCTACTCTGGGATACCGTCTGTTTTGGAAACAGTCTTATAAGATCAGACTTGCAAAACTGCAGAAGCCTCTGTGCTCAGCTTGGATGAGGTGGAGTCTCAGGCTGAGCTGACAGTCTTGACTTCCTGTTAGCCCTGCCCTGTGCTCTTGCCTGAGTTTCCCCCTGACCTCTGTCTTCCCCGAGTTTCCGCCTGACCATCCCAGCTTCCCTGTGCAAGAGTGTGGGTGCCCCATGGGCTCACCTGGAATTGGGTTGGGTCTCTGTAGTCTGAAGCTTCTGACTCCTTCAGCTATGGAGAGGCCACGGCAGCCTCCGCGGTCAGACCTCTGTGCGTACTCACTCTCGCGCGACTGTAGACTCTGCCCGCTGCAGTTCCCCGTCTCCCAGTCTCTGAGTCTCTGGGTCTCTGGGTGCCTTTCTCTATAATCCAGACTCCCCCCATATGAGCCTGGGTCCATGGGATTTTGGCTGCGGTTGGAGTTCAGTAGTCGGAAAAGGTTCAGTGCAATCGGGAATTCCTTTCCCCTCCTGCCACACTCCTCTGTGTGCGAGCGTCTTCCTACCTCAGCGCTTTGAGGCTCCCAATCCAGTCTGTGAACCTCTCTCCTCCTTTCTAGTTGTAGATTCCCCACTCCGTCAGCTTTCCTGTGTTTTTGGATGAATTCAGTTCTGATTTTAGTTGTTGTTTTTGAATTGTTGTGCGAGGCGGCAGCTTAGGTGCTTACCTAGGCCGCCATCTTGCTTCTAGTCGGAAACGCCTTTTCTGACTGCTCCTTGGCTAAGCTCCTGGCATACCACTTGCAGTGTTCTTGATAACTTGGGTAATAAGAATCCAAGAAGGTGATCTAGAGTTTTTCCACCTCACTCCTGGAGGAAAAAATGAAAGTCCGCTGCTGGAGGGGCTAAGAAATACCATATCCTGCCCTAGCTGGTTTGGCTCATTGAGAGTGCAGGTTTGATTCTGATCAAGGGCATGTCTAGGTTGCAGACTCCTCCCTGGCTGGGGCCCAGGTCATGCAGGCAGCAACCAATCGAAGTGTCCCTTTCACATTGATGTTTCTGTCTTTCCGTCTTTCCCTCTCTCTTCCACGCTCTCTAAAAATCAGTGGGAAAATGTCCTCTATTTTTTTGTTCTCTATTTTTCCATTAACTTAAGCTATCAGTCCTCTGATTTCATCACTCCCCTTCCCCAGACATATAGTATTGTGCTTTTATTTCCTTATTTTGAAAATTTGGGTGAATATTGGTTGTCTACAGAACTGCTAGCATTTTTACCTAAATACCTGTTTGATTCCTTTCAGTGCTCCCCTTGTTTCATTTTGCAATGCTTTTCTATTTCAGACATCTGAAGCATGGAGTGTGATTTGAAGCTAATTAAAAAGACATAATTTCTTCAGAGTGTTCGAATTTTGTTAACCTATTGACATTTGATATATGATATAGGACCTCAGGGAGGCCCCCCTGGCTGGCGGCGGCAGGCAGCCAGGGCAAGAGAGGCACCCTGACCAGCAGCCAGCAGCCGCTAGGGACCCTACCTGTGCACAGATTTTGTGTGCTGGGCTTCTAGTCTCTAATAAGATTTTTGTAGTTGGAGCCATCATTACAGAATTTTCTTTTTCTTCTTTCCATAGAACATTCCTGATGTAGATGAAGAAGGCTATAGTATAAAACCAGAAGCAAATCAGAATGATATCCTTTTATCATCTGGATATTTTTAATGGCTTATAAGTAGACAGTCAAAATAATCCTTATATAATAAAGAGGTAATATGCAAATGGTTGTTAACATTGTGACGCATAACAACCAATCAGCAGGAGGGCAGGGCAGCAAGCTTCAAGCGGGGGAGAGCTGCGTGCAGCACCGAGGTACAGCTGTGGTGGGCGGGGAGCCAGCTAAGGCAAGGGGGCCACTAGTCTATTTAATAAACAATCTTCAAATTTTTAATTATAATAAAATGACTCCATAGTCTTCATTTGACATGTTTTAATTAATAAAAGTTGTTATATTTCTGTTAAAGTCTATTTTATCTCTTAAAGGTTTTTGTTACTTTTAAAATATGTAAATATGATTATGCATTAAGACAATTTTAAAACTATTTTTTTAACTGATATTCACATACCAAAGAGAACCATTTCTACTCATCTAGTGATTCTGATTCTGAAGATGAAGAACCAAAGAAGTATCGGATAGAAATTAAACCTATGCACCCAAATAATTCACATCATACAATGGCTTCCTTAGATGAATTAAAAGTATCTATAGGAAATATAACGCTCTCTCCAGCAATATCTGTAAGTAAGAAAATGAGCAAGTTTATACTTACATAGAAGTCTTTTTTTTTTTTTTTAATACCTTGTCTACCTGCATCTGGTTAATTTTAGGAATAATAATAAGTAAGACATCATTTAGCAGTATTTATGCATGTTGGATGAGGAAATATTTAATTCATATATTTTTCTTTTTATTTAGCTTTTTTGAGGAATGTAGTCTATAATTTTTATACAGTCAAATGGACTGTAAGTTTGGCTTAGTTTGGCTTTCTTTGAATGTGTATTACAAAGGAAGCAAATGTAGAAAATCCACTATTTCTGCCACTTGTTTTATTTTGTAAATACTGCTGTGGGTCTCAGGCAGAATTTTGTGAACTAGCAGTATTAATATTTCCTCATCGAATTTTAAAGTGTTTGTCCATGTTTTCTGAACTTTATGTAGAAGGGACTTTTGTAAAACTGAATTTAAAGATTAAATGATCTCAGCATTTTTTTTGTCTATCACTATATCATTTATTTTCTATACTTTTCATGGAAGGAAAAGATAAGAATTTTTCATTATAATGATTAATTTCTCAGTTTTAATAGCTTTTGAGGGAGGAAAAATTATTATACATCTTTTCGTTGATGTCTTACTCTACATTTAAAAATGTTAAACTATGGGGGGAAAGCATTTTTTTGGTATATTTGTAGTTATAATTGCAATCTGTTCATCTGATAATATAATAAAAGTTCTATTTCATTTTGTTATTTAATTATATATTTTAAGTAGTCTGTATACATTCATTTGGCTAAAAGATTTTTTTTCTTATTCACTTTTAGAATTTTTTCCAACAAAAAGACAGATTTCTGAAGTGAAGTTTTATTCTACCATTACTAGTGAAAATTAAGATTAACATATATATCTGAAGTAAAAAGTTGTGAAACCATCATTTTTTAAAATATATTTTTATTGATTTCAGAGAGGAAAGGAGAGGGAGAGAGAGAAACATCAATGATGAAAGAGAATCATTTATTGGCTGCCTCCTGCACGCCCCCCACTGGGGTTTGAGCCTGCAATGTAGGCATATGTCCTTGATCAGAATTGAAGCCGGGACCCTTCAGTCTGCAGGCCAACGCTCTATCCACTGAGCCAAACCGGCTAGGGAAACCATTAAAAATTTTTATTTTGTAAGAGCATAACTGATTTAAGATACATATGTAAATAAATAAAAGCCTAGAGAAATATGTATCAAAATGTTAAACATCTATTGCTGAGTTGTGAGCTCATTGATGATTTTAATTTTCTTTTGTGCTTTTCTTTCTTTTATATCTATTAAAAAACAGTGAGCACATTAATTTCATTCTCATAAAATAATCATAAAGTTTTTAGCTATTAAAATTGGTTGTGAAAAGAAGATATTGTGAGTATATTTTTTTTTTGCTCAGTTTGCTTATTTAGCCTAAGTATTTCCCCCAAACAATGTTTGTGTTTTAAGTTGTATAGGTTTTAAGGATGCTTCAGAAAGGAAGAGACAAATTATTAGAGTTGGGAAAAAGGATACTTTAAATTCTAAAATGATTATCTTTTTTTTTCTTTCTTTCCATGTTCTACTAGAGACACAGCCCAGTAAGTGCAAGATTTTATGTTTTTATCTATTGACTTTAAAAATAAGCACAGCACCATTGTAATGTTTGACCATTGATTTTCAAAATGTGTTAAGTTTTTTAAATTAGCAAGTCATAAGTTGTTTTAGATATTTAGTAGTCTAATATTTAAAAATATTTTATTGAATGTTAAAAGTACATGTATAATTTTACTATAAAACAAAAACTACTGAAAGTTTTTCTGTATATCTTTTTATGTAAATACAGTTTACAATTGAGCAGATATACTAAAAACAAACTTAAAATTTAGATTCCCAGTATTAACATTTTATGAAGTATTTCATTGCCAAATTAAATTATTTATTTAATGGCACTTGGTGTTTTTCGTTTCTGTTTTAGGTGCAGATAAATCGGAATTCATCTAGTAAGTTTGACATTTTAAGTTGGTTATTTTATTTCTATTAAAATTTATCAGATGGTTTGCTAAACTTGTAGCCTTATATATTTAAGTTACAGAAATAGTCTTTTTTCATCATGAGCCTTCACAACAGACTAAAAGGATATTTACCGTATTTGCCGGCGTATAAGACGACTTTTTGGCCCTGAAAAATATGCCTCCAAGTGGGGGGTAGTCTTATACGGCGAGTATATAACAAACTCTGTATTTTTAGTGGAAATTTTAGTGGGTCGTCTTATACGCCCAGTCGTCTTATACACCGGCAAATACGTATTTTTTCAGGGCCAAAAAATCGTCTTATACGCCGGCAAATACGGTATTTTATAACAGAAGACAATTTATATTATCTCTTTTAGCTTTGAGATATGTCATAAACTTTAATACCTGACTACAATGGGCTTTTTTAAAAAATATTTTTTTATTGATTTCAGAGAGGAAGGGAGAGAGATGGAGAGATAGAAATATCAAGGATGAGAGAGAATCATTGATTGGCTGCCTCCTGCACGTCCCTTACTGAAGGTGGATTGAGCCTGCAACGCGGGCATGTACCCTTGGCTGGAATCAAACCTGGGACCCTTTGGTCTGCAGACCAACCCTCTATCCACTGAGCCAAACAGTCTAGGGCAGCCGTGGGCAAACTATGGCCCGCGGGCGGAATCTGGCCCGTTCAGCTGTTCTATCCGGCCCGCGGAGCTAAAAGAGCAGAGGGTTCTCTTGCTCTCCCCTCCGTTCCTTCACCAGCAGCCCAAGATGAGAGTGCCAATATGGTCAGGTTGCTTTTGTTCCAGCCCTCCGGTCCAGTTTAAGAACCCATTGTGGCCCTCGAGTCAAAAAGTTTGCCCACCCCTGCTCTAGGGCAATGTTTTTTAGAAATCAGCAAAGCTAGAGAGTAGCTTCTGATTAAAAATGATAAACTGTTTAATTGGTATAACTGCCTCTTGAGCTGGAAAGCCTTTATAAGATGAGTAATCTCTGGTTTTACCTATTTTTAAGTCAGATCACAATTGCAATTTCTACTACATGGTTTTTAGGATAGCACTTTATGTTAAAAACATTTTGGGGGCATTAATACTTGTGCATAAAAATAAGGTGTGGGGAAGAGTTTGGGCAGCACAATCGAAAGCTATGCAGTTTTGTAAACACAGTGTTTAATAAATACTTCAGCATCAATCCTAATAAAAATTCTAGCTCAATTAAAAATACCCACGACATTTATAATAAATACTAACAAAAATAAATGGTGAGTAGCTTGATGATAGGGGATTTGAAGAAAACGAGGATAGAAGGGGACTATAAAGATGAAGTCAGTTTGCAAAAAGATGGAGAATAACAACACAATAAGCACTCCAAGGCAAAACAAACTCTAAACTGAGCCAAATGGGAGAAGGTGGTATGAATGGGCATCGTGTATGTACAGTGAGGTGTTCCTCATAGTTTGTTGCAGTTACCCATGTTGATGTATTTTGTAATCCTCTACTGTTTAATGATGCAAAACATTGAGGTGCACTGAAGGTTTCTTATGAACCAAGATGCCTTTCCTCTATGTATTAGTTCCTTATGAAATGATTCATGTTACAAAGGTAGCAAAACAGACTGTCTTACAGAGGTTTTTTCTCTGTAGGTTGTTATACAAATTTTGGTTTTAAAAATAGGATGTTTTTTAAAAGTTGGGAACTACTTTTGGACAATAAAATAATCACTAATGATATTCTTAGAATTTGAAAAATGCTTTCATGATCCATCAATTAAAATTCTTGAGTGATATTTACATAAGTATTTAAACATTTGTTCTAATTTTTAAAGTTGCAGCCCATATTTTTCTTTTCAAAAGCCATTTTATTTTAATATTTACAAGAAGTTAGTTGATTTAACTTGTCATTTTTCATGAGATATTAGAAGAAATATTTAGCAGAAGCTCTAAATCTTATTATTTTAATATTCTTTACAATAGAAAACTTGTTAAAGGTTTATTTTTTTCTTACTGTAATTGTTTATATTTGTTATTAATTCCAGAATTTTTAAATTGTTTATAGTAATGAGATAATTTTTAATTAGGTGAAGAGTTAACAAAATCGAAACCATCTGCTTCATCCAATGAGTAAGTTCCATGTTTAAATTTAAAAAATAAATCTTTATTTTTTAAGAGCAATTTTAGGTTCACAGCAAAATTGAATGAAAGGTACAGGGTTTTTGCATATACTCTGCCCCACATATGCTCAGCTTCTCCCATCAAATTATATTTGTTATAATTAATGAACCTACATTGACACATTATTGTTATCCAAAATCTACTGTTTACACTAAAGTTTACTCTTGGTGTTATACATCCTGCAAATTTTGACAAATGGATAATAACATGTCCACCATTATAGTATTCAGAATAGTATGACTCCCCTAAAAGTCCTATTTTCTCCACCTTTTTATTCTTTCCTTCCCACTACCTTTAAAGTATTCTTTGTCCTGTTTTCTAGAATTTTATTATCTTTGCAGTTTCAATTCTAGTAGAGTATTGTGAATTACCCTGTTTCTTAAGCTGTCAGATGCCATGTGGAGTTTTTCATTGTTTTAATTATTTCTCATTTGACAGTAATATTTTATAATAATGTAAAAAATCCATTCAACTGCATTTGTTCTTGATGGCTTTATTGCTTCTAAATACCGTATTTGCCGGCGTATAAGACGACTTTTTGGCCCTGAAAAATATGCCTCCAAGTGGGGGGTAGTCTTATACGGCGAGTATATAACAAACTCTGTATTTTTAGTGGAAATTTTAGGGGGTCGTCTTATACGCCCAGTCGTCTTATACGCCGGCAAATACGTATTTTTCAGGGCGAAAAAAATCGTCTTATACGCCGGCAAATACGGTAATTGGTAGTATTCCAAGTTCATACATATCTGTATTTCAATTAGTTGTTCTCATGAAAAATTTCTTACTTTTTCCCTTCAATTTTGGCTGTGACCTTATAAAAACAGACTGTATATACTGCATGAGCTTCAAAGTAAGGAAGTGTCTCAAGTTGAAAAGGAGAGGCTAGAAGGAATGTTGCCAGCTGTTAAAAAGAAAAAATAATTTAAGCCAATGTGGCATGGGTCTTTTTTCACTTTTGTATCTATAAATAAGAATACTTTCTTTTAATATTTTTTGCATGAGTAAAAGTTAATAATAAAAGGATAGTTTAAAATTATTTTATACTTTTCAAGCTAAGCACTTGTTTTAAACTACGTTTTTAGGAATCATATGCAATTGTAATTCTAGGCTTCATCAAGCAAGATGTAGTAGGTCCATGTAGGTGCATGTTGAGATACAAGATATGTGGATATAATAAAAACATTGTAATGTTTTTATTATATAGTGGGCCTGTTTTCTAAGATCTAAAAAAATCTTTAAGAAAATAATGGCAGTTTGATACATTAAAATATTGTTTTATGTAAATTATTCTTTTTTCCACTTTAAACACATACAATTTTAATGTCAAGCATACCTCAATAAAGCTGGGAAAAAATTAAAAAGGAGGTAGTGGCTAAGATGGGCTGCTTCAAGACTAGAGGCTATCCTATATAATAAAAGGCTAATATGCAAATCAACCGAATGGTGGAACAACTGGTCACTATGATGCACACCGACCACCAGGGGCAGATGCTCAATGCAGGAGCTTCCCCCTTGTGGTCAGTGCGCTCCCACAGGGGAGCACCGCTCAGCCAGAAGCCGGGCTCACGGCTGGTGAGCGCAGTGGGGAATGGGCCTAAGCCATCAGTTGGACAACCCCCCAGGGTTCCCAGACTGAGAGAGCGCAGGCTGGGCTGAGGAACACCCCCCTCTACCCCAAGTGCACGAATATCATGCACCAGGCTTCTAGTATTTACTATATAAAAGTTTGTATTAAAGAGCCAGGTGTTGAATCCAGAGAGTAATGAGTACAGCACATTGATTTCAAGAGGTCAATGGAAGAAAACTTTGGTTATGCAGCATATAGTTTTTTTAAACTAAAATGTTGATTCCCTTGATGATTTTGTCCATGGTTTTGGTTATGTCCCAAAAAGGCAGATCTGCCCCAGATATCTCACCAGGCTGCTTTAGTGTCCCAGGCAGTGGCTTGTCCAGGGAGAAACCCTGCCTTTGCATGATCTACTGCAGTGATAAGATCTTTGAAATGTATATCAAGTGTTGGGTTTACTTATGTACATGAGAAATACTTTTTTAAAAACCCTTTCCTCTTTTTCTTTGAAAATAAGTATGATCTTATAAAATTTCTGATTTCAGATCACTTAAGACCTGACATTGTTATAGAATTAAGTAGCTGTGTGTCCTTAAAGCAGCTTATTTAGAGACTCCATGCTGCTTTTTTCATTTGTAAAGCTGAAATTATTGCCCCTAAGATTGTTAAGAGTATAACAATGTGCAATTGGTGGGGATTCATCTTCTATCTTCCTATCATCTTCACACAGTGTTACTGTAGATCCTGCATATAGTGATTAACAAATTGGTTTATTAATTTTTAGAGTTTCTTCACATATCCCAGTGTCAGAATATTAAACTTTTTAATCATATATGTTGAACTATTATAATTCTGCAAAATGATATTGGCTAAATTTTATATTAATAAAATATTCTTTTATTAAAATATTTATTTTAAAAATATTATGGTAGGAAAGGAACCAGTGATTTACTTGCTTGGGATCCCCTGTTTGGTGGACTTTCTCTTGATTCATCTTCAGCTTCACTAGCTTCATCAACATCAGGTAAATATATATACATACATATAGATTTTAAACTGAGGAGTTCAGTAATTTTTCTAATTAATTAATTATATTTATGATAAAAATATTTTAACTTGTCTTCAGATCATATTGCCAGATAAAAGTGATTTTATACTATTGTTGTTTTTTAACTTAGCTTAACTTAGCTTAAAAACATATATATATATATATATATATATTTTATTGATATTTTACAGAGAGGAAGGGAGAGAGATAGAGAGCTAGAAACGTCGATGAGAGAGAAACATCGACCAGCTGCCTCTTGCACACCCCCTACCGGGGATGTGCCCACAACCAATGTACATGCCTTTGACCGGAATCGAACCTGGGACTTTTCAGTCCGCAGACCGACGCTCTACCACTGAGCCAAATCGGTTTTGGTCTGGGCCTATGGTTTAAACCATAAAAATTTAACATATTAGTGGGGGAAAAACCTGATGTTTATTTGTAGGCATCAAATAATCTTATTGTTTATAGATAAAATTCAACTGTACAGATATGCATTAATGTAAACCACTGCTTTCTTGATAGACATTTACATTGGATCTAATTTTCTAATATTATGAACATTCATCAGTATAACAAGTTTTGTGCACATGTCTCATAATATCCATATAATAATTTTTAAATATGAGAATTATGAGTTACAAGGTATGATCATGGCTCCTTATTGCTAAACTGCTTTCCAGAAAGGTTTTAGCACTCCCTAAGCAATTCCCAAGTCTGAAAGAACTTGATGAATACTTTTTAATTGTTTTGGCAATAATATGTTAAGCTTCTCTTTTCTTCAAAATATAAAATTCCATTTGCCAACACTCAAAGCAGTCATCAAAAAAAATGCATCCTATAAAATAAAAGCCTAATATGTTAAATGTCCAGTCATCCATTCAACCAGTCAAAGCACAATATGCTAATGATATGCCAAGGCCACTCAACCGCTTGCTATGATGTGTACTGACCACAAGGGGGCAGACATTTGACCAGTTGCTATGATGTGCACTGACCACCTGGGGGCAGATGCTCCCACTGGTAGCTTAGCTTGCTGCTGGGGTCTGCCCATTTGGGACAGAGTGAGACAGGCTGGACACGCCCTGGAGCCCTCCTGCGATTCCTCCCCAGCTGGCCAACCTCCCGCATCTCTCCCAAGCCCCGGTTGTGCACTGACGCGGTTCCTCGGCCTGGCCTGTGCCATCTCACAATCCAGGACTCCTTGGGATTTTGGAGAGCCAGTTTTGGCACGATCACACAGCCAGGCTAAGGGACCCCACTGGTGCATGAGTTTGTGTACCGGACCTCTACTGTTTAATAAAATCACTGCTTGTTCAAAGCAAGGAAATAAAATTTCTCTAAGTTGCTCTTCAACCTTCTCTGGGATTTTAGAAATGCCATACATGTAGTATTGGGGGTTAAGGGAGTGCTGGAATGGTGCGAAAGAACTTGAATCAGTTGAGATTCTGCTATATCACTCTGCTAGGAGTTACATATGTGTTATTTTTACTTTCACTTCATTAACTGCTGCACGAAGTTGTTTTTATTGTCCCCATTTTATAATATCAGGAACTTCTCTAAGATTATATAACTAGTAAATGATGAATAGATTCAAACCTTGGTCTTACAAATTCTAAAATCTTTTACACTCTGGCATTATTAACAAAACAATAAGCCTTTTGAAACATTTTACTATTAATAATAAAATATTTTACTATTTTTAAAATTATATATTTTAGGTATTGATTTTTTTTACAGAGAGGAAGAGAGAGGGATAGAGAGGTAGAAACATCGATGAGAGAGAATCATCGATCAGTTGCCTCTTGCACACCCCCTACTGGGAATGTGCCCGCCAACCAAGGTACATGCCCTTGACCGAATTGACCCCGGGACCTTTCAGTCCGCAGGCCCACGCTCTATCCGTTGAACCAAACCGGTTTAGGCAAAACATTTTACTATTAACAATGAAACAAATACTATTTAAAGTTAGACTGTTTAAAAACAAATATTTATTTATTTTTAAAAAATTTTTTGTTGATTTCAGAGAGGGAAAGATAGAAACATCAGTGATGAGAATCATTGATCAGCTAACTCCTACATGCCCCCTCCTGGGGATCGAGCCCACAATCGCAACCAGGCATGTGCCCTGACTGGAACTTTTGATTCTTGAATCGATCTTGGCTTACCTACTGAGCCACACAGGCCAGGCTAGAGACTAATATTTTAAAACAATTTTTTTTTTAAATGGTGTTTTAGGCAACATGAACCTAAAACAATTTGGAATTTGAAGGGAAAGTGATGTACCTAATTTTTATAAAACAGCAAGAGATAGTCAATAGATAGTTGAACATACTCTGAGGTGTCATTATATCCTTTCTGAATGGGCATTTGTTACTAATTAGTTTTCTAAAAATAATCTTACTAATGGGTTGTACAAGGAAACTAAAATTGTACAGGAAAAACTGAAGTTGTTAGGTCTTCCTTTTGGTTAGTGATAATGTCAAAATGGTGTTTTGTATTTAGAATGAAGAGCATCCTAAGCAGTGTTTTTCAATTTTTTTAAATATTCTTTCATAAATTATTTTTTCAAATCTTTAATAAAAATCTTCACATTGGTATCCCGGAGGCTTTAGTTATGTATGTAACTCTGCTCTTTGTTTCTCACTATTTTCTTTAGCACAGTCTCTTCATTTTCAAAAAATCTCTTTTCCTCTTGCTACCTACAAAATATTCTAAAGAATGTTTTGCCCATATCACTTTCAATTAAAAGGTATCATTTGATATTTAGTAGCCAGGATATGATAAAACACTTATTAACTTTCTATTAGTTTTAAAATTAACTTTGGTATGTAGTTTTAATTTTCCTATATAGTCTGAAAATAATGTCATAAATTATTTGCCCTTCAAAGAATATTAGTGATATTGATAGAGATAATTATTGTTTCACAGTAATTAATAGCACCACCAGAGAGCACTATAAGTTTTCTTTTGCTTCATGATCACAAAGTGAGTGGATTTCCTTTATTGATAAAGTTGTTACAAGTTCATCTCTCCAGTGTAGCTCAGACAGCATTCCAGAGATTGCACTGGAAAGCTGAACATGCCTCTGGGTTTCCTGATGCTTTGGATGAGAGATCTTCCAACACCCGCATCTCTGCGGATCAGAGTGGCCTTTGCCATCATGTCACATGTCCTGAAAAATTACTGACAAAAGAAGCTGACAATGTTGCTGATCTTTCTTTTGCATCTTCATCATTGCTTCTCGAGTCTAGAAGTATCTTTCTTTATTCAGGTAAAGAATGGTATGGGAAACATGCCTTGTCTGTTCTCTGTAGGCATTATCAGAGGGTAGATTAGCTCCTATCTGCTGTTTCTATCCTTCTGTCCTTTACAGGCCACTTCTTATTTCTTCATATCCTGTATCTAATGGGTATTTCTTGGAAGTGAGCTTCACCATCATCACCACCACCACTACCAAAACCCCACAATTAAGACATGTAAGCTTGTAAACAGTTGTAGTAATCTCCTTCAAAGGCTTCTGGAAGCAGTACCTAATTGGTATATGCAGGTAGATTCATTTATAATGTATACATTTATTGTTAATTTATAATTAATAGATTAATTTATAAACAGTTGTGTTAGTTTTATTGGCTTTCCTCAAACAGCGATTTCTGATTATTTGGAGAAGCTGAACTTAGATGCTTTTAGTAGGCTTAGTTTTGAGTCAGTTTGAATGCCATTTAGAGGAGCACATGATTAGTCAATAATGAAGTTTCAGATGTAAATGAAGTTGTTAGGCTCTCTCACAAGTTTGAAATAACTTGAATATTGGCCAGTGATGGTTTCATTAATAATGAACATGTCTTTAAAGCAAATGCATCATAGCACAGGGAAGAGATATGTCTCAGGTTAGTACACGTTTCTCCCAATGTATAGCTTAACGTAGGAGTGCAGCATGAAAGAACTGCTGCTGACTGGAAGCAGGCAGCAGCCTTAGAAACTAAACTTCATTTTTTACCAGCTTTCCACTGTTTTTCTTCAAGCAACCTAAAAGATGCCTATATGTATTCCTTCATATGATAGGATTAGAGAGCCCCATCGCATTTATTTTGTCCTGTGTCAACTATCTTTTTTCTTTAGGTTGCTTCCTGCCACCTCCATGTTCTTCCTTTTTATGCCTCCATTCCTCCATTCCTGACCAAGGCCCTCAGCTTTACCTGTTGTTTCCCCATGCATATCCTTAGACCATTTCACATATTTTTAACTTTACACATCTGTAAATTTATAAAGCTTACTAAAATATTTTTTCTTCCCATCCGTATTCTTCAGTTTCTGAATTATGTTACTTTTGATGATATATACTTGAATTCAATTAATTAATTTCTACCATGGTGAGTTATTTTTCAAGTTAGTATTTGATTTATAAAATTACAAAATTTGCAACTGGTGTTGAAAAACAGTGAACATTAAATTTATATAGGATTTAGGGAAAGTTAGATTATTTTTAATACTCAACAAAAATGAATTAGAATGATTTAGGGAAATTTTTATCTTATTTTTAAAGATATTTTTATAGATTTAAGAGAGGAAGGGAGAGGGAGAGAAAGAAACATCAGTAATGGGAGAAAATCATTGATCAGCTGCCTCCTGCACGACCCCTATTGGAGATCGAACCCGCAACCCAGGCATGTGCCCTTGACAGGAATCGAACCCAGAACCCTTCAGTCTACAGGTCAACACTCTATCTATTGAGCCAAACTGGCTAGGGAAATTTTAAAAATAAATATAATTTTCATACTTTTATCACAAAAGTTAAAATGTGGTTCAATTTAAAAGTCAAATTACAGTTTTGAAGGTAAGTGGTTGATTTAGAGTTCATGTTCCTATTTTGAAGGTGTTTCAAAGGCTTGGTCCGTCATTACTATCTGTCAAGTAGGTGTTTGGGCAATAAATTAAAGACCTTAGGCCTTAAGTTGTTTATTTACATCAGCTATTATATGTATAAATAATTGAAACAGGAATATAACTTATATGTGTCAGTTTTCTTAAAAATTTAATGACTTTTTTCCAGGATAATATTGGTAGCTTCAAAAAGAATATATTTCATTGATAGGCTCTCAGTATTTCACCAAATACCTTTTTTTTTTTAAACTTCTGAAAAATGAACCTTGAATTTTAACAGTTCTCTATAATAGAATGTGTTTATGTCAGGATTGCTACATACTAATAATTTTCTTCAAATTTTCTTTCCCCCCCACCAGCCAGGCCCACAACGCCTCTTTCTGTAGGCACCATTGTCCCACCTCCGAGGCCCGCTTCCAGACCAAAGCTTACTTCAGGCAAACTCAGTGGGATTAATGAAATAGTATGTACTCAGGTGTTTCTCTTTTTTAAAAAACTATAACTGTTTTTGATTTAAGATGCAAATGATATCTTCCTTTACAGTTAAATGCTTGCAATTTTCTACTGGAGTTTTCAAAGTATAGAAGGGTTTTCCCCAACAATCGTTCCTTCATTCCTCCATCTTACCTCATTATCATACCTGTGGATCAAGACATTAAGACAAAAAAAATTTCTGAGAAAGTTGGTACATTATAAAAATACTATTCAGTACCCACTGTTTCATAGCTGAGAAGCTCTTTTTATAGAATTGTCCTTGCTTCTTAGACTTTAAAAGTATATTGCCAGGGAAGTCCTGGAGGGCATCTAGTTCAGCTTTCTTTACTTTGTATAAAAGGGTACTAATTCACATCACTCAATTGACTTCTTCATATTAAATACATATTGCTGTAAAAGAAGAAAAGGAAAAAAAGCATTGGTTGTCAGATAGTGAAAGAAATTTTATGGGGTCTAGTCAGAGTGAGGCTCTCCCAAATCAGTCTCTTTGCCTCTGATCTAATTGCCAGAATTAAATTTCTGAATGTCAAGCTTAATCTTTTTCTCCTGATATACATATCCAGTGTTTCATGTGATTGAATATTTTAGCTGCATGTACAGGGCTTTGATGGACTGCCTGCATTACCAGATGAACTGTCCAACTTTCTCTTCTCTGCAGCCTAGATTCCAGCCGCTTAAAACTTTCCACTGTTCCCCAAACACATCATGCTCTTTTATACATCCATGTCTTATTATGCCTATATCTGAAATGCCCCTCAGTTTTCTGTTAGATCCTGTTAAATATCACCACATAGATAGAGCCTTCTTCGATTATTACTTTTCCCTTGGTGGATTTAATCATTCTCTTTCTTTTTTAAATATATTTTATTGATTTTTTACATAGAGGAAGGGAAAGGGATAGAGAGTTAGACATCGATCAGCTGTGGGTAGGTGCGCGCAACCAAGGTACATGTCCTTGACTGGAATCGAATCTGGGACCCTTGAGTCCTCAGGCTGACGCTCTATCCACTGAGCCAAACCAGTTAGGACCATTCTCTTTCTTATACTCATATTTTGCTTATGTTTTTCTTAGTGCACAAATCACATTGTATTTCCCTCCCCCTCACAAGCCGTACTTTTTTTGTGTGTGCCCCCGTTACTGGACTATGCCATGGTCAGTTTCATATCCTTAATACTTTGCATAATGCCTGGCCTATTACAAAATATTCCATGACTAAATGGAAAGGCTTGAGCACCAATGTTAAAATGGTGACATCTTTCTTTTACAGCCCTATTCCTAATGAACAGACTTAGTGGAAGTGAAGGACTAAATACTAGCTGCTAAGGAGATGGTTATTATTTAAGTAATACAAAAAATTGTTACATCTTAATAACTGGGCAGTACTTTCTAATTTTCATGAAAGTTATATCTGTAAATTTATATTCATGAAATGAAGTGGACTAATTTTAGTGTATGAATGTTTATAGGGTTTATTTTTCCTTTACCTCTTATTTAATGTTTTATTTTTCTATTAGAGTTGAGGTACAGTATAGTTTCAGGTGATTGGACATTTAATAATGTACAAAGTGATCATTCTGATAAATTAAGTACTATCTAACACCATACCTATAGTCAATTATAATATTATTGACTCTATTTCTTGTGCTGTACTTTACCACACTATGACTATTTTGTACCTGCTAATTTGTACTTTTAAAATATATTTTATTGATTTTTTTTTTTTTTTTTTTTTACAGAGAGGAAGGGAGAAGGATAGAGTTAGAAACTCGATGAGAGAGAAACATCAATGAGAGAGAAACATCAATCAGCTACCTCCTGCACACCTCCTATTGGGGATGTGCCCTTAACCAAGGTACATGTCCTTGACTGGAATCGAACCTGGGACCCTTGAGTCCGCAGGCCGACACTCTATCCACTGAGCCAAACCGGTTAGGCTAATTTGTATTTTTTTAAAAATTCTGATTTTGAAAGTATTATATATGTCCCCATTGTCCTCTCTAAGCCTGCCCCCTGCCTTTTGTTTTTCAAGTCCCTTAAGTAACAGGACAGGAACAGTGTCTTGTTCACTGCTTTGTATCTCCATGGCCTGATACTTAGTAGGCACTAAATAAATATTGTATTTGCTTAATTCTTTTATAAACAGGAAAAGGTTATTTTTAAGTAAGCATAATATGCCTTTTTTTAAAAAGTGAAACACCTCAGGAAGTATTGCTAATGTATTATTGGAACCATTAAGAATTTGGGAGGGAAAAATTCACTTACCATAATAAATGAATTAGAACAATGTTTTTTATATTTGTTTTTATGTTAAACTAGAAAAGTGGGAAGACAATAAAATTAAGATTTTCTCAAACCTCTGTATGGTGGTAACTTTCTCAATGAGGAAGCCATTTCACCCATTCAAAGTGTACAATTCGATGTTTTTAGTATATGATTTCAATTATATTTAAATTGCCAGTTTTAGAACATTTTCATCACTTGAAAAACAAACATCCAGGGCAGTGTGGTTCATTGGTGAGCTTTGACCTATGAACCAGGAGGTCATGGCTTTTGTTTTGTTTTTTAATTTTTTTATTAAGGTATTACATAGGTGTCCTTATCCCCTCCAAACTCCCACACAGGGGGGTGAGGGCATGAGTGAGAAATATTTGCAGCAAATAAAGTAAAGGGTTAGTGAAAACTCAGCTAATACTAAATCCTCCCAAAACTAAAGCAGACAATGCTAATACATACAACTCATAAAAGGGGAAATGCCAATTTTTTTTAACCTATCAAATTGGCTAAAAGTTAAATTATTTTCTCCTTCTCCTAAGGCCCATCCATTCATTGTTGGCAAGGGTGAAGGGAAATATTTTCTCGTATTTATAAAGTATTAAAGTCAATAAGCCTTTTTGGGAAACAGACAGTAAGTGTGGAAAGTCTTCATACTGTTTAAATTAATCATTTGACTTCTGAGATTTTATCTTAAGCATACTTTCTGAAATACAGAAAATGCTTTATGGACAAAGATTCTCTTGACAGCATTATTTTAAAATAACCTTTCCAGCTTTTACTACAGCCTCAAAAATTATTTGATCTATGCATCTCTAATTTTGAGTTTTAAAATATTCACATTATAAATTTGGTTTAAGTATATTAAGATGAAATGTACCTGATACCTAGTAATCTTTTTATGACAATGGAGGAACTGTCTTACCATATTGATAAATAACTCTTTGTTTTTAAGCCCAGGCCATTCAGCCCACCTGTAACTTCCAATACCAGCCCACCTCCTGCTGCTCCGTTAGCCCGGGCAGAAAGTTCTTCCTCTATCTCCTCCTCTGCTTCATTGAGTGCTGCCAATACTCCCACAGTAGGTAAGGGATTTTCATGGATTACATGCGAGAGCTGGCATCCAAAGTGTGATCAGGCTGAGGGTTTGTTGTTGTTTGTTTGATGGGCTGGTGATGACTTTTAACGTTAGAAATTTGGGTTTCCTGGAAAACACACCTGGCATTATCAAACTAGTTACATTTTTCTTTTCTTATTCATAGTTTATTATCCAAATAGGAGAATTTTAACCATGGTTAACACTGTTAATGCATCAAATTTACCTAAAACGAATACAAAATAACACTGAATATAAACAGTAATTGAAAAAAAAAATGCATCAACTTTATAAACCAACCAGTATAAATACTGTAGTTGATTGCAAAATGTAATGTAGCCCTGTCTACCATGACTGATACTTGCATTCTTATCGAAGTTTATATTTTAAAAACAATCGATTCAATGGGGAGAGAGTTTGTTTGCAATGAATAATTTTTTTTTCTATAAGAATTGAAATTATGAAGATTTAAAAGTAGGTATTAGGGCATAGCCATACAAACCTAAACCTCACTGAACAATGTCAGTAGTACATTTAAATATGTTTCTCAATAATGATTTGATATACCTTTATCCAATTTTTCCTGCAAATTCTTATTACCTTTCTCCCTACTGTTAATACAGTAAACAAAGCAGCTGTGTTTTGGGAGGAACAACTTCTCACCAAAGTTATAACTGTCCCCATTGCTGCTGCTTCTAAGTAATAATGGATTTATCCTCAATAATGTACATCACTGATTTGTAACATAAGTTAGTAATGCTCAAAGTGTGGTCCTTGGACCTGCAGCATCTGTCTGCATCACTTGCAAACTTAATAGAAACTAAAGGCCCAGTGCATGGATTTGTGCATCAGTGGGGTCCCTCAGCCTGGCCTGTGCCCATTCTCAATCCAGGACCCCTCAGGGATGTAGTAGTGCACGAAGCAGCAGGCTGGGGAGCACTGCTGTGGAGCTGGGAGAGGCTCATGTCTCTGCAGCTGTGTCAACAGCCCTCAGCCTGGCATCTAGCACTCCTCAATCAGCTGAGTGGTGCTCCGGCACACTGACCACCAGGGGGCAGCTCCTGCGCATCTTCCCCCTGGTGCTCAGTGCATATCATAGCAGCCAAACAGTCGGTTACTTAGGCTTTTATATACAGACAGTTCTTGGGTTACATGAGACTCACTGCACGTCGTTTTGTGGTTACGTTGCCATCTCTCATATATATATATATATATATATATATATATATATATATATATATATATATATATTTCGGTCATTTCGATATATGTACATATTTGCTTTATGTTTTTATTATTTATTTATCACAAGTAAAGGTCAAGAATTGTTATCTTTCTTTAAATTTTTTTTTTACTATTTCACTTCATTACTGCTGTGTATGTGCTCCATGTGAATGACGTAGGTGCTTAATTAGGTGGGTTCTGACTTAGGGCAAACTGCGTTATGTCATGCCTTAGGAACAGATCTCCGATGTAACCCAAGGACCTACTGTATATAGATATAACCTTTTAAATCAGAAATGCTGAGAGTAGGGCTAGCAGTCTTGAACAGGCCTTCCAAATAATTCTGATGCATGATAATTATGAGAATCACAGCCCTAAGTAAGCTGATTTAAATATATCTAATTAGATTTTCAAAACATAGGAGAAATGCCTTTGTATCTGTGGCCATTGTAAAAATGGCATAATGTAGGCTAAAATGAGATAAAAGTGATTTCTAAATGTCTGAACATGATGTTAACCATCTTCATATGTATAACAAGCTTGTCTTTGCTATAACAGCAATTTCTTATATTTTTTTGTATATGTGGTTTTGTTAATCTGTTTCTGAAGGTTTTCTTTTTGTGACGAAAATGAATTTTGATTGAGTTGGTACATGGTTTGTAGTTTGATTCAGTGTGGCCAGTAGAACCACAAGTAGGTAAGTGACTATGATGATGCAGGCAGGATATGTGTGGATTTTGTACGACAAAGGTTCTTTAAGGTCTACCTAAAAAATTATCTTTATTATGATGCTTATTCAATTCTTTGCTTAGATATAAATTTTTTATTCTTACTGTTTCTTGAAAGTATTGCGATATTTTGTTTTATTTAAATATGATAGAAGATGATAATTTGATTGGGACACTCTCTGAAATTGAAAAGCACTGTGAGACTTCACAAGGTATTGTATCAAAAGCAAATGTATATATATGTTAACTAATTATCCTAAAGTGTCTCTAAAAATACTTTGTTATCTAAAATCTTCTTTTCCAGCATTATGTGGTGTCTCAGAAATCAAGAATAACTCTTAAGGTTTAACTATCTCAATTTTGTACTAATAATGTTCAGTTTGCTATACAGGCTCCATTGATATCAAATCCCCGATGATAAAAACACAATATTTTTGCATTATCTTCCATCTCCCTGTTCTCTCAACATTGAGAAATATCAATAAGTCTTAACTCTAAAGCTATTGGAACCACAGAAAAATTATAAAAGAAGCAGAAAGAATGTCAGTTTTAAAGCATTGTTTTTCCATGCCTCCTCAGCAAAGTGTCAGGCACATGTTAGTGGCTAATAAAATAACTAGTATGATTTTGTGAATAAATTTTTTTTATTATTGGCTTTTTAATTTTCATCTGGAATTTTAAGTTGTCTTATTTGGGTGGGGAGTTACTTTTCCTAGTGACATAGAAGCAAAGTTCTTGTTGCCAAGTATTTTTCCAATTAAAGAACTTTCTAAGGCAAAATTCCTTCAAATTCTTGAATATCACAAAATCTTCCTGGCCTTTAAAGGTAACAAAAGATCTTTCTTACTATTTGTAGGATCTCAGGTTTTGTTGTGAGGCAGAGAAAGCCAGTACTGATTTTTGTCAGAATTGATCCTCATCCTAGCTGGTTTAACTCAGTGAAGAGAGCCTTGGCCCACAGACTGAAAGGTCCTGGGTTCAAGTGTGGTCAAAGGCACATACCCTGTACCTTGGTTGCAGGCTCGATTCCCCAGCCCCAGTTTGGCCTGTGCAGTATGCAACTAATCAATGTCTCTCTCACAGTGATGTTTCTGTCTCTCCTCATCTTTTCCACTGTCTAAAAATCAATGGAAAAATACCCTCAAGTAAGGATTAACAACAAAAAGTAACTCAGTCTTCTTTCACTTAAGTTATCAGCTCTGAAATGAAAAATATCTGATGGTTATTAACATTGTGCGACATTTGTATAATAAAAATGTACATTCAAATTTATATTACCTAGGTCAACATAAATATAAATTTGAATGTACATAAATATGTTGACCTAGGTAACTCATGTTTTAAATAAGAATGAATTACTGTAATTATTCTATTGACTTTAACAAATTGCATCACTTTTATAAATTGCATCACATTATATATTAAATGAAGGATAAGTGGGAAGAGGACTTGAGTAAGGAAAAAATAACTACAGTGTACTACTTGGTACGATTTTTCTATTATGAAGTAAACCAGATATTTAGTTTACATTTAAAAAAACTTGAACACATCCATAGATTTAACTTTGTTTACATTTTATTATGCTTTTAAAACACTGCTTCATTATGATTTTATCCTAAAGGTATCTGAACTTTATGTCAGGAAAGTTATAAAAATGTTATTACATTTATCAAGACAAGGCAATTTGGGAATATAATACAAGCATTAGAGAAAGAAGGGGTAAAAGAAAATAATAATAGAAAAATCCAGTTTAATGCCCTGATGTATATAATGGGTAGAACTTGAAAAGAATGCCGTATCTGAATGATTTTGAAGCCATATTTTAGTAATCTTAGTTCTTCAGATAAAGGACTTTACCTTCTGACATTCTTTAACCCAACTCTTCTGTGTCTTGACATTTAAAAGAAAAAGTCACTGAGGCATGTTTTCCTGATTTATTTATTTGGTCCTTGGTATTATTTATTCTATATCTTCAATCCCCAGATTTTACTTGGGGTGTCTTTGAAACCAGTAATGGAGTCATTTGTGAGAAGCTAACATTGTGGATATACCTGTCTTGGTATTTAGTAAATGTTTTTCGGCAGGATTTAACAAATGAATTGTCTGTATTCTAGGTGTGTCACGAGGTCCCAGCCCGGTCAGTCTTGGAAATCAGGACACCTTACCTGTGGCAGTCGCCCTTACAGAATCTGTTAATGCCTACTTTAAAGGAGCAGATCCCACCAAGTTAGTTTTAAAAATATATAAATATACTACTGTGTGTGTTGGGGGTTGGGAGAGAAGAGAATGTGGTGGTCAGTTTTAAGAATTATGTTTGAATCTGTATAAGTTAGGGTTTTCTATTTGTTTTCTGTTTTTTTGCTATCAAATATAGTCATTTAAGGATTGCCTTTCAAATAGAAAAATCGCTATAATCAGTAGTAGTGATTTTTCCCTCAGTTAATATTCTTGCCCAGCCTTTATGACCAGTATGACACATCTGTTGCTTTACATATCCGTAAGCAGGATGATGTTTTAGATGAGGCTAGAACTTTGAATCTTGGCCCAATATATATCTTTTGTGAAGAGAGCCCTAGAGTGCATGTTTAATATCTGAGACCTTATTTTAAGAAAATGGTATTTGGATGAATGACCATCTCTATTTTCCACGGAATATTATTCATTCAACCTACATTCATTCATTAAATATTTGAGTACCTATTATGTATAAGACTGTTATAAGTTTGCATTATCATGAGAGAAACAGTTTCTTTATTAGGTTTCTCTCAATAATGCAAGCTTAGGAGAGAAGAACTAAAGTATCCTCAGCACAGTTTTACATATAGTAGGCACTCAAATGCTAGCATTTGATGACTGAATATATATAGAATGAATAATGTTATATTAGGGGTATTGATATATGCTATGAAGAAAAATAAACCAGGGTAAGGTGCTGGACAATTGCAATAGATGGCTACTATTTTATATGTAACTTTCTGTCTCTCTCTGGCTGCTTTTAAGATTCTTGTTTTGTCAATGGTTTTTGCCAATTTAATTATAATGTGCCTAGGTGTTGGTCTTTGGGGATTCATTTTGTTTGGGATTCTGCGAGCGTCTTGGATTTGTGTGGGTTTTTTCTTCTCTATCTCAGGAAAGTGTTCTGTCATTATTTCTTGAAATACTTTTTCCATATCTTGCTCAGTTTCCTTTCCTTCTGGGACCCCTATTATTCTAATATTGTTTTGTTTTGTATTGTCCCAAAGCTCCCCTAGGCTCTCCTCCTGTTTTTTGATTTTTTTTTTTTCTAGCAGCTGCTCTAATTGGGTATTTTTTTTTCCATCTTGTCTTCTAGCTCACTGATGCGGTCCTCCGATTCTTCTAGTCTACTCTTGATGCTTTCTATTGAGTTCTTCATAGTAGCGATGTCATTTTTCATTTCTTCTTGGGTCACCTTCATTTCCTCGTGGTTCTTCTTCAGATCCTCTTGGGTCTTACTCATGTTGTCAAATTTGTCTTCCATTCTTTTTAGCCATTTCATGATCATTACTCTGAATTCTTGCTCTGGTAGGTTGCTTGCCTCTAACTCATTTAATTCCTTTTCTGGTGCTGCCTGATTTTCTTTCATGGGCGGGTTGTTTCTTAACCTCCCCATGATCTCTGTTTTTAGGATGTCTGGTTATGTAGTTCTCTCTCTCCTACTTAGATTTAAAAATACAGCACAACCAGGTACAACACACAAGGCACTGAACAGAAATGTGTTTGCAATATTAATATCCTCCAATAAAGGTGACTAGAACCCAGCTAACAAAATCATACAATCAAATAAAAAGAATAAGCAAACCAATCTTACAAAAAAGCATAAAACTTTGTTATAGTTAGCATTCAACATACAACTACAAAGGGGTAGAGAGAAGGATTGGTTTTATTTTTTTTTTTTGTTGTTTTTTTTTAGGACAGCGACAAGGTAGTTGTGAATGGGTTTGGAGTTAGATATACACAGGTAGGATGAAATTTTAGGAGGGGGTAAATAGAAAAAATAGGGAAAATCTAGAGCAGTAAAGGGTTAAAATAAGCAGAACACCAAAGGGAAAGGGTTAGGAAGAGAGTGATGGCATAAAGGTAGGGTTGAGTTAGAATAGAGCATTGGAGAAGGAAAGGTATAAATAGTCTGAAGACTAGTAATCCCGAAGGGGGGGAAAAGAGAAAAGAATTTTTTTTTTTTTAAAAAAAAGGTATATAATATGGCACTTAAAAGATAATAATGAAAATAAACAAAAGATAATAATGAAAATAAACAAAAGAAAATAAGATAAAAAAGGTAAAAAGTAAAATAGTAGTAGTAATAATATTGATTACATATAAAAATGAATTAAAAAGGTAAAATCAACTGAGGGAAGATGAAAAAATAATCTCTTTTTTTTTAAAAATATTTTTTATTAAGGTATTATCTGTGTACATAGCTTATCATTGCCCCCCCCCCCATAGATGCCCTCCCTCCCCAGAGTTTTGTGTCCATTGGTTGTTCTTATATGCAAGCATACCAGTCCTTCGGTTGATCTCTTATCTCCCCCAGATCTCCCTACCCCCCCCCCCCCGCTGTCATTTGGCAGTCTGCCTGTTGTTTTTACTGTCACTATATCTATCTTTCTGTTCATTCGTTTATAATGTTCTTTAATATCCATAAATGAGTGAGGTCATGTAGTGTTTCTCTTTCATTGACTGGCTTATTTCACTCAGCATGATGCTCTCCAATTCCATCCAGGTTACTGCAAATGATGAGAATTCCTTCCTTTTTATGGCAGCATAGTATTCCATGGTGTAGATGTACCATAGTTTTCTGATCCATTCATCTGCTGACGGGCACCTAGGCTGTTTCCAAGTCCTAGCTATTGTAAATTGTGCTGCTATGAACATAGGGGTGCATATATCCTTTCTGATTGGTCTTTCTAGTTTCTTGGGGTATATTCCTAGTAGTGGGATTACTGGGTCAAATGGGAGTTCCATTTTCAGTTTTTTGAGGAAGCTCCATACCGTTCTCCACAGTGGTTGCACCACCCTGCAATCCCACCAGCAGTGCAGGAGGGTTCCTTTTTCTCCACAACCTCGCCAACATTTGTTGTTTGTTGTTTTGTTGATGTTGGCCATTCTGACAGGTGTGAGATGGTACCGCATTGTTGTTTTGACCTGCATCTCTCGGATAATTAGTGACTTGGAGCATGTTTTCATGTGCCTCTTGGCCTTCCTTCTGTCTTCTTTTGGGAGGATTCTATTTAGGTCCATTGCCCATTTTTTAATTGGCTCATTCATTTTCCTTTTATTGAGTTGTATAAGCTGTCTGTAGATGTTGGAGATTAAACCTTTATCAGTGATATCGTTTGCAAATATGTTCTCCCATACAGTGGGTTTTCTTGTTGTTTTGTTGATGGTTTCTTTTGATGTAAAAAAGCTTTTTATTTTGATGTAGTCCCATTTGTTTATTTTCTCCTTAGCTTCCATTGCCCTAGGGTTAGTATCAGTGAAGAAGTTCTTTAGGCATATGTCTGAGATTTTGCAGCCTGTGGATGCCTCTAGTATTTTTATGGTTTCCCGTCTTATGTTTAAGTCCTGTATCCATTTTGAGTTTATTTTTGTGTATGGTGTAAGTTGGTGATCTAGTTTCATTCTTTTGCATGTCTCTGTCCAATTTTCCCAACACCATTTATTGAAAAGACTGTCTTGGCTCCATTGTATGTTTGTGTCTCCTTTGTCAAATATTAATTGAGCATATTGATTTGGGTTGATGTCTGGATTCTCTAATCTATTCCATTGATCAATATGTCTGTTCTTGTGCCAGTACCAGGCTGTTTTGAGAACAGTTGCTTTGTAATACAGCTTGAAATCTGGTATTGAGATTCCTCCTACTTTACTCTTATTTCTCAAGATTGCTGAGGCTATTCGGGGTCTTTTATTGTTCCAAATGAATTTTTGGAGTGTTCTTTCTAGGTCTGTGAAGTATGTCCATGGTATTTTCATGGGGAGTGCATTGAACTTGTATATTGCTTTGGGAAGTATGGACATTTTGATGATGTTGATTCTACCAATCCATGAACATGGTATGTTCTTCCATCTGTTTACATCTTTCTCTATTTCTTTTTTCAGTGTCGTGTAGTTTGCTGCATATAGGTCTTTTACCTCCTTGGTTAAGTTTATCCCTAGGTATCTTAATTTTTTTGGTGCGATGGTAAACGGGATTGCTTTTTTAGTCTCTGTTTCTGTAAGTTCACTATTGGTGTAGAGAAATGCCATTGATTTCTTGGCATTGATTTTGTATCCTACTACATTGCCAAATTCGTTTATTAAGTCTATTAGCTTTTTGATGGAGTCTTTTGGGTTTTTTATGTACAATATCATGTCATCTGCAAATAGTGACAGCTTTACTTCTTCTTTTCCAATTTTGATGCCTTTTATTTCCTCTTCTTGTCTAATTGCAATGGCGAGTACTTCCAGTACTATGTCAAAGAGGAGTGGTGAGAGTGGGCATCCCTGTCTTGTTCCTGTTCTTAGAGGGAATGGTTTTAGTTTTTGCCCATTGAGCATGATGTTGGCTGTGGGTTTATCATATATAGCTTTTATTATGTTGAGGTATGATCCTTGTACTCCCACCTTGTTGAGAGTTTTTATCAGGAAAGGGTGTTGGATTTTAAAAAATAATCTCTTGAGTAAACTTTGCAACTGGTGTAAATAAAAAAACAACAAAAAATTAAACAATTAGAAAATCAAAATCAAAAATTAAATAAAATTTGCAGTAATGAAGGTCATTCACTTCCTCTGTTGTTCTGTCTAGCTCACCAGTTCCCAGTCTGGGCGGTATTTGCAGTTCCCTGTGTTTCTTCGGTGTTGTAATCAGGTCCTGATTTTTAAGCAGTTCTAGAGTTCATATGTACTTTAGCCTCTAGGTGGCAGTGTTTCTGGGTTGACCTCCAGGTTTCTGAAGCCTTTCTAGCTTCCTTCCCCCCCCCCCCGCCCCCTCCCTGATCTATGGAGGGGTGTGGGTGGGGCAGGACGAGCCAACCGCACTCCCCTGTAACTCTCTCGGGGTCAGATCCAAATGTGCTGTTCCTTAGATATTCTCCCCCCCCCCCCCCCCCCCCCCCCCCCACTTAGGAGCCCTGTCCACAGTTAGGAGTGCCTCCAGCCCAAAACCCTGGGGTTTCTTGTAAACCCAGGCTCAGTCCTTCAGCCTCCGTGCGCCTGGCGCATGTGGGGGACTCACCGGATATCTGCGAAATCTGACCTTTTTGCCTTCGGGTGGAGCGCTCCTTTGAGTTCAAGTGTTTGCGCCGATTGTGGTCAGCGTTTTGGGGCTCATAGCTGCTTTCAGTCTTTGCGGCTGTGGATATTCAGGCCTCTGACACTAACCTCTTCCTGTCAAGATGGCGAGTTTTCCCCGTCCGCGCCGGTAGGTAGGTCCGGGAAGGGACCCAGCTGTGGGTGCTTAACTGTCAGGGGCACCCTGATTAGCCGACCCCCAGTTTCCCGGTGTTTGCCTTTCTTTTGGCTTGCTGACAAGCACGACCCTCGACTGCTCTCTCTTTCCTCTTTGGGACCAAGCTCAGACCCTGACTACCTGTTCTTCCGCCATTTTCTCCTCCTCTCAGATGGCTACTATTTTAAACAGATGTTTGAAAGACATTGAGGAGTAAGCCATGCAGGTATTGAAAGGAAGATCATTCCAGTGAGTGTAAGGGACTGAGGTAAAAGCATGGTTGGCGTATTTAAGAAACAGCAAGGAGAGCCAGGTCATTGAGTAGAAGCAAACAAGGAGGAGAGCAGTCAAAGATAAATCCATAGAGGGACTAGTTTAGGTTGGACATGATGGACAGTAATGGGTATAGAATTTATTTTACCTTATTTAAAATTTTTTATAGATTTCAGAGAGGAAGGGACGGGGAGAGATAGAAACATCCATGATGAGAGAGAATCATTGACCGACTGCCTCCCTCACACCCCCTAATGGGGATCGAGCCCACAACCCAGGCATCTGCTCTGATTAGGAATTGAACTGTAACCTCCTGGTTCGTAGGTCATTGCTCAATCACTGATCCATACCAGCCGAACTGGAATTTATTTTGAATGAGGTGGAAAGCCAGTGGAGTCTTTTTAAAAAAAAAAAAAATATATATATATATATATATATATATATATATATATATATATATATATATTGATATTTTACAGAGAGAAAGGGAGAGAGACAGAGCTAGAAACGTCGATGAGAGAGAAACATTGAGCAGCTGCCTCTTGCACACCCCCTACCGGGGATGTGCCTGCAACCAAGGTACATGCCCTTGACCGGAATCGAACCTGGGACCTTTTAGTCCGAAGACCGACACTCTACCACTGAGCCAAACCAGCCTCGGCCAGTGGAGTCTTTTAAGCAGAGGAGTAATGAGGTTAATATTTTTTAAGGAGCTAGAGTAAATGCAGGAGAGAGAGTAACCATAGAAGTTCAGGTGAGATGATGATGGCTTCTATATATGAGTATTAGTAGATGAGATGCTGAACAGAAATAAGATTCTGAATATATTTTTGAAAACAGTTGTCAAGATTTTAATGAGTGAATAGATTGCTAAGTTTGAAGTACTAGGACAACTGAGCAGAAATATTAAGTTGATAGTCAGATGCATGATTCTGGAGTTCAGGGCATAGATTTATGTTAGAGATAAAATGTCTAGTTGTCATTAATTTGTATATAATACTTAAAACCAGGGGCCTTAGACAGTAGAGAGATACCTGATGAGAACTAAGTCCTGGTACCCTCCAGTGTTTAGAAAACAGGAAGATCAGAATGATCCAGCAAAGGAATTAAAGGTAGCATGAACAAGAGAGGCGAGGAGAGAACCAGTAGAGCAGTGTCCCAGAAACTAAGTGAATAAACCCTTTCATGAAGGATGGTTGTGAAGCTATATCTGATGCTACGAACAGGTCAAGAAACATTGACCATTGACAATTTGGAGGTCATTGGTAACCTTCACAAGAACAATTTCAGCAGAGTGGTAGAGATGAAAGCCTGTTCAGGAGCAAAAAGACACCTATATACAGGAAAAGCAAATGCAGACAACTCTGAGGATGTTTTGCTTTAAGTGGAAGCAGAAAAATGGGGTAGAAGCAGAAGAGAGAGAGAATTAGAGGAGGATTTTTATTTTATTTTATCATTTATTTATTTATTTTTTAAAATAAATCTTTTATTACAATTGTTTCTCCGTTTTCTCCCCCAAAGCTCCCTACCACCCGGTCCCCTTCCCACCCTCTGCCCTTACCCCCTCTCCTCCCAATTGTCCTCATCCATTGGTTATACGACTTCAATCCAGTCTCTCACTGCTTCCCCACCCCCTTATCCTCCTGATAATTATCAGTCCACTCCCTTTCTTTGCCCATGATCCTACTATATTCACCACTTTATTCTGTTCCTCAGATTTTTTTTTTCCTTCTCTTTTCCTTTTTTTCCGTATATGAATTTCAAGTGGGACACTCTTCCCCCTTTTGTTTTTGTAGGGAAATACACCAAAGTGTTCTATAGCAAATGGCTGCAGACTGTCCAAATGTCTCAGGACCACACGAATAGAATCCGCTCCTCCTCCGGTTCACACACACGCACACACACGGGGTCCCACCGCTCCCCCGGGGCACACTGCTCTCCTGGTGTACACGGCTCCCTGGGTCCCACCACCACTTTTGGGCACACGGCTCACCCGGGGCACATGGGTCCCCCAGGTCCCACCGCTCCCACACGGCTCCCCTGGGGAGAGGAGGATTTTTATTAATTTAGTACACCTGTATGCTGATGGAAAGATCCAATATTTATGGGGGAAACTGGACCTTCAGGAAAGAGAGGGAACAACTGTAAGAGTGAAATCCTTCAGTATGTAAGAGAGGCGCTTCAGGGCACAGGTGATAGGATTGGCCTTGGGTGCATAGACTCATCAGTTGAAACAGGAGAGAAGGGAGAAGGTATGGATATAGAGTCAGATAGATTAGAAGTTCTGTAGTGAGAGTATGAGAAGGTTCTTTAAATTTCACTGAAAAAAAATCAGCAAAGGAAAGTGGCTGTGAGTAGGGGGAGGGAATATTGCAGATTAGAGGGAAAGGTGGAAGGTAAGAAAAGATGTAGGGATTGTAGTAGAATTGTCAGGTAACAGTAAGGGGGCCCAGTTGGGAGTTGTGGCTCTAGTCATGTTCAGCTCTATAGATTTAGGTGAGGAGCTGAATTTAGTGTTTTGCCAAGCAAGCATGATCAAGTGAGAAAGAAGCAAGGGAGGACTTATGCATATGAGTGTGTGTAATGATGGACTGGGACATTCCAAGATGGGAGGAAATTTGGACAAGAAGTAATGAGTGAAGGTTAGTGAAAAGGATGGTAGTAATAACATTTTGGAGGTTTTAATGAGGCTGGAGAAGTGTTTGAAATGCCATACTAGGCAGGATGAGTTAGGGGGGAAAGTGGTGATTAGATAAGTGGGGATTCTAAAGTTGAGATTATGGAGGTGCTGCAGCATAGCTGAGGTGGACTGGAAGACAGACTCATTAGAGGTGACGGGCTAAAGAACTAGGGGACCAAAATATTGAAAGGATTATCTACGTGGATATTGAAATCACTAAGAATTATGATGGTCTGTCTCTGTGCCAGTACTTACTAACAATAGGCCAGGAGCTAAAATTTTCAGAAAATGAAAGGGAGTGAAGATGACTTGAAAGGGATGGACTAGTGAGTAGAATAGTTCAATGGTATGGGTTCAAAGGAAGCTGGTGGTTTTTGGAAGGAAGAAGGAACACAGAGTTGGAAGAGGCAATGAGGAACAAGAAGGACATTTACCATGACTGCCACCCGGAGGGCCCGCTATCTGTGGCGTTTAGAAGGATAAGTCACTGCAGTGGGGGGTGTTACCTTCCGGGACAGCCAGGGGGTGGTTTTGGTAAACAAGCAGAGGAGTTATCAGTGCATCTACATTTGTGTTGAGTATGCCATTTCACAAAGATCATTTAAAAAAAATTAAACTAAAAAAATTATTCATTCATTCATAATTATGATAAATGTACATAAAATCCTTTTTAAACAAGATATGCTTTGAATGGAGATTAAAGTTTTAGTTTTAAACTATTCACAATTTTCAAATTCTCCAATTTCAGGTGTATTGTGAAGATCACTGGTGACATGACAATATCATTTCCAAGTGGGATTATTAAAGTCTTCACTAGCAATCCATCTCCAGCTGTGCTATGCTTCAGGGTGAAAAATATCAGCAGACTAGAGCAAATTCTTCCAAATGCTCAACTGGTGTTCAGGTTTGTGTACTTTTACTTTCTTTTTTTTCCTTTCTTTTTAAAAAATATATTTTACTGAGTTTCTACAGAGAGGAAGAGAGGGGGATAGAAAGCTAGAAACATCAATGAGAGAGAAACATCCATCAGCTGCCTCTTGCACACCCCCTACTGGGGATGTGCCTGCAACCAAGGTACATGCCGTAGACCGGAATCGAACCTGGGACTCTCCAGTCCACAGGCCGACGCTCTATCCACTGAGCCAAACCGGTTTCAGTTGTATTTTTACTTTAAAGGTGGAATTTCTTTTTAAGAACATTTTCTTGTGTGTGTTTTAAGACAGTACCAAAATTATTTATGATTTGAACAACTTTCTGCTGTCTTTTTTGTTTTTGATGGTGGTAGTAATTATTACATCCTTTTCCATCATTTCATCTTCCAGGCAAACTTCTGGTATATTTTATTCTTTATTCCCTAACTAGCTTTCCTTCATCCCATGTTTTGGTTCCTTTCTGCTAGTTTTTCCCAGGTCACCAAATTGTTACACAGAGGCAAAGGATAAATAAAAGTCAAATAAATAACAAAATATTTCTTATGCATGCAGTGATCCATCACAGTGTGATTCTAACACAAAAGATTTTTGGATGAACATGCAAGCTGTTACTGTCTACCTCAAGAAACTATCAGAGCAAAATCCAGCTGCCTCTTATTATAATGTAGATGTATTAAAGTATCAGGTGAGTGTCCTGTCATTGAAAAAAACCCTAAGTCTAAAATAGTAATGAATAGAATATTATAGATCATTAAATGAATGTCATACCAAATGAGGTTCATTTCAGGAATGCAAGGATGTTTCAGAATCAGAAAATATGTCAAACCTATGGAGATTTTGACCATTTGACCAGTAGCATTTTTAAGACAATGTGGACTCATGTGGGATATAATGATCAATATAATTTGATGAACAAGAATAGATCCAGAGACAAATGGCAGGGGTGGAGGTTTAGAGAGCAACCACAGGACTTGTATGAATGGGTATTGGTGTAGCCAATGGACACAGACACCGGGGCGGTGGGGGCTTGCCTGGCGTGGGAATGGCTTAGGGAAGGGGATAAGGGGGGGAAAAGGAGACATGTAAAACTTTAGACAATAAATGGTATTGATGATCAAATTCATCATCTATTTCTGGTTAAAATTTTGAGTAAATATAAATACATGAATGTGTCCTTAATCTGAAAAGACGAGCAGCATCAGACTTAATAAACCACCTAAAGCAATTAATCAAAGTCAGGAATGACTAAGACAACCATTATTTCTATTAGTATATAAGATTTTTCTGGATGTGTTAGTACAGTTAGATAAGAGAATGGAATAAGTGGTAGTAAGTATTGGAAAGCAGAAACCAAAATTATTATTACTTATAAGGAATCCGTTTTTCCTGGAAAACTCAAGAAAATCAAGTAAAAAACTTGAATATAGGAGAATTAAGTATAAGTGATCAATCAGGAAAACTAATGCAGCAAAACATTCACAATAAAAATCAGAAAGAAACATAACACAACCTCTACTGACTTGAATATAGTTAGAAATGAATACTTCATTCAATTTTAGGCAACTAATGTAAAAAAGTTTAGCTGTTTCTAATTTAACATAAATTTAGTATATTCCTAATAAAAAACCCACTTGAGGTGTTTATTTGTGTTTAGAGACTTGACAGTTATTTTCAAGATATTTCTGGAAGAATAAAGTTAAGTGCTTTAAACAGTATTGTGGATTAATGTTTTAGTTTTAATGGGAAAATTATTATAAGGCAATAGTATTTAAAATAGTTTGCAACTAGCACAATAGATGCCAGATGAATGAAACAAATTAGTGTGTCCAAAAATAGACCTAAGAATAAATGGAAAATTGTTTATATGACATAGTAGCATTTTAAGGCAATGTGGAAATGATGGTATTGGGGCAGAAGGCCAGATATTTGGGGAAATTTTAAGCTAAATTCCTAACTCCAAACTAAAATAAAATTTATGTGTCCAAGGTTTACTAATAAATGAAACCATAAAGATACTAAAATAAATTATGGGTGAATATATGTGTGTGTGTGTATGTATGATATCTATTAATATTTAATCTTGAAGTATGGAAGACCTTTCAAAGAATAGTACAATACCCAGAAACCATGCAAGAAGTGAGATATTTGACACAAAAATAAATTTGTGTATAAAATATTTAGCTAAAACAAACCCTGAACAGAATCAATATTTAATTTGAGGGAAAAGTATTTGTAATATAGACCAAAAGGCTTACTCCAAAGAGCCTTTATAAATTAGTAAGTAAAGGTGAATAACTCAATATATAGTTAACTTATGGACAGAAGCGCCATGCCAGTAGAAATTAGAACAGTGAATTTTCTATTTGTTTAAAGTATTACATATGTCTCTTTATCCCCGATTGACATCTCTCCCCTCCCCCAAGAGCAGTGAATATTTAGACAACAATGAGATACTGGTTTTAGCCCATCAGATTGATAAAAACAAAAAAGATAGCTTTATTAAGAGTGTGATCACTTGTTAGTAGTATAAATTAATGGAATCTCTTAGAAGGCAGTTCTATTTTTAAAAAATATATATTTATATTGATGTTTAGAGAGAGAAAGAACAAATAGATCAGTGGCCTTCTGCATGTCCCATACTGGGAGCTCTGACCCAGAATCAAACTGTCGACCTATCAAACCAGTACATGGGACAACACCCAACCAACTGAGCCACACTGGCCAGGGCAGATTTAACCTTTAACTCAACAGTTCCAATAGCCTGTGTTTCTAGGAAATAAATACTTAGAGTAAAAGAGTGCTGCTACCATTTAGGTTAGCTTAAACTTTATTCCAAGTATCAATTTATCATCCATCCAACAAACATTTATTATTCAGTGCTTGCTAATTGCTGAGAGTTGGATGGGAGATAGACAGTAAAAAAGTAAATAATATGTGTTTGAAAATATGTGGTATGGAAAAGTAAGAAGTGTGAAAGTTAAACTCTGAAAAATTTCTTTTTCAATGTAAATTTAAACAGGGTGATCAGAGTAGGTCTCATTGAAAGGGAGTCCTTTGAGCAAGGAACTAAAGAATTACCGTATTTGCCGGCGTATAAGACGACTTTTTGGCCCTGAAAAATATGCCTCCAAGTGGGGGGTAGTCTTATACGGCGAGTATATAACAAACTCTGTATTTTTAGTGGAAATGTTAGGGGGTCGTCTTATACGCCCAGTCGTCTTATACGCCGGCAAATACGTATTTTTCAGGGCCAAAAAATCGTCTTATACGCCGGCAAATACGGTAGAATTTTACCATTTACTGTGGATCATGTGATTAAAATTAGCCATTTGAAGTTGAAAAATATTCTAATTCCAGACTTACAGAACTTCATGGTGACACATCCATTTCTCTTGTTTTAAATCTAAGTTCTTAGAATTCTAAGATTCTTTTCTTTTTTTTTAATATATTTTATTGATATTTTACAGAGAGGAAGGAAGAGAGATAGAGAGCTAGAAATGCCAATATGAGAGAAACATCGACCAGCTGCCTCTTGCACACCCCCTACTGGGGATGTGCCCGCAACCAATGTACATGCCCCCTACCGGAATCGAACCCGGGACCTTTCAGTCCGCAGACCAACGCTCTACCATTGAGCCAAACCGGTTTCGGCTCTAAGATTCTTTATGAGAAGTATTCAAACGTTATAAACATAAATAAGAATTACTGGATAACAACAGATTCTGTGAATTTATCTACGTCATTAACTGACTTATTTACTTTTCAGGCCAAGTAATTATTTGTTTTTCTCTTTAAAGGTATCATCAAATGGTATTCAGTCTACACCTCTAAATCTTGCAACATACTGGAAGTGTAGTGCTGGCACCACAGATCTTAGAGTGGATTATAAGTACAACCCAGAAGCTATGGTGATACCAAGTGTGCTTTCCAACATACAGGTGGTGGTACCTGTGGATGGAGGGGTCACAAACATGCAGTCCCTTCCTCCTGCAATATGGTAAGTTTAGAAGATTTCTGGATTCCTGTTAAATGCGTTTTAACCTCCAATTTTTAGAACCTAAGTTATGAAAGTTTGAAAAGTTTTGGTGCATTTCCCATAGAAACTATGCTATATAAAGATGTTCATTTTACTAGTTAAGCCACAGTAATCTCAATCCAAAATAAAAAACTAGTTTTGGTGTTAATATCCAGACTTGAATGATTCAAGACAACTTTATCCTCAGGCAAATTGCTTAGCCTCTCTAAACATTTTATTTTTAAAAATAAAGATAATAATTATTTTACAAGATTAAATATAACATCTGGCATATCTGTAGGAACACATATTTAATTGGTGTTTAGTAGTATTAGATATTCTACTCTCATCTTTTAACTACCTCTCTTGTGCTATTAATATTAGTATAGACTCTAACCATTTTATAAAAGTGTGTTTATCTTGAGTAATGAACTGAGCCATCTACACATTGTTTTTCTCTAATTAATAGGAATGAGAATTATATAATTTAGTAAAAATTCCATTATTTTCACAAGGTGATACATTGAAAATAAATTTAATATTATAGTTGTTCTAGTGAAATATTTAAAACACATTTATTTATTGAGTGCCCTTTATGAATAAGTTGTAATACTAGCCACTTCATCTGAAGATATTTGTTGTTATAGGAATGCAGAACAGATGAAGGCCTTTTGGAAACTGTCTGGTGTTTCAGAAAAATCAGAAAATGGAGGTAACTGTGTGCTTGTTGGTTTTTTTTTTTTTGTTTTTTTTTTCCTAAATAATGTGAGGTCACAGAAAATGGACTTTTTAAAGCATGTTTATAGAAAGTTTTTTCCTGGAATTTTATGACTTCAGTTCTAGAATTCACCACTAGGGGGAAGTTAATACCTTAAAGAAGTTGAGATTCAGAACGGATTTTTCCTTTTCTACATTGAATATGCTTTCTCTGTGAGGAAGAACTTTATAAATGTTAAGTAAATGCTTCTTATGTTCACATGTTAACATTAAATTTAATTCATTAGGTATTTTCTCTTAAAGAGGTAGAACTCTTTATTGCAACTAGGTAACTTGGTAACTAATTGAAAGTGATTTAATACACTCTTTTGCTCACTGTTAATGGAGTCCTTCTAGAAATCATGTAGAAGCTTTCAGGCTATAAAAAGCCCCTTTGTGAAGTAAAAGCAAAAATAAATGAATGGGACTACATCAAATGAAAAAGTTTTTGCCCTGAAAAAGAAATCATCAACAAAACAAAAAGGCAACATATGCAAATCAACTAAACAGCTGAACAGCGGAAAGACTGTCCAAACTACCACACCATGACACCCGCTGGCACCAGGCCAGCCAAGGCAGGTGCAATGCAGTTGGTCAGGCCTGGCCATCGCCCTATGATTGTCCCTGCAGAGGGAAGCCAGGCCACCAGGCAGCGGTGGGTGGGCAGGGCCTCCCTCTGTGGAGGGCGATACATCGCAGAGCCGTGGGCGGGGCCTACCTCTTTGGGACAGCTGCGATCAATTGCTCCAAAGAGAGAGGCCCAGGCTACCCAGCCAGCGGCACTGCGGTGGGTGGGCAGGGCATCCCTCTGCGGGGCAATCTATCACTCCCAGACTGTGAGAGGGTGCAGGCCGGCTGAAGGACCCCTTCTGCCTCCAGTGCATGAATGTCATGCACCAGGCCTCTAGTTATCCATAATATATAAAGAACTCATACAACTCTGGGGGATATCTGTAATGCTCTCAACAATAAAGATAATTTTTTTTTTAAAAAAAAGAATACAACAAAAAGCCAAGCATTCCAATTAAAAAATGGGAAGAGGACCTGAACAGATACTTCCCCAAAAGACATGCAAATAGCTAAAGATGTATGAAAAGATGGTCAACTTTGCTAGCTATAATAAAAATCACCACCTCACATATGTTAGAATGACTAATATCAATAAGACAAGAAATAGCAAGTGTTGGAGAGGATGCGGAGAAAAAGGAACCCTTATACCAGGTGTACTGGTTAACAATACGGATTTTTTTTTCACTAGATGGAGTTACACATATGTTGATATATATACAATTTGATATGTATACTGTTTTTTTTTTAAAAAAAATACTTTATTGATATTTTTACAGAGAGGAAGGGAGAGGGATAGAGAGCTAGAAACGTCGATGAGAGAGAAACATCGACCAGCTGCCTCTTGCACACCCCCTACCGGGGATGTGCCCGCAACCAAGGTACATGCCCCCTTGATCAGAATCGAACCCGGGACTTTTCAGTCTGCAGACCGACGCTCTACCACTGAGCCAAACCTGTTTCGGCTGTATGCTGTTTTGTTGTATTGACAGCAAGCTTCAAAACTTATGTCAAATTTGCTGAAGGTGTTAAAATCATAGATATTTTTACACTTAAAAATGTCAAATTTTGTGCCATAAAAAGCATTTGTGGAAAGTTTTAACTCATTATTTTGAAGAAAAATGCTGCTGAAAGTTATACTTCAGGAAGCTTATAGTGGACATGCTCCAATTCAAGATGCTTGTGAATGCTGGTTTAAACGTTTTCAAAGTGATGATTTTGATGTGAAAGAGAAAGAACATCCAGGTCAATCAAAAAAGTTTGAAGACCAACAGTTACAAGCATTATTGGATTAAGATGTATGTCATACTCAAAAACAACTTGCAGAAAGATTAAATGTTGCTCAGCAAACTATTTCCGATTGTTTACAAGGAAAGATTTTAAAGGAAGGAAAATGGGTGCCATCAACTAACTGAATGAAAGACAAATGGAAAACCAAAAAGTCATCAGTGAAATTTTGCTTCAACGGCATGAAAGAAAGTCTTTTTGCATCAAATTGTGACTGGCAATGAAAAGTGGATTTATTTTGAGAATCCCAAACACACAAAATCATGGGTTGATAAAGAAGACAATGCTCTGGGTTTGGTGGGATTAGGAAGGTGTGGTGTATTATGAGCCTTTAAAACCAGGTGAAACCATTAATACTGATTGCTACTGACAACAAATAATCAATTTGAATCACACTTTGATTATGAAATGACCAGAATGTGCCAGAAGACATGGCAAAGTAATTTTGCTTCATGATGATGCACCATCACACACTTCAAAACCAGTTAAAGACACGTTAAAAGATCTGGCGTGGGAAGTATTAACCCACCTGCTGTAGTCACCAGCCCTTGCTCCTTCAGATTCCTACTTGTTCCTGTCGATGGCACACACACACTTTCTGAGCAGCACTTCAAAATGTATGAAGAATTAGAAAATTGGGTCCCTGAATGGTTTGCCTCAAAACAAGAAAAGTTCTATTGGAATGGTATCCACAAATTACCTGAAAGATAGGGGAAATATGTAGCTAGATGGACATTACTTTCAAGAAAAACATCAGAAGTGCTTTATGCAAATTATCATGTTTTCATTGATTACAAAGCCCACATTATTAACTGGTACATCTGGTACACTGCTGGTGAGAATGTCAACTGGTACAGCCACTATGGAAAAGTGTATGGAGGTTCCTCAAAAAATTAAGAATAGACCTACCATGTGACCCAGCAATCCCTCTTCTGGGTACCTTCCCAAAAACTTGAAAACATTCATTTGTAAAGACATGTGTGTCCCCGTATGTTCACTGCAGCATTATTCACAGTAACCAAGACTTGGAAACAACCTAAGTGTTTTTCAGTGGATGGTTAGATAAAGAAGAGGTGGTACATATATACAATGGAATGCTACTCAGCCATAAGAAAGGATAAATACTGCCATTTGTGACAACATGGATGGATCTTGAGAGTATCATGCTAAAGAAAATAAACAGAAAAAGAACCATATGGTTTTACTCATGTGGGATATAAAACAAACTAGACGCAGACAAAAGTGTAGTGGTTACTAGAGGGGGAGAGGAGAAAGGGAATCAAATATACGTATGGTGTTAGGAGAATAACTAGACTTTGGGTGGTGAGCACACAATTCAAGTATACAGATGATGTATCATAGAATTGTATAATTGAAATTCAATGTTGTTAATCAGTGTTACTTAGTAAATTTTTTAAAAGCCCCCTTGACTATTCCATTTCCCTATGAAAACCTTTCCTGGATTTCCCCTTACTACAACTAAACAAGATAGGCCTTCAATTCTGTGATAATTTTTTTAAGGAGAAGTTAATTGCCTCCTCCCACCAAGTCTATGTTTGTTTTCTCGATGCTAAGGAAAAGTCAGTGCTAGCTAATCACTCCTGATATCTCCCCTAACTCAATTCAGAATATACTTCCCAGGACAGTTTTTAGCATTATTTTCATTTTCTCTTAACCTGCCCTCTTGAACAGTGGAAGGGAACAGAGAGACCAGAAACAAACTCATACTTCTGTGGTTTATTAACATTTGACAAAGGAGGCAAAAACATACAATGAAGACAGTCTCTTCAATTAATGGTTCTGGGAAAATTGGGCAGGTACATGCAAAAAAAAATTAAACTAGACCACCAACTTACACCATACACAAGAATAAACTCAAAATGCATAAAAGATTTAAATGTAAGTCGCAAAACCATAAAAATTCTAAACAACATAGGCAATAAAGCCTCAGACATATCTCATAGCAATATTTTAGTATATCTCAGGCAAGGGAAACTAAAGGGAAAAGTAAACAAATGGGGCTAAATCAAACAAATGTTTCTGCACAGGAAAGGAAACCATCAACAAGATGAAAAGGGAACCTGCTGGATGAGAAAGACTTGCCAGTGATACATCTGATACAGGGTTAATTTCCAAACAGTCCAATTAAAAAATGGGCAAAAGACCTGAATAGACTCTTCTTTAAATAGGATATAATAGATGGTATGAAAGTATACTTAATGTGAATTAAAACCACAATGATCTGTCACCTCACACCTGTCAAATGGCTACTTTAATTAGTCAACAAGCAAGTGATGGCAAGGATGTGGAGGAAAAAAACCCCTTATGTACACTGTTGTTGGGAATGCAGACTGGTGTAGCCACTGTGGAAAACAGTATGTTCTTTAAAACTTTAAAAATGGAACTGCATTTTGATCCAGTGATCCCACTTCTGGGAATGTATCCTAAGAATTCTGAAACACCAATCAGAATATATACACCCCTGTTTCCATAGCAGCATTATTTACAATAGCCAGGATCTAGAAACAGCCCAAGTGCCCATCAGTAGATAAGTGGATAAAAAAACTGGTACAGTTACACAATGTAATACTATGTGGCTGTAAAAAAGAAGGAACTGTTGCCTTTTGTGACAGTATGGATGAACCTGGATATTATTGTGTTAAGTGAAATAAGCCAGACAGAGAAAGACTACCATATGATGTCACTAAATATGTGGAATTTAATGAACAAAGTAAATGATAAAATAGAACCATGGGTACTGTCAGCTATCGAGAGGAGATAGGTGGATCAGATGGAATGAAAGGAGGCAATAGCCAAAGAACATATACACTGAGCGGCCAGATTATTATGATCTCTGAACGCATAACAATCTGGCCACTCAGTGTATATCCTATATAATAAAAGGCTAATATGTAAATTGTTTCCTTGACCAGGGGTTCGACCAGCAGGCAGGCTGGCCAACCGCCCATGTCCCCTTCCTGGCCAGACCGCATCCATGCACAAATTCATGCACCAGGCCTCTAATACATACACACTCTTGAGTGGCCAGATTATTATGCGTTCAGAGATCATAATAATCTGGCTGCTCAGTGTATGCAGAGCCCATGGACAAGACAACTGTTGGTGATGGCCAGAGGCAAGGGAAGGGGAATAGGAGGCATTTCTTACAAAGTCAATAATTTTCTAACCAGATATTTTAATAGTTTCCCTCTGCTATTCAGGTGACAGATTGTCTATGTGAGGAAATAGAAAAAATCTTACGTGGTTCTGATTGGGTTAGTCCCAATTCACTGAATAAAGTCTAAATTTGGAAACAGGACCATGATTACTGTATACATGTCATGAATTTGGCATAGGACTGATAATAGTTTATCTTATGTGCTCATTTGATTTTTTTGGTATGAAAGGTATATTACCCGGTGTAAATTCTTTATTCTTTTCCTTGTAGGTTCTGGGACTCTAAGAGCAAAGTTTGATCTTTCAGAAGGACCCAGTAAACCGACAACACTTGCAGTGCAATTCCTCAGCGAGGGAAGTACTCTCTCAGGAGTGGACATTGAACTTGTAGGCACTGGCTATAGGCTGTCCTTAGTAAAGAAGCGGTTTGCCACTGGTGAGTTGGGAGATTAAGTTTTTTCATGTACATGGGAAACATTTGTATTGTAATCTAAAGGCATTCAAGTTTTTTCTTTGGTATTTGACATAAGGTGCCAGGTAGAGACACACACCTGGGAAATGCAGTTGGCCAGTATAGCTGAACACCTGTGATCTAATTCTAATATATTGCAAACAGCAATTGGGAACTGGGATTCTGTATCTGTAACCACAATGAAAGTGTACTGAGTTCATTTGAAATTATAATCACAAAGCTGTACTTTGTGTTTTTCAGGACGATACCTGGCAGATTGTTGATGGACGACCTAAGCAAAGTGGTTGGCTCAAGGGAGTAGTACAGACCTGCCATTCTGCATTATCTGTTCTTTCAAACACTATTCTAACTTTTAGTATGTCTTTAAAACATACGTATTTGAGAGCTGACTGTAAATATTAAATTGCACCTTTGAAGTGAGTCATTGAAAGAAATAGCACTGAAATGATTTCAACGCTGTAAATGATCAACTGCAATATTCAGGAAGCACATTGATTCAGATTCTCAGTAAAAAGTTTTCAGATTCTCAGTAAAAAGTTTTCTTAGGCTGAAATTTTAAATTATCTTCAGTGTCTATATTAAAAAAGGGGGTTATAGTATAATATCAGGCCTAAAGTTTCAGGAAAGCAAGCACAGAGTAATTTAGCTTTCCATAAATTTTTTAGTCAGATAGTTTTAAATTTCGTAAGTTTGATGTTAAGTGGATATAAACAACATGAATTCTAAGTTTTGGATAATGTTAATTTAGAACACTCAATCAAATTGAGTTATGTGCCATAAAGTAATCAGACTACAGTCCGGGTTGTATGCAAAAAATTTATCATTTGATTTTTTTAAAACATATAACTCTAAGTGGTGTTTTATGATTTTTTTAATCCTTAAGTGCAATGTGTTTTAAAATAAGCTTGCAAAAGACAGCAGAGAAATTTACTTCTGCAGTTAACTTTATAGAAGTTGTGATTGTTTTGATGAATTAATGCTGTAGATTTAATTTATTTTTATATGGATTGCATAATGTGTGCCTTTTAAAATAACAAAAAACCAGAAATGTGCCTATCCAGTTTGTGTTCATAAATGTGCCTCACTTTTTTTCTCACAATCTGGATCTTCTGTTCAGAGTCTTAAGTGATCAGGCATTTTTACAAGATAATTGCAGTTTTTATAAATAACTTTGGTGGGAATTTGGGATAACTAAATAATTTATACTTAAGAACCCTGGCTCACTTCTTTAGTGAAACACTGTAGCCACTAGAAAGACAAAGAGCTACCTAATGGCTTATGTTTACAGGGGAGAAAAATTACCTTCAGATATTGGACCATAACCTATCAAAAGTATGTAAATCTTAAATTCTGAAGACCTAAGTTAAATTAGTAACTGAGATTTTAACTCTCAGTCTATCATTTCCTTCTACTCTGTTTACCATTGGGAATTTATACATATATTTACTGAATGTCTCGTGAGCATGCATTTTGTGAGGAACACATTATAGAAGAGATTAGTTTTGGCATTAGAGAAGTCTGCCATTTGTTTTCATTTCAACAGTTGGAAAAAACTACCAATTTGTATGTTTTTAAAGTAATGGATTGGGTTAAGCATTTCTTAAACTACTAATATTAAATAGTAAAAAACCTAACTTTATGGCAAATCCTAATTAATTGAAGGAATTAAATATTTTGGACAAAGTTTCATAATTTAAAATTGGAAATTTTATTTATAAGGATAAATACCAGTGTCCTGCATTTTGCATACAAGTGATAAATTGTGTTATATATGATAATTTATATAAAACCACTAATTATTCTGTTAAGCTTTACAGAAAATAAAATTCTTACTACTAGACATTTATGTAACGTCTTACTAAATAAAGCAGAAAATCTACTTGTTAGCAATATATATATAACACAATATGTGCTTTTTTTTTTTTTAATATATTCAGTGTTAGCCCAATTCTAAATTTAGATTTGACTAAAGTAATACATAATTTACTGAAATGTTCATCTCTACTAAAAAGTGATCAAAATTAGAAATTTAACTCATATTGTGCTCTTAAATGCCAATCACAGTCCCTTACTGAAATCATAACTGTTAACTGCATTGCAGTCAAACTCCTTATTGAGCCGTTAATATTTTATTATTGAAATTCAGACACCATTATATTTACAGTGTTCGTTTTTAATTAAACATTACCTTAAAGTGTATAAATTAGTGAAATCCTAAAATTTCTGCACTTTCTTAATTACCACAAAGGGTCAATACATAAATATGTATTGGGTGCAGGTTACAATTTTGAAGCCATATGAGTTTATATTGATTTTGTTTTTCATTTAAAACCCCACTAATGTAAAAAAAAAAAAATCAGTAGATTTTCATGGGAAATGTATTTAGCAAGCTGGTTCTTGCTTATGTATAGTGATAAACTTTCTATCTGTCTCTTTAACCAAGAATTTGTAAACACAGAACTCTAACAAATGTGAGTTTTTAAGAATTGTTATTTACTACTTTGAGTTGTAATTAGAACAATGCAAATCTATCTTACAAAATTTTGTAAATATTTTTGATTTTTTCATAAAATGTAAATTTTACATAAAAGTTGTACCATTAATAAACATGTAATATATAATTTATCAGTTAGTTTATGTGACTTTGTACTCCTATTGATAGTAATAGTCGTGTCATAGATGTTAGGACAAGACAAACTAGGTAAGTAAGGAAGAAGTAATTGATTTTGAACTTTGTATCACTGTTTGGATAGGCACACAGATCTATGCCTTATATCTAAAATTAACAGCCCTTCCTATGACTTTCAGGTTTTATTCTGGTACTTGAACTTAACCTTAATCACACAAAACTATTAAACACTGACCTGGACCATTTGTCAAACTTTCAGTAAGCCAGAAATCATCATCATCAGACTTAATTTGACTAGAAATGTATTATCAAAATACATTTCTCATTTTCAAACAAATATCTCAACACTAAATCTCTGACCCAAAGAGCCTAATTATATTTTTTTCTTTTTTTCATTAAAGTAACTTCTAATAAAATCCTATTCCAATAAGCAATAATCAACCAGTTACAACTACCAATCAAATTCCATGGATATGTATTGCAGCTACCCCTAAGCCTTCTCCTTAGAAGTGCCAGAATCTCCTAATTCATTAAATTTAAATACAGCCTTCACCTCATCACTTAATCATTCTTCAAAATATATCAAACAACCATAGTTTCCATCAACAACCACAAATCAAATAGTCCGAAGACAGTTATTAGAAACTCAAAACTCAGGATAGTCTCAGTAGCTGTAGCTGTTGTATAACCAAACACTGCCAGCATTCCCTGCAAATATATTTAAAACTATTAAACCTAAAACAAGACCTAACAAAATTTATAATACCACAACCAATTCTATTTATGGCCAACCTTAAATCACTATAAAGATCTTAAAGAGAAACCTACAAAACTTAACTATAAACATAGTTAAAATAAATAAAATATAGGTCATCATTCTCACATGAGATTTAACCATTAACTAATGACATGAAAAATAATTGTATTTCAACTGTAAGAATATTAATGACCAACATCTGTAATTCCCACCCACTAATTAATAACATTGATTTACCAGTCCTATTAAACATTTTACCATGATAAAACTGTCTCATTTAGGAATCTGCTTGGTTTATATCTATACATCACATACAATAACCACCTTCTCCTTCATAACCCATACCTGCTGAAACATGAACTATGAATGAATTACTTGATACTTACATACCAACAGAGCACCTATATAGTCTTTACTTATTCTTTCACTTAAGACAAGGCCTATATTATGGATCTTATCCCTCCCTAGAAACATGAAACATTGGAATCATCTTATTCACAATAATAGCTATAGTATTTGAAGGCTGCATTCTACCATGAGTTCTGAGGAGCAACAGCTATACAATCTCTCAGCCATTCTCTACATTAGCACTAGTCTAGTCGAATGGATCTGAGGAGGATTCTCAGTTGACAATGCTATCCTCACACCTTCTACTTCATCCTCACATTTGTTATTTCAGCCCTAGTAATTATTCACCTACTATTTCTTCATGAAACAGGATAAAATAATCCATCAGGAATTTGATCTTACAAAATTCCATTTCACCCCTACTATACAATCAAGGATATTCTAGGACTTTTATTTTTCCATATTAGTCCTGTTATCTATCCTCTAGGACAGTGGTCGGCAAACTCAGTCAACAGAGCCACGTATCAACAGTACGATTGAAATTTCTTTTCAGAGCCAAATTTTTAAAACTTAAACTATATGGGTAGGTACATTGTTATTTACTTAGTTAGGATACTCCTAAGCTGGCCTTTGCTAAAAATTCAAGGGGCCAAAGAGCCGCATGTGGCTCGTGAGCCGCAGTTTGCCGACCACTGTTTTAAGAGCTCCAGACAATTGCATATTAATACTCCATCACACATTAAGGCAGAAGGATACTTCCTATTTGTATATGCAATCTTATGAACCCTCCCCAGTAAATTAGGTGCAGATTAGCTCTTATCTTCTCTATTCTGATTCTAGCAATTATTACAATACCTCTTACATCAAAACTACAAAGCATAATATTCTGATCCCTCATCCATTGATTATTCTGACGACTAGTAGCAGACCTACTAACATTAACATGAACGAGGATAACCATTTGAACAGCCATTTATCATCATTGACCAACTAGTATCAGTCTTATACTTATTCTTGTACTTAGGCCACTCACAAGCTTACTTGGAAATAATCTTCTAAAATGAAAAAAAAAAAAACCTTTATAGTTTATTACTCTGGTCTTATAAACCAGAAAAGGGTGAAAAATCTCCCTAAGTCATCAAAGCAGCAGCTCCAGTGCCACCAACAGCAACCAAAGCTGAAATTCTTAAACTGTTCCCTGAAAGTTGCACATGAACAGTGAAACATGATCGATCACATGATATGTCAGCATCAGAAACAAATTCTAGAGTATATACATTGCTATGTACTTCATGCATTAAGTTACCTACCCCATTACAATGTATTAGTACCTACATGCTTGATCATACGTAACTGTGTACTACATATAACTGTGTAACTTTACTCTATCCCTATAAGCAAGTGCATCAAACTGAATATGATATACTACATAGAATGGTTTATTGTATATAAAATTTCTTCCATGTGGCTAGTCATAAACCAATAGATATAATTGATATTATATGGGACATTTTTTGTGGTTTAAAACAATTTGTTTTATTATTTTTTTATTGCTCACAATTCTACAGGTCAATATTTTTTTAATGGGGTGACATTGGTTAATAAGATTATAGAAGCTTCAAGTATACAATATATCATCTCTGTATTGCACTGTGTGCTCATCACATAAAGTTCAGTCTCCTTTCATCTATATTTGACCCCCTTTCAGAGGGCATAATAGTACCAATTGTATATACCCTATTAAGTCAAATCAACTCTAGTCATATGCTTATCACAACCAACAACTCGCCTTAATCACCAAATTTTGGCAAACCAGCAATGTATTTACAAATGGGCCTCTTTGTACTCTAGGGCCCAGCACATGGGTTTTTTTTTTTAAGAAAAACTGTATCTGGCATTTGGTTATTTCAGGCCCATCTCACCTAACATCACCACTTTTTCCTCTTAAATAAGACATCTTGATGGACTAATCAGCCCATGTGCACACACAGCCGAGTTGTCAGACATTTGATATTTTTTTATTATTATTTTTTTAATATATCTTTTATTGATATTTTACAGAGAGGAAGAGAGAGAGATAGAGAGCCAGAAACGTCGATGAGAGAGAAACATCGACCAGCCGCCTCTTGCACACCCCCTACCGGGGATGTGCCCGCAACCAATGTACATGCCCTTGACCGGAATCAAACCCGGGACCTTTCAGTCCGCAGACCGACGCTCTACCACTGAGCCAAACCGGTTTCGGCCATTTGGTATTTTTTAATTTGGGGGAGATGCTGAGATTCATCGATAGTCCTCTAAGACCTTAACATAGTCAAACAACTTGTAGTTGGGCTTATATTGAACATCATTTACCAACATTAACCAAAAGGTAGTATTTAATCTATGCTTACAGGATATAAGAGAATTTTACATGTATAGTAGTCCCACTCTTACCCATGGGGGACACCTGAAATTGCAGATAGTATTGAATCCTATATATACTATGTTTCTTCCTACCCATACATACCTATGATAAAATTTAATGTATAAATTAGGCACTGTAAGAGGTTAACAACAATAATAAACTAGAACAATTATAACAATGTACTGTAAAAATTATATGAATGGCTTTGGGGCCCTTATTAAATAAAATGTTAAGCACTGTGCTACTATGACAACGATCTGATAGTTAAGATGGTTCCTGTGGCTTTGCAGGTGAGTAGTTGATGCAGTGTGAATGTGCTGAACAAAGGGGTAGGTTGGGATGGAGTGGGACAGTGCAAGGCATTTTTCATGCTGTTCAGAATGACACAATATAAAGCTTATTTCTGGAATTTTCCATTTAATATTTTTGGACCACAAGTAACAAATCAAGGAAAGCAAAACCATGAAGGGGAACTACTGTTCACATACACATGTGTTTAGAAATAAATATTAACTGAGCAAACCTCCCATACCCCCTGAAGACCTTAAAACTTATATATTTATTAACAATCTTGGCAAACCCCCAAACAAAATTAAAATATAACAGTACATAAAAGATAACAGTACATAAAAGTGTGCTTACCCTATCCACAAATTAAACCAAGACACATTTTAGCCAAGATTCTTAACTAAATGAAAATTTCAAACACCAAAATTCTAATTTTGAAATCTATGGACTAGAAAAACTTACTTCCCCAGTACTTGAAAACATTTCCACTAATGCTAGCTAATATTTCCCCGAAAATAAGACATCCTCAGAAAATAAGACCTACTTACAGGTTTCCTTCTGAGTGAAATATAAGGCATCCCCCCGAAAATAAGGCCCCCAGGCTCTGTCTCAGAATGAAAATTAATTTACCGTAAACTGGTCTCTAGGGCTGCCCCAACTGGTGTCTAGCAACCAGTGATGTTTCGAGGAGTCCTGACATCACTGCTGTGTGAATGGAGAGAAATCAGCGTGGAAACTTTGTGAAACCTAAACTGCAACAAGTTGTGACTTGGGTGAAGAATTCATGGGAGAAAATCACTGACAGTTGCATTGCAAATGCACTGCGAGCAGGCTACCTTGACAAGAAGTACTCATTTAAAGACAGTGCTATTGCTAAACATGAGAGATTTGGTCCACTGACTCTGAAAGAAATGGAGTCACAAGAAATTCACCAGGAAATTTAGGAATTGGATTGTTATGATGATGTTCCAGAAGATGATGACATGATTGTCATTGAATAAATGAGTAAATTCTTGATACTGTAGGATTCAGTTTGTCTGGTTTGTGTTGACAACTACCGTACTACCGTACCATATACAGGTAATAAATTTCCTTTATTTTCATTTAACAATAAATGTGTACCGTATTCTTCTTCATGGAAAAATAAGCCATCCCCTGAAAATAAGACCTAGCACATCTTTGGGAGCAAAAATTAATATAAGACACTGTCTTATTTTCAGGGAAACAGGGTACTTAAATTCACAACGTTTCAATGGACAGGGCGTCCCTTGTCTTTATGCTAATACAGCTTCATAGATAAAGCAAGACACTGAAATGCCTAGATGAGTTTACTAATTCCGCAAGCAGGTTTGGTCTAGACCTTCCATTCATTTTAAATAAAATTACACTTGCAAGTATCTACATCCCAGTGGCAATAGCCTCTAGCTGACCAATGATTAAAAGCTGCAGACACCAAGCACACTAACAGCTCATAATGCTTTGCTTAACCGCATCCCCACCAGAAGTAGCGGTGTTAAAAACTAAGCCAACTGACGAAGTTATAAGGTTGGTATATGTTGTACCAGGCACCACAGGCATTATGATAAACTAATGTGTGTTTTTTGCATAAACTGTGTTAAAGATATTTTCATAATAAAGTTAAGTTTTAATTAGGCTGTAAAAAGCTACAGATAAAACAAATTATGAAAGTGGCTTTGTTATTCCTATTTACCTAATAGCTAATACTGAAACTGGGATTAGATACCCTACTATGCTTAGTCCTAAACCCAAATAATTATAACAAAATTATTCGACAGAGTACAAACTAGTAATGTGAAATGATTGCATGGATGTTCCCCACCACGTCATACATTTAAAGAATCTACTTAAACTTAAAATAAGAAAAGGCACTGAACTGTCTGCAAGCAGTTTCAAGCCACCTCATAATGACTACATCTTTCTCCATAAGATAATAAAAATTATCATAATTTTTCCAAAAGTAAAAGTATAGTTTCACACCCTTTATATCTCTACTAGAATTTGTGCACCAGTGGGGTCCCTCAGCCTGGCCGGCGGGGATTGGGCAGAAACCAGCTCTCTGACATCCCCCGAGGGGTCCCGGAGTGCAAGAGGGCACTCTGCAAAGTTGCTATTGTATTTGTGTGGAAGGCAAACGCAAGTGTGCACTAAACCAGATTCAGGGCCGACAGTGCCCAGCAACAATATAACCCACGGCCGAAGGTGGAATTGCACGGGCTCCCTCCTCTCTGGTTTCAGGGTGCATCACCCAAGAACCGCTGCTGCCAAGTCACTGCATCTTGGCAGCTCCTGTGTTGAGTGTCTGTCCCCTAGTGGTCAGTGAGCATCATAGTGACAGGCGGATGGATGGTCAGACACTTAGCATATTAACCTTTTATATAGAGATATCATTGTTTTTCCTGATTAGTTCTTTAGTCCTTTACATCAATTCATTAATTTCATTAATATTGACAACTAAGTCACACAAGTACAACAGATGCACAAGTAGAAACATTTGAATTATTTTGCCCATTATCGAATTTTAATTGCTCTAGCATTACAAATTCTTGATATAATAGACGAAATTAATAATCTTCCCTAACTGTATAAACCTATAGTCACCAACGTTATACACAGACTATGAAGATCTATATAATTCCTACAATAGGTCAAAAGCCCGAACTATGACTAGTAGAAGTTGATAATGAAGTAGTCTTACCTATAGAAGTAACCACCTGAATACTCAATCGGTCCAAATGTGGTCCACACTCATGAGCTATTCCCTCCTTAGGCCTAAAGACAAATGCCATTCCAGGGTGTTAATCAAACCAAGATCAGACTTATACTTTGGAAAATATTCAGAAATGTGTGGGTCAAGTCATATCTTTATGCCTATTGTCTTCAAATTGATTCCATTAAAATATTTCAAAGAATGATCTGCTTCTGTAATATAAAAGCAATAAAAAAACTAAATAGCATTAATCTTTCAAGTTTAAGACAGTTTCAATCTTGTAATGACATGCCACAACTAGGTACATCAATATGATTACATTAGATCAATAATTATAGTACTACTCATTATATTTCAATTGAAAATTTCAAAATATTCTTATCCTTCGGCTCCAAAACTAAACAAAACATCAAAACATTATACCCCTTAAGAAATAAAATGAACAAAAATGTATTTGCTTCTTTCACTACCCCAACAGTAATAGGATTGACTGTTATTCTATTTCCAAGCATTTTATTTCCCACATATAACAAAGAATTGCTTAGTTTTTTTATTCAGCAATGATTAATTCACTTTACAACAAAACAACCTGCAGCCACAAAGGACCTAATCTCTAAAACTCAGGCCGCCAGCCCTTCACCACATCCACTTACACCTACTACGCAGATCTCAGTAAATTTAAGAATGGACATTCCCCTGTGAGCCAGAGCAGTAACTACTGATTTCTGCCACAAAACAAAAGCATCTTTAGCCCATTTTCCACCCCAAGAGACACCCACCCACGTATTCTGTATTAGTAATTATTGAAACCATCAGCCTACTTTCTCATCCAATAGCCTTCGCCGTCTGACGAGCTTCTATCATTCCAGCTGGCCACCGACTAACTCCCTTCACTGGAGGAGCAGCCTTTGCTTTAATAGGCATCAGCCCTGCCACGGCTTTTTCAGTGTTCCTTTTAAAAATCTTACTCTTCTTGAATTCCCACTAGCCTTCATTCAAGCTTACACATCTACACCTCCAGCAAGTGTTTCCCTACGTGATACTCACTGGCCCACCAGGCGCGTGCACGTCACGTTCAGGGCCCCTCGTCTCATTGCCCTTCTCTCTCTTGCACTTCAGAACTGCTGAGTTTTTTTTTTTACAAATTGAAGGTCAGACCCTCCCTGTCAGCAAAAAGATGACAACTTTCCTTTATGGCAACGCTCATGTTATTGCCAGGTCTAAAACTGAACCTGTGACGCCTCTGCGGTCAGCCTACAGTAAACCACAGTCCAACCACGTACAGGACCCCTACACTTACGGGAACCCTCACTCAGGGTCCTGGCGTTTTCCCCTCCCCCTCCGGGGCAGAGTGAAGAAAGTTGAGCTTTCTCCACCAGCCCCATTTAAAGGACTTAACCCCTTTCCAGACCCCCCCCCCCCTTGTCCCACGGGACCTCCCTTTCCCCTCTTCCTTGGGAACAGGTGGACTCATTCCTCCCTCCGGAGCTGGTCCTCCGGGGCTGGGCCTGGGGGTGGGGGTGGGGGGTCCCTCACCCCTTCTTGCTTACCTCCGGCTGCCTTCTCTGTTGTCTTCCCACGTTTGGCTCGTCCTGAAACGCACCTTCAGCGCCGGAGCAGACTCTGGACAGTTCCCATTCTGTGTTGGCCTTCTCGTGGGCCAGCTGTGTGGCCTGCAGGCAAATGGCTTCTCTGAGCCTGTTTCCTCCTGAGCAAAATAGAAAGAGCAGGTCAGAGGGGCCCACAGAACACAGAACAGGCCAGAGGGGCCCACAGAGCAGGCCAGAGGGGTTCACAGAGCAGCCAGAGGGGTTCACAGAGCAGCCAGAGGGGGCCACAGAGCAGCCAGAGGGGGTCACAGAGCAGGCCAGAGGGGTTCACAGAGCAGCCAGAGGGGTTCACAGAGCAGCCAGAGGGGGCCACAGAGCAGCCAGAGGGGGTCACAGAGCAGGCCAGAGGGGGGTCACAGAGCAGGCCAGAGGGGGTCACAGAGCAGGTCAGAGGGGGTCACAGAGCAGCCAGAGGGGGCCACAGAGCAGGCCAGAGGGGGGTCACAGAGCAGCCAGAGGGGGTCACAGAGCAGCCAGAGGGATCCACAGAGCAGGCCAGAGGGGGTCACAGAGCAGGCCAGAGGGGTTCACAGAGCAGCCAGAGGGGTTCACAGAGCAGGTCAGAGGGGGTCACAGAGCAGCCAGAGGGGGTCACAGAGCAGCCAGAGGGGGTCACAGAGCAGCCAGAGGGGTCCACAGAGCAGGCCAGAGGGGGTCACAGAGCAGCCAGAGGGGGTCACAGAGCAGCCAGAGGGGGTCACAGAGCAGCCAGAGGGACCCACAGAGCAGCCAGAGGGGGTCACAGAGCAGCCAGAGGGGGTCACAGAGCAGCCAGAGGGACCCACAGAGCAGCCAGAGGGGGTCACAGAGCAGCCAGAGGGGGTCACAGAGCAGCCAGAGGGGGTCACAGAGCAGGTCAGAGGGGGTCACAGAGCAGGCCAGAGGGGGTCACAGGGCAGGCCAGAGGGGGTCACAGAGCAGGCCAGAGGGGGTCACAGGGCAGCCAGAGGGGTTCACAGAGCAGCCAGAGGGGGTCACAGAGCAGGCCAGAGGGGGTCACAGAGCAGCCAGAGGGGGTTCACAGAGCAGGCCAGAGGGGGTCACAGAGCAGGCCAGAGGGGGTCACAGAGCAGCCAGAGGGGGTCACAGAGCAGCCAGAGGGGTCCACAGAGCAGCCAGAGGGGCCCACAGAGCAGGCCAGAGGGGTCACAGAGCAGCCAGAGGGGTCCACAGAGCAGGCCAGAGGGGTTCCGCAGGGCAGGCTGTGCTGGGAAGTCCAGCCCAAGCGTGGTTTCACACACTGGGCTTTCCTGGCCCGGCTGAGCCCGAGGAAAGGGTTTTAGGCTGAAAAAAGACTTTCCACACCCGGGCCCGGCCCTTCCCACCCAGCCCTGGCGTCCTCGGTGGAGCGGGACCGGGTCCTCCAGCGGCTCCGCTCCTTCCCCGGAGTCCCGTCTGCAGCGCACAGCACGGGGGCCTGGTCCCCCGGCTCACCCCGGCCCCGGCCTGCGGCTCCTCCGGCTCCGGAGCTCCGGCCCCGCGGCCTCCGGCGGCAGACAGGACAGCGCAGTCACTCCCCGTGGCAGAGGAGGAAACCGGGGCAGAAGAAGAAACAAGCAGCCGGCTCCCGCTCAGGCCCAGGATGAGGCTTGGGCCTCCCGGGTCCCCGTCCAGCTCCTCTGATTGGCCCAAGGGGAGGAGAACCGCTGCTCACACGTGTAGCCCATGCTCCTGGCTGCATCAGCTAAAGGGCTTTCACGTGGGAAACCTGTGTCTCCCAAACGGAAAATGGCAGAGAGAGAGGTCAGAGCAGGGGAGAGGAGCTGAGGGGAGCAGCCTCGGCTGGGCTGGGGGGAGAGGCCTGCAGGGACGCTCCTCTGCCGGCACAGGCAGACCCCCCGCAGGCAGGCAGGGCGGGGAGGGGGCCCACCCGTCCCTGCAGGGCATGCTGCTCCCGGGGCGGGGGGGCTCCGTGTTCCTAAGCCCCACCTCCCCCCAAGCTTGGAAACACCCCAGGATCCGGCCTGGGGACTTCCTGAGGACGGGCTGCCCTCCCAGCAAAGGGAGGCCACCGCTTCCCCGTGGCTCCTGTGGTCCTTACGAGGCCTGCACCGGGCGGAAATGTTCCCCGTGATCACGCCAGGTCGCTCAGATGTGGCCTCAGCAGCTTCCTCCTCGAGGTCCGTGGGGACAGCCAGCATCCACCTGGCGCCCAGAGCCAGCTGTGTGGGGCCCGGGCCCAGGTCCTCCCTCCGAGGAAGCAGCCGGGGCAGGCGGCAGGCTGGCCGCTTTGCCATCTTGCAGACCTGGTCTCCGATCGAAGGAAGGATGGATGGGAAGGATGGATGGATGGATGGATGGATGGATGGGAAAGATGGATGGATGGGAAAGATGGATGGATGGGAAGGATGGATGGATGGGAAGGATGGATGGATGGGATGGATGGGAAGGATGGATGGATGGGAAGGATAGATGGATAGGAAAGATGGATGGATGGGAAGGATGGATGGATAGGAAGGATGGATGGATGGATGGATGGATGGATGGGAAAGATGGATGGATGGGAAAGATGGATGGATGGGAAGGATGGATGGATGGGAAGGATGGATGGATGGGATGGATGGATGGGAAGGAAGGATGGATGGGAAGGATAGATGGATAGGAAAGATGGATGGATGGGAAAGATGGATGGATGGGAAAGATGGATGGATGGGAAGGATGGATGGATAGGAAGGATGGATGGATGGATGGATGGATGGGAAGGATGGATGGATGGGAAAGATGGATGGATGGATGGATGGGAAGGAAGGATGGATGGGAAGGAAGGATGGATGGGAAGGATGGATGGATGGGAAAGATGGATGGATGGGAAAGATGGATGGATGGATGGATGGGAAGGAAGGATGGGAAGGAAGAATGGATGGGAAGGAAGGATGGATGGGAAGGAAGGATGGATGGGAAGGAAGGATGGATGGGAAAGATGGATGGATGGGAAGGATGGATGGATGGGAAGGATGGATGGATGGGAAGGAAGGATGGATGGGAAGGATGGATGGATGGGAAGGATGGATGGATGGGAAGGAAGGATGGATGGATGGATGGGAAGGATGGATGGGAAGGAAGGATGGATGGGAAGGATGGATGGATGGATGGATGGATGGGAAGGATGGATGGATGGATGGATGGGAAGGATGGATGGATGGATGGGAAAGATGGATGGATGGATGGATGGATGGATGGGAAGGATGGATGGATGGATGAAAAGGATGGATGGATGGATGGATGGGAAGGATGGATGGATGGGAAGAATGGATGGGAAGGATGGATAGGAAGGATGGATGGATGGGAAGGATGGATGGGAAGGGTGGATGGGAAGGGTGGATAGAAAGGATGGATGGAGCCGAAACCGGTTTGGCTCAGTGGTAGAGTGTTGGTCTGCGGGCTGAAGGGTCCCGGGTTCGATTCCGGTCAAGGGCATGTGCCTTGGTTGCGGGCACATCCCCGGTAGGGGGTGTGCAGGAGGTGGCTGGTTGATGTTTCTTTCTCATCAACGTTTCTAGCTCTCTATCTCTTTCCCTTCCTCTCTGTAAAATATCAATAAAATATATTTTTTTTAAAAAAAAGAAAGAATGGATGGATGGGAAGGGTGGATGGATGGATGGATGGATGGGAAGGATGGATGGATGGGAAGGATGGATGGGAAGGATAGATGGAAGGATAGATGGGAAGGGTGGATGGATGGATGAATGGGAAGGATGATGGGAAGAGAGCGCTTGCCTTGCCTGAGGGGCGATGGGCAGCAGCTGCTGTGGGGGAGGGAGGCATCGTGGGGAACGGGCTCACTGGGATGTGGCCTGGTGCGGCTACTCCCTCCCACACCGCACCAGGGCCCATGCTCCAGAGGGCCGGTGTGTTCAGGCCTCTCATTTTCCTTACGTGGCCTGCACCGTGTGGAAATGTTCCCCGTGATCAAGCCCCAGCTCCCTGAGTGTACACCAGGGTCTCCTCGTTGTCAATGTGCGCTGACCTGGCCACCCTGCTCATTCTATGGGGTTTTGCCCCTGCACTGCTGCCTCCACTGCGATTACAGATAGGGATGCTCTGCTCAGAGGACGCGGATGGAATAGCCGCCCTTGGAACAGTTGAGTGTTAAACATAGGACTCACTGGTACCAACCAGCCACTGTCTCTCTAAGAAGTTACCTGATGGGAAACCCACCTCATATACACATTCTCTTTGAATGTGGCTGTATCTCTACCCTGTTTCCCCGAAAATAAGACAGTGTCTTATATTAATTTTTGCTCCCAAAGATGCGCTAGGTCTTATTTTTGGAGGATGTCTTATTTTGGGGGAAAACACGTTGTTTAGTCCATTTATGATTTGTGTTGTAGATAGGGATCTTTCTTTGGTATCTTTGGGTCTAATTACAAACAGTACAGAGATTTGAGGGCAGATTTTTCTTTTGAGTAATAATCAAAGATTGGGTGGAGCCCTAACTGGTTTGGCTCAGTGGCTAGAGTGTCAGCCTGTGGACTGAAGGGTCCCAGGTTCGATTCTGTTCAAGAGCATGTACCTTGGTTGCGGGCACATCCCCAGTAGGGGGTGTTCAGGAGGCAGCTGATCAATGTTTCTCTCTCATTGATGTTTCTAAGTCTCTATCCCTTTCCCTTCCTCTCTGTAAAAGAACAAAACAAAACAAAACAAAACAAAAAACTATAAAAATATATTTAGAAAATAAATGATTGGATGGAAATAAAACTCTTTGCAACTCTGCAGTTGGTCATGGGAAGTCAAGTTTACTAATGAACTGTGAGGTTGTACAATTGTTTTCAGGATGCTTTTCTCTATCTTTCCGTCCTCCTGGCTGGAGCCATAAACAGCACAGTTGGCTGGCCAGGAAAATCAGAAATATGGGCCGATTATATTTCTCCATCTCCAAAGACTAGCTAGTGAGATAGCAGCGTCTGACTGACACGCACCCAGCCTATCAGCCGAGTGTTCCCCGGGGCACTGAAGTCGCTATGTTCTCTACCTGGTCCAGCCTCCGAGCTGAGCCAGCAGGAGCCGATCAGGAGCTTGTCCCGCCCCAGTGCCCCGAGGCCACGGGCACGTGTGGACAGTCCACCAGCGTCCAGACACTGCAGACCTGACTGCCTGGGAGGCTGCGGGGGCTTCCTGGGCACTTTCCCCACCCCGCCCCCCTGGCTTAGAACCTAAAATACACAAGAAGGAAGTGAAGAGAGGGGATGAAAGTTGCCTGGTGCAGGCAAAGGGTCCCGTTGGGAGTCAATGATAGTTGCGGCAGGAACAGTTAGATGAGCGATGGAAGGCTCTAGTTCCTGCTCTTGCAGGAGGAGCCATTTCAGGCCATGGCTGGTTCAGACTGCGCTGAGGGAGGGGCCCGCTGAGGTGGGCGGAGAGGAGGGGCTTGCAGAGGAGAAGGCCTGCATTGGCTGGGTCATCCCTGGGAGGTGGAAGGCGTCCAAGATTAAGGCAGGGTTTGAGGTAGAAGAGACTTGAGCCCTGGGTGCCAACACCGCGCTGGGAGCTGGGAGCTGGGAGATCTGGGAGATCATTGATGACAGGGACGCAGTGGTTTAAACAGCAAAGGGGGGCACAGAGTGGTCTCCAAGGGCTGACAAATAACTGTGCTCCTGATGAGTGCCCTGAGTGAAAAGTACCAGGTGCTCTGAAAACAATGGGGGGGGGTTAGAGGGGAGCGGGCCAGGCCTTATTTAGATTAGGAGGCCTCTCTGGGGAAATGGCATTTCACTGGAGAACTAAAGAGTGAAGGGGAGTTTGTTAGCTTGCCCTTGAATGACTCTACACTGACATTGGAAAAAGAGCCACGGCTCCCTCCCACGTGCCGGGGACAAGGTGCTCCAGGCAGGCTCCGGGACCGACCGGGAGGCTGGGCGCTGCCCACGCAGCTCCGCCCCATCCCCGCCGCCTCTGGTGTGTCTGCAACGCGGCCCCGCAGAGCTCACCGCCGGGCTTGTTAGGAAATGCAGCGAGTGAGACGTGCACATCACCACAGACACCGGGAGGTCTTATGGGGGGCTTGCCTGCTGCCGTTATTTAGGGTAAAATATTTCTCCTGGACTTGCATCCAGGCACAGATCTCAGCGAGACCCTCTGTGTGCATGTGACCCTTTCGCTAGCCCCGGGAGGTAGGTCAGCCTGACAGAGCCCGCAAGAAGTTCTCTCTCTTCTTTCTCAGTCAGCACGGCCCGGGCCCCGGCTTCACCTGCATGCCGTGGCGTGACAAAGCGCCTTTTGTTAAAATCTGGGCCATTCGGAGTGGCTTCCTGCCAGACCGCCTCTGATCTATCAGACGCCCGGCTCTCGGGGGTTCGGGCTCTTGTTGCTTTGCTTTCTAGGCCGGCGGTGGCTGTGCGAGAAGCCAAGTGTGTGACCACGAGGCGATGACCGATGCCGCCGGGAGGGGCCGCACCCCGCCCACCAGGCCCCCAGCCGGGCACCCAGCACCCCTCGTGTCTGGGTTGAGCCGTTTTGAGAGCCGTCTCCAAGTGTCTTAGGTCGCCACACCTGATCCCAAAACAGGTGCGTCACCTGTATGGATGATGCCAGAATGTTTTTACCCTACTCTGCAAGCTGTTCGAAAGAGGTAGCAATGCTGCCCACCTTTTGCTTCTTTTTCTCGCTTGTTTTTTTTATAACTATTTCACCTCGCTGTATTTCTGAAGCAACGTGAGCTGGCGTGAATCCCTTGTGGAATCACAAGTATCAACCGGGAAGTCCAGGGCCGGGACCAAAAGGGAAGTGACGGGGCGAAGGCAGGCAGGTGACCAGAACAGGGGGAGGCAGGCAGGTGGGCGCTGCGCCCTGGCTGCTGACTGGCCCTCACGGTGCCTCTCCAGACCCGGCCACAGCCAGGCGCCTGGCGGTTTTGGTGGCTGCGGGCGGGGGTGGAGCAGAAGGAGGAGGAGGAAGGTGACACAGGGCAACCACTGGGACAGCAGGTTTTTGCGATCATGTGATACACACCTTTGAGGTCTATAAATACCCGGGAAACGCGCTGCAGGGAGAAGCCAGGTTTGCTGGCAGTGGCTCAAACCATGGCCAGCTGAGCTCTAGAAGTCAACACGGCCTCGTTCTGTTCTCCCTGGGGACCCCGAGTTCCCTCTTCTTGACGTCCTCCGTGGGCTCCTCGGGTCCACCTTCCTGAAGGAGAGGAGCCACGGGTGCAGGATGAGGTGAGTAGCCAGAGACCGGAGAGAAGCACATTACTCAGTGCCCGCCACGTGCCAGGAACGTGCCCTTCAAGACACCCTTTGAGGTGGGTGGGCTGAGCCCCATATTCCAGACGAGCACGAGGAGGCACAGAGAAGTTGTTTCCCTGGCCAAGGCCACCCAGCTAGTGACAAAGTCGGGTCATTGTTTGGGACCCATTCAGTGGTAGGTGTTTGATGCATCCGACACAAGATGCCAGGAGGTCACTACATTTCCGTAAACTCTTGCTATCAACATGGTCCCCTCTAGCCTGCTGCCCAGAGGCCGGCGCCAACTGTGGAAGTGGCAGCTCCCCCCGCCACGCAGAGGCCTCTACCAACGAGACCTCGGGAGCTCCAGGCAAACCCTCGCTCTCTCTGAAACAACGCCTTGCATCGCCTACCCCTGCCTCCAGCCAGCTGCACTCAAGCTGTTTACAAATCTTGCAAAAGACAACCATTCGAGGCAATAAAATGATTGCCAAAGATTAGTCTTTGCACTGGGCGTCAGCTCAGGGGTCAAATCCACACCCTCAACTCAAGCTTGTCAAATCAATCTTGCTCTGAACATGTGTCTCAGGCCCCTGGGTCTAAGTCCAACACAGGGTGGGGAGAAGGAAAATGCCCCGGGAACCCAGGCCTCCCCTCACCCCAGCACCCGTTGCGGGATTAGGCAGCTAGGTTGGCCAAGGGCATCGCTGGCAGTCCTGGGAAGATTAGTTGAGACAGTAACCCAAGACTGAGCACTGGAGGGCAGATCCCTGTGCCGAGGTGAGTCGGGGGCAGGACTAGGGAGAGACCAAAAGAGAAACTAGAAGCTGGCAGCCTTAATGACTGACTGTCTTTCTGTAATCTTGTGAATTCTGGAAAAATGGTGGTAGGTATTTGGCAAGCCCAAACACACCACTTGTCCAGAACTCCTTTTCCGGGTTGGCAGTGCCCTGAGGAGTGCCACGGTGCCAGCGCCGAGGGAGGGAAGGAGCAGAGGAGCAGGAGGCCTGCCCCGGCCGATGCCCATCCCTCCAGCAGCTGCCCCTCTGCCCCGAACCCCCTGAAGCCCCCGCGTCGCTCTGGCTTTGTGCCTTCTTGGCACCTCAGCAGCAGGTGTAGCCGCTTAGGCACATGCCAGCTCTTCCGGGTTTTGCAATAAACATCACCGACAGCCCACAGCCAAGTCCTCCTTCCAGAGTGCCCGAACTCCAGGCGTGTGTGTTCAGTCGCCTACTCACTTTCACTCAGAGGCCTAATGGACATCGCAGGGTTAACATGCCCCACACGGAACTCCCAAACTCCCCGTCCAACGTGGCCTGACGGTGCCTTCCTCTTCCCCGTCTTGGTCAATGCCGGAACCATCCTCCCAGGTCCTCAGGCCAAAAACCTTGGAGTAAAAACCCACATCCAGTCCATGGAAAACCCTGACTCTGTCTTTGAGATATAGAGGGGAGCCCAGTCATTTTTATCACCTCCAAACACAAGCCACAGCCCCCTCTCTCCTGGGTAACTACAATAGCTTCCTAAAGGGTCTCCCTCCCTCCTCTCTACTCTGCCTCCCGCTCAGGCTATTCTCATCCAGAAGCCACGGTAGTTTTTTTTGTTTTGTTTTTTTAAATAAGTCAGCTCATATCACACACTCTGCTAAAAACAAACCAAAACCAACCCCACACCCTCCAAAGGCTTCCCACCTCCCGGACAAGGGCCCAGGACCAAGCCCCCCACTCAGTCTGGTGCACGTGGCCACACACACTTTCCCTCCTTGACCCCCAGTCCCGCTCCCGCCCCCTCCCGCCCCTGCCCCAGGCACCGGGCCTCCTGGTCGCCTTTGGATGCACCTGCTCCCGCCCCAGGGCCTTGGCACCTGCGGCTTCCTCTCTGCCAGGGCTCTTTCTTGGGGTGGGGCGGAGGAGAGACTTCCCTCCAATATCATGGCGTTTCTCTGTGATAGTTACAAAACCTATCAAATTCTTTGATACTCTCTCCTCTTCCCCCCCCCCCCCAGAGGTGGAGCCTAATCCCTTGACTTAGTGACTCAATCCCCCGGAATAGAATGCGGTAGCCGTGGTGGTGTGGGGCTTCAGAGACCGCGTCACAAGAGGCGCTGCCGTGTCCAGCTCATTTGCTTCCTCTTGGATCGCTCACTCCAGGGGCAGCCAGCTGCCACGTCCCGAGGACATTCAGGCTGCGCTGTGGGCAGGTCCACATGGCGAGAAACTGAGGCCTCCTGCCCACAAGCCTCCTCGGAGCCCGGCAGTCGGGCCTGCAGACGAGGCAGCCCTCGCCAGCTGCTTGGCTGGGAGACCCCGAGCCAGGACCAGCCGGCGACAGGCCCCGAGCTGAACTCCGAAACGCCCTCCTCCCACGTGGCCCGCCCTCAGCCTTCCCTGTCTTGATTCATACCTCGTCCCAGATTCCGACCCTCAGGAACCGGAGACTAAGTCGTAGCTGCTTTTAAGCTTCTAAGTTCAGCGGCAATTTGTTATGCAATAATGGTTTATCAATGTGCTTGCTTCCTCATTCCCGTCCAGTTTGGCTGCAATGTCACCTTCTGGGAGCCGCCTTCCTTAACCGCCCTATTGCGGCTGCGACCTCCCCGCTGCCCTCTGGGGTTTCTAACGCTCCGTACGGTGTACGTGCTCCTTCTACTGCCTTTCTCCCTCTTAAATGAGAAGCTCCAGTGGGCAAAGGGTTTTCTGTTTTGTTTGCGGGCACACGCTCAGCAATCAAACACCTGCCGAGTGGACACACGAATGCAATGCTCGCCTCGGCCTAACTCTGTCTTGACTTCCTGAATTCCAGGTTCGCCCATTTTTAAAAGCGTGTTTTGAGGCTACTTTCTGAAGGATTTTTTGTCCGGGCTTATCTTCTGTCCACCACCACGCAGGCGGGAAAGGCCCTCGGATTCAGGTGGGGACAGCTCATGCCTTGTCTTCCCTGAGAACAGATCTGCTCCCCTGACAAGCACCTGGAAGGCTGGTGGGGACGTCTTCCCTACCTGACCCAGGAGGCCTGGATTCCACGGAATCTAATGGAGTCAGACGGGCTCCAAGAGACACAAGCCGTCCAAGCCGCAGATCCTCCGGGTGGAAGCTAATCTGATTGTCCTTGATGCCAGCACATTGGAGTCTGTCATGTGTGGCCAGCCCGCAGTCATGTGGCACCGGAGGGGCAGCTGTATCAACAGGCCCCTTGCAGGTCCGCACACAACTCCACCCGAGAGTGAGTTTTAAACGAGGGGGAGGGGGGGAAACAAGGAAGGAAGAGACAGGAAGGCTCTGGCACGAGGCGTGGGTAGCAGGCCGCTGCTGTTGCGCAGTCACCCGGGTAGCCAGCTGTACTTTGAGGCCCTTCCGGAGGGGGTTTATGCTGACACTTTGACCAGGATTGTCTCCGCCCTCCACGCAGATTGCCGCAGTGTCCTTGAGATACAGTGCTTACGTTGTTAGAATGGCCGAAAAGCCATGTCATAAAAGCCCTTTTTTGAGCCTGTGGCATTGTGTGTCCTCTGGGTGACAGGTGTACAACGGGCGACAGAGGAGCGACGACGAGTCAGTCAGCCCACGAGGCTCACGTTAACCAGCTATGGACTAACGTGATGTCTCCAGGTCTGTTTTCCCAAGTGAAAAATGGCTGTTTTGGTTCACCTGGTGCCTCCTGGCTGCAGCCCTTTCTGAGGCCTGTAAAGTGGCACACGGGACCGGGCAGGCCCGATGGGGTCATGAGGTTAGGATCCTTCACTAGAGTCAGAGCCCGCGCCCCTCCCTTAGGCCAGAGCTTTGCAGAAGCCAGAGCTTGTAACTGTGGGACACCCCCCCCCCCCGTTGGCCCCTGGGGCAAGTGCCCCCAGCACATTCCCAGCTGTAACTTGCCCGGATGCCTCCCTGGGAAAGCAGGTCTTACCACCCAGGGGTCCAGGCCTTGGAGCCCAGCTAACAGCCATCCATCCCTCTTTGCCTCCCTCTGTCTCCGGCACGTTCTTGACCCTCAGGGAGAAGTACCGAGAACAGCTTGCTATGTTAGGTCTGCTGAGCGTTTGTACTTGACAAAGGTTGTTGCAAGTGGTGTGAACTTGTGACTTGAGTGTCAGGCAAAGTGGCGGGGAGGGAAGCTGGGGAGACGTGGGGTGGGGGTGGGGAAGTCCCCGGGGCTGCTGCAGCTTGAGCCGGGCCCTTTACTCACCTTCCCCGCGCCCTGACCTCTGGGGTGGAAACTGGCACCGCTGAATCTGAGTCACGTGTCCCGGGGCAGGTTACAAATAGCACGGGGATTAGCAAACCCATCCCGAAACTCCTGGTTCAAGGGCAGGGAAAGTTACCGGTTTAATTCCAGCAGGCCATGAGCGACTGAGACCTGGGAAGAAGGGGGTTCCGGGGCCCAGGAGGGCTGCGAGCGAGCGCACCCCGAGAGGAAGGGCACGGGGCCCGCGGGAGCGAGGACCTCGCGGCTGGCCCCCCGGGCAAGGGGCTCGGGGCTCGGGGCCTCCCAATGGCGCGTCCCTTTCCGTGAGCTGGCATCTCCGCAGCCTGCTCGTCCTCGGGGAGCTCTCGGCCAGGACCCCAAGGCGAAGTTTGCCGAACCAACGGCGGGACCCTGGGTGGACCCTCCCCAAGCCGCGCGGCGGTGGAGGGCGCAGCAGCGGGAAGGCGGGGACCCCACGCGGCGGCCGCGGGGTGGGGGTAGCCGCTTCCCTTTCCCTCGCCCCCCGGCCCGAACCCTGGAAGCCAGCCCTGAACCCTGGAAGCCAGCCCCGAACCCTGGAAGCCAGCCCCGAACCCTGGAAGCCAGCCCCGGAGGAAACGCGCTCCCTCCCCGCAGCGGGGTCTCGGCGGCGGGCGCGGCGCAGTTCGGCCAGCCAGGAGGACACCCCTCCCCAACCGCCGCCCGGCTCCCCGGGGTCCCGGCGCGGAGGCGGCAGGGCTGGCGGACCCTCGCCCTGCGCCCCGAAGGGAGCACCGGTGGCAGCCAGCTCCCGCCAGTCCGCCCTGCCCGGCCCTGCCCTGCCCGCCGCCGCGCCTCCGGCACCGCCTCCTCCAGCAGACACAGCGGCCGCCTCCGCCCTCCGCCCTCCCGGACCGCAGGTGGAGAGGCGGCGCGCACCCCGAGGCCAGAGCCGGCTCACCAGGAGCGCCCGCCCCGCGCGCGGGACCGAGTCTCAGGTAAGCGGATCGCCCCGGGTTCCAGAGGCTGGGTGCGCTCTAACCTGTGCCCGAGAGACGGGGAGACAGGCTCCCTCACACCCACGGGGCTACTCCCATAAAAGACAGTGGCCTCTCCTTGCCGGGATCCCCAAACACGCCGGAGCATTGGAGGTAGGTAGTTAGGGGCTGCTGATTTGGAAATGTCCTTTGGAAAACGGACAGTGTTAGGGAGGCCAGTTTGGCTCTGGGAGATTAGGGGTAGGTCGGTATGTAGAAAAGGTTTAATTTCCCCCTAGTCTGTGCGTCCGATCGTGGGTTTGTGTATGAGAGAATAGACGGACTCACTGACTCACTACACACCGTTTCGCCTCAGGGAGGAACAGAGATGCCAGGCTTGTGGTTAGTCCATGAGGCCCCGGGGAAGAAGCTACAGATCCAGTTTGGGGCTTCTGTTTCCTTGGCTGGTATTTGGGAATTTGCCTTTTAGATGGTTTGAAGGTGTCAGGAATACAATGGATTTCTGATGGGACTTTGTAGCAGAGACTCACCCTCTCTGGGGCCCGCAAAAGGCATTATTACATGATTCAGAAATTTAAAAACAAAAAATTAGCGCCATCCTCGAAGTCTTTTGTCTCAGCTTAACTGCATCCTCATAAATAGTTCTTCCAAGTTTAAAAATGAAAAACATGCATTGCCTTCTCTCTTCAACTTCCTTTTGATTCTATCATATTTTTCCTGGAAAATTACTTCCCCGTGGAAGACAGATCGTTTGCTTTCTTTACCCAAACTGACCCCACTTGGTCGCGATTTGGGTTTGTCAAGATGGCCTTGGCTTCTGAGACCACGGATGCAAGGGGCACAAGCTAATTTAAGAGGTTTTCTTTCCTTGAGCGGTGAAGACAGTCTTCACACGCAGGTTGTCCTTTCTAGCGCCCCAACCTGAACATCTCATTCATGAGAGCAGACAAGATAACGGATATCGTCTGCGTGAACCAGACCACTCTTCCACACCGCTCCGTTATTCAGTACGTGGTTCCCCCGAAGAGCAGGGCCGGGTGAGCTCGTGGAAAGTGCTTTCCCACTTGATCCACTTGTACTCTTCTTTCAAAGTCAAGTTCTATTGCTGTTTAACTGGCGATTTTATCAGCTGCTTATTTTTAACAGCCTCGGTCTCCTTGTGGAAGTGGGTGGCACCACCAAGGAGGGTGAGCGCCAGGCTGCTTGGCCACCCATGAATTTCAGGCCCAGGAAGCGCCCCCCAGTGAGAACTTAAGCATCACCTTTTGACAGAATTAACTTCACAGCCACTGAACTCGCTGCGTTCCTGAACTGCCTCCCCAGACCGTTGACACTGCTGAACGTGGCCGTCCGGGAGAGGTAGCCTTAGAATGGAGCGCGGGATGGAAATTTGCTGCGGGTGTAGAACAGGAAATGGAAAGTTAGTGACTGAGCAAAAACGCGCCGGCATGGAAACGCTCCGAGCAGCTGTGATGAAATGTGGGGTGCCTGTAAATCAGCCGTAATCCCTGTGGTCCTTCTCTCACTCACCATTGTTTGTTTGCCTGGGTGAGTGCATTTGTAAGACTCGGAACAGGAAAGGCCACACCTAGTTACGTTTGCTATATGGGTTTTTAAGAATTTTATTAAAATTAAAAAAAATTTTAAAAATCACAGTTGACACTCAATATTACATTCGTTTAAGATATACAGCATAGACGTTTATATAGCTTATGAAGTCACCCGCCCCCCCCAATAAGTCTAGTACCCTCCTGACAGCATACATGGTTTTTATAATATTATTGACTGAATTCCCTATGCTGGACTTTACATCCCCATAAGAAGTTTTATTTTTTTAAAGATCCTCTGAGGTGCATGGCAATTGCATTTCTTCCTCTTGAATATCATCGTAAAGGTAACTATTCAGGAGTTTCCAAATGGCCCTCCTCCTGACTCATAGACCAACTCATTGTTCCACAGCGGAGCCGTTGGGATGAAGTTCTATCCCCCACGACTTCCTCTTGGTGTGATTTCTGCAATGGCCAGCAGAAGAGCAGGTGGGTCGGGAACACCTGGGCCCCCTTTAACTCGGTGTTTGGTTCTATTTGCAGAGCTGTGGAAACCCCTGGAGGCAAGGAAGCACCGCCCGCCCGCCCCGCTGCGGGGAGGGGGCCTCTTTTGGCCATGTCTCCTGCAGCAGCTGAACCGGATGCGGTCCCCAGAGATAGGCATGTCAGCATGCTCATATTCTTCCTGTTCGTCTTTGGCGCCATCCTGCTGTTTGTGGGAGTCCTGCTCTCTATCTTCGGGTTCCAGGCATGCCAGTACAAACCCGTCCCAGACTGCAGCATGGTGCTGAGGGTGGCCGGGCCTGCGTGCGCGGCAGTGGGGCTCGGGGCTGTGATCCTGGCCCGCTCCCGGGCTCTCCTCCAGTTCCGGCAGGGGCGCCGAAGGGGCACCCGGGCAGACCCCGACCGACCCTTCATCTGCGGGGAGAGCCGCCAGTTTGCCCAGTGCCTCATCTTTGGATTTCTGTTCCTGACCAGCGGCATGCTCATCAGCATCCTGGGCATCTGGGTCCCTGGCTGTGGCTCCGACTGGGAGCAGGAGCCACTGAATGACACAGACACTGCCGACGAGGAGCCCCAGATCTGTGGATTCCTGTCCCTGCAGATCATGGGGCCCTTGATTGTGCTCATGGGACTGTGCTTCTTCGTGGTCGCCCATGTTAAGAAGAGAAACAACTTGAACGAGGGCCAGAACGCCTCCGAAAGTGAAGAGAGACAGACCCAGAACACGGAGCCTGTTCAGGTCACTGTAGGTGCGTGGCTTCATTCCTGGCATGCTCATATCACAATGGCTGTTCATCAAGGCCTACCCTGGGTCTGGCCTATGTTCTCTCTCTCTCTCTCTCTCTCTCTCTCTTTCACACACATACACACACACACACACACACACACACACACACACACAGTGCTGCTGCTACGGTAGGCCCCAGAGAAGTCCATGTATACATCATTTGCCCCAGTAATTCCATATTATTTAGCTAATGCTTTGGGACATTGAGTGGTAACCTGGAGTAAAGTCACAGAGCAAACTTAGGGGAAAGTGGAAAGAATCTCAAGGACAGCCTGCAAGTCCTCTATCACCTTGGGGACCTGCCCAGCGACCCTCCTCCCCCCTGTTATTCTCACACTGAAACCCGTGGCACTTAGCATCGCTGGACGCATGAGGTCGCATCCCTGACTGTCACTGGCTGACTGTCCTTGGTTAAGTCCTTACCCTCTCACCGCCTTGGTTTATATATCCATAAAGTGAGCATTTCTAAGATTCCTTCCAGCACTAACTCCCCAGGATTCTGAGTCTGTCCCAAGTCTATCGGTCTTCTCTGTGTCGAGGGGGCCTTCTGTTTTCTGCATTGTTTCTTTATTTCCTGTAACTTCAGGATTAGGGCAAAGTTGGGAAGGAGTGGCTTAAATGAAGATGAAATATGGCAACACCTGTCCCTTCTTTCCCCCCAGGGAATGCCTAGTAATTCCTTTGGGGCCCCTTGGGTTCTGCTGGATAGATGGATTACCATTTCCCAGCGTCACCCTCCCCTGCAATGTCAGTAACAATGTCAGTAACTTTGGCCTCAGCGTCACACAACCAAGGAAAAACCCCATTGCTACTCATTTATGCAAGTTACCGTACTGTGGTTTTTCCTCAATCCCCTGTAGAAAGTTCTGAAGCCACATCCGTGACCTCTAAAAGGCGAGGCAAGGAGAACTGCAGAGCAGAAGCCATGGAGGGCACGGAGGAGGCGAGTGGCGGGTGAGAGCTCCTTGTGCCGGGCTGTCTACGGAGGCGGCCGTGCTCCCAGCAGAGACTGGGCGGCCCCGGGCCGCGGGCCGGCAGGGCACAGGCCTCAGAGAGGAAGGGCAGGTGGACTTACAGACAGCCCTTGCATTGAGCCAGCGTCGATGCTCCAGGCTTATTGCATTGTGTATTTATATGCTGCCGTGACAGCACAAATATTAGTGATCTATTAATAACAGCTATCACATAGGTAAAGCTTATTTATTCCTGTGCTAAACACGCATCTTAGTGTACTTCAAGAGCCTGTCGTGTGAAATTCCTTCACTTCCACGAGGACCAACTGAGGCAGATGCTCTTAGTGTCTCCATGTTAGAGAAGAAGAAACGGAGGCCCAGGAGATATTAAGTAACTTGCTCAAGGTCGCAAGGTAGCGAGCGGCGGAGCCAGGATCCAAACCCAGGCGGATGGGCGCCCATATGCGATGGCCCCTCGTACAGGACCTTCCCCGGGGCACGGGGCTGGGGTTCTGTCTCTGCTGGTGTTGTCTTCACCGAGTGTCCTGGGTAGTTGTCACAGGAGACAATATAGACGGTCTCAGTCCTGTCGGGAGCACAGTGGGGTCCATGTGGACACACCCTCATGGGATGCTCAGTGTTCCCTTAGTTGGGGGACATTTTGAGGTGTGCCCTTTGGATTTGCTATCAGGAGAGTTTGGGGGCAGCCTCTGTCCTGGTGGCTGGAATGTGGGGGGGGGGGCGTGGGGAGCAGGGCTCTACCCTCTGGGCAGTTCTGTCCTGCTGTCGGTCAGCACTGCATAGTTTAAACACTTTAAAATATTTTCTACTTAACTCTTTAGATCCCATCAAACCCGTGAAAATCAGGCACCCTAACTCCTTGTTTTTCTCTCCTTTGATATGATGGCATGGGGTTTAAATTTTTAGAAATCAAGACTTTGGGTACAATTGATAAGACCCTGGACATTGTCTCTAACGGTCGGTTCTGCCTTATGAGGGAAACTGGGGTGCTAAGGGGCAGTTTTGGCTCAGTCCCAGAATTCAGCTCTTCTCCCAACACCCCCTGGGAGATGAACCACTGATGTGCTGCTGTCTGTGAACATACTCAGCGCTGGTCCTGGACCCGCAGCAGGTACAGGAGACAGCCCTCCCTCGACGGGTGTACGATTCCAAGTCACGGAGGACGCCAAGGCCTGCAGGGCCCGGCGACGGGGAAGCTGGACGTTTTTCCTCCGGGGAGCAGGCGGTGGGTGGGGGAGGCTGGGGGCTGACTGGCAGATGGACGAGCCCAGAGATAACTGTTGACTCTGCACATTTCCTTGTTTGCGTTTGATGTTTGATAGGTGACTGGCCAGCTTTAGAGGCTCCTTCCCAAGTCCTGTGTCCTACAATGTGCAATTCAAGCGATCCCTTAGCCTTACTTCCCATGACCTACCCAGGCCTTCTGGAGAGAATGAAAAGCCAGGCGTTATGCTCTGTTGACTTAGGTTAGCAGGGTAAGCCCCGACAGCGAGGCGCGGCGGAGTCACCAGGTGCGGAGTGGCACCACTGCCGGGACTGCCAGCTGGGAGTGTTTCTTCAGACATGCAAATAGGTGCCACAGGCTGGCAGAGGGCGAAGGAAGCAGCTGGGAGGGCGTGGGACAGCCGAGAGGGCTCGCTCTTTGCCCAGCACCGTTTTAATGGCTGCACCGGAATCCACTTCTCCTACCCGCCCCGGGGCAGGTTCAGTGATGGCCTCCAATTGTCAGATGTGGCAGCTGAGGCCTAGAGGGGTTCCATAACTTGGTCAGGGCCGTGCTGGGTCGGTAACTGGCAAATGGAACGCGGGAGCTCTAAAGAATCCTGCCTCTAGCTAGGCAAGCATCGGATCTGCTGCCCAGCACAAACCCGGCTCCTTGCACAGAGAGGGCCTCTCTCCTCCTCCATTCTCCCTGAGCTCGCCGGTGCTGCCGGCTCTCCAAGGAGCCTCAGACCCTGAGCAGCGGTGCTTGCCTCAGGGCCAGAGCGCTCTGGGCAACTCGTGTGGCGCATTTGGTTTGAAATGGAAATGCAGATTAGAGCTTGTCTGGTCCCCTGGGTTCTCCTCCCCAAAACACAGGTGCCTGACTAGAAATGCTCAAAACAAGCTTCTCTTTTAGTTTGACTTTGTTTTGTGAAGCTTGGTGAAGTATTGGTAGGTCAAGACTCTACAAGAGCATAAACCACAGCCATGGTGATGCCAGTGATGGGACGTAGGGTAGCTAATCTGTTCAGAGGTGAAACTGCATTTGAGGAACAAGGTGCTTGATCCAAGAGCTAACTTCTGATGAATTAAAAATGTAAGTTAAGCCTAGCTGGTGTGGTTTAGTGGTTGAGTGTTGACTTATGAGCCAGGAGGTCACAGTTTGATTCCCAGTCAAGGCATGTGCCTAGGTTTTGGGCTTGATCCCCGGTGGGGAGTATAGCATGCAGGAGGCAGCCAATCGATGATTCTCTCATCATTGACATTTCTCTCTCTCTCTCTCTCTCTCTCTCCCTCTCTCTCCAACTCTCCTCCTCTCTGAAATCAATAAAACAAAAAGAAAAGAAAAGAAATTGTAAGTTCAAAACAAGAAAAACGTTAAAGCTATACACATCCCAGGGGAGGCACACGATTAGAAAATGCTTTAGCTCAGATTTGCAATGAGATAGGCCTACTATTTTTTAAAACAAATTTTGTGGTAAGATATATAGAACATACATTGTACCACTTTGACTGTTTTTAGGTGTGTGGTGGCATTGAGTACATCCACAATGGTGTGCAGCTGTCACCACTATCCATTCCCAGAAGGTCTTCCTCATCCCAAACAGAAACTTGGCACCCATTAAACACGGGCTCCATCTCCCCCTGCCCCCAGGCCCTGGCGGCCTCGGCCTCTGTCTCTGCATCTGCTCAAACCACTTTTTGATGCTGGAGTTGGCATAGGTGTTCTGACTCTTCCCGTAGATGAGCCGTTTGTTTTGTGCCTGCTCATTCGTTTGCACTCATTACATGCCCATCTTCAACAAGACTGTGTGTGTTTCCCCAGGCGACGCCGTGATAATATTCCCGCCCCCTCCGCCGCCTTACTTTCCTGAGTCTTCTTCAGCTTCTGCCGCGACCAGAAGTCCGGGAGCGGACAGTTTGCTTCCGAATGAAAATCCGCCGTCATACTACAGTATTTTTAACTATGGGTAAGTCTTTGCCTTTGAACTTCCAGAGGAGCACTTTCATCTTTGCAGGCCTGCACCTCACTCGGGGCCAGAGGGGCTTGAAGGCCGCAGCACGGGAGCAGTGAACAGCAGCGCGCATCTGTTCTTGCTGACGCCGGGGCAGGATCATTGCCTAACGTTAACAGTACTTTCCAGGAAACTCGGCGGCACCTAAGTTAACAATTATAGAGGCGGCTGTGCCAGGTTAAGGTGGAGGCTTCTCCAGCATTCTTCCGTGCCCCTGGCCGGGATGACCCTCACAATGTTTAACAACCCGTCGGCCAAACGGGGCCGGTGGCTGCTTTAAGGGCCCCTGCTGGCTGCTTTAGATGGTGGGGAGGCGTGGGGGGTCCCAGGGCACCTCCGGCAGGTAGGTGCGGAGGGCGTTAGTAACTAAGGGACGTCCTTGAGTGACCGGCTAAAGTCTCCTGCACCCTCACCTGACCAAGTTGCATTTTCCCTCCAATATGAAGTTGTTCCCCAGGTTCATCAGAGCCTCTCAGATGAACTGAAGAGACACGTCAGATCCCCCATCCCCGTGCTCTCCACGTGCCACAAGTAGGCGTGCATGTGGTCAGATTAAAGAGCAGAAATCTAAGGGCTTTTCCTTCCGGCCCGTGGTCGGCAAACTGCGGCTCGAGAGCCACGTGTGGGTCTTTGGCCCCTTGAGTGTGGCTCTTCTACAAAATACCACGGCCTGGGCGAGTCTATTTTGAAGAAGTGGCGTTAGAAGAAGTTTAAGTTTTAAAAATTTGGCTCTCCAAAGAAATTTCAATCGTTGTACTGTTGATATTTGGCTCCGTTGACGAATGAGTTTGCCGACCACTGCGTTAGGCAGAGCAATGGGCTCGGAGCCCTTGGTTAGCACAGTTCACAACGGGAAAGGCTGTCCGTGGCCAGGCGGGCAGATGCTGAGTCTCATGGACAGGCTGAGGTACCAGGAGCCAGACTGTGGGGGTGAGTGGGGTGGGGTGGGGTGGGCGGGACCTGGGGTGGAGAGGACAGTGAGGAGGGGCAGAGATTGTCATGTAAGGGGGTGACAGGGACAGTGGCTGTGTCTCGAAGAGGAAGAGGTGGGACCGAGCTCAGGGTAAGCGGGAGAAGAAGGTGCGCAGGCTCGTGGGAGAGGGGCAGGTAGATGGAGAGGCCCGGCCTGGACAGAGCGATGGGACCGGGAAGAGGTTGCTGAGGCAGAGGGGCAGCGGCGTCACGACCTGCGGAGGATCCAGGGGGCAGGCGTGACAGGAGGGAGTCCTGGGAAGTGCCAGCCAGGGAGGAGCAGGGCTGGCAAAAGCTCTGGTACCTGCTGAACGGGGACCAGGACGCAGGAGGTGAAATCTTCGCTGCCAGAGGGCTGTACAGGGCACGGTGAGTGGGTGAGCAGATCAGTGACAGCTGACTTCCGAGACATGGAGCCCGCGTTTCTGAAAGCAGCGGGAAGCAGGGCACGGGGGCCCGGGGCCCCGGGAGCCCGCGGGGACGGTGCTGCCGGGCTGGTCACTCACCTCTGAGGCTCATGCTCTCGTGCCGCGGACGGGGCGGTGAGCTGGAATCTGATCAGAGCCGAGTGTAGGCGCTGTCCTGCTGGGATGGAGGGGCAGTTAGGGTCTGGACATTCGTAGAATTCTGTAGGCGACTGTGTCTACTCTTTTCACCAATGGTGAACTTTTCCAAGCTCTACAGCAAAAGTCTATTCGCTTAAAACGACCACACCAAGAACAAAACGACTCCTGCTGCTGCGATGATGTCTCAGAGCCAGAGGCAGGCTTGTCTTGCCTCACCCCGTATAATCCTCAAGGTCTCAGGTGGTCCGCCCCATGGTCCCCATTTTACAGACGAGGAACCGAGGCTTAGCCGCCACACAGCTAGAGAGCGGCAGAATGGAAATTCAGATGAGGTCGGCCTGGTGCTAGAGCCCACTCCGTTAATGACTACACCTTCCTGCTTCCTTCAAGTGTTTGGCCCAGTGATTTAGTTTTCTTTTCTTTTTTTTTTTTTTAAATATATTTTATTGATTTTTTCACAGAGAGGAAGAGAGAGGGATAGAGAGTTAGAAACATCAATGAGAGAGAATCATCGATCAGCTGCCTCTTGCACACACCCTACTGGGGATGTGCCCGCAACCAAGGTACATGCCCTTGACCGGAATCGAACCTGGGACCTTTCAGTCCGCAGGCCGATGCTCTATCCACTGAGCCAAACCGGTCCCGGCGTGATTTAGTTTTCTATTTGCATGCCTGCCTTATGTTAGCTGCCTCAGAAGACACAATGGCAGAGAGCAGTCACTGCGTGTGTGTGTGTGTGTGTGTGTGTGTGTGTGTGTATGTGTGTGTGTGTGTGTGTGTGTGTGTGTGTGTGTGCTTTTTGTGGGCAGTACCTGTATCTTTGCACTCCAGGTCTTTTCAAAGACAAAGGAAATGACAACAGGAAGGAGAGAGTCCTAATGTTAGCATCAGCTCTCAGGAAAGAAAGGGGCAAGGAATGGAAACAGATCTATAATAATAAAGAGTAATATGCTAATTAGACCGGATGTCCGTTTGGACGACCTTCCAGATGAAGCCGGGGGCCAGGGGAGCCCGGGTCCCGGGTGCTGGAGGGAAGCCCGTGCTGGCATCTGGGGGAAGGAAGGCCTACTCTTGCATGAATTTTGTGCATCGGGCCTCTGGTCTATAAATAATAGAATGTGAAAAAAAATGACTCCTTAGGTCCTTGCACCTTTGAAAAGAACCTTCTCCCTAAGGCGTGTTACTCTTTCCCTCTCCCCCCTCTCATGTTCTCTCTCTCTTTTCAGCAGGACCCCAGCTCCTGAGGGCCAAGGTGCAGCCCCCGAGAGAGAGCGTGTGTCCATCTATACCATTTCGGGGACTCCTTCGTCCGCTGAGACCTCCCACACTCCACATCTCTCGTCCGAATTGCCTCCCAGATACGAAGAGAAAGAACCCTCTGCAGCCGCGTCCTTGTCTCCCTCTTCTCAGCCTTCCCCACCATGAACTAGTGGCTCTGGTTCAGTTTTACATAGGACTGATCACTATTTTATTTAATTTGTTTTTTAATAAAAAGCACAATAGCATCGGCTATGTTCTCATTTCCCTGGTGCAGCGTCAACATCAGTGACAAACCTTCACATACATGAGAGGGTCAGAGACGGAAAGTTAAAATGAGGCGTATATGGCATCCTGAGCTAAGATGGGGTAAGGCACTTTGGGGGCTTCAGGGGGTCATTGCAAGATGAGAAGAAGAGCAGATATTCAATAATTAGTAGTTTTGCCCTGCCCTATCCTACATAATAAAGAGGTAATATGCAAATTAACCCTCATGCCCTCACAAAATGGCTGCCTATGACCAGGCTGGCAGGGAAGTTAGTGAGAGACAAACAACTCAACAGCAGTCTGCATGGGATGGCCAGTAGAGGGGGATAGTTGGGGGCAACCAGGTCAGCGGGGGTGGGGGGGCAGTAAGAGGCAACCAGGCTGGTGGGGGGGGGCAATTAGGGGCAACAAGGCTGATGGGAGGATGCAGATGGGGGCAACCAGGCTGGCAGGGGAGGTAGTTGGTGGTGATTAGGCTGGTGGGGGGAAGGGGAGGGCAGTAAGGGGTGACTAGGTCAGTGGAGAGGGCAGTTGGAGGTGACCAGGTTGGCGGGGGGTGGGGGGGTGGGGAGGGGGTGCGGATGGGCAGTTAGGGGCGACCAGGCTAGCAGAGGGGACCAGTTGGGGGCAACCAGGCTGGCAGGAAGGGCAGTAAGGGGTGACCAGGCCAGTAGGGGGGCAGTTAGGAGTGACCAGACTGGCGGGGGGGGGGGGGCAGTTAGAAGCAATCAAGCTGGCGGGGGTGGAGGGGGAGGGAAGTTAGGGGTGACCAGGCAGGCAGGCAGGTAGGTGATTAGGAGCCAGTGGTCCAGGATTGTGAGAGGGATGTCCCAATTGGAGAGGGTGCAGGCTGGGCTGTGGGGACCCTCCTCCCATGCACGAATTTTGTGCACCTGGCCTCCAATAGGTAGATTTTTAAAAAGTTATCTCTGATAATTTCTTATTATGGGCAAGGCCCCTAATTCAAGTTCTTGTAATCTAGGTAGTTAAAGAGAGAGAAGGGCAGAAGTTTCTCTTGAAGCATTTTGATTGCCTTTAGCTCAAAATAATTTGCATGCCACAGAGGCACTTCTTGGGGTGTCTCAGGCTGAACCCTCACGCACAGGTTAAGCTGAGAGGGCCTCACACCCTGGGAGAGGCGACACGCCTCCACTGGCACAGACGTGGAAGCAGGCTCTCTCACTTAGGCCTCTGTTGCAGGTGCTCGGTGGGGTCATTCCTATCGGATGAGCAAGAAAAGGCCCAGAGAAGCTAATTAACTCATCCAGGACCACACGCTTCTACGTGGAGAGGTAGGGCTCGAACCCATCCAGACGGTTTCTGAAAGCCAGGCGCACGCGTCAGGACCCTGTGCTGTCAGAGGCCAACCAGCGTGGGTGTTAAGGTTCAGCTCCGTCCATTCCGCCTCCAGTGCTAATTGCTCCTGGGGCCAAGAAAGCAGATGGCTCTCTTAGTGTCCTTATTGTTTCTCCTTCCTCCTCTTTCCCTTTCTCTTCCTCTCCTTCCTCCTCCTCTTCCTCTTCCCTTTTTTCTTTCCCTCATTTAGAAAGAAAGTAATTAGGGTAACTAAGTAATTTACACTGGGGCAGTAACCAGTATGCTGACATCCTGATGCCTCCTTATAGAGAACCAATCACTATTTTTATTTAATTTGTTTTTTAAAGTGACACTTTAATAAAACGTTTCTCAGGATACTTTGGGAGCAAGATTCTCCTGGAGAGGTAGGGGCAGGCGGTGCCCTTCTGTATTATCACAGCCCCGTGCCAACCTGTCTGGATCGACTTTTGGTCTCATAGGGCTACTGCTGAACAAAAACTTTTGTATAGCTGGGTACAATGATAAAGATATGTATTTAATTCTAGATGACGTAAAGCTTAAGAAATAACCTCTAGCTGACACCGGTTTGGCTCAGTGGATAGAATGTCAGCCTGCGGACTGAAAGGTCTCGGGTTCGATCCCGGTCAAGGGCATGTGCTTTAGATGCCAGCACATCTCCAGTAGGGGGTGTGCAAGAGGCAGCTGATGGATGATTCTCTCTCATCGATGTTTCTAACTCTCTATCCCTCTCTCTTCCTCTCTGTAAAAAAAAAAAAATCAATAAAAATTTTTTTTTTTAAAAAAAGAAATAACCTCTAAGTGTTAGCAGTTCTGCCTGGGAGAAACTGATTTAAAATATATATATATATATATTTATTGATTTCAGGGAGGAAGGGAGAGGGAGAGAAAGATAGAAACATCAATGATGAGAGAGAATCATTCATCATCTGCCTCTTGCACGCCTCCCCGGCTGGGGATTGAGCTCGCAACCCGGGCATGTGCCCCTGCCCGAAATCAAACCCGGGACCCTTCAGTCCTCAGACCATCACTCCATCCCCTGAGCCAAACCAGGTAGGGCGAGACACTGAGTTTTAAAATAGGAAATCGGTAGTAACTCAGCATTCTGGGTAACAAAATTGGATGTAGCAAAAATGTGAACTTTTTCTGCCTTTTACACATGCCGCATCCCCATTAAAACCAGTATTGCCCAGCACGTAGGTGCCCGAGCGCAGAACTCCAGGGCGTTGCTGCTCCGAGTGGAGCCGGAGGAATGACTGCCCCCACGGGAACCGCCGCCGCAGTAAATCAGCCCGGAGCCTGCTCCGGCAGTGCCATCCAGTCCCAAATTAGACATTTATTGGGCTGAACTGCTCTTAACATCCTGCACCTTTTCCTGGAAGGTTAATTATTCACATTTTAAAATTAGAACAGAGGGCAGTTTATCACCACTTCCTTCTGCTGTTATTTAGTTATAATGATTAAGCTGAAACTTCTAGGTAGAATTAGTTTTTAAACATTTATGAGTTCGCATATACAACCAGGAGCCCCTTTCATGGCCCGGAGCTGGGGTTTGACATGAAGTATTCTACCTCTGTGTGCTGATCAACCTATGTAAGCTTTTAGAAATGCTTAGCTTGACCTTCTGGCTAAGGAAGGCTGTTCTATTTCCACGAGTCTCTTCGGCTCTCAGCAAAGTGGGGACTGAAGCCACAGCACAGAAAGGGGTCTCAGTGGGAGGCTGTTAACTGCAGGACTGACATCACAGGCTGCAGAGCTGGTGTGAATGATACGCAGAGTCAGAGAAGACGCTGTTCTGCCTGCCACGGCTCCGGCAAAGGCTGGCAGCATCTGAAAACCCACCTGGCAGCTCTTATGTCTTTTTTTCCCTTACATGTTGACATTTTAAAAATCAAGGTGAAATTCATATGCAGGCATACCTTGTTTTTGTTTTTAACATATTTTATTGAGTTTTTACAGAGAGGAAGAGAGAGGGATGGAAAGCTAAAGCATTGATGAGAGAGAAACATCGACCAGCTGCCTCTTGCACACCCCCTACTGGGGATGTGCCCGCAACCAATGTACATGCCCTTGACCGGAATCGAACCTGGGACCTTTCAGTCCGCAGGCTGATGCTCTATCCACTGAGCCAGACGGGTTTCGGCCAGGCATACCTTGTTTTATTGCACTTTGCAAATGTTGCATTTTCTTATAAATCGAAGGTTTGTGGCAACCCTTCAAGGAACAATTTTACCGGCACCATTTTCCCAACAGGCTCAGATGAAGGTTAGCATTTCTTTTTCTTTTTCTTTTTAGCAATAAAGTACTTTGTGTAAACAGAACTTTTATATGCATTGGGAAACAAATTAGTGCAGCTCCCTTTATGGCAACATTCCCTTTAGTGCGGGAGCCTGGAGCTGCAGCTAAGTATCTACAAGGTATGCCTGTGCCATAACACTAACCGGCTCACAGGGAACAGTTCGGTGCACTCAGAACATCCACATGTTGTACAGCCACCACCTCTCTCGGGTTCCAAAACATTTTTATCACTCCCAAGTAAAACTCATTCCTTTTCAACCGCCACTCCCATTCTCTTCCTCCCTCCCACCAGCAAGCACCAATCTGTTTTCTGCTTCCATAGATTTACCCTTTTGGGGTACCTCATGTAAGTGGGGTCATGTCATATGTGACCTTTTGTCTGCCTTCTTTCATTTAGCACACGTTTTTGAGACTTATCCACATTGTAGTATGTATCAGTGCTTTTTCCTTTCAGAGCTGAAAAATAGTCCATTGTATGTATGTGCCACAGCTTTGTTTGGTCCTTTATCTGTTGATGGACATTGGAGTTGTATTTGACTTTTGATTGTGGTGCATAATGCAGCTATGAACATTTGTGTTTAAGTATTTGTTGGAGTACCTGCTTTCAATTCCTTTGGTTATATACCTAGAAATGGAATTTCTGGATCATATACTAACTTGTTAAAAAAAAAAAAGATTATTGATTTTATAGAGAGAGGAAGAAAGGGGGAGAGACAGCCAAAACCGGTTTGGCTCAGTGGTAGAGTGTCGGTCTGTGGACTGAAAGGTCCCAGGTTCGATTCCGGTCAAGGGCATGTACATTGGTTGTGGGCACATCCCTAGTGGGGGTGTGTGTAAGAGGCAGCTGGTTGATGTTTCTCTTTCATTGACGTTTCTAGCTCTTTGTCTCTCTCCCTTCCTCTGTAAAAATCAATAAAAAATATTTTTTAAAAAAGGGGGGGAGAAACAAAGAGAAAAAAAATCAATGTGAGAGGGAAATATTGATCAGCTGCCTCCTGTACACCCTTCTGGGGATCAAGCCCACAACTCCAGGCATATGCCCTGATCAGGAATCGAACTGGCAACCTCCTGGTGCATAAGACAATGCCCAACCAACTAAGCCACAACGGCCTGGGCTCATGTGCTAACTTTAGTCTGAATTTTTGAGGAACTATAGTTGTTCTCCAAAAAAAAAAAAAAAAAAAATTGCACCTTTTTATATTCCCACCAGCAATGAATAAGAGTTCCAATTCTTCCACACCCTTATCAATAGTATTTTATTTTTTAATTAAAATTATATTATAGCTATCCTAGTTAGTATAAAGTGGTAATTCATGGTCTTGATTTGAATTTCTCTAATGACTAATAATGTTGAGAGTCTTCTCATGTATTGCTTGTTTTTATAAAATATTATTATCAGTAGCCTAAGAAATACTAGAATTACTCCAGGTTCTCCTCCCATGGTGTTGGATGGTGTGATGACTCACCTTAGAGAAAATACTAGCAGTGAGGAAGTCTGCAAATTCAAGGGAGACCACTCACACAGGGCGGTGGTGCCACCACGCTGCCCTACACCATGAACACCCTTCTTGTGAATTCTTTATCCTCCCTGGATATCCTCCATCAACCAACTCAACTGAAAATAAGGCAATTTTTGACAAGAGGAGGTACCTTGGTTTTCTCCAATTTATGAACTGAGGAGGAATTGGGCAGGCCAAGAGAGACAGGTCTCAGAGAATGAGAGCCCAGGGGAAGGTAAACCTGTGTCCATACAGTTTCCACCTGAGAGGTGGGATTGGGGCGGGGAGAGGGACAGGAGGGGTTAAAGTGACCTCTGTGGCATCCTCATGTGGTGTGACTGTTGGTCTTCTGGCATCGTTGTGGTGTGGAGGACTGGTTGGTTGTAGGAAAGGAATGGACCCAAGAGATAGGAAATCAGCCTTGGCAGGTGGCTTAACATGGGCAGAAGAGGGATGGTAGGCAGTCTGGATGAATCTTTTTGAGGATCCGAGATGATAGGAACATGACAATGATTGAAAAAATTAAATTCCTGAGTCCCATTCTACACTAGCCCGAAGAATCCAGCTCTCCGGAGGGGATAATGTTCATCGTGTGAGAAACCTGGGAAACACTGCCCGTGGGAATAATAGAAACCGCAGAGGTGACGACAACCTGTGGGCTCGATTATCTGGGTGATGAGCACCTTGTAATTTCTAGGCCCTCTGGGAGTCCTGTTTACACCCCAGCCTGTGCTAAGGGTCCTTACAGAAGGATGTAGGTTCACAGTCGGCCCCCAGTGGTGATGGCTTCACACAGCCGCCTGGACCCAGCCTGCTAGCAGCTCTGCCGGGGATCCATGTGAGAGCCACCCGAGGGAGGGGAAACAAAGTCTGGGTTGCGTCCCCGGCTCTTTCCTCTCTCACCCGGGGAGTTCCCCTATGTTTTCAGACTGGAGGACCTTGAACTCACTTGTTAAGGAAGGCATGGCTTTATCTTTGCTTCTGTGTGTTGGAAGACGAGGCTGCTGTGTGTCTACATGACACAGGTGAAGGGAACAGAGTTGGGTTCAAACAGAAAATGCTCGGGAGTGTGCATGTGGGGAGCAGTATGAGCATCGCCCCTGTGGTCCTTTTGGGCTCCAGGGAACCCAGTTGAGAAAGTCCCCCCATCCCTGTGATGGGCGGGGCTCTGCCCGCTGCCATCCTGGACACAGAAAACCTGACCATTGAGCCTCTAATGCAGGGGCTTCTCTGAGAGCAGTCAGGAAGCACACCGTGGCGGTGGTGGGAGCGCTGGAGGGGAGAAATGTCCTCTGACTGTTGGTGGGGAACCACGCATGGCCGGCCCCAGCCCTGAACCTCCGGGGACCTTGCATACCTGGGATTCCTGGAGCAGCACGCCTGCTGCCACCAACGCAAGTACCCCAACGGGAACACGGTGGGAACAAAGCGGAGGGCCTGGATGCAGCTTTCCCTAATAAGGAACGCTTTGGGGAAGAGTGGGGAGATTCCAGCGGGACGAAGCATGTGACTGTCTGCCCTTAACCTCGCTCAGGAGGTGCCCCCGCGTCGGGCTGAGGGGGGGCAGCGCTGGGAGTGCAGAGTGACCTCGTCCCTTCCTGCCCGAGGGTGGCGGACAGCGGTGCGATGAGGAAGGCGGGTGGGCAGTGTTCCCCTGGAGGCTGCTCGGGCCTGGAGGAGCCGGGACGTGGGCGGGGGGTGTTTTGGGGGCTGGATGAGCCACCGCTGCTCTCATGGGCAAAGAATCGCTCACAGGACTTTTCCTTAAAGGCCTTTGAACTAGCGAGTGAACGCAGCCTACCGGGACCAGAGGGGCCAAGTGGATCATTTATCAGGGGCTTTTGCAAGGCAGGAGGGCTGTGCCTCTTCCATGGGACTGAGGGGCCAGGACTCGACATTATGGAAAGGGCCTGGGCTGGACCTGCAGGGGCCTGATTCTTCCTCAAACTCAGAGTCACCCCCGTGTCCTCAGCCCCCCGTAGGAAGTGGCCATTTCTCTGTCTGTCAGGTCCCCTGGCCTGCAGACACTTCCTATGGGTGCCCAGCCTTCGCCTTAAGGTGCCTCTGAGACCCCCCTTCTGCAGGCGCTGAAGCTCTGCCCCTCCTCTTGGAACCGGGCAGTGGAGCTGCTGCAGCTGCTCGCTGTCTTCCTGGCAGGCTGGAGCCCCCAGGAGCCTGCAGGCCGTGGTGAGGGCACAGCTCTGACAGGTGTCCCGGCCAAGCTGCTTCTCTGCTGTGTCCCCCCGACCCCTCCCTGCCGCTCTGGGGAAAGGATAAGTGAGTGTAGGAGCTGGCAGAGCCTGATGTCCTTCACCAGGCCTGTGTCCTTCACGGCTGTGCCCTGGGAGGGGACCTGAGCGCCAGTCACACGAGGCCACAGGCAGGTCACTGTGTCCCCCTCCCTGCCCATCACTGAGCTTGTCCTCTCCGGAGAGGAGCTACGATTGGGGCCCGGCTCTTATGAAGGCCTTCCCCTTTGAGAGTAGGCTGCTGGCTTTGGAATTCTTCCTTTCTTTGAGTTACAATGTAATAGTACTTACTACTAATTAAACTGATTAAAGTAAAAGATCTTTTGAATTAAAAAAAAATCCTTAAGATGTATCTCACTAAGCATAGATGTACAATTTGAGTAGTATGTTGAAAGTCATTTAATGAATTGCTTTTATATTACCAATCTGATATATAATTAGGGTCATTTATTCCCATTTATACTCAGTATTAAGGTTAATATTGTTTTGAACTTAATAAATAATTATTTTGTTTTTGATTATCCTAAGATAATTTTTTATTTTTAAAATATAATTGACATACTATTTTGTATAATTTCCAGTGTACAGCAAAGTATTAGACATTCATATAACTTATAAAGTGATCACCTTGATAAGTCTAGTAACTGTCAACGAAACGAATGTCCAGCCTACGAAGAAGTTTTATAAGAGTTTCCTTGAGCCAAACTGACAATTGCCAGGATGCCAAATCTCAACAAATGGAGAAAATGCTCTGGAGAGTGGCAATTTTACAGCTTATTTTATATTTTTTTTATTGATTATTTTACAGAGAGGAAGGGAGAGGGATAGAGAGTTAGAAACATCGATGAGAGAGAACCATCGACCAGCTGCCTCCTGCACACCCCCTATTGGGGATGTGCCCGCAACCAAGGTACATGCCCTTGACCCGAATCGAACCTGGGACCTTTCAGTCCGCAGACCGACGCTCTATCCACTGAGCCAAACCTGTTTCGGCAGCTTATTTTATAATTAATATAGAAAGAGGAGGTGTAAGGGGGGTTACCTGAAAGTCATTGGTGGTGGACTAAGGAGGCGGGAGAAAGCAAAGTGGGAAAATCTCTGAGGCTGGATAAGAAGTAAAACGAGACACATATTTCTTCTCTATCGCTGGTGCAGGGAAGTTACCATGTATAGCACACAGACACGGCATGTGGGCAGCTACATAACAATGTGGTCTTGTGCTCTGGTGCCGGCGGTTGTGCCGTGGAGGGTCTGGAAAGGAAGCTCACTCTGACATTTCAAAGGTGTGTTACCTCAGATGCACAAGGACACCGACATTTTCCACGTTAAAGATCGGCCTTTGCCAAAGAAGCTACAGGCTTAGGACTTGACTACCCACTGTGACCTGCTTCCAGTGAGGAATTTTATGTTCAGACCACCCTGTGCGATGACTTAGGTTTCTGGGTTTGTAAGGCCCACCAAGCAGGCCTCTCCTGAGCTTGTCTGGTTTAGTATGTGGCCCCCCCTTTTTTTTGCTGTTCATCTGACACCACACAGAGTTATTACAATATTATTGACTATATTCCCTATGCTACTTTACGTCCCTGGGACTGTTTTTACATCTGGAATTTGAACATCTTATTTTCAAATGTTTTTTTAAATTGATTTCAGAGGGGAAGGAAGAAGGAGAGAAATATGTCCTTATTCCTAGGAGATGTGCACAGAAGTGTTTAGAATTGAAATGTCACGATGTCTGCAACTTAAATTGAAATGGTTCATTATGAACAAAAATATGTATAGAAACACACACGGAGATGAAACAGATCTGGCAGATATTAATAACTGCTGAAGAAAGTAGGGGGTACACAGATTTTCCTTGTACTTGCAACTTTTCTGACTTCAACATTCCCCAGCAACTTTCCGTAACGATAATTGGGGTAAGGAAAATCAATCTTGAGGAATAATGGTTTACCCGGAGGTCTAAAAATTCTTCCTTGGAGGAGGGCCCTTATAAAGGCAAGGCCAGAGTTATTTTCTCCCAATTCTCCTGAGGGTGTTTGTGCTTTTGAACAGAATCCCCAGAACAAAGAGCTCTGCTGACTTGGCTTCCCCGGCAGCTCACTGGGACATGCCGTGTGAGGAGCACCAGGGCTGGGGCCACTTCTCTGCTGCCCCCGGTCAGAGCGGGGTGAAAGGCTGACGAGCTGTCCCCCCCCCCCCCCCCCCGCATGTTGACGTGTTCTCTGAGCCTGCCCAGGTCACCCCCTTGCTCAACTCGGCCAGCCAAGCTCAAAGTCTCACCGCAAAGGCACCGAGAAAACAAGGCCCAGGTGGCCCTGTTTGGGGAAGGGTGAAAACCAGGTTTACACGGGTACCTTACAGGAGGTTACATTTTTTTTTTTTTTTGCTTAAAAGAAGCTCTGCCCCTTTTAATATAGACATTTAGCCTTTTACACATATGTTGATTTACCTTCTTTGCCAGTCTCCTCCAAATGAGAATGGATCCCAACCAAGTTAGAAAAAAAATTAAAACAGATCTATTGGCTGGAAATACTAGAGTTGGGTATAATAGCTACGGACCACGTGACTTTCCCCCTTAACTCTACTCCAGAAAGAAGGAAATATGAATGACAACAAAATTAAAGACACACTTTTAGAGTAGCGCAAGCATGTCAAACTCAAAGGCTAACGTGGGCCAAATGAGGCATGTGGCCTGCAGGCCACGAGTTTGACATGCTTGGTGTAGAGAAGGGAGCATTGTTTTTGAGAGGATCAAATGTCTCCCCTCACACCCCAAACCCGCTAAAGCCCTGGAGACTCTGCCTAGAACCCGGGGCAGGTGAGGTCTTGGGGATGGTGAGAAGAATAGGAAATTCTGTGCCTTCTCTGGAAGGGGCATCTTCAGCAAGTCGGGGGCGGAGCCAGTGAAGGGAGGGGCTGCTGAGTCTGAGGCCAGGAGGAGAGAGGGCTGCAGTGAAGTCCACACCTTGGTCAGGGAGGGAACTGAGTTCAAGGCGCAAGTGTAGACCATGTGGAATGTTACAGAAATGTCCCAAAGTTAAAGGCTGAGAAAGATTCCCTGGACATGGCTTCGGATCAGGGCCATGACCTCCTGGGGAAGGGCGGGAGGAGATGGAGGATCAGGTGCAAACAATTTTTTTCCAGAAGTTTGGAGCAACACTGTGATGGCTGTGGAAGCAGCAGGGAGAGGGGAGAGGTTTTCAGTGGCTGGAGCCTGAGGGTGCTCCGGGCTGCCCTGACCGGCTGAGACCCCGGCCGTGAGACAGGAGAGTTAAGAGAGCAGAGGGGAGGGGTGTGCGCATATTCCTTCGGTTTAGCAAGAAGAGACCTCTCTAGATGGAGGGAATGTGAGAGGGGGCAGAGAAAGTTGCTAAGAGAGTACACCTTAAAAGCTTTCACCACGAGAAAAGAGATTTGTAACCGTATATGGTGACAGAGGTTAACTGGACTTATTGTGGTGATCATTTCATGATATTTACAAATATCAAGTCATGTTGTACACCTGAAACTAATATAATGTTTTGTCAATTATACCTCCAAAACAATAAAGAACCTCTGTAGATCTAGGCCTGCTTCTAATAGTTAATTCAGGAAGAAAGAGGGAGAAATAAAGAAACCAACTGATATGTAGGGAGTCTGAGATAAGGGGGAAAGTCAAGCCACCAAGTGATGGAAAGAGAGGCAGAGCAGAGAAAGATACAAAGAAGAAATCAGCCGAAACCGGTTTGGCTCAGTGGTAGAGCATCGGCCTGCAGACTGAAAGGTCCCAGGTTCGATTCCAGTCAAGGGCATGTACCTTGGTTGCGGGCATATCCCTAGTAGGGGGTGTGCAAGAGGCAGCTGATGGATGATTCTCTCTCATTGATGTTTCTCACTCTCTATCCCTCTCCCTTCCTCTCTGTAAAAAAATCAATAAAATATTATATATATATATATATATATATATGAAAAAAAACCACCAGGAGATGGAAAGCTGGGTCCCACATGGACCCACTATGGGATGGTCCCCTGGGTGACTCATTGACTTTCACAGGATAACACCCTCTCAAGGGTCTTTTCACTTTACCTCTGCTGATTTCCTGTATCTCTAGGGAAAAGTCACGTGGTTGGTAGCTATTATACCCAACTCAAGTATTTCGATCCAATAGATCTGTTTTAAATTTTTTCTAACTTGGTTGGGATCCATTCTCATTTGGAGGAGACTGGCAAAGAAGGTAGATGTGTATATATATATATATATATATATATATATATATATATATATATGTGTGTGTGTGTGTGTGTGTGTAAAAGGCTAAATGACCAACTGTCCATCTGTCCTACCAGTACATATGATGTGCACTGGCAATTTAAAAGTAGACATTGACTCACACATGCACAATACATCTGTCATTGCCCATTGTGAATTGCATTGACACTTTTATTATAGAGAAAGAGCAAATAGCGTTATTAAAATATCTCTTCTAATTAATTTATTTTCAATGTGCATGAATCCATGCACTGGGCTACAAACTCTTTTATAAATATTGATTGACCTCCTATGTGCAAACCTATCGTCTTAGTGCCCAGACAGGTACAAAAATTAATAAAAGCGTGTGCCCCGGGAGAGCTGTGTGCCCCTTGGGAGCGGTGGGACCCAGGGGAGCCGTGTGACCTGGGGGGGGGGCAGTGGGACCCGGGGGAGCCCCTATGTTCATAGCAGCACAATTTACAATAGCTAGGATTTGGAAACAGGCTAGGTGCCCGTCAGCAGATGATTGGAGCAAAAAACTATGGTACATCGACACAATGGAATACTATGCTGCCATAAAAAGAAGGAATTCTCATCCTTAGCAGCAACCTGGATGGAATTGGAGAACATCATGCTGAATGAAATAAGCCAGTCAATGAAAGAGATAACATGTGTCCTCACTCATTTATGGATAATAAAGAACAGTATAAACTAATGAACAGAAAGATAGATATAGTGACAGTAAAGCAACAAGCAGACTGTCAAATGACAGCGGAGAGGGTAGGGAGATCTGGGGGAGATAAGAGATCAATCGAAGGACTGGTATGCATGCATATAAGTACAACCAATGGACACAAAACTCTGGGGAGGGAGGGCATGTATGGAAGGTGGGGGGGGCAATGGTAAGCAATGTACACATATAATACCTTAATTTAAAAAATGGTGGAAAAAAATTAATAAAAGCGGCTGTGTCCCTGAGGCCCATGGTGCGGGACTCAGGCTGTGAAATGGGCTGCAGCACAGAGCCGCTCTGTGCTCTCAGGGGGTGTGGCCAGCTGTGTAGGCTTGGGGCTCGTGATTACCTGGAGGGAGGGCCTGGGTACCAGATTGGGCCTTTTCTACCTGAAAATGGTGCCGTATTGAGGCTAAAGAGGCCAAAGTGGTTTCTTGTCTTTCCTGTAGCCATTTATCATTAGCAGGTCCCTGTGGTGGCTGCCATAGGTATATAACACAACGGTTTTGCTACCAATGTTTGGGCTATAATTGGGCTTCCTTCCCAAAATACACCAGTTGGAAATAATATTATCTTCTGAGAACTAATTGTGAATAAAATCAAGTCAATACATAAAGGACAGAACAGAGATAAGCAAATTTACCAAAAGAGACAGGATGTTCCTACGTATGGCAGAGAACAGACGTGAGTCCTCAGCAGTGCGTGCCTTTTGTGTGTTGTTCCCTCTCCTGGAATGTCTTTCCCTGCATCCTCTAGCTACCCACATGCTGCCACCCTTGGAGACTCAGTTGAAATGCTACCACCCCATGTACCTTTCTTTCCTGATCCTCTCAAAAACAATGCTCCCTTCTCTACACCAAGCATGCCTCATTTGGCCCATGTTAGCCTTTGAGTTTGACATGCTTGCGCTACACTCTAAATGTGTGTCTTTAATTTTGTTGTCATTCATATTTCCTTCTTTCCTGGAGTAGAGTTAGTGGGTTATATGTAAGTTCCCCCTATTCCAGTATAAACTCTTTGGCCACAGGAACCAGGTCTTATTCCACCCTCTCTGCATATCAATAAATGTTAAATGAAAGGCTGAGTACATGAATGCATGTGAGATAACCACTTGGCTATGCATTGAAAGGTCTGGAAACCAATCCCAATGGAACACATTGCTAGAGAGAATGCATTCTTACCAGTAGCTAATTACACACAGATTTCAATAAATAGTGCACAGTTGTTACTTACCCCAGGAGAAGTCTGTCCTAGATTGGGACTCCTCAGAAATAACCTTGGATGGTGGTGGTGGTGGTGGTGGTGGTGGAGGTTCTTGTCCATGTAACATGTTGAGGAAGTGCTCTCCAGGAAAACGAGTGAGGAAGAAGGAGGGGGTGGGGGCACCCTAAGCAAGGCTGTGTCTCAGCTGGAGACCAGAGTCAGCCTGCTCCCACAGAGCACTGGAGCATGAATTGTGCTCCTGCATTGGCACTCTGGGAAGCAAGGAGACTGACCTTTGGTACCACCATGCCAGCTTGACTTTGGCTGAGGTTCCCTTGGAGGTGGGTGTGATTTCTAGGAGAGAAGGCCCCCATTGGCCAAGGGTAATGGTCTGTATTGGGAACAGCTGTGAGCCATTAGCAGCCGAGCTAGGGCGTGGGTGCCAGAGCTTGGGTAAGGAAATCCAGGCTGGGATATTCAATCCATTTAGAGCTCATCGCTGATAGACCACAGGTGCTCTCTCCCCTGGTCTCCCTTTTTCTTCCCTTTCTCCCTCTCAGCCAGCCCTACAAGGTCTCGGGTCTCGGTTCCACCCAACTGGCACCATGACTGGTGCATTCATGCAGCTGGTGGTCCCGTAAGGCTCAGGTCCAGTTCTGAGGAGAGGCACGCCCACAGATTAAAAAAAAACCACACATTTTAGCCACTAATAATATTCACCTGTCACACTGCAACCCTGAAGTGTCCTTCAGCTGAAAGATCTCTTCCTACCCGTGGTGAGGAGGGTAGGGGGTGCCAGGAACAAAAGGGACAAGTAGCCTCTACAGTCACCCTTGTGAAGATGCTAGCTTAGAATGTCCCCTCTTTGGTAAAAGGTGAGATCATTCCTGCAACCGGTGACACTGGTTAGGGTTTGATCTAAGTGGCTATAACAAACAGACCCCCACGTGTTAACTGAGTAAGACAGATGTGTATTTGTCTCTCACAAGAACAGGCAGGAGGTAGATGCCTGTGGGCTGGGGAGATGGCTGTGCTCCTGGAGGCTGTCCGGGGACCAAGGACCGGGGACAAGAACCAGTCTGTAATGCTGCATTGCCCTCCTCAATATGAGGCTGTGTTGCACTTTCTGATGGCTGCCCCCGCTCTTTTTTGAAAAAAAAAAATATATATATATATATTTTATTGATTTTTTACAGAGAGGAAGAGAGAAGGATAGAGAATTAGAAACATCGATGAGAGAGAATCATTGACCAGCTGCCTCTTGCACACCTCCCTCTGGGGATGTGCCCGCAACCAAGGTACATGCCCTTGACCAGAATCGAACTCGGGACCCTTCAGTCCGTAGGCCGACGCTCTACCTACTGAGCCAAACTGGTTTTGGCTGCCCCTGCTCTTGCCATTGTATCTATATTGTAGTCAGAGGAGGGGGGAAAGGGCCGGAGAGGGACATTTCTTTTATTTGTTTATTTGTTTGCTCACTCACTCATATAGTGTTAAAATACACATAAAACACAACTTTCCATTTTAACCACTTTTTAAGTGTACAGTTCAGTGACATTAAGGACATTCACTTTGTTGGACAACCATCACCACTGTCCATCTCTGGAGCCTTGCTCTTTTCTTCTATGGGCATAATGCAGAAGTGGCCTATATCACTTCCACTCACCTCCCCGTAGCCAAACATCAGTCATGTGGCTATCCCTGTCTGAAAGGGAGAGTGGGGGTAAATGGGCTCTCTACCCAGACAACTATATGCCCAGCTGGAACTTCCCCCATTAAAGGAAAGTGCGCAACCCCAATACCCCCTCTACCCTACATCCCCCTGGAGGCTCTGCTCCTGTGCCTGTTCTTCTGTTTGGTCTATTATCTGTATGCTCTCTGTGTGCCTGCCGCCACCAGGGCTGGCTGCCTGGGCTTCTGACGTCCAGAAGACACAGAAAATGCCTGCATAGATAAAAGACTATGTGCATAAATCATTTGGTGAAACAATTATTTTGGGGGTGGTGGCCGCTCTAATCTGGTATTCACGGTGATGTGGAGTCACATTCCTCACGTGGTGTGGGCAGCCGCTGCCAACTGCACGTAGCTAGGTGCTTCTGGTCCCGCTGTGGCAGCCGTGCTTCTGGGGCCACGGGTTTTATCACCTCTTCAAGGCCAGCTGCTCCTGTATCTATTTATGTGTAAAAGTCACGCCCAAACTTAGTGGCTGAAAGCAACTAAGATCATTTTATTGTCTCTAATAAACGATGGGTCTGTGGTTCGGGAATTAAGGACTCACTTCCAGCTCACGGTCTCTCGGGCAGTGTAATCACGTGGTAGCTGGAGGTGGAAGAGGGCAGCTCAGAAGGAGCTGGGGCTGGCCAGGCACCTGTTTCTCTCTTCATGTGGTCTCAGGGCCTCTCCTGGTGGTGTCCCCATGTGGAATAGCTTGTGCTTCCTCATAGCATAGCTCCCCCAGGCAGTCATGGTGGCGAAAACTTCCAGAGAGAGGGCTCCAGTGAGCAAGGCACAAGCCGTGCTTGATGACTTAGCTTTGGAGGTCACGTTGTGTTGCTTCCATCGTACTCATGGAGACAGTCATCAAAGCCCACCAGTTTCAGGGGCCGGGGAGATAAACCACCTCTTAATGAGAGCAGTGTCAACGTATCCATGTAAGATGAGAATGAGCAATATTGGCCCAGCTATCTTTGGGAAAAAGCAATCTCCTGCCTCAGTTCCTGCTGATTAAGAGCGTCATGAGCTCCAGAAGGTGGAAGGGGGAAATCCCTTAGAGTTATTCTTGGGTTTCCCAACTTGAAATGTCTAGGTGTCCTAGACTTGGCTTACTTCTTTTTAACTTAGAAGAGTCTCCTTTGTACACTCTCCATGGCAATGAAACCACCAGCAGCAGCAACAGCAAACAGAAGCATCTGGAAAGAGTCTCCACAGGATCTGCAATTGGCCATGGTGGTTTTTCGGGAAGGAGCTGCTGGAAGTCAGTTTCCTAATATAATCCATGTCCTCTACTTGCTCATACTTTCTGCTCTTAAGTTTTGTTTCTATGTGACCAGTATGGCAGCTCCTCAACTCTCTCTGTCCTCTTTCTCCATTAGGGCACATCCACTGCAGCCATCAGCCTCAATCGTATAGTTTTCTAGTTTCTAACTAGAAATCTGATTTCCCATGTTACAATTTTCCACCTGGCCACGCAGATCACGAGTCCCTCCCTGCTGGAGTGGCCAGCCTGCCCTCGTTGGCTCAGGACTTCTCCAGCGTTAGCACTGAAAGTCCTGCGTCCTGGGAACCGTCAATCCCAGGCAAACCTAGATGGATGGCCGCCCTTCCCCGCCTCTGTGGAGGTGCCAGCTGCTCTTGTGTCAGACGCCCACCTCCAGCGGAAGAGAGCTGGGTCCCCAGGGGTCCCGCTGGGCCGCCGTCTTTCAGGCGCATGGGGTAGCTTCTCTGAGGATGCGGGAGGAGTTGGGCCAGCAATGATCAACCTCTCTAGTTAAAACCTGACCTGGATGAATTACTCATTAGACGGGAAGGAACTAAGGTATTATGAACACGTGCGGCAGTTTGGCATCGTAGGAAGAGTAGTGAGGTAGGACTCAAAATACCTGGTTTCTGCCACTGACTTCACCTTCCCGAGCCTCAGTTTCTCCATCTGCAAAATGAAAGGATTAGACCAGAGCTTGATTTGTTTTCCCCCCTCTTGTTTTAGAATTTCAGGGTAATGCTACTCATCCTTCTCATGACAAGGTCTGCTATTAGCAATGTGAGAGCAAACTTCTCCCCTCTGCTCCCCTCTTACCCTTCCCTCCTGGCTTCTTGATTTTACTCAGCATTATTTAGAAAATATTCTCATGGTGCTGGGCATTGGCCTCTAATCTTCTTCCCACAGTAACATTTGAAGAACGGTGCTTTAGGATTGCAGAATGCTCTGTTATCAGGGGTTCTAGCCACCTGGCACCAAATTATTGGTGGGTTTTCTAGAGTGGCAGAAAAGAGAAGAAAGTATCTTTAATTCTTCTCCCAAATCGTATCACTTTGATCTACATGAGGGGACCGAATGGGCAGATATGTGGAGCACATTAAGGAAATGAATGAGGTGCTGAGTGGCAAGTGCAGTTGTGAACGCATCTATGGGCCTCTAACTCTCTGAGCTGGAAGCCTCCTCACCGCCTCCCAGGCCTGCAGCCCTACGAGCTCTCGCTGGAGGAGTTCCCCGCCTGCCTAAAGCTGGTAGACATTATTCCCGGGGAGGCAGGAAGGCGCGCTCCCTGGCTCTGGCTCTCATTTCACGGGTACCGCAGCTACTTCAGGCCTCGGCCAGAGACAGACCCCAAGTAGCACAAACATCTGCAAGCCGCAGCTCCTCTTCCCCGGGCCGGGAGGGATCCTGTGGTGGTTAGTGGTTATTAGCAGAGCCATGTGTCCCAGGCCGAGACGCTCTCTTGGTGGCATCGGGGCTGACGGAGCCATGTGGTGTCTGGGAACCAGCTGCGGGTGGGGAGCAGCTGGGGGGCCGGCCCCTCTTGTCGCTGCCTGCCTGCGCCTGGGAGGACGGGTCCCTTTCAGGCTGCAGTGATTCACGCTGGGTGGCCTCTGCCCTTCCCCCCGATCGGATCGGCGTCACCGAGAACTACCCAGCGGGTGGAGAAGGGCGCCGCTCCCCTTGGAGAAAGCAGGCCCCGCGGGAGGGCCTCTCCTCTCTCCACGTCTCCGGCTCAGCAAGGCCTTCGCCTCCACGCAGGCCTCTCGGCAAGCTCAGGCGATCCCCGGAGCTGGACTGGGGAGGCCCATTGAAATCGGGGTGGCTGGGGGGGGCTTTAGCCTCCCCCCCACCCAGGGACACACTTTCTCACCTAAACTTCATACAGAGACACATCTTGACTCCACCCCAGGCCTTAACTGTTTCTGCTCCTTCGAAGATGCAAAACAAAAAGAACAACAAAATACAAAAAGAAAAAATAAACAGATAGATACATCTGTTTGTACATAGATACATACACTATGTATGTACATAGTGTATGTACATACATACTATGTATGTACATAGATACATACACTCGGCAGAGGCCCGTGGTTCCCACCGAGGGGTTTTTGAGTCTCTCAGAGGAGGAGACGGGCGCATTTACAGGATTCTGTGCACACGCCACCTGAATGTCTTCCTCTGCGGTGACAGGACTTAAGCTGATGCTAGAGTCAGAGAGGGGTCACCTTGGCCTTCAGACCTGGAAGCCCAGCTCCTCGGTGCCCAGGCAACAGTTTCAGGGGCCTCCTGACAAGGGCCTGGCTGCTCCTTACCAGGGACCCAGCTCCTCAGGTACCCAAGGAGAAGGCTTTCAGAAACAGGAAATAAGAGGATTACAGCAGACAGTCCCTGAGCGTGCTCTCTCTATCATCTCACTGGATCTTCACGCTCTGAAGAAGCAGGTTCTACTCTCAGCCTCTCTTATAAATGAGGCTCAGAGAGCCGAGGCCGCTGACCCAGCCACACAGCTAGTAATTGGTGGGGCCAGGGTTTGATGGCAGGAAAGATTCCAGAGCCTGAGCTCTCAACCGCGATGCATGTGTAAGCTCACATACATGCTTGAAGGCACATGCATGCACCCTGTGGTTTATACAGCGTAATTATTTTAAAATATCTACAGAATCATGGATGACTGGCAGTGGGAGTCGCCCTAGAGATGACCTATTTGACTCCCCACCCCACTTTTGATTTCACCCACAAAAACCAATAAAAGGAACTGAGGACTTGCCTTAGAGAAACAGTTCTCAAGTGAGCAAGTTTCAGAATCACCTGGGTACAGCACAGATCGCTGGATCCACAACAGGGCATCTGATTCAGCAGCTCTGGGACCTGCATTTCTGCACGATCCCAGGGGCTGCGGCCACTGCTGGTCCGGGGACCTCGCTGTGCGCACCACGCGTGCCTGTAAACGGGACGTGTTGGGCCCATCAGACCCTCTGCAGCGCTGTTACTTAAGCGTTCCCCGTGAAGCCTGGACACACACATTCCCAATGGGGTCGTTCTTACCCCAGCCACTTGTTCTTAAATAACTCTCTCTGGCTCCCAGCAACGGGACCAGAAGGCGGTGGGCAGAATTCTAAAAACGCCCTCCTCCAAAAAAAGGGTCCACACACCTCATTCCCCCAGAACCCGAGAACGTGATAAGAATAACGCTTCCGTGACTGTGTTGTTATAAGGTTTCGTTGATGTAAAAGAGAGATTACCTGGGCGGGTAGATTTTAATCACACAGGTCCTTCAAAGGAGAGGACTTCTCTGGCTGTCGCGCCAGAAAAATAAGGTGGGAGGGGAAGGTAGAACGGGAGGCCAGGAGATCTCAGAGTGCGCAGCCGCGCTGAAGGTGGGGAGGGCCACGGGAGAAGGAAAGCAGGTGACTGCTAGAAGCAGAAGTCACCTCTGCCAGGAAGAGGGGTCCGAAGCCCTACTCTGCACAGGGCTGAATTTGCCAACAATCAAAATGAGCTAAGAACCTCCGGCTAAGACTGATATCTGACCTCCAGAGCCCTGAGCTAGTACACGAGGGTCATACCATAATAGAAATCAAATATCCAACTACACAAACCCCTGTGTTCGGGAGGGAGCCACGGCCCAGTGCCGACCCGCCCCGTCCAGGAGATCCTCTGACCACGAGCTGGGCCCCTGGGAGGCTCACCTTGCTGTTTGCTAAAAACGTCAGTGGCTGAGACCTACATTCCATCTCCATCAAGGTAACATTCAGTTTCATCTAAAAAAATAAAAATTAGCCGAGGCCGGTTTGGCTCAGTGGTAGAGCGTCGGTCTGCGGACTGAAAGGTCCCAGGTTCGATTCCGGTCAAGGGCATGTACATTGGTTGCAGGCACGTCCCCGGTAAGGGGTGTACAAGAGGTGGCTGGTCGATGTTTCTCTTTCATCGACGTTTCTGGCTCTCTATCTCTTTCCCTTCCTCTCTGTGAAATACCAATAAAAAATATTTTAAAAAAAATAAAAATAAAAATAAAAAATAAAAATCTAAAGGTTGTCCGAGGGAACACCTTGAGAACGGGCAGCCCCAGTGACCCTCAGCAGACACAGGCTGGCCCGAGACCACAGACAGATCCCTCGTCAGCAAGCGTGTGCCCTTCATGGAAGAGCAGTTTGAAAACAGTTTAGCAAAACAGATTGTCCTCCTGCGCTGCCGCTCGGTCACATAACATCCTTTCCTGTTGCCTCGATTAATCATCTATAGAGCGGAGCCCTGTCCCTCAGCAGGATGCAAGGAAACGCAAGCGAGAGGATGGGATAAATGTGCAGGTTGTTCAGCAATGATTCCTGCACCCCCAAATATTCTTACGATTTTTGCAGCTAAGTCAAATGTGTGAGGGCAGTTTCGGTTCTCAGCATGACCACAGCACCGCTATGATAGTACTAGAGGCCCGGTGCAAGAAATGTGTGCATGGGGGTGGGGTGGGGCTGGCTGGGGACTGTCCCTCAGCCCAGCCTGCACCTTATCCAATCTGGGACCCCTCTCACAATCTGGGACTGCTGGCTCCCAACTGCTCGCCTGCCTGCCTGCCTGACTGCCCCTAACTGCTTCTGCCTGCCAGCCTGATCACCCCCTAACCACTCCTCTGCAGGCCTGGTTGCCCACAACTGCCCTTCCCTGCTAGCCCTGTCACTCCTAACTCCCCTCCCCTGCAGGCCTGGTCATCCCTAACTGCCCTCCCCTGATGGCCTGGTTGCCCCTAACTTCCCTCCCTTGACAGTCTGGTTGCTCCTAACTGCCCTTCCCTGCCAGTCTAATTGCCCCTAACTGCCCTCCCCTGCAGGCCTGATCACCCCCAACTTCCCTTCCCTACAGGCCTTGTCCCTCCCAACTGCCCTCCTCTGCTGGCCTGATCACCCCCAACTGCCCTTCCTTGCTGGCTATCTTGTGGTGGCCATCTTGTGTCCACATGAGGGTGGCCATCTTGTGTGTTGGAGTGATAGTCAATTTTCATATTACCTCTTTATTACATAGGAGGATAACTATGGTCCAACCACTATGTCTTTTTACTATAAAGGTGAATATAACTTTCTGCCACCATAGTCAGATACAATTCAAGTAAAGGGAACAGGCAGCACTGGATAATCCTACTATTGAGGTTTCCCCCCAACACCTCCCTCCAAATGACAGACAGACACTGGACATTCACTGAACTCACCTCTCAGGGCCAAGGTGCCACCTCTGTTCCATCAGGGCCCTTCCCAGATGCATCCATCCTCTCACCACAAGTCCTGGTGGGGCAGCTGAGCAGCACCTGGAGCCTTGCTCACGTTCCCCACAGGCCTGCAACCTCGGCGCGCTGCAGGCACAGAGCTGGCCAGGCCTGGCTTTCGGACCCTCTCCATGACAGCTGCCCGATTTGCTGCGTTCGCTCTGGTGACCAGTCATGCCAGGGAGGACGTACCTGCCTAGTGCAGGGCCCAGGACCAGTCTAGCTCCTGGATTCCCAACCAGATACTCTCATCTCTCAGTACCTGAATTCAGAGTTGAATCCAAGGACCAGCTTTCTTGACTGGATCATACCCTTCTGACCACTTCTGCTTTTGTTGATTTTCTCCTTGTTGCAAATGATGGTGGCCAGTGACAGAGTTCTGCAGAGCAGAGCACCCAGCCCCCTTCCTGCGGCTTTGTTCTCCCCCCCCCCCCCAGCCGCCTCTCTGGGCTTCCCCCTGCCCACAGTGTGCGAGGGATAAGGGGAGCCAAGCAGTGTCATTTCTATTCAAATGTTTGGGAAGAAATTCTTTTTGAATTCTGGGAATCCTGAAGGGTTTTGAGCCACATATTTGAAAACAGAACTAGCAGATCATTGTTTTTCCATGTTGTCCAAGCTCATGGTTTTATTTTATTTTGCTTTTTCTGTGCTTTGAGTGGTTGAGATATTTGGTACTTTTTTCGTTACTGGAGACCTGGTGGTATTTCATGTGTGGTCAGATTAAGTGGGTATGGCCCACATTGCCGTGAAACAGGTTATACCGTAGGATCATGGTCAGAACTCGCGCACGTGCACACACACACACACACACACACACACACACGACCTCCACAAAGCAATTTACTTCCTACCATGACATATTCAATCAACTGTTTTGCTAACAAATACAGGACTGTGCTAGTTTCATTTCCTGAGAGTTCTCTGATAAGCTCTGAAAACTTGGTTTTTGTGGTTTTAGTGTCACTTTTCATTCATCTCTTTGAACTGTCATCATTTCAAAATTACAATTTTTAACTAGGAATGTGGACTGGGGTTGAAAATAGGAGGTTTGATATGCAGGACTGAGAAACAGTGAAAATATACAAGCAACTCAGAAAAATCCAGAACGTGACATTCTTGATGGCTGTGACAGAGTGTTGCCCCCACGGGTCCCATCAAGAACTGGCCAGTAAATAAGAATGAATGAGTGAGGACACAACACGGCTGATCTAAAGTCTCGGGACACCCTAAGGTGTCCACACGAACAAAAATTCAAGCAGTATCACAGACTAAACAGTGATGAGTCAATCAACACTCCTCTGGGCAAGATTGCATTTTCCAGAGAGAGGCAGTAATATCTCCTATCCCACAGGTTCTTCTGCACGGTGACCTTGACATTTTCCCCAGAAAGGAAGAATCTAATTTCCTTCCTTTAGTATCTGGCCTCGCTTAGTGACTTGCTTAAGGTATAGACTGAAATGGGGGAGACCACCCCAACTGCAACACACTCCATCCTTGCTGCTCAAAGACATATCTGGGAAGATACTGGGGGGGGGGGGGGATCATCTGCTTGGTTTCCCATCTGGTTGGCAGTGAAGTTGGACATTGCAGGCTTCGTCCTGGAGCAGGAAGAGAGGCATTTTGGTGGAGAGAAAAGTTCCCTGGTCTCCCAGAAGCACTTGGGATTAACTTGGAGTCGGGTTTCCTAAGATTCCTGGTGACAAGAGCCATCTGCGACACTATTCTCCCTGAAAATTTCGGTTCTGTTTTCCTGAATTGGGAGCCCTGATTTTACTTTTTTTTTTTTTTTAAGTGGCCTGGATGATTTTTATCACTAGGGAAGTTTGACTTAGGGCAAGAGAGCAACTCTTTTCCTTCTGCTCAACATTGCAAAAAAAAAAAAAGGAGCTGATATAATACTTAACCACTGAAGAGAGACATCTGCTTACATAAGCTCTGTCTGGAAAAGAAAGAGGGCCACAGTTACTATTCTGAGAGGAGGAAATCCGTGGGGTTGTTTTGAAGAGGTTCTGCAGTTATGAGTGACTTTCTTCTCTTGATGATGAGGCTTTCTTCTCTAGATGAGCTTGGGTTTGATTGCAAAACACAGAAGGCGTAATAATGCAGCTGTTTACTTCACCCCGAGGCCAGGGACTGTGCTGCCACCATGGAGCGAGGGTCTGAGGCATGTGTCTGCTGATGCTAGGTCATGCCTGATGCTCATTCACCCTCCGCCAATGATGTAGTGGTGCATGGGAAGGTTTCCTGTGGCATCTCTCCTGTCCTGAAGCTGGAATCAGTCCCCAAAGGCTGAAAGCAAAAGGCACATGGGAAGTGGGGAGGAGTACACACATGGTCAACTCTGCCTATTCCTTCCTTTTTTCCTTCCTTCCTCCCTTCCTTCCTCCCTTCCTTTCTTTCTTTCTTTCTTTCTTTCTTTCTTTCTTTCTTTCTTTCTTTCTTTCTTTCTTTCTTTTCCTCACCCGGGGATATTTTTCTATTGATTTTTAGAGAGAGTGCAAGAGAGAGGGAAAGACCGAGAGAAATATTGACGTAAGAGAAACACATCAATTGGTTGCCTCCTGCATGCGCCCTGACCAGGGCTGGGTCTGGGGAAGAGCTTGAAACTGAGATATGTGCCCTTAGACTGGAATTGAATCCGGGACCCTTCCATCTGCAGGCCAACACTCTATGCACTGAGCCAAACCAGCTAGGGCAAGTCTGCCTATTTCTAATGAGCTGACCCAGCAGGAAAATTGGGGTTGATACATCAAGGGACCTGGATTGCCATTTCTACAATCCTGGTTTGGTAAGACACAAACAGGGCCTTGGAACAGTGCCTAAGTATCTAGAAAAGTACCTCCCAGCACAGTGGTCGGCAAACCACGGCTCTCGAGCCACATGAGGCTCTTTGGCCCCTTGAGTGTGGCTCTTCCACAGAATACCACGGCCTGGGCAAGACTATTTTGAAGAAGTGGCGTTAGAAGAAGTTTAAGTTTAAAAAATTTGGCTCTCAAAAGAGATTTCAATTGTTGTACTGTTGATATTTGGCTCTGTTGACTAATGAGTTTGCCGACCACTGTGCTAGCACATAAGGCAGCAGCTCAGTAAACACTTTGTGAATGAACGAATGCATGAATGTGAATGAGAGAGAGAGCTTGAATTGCAAAACAGAGGCCTTCAATTATTGACAATTATGAGAAAACTCCAGGCTTCACTTCTCAGACCTTTATCCTTCTACATAACGTTCAGGCCCCTGCCTGTTCTACTCTGTTAACCACAGAAGCCCAAAGTTCTCCCATAACTAATCTGAACCTGTTGACCATTTGCTCTGCTCTCAGGAGCCCTCACACTCCCTCTCCCTTCCGAGGAACGGGTGATTGTGTGAGGACCATGGAGCAGGGCAGCCGGCCCCTGGAGGACTTCCCCGTCAACGTGTTTTCCGTCACTCCTTACACACCCAGTACCGCGGACATCCAGGTGTCCGACGACGACAAGGCAGGGGCCACCTTACTCTTCTCAGGCGTCTTCCTAGGATTGGTGGGGATCACGTTCACCATCATGGGCTGGATCAAATACCAAGGGGTCTCCCACTTTGAATGGACCCAGCTCCTCGGGCCCATCCTGCTGTCGGTCGGGGTGACGTTCATCCTGATCGCTGTGTGCAAGTTCCAGATGCTCTCCTGTCAGCTGTGCAAAGAGAGTGAGGAGAGGGTCCTGGACATGGAGCCGGCGGCGGGAGGACAATCGTTTGTTTTCACTGGTATCAACCAGCCCATCACCTTCCATGGGGCTACTGTGGTGCAGTATATCCCTCCCCCTTATGGCTCTCCAGAGCCCCTTGGGGTGAACACCCCGTACCTGCAGCCGGTGGTGAACCCTTGCTGCCTTACACCACCACCGGGAGTGGTGGCCGCGGCCACGCCAAGCCCTCCTCAGTACTACACCATCTACCCTTCGGAGAACCCCGCCTTTGTTGACGACCAGGACTACCCCGCCTTCACGGGCGGCGGAGATGACAGGTACGGTGTCTGTGGTGGGGATTCCCACCCCTCCCGCAGTCACAGCCACAGCCGGTGGCTATGTTTGGTCTCTAAGGAAGCGGTGGGCAAAGGCGATCTCTGTGCGGCCTCCTGCCAGGCGGGGGGTGCTGGCTCTGGGAGTGGTGCGGTGGGCTGTCATGCACCTGTGTTTTCCGCTCACGTTTCAGGTCCAGCCCCGATGCTGAGCTGCTAGAAGAGACACAGCGGGGAGGTGAGGACTCTGCCGGCTTCTCTCCTCCCCCCTATGAGGAGATATTCTCCCTCCCTCGATAGAGACTAATGCCGCCGCCACTGCCGAGGGAGTAGCGCTCAAGTCATTGTTGCTGACAAATGAGGTGTCCTCTGCTGCAGCCTCTGGAGGCAGACACAGAGCAGCTCTGGCAGCCCGGCAGACACCATTCAAGGGGGGGTGGGAGGTGAAATGTCTCAAACTGGTAAAAATTAGGCTAAGGTGGGTACATTACCTTCTTTTGGGGGGGGGGGCTGGGCAATTCTTCTTTAAAAAAATATATTTTATTGATATTTTACAGAGAGGAAGGGAGAGAGATAGAAAGCTAGAAACGTCGATGAGAGAGAAACATCGACCAGCTGCCTCCTGCACACCCCCTACTGGGGATGCGCCCGCAACCAATGCACATACCCTTGACCGGAATCGGACCCAGACCCTTCAGTCCGAAGACCGACGCTCTACCACTGAGCCAAACCGGTTTCGGCAATAAATTACCTTCTGATACAGCCAGGGATCCCCCGCCTACAGTGCACCAGCAGCATGCCTACCAGAATCCCAACTGTTTACCCTCAGCAGTGGGAGTGGGCTGGGAGGGAGGCGGGGAGAGAGAACGGTGGCTTTCCCAGGCTTTCCCTTCTCAGTTCCCAGGGTAGATCTGCATATCCCATCGGGTGTCCCCGAGGACTCTGGGTATCTTAAAGGCTGCAATAAATGAACAAATAAATGGAATAAGAAACAAAGAGTATCTTCTGTTAGGATATCAGAAAGGTGGCTGAACCATACAAAGTAAGTAAGAACAGGACCACGATGTCATGAAACGCTTAAGTTATCATTGGGTCGCGGGGTCTCTCGGCTGCTGATGCTCTCGTGGGGAAGTTGAGGCTTGACGTGTCCGCCCAGGCTGGGACCAGGGCTGGGCATGCGCTGCCGGGCGCGGTGCCGGCGGAACCCGGGGCTTCTCTCAGCGCCTCACCAGAGTCTGCGGAGTTTGGCAGAACGGAGCTGCCCTGCCAACGCCGGGGAAATCACGGACCGTGGAAACAATCACAGCCACAACAAGCTCACCTCTTTTATAGAAAAACAAAATAAAACTCTGCTGCCTTTAACTTCCATGAATCCGGACTATGTAATAAACAACCAGAACAGACTCACGGACTTTGGAAGAGACAGTTACAATCCTCAGGTGTTAAAAGAAAAGATTTTCCTTGGGCTACAAAGGGAGGCTTCCCCAAACAGACAGGATTTAGCTGCCCTTTAAAGTTTTGATACTGTTGTTTTTTTTATCAGAAATATCTAGTTTTCCAAGGATATGCTTTGCATAGGCCATCGTATATTATTGTGATTTGTATTCTATCTTGGGAACAAAATCCTTTCATATGGGAATTTGTTTTCATGTTCGATAAGATGTGATGGAAAAATACAGCTGGGTTCACGGAAACTAGCTTTATACTCATTTCATGAAATGCTGGACCCCTAGCCGAGGGCCAGGGGCTCTGGCAGGACGTCGGGTTGGTGACGGGGACATGGCTGAGCACCACCAGCAGCGCGCCTCCCAGCAGTGACCCTCAGAGGCCCGCACGCCCGCCTCCCCCCTCCCCCCTGTTCCTCCTCACTCTCCCCGGCCCCGCAGCTCTATGTTCCTGGGCTTGGGTTTGGCATGAAGGGATATTCAAATTGGAAAACGATGTTGGGAGAGAGGATGCCTCTGTGTGAAAGCTGGGAGGGCAGGACAGCCAATCTGTCTGGGTGACGCCAGGAGCCCCACAGGTGAGGAAGTGGCCCGGGGCGTTTGTAGCTCCAGCCTGCAGCGGCTAACCGGTCCCAGTCCTAAGACAGTGAAAAGGTGCTGACTGCAGAGGTAACGGTGCTTCTGAGGACAGGGTGTTGGTGCCTACCCCTTCGGGAGCTCAGGGTGGGGGGCTGGCCTGCAGCCGTCGGGGGTCAGCAAATGGGAATGCGTTCATTTCGTCAGTATTTGTTGACGGAGCATCCACTCTATGTTAGGACCCGGGCCAAGAGGAATATGACAATGAAAAACCAAACCAACAGGAGAGCAGATATGGCTCTGCCCTGGCAGAGCTTCACCGATCATTACTCTCCGACAGCAGAGAGGGGTCCTGAACTGGCCAGGACAGGCACGGAGATTGCCTGGGGAGTGCAGTCAGGCCCGCGCCACACCTAGCCCCAGCGAGTAACATTTACAAGGGTGGCCGGGTGGCTGGCGATCTGGGCTCAGAGGACTGTCCTGGGCACTGAGCAGCCGATACCTGTACGAGGAGGAGGGGACGCCTGGCACATCCCCTGAGGGCGGCTCTGCAGGCTGCGAGAGCCTGCATTCCACTGCCGCCACGGCTCACACAGAGCTTCCAGAGCCTTCCAGGGCCTGACCGGTCACACCCACCAGCCCTCCTACCTCAGGACAATCCCGAAATGCTCTTTCTGTCTTTGTGTGGGGACTGCACACAATGGGACAGGAAGCCCCGAGTGGCCCCTGAACTCGGACCAGGTCTCTGCCTGGTCTGTGACCAGCGAGGACGCATTCCTGGCCGAGAGGCTGGTTTGCTGTCTGGGTGTTGCCATTCTCTCTCCTCTCGGCATCTTACCGGGGCGAATGGGTAATGGACTGGGATGTGGGAATGGTGACTGGAGTTTGGCCCAGCCACCCTATCTACCCCGCGGCTATGGTGTGGGGAGGGCCTAGCCATCATTACCCACGTGCTCAAAAGCCAGAGCGCAGGGCCTCGTCAGCCCGGTCAAACACTTCGGTAGGTGTCCACAGAGCAGCTGGGAAGCCACCGAAGGGTTTTAATAATGCCCATGACCGGACACTGAGCACTTACTCACTCTGGGCCAGACCCAGAGGCATCGAGGCTGTAACATGGGTCTTGCTGGCAAAGCTCAGATCTAAGTGACCAGAGCACCGGCGGACTTGGGTCTCCTCCACCGCAGCCTCCAGGGGCCATGAGGGTAGGCACTTTCTGGTGAGCTACATGGAATTCAAAATTAAACTAAAAGATCTTGTTAATCAAAGGGGACAAGTTTCTTAAGAACTTGAGGTTCTCTGGAAACCTCCCGCCAGCCCCGTGGGCTCCTCAGACAGCGGACAATGCTGATGGAACGGGGAAGGGCCCGTCCCGGCCTGGGAAATGCGGCCCAGACGCGAGGGGAAGAAGCTCTCCCGAAGCTCTTAGCTCTCCTTTCTCCCCTGGGACCAACGTGTGGCCGCACCGCCCCTGGCAGGCAGGACTCCCAGGTCTTTCGGGGGCAGAGTATGTCCCAGGGGCCGCAGCGGCCTTCTCTCCCGCTCCACTGGGCCAGGCCCGGTCGGTCTACATTTCAAATGTGCAGTGGCTCTCCGAGACAAAGCCAGCCCTTTTGCTCTACCTGTGTTTTCGGGGTGGGGCGGGGTACAGGATGAAAACAAAGACTCTTATTTGTGAAGAGCTGGCCAGGGGTGTCTGCTTTCAGCTTCTGACCTCCGGGCCTCGCCTGGGTGTGTTTACTGTTGGATCGGCGGAGTAGGGTTGCCTGAATAGCTGCACCCCTGGGCAGCTGGTGTTTCTCCTCCAAACAGAGAGTTCTCGCAGTGACCGAGGGGTGGGCACCTTCTTACCCACTGAGAGAAGAGAGGTTCACGTACATCGCTGAGGTGACGGAGTGCGCCATCTGTCCCGATAACCAGGGCGCTGTCTGCAGCTCCAGCGCTCAGCACTCAGAGCCCTCTACACAGCCCGGGCTCGTGGGGCCTGTTGAACAGCAAATGTAAAATGGGCAAATGAACTCTCCGAATAGGTAAGGGCCATTCTAGCTCAACTTAGCTGCTTCACTGTTTTCTACATTATGAAAAATTTCAAGTAAATACACGAGTAGAGAGAACAGCATATGAAACCCATGTAGCCATCACGTAACCTCAACACATGGCCAGTCTTGTTTCATTTCATACCCCCAACCACAGTCCCTCAACTGGAGTTTTAAAGCAAATCCAAACCATTAAATCATTTCATTCTAAAACACTTCATGTATTATTTTTAAAAGAAAAAGACTGAAGAAAAAAACCCCAACAATACCATTATTACACCTAAAAAATGTACAATTCTTTAATGTCATTAAATATCTAGTCCTTGTTTAACTTTCCTCAATTTTCTACTTAAAAAAATGTTTTTATTGTCTTTTTAGAGAGAGAAGAAGGGAGAAGGAGAGAGAGAAACATTGATCAGAGAGAAACATCCTCAGTTGGCTGCCTCCTACATGCCCCCCCTACTGGGGATGGAGCCTGCAACCTGGGCATGTGTCCCGACTGGGAATCAAACCAGTGAGCTCTTGGTTCATGGGTCTACACTCAACCACTGAACCACACAGGCCATGCCAGGCCAGTTTCCTACTTTTATTTTTACCTCTTTGTTTTGTTTGAATCAGGATCCATTCTGCGAATAATGCATCATTTCTAGCTGTAGTACACCATGTTTGGGGAGGGAGACAGTTGGCATCCTATTCGTGGTAGCAGATCCATATTTATTAAATTTCACTTTCCAAACAAAAATGTTTTTCAAGATTTTTTTTACTCCATATCTCCTTCTCTGTCGGCTCCCTGAAACTCTAGGTATCCTTTGGAATTGGAAACTTATTTTTCCCTGCTTTTAAGCGTATTATAATGTTTTTCTAAATACAGGCCCAGAAAAATTTATACATGAAAAGAAAAATATCTTTAAGTGAGTGTTTAGTTGAGAAATATCTGTTGCAGATTAGTTTCAAAAGTATCAGAAAACGCTGACAACCTTTAGCATTTTTTGGCTTGGTCAGTAAAACGTTTTAGGGAAAAAAAATGTTTTTTTTCCTCCAGAGACCAGAAAAACTCCTTTGAACATATCTAAAGTGGGAACTGGAGTCTCCTCCTTAAGAATGAAAGGGCAAAGCCTCTTGCTCTGTATTATAATATTACCTGCTGTAATTTAACTTCTAGAGGTTATTACTGTGGGCCTCTTACCAAATAAGCTCTCAATTCTCACGTTAAAAGTGAATCTATTTTTCTGCATATGCCTGCAACTCTTCCTTTGAAGGTGAGTGTGTGTGTGTGTGTGTGTGTGTGAAAGAGAGAGAGAGAGAGAGAGAAATAGAGAGAGAGAAAGACTCTTCCTTTGAAGGTGAGTGTGTGTGTGTGTGTGTGAGAGAGAGAGAGAGAGAGAGAGAGAGAGAGAGAGGGTGTGTGAGCACATATGTGATCCCCTACACTCCCTTCGTATAGCATGTGATTTATGGATTTCTTGCTCACTTACTACTTGTAAATCATCAGGAGTTTTATGTCCCAAGCAGTCAGCAGTTGGTTATAAAATCAGCAGCGAGCTGAACTAAAGCAGGCCTGACTGGCTTACTCTCAGAACTGATGACAAATCAGAAAGTGAAGACAACGCCACAGAAACGGTCTCACCTGCCTCTGGGAGACCGCAGAGGTCTCAGATAGGGGAGTTTTATTTGTCGTGAGCTTTTAGGAAGATTAATAACCAGATGAGCTGGGGGAGGAAATCCGTTTTCTAGATTCCAGAAGTTTTCTTATAACAAAGAACTTGTCCTCCGGCATAAACCCAACACGTGTGTAAATCATAGGCATGTGCGCTGGAATCTGTGCCTACACACCAGGGGCTGCGCATGAGATGGAAGAAAGAAGACAGAGATTTTTTTTTTTCCTATTAACCCTCCCATTCATTCGTTTAAAAGAACACCTTTTAGAAAGGGGGATGGGTGTGTGTATTCTTCTCGAATACACAGCATATCTCTTGAAGAACGCATAAGAACTGGTGATAATCATTTCCGGGGCAGAAGACAGGAGGCGTACTCTTCATTTTACTCCGTGCTAATGAAAGACTTTTTAAAAATATATATATATTTTATTGATATTTTACAGAGAGGAAGGGAGAGAGATAGAGAGCTAGAAACGTCGATGAGAAACATCGACCAGCTGCCTCCTGCACACACACACCCCCCCCCCCCCCCCAGGGGATGTGCCTGCAACCAATGTACATGCCCTTGACTAGAATCGAACCCGGGACCTTTCAGTCTGCATACCGACGCTCTACCACTGAGCCAAACTGGTTTCGGCAAGACTTTTTTTTTTTTTTTTTTTTTTTACCAGGTTCATATGTTACCTGTATGTAAAATTACTTTTAGGACAGAGGAAGGAGGAAAGAGGAAAGGAAATGATTTTACTCTATGCACTTTTACTGTTAACATCCTCTTCTTGGTCCGAAAGGAAATAATGTCCGTCGCCACTGCTGCTTCTCTATGAAACAGATGAGCATACACGAGGGAGACAGGCCCCTAGTGTGGTATGTACACATACACCCGTTTGGACAAATACACTGCCATATGAAGATCGCTTTTACATTTAACACATATCTGTTGCTGTTAAAGTCCTCTGCTGGCTAATGCCTGACACTAGGTAAACACTGGCCAATACCGATGATAGCCACATAACAGCAGCGCACAACCGAGTCGCAAGTCCGATTCCGCAGAGTCCTTTTCGTTGACGTTTTTCCTCAACCCAGCCTCCGCCTTCACACCCGGAGAACAGTTCCTAGCCAACAGAAATACCACAGAGCCCCCCCACCCCCTCTGAGCCCTCAGAGGTGAAACCAGGGGAACCATGTGAACGGATTCCTCCTCAGAGCAGCTGCAGGGGCCAATGTTGCAGCGTCCCCACGCCGGACAAATGGGTGTGAGAGAGAATCGGTGCCCCTTCCCCGCAGGTGCCCCTGCTGCCGGGCCAGCCAGAGCTCCTCCTGCTGGACCTCAGGGGCCGGTCTGATTCCACGTCAGCCGGGAAGGAGCCTCGATCCCTCACCAGCCAGGACGGGAGCCACACAAACACGCTTGGAATTTTTCAGAGGGAAAGGAGACTGCAGAGGGAAAACAGAAAGCCCTGTCTAAAACCTCCAGGCGAACGACAGGTTTGGATTAGAGTGTGTCTGCACCTCGTTTGCACCCCGGAGGGGCCACTGGGGACCCACGAGTGTGTGTGGGGGTCACCTTTCTGGTCCCTCCGCTCAAGTAACAAACACCCCGACTTCCCAGCTCGCGCTGAGGTCCTGGAAGGCCTGTGGCAGGAGCCACGGTGGTTACGGAGACTTAAGCTCTTGGCAGACATTTTCTCAAACCTGAACAAAATCAGCCCATTCCTCCAAGGGAAATAACTGACAGCACTGGTTGCCAATGATAACATTCAACATTTTAAGTGAAAACCGAAATTCTTGAGAACTGATATTTGTCATCGCGAGCTTGACAACATCCCCCCAAAGTGGACTTTTCTTTTGAGATCCGTAGTGGCGTTTCTTTTTTCAAAACGTGATTTAAAAAGTTTTATATCATAAAATATATCAACGTTTGAAAGGTCTGCATAACTCAGCGAACTAATATTTTCCTCATGACCATTACAAAACCATGCTCAGGTTAAAAAAAAAATCTATTCACAGTGCAAGATAAACCAACGGGTTTTAATGTAAGAGAATACGAAGTATTCATTGATATGATTTCAGGTGTCACATGGCAGCTAGCCTTTAGAAAACAACTAGGTGAGTTCTGGTATAGTATCAAAGAATAATACCCACAATTATCTGAAAAGCTTTTTAAAATAATTCTATATCCTCTAACTATCTATCTGTATGAGGCTAGATTCTCTTTATACAATTCAACCAAACTCTGCAAAAGCAGGATGGCATGAAGAAGAATGCAGAAGCAAATATGAGAATCTGGCTGTGTTCTGTGAAGTCAAATATTTAAAAAATTTGCAAAAAAGGAAAACAATAACACCCTTCTAACTTTAAATTTTTTGCTTTGGAAAATACATGTTATTTAACATGTAGATGTTTTATAGTTGTAATTTAAATGTTATTTTTTTAAAATTTTGGAGGTCTTAGAGCTGGTTTTTTAGTGTGTGTGTGTGTTTTATTGAGGTATAATTGACATTCAATTTTAAAGGTATTTAAAGTGTAATGAATAAATATTTTATTTGGTTTTAATTCTTAACATGGTAAATATTAATAGATGTTGCTTATATAAATAATAGCATTTGGGGCTCCTCGATAAATTGTAAAGATATAATGGGTTCACAAGACCAAAAAGGTTGAGACTTCTGGCCTATATCACTAACGGGGAGGGGGAGGGACAATGTTCCTAGTTAAAAGACTATTTCCCAGCCTCCTTTGCAGCTAAATTTGGCCATGTGTTTAAGATCTAGATCATTGGAAGTAAGAAGTTTTCAAAAGGGGTTTCCTGAGAGTTTACTGGAGAAGAGATAGCTGGGGGCGAATTCCTTTTTGACTTTCTGCTTTTTCTCATTCTTTAAAAAAAAAAAAAAAAAATATATATATATATATATATATATATATATATATATATATATAATTGATTTTTTACAGAGAGGAAGAGAGAGGGATAGAGAGTTAGAAACATCCATGAGAGAGAATCATCGATCAGTCGCCTCCTGCACACCCCCCACCGGGGACGTGCCCGCAACCAAGGTACATGCCCTTGACCGGAATCAAACCTGGGACCTTTCAGTCTGCAGGCCGACGCTCTATCTACTGAACCAATCTGGTTTTGGCGACTTTTTCTCATTCTTGAACACTAGAACCTGTATGTGACTACAGAAACCCCAGCAGTCACCTTGACCAAAGAGGCGACCTTGAGGATTAAGGCTACTTGTTACAAAGACAGGCAGAAAGATACAGGCTGGGTCCCCAGTGACTATGAGGCTGCCTGACTCCAGGTTTCTTTTAAATGAGAGAGAGGTAAACCTTTAAATCTTGTATAAGCCACGATTATTATTTTGCTTTTCTGTCACATGTGGCAGAACCCAATTCTTCTTCCTTGAAGTGTGATAATACGCGAACATGCAAACTACAAAAGGTCCAGCTTTATGTGGATTATATAGTTATCTAATATGTATTTCTAAGATTGGGTTTTAGTCTATGTCAACCACTGTCTTAAGGTGTGCTGTTACAAAAACATTATTCGTTGTTAACTATTATAAACACCCAGAAATATGTTCAACTCTGAGCAACAAGCATTTAGGAAGCCCATCGTATTGGCAGGTGGGAAGCCAGCACTGGATATGCCTGCCCTCAGAGTCCCGGTGGTCCGGGGAGGGGACCGCCTCACTCCCGGCCTCACACTGTCCTCACGGCTCTGCTGTGGGCCCCACATTAGGATTACAGACTATGCTCAGCATCTAGAGAGGAGCAGACAGCTTGTCACTTAATTGCTATTTCTGGGGTAGGAATTAAACTTCTCTTGAGTGCATTGTATTGTCACCCATGCTCAGTGAACCAGAATGGCCCAAATAAACATCGAGGCTTCCCTCTCCCCGCGCCCCTCTCCTTAGCTTTGGTGGGTTGACACATCTCATTTTCCCGATTATCCCTGTCAGTCGTTGAATGCTCTCTCATGTTACGGTATCGATAGAGTAACTGGCTGGCTTTGGAAGTACAGTTGTTGGTGGCCAACAAACCTTGTCCATGGAACTACTACTACCTGTAACTAAAATCCTCTAAGCAAATGTAACTTTCTGTGGAAACTTGAGCTATCTGGTCCTTCCTGTTACAGAGTCTTTTTCCATTTATTGGGGGCATCGTAGGTGGGGGTTGGATGAAGGAAACACAGAAGCCTCACAGTTACAAAGGCCAGCAAATTCCAGAAGGGGTAGCCTCTTTGGAGTAAGCAAATCTCTCCCAGGATCCTTGGGTTTGGGGTGGACTCAGGCCAGACCTCACCACTGCACAGCCTGCTGGGGATCAAACATAAAATACTGTCGACAAAAAAACTGCAAACTCTACAGAGCTGGAGTTATTACTCATGCTCACTTTATGGGGAAAGCAGGTTCAAGTGAGAGCAGAGGCGGGGTTAAAAGATTGGCTCTGTCACTTGTTGACGGGGTGACTTTAGGCAAGTTGCTTAACCCTGCTGAGCACAAGAAATAGTTATTTACTTTTTTTTTTTTTTTTCAAATAATGCTGTTCACTCCAGCAGACTAACATTTTTGTGCTGGTATAGTTTGGGGAATGACTTTTCTGTTAATCTCACTCTCCTATAATCTATCACTTAGAATCAGGTTTGTTTTCATACAACTAAAAGACCCAAGTAACTTAAACAAGTTTACAGCCAAACCTCATTTCCCGCAACAATTCATTTCTCAACCCGATAAACCTTTCCTGCAGATACCTGTATGATCAGTCATGCGTCTCTCAGGCAACAAACAAAAGAGAGAATGTCCGAGTATGAGTCACTTTACCGCTGCTGACATCTCAGGATGTTGGGCCATGAATATTTTCATGGTGGTTTTTGTTATTGTTGTTTTGTTTTTTTGCTTTTGTTGCTGCTTATTATTAAATTTTCATTTCTTACTGTGCATTTCTTTTCCTTTTTGTCAAATTTTCATGTACATTTCATGTTCTCTTTGTTTTTAAAGCGTTTACTTATAGATTAAAAAGTACATTAGACATGTACTGTATATACGAAGCATTAAAACATTTGGGGTTCTAGAAAAGATTAATTCAATTTACAGTAGTACTTCTACTGGGGGATAAAAATGCTTTGGTTTCTGAACAGCCTTCCGGAACAAATTAAATGAGAGAACCGAGGTCCCACTGTATTTCTCTCTCACATATAAAAAGTTTAGAGGTAGGTAGCACAGGGTTGACCCTTTGGCCCGCAGGGGCCCACATTCCTATCTTTCTGCCATCTTCACTTAGCACCTGGCTTTCCTCTTCAAAGTCATCATCTCCCGATCAAAGATGTTGCTGAAGCTCCATTGTGCCTACTACATGCCGGAAAGTAGGAGGAAAAAGAACAAAGGGCACACGTCACACCAGATTCAACTCTTGTAAAGAAGCCTTCTCGGGAGTTCCAGGATGTCCTTCCACTTCCACCTCATGGGCCATCATTTGGTCCCATGGCCATACTCGCAAAGGAGTCTGGGAAATGTAGCCATCTTGGTTACTGTTGTTCCATTACAAAGGGGAAAGAGAAGAATAGACATTCGCTAAGCCACTGGCAGCCTCTTCCATACTTGGTTCTCTCCTTCTCTCTCTCTCTCTCTCTCTCTCATTTTGGTCTAGATTCAAATATCTGCTCAAGAATGTGGAACATTTCAGAAAATGTTTGTTTTGAATCCCTCTGCCGAACCAGAAATATTAATTTTGAAATGCCAAAGTATAAATATACACGCCAGATGCAAGGTTTTAGCCAGAGAAGCTGGACTTGTAATTTTAGAACGGCAGATGCATTCATCAGCGGGGACGACCGTCAATGGGTTACAGAGCATCTGAGTTGTAAAACAGGCAACCTTCTGACTGAACCACGGCACCACGGACTTGCATGTGTCACACATTTGTCTCATGCCTCTGGGTCTGGTGGTATTTTGGGCCTCCCCCATCTTCCCGTTTGAAGGGCATTCGCTGTTATGGAAACAGGGACATTAAACGCACATGGCAGGGTTTGAGGGTACTGACACATGCAAAACACAGTTCATTCCCAGAAGCTGGGATTTAATAAGCTTGAATTGTTCAAGGTTTGAACTTGCTCCCTGAGTTTGGGGAGGCGGAAGGGGGGGAGCGCGGGGGAAGCCAGACACCTTTGGGAGCTGCCATAACTTCTTCGGAGCACTGGAGCTATATTTAGTGCAATTACGTTGCTAATTCGGTAAAAAACTGTACAGTTCCCTTGCGGCCTGAGAGAGTGAAACGCAGCGGCTAATGGCGGCTGATTTATAACCAGGGAGTGACCTAGGCACCAGGGGAAACGAGCCAGACTCTTCTGAAGGCCTAAATCACTCTTAGCCCGAGGATCAAAACGGCACGCTCACCCTGGGCAGAACACCAGGGCTGGGCAGCCTCCAAAAGCAGCCCTGAAAAGGTCCCAGTTTTCATCAGGATTAGACTCCTGTCTCTCCCCCGTCCCTCAGAAGGATGCAGAAAGTGTAAGAGAGCTCCCAAACTCAGTACCTACCCCCTCCTCAGCCTCAGGCTCAATCCGGGGGGGAAAAATGACTCCAAAGGCAGAGAAGTATGTATTTAATCTGTGGTCTCTCCTCCGAGCAGCTTCGGGCCGCTGGAGATCCTGTACGGGGGTGAGCAGGACAAATCTGAAGGGCAATCAGGGTGTATGCCATTCGCAGCGTAGTCTAATTCAGCGGTTCTCAAACATGTCTACGTATTAGAATCGCCTGGGCAGCTTGAAAAAAACCGTAATGGCCGAAACCGGTTTAGCTCAGTGGATAGAGCATCGTCCTGCGGACTGAAGTGTCCCAGGTTCGATTCCAGTCAAGGGCACATACATTGGTTGCGGGCACATCCCCAGTGGGAGGTGTGCAGCTGGTCAATGTTTCTCTCTCATCGATGTTTCTAGCTCTCTATCCCTCTCCCTTCCTCTCTGTAAAAAACAAAAAAAACCCAAAAAAACCAAAAAACAAACAAAAAAACAACAACAACAACAATAAAAAATAAGAAAAAGCGTGATGCCGAGCCTGCCCCCCTCAGACCAATTAAATCAGGTTCTCTGGAGGGGGGACCACGACATCAAACAATGTGTAAAGTCCGCCCAGGGATTCCAATGTGCAGCCAAGTTTAAGAACCAGTGATCTGAGGTCTGACTTCACAGACTCTGATATGAATGACTTCCCTGCAGCTGCGAGGCGGGTGTGGGGGGCGGGGGAAGCAAAGATGTGACAGAGGACAGCAGGAAGATGGGTTTGCCTTCCAGACTCCTGAGCTGTCCTGGTGAGCCAGCCTGCAGGCCCCCGTCCGGGTCCTCGGTGGCCCTGGTGCTCACAGGCAGCAGCGCGGAGCACCCAGGAGCTGACTTCCATACCAAAGGACAGCCCCTTAGCGGCTGAGTGACTTGGACAACATTACTGACGTGTGTCCCGCTCTGTGTCTTTTTTCTGTCAAATGGAATAATCTGGGCTGCTTAACGCTGCTGGGAGGCTCGGGGCCGGTTCAGCCCGGCCTGCAGCCCCGGTAGAGCTCCGTGTCTTCTCCCGCTGCTGCAGGCCTCAGCTCACTGCCTGCATCCGGTCTGACGGCCCTCGGGCACTGTGCGTGATGTGGTTTCTCTTTCTTTCCTTCTTTCTTTCTTTCTTTCTTTCTTTCTTTCTTTCTTTCTTTCTTTCTTTCTTTCTTTCTTTCCTTCTTTACCGAATTATTTTGAAGATTTTATTTTATTTTTTCCATCTCCCCCCCCCCCCCATTCTTTCGGGGGGACCACAGACTGATGTCTAAGAAAGTAGGTTCTGGACTCGAATGGCCTCATCTGGTTCCATTATTCTGCCATGACCTTTGGCAAGTTCTTGCCCTTCCTGAGTCTCAGTTCGCACATCTGGGAGGTGGAAGTAACACTATCATTCACTCCTGAGAGTTTTAAATGTTTCTTTGTTGCTGAAAGTGTTAGAAATGTCCCCTCCCCTCCCCATTGGCCCCCCTCCGCCCCGCACCATGCCCTAGGGCAGTGGGCGGCAAACCGAGGCTCGGGAGCCACATGCAACCCACACCCCCACTTCTTCTAATGCCACTTCTTCAAAATAGACTCGCCCGGGCTGAAAACCGACTTCTGCGCAGGGGCCACGAAGTTTCAATCGCACTGTATGTGCTCGCCCACATGTGGTATTTTGTGGAAGAGCCACACTCAAGGGGCCAAAGAGCCGCATGTGTCTTGAGAGCCGTGCTTTTCCAACCACTGCCCTAAGGTTTATTGGGAGAATGAAAGGAGATAATGCCTGGAACATAGTCAGCACCTGGTTTTAAAAACGTGAAAAGCGCTGACAATTCTGGGCTGTCCTGTCCATCCTCCGTCCCCCTGAGCCGGGCTGACGACTCTCCTCGTGGCCCCGTGGCTTTCGTGCCAGTTGCTGCCGACTTCCGGTCTGCTCAGCTCCAAGGACCCCTAAAGCCCCATCTCCCAGGAGTGCCCTTTCCAGCGTGTCCCCACCTAATGGAAACTCCTCATCTCTTGCTTCCTAGGGCAACAGCCACTCACGGAAGCGTTCCAACATTCCATCGCCTCTCTCAGGGGTCCCGGGGAGCCGCCTCTCCCTGCTCCCCGCCGCTCCTGGGGAAGGGGGGCCCCAGGAACATGGGCGGCAGAGATTTGGCGGCTGGTGGAAGACAAGTCTGTGGTCAGTGGAAAGAGCGCTGTGGAGGCCTCTCTGAGCCCCTGAGACCCCCAACGGTGAGGACCAGGATTGGCTGTAGCTCCGTGTGGCCATAGGAGCCCTGGGAGCCTCCCTCCTGCCCCTGCCCTTGTTAGCACCACGGAAGCCCCGCTTTCCTGAGGCTCCCAGGATGGGGGAGAGAACACCCTAATTTTTTAAGTTTAATTTTGGAGGAAAAAAGGGAATATGACATCCCTTGAATTCAATATTGTGGCCTAAAATGTAGGGTTGACCAGATGGCTGTGTGATTGGTGCTGACACCCAGAGACTCGCCTTTACAAGAGCCCTGCACTGGGCTTACCACTGCGGCCACCTCCACAATACTCTGAATAATTTTTTGAACAGGATGCCCCACGTTTTCACTTTGTACTTAACATGCACGTTCTGCAGCTGGTCCTGCAGAAAGGCATGCCGGCTGCATGCCCCTGGCAGACGTTTCAAGCATCTTGTGTCTTTAGGGGGAATCGTCCCTGAGAGCTGGAGCCGTGAGAGTGCTAACCCCGGGCAAGCCCACCATACCACCACCTGCCTCAGGACCACCTCGATTTGTGCATCCTGTTGGAGTTCCACGTCTTTTCTATGACCATAGAGCTGAATATAAGCTCCACATGTGTTATTGTGAGACTAACATGAAATATGGAAAGCATGGTAGTGTGCAAAGGGGGCAGCTGAGGGGCCCACGGCTGGCGGGTTTCGACGGAGAGGCTGCAAAGTGCTGGGAGGCTTGGAAACAGTGACACGTGTGTCCCAGGCTGCGCCCCTCAGGAGCCTGGCCCAGTGCGGCCGGTCTGAGCCTCTCTCCCTGCAGAGCCCCTCCTGCTCCCAGCCCTTCGTGTGCGCAGATCTTCAGACGTTAGACGTCAATCTGGAATCTCTGTGTATGTTTGAACGGAGTGCTTTTGAAGCCGTCAGAGCCTGACGTTTGCAATACCTCTGCTGTTTGTTCCCAGGTCCTTGGAGCTTAAAATGACTCCTCCGGAGTGAGGACACTTTTCCAGAGTTCTGAAATTCGCGGTGTTTCAGTCTGAGGCTTCCCGAGGTGGCCTGCAGGCACCTGCGTGTCCAGGGGTCCTTTTATGGAAGTGCACCGGGGAGGAGGGGTTTGGAGGGAGGCATGTGGTCAGGAGCTAGGACACGGGGCACAGCCTCCCCCTGACCCGGCCTCCGCTGGGCCCCCACTCCCTCGCCCGCCTGCCCTCACTGCGATCTGTGCAGCTAACACAGACACCGCGGCCTCTGTCTCTCCCGGGTGCCTCCCCCCACGCACCAGGCATCTGTCCAGAGTCCCGAGAGGAGAGAGAGGTGGTGGCCAGATTGAGTAAGTTGTAGGCCCTGCTTTCTGGGTGAGTCTATTTAAGTCTGAAAATTCCCTGGTGCAGCAGGCGCTCTCATTGTCCTCTTCCAACAGATGAGAAAACTGAGACCCCGAGAAGCCAAAGAGGTTGACACAAACTAGCAAGGGATGCAGCCAGAAGCCCAAGCTGGGCTGAGCCTGCCGGCAGGATCCCACACCTGCTCCCAGCGAGCCGTGGAAGCGGGAGGCTAATTCCAACAAGGGCACGGCGACACCACTGAGCGATTTGGAGTGTTTGTGCCCGAGTGAGGCCGGGAGGCAGCGGCCTCGTGGGGGAGATGGGCATGCAGACAGCAGGGAACCCCGACTCCCGGAGCCCCCCAGGCAGTGACCAGGTGAGGACGGCACCTCCTTATGTACAGCGGAATGGTCTCCAGTGCGCACTCTGCAGGTGCGACTGCAGCTCCGCAGCTTGCTAGCTAGCTACTGAGATGGACTGACGATAGAGCCGGCCTCCTAGGCTCTTACTGAACACTCAGTAAATGTCAGCTATTGTTATTGGCTTCTCTGTCTCTCCCCCCACCACCCCCACAGCCCTCTCTCTCTCTCTCTCTCTCTCTCTCTCTCTCTCTCTCTCTCTCTCCCTCTCTCTCTCCCTAGAATCTTACTTGAGTACTTCTCTCAGGCACGAAGGTTGTATGGACTGATCAGAGTTTCTCAAGCTTTAGTATGTTATACGAATGACCTTAGTAAATGGCGATCTTATTCAAATGCAGGTTCTGACCGGGGGTCTGGGCTGGATCCCAGATTCTGCATTTCTGACATGCTCCCAGTGACGTCACAGTGCCCGTGGCGGGACCTCCCTTTGAGGCTGGAGGGTGAAGATAAGTTTATATCCTTTTAGGACTTCCTGGAACAAAGTGTCCTGAAGCTGCTCAGATAATGCCTTCCTGTGGATTCCCTTCTCTCCTGGGCGGTATTGGGTCCTTCTGTTTATCACGAAATATCAACACCCACCCGTGTGGATGCCGGGGGCTCACGGCTCGGTTTTAAGGCAGGGCCCCTCCCTTGAAGGGGCTTGTATTCAGCACCTAAACAAAGTAAGGCGGGCAGCCCCTGTCCTGGTGCAGAGGCTACCGACCGTGGCAGAGAGCAAGCCGAGGGAGTGTTTTGAGTTCCATGGAGAACGAGCGTGCACATGCTTCCTTTGAAAGGCTGAGGATTAACACATGCTCCGGATGCGGGCTGCAAGAGTGCGTCTCGGCTTTTCCTGCGGGAGCCGTGCCTCCGGGAAGAGGGGCCCCCTGGGCGGTGCGGGCTGCGCAGTGCGCTTTCATGCTTGCAAGGCGCCTGCTTTCCTCGCCGGAGGCAGCGGAGGAACCCGGCATCGGGCATCGGGAAGAGAGAGGCGTTCACAGGCTGTGCTCACACCACACCTCCGTGGCCACGGTTTCGGGAATGTTTGGCTGCATTTGGTGGGGCGTTCAGCTGCTGCTTTCTTCCATTTGAAGATGACTATTTCCTATGGAAACAGAGATGCCACATTGATCTGGGTGGGGCTCCGGACCGAGAATAAACTGGAGTTATTATTAGGTGGGGCGTGGCCTGCGCTGGCCCCAGCCCGTGTTTTGGGTGGAGCGGCCCGGCGGGCTGTGGGTGGCTCACGTGGGAGAAAGTGTCCGTGTTAAACTGCTCCAGCGTCTTGGCCCAGGTGTATAACCACATACCTCGTGCTACAGGAGAAAAAATTTGTACAGAGAGTGTGGGAAAATGGTATTTTAAAGCACCGTCTATATCCTCTATATTGAAGAATGTGGGGAGTTGTACAAGGACAGAAAATTGAGAAGGAAAGGTGAGCGTATTAGTCAGTGTGGGCTAGGTGTTGCGGCATGAACAAGCCTCCCTTGAATCTCAGTGTTTAACACAACAGAAGTTGATTTTTTCCTTCATGCGAAGTCCACTGCATTTCCAGCTGACTTCCCAGGCAACATCCTCCGAGAGGCAGTCTGTGACTCCACATGTCCCTCCAGGCTCGGCCGTAGCGGAGGCAGAGGGAAACCGGAGAGCCACGCCGGGGTGCACGGCCTCAGCCCACCAGGAATGGGGGCACTTCCACTCGCATTTTACTGGTCAGAACTGGTCACCTATCCTGGCCGGACCACAAGGAGTCCTTTCAAATGAGGACGGAGGTAAATGTACCTATATGTTGCTATTGCTCTTCAAAAATAGTCCTATGTGGCTTTGTCTAAACATTTGTGAACAGATTTGCAATGTGTTTGTAAAAAACGGGTAAAAGGATCTTGTAATCATGTCTGGGTCTGTTTAAGCAGCTCATTGTTATGCAAAGACACTACGTTCAGAAGCAGGAAACCACTTTATCTGCCTAAGAAACCATCCCACGGTCCCAGTCAGCGGCCGTGCATTTCTCAAACGCAGGGAACGTACTCTGGGAAACAGGGGCTGCATCTGCCTCCACACCTCCTCCTCCTCTTCCGTGAGCTTCTCTAGGTAAACCACCCCCCCCCCCCAGGTTCCTACAGAGCAGACTTCCCTCCCAGCCATTCCCCCACGTCTGCCTCCACCTCATGCCAGAGCCGTTCGTGGCTTTGTGTTTATTATTAAGTTTCATATGTGTAAGTGTTGGTAAGACATTCTGCATGTACCAGTGTCTGCCCTGGGGGTTGTGGAAGTCCCTTGCCTGTGTAAAGAGCCTGGGTCTGACACGGTGGTGCCACGTCCTCGCTGGAAAAAGCAGGAGCTCCCAGAACCAGAAGCTCCCCCAGGGAGCACAGAGCCAGGCCCGCAGCGTTTGTCTTCCAAGAACTACCGGGCCTCTTACCGGGAAGCAGCACAGTTGAGAGGCGGCGTGTGGTGAGCCTGCCTGTGGCCCCCAGAGGACAGACGCACGCAGAACGTGTCTTTACCTTTCAGGACTTTGAGTTCTGCTTCTGTCCCTGGAGCCTTCACAGCCCATCACCCTCAGGCAAGACCAGGCGTCTCCATCCTTCTGCCCTGGGCCGCTAGGGGGAGCCCTTCTGTGTTGGGACCTGCTCTTTCCCGGCCCCGCTCAGGTGGTCTTGCATCTGCCCCTGGCATTTGTTTCTGGGCGAGTCTTCTAGCCTCCAGTCTCTCCCGTCCCCAGAGTCCCCCGCCGCCCACCGCCCCCACACACCCTGCTGGGACTCCAGTCCTTCCTTCAAGATTGCAGCAGCTCCCCCTACAGGACGAAGGAAGACGCTCAGCGAGGCCAAGAGCTTTCTCCAATCGATCCAACGTCTATTTCCCCCACTTTCCCCAGCACAGTCCTTCAGCCACTGCGCAGCGTCTACCCCTGGGTGAGGGTAGGGAGGGCGGGCAGGAGGGCCATTTGGTGGAACCCCCATTTTCACAGAGAGCCCAAATTCAGACTCCTGACATAATTTGCAAATGAGGTGACGCATATAGTCCCGGGGATGAGCCCTCAAGAGTTCCCAGACAGCTTTGTCTTGGGCCAGTTCCTGGACCACACTGCCTGCGAGAAACTTAATATATTTTTAATAAACTCCAAGTTTTGAGGACAGTACACTTCTCTAGCATTATGTTTTGTACTAAAATAATTTAATTGCTCCTTGTAAATATATATATATATATATATATATATATATATATATATATATATAAAATTGATATTTTACAGAGAGGAAGGGAGAGAGATAGAAACGTCGATGAGAGAGAAACATCGACCAGCTGCCTCTTGCACACCCCCCACCGGAGATGTGCCCGCAACCAAGGTACATGCCCTTGACCGGAATCGAACCCGGGACCTTTCAGTCCGCAGACCGATGTTCTACCACTGAGCCAAACCGGTTTCAGGACCATGTAAATATATTTTTAAATGACCACAAAGGTGGTCACTTTCTTGAGCATTTCTTTCTCTTAGTGTTTTCTTTTTCTTTTCTTTTTCTGGTGGTGGGGAAAGATTAATTTCTTAGCATACAAAAAAAAATTTTTTTAAGGAAAAACAAACAAACAAAAAAACTGACCTGGCCTGGCCTTCCCTGTCTGTGCCCTGGGTGTGGCTTTCTCTTCTTTCCCCCCAAAGCATCCCCAAGTCCCCTCTTCCCAGGATGCTCTCCTTCCTCCCGAGCTCAGGCCAGGCTCCTCCGAGGCCCGGCCTCTCCGCCCAGCCCCTCATCCTCCCTCAGCCCCTGACACCTCACGGAGCTGCACGGAGCGTCAGCCCTTGTTTGGACTGGCCACAAACCACCTTGAACTTCGCACTGCCACTCTACCTGTGCAGTCGTGTCTTTCCCTCTGATCTGGAAGCAGGGGCTGTGTCTCATCCCCACTTCTTGTACCCACGGCACCCCCAACATGCCCTGAAGTCCCAGGAGCCTTTCAGTAAGTGTCCGCAGCCCTCACTCAGGCAGCTGAGGAGCCAGCTCAGGGCGCCTGTCTGTGGGCTCCCCCAGAGAACGGCCTTCACGATGGGCTTTCTTTCTTTCTTTTTTTTTTTTTTTAATACATTTTATTGATATTTTACAGAGAGGAAGGGAGAGAGATAGAGAGCTAGAAACATCAATGAGAGAGAAACATCAACCAGCTGCCTCTTGCACACCCGCTACTGGGGATGTGCCCGCAACCAAGGTACATGCCCTTGACCGGAATCGAACCTGGGACCTTTCAGTCCGCAGGCCGACGCTCTACCACTGAGCCAAACCGGTTTCGGCACGATGGGCTTTCTTAACCAGAGGTCCTGGGGGTGCTTCAGGAGGCTCCACGAACCTCTGAAATCGTGCAAAATCTTATGTGCATGTGCAGCTTTACGGTGAGAGATTTGTAGTTCTTATCCATCCCCAAAAGGCCTGTGGGCTCAAAATCATGGCGAGCTCCTGCCCCGGGGCGATCCAGGATGCAGCAGAGAGCCGGGTGGAAGGCCTCTGCTGCCTCATCTGCAGAATGGGAATCACCGCGCTGGGCGGCTGCCTGGGAGGGGTGCTCGGGAAATGGCCGAGGTCAGTATCCCCTCCCACTTCCTCCCAGAAACGCCCCAAAGGAAGGGGTGACCCCCACACGCAGCCTCAGACAGGGGTGAGCATCAGAATCACCCGGACAGCGTTAAAAAGACAGGCTCTGGTCTCCATGCCGAGGAGTCAGTGTCAGGAGAGCTGCGTCTCCACGGAGCCTCCTCCCTGCGGTTCTGACACACGCCGGGACGGGGAGTCGGTCAGGGCGCTCCAGCTCCCCCCCTGTGCTCGCGCTCCGGGGGCATCCTCAGCCCGGCCTGTGCTCTTTCTCCGGGGGACACGTGTTTAAGGAAACTGCCTGAGCCCCGGGGGGGAGCAGCGGGCTGCAAAAGCCTTCCAGAACAAAGAATTAAGTATCTTTATAATTATATCCAGGCCTATATTTAGGTCACGGCTCATGTGGCCTCTTGAACTTCAAATAAATGCCTATTCTGGGCCTTGTTTGAACAGGTGTGAGAATATCGGGGGAGAGAGATGCATCAGGCAGGAAGGCAGCTCCCCCAGCTGTCAGAGAGCACGCCGCCCTTTCATTCCTCGCCAGAGAAAGAGCTAATTACACTGTCACCGAGCAGAATAGATGGGCGAGCTCTAACCCGGAGCTCACGGAGCCACGCGGGGCAGCGTTCCCGTGGGCTGCTCCTGGCCGGACGCAGGGCCCGCCCTCAGATCGCGCAGGGGCCACGCAGGGGCCACGCAGGGGCCACACAGGGCTGGCAGGGCCTGCCGTCCCCAGAGTGCCTACACTGACACACACACACACACACACACACACTCACCCCAATGCACAACGTTCACACACACTCATGCAACACACACACATTCTCACACATTCACAAAACTCTCTCTCTCTCTCTCTCTCTCTCTCTCATACACACACACACACACACACACACACACTCATGCATACACCCCCACACACCAATGCACACTGTTCACACACACTCATGCAACACACACATTCACAAAACTCTCACACACCCACCCACACACACACACACACACCCATGTACCACCTTCCCGCGCCCGCACCCCCCCCATTGCTACCACCTAACCATGAGAGTTTACTTCTGTGGACCTCAGACTTCCAGTGCCCTGTTAAAATCCCCAATTTTAGCATTAACATCTCACGTCCCAGAACACCCTCACTCCCAAAGTCCCGGGCAAACTACAATGTTGGTCCCCCTCACACACACCCTTACCCAAGGAGAGCCGGATGCAGTCCGCAGCCACACCGGGTCCTGTGACTCGGGCACTCCCTGGCTCACCGGAGCTGACTGGAGCTCACCGGGGCTGACACACCCAGACACGCACTCACGGTGGCAGCGTGGGCACGTCTCGGGTGCAGGGCAGAGCCTGGCTGCACACTGGAGTCACCGGGAGCGTGGCCGGGGCCGCGGAGAGGGAGGCTGAACGGGCTGGGTGGGGCCTGGCCACCGGTCGGTTTCGCTTGGTCGTGTTTCAGTGACTCAGGCCCTGGCTCAGGGTGGGCAGTGAGTAAACGGCAACGAAGCTCTTAAAAAAAAAAAAAAAAAAAAAAAAAGGACGGGGTAAGGTCTTATTCTCCATGTTGTATCAGGGTGTGGCTATCAAATCCAAAAGAAGGTCTTCTTTCCTCAAGTCACATACACAATTAAGTTAATGGAGAGTATGGATTTCCTATTGCCGTGGTTACAAAACACTACAAATTCAGTGGCTTAAAGAATGCCAAGTCTTGCTGAAACCGGTTTGGCTCAGTGGATAGAGTGTCGGTTTGCAGACTGAAAGGTCCCGGGTTCGATTCCAGTCAAGGGCATGTACATTGGTTGCAGGCACATTTCCTGGTAGGGGGTGTGCAAGAGGCAGCTGGTCGATGTTTCTCTCTTATCGACGTTTCTAGCTCTCTATCCCTCTCCCTTCCTCTCTGAAAAATATCAATAAAATATATATTTTTTTAAAAAGAATGCCAAGTCTTAAACCTCCCGTTCCGGAGGTCCAAAATCTGAAATGGGGTTTGCCGGGCGCAGACCCAGATGCTGGCCGGGCTCTGCTCCTTCTGCAGGCTCCAGGGGGGCCCACGCGCTGCCTTTTCCCGCTTCCAGCGGCTTCCAGCATTCTTTGGCTCCTGGCCTCTCCCTCCGTCTTCAAAGCCTGGCTCTTCAAATCATTCTCTGACTCTCTGGCTTCCCTCCTCCATTAGGAAAAAGGACCCTTGTTTTTTATTAGGACCCCTGCGGTTGCATTACCCCCTCCTTACCCCCCAGACAATGAGGATAACCTCCCCGTCCCAAATCCTTAGCTGAACCACACCCTCAGAGCCCCTTTGGCTACATGAGGTAACACAGTCACAGGTGCCGGGGTTTAGAGAGGAGACTTCTGGGGAAGGCCATGATCTGCCTCCCACAGGGGGAGGTGTTTGTCGGCTTTAAACTAGTTCATCTTCCGAAAGCTTTCCTCCAGTCTTTGACACATGCTCCCACTTGCCTGGAAGCAAATGCCGGTGGAAGGCTGAAAAAAAATTTTGTTGAGCAAATTAGCACCGACAGAACTTTCAGAAACTGCCAGTCAGGGAGCTCAGTCCTTTGGTACGTGCCTTTTTTTTTTTTTTTTTTTTTTTTTAAGTAGGGTCATGTTTTTTGCTTGTAAACCTGTTCCTACACGTTGGCGGGGACGAACCTGGGACACGGCGCCTGGCAGAGGTGGCTGACTGTGCAGGCGCTCTCCCCTCGGACAAGTCTGAGGAAGCCCCCTTCGCGCTGCCAGGCTTGGAACAAGGGGTCACAAGGCCACCCTCCCTGGAGGGGGGGACCAGGGGCCGTCTGCGCCAGGGAAGAGGCTTGACTGTGCAGCAGCTCCCGCCTTCTTCAGAGGAGTGGGGAGCTCAGGTCTGGAGTTTGCACGAGGGGGTGGGGGGGACTGGAACTCCGTGGGAGGTCTGCAAGGGTGGAGGATGGGGGTGCTTCCAGGCTTTCAAAACACAAAACAGGTGGCTCCAGTGGTGCTGGCTGGCAAGGGGAGAGCGGGGAGGGGGGAGTGAACGAGAAGTAGGCAGGCTCCTGCAGGGTGGGGCCGGTGGCCGCCTGGGCTGGCGGCCTGCGAGGAGAGAGTGACAGCTGAGGGCTCTGCCACGCAGGGACACCTGGCACTGCCCAGAGGTACGGGCAGGAACCCCAACGCTGGGCTGGAAAATGCTTTTCTCAAGGCTCAGAGGCCATCGGTGGGGGGTGCACAAGAGTAGGAGTCCAGCCAGGCTGGAGGTCCCCCACCCCCACCCCCGTCACCCAAAGAAGCCCAGGGAGCGGGTGGCGGGAGCTGACTGGTGAAGCAGTCCTGATGTGGGTGACTGGAATCTGGAGCCAGGAGCCCCGCCAGGGGCAGGACCGGCCGAGTCCGCCAGGCTTGAATTATTCCGGGGTAAGAAAGCTGGGCTTTGTGAACGTGCCAGATGTCTGTGCCTTCATCTATTTTGATTTTTTTGTTGTTGTTGGTTTTACCTCTGGTTGCTGTTGTTGATGATGTTGTTTTAGTAAAACTCTAATTAAGAAAAGGGTAGCTGGGTCCTTGCCCGGCTGGAGACGCTGGGGTGCTGGCACAGTGAGGTGAATCATTCTCAAGGCTCAGGAGGCGAGCCATCGAAATGTGACAAATCCCAACTCCAGCAGCGGCTGCTCTTGAGCCTCCCGGGGAGCTGGCCTCTTCCTCACACGGTGTGAGTGAGGGAAATGGCCACTGTCGCGGCCTGTTCGGTGTGGCGACAGGAAGAGCAGGCATCGCAGGGGATAGCTTAGCCATGCCATCCTGCTCACACAGAAGGCAGGATGACAGGGATTTCTTTTTTTTAAGTAGCTTGCTTGGCAGATCATGCAAAATGCCTCCTGGCTCACCAAGGGCCTTCGCTGCCGTTGTTTTCCCTTTACCCTCTCTAGCCCTTATGCAAACAACAAAACAAACAGAAGTCTGCAGTCCTCACAGCAGAGCTGCCTGACACCAATTAGCCGTAACCTCTGACGAGTGGCAGTTCTCAAAAAAGCGCCAGGATGTTTTCATGTGAGGATCCCAGCGTGTTCTCTAAATGCGGATTCTAAGGGCCGTGTTCCCTACAAGGCCGCCAGGCTCCAGGAAGTAAATGGTGACATTGGGTAAGTGACCCTGCCAGCAGGGCACACATCTGGGCACAGAATAAGGCCAATTCCCTGACTATTCTGTCAGACCAGTGGTCGGCAAACTCACTGGTCAACAGAGCCAAATATCAACAGTACAACGACAGAAATTTCTTTTGAGAGCCACATTTAAAAAAATATTTTATTGAGTTTTTACAGAGAGGAAGAGAGAGGGATAGAAAGCTAGAAACATCAACCAGCTGCCTCCTGCACACCCACCTCGGGGATGTGCCCGCAACCAAGATACATGCCCTTGACCGGAATCGAACCTGGGACCCTTTAGTAAGCAGGCCACGCTCTATCCACTGAGCCAAACCGGTTTCGGCAAGAGCCACATTTTTAAAACTTAAACTTCTTCTAATGCCACTTCTTCAAAATAGACTCGCCCAGGCCGTGGTATTTTGTGGAAGAGCCACACTCAAGGGGCCAAAGAGCCGCATGTGGCTCGCGAGCCGAAGTTTGCCGACCACGGTGTTAGACGTTTCGAAACCACTCTGTCCAGCAGGCAGCAAACGGACTGGCAGCTGAGGGCTGTGTCCCAGAGGTTTTGTTCCAAGCTGTTTCCTAGGGACTTTTCCACGGCTCACGCTTGAGGAGGGCAGAGGGAGTGGCGGCTGAGAGAAGGGGCAGGCAATTTATTCGGGATCTTGAAGCTGAGAAATAGATTTGGTAAAAAAATACTCCGGAGCCCCCTGGAGAACCCCCATAAAACACAGGCCCGCTGAGGCAAACCGGGGAGTGATTTAAATCCACTTGGAATTTCTCAGGGGGAGGAGTGAGACTTATCAACTCCGCTCAGAGCCTCATGAATAATTCCACCTGACGTGGGACACTGAGCCAGCAGAAATCTGGGATGTACAAAGGAAAATGCGTTTCCAACTAATCTTTGTTACTCTAGTCTCTCTTTATGTATTTATATTTTTTTATCCTCACTTGAGGATATTTTTTCCATTACTTTTCAGGGTAAGTAGAAGGGAGGAGAGAGAGAGAGAGAGAGAGAGAGACAGAGAGAGAGAGAGAGACAGAGACATTGACCGTTTGCCCAACCAGGGGCGGGGAGGAAACCTGCAACCCAGTACTGCCCTTCAGGAATCGAATCCAAGACCCTTTGGTGCACAGGCCGTCGCTCTAACCACTGGGAAACACGGGCCCGGATTGTTACTTTAGTCTTATTCCTAAGGGGGAAACGGGTGGGTGAGGGAAGCCCAGTCAGGAAGCTCACCCCTTTCAGACACATTATATTTTGTCCTTGTGCAAGAAGTACTAGATGGGAAACACATTTTCTGGCGGCGGAAACGTCGCTGGCTGGCTTGGTTAAGGGAAAGGCCACGCACCTACATGCTACCAGGATGTGGAAGTCATCTGTAACCCCCTCTGGGGTAGTAGAGGCAGTGTGTGTGTGTGTGTGTGTGTGTGTGTGTGTGTGTGTGATGGGGGGAGAGAGAGGGGGATTTAAAATGAAATAAACACCTCATCACGGCTCTGCAAAGGTGGTGGCCACGTAATACTGCCTTAACCCGCAGGCTGCGGCCCCCGGGCCCACCTCCTGCCTGCACACGCAGATCCTCGCTTAGTAGGTCATCAGGTCATTGCCAGAGAAGCCGCTAGCCCAGGCCTTGGGAAGGAAGGGCTTCCCAGCTGGTGGATGGGGCGGTGCAGAGTTGCCTGAACCTCCTCGGAGACCCCAGGGGGTCTGGGCCCCGCAGGAATCACCGCCCGTCCCCCCACAAGCGCGGCCTCTTCTGTCCCGGCCAAGCGAGGCGCGCAGCCCAGGTGCCCATGGACCAGGTGGCCGCGGCGGTGGCCAGGCCCCTGAGCGGCGGCGCTTTCTCCTCGGTGGCCACAGGGGGGCAGGAGAGAGGACTGAAGGCAGAGCCAGCCTAGGAGCCGGCTGTCCGCGGAGGGGCGGCGGGACTCGGTGGGATCCAGGCAGCCCAGCCCCACACACCCTCCTGGACGCCCCGCTCGCACTCCGACTGGAGTCCCGGGAGTGGCGGCTGCCTGTGCCGGGGGAAGGACCGGCCGCCCCGGAGCCGCAATCACCGCAGCATCCCAGAGGCTGCGCCCTCCCTGTGCCCTTTCTCCCCGGAGATCCGCGCCCAGCCTCCCAGCGTCTGGCGACCCAGGACTGCCCGGTTGGCAGACGCTGAGGCCTGGAGATGCTGTGAGCCCGAAGGACATCATTTAGAACACAGATGGAGTATGCTAATCCTGAGCTCTGTGAATCAGAACCTGCATATGCAGGAGCCAGCTTTTTTTAAAAAAAATATATATTTTATTGATATTTCACAAAGAGGAAGGGAGAGAGATAGAGAGCCAGAAACGTCGATGAGAGAGAAACATCGACCAGCTGCCTCCTGCACAAGCCCCACCGGGGATGTGCCCGCAACCAATGTAAATGCCCCTGACCGGAACCGAACCTGGGACCTCTCAGTCCGCAGACTGACGCTCCACCACTGAGCCAAACCGGTTTCGGCAGGAGCCAGCTTTTTAAATCTAACTGGCTAGACACCGTTCTTTTTCTGTCTGTGTGTTGTTGTTTTGTTTTTTTCCAAACGTGGCCCCTTTATGCACATCTCCACCAGGGTCTGGGCAGGAGGGGGGGGAGCTTGGACGCCAGTCCGCCCTGCCCTTCCCCGTGGTCCCTCCGGGCCTGGCCTTGGTGGGAAAGGAGCGGTGCTGTTGGCTAAAATGAGATTTGGGGATTATCTGCGGGTTTAATCTGGTGTTCTCACATGGAGCATTTCCACAAGTAATTAGAGATTACTAGATACGCTCAGAGGTTGCATGAGCCTTAAAGAATTTGGAGAAAATCTAAATAGGCTTACATACCATCTCGGGGTCCAGAATGTTAAGCTCTGCGCTCCGGGTAATTAACACGCTTAAGGCATTTCCCTTCTGTGGCCGCAGCCACTTCTGTGGAACAGTTTACATACAGCCGATTTCGCAGGAAGGGCGCGCTTAGGAGAAAGGCAGCGAGGGCACGGCGGTAGCAGAGAGAGAGAGAGAGAGAGAGAGAGAGAGAGAGAGAGAGAGCAGGCCAGACAGCAGGGAGCTTCTCTGTTCTGCAAAGGCACATGCAGGTGGGAGGATCAGAGGGGCTTTAGGGTCCACACGCGGGAGGCAGAGGGCCCTCTCTGCGAGCAGGCCTGTGCAGGGCCGCATCCCGGAGAAGACTCCGGACACCAAGCATCCGTGGGGAGAGTTTCCGAGGCCCAGCAGCTCCTTGCAGAGAGCTGGAGTGGAGGCCCGGGCTCTTCCGTTGTTCTCCTTCCAGTGGGAGCCCCCCCCCCCCCTTGGCACTGACATGAAAATGGCACCCCGTTACTGCAGGGCGATGAAGCATAGGGTGACAATAGTCTCTTGTGTGGAGCATTTGACAGCTCTCAAAGCAATGTTTGATTGTTCTCTTATTGAGTCATCATAACATTGGTCATCCCCGAGGCTTCCCGGCCGGGAGACAGCGCAGTGAGAAAGCGAGTAAGGGCGGAGCAGAGCCAGCAGCCAAGCCTTCTGCCCCCTGCCTCGCACACCACGGAAGCTCTGTGATAAGACAACACGGTCGTTTCTTATTGGACTACGTTAGCATGCCTGCCGTGCGTTCTTTAGAAGGCTCTTTAAGTGGTTGCTGTACTCAAGCATGCTAGTTGGACACTGGTTTAATTATGTAAATTCTATTTATAAAAAATGTTCACGTGTTATTTTTAACACTTATCTCTCCTTTGGAATTCTATGATTGCAATTCAGCCCATGAGCTGTATTTTCCCTCCATAACAATCAGCAAGGTTTTAAGGTAGCTGTGTTGGAGTTTCCCAAAGTTGCTAAAATTCCCTTATAAAATACCACCCGGCACTCACTGCATCCCACTGGTCTTTTTTCCCACCGCTGGACTTCCAGTGCACACTGAGACAGTCCTCAAAGGAATGGGTCAAGTTCACAACTTACACACACACACACACACACACACACACATATACACACACACACACACACATATCCCCCCCCCAAAAAAAAACCTGAAACAAATAATATGTTAGTATATAGAATAACTTCAAATATTTATATCTATAGATATTTTTAGAAGGATTGAAAAAAAAATTCTCTGACATACCTCACACGGTGACAGTCCAATTCATGCTCAGAAAAGCATTTCAGCTTTTTCCATCAGCACCATTCGTATCTCAGAAGACAGACTTCGCAGGGCCTCCCCAAAGTATTTCCTTAAACCTCTGCCAACCTGGGGGGAGAGGGGTGGGGATATTACATAAATATCTGCACCGAGGTCTTGGATAGAGTTGCATGACGGCCATATATGGTGAAAGGTAGGTTTCCTCCTGGGACCGTGTTCTTGGAATATGTTAAAATGCACATGTCTCCATTTCTGCTCCCAAGAAGCTGGTGGACAGATGTTGAGTATTGGGGTGGTGGAAACGCTGCTGTCTGCAGCTTACATGATGTCTAATAGGCCTCTAGAATGTACTTAAAAGGCAGTGTTCGGCATTAGGCCCCTAACCTTCTTTGACGTAATTGTCTTTCTTTGGAGTCACATCTTGAAGGAAAGAATGAAGATTTGGACAGGAATTAATTTCCTCAACCAAACTTACTATTCCTCCTCCCCCACCCCCACCCCCACACTTTCTAGTGAATCGTTAAACTCAAAATAATTCAGCTAATCATGGATTTCTACCTGAATAATGCTGCCATGTGAGTGGCCGCATGTCACGGTTTCTGGTTCCTGACTCCCTGTCAGGCCAATTCTGCCTGATTTCACTCATGTGCTGCTGCTTTTTATCATCTGAACATTATTTCCGCCGAAAGGTTTTCAGCTTTGCAGAAAACCCAAGAATTTGAAAGGAGGCGGGGAACCTTTATTACTGTCATTTGGATAATTAACGCTTTGAGCTATTCTGATTTTTTTGCTATAAAAAGGACACCCTAAGAGAAACCTTTTGAAAAAAAGTTAGAAGTTGGAGTTTAACAGCCAAATTTTCCAATTTCCATTTAAAAACCAGAGCTTGGGCAGTCTCTCTGATCATTAAAATATGATTTCCCTTCTACTTTCTATGCTCAATAAACTCTGTTACAGTGTATTTTGAAATGTAGGACATTGAGTCTAGGGCATTAAGCAGAGAAGTTAAAAGGTTTGGGGAGGATTTTTTTCCTAATGTGTAAAAGGGAACTTGGAAAGACTTCATGGTGTTTAATATGTTTTTTCCCTATCTTTAAACGCAATAATCTCTAACCGCCACTTGATCATTAGAGATTTATATTCACTATAATTTATGTCAACTTATATCTGGGACTCTTTTTTTTAAAATAACGTTTGGCAGCCAACTGCTGGTGGAAACTAGAATGTTTCACATTAGTCAGCAGCCCTCTTAAATTATTTCTGTGAAATAATTTACTGTGGATTACAAATTCTTATATGGCATTTAAAGTTAATGATTAGGCAGAGAGATATATCACAAATATGATTAGTCACATATGTACCTGACTTACATGGTTTTAACTCTATGCATGTTTTATAAGAACTGTTTTTTTTTTTTTTTAAAAAAAGGTATTTTAGGGCTTCTATATTTTTCTGCTGAACATTTTTGCCATTTTAAAAGGAAAGTAAAAATAGATACACAGATGCTTATAAACTCTCTCCTCTAACTAAATGTCCATAAATTATTTTCCATTTCATGATGGCCATTTATGGCATAGGTACTGGTGTGGGGTCTGAAACTAAAAGAACTGATAATGATAAATATCTCTTGCAGCATCATTTGAAGCCAAGATGTAGAAAAATTTAACAAAACATGAGATTTTCCAAACTTGTAATTTGTCTTTTTTTTTTTTGCTGCAAGGAATGAATAACAAAGTGATACGCCTCCAACAGAACAAAAATGAATGTAATCCAGCCAGAGTTCCTCATTCAAATCTCAGAATGAGTCACTTCCCAATTCATTTTTATTCCTCTACATAGTGCCGGTGAAGGCTTTTAGATATTTCTCTGTTCGATTTCATCTAGGGAAACGGGACGTAGAAGGATGGCCCTTGAAAGTTGAAGTGAAATTTTTGTTTTTCACGGGAGTGGTTCCTAGAACATTTCTTTTGCATCTCAAACAAATATGCTGTTTTCTTTCCCCTTCCCCTCTCTTCCTATTCCACAGTGGTTGTCTTTGCTCAACTATTTATGATTCATTTCATGAAGGGCTGGGTTTTCTCTGAGGGCACTAAACTGTCTCTTAACGTGGGTTTTAGAGACTCGTAGGAACAAGGAACTATTTTCCTTCATGCTGTAAAATAAAGCCACTGTCAATAGCCTACAACCTGCAATAAACTATTAACACAGGAATTTATGATGGCTGGTTATTATCCCCCTGAAATAATGTTGTTACAAGCCTGCCCTTGTCAGTCATCTGCAGGAGTCACTGCTGGATTGCAAACAAAGGGAGGGTCCAGACCCACACGGAGCCTCATGGCGAGTGACACAGGGATGGGCTGGCCTCCTAGCCCCTTATGCCCTTCATCGCCTTTTCAAAGCAACCGAACAATCACCACACGTGCATTTTATCCTGATTGCACAAAGAGGCACCTGTTGGTGAGGTGGTGGTTGCAGTGGGAATTAGAAAAAAATAGTTGCATGTCTGGTAAGGAAGGGCACATTACGTGGAAGTGCCTTGCGGGTGGGCATGGGGGGGAGCGGAAGGCGGGATTTTACAGAGATCACCGGAAGCATGCTCCGCACACTTACAGCTGCACGTCAACTCCTTTCCTTGTTTATCATGCTAATCTAAGCCCTCCCTCTTCCTCTCTTGACCCTGTGAGCAATCTCCTTTGCTGAACCTCGGTTTGTTGGACTTGGGGAGTCCTCTTTGGTGTCGGCAAGGAAGAGAGAAAGCGAGCATGCTCTTTTGCTGCCGGGAGTGACGTGGGAAGGGAAGGGGGTGCATGTTAAGAAGAAATAGAATTATTCACCAGTAGCTGGAGAGGTCTAAGGCTCAGGTCAAGGAGGAGGTGGACAAGGAGGAAGAAAGAGGGAGGAGGTGGAGGTTTAAAGAGGAGGCAAAGGCCTGATAACGCTATTCCAGGCGCTAAAGATAAAACAAACAAAAAAATTCCAAGTTCTAAACCTTTATAATAAAAATCATCATTCCCTGAAGAAAGCAATAGAATTTTACTGGTCAGATAATGGCTTTGCTGATGTGAATATTGATTGCATAATAGTAAATGCTAAAGCAAAGAAAGTTGGTTTTCAAATGAGGATAAAAATGTGGAACTAAGAACATCACCTTTTGGACATTCATTCACATAAGCATACTCTAACGTACTGCGTTGTTCCTTACTTGTTTCAGGGAGTTATCAGAAGCACATGCTGAGTATGTTTTGAAAACAGAATGGCTTCGTTCTGAGAAGCAACGTCTGGAGTTAGGGTCTGTGGAAACAGAACAGCACACACACACACACACACACAACTTCAATCCCATCATTTTGAAAACTTAGAAAACACTTTGGTATCATCTGAAATGGTTGATTTTCTTATTTTGTTTACCTAAACAGATTTAGGGGGGAAATTACGTAGTTTTAGAAAACTGAAAGTCAAAATCTGGAATTAAAATTATCACTTCAGTCCGGCTGGTGTGCTCAGGGGTTAAGCGTTGACCTATGAACCGGGAGGTCACAGTTGGGTTCCTGGTCAGGGCATATATACCTGGATCGCAGGCTCTATCCCCAGTGAGGGGCGTGCAGGAGGCAGCCAATCAATGATTCTCTTTCATCATTGATGTTTCTCTTTCTCTCTCTCTCCCTCCCTCCCTCCCTCTCCTTTCCTCTTTGAAATCAATACAAAAAATATTCTTTAAAAAAAATTGTCACTTAACACAAGGCTTTGATTTGTAATTGTCTCAATATGTGACATCGCTTTTCCATTCCCTCATAGCATTACCTCTCCAGTTTAAACTTTCTAAAACTCATCTCTAAAGGAAAATCTGAAATCTACTAAAATATTGTTATGAATTTTTGAAAATTAAAACCTAGTGGAAATAAATGTAATGAAACATTAAACAATGCCATCTGCCAAAGTCATGCTAATTTATATTAGCAACCTGCTTCGTTTTCTGTGCAAAATTTCAGAGCAGCCACCACCCACTGACTTTTATGGAATAATGGCCCATGTAGCGGTGCTTGACCTTTAATTAATCGCCTTCAGTTCAAAGTTGGAATATTTTCAGCAACATGTATCAAGAATCACCGTTAAGTGATTGAAGCTGTCAATGATAGCCTTTTAGTAGACTATCTAGTTTTTTGGTCAAAATTTTACTGTAGAAGTCATCCTCCTTTGAAGTGCCACGTATTAACATCTGTAATCATGCTGTCAAAATAAAATGCATTTAACACATTAAGGAAGAGAATTTCTTAAGTAAACATAGAAAAAAGCCACAGAAGACAGTGTTCCTCCTTGTAACGTGGACCTAACCGATGATTGTCTGTAACAGCCAGAGTAAAGGAAACGCAAACCAGTGACCTTCTGGCCAGAAGAAGGAAAGAGACTCTGATATGCTTGGCCATTTGAAAATGTACGAGAACTTGTCATTGTCCCGGAAAAATAAAATCCAATAAAAAGTATTATTTTCTAAATATTGTTCTAATTATCACCTTAGATCTCTGTGGTTTTGGAAATATGAATAAATAGGACACTAAGTCCTCTATTTATCCCCAATTGCAAGCCTAGCTACAAAATTAAATGGAAACAGTTTCCTGGCATTCTAGATGTCTAGAGTGGTAAGGACTAGAGATGCAGGAATTCCAAGAAAGACCGTGGAGCAGTTAGGGCTGTGCTGGAGAATGCTCCATCATAGCAAAGGGTGCTTTGCTAAGAGACCATTTGGACAAGGGGGGCTGCTAACGCGGGTTCACTGTCCCAGGAAACACTGAACTAGTGATCACCCCTGTTGCCATTCCTCCTTGGTAGCAAGAAAATGCCAAAATGAGAATCGTTGAATCCCAAATGTTAGGGCTGGAAGAGACATTAAAGCAGTTTCTCTGGGTACAGCGTCCAGCTAACTTGGGGCTAAACTGGAACTAGAATAACTTTTGACTCTCAGTCTACAGCTGTTTAATATGTAAATATTAAAAACTGGTCTAGCCAAAGGAATATTGATTAGAACATATTTTGTTAGATTTATTCCTACCTATACCAAAATGTGGGTCCAGCTCCCCAGAGTCCCAAATTAAACCTGGAGCACCTTTGCCTCATCAAAGACATAGGAACCAGTGCTATCAAAATAGAAATATAATGTGAACCACACACGTAATTTAAACTTTTCCTGTGGCCACATTTTAAGAAGTAACGAGTGAAATTCATTTTAATAACAGTGTGTTAGTTATTTATTGCTGTGTAACAAATCATCCCCAAGGTTAGCTTAAAACACACATTTATTATGTCACAGTTGCTGTGGGACAGCATGCTCGAACCGCATAGCTGGATTGTTCTGGCTCAGGTTTCTCCCGAGTTCGCAGTCAAGTTATCAGCCTACATCATCTGGAGCACTGGCTGGGGCAGGAGGGTCTGCCGCCAAAAGGTGTCACTCACGTGGCTGGCGGTTGGTGCTGGCTATTGGCCGACAGGCCTCAGTTCTCCATGTGACTCTTGCCCTCGAGGTCTCTCTTCTCTATTTGGCATCTTCATCATGAGAGTCTATTCTTTACTGGTGGCTGGGCTCTGAGAGAGAACTAGGGAGGAAGCAAGATAATGAGTGAGAGAAGGAGCACTTGGGATAGAAGCTGCAGTCTTTTAATCTTGGAAGTTCTATCCCATTACTCCTGCCATATTCTGTTGGAATTGAGCCATTGAGTCCAGCCTACATTCTAGGGGAGGGAATTACTTATGGACATGAATACCAGAAGGTCGAAGTCATTGAGGGTCATTGTAGAGGTAGCCTACCACAAATATATTTTAGCTAGAGGCCCGGTGCATGAAATTCATGCGTGGGTAGGGTCCCTAGGCCTGGCCTGTGATCAGGGCTAATCAGGGCCTTCTGGCTGCTGGCGGGGGGTGGGGAGTGAGGGGGGTTTCCTTCATTCTGTGCTGCCCCCCTGGAGGTCAGAAAATGTCATAGTGAACGATCAAACTCCCAGTCGAACTCCCGAGGGGACACTTTGCATGTTAGCCTTCTATATATATAGATTACCACCCAAAGACCCTAACTAAGGGAATCTTTTTTTACTAGGAACTTAAATGATTTAAATGATTTATCAGACCTGAAGCAAGTGCTTACTATGTACCAGTATGAAACCCCAAATCAATAAATCATAGGACCCCACCTTAAAGGAACTCAGATAAATAAGTAGTTAAGTTTTTTTTAAAAAAATATATATTTTATTGATTTTTCACAGAGAGGAAGAGAGAGGGATAGAGAGTTAGAAACATCGATGAGAGAGAATCATCGATCAGCTGCCTCTTGCACACCCCCTACCGGGGATGTGCCCGCAACCAAGGTACATGCCCTTGACCGGAATTGAACCTGGAACCTTCCAGTCCTCAGGCAGACGCTCTATCCACTGAGCCAAACCGGTCCCAGCAGTAGTTAAGTTCTGAATCTAGATCTAACACGTTGGGTCCTCTTCAGAGAACTCTAACCTGGGGAGGGTTCTGGAATAAAGCAGAGCCCAGTCTCTCCACAGCCCTTGGGAAGGCGGGTAACCCGGAATCTGTTTGGCCCAGCCAGAGCCTCTGACAGTGACCACACACATCATTCACTCCCCAGCCGGAGGCCACGTCTCCAGGCTTAGCTGGAGCCCACATGCCGGCCTGAAATCTGATTTGCCTTGGACATGGAGCAAGTTAAATATTTGTTTAACTCAGTACGTTGTACTTCCCAGTATTCTTCCCAAATAGGCCTGTAGCGGAAAGGAGATGTGTGGGGGTGCTTTCAGTATTTTAGGGTTCCTGGGTGCTTTGGAGGAGCCCCACAGAAATGCTGGTAAATGTCATGCTTGCACCAAGCTTCATGTAGATGTGACTTCATTCATACAGGCAAAGAGTGCCCTTCATTATCTCACCAGCTATGAATGGGTTTCGGATCAGGGAGAATTATTTTCAATTATTCTCCGTCCTAACTCTGATCATGCGAATATATTTGCTTTTGCAGAATGTGCTTATGTACTTGACTTACGTTTCCTCACAGTGAATGTCCTGAACTTTTTTCATGGTAAGTTATAAGGTTATTGAAAGCAGAACTCTGCTGCCAGGGCCTGCCAACGGAGCGGCCTACCTTCCAAAGCAGCTATTTGTTTAAAATGCTATTTAAATAATGGTGCTGCACCTGGCGGTTCGGTTAAAGAATTCTGGGTTTCGTCTGGCAGAAATGTGATATGCTTTCATTTGCAGTAGAGGTAAGCAGCTTTTGGAGCAGTCATTCTACCAATGTAACTAGTAGCCACTTATTTTAACGTTAGAGGAAAAGCCACACACACCTGTCTCAATGAAAAGAAATTAGTTTCATTCAGATGATGTCTGGAAAAATGGTCTTGTGCACAGTCTTTTTTTTTTTTTTTGCCTTCATACAAATGCGGTTTTAAAAAAATAAAAGAACTGTGTGAAGGCATTTATGAGAAAAGGATTACAAAGAAAAGAGATCGTTTTTTACATGTAAAACCTATCTCTAAATTTGTATCCATGCTATAGAAGTTGCATCTTTAACAACAACAAAAAAAAATGTCTTTGGTCCACAACATGGACACAATAAAAAGAAAAAAACAAACAAACACGATACATCTCATCGCTGTGTCTAATAATGTCATGATTTTTGTTGAGCTGCCATTGACTATGGCTCAACCATAAAACCTGGAAAAACATTCAGGGGGTCTGGAACATAGAAAAATCCCCAAAGCTCTTTGGCTGGAATTTGAAGGGTGAAGTGAAAGCTTCTGTTCTGTGTAAATCTGTCCAGATTTAGTGTTTTACAGCATCAGACACTGCTTGGGAGCCAAGAACTGCTCTGCCTAACGGCCCCTCCAAGGAGAGAATCCCCCGTGCCCTGAAGTAAAGGGAAGAAATGAATGTTAAACATTCCACTGTAAATACAATGTATGCACGTCATCCCTTTACATGTAGAGTGGCTTCATTCTAAAAGTTCCATTTGTTCCTGTTTGGGAGGTTCTAAATAAGACCTAAAAGGACGTATCATTTTCATTGGCCTTGGCAAAGACCTGCAATCTCAAGCATGGCGTATGTGAGGGGCATGCATGACTATTTTTGCAGAGTTTTAGAATGCAAATGTAAATCCACAGAATATACCCTCCAGATATGTATGCATCTATGTCTCCATCGATACACATTCACACATGATGTGCATGGAGACACTGGTAAAAATTGGCCTTCTTTTTAAATTATACGTTTTATTGTCATTTATTCTAACACCCCACAAAACAAATGTTCCGTCGCTACAGTATTGCAGGTAGCTGTGAAGAGTGGGGATGTGCAGCTCTTTGGAGAAAGAGGGAGGCTCAGAGGTGAATGACATCTTTTAGTTTTTTTCCATACCAACTGGTTTGCTTCTCAAAAGTAGAAGCTGAGTTCATCCGCTAAACCACAACTCTAGGGAATTGCTCTAAAAAGGGAACTCACCCTAGCTGGTTTGGCGACCCCTGCAGACTGAAGGGTCCCAGGTTCAATTCCAGTCAAGGCCTTGATCCCCAGCAGGGGGCGTGCAAGGAAGCAGCTGATCAATTGATCAATGATTCTCTCATCAGTGATGTTTCTCTTCTCTTCTCTTCTCTTCTCTTCTCTTCTCTTCTCTTCTCTTCTCTTCTCTTCTCTTCTCTTCTCTTCTCTCTTCCTTTCCCTCTCCCTCTCCCTCCCTCTCTCTCCCCTCCTTTTCTCTCTGAAATCAATAAAAATATATTTTTAGGTTAAATGTATTTATTTATTTATTTTTAATTTATTAAGGTATTATATGTGTACATAGCTTACCATTGCCCCCCTCCCATACATGCCCTCCCTCAATAAAAATATATTTTAAAAAATAAAACGGAACTCCCTCATTTGGCTCGGAGGGTTTGCTTGCCCAGCTTACCAGGCCTGGTGCGGCTTGAAAGGGGTGGGGGGGGATGGGGGCTTCCCACCCCAGGGAAGGCCTTGCTTGCTGCCCTCTCCCCCCCCTCGGGCCCTGAGCCCGCTGCGCTCCGAGCCTCCCCGGCGGAGGCGGCGCTGGCCCTCGCTCCAGGGCTCGGCTCGCTGTCAGTGCATCTTGATGTTGCGTCCTTCGGCCCGGACACCCAGGTCACTAAAGCAACTGCAGCGGTTGCTCCGGACCGGGCTGGGAGACCGGCCCGTGGGGCGCATCCTCCGGACCCTCCGAAAAGCTGGCGGGGCCAGAGGAGAGGAGGCGCGTCCAAGCCCCGGGCGCCCGGCTGGAGGCGCTCGCGCCCGGTCACTCCACTCGGACCTTTGAGGGGGTGGAGGGCAGAGTTCCTCAAAAAAGTCCTAAACTTCTCGGGCATTCGTCATTGAGGTGCAACGTGCTCGCCTCCGAAGGGCCGCGTCCACCGGTCCCCACGCCGCCGGTAGGACTGGCCGGCCCGCGGGCAGGAGAGCTCGGCGGCCGCCCCGGCGGGACCTGCCGTGCAACAGGTGCATTTTTAACCCCCGGAGCGGATTCACGGTACAGCTCGCGACGATGACGCTCTCGGTGCCTTCACTTGCACCAGCTACGCCTTCCAAGTGCCTGGCAGGGCCTGGCAATGCTGCATAAAATCTAGATGTGCTCTAGGTTTTAAGCCTCTCCTCCCGCTGTCTGGGCTCAGTCCTCTCTCCCCCCACCTGCCTCCACTGCCCGCCGGGTCCGCCCGCCCTCCCCCTGCCACGAGCTCTGGATGCTCCAAAACGTCAACCTGGCTTCCTCGGGGCTCAGGGTCAGACTTACTACACCACTCTCACACCTCCTTTTTCGGATGGCCCCGCCTGCTTTGAGCCCACTGAGGGAGCAGGCCCACACGGCAGCTCAAGCCGAAGTGTTGCGAATCCAGGGAAGTACAGATTCGATGGGAGTTCTCATTTCCCTACGAATCTTCCGTTTTTTTCTTGGTATAATGATTTCATCTCTTGGCCAGGGTTCTGAAACTGGATATTACATCTCATGGCTTTTGTATGTTGTTGAAAAACCAGCGTGGCGTGATGAGATATATATGAGCATTAAATCTCCAAAAGAAAACAAAACAAAACCCCAAACCAAAGCCTCCTCTCCAGGGCCGCCTGAGGAAGCAGCCGGAGAGGGGAGAGGAAAGAGGGGAGAGGGGGGAGAGGGGAGAGGGGAGAAGGGAAAGGGGAGGAGAGGGAGGGTTCTGGAATCCCAGGAAGGCAGCAGGGGAGGTCTCCCTTGCTGTCATCAGAGCCACACCCCCTCCCGAAACAAATAAATAAAACACTGATTGCCTCTATTCTTTGAAAAATCTTGCAACTGTAGACTAGAAATAAACAGGATCGCCTCTAAACCCGAGGCCTACCCTAAAACCTGTGATGCCGCCTGCACGTTCAGAGAGCATCGCCCATCTCTGTGAGAGACAGCCGTTGGTTGGGTACTTTTTGAACGCAGGCTTTTAAATTTCCTGACTTTTTATTTTTTTAAATATATTTTATTGATTTTTTTTTTTTTACAGAGAGGAAGAGAGAGTGGATAGTTAGAAACATTGATGAGAGAGAATCATCTATCAGCTGCCTCCTGCACACCCCCTACTGGGGATGTGCCCCCAACCAAGGTACATGCCCTTGACTAGAATGGAACCTGGGACCCTTCAGTCTGCAGGCCAACGCTCTATCCACTGAGCCAAACCGGTTTCGGCCAAATTTCCTGACTTGTTGTACCCCCAGAAGGGAGGTGGGCTAGGCCATCCTTATTGGCAGAGCAACACAATGCCTTCCCTTATTTATAATCTCCCCACATAGTCTCTGGCCAAGAAGGTAATCAGAGGCCTGCAATACAGACATCGTAAACCTACCTACAGCGGTAACCTTCGTTTTGTATTTAATCCTCAACAGGCTGAGGATATTTTTTAACAAACGCTGCAATTAGAAGTAAAATGAAAATAGGTATTTTGGCAATAATAGCATTCTTCCTGTATTTGTTGCTCTCATCGGGCTTTGGGGGCGGGGCAAAGGAGAGGAAAATGAGGGCAAGTGTGCTTTGGGCCTGGATCTGAACCTTTTCCATCTTAAATCTTGGTCTCCATCACAGTCATGCCTGGTGAACCCGACCTGACTCTGCCTGGCTTACTAGCCCAGATTTCTGTTGTGTAGACTCAGAGTCCAGATGAGTTTAGGCCATTCCTGCAGGGCAGGAGGCCCAGAAACCGTCCCAGCCACTTCCCCCATCTCCGGCCAACCGGACACTTTTAACCTCGAGCTCTGCTGAGAGCTCGCCGTTTTCGCCCGCCAGGTCCGCTCCCGGAGCAGCCAGCAGGCCCAGCGCTCCCCCGGCGGCGGCGGCGGCGGCGCGGGGAGGGCGCGGCAGCTGGCGGGCGTCTGGGCCCCAGCTGGAGGGTCGGGAGCTCCTCTCTCGGACTCGGGTCCTTTCAAAAACTCTTTTCTTGTCGGATGTGGTTTCCCTTTAATTAATCACTCACGTCTGCGTGTCCGCCGCGCCGCTTCCCCGCTCTTCCTGCAGCCCCACATCTGATCCGGGTTTGGGAGCGGGCGCGCGCCGAGCATCTGGGGGCCGCGCGGGTGCGGGCCCCGCCGGCCGCCTCGGAGAGACCCCCGTGGGTGGGTGATAGTCTGTAGAACGCGCTCTGGAAGGTCTCCCTTCCTTCCCCCTTCTTCCCTCCCCCCCCCCCTTTGTAGCCAGTTGGCTACTCAGGCCCCAAGGCCCGCAGTTCCAGGCCACGGCGGCGTGGGTGGTCCAGGTGCCCCGGGTGGTCTGGAAGGCCACATTTCAGGTTCTCTCCCTTCTACACGCCCCCCCTCCAGCCCTAGAGGATGGCATCTGCTGGCACAGCCCACGCCACGGTGCCCAGGCTCCCTGCAGGCCCCACGCGGCCTCTCTGGTGCCAGGGCTGCCCGAGCCGCGCAGGGCAAACCAGCCGGCCTCCCGCCCAGAAGGGCCGGCCCCAGAGGGTGCTGGTCGTTAGCCGAGGCGCGTGGAGTGTCTTCTCGGGAAAGCCCTGGTCCCGAACCCCAATACCCAGCTATTCTCGTGTCCTGGTGCTGCGGGAGAATGTTACACACGCTCCCGTCGTTGCGTTTAACGCTTCCCTTCCTAACCGCGAGGGGAGGCCTCAGCCGGTCTCAGCCGCCAGGGCGCGGGCGGCGGCGGGGACCGCCCTGGGACCTCGGTGTCTGCAAAGGAGGCGCAGGCCGCCCCGCGCCCAGCGAGCTGGGATGGGATACCGCCGTTGGGGAGCTTTGCGGGGGCTGAAGCGACCCCGTGGGGCTCGGTGTGTGCAAACCAGAGGAGCGAGGAGACCGGGCTCCCCTGCACCCGGCGCCTCGGCAGCTCCGGACGAGGTCCGCGCCACCCTCCGCCGCGCAGACCCGGCTGCCCGGCTCCACCGCGGGCTCCGGGCTGCACGGGCTCCGGGCTGCAGGGGCTCCGGGTGCAGGGGCTCCGGGCTGCACGGGCTCCGGGTGCAGGGGCTCCGGGTGCAGGGGCTCCGGGCTGCACGGGCTCCGGGCTGCAGGGGCTCCGGGTGCACGGGCTCCGGGCTGCACGGGCTCCGGGTGCAGGGGCTCAGGGCTGCACGGGCTCCGGGCTGCACGGGCTCCGGGCTGCACGGGCTCCGGGTGCACGGGCTCCGGGTGCAGGGGCTCCGGGCTGCACGGGCTCCGGGCTGCAGGGGCTCCGGGGTGCAGGAGCTCCGGGCTGCACGGGCTCCGGGTGCGGGGGCTCCGGGTGCGGGGGCTCCGGGCTGAGCGCGGAGACAACCCGGAGCGGCTGAGCGCATTGGCGGGCTCCCGCGCGTGGGCTCGGCCCGCCTGGGCCTGGGCCTGGGCCTGGCCTGGGCCGGGCTGCCGCCCACCCACGGCCCCGCCGCGGCGCGTTCCCAGCAGCCGGGAGCGCTTCCTCCCTCCCCTGCGGATCCAGGCCGCCGGTCCAGCTGTCAAAACAGGGGGTGTCTCTTTCATTCTGGCTCACAGCGTCCCAAAGGGGAGCGGGGGGCCTTAATGCTTGTGTTTGGACACAAGCAATTATCCCTAATTATTCTTTTTCTTTTGAGCCGGCCCGTCCCGCCGGCGAGCCCGCGGCGGAGCAGGCCCCTAATCCTCGCGGGCGGGCGGCGGGGCGCAGCGGGCTCCGCGCGGGCCGGGCGCGGGCGCTTTCATGTGCGCGCGGGTTCAGAGCCGATTCAGACTCACCGCGATGGGGAATTAACCCCGGGGCCCCGGCTTTCAGGGGCCTCTGATAAGAGATTATACGTGTTGATGGCCAGCTTTTCTTGGCAAAATGTTTTCAAAGGGCTTGGAGTTGTTAAATCAAAGCGCCATTGAATTGCCGGGACCGCCTCCTCCCCCTCCTCCCGCCCGGGGTCCCCTCTTAACGTCTCTTTTCCCTTCATCCGCCCGCCGCCCGCCCGCGGGGACTGCCCACCGCGAGCCGCCCGGCCTCCCCGGAGCTGCTGGTCACTTTCCAGAGGGAGGTTTTCCCCGGTGCCTCGCCTCCCGAAGAGGTTTTTTTTTTTAAAAAAAAATTTTTTTTAATTGATATTTTACAGAGAGGAAGGGAGAGAGCTAGAGAGCTAGAAATGTCAATGAGAGAGAAACATCGACCAGCTGCCTCTTGCACACCCCCCATTGGGGATGTGCCCACAACCAAGGTACATGCCCTTGACCGGAATCGAACCCGGGACCTTTCAGTCCGCAGACCGACGCTCTATCCACTGAGCTAAACCGGTTTCGGCAAATATATATTTTATTGATTTTTTTACAGAGAGGAAGGGAAAGGGATAGAGAGCTAGAAACATCGATGAGAGAGAATCATCAATCAGCTGCTTCCTGCACCCCCCCCCCCCACTGGGGATGTGCCCACAACCAAGGTACATGCCCTTGACCGGAATCGAACCTGGGACCTTTCAGTCCCCAGGCCGAGGCTCTATCCACTGAGACAAACCAGTCCCCCAGAGAGGGTTTTTGTAGGCGCTCCTCTGCTGGGCACCCTGGCACCCTCCTTCTCCGCCCTCGCTCCCTCCCTTCTCTCCTCTCTCACACACTTGCGCTAGTTAAGACAACGCCTTAATGTCTCTCCCGCTTCCCGCCAACATGCATGTGTTTTGTAGAACACGGAGGTGGTGGTGGGACACGGAGGAGTAAGGGGAGGGTGGTTCTCTTGCGCCTGCCCCTCCCTCCCCTCTCCAAAGGTCAGCGCAGCCAGAGGGGTAGCTTAGGGCCGGACAGTGCGGCAGACAGAGTTCAGATGCCCTGGGGGAGTCTCACGGTCTGGCCCCGGGGGCCACCTGGGCCGCCCCAGGAAGCAAGCAAGTGCTGGGAGGACCGTGTGGTGTAGAGTCTGCGCTGCGGGGAAGCCTCTTTATCCGGGGAATGGGTCCAGTGTGTACATTGCAAAGGCTTCTTGCACATCGGCTGGGCCCCGCTAACTAGTGGAACGGGGAGTGCACAGTTCAAGGGCCACACACGTGAAACTGTGTCCACTGCCGTCATCTCTTCCCCCGTCCCCCATATACCACACACACCACGCTGTTCTGGTCAGTTCCTACAGCTTCACTTGGCCCTCATCTCTTACCTGTCTCTCTTCCCTTCCCCCCCCCCCAATCCCGCCCTCCCATCCTCGAGACTGGGACCCTGCCCTCCAGCTATTTGGTGGTCCGACACCTGCCTAATTCCTGCCAGAACCCCTAGGATAGGTGGGATGGGATCTTGCTCTTTGTACCTTGGCCAGTGTTTGGGCCCTGGCTCGATGGACTGGTTATTGGGAGAGCTGACTGCCTGAATCACCCCACACCAGACTGGACCCCATGGTATGCCAGCTGCTGCCTGTGTTCCTGTGGCCACCACACCTCTTCCGTGTATCAGGCCTCTAGGCTGTTAGTTCGCCATTCTCTCTTTCTTGTTTGCTTTCTCCTTCCCACCCTAGCTCTGCGGAGACCCGGGTGCTTGTGCAGAAGCCTGCCCATGAGCCTGCCCTAGTTGTAATGAAACCTGGTGCCAAGTTGGCACCCATTTGGTCTGCTGGCTTCCTGGAGGATAAGATGGCTCCTTGGTTTGTTCTTCTGCTTCTTTCACGGTTAATGAGGTACGGGCCCTGTAGGATGCAACATCCAGTTACGATTTTTTTGTTTGTTTGACATTGCTGTGGAATTTTTGGTCCTGTGTCTCCCAGTAAATGGCTAACATGTACCCAGTTTTGTCTTTTTTACAGCTTGTATTATCTATCCAAGGTACACATGGTTTTTGTAATCTTAATCTGTTTTACTGGTAATATTTTATGTAAGTGTCTTATTCTGCATTGATTACTAAGACTCACTTATACTTCCTTTTTTCACACACTGAAAACTTCCTGGTTTTGGCATCTGTTATACTAAACTCTTTCATTCCAATTCACAAATATTTATTGAGTACTTCCTATGTTCTAAACACTCTCAACAGTGAATAAAACAGATGAAAAATGAACAAAACAAAGATCTCTGCCTTCATGGAGTTTACACTGTAGAGGAGAGAGAGAGAGAGACAATAAAAAACTTAAGAAAGGCCTTAGATGGTTTGGCTCAGTGGTTGGAGTGTCAGCTGTGGATTGAAAGGTCCCAGGTTCAGTTCAGGTCAAGGGCACATGAGTTACAGGCTCAATCCCCAGTGTGGGACATGCAGGAAGCAGCCAACCAATAATTCTCTCTCATTATTAATGTTTCTATCTCTCTCTCCCTTTCCCTTCCTCTCTGAAATCAATAAAAATATTTTTTTTAAAAATAAGAAAAGTGGCCGAAACCGGTTTGGCTCAGTGGTAGAGCGTCAGTCTGCGGACTGAAAGGTCCCGGGTTCGATTCCGGTCAAGGGCATGTACCTTGGTTGTGGGCACATCCCCGGAAGGGGGTGTGCAAGAGGCAGCTGGTCGATGTTTCTCGCTCATTGACGTTTCTAGCTCTCTATCTCTCTCCCTTCCTCTCTGTAAAAAATCAATAAAATATGTTTTTAAAAATAAGAAAAGTGATATAGTACCATGAAAAGTGATTAAGTATTGTAAATATAAAGCACTGTCTATTAAAAAGGTAGATAGTAAAATATAGTAGAGGGGATATGGAGGAATTGGAACCTTCATATATTGTGGTGGAAATGTAAAATGGTGTAGCTGCTTTGGAAAATGACTCAAAAGGTTAAACATGGAGTTACCGTATGACCCAGCAATTCTACTCCCAAGAAAAATGAAAACATATGTCCACACAAGAACTTGTACACAATTGTTCATAGCAGCATTATTCATAATAGAAAAAAATGAAAACAACCAAAATGTCCATCAACTGATGAAGGATAAGCAAAATGTGATATATCCATACAAAGGAATATTATTTCATCATAAAAAGAAATGAAGTAGTAACTCAGGTGACCACAGGAGTGAACCTTGAAAACTTAATGCTAAGGGAAACAAGCCAATTACAAAGGATCTCATAGTGTATGGCTCCATTTATACATAAAATGTCCAGAATAAGAAAATCCATAGAGACAAAAAGATCAATGGTTGGCAGGGGCTCTGGGGAAGGGGAACTTGGAGGAAATGGGGAATGACTGTCATGGTATTGGGTTTCTTTTGTGGGTGGTGAAAATGTTTTAAAGCTAAGGTGATGGTTACACAACTCTGGGAATATACTAAACATCATTGAAAAATATACCTTAAATGAGTTAATTGTATGGTATGGATTATGCTATGTAATAAAAAGCTAGCCCTGGCCGGATTTGCTCAGTGGATAGAACATCAGCCTGCGGACTGAAAGGTCCCAGGTTCGATTCCAAGTCAAGGGCATGTACCTGAGTTGTGGGCACATCCCCAGTGGGAGGTGCGCAGGAAGCAGCTGATCAATGTTTCTTTCTCATTGATGTTTTTAACTCTCTATTTCTTTCCATTCCTCTCTGTAAAAAATAAATGAAATATATAAAAAAATAAATTCAAGTTTTAAAAAAATAATATAATAAAAGGCTAATATGCAAATTGTCCCCTCGACCAGGAGTTTGACCAAGGTGCGGGGACTTTGGCCAACTGCCTGCAGCCATTCCCCCTGGCTGGCCCCACCCCCGATCAGGGAGGGCTGGCCAGACCCCACCCATGCATGAATTCCTGCACTGGGCCTCCAGTATCTCCATAAAACTCACAAAACAAAAAAGCTGTGGCATTGGAGGTGGGGGTTGCTTGCAATTTTTAATAGAGAAGACCTGTTTGAGAAGATGACATTTGGGCAAAAACTTGAATCCAGGGCATTACCCATGCAGATATCTGAAGAAGAACATTACAGGCAGAGGAAAGAGCTACAGCAGAAGCTCTGAGGTGGGAGCCTGGCTATTTGAGGAAAGGTGGTGGGCTGGTGTGGCTGGAATGGAGTGATGGAGGAGGAGGAGGAGGGTTGAAGATGAGGTCAGAGATGAAAGGGAGGTAAGGTGTGGGGAAGGGTGTGTGAGTGGTATAAGCCTTCTGCCTTGGGCCTGTGGTTTCAGTAGAGGAAGCACATAACCTGACTTACTTTTTAGAGGATTTATGAACTGCAGGAGGATAAGGATGCTGCAGCAGGAAGACCAATCAGGAGGCTATTGCCAGCACTTGTCCTTTGTTGATTTGTTGGTGATAGCCATTCTCACAGGTGTGAGGTGGTACTCATTGTTGTTTTGATTTGCATCTCTTGGATGATTAGTGAATTTGAGCATGTTCTCTTGGCCTTTTGTATGTCCTCTTTCGAAAAGTGTCTATTTAGAATCTTTGCCCATATTTTGATTGGGTTGTTTATCTTTCTTTTGTTAAGTTGTATGAGTTCCTTGTAAATTTTGGAGATTAAACCTTTATCGAAGATAACATTGGCAAATATGTTCTCTCATGCAGTGGGCTTTCTTGTTGTTTTTGTTGATGGTTCTTCTTGCTGTGCAGAAGCTTTTTATTTTGATGTAGTCCCATTTGTTTATTTTCTCCTTAGTCTCTCTTGCCCTAGGATCTGTGTCTGTAAAGATATTGTTATGACATATGTCTGATATTTTGCTGCCTATGTAGAAACACCAATCAGAAGGATATATGCACCCTATGTTCATAGCAGCACAATTTACAATAGCTAAGATTTGGCAACAGCCTAAATGCCCATCAGTAGATAAGTGGATTAGAAAACTATGGTACATCTACACAGTGGAATACTACACTGCTGTATAAAAGAAGGAATTCTTACCATTTACAGCAGCATAGAGGGAACTGGAAAGCATTATGTTAAGTGAAATAAGCCAAGCAGTGAAAGAAAAATACCACATGATCTCACTCATTTATGGATAATAAAGAACATTATAACCTGATGAACAAAAAGATAGGTACATCGAACAGACTGTCAAATTACTGGGGAGTGTTAGGGGGAAAGAAATCAACTGAAGGACTTGTATGCACGCATATAAGCATAACCAATGGACACAAGACACTGGTGGGGGTGCGATGAGGGTATACGACAAGGGGTAGGGGAGGCTGGGGGAAGGTCAATAGGGGGGGAAAGGAGACATATATACTATTTGTAAACAATAAAAACAATTAAAAAAAAGAAATTAGCAGTTTGGAGGACTTGAAAATTAGCATTTTCAGTGAAGTGGTACATATGAAACCCTGGTGGAAATCTCCATTTCAAAGAAAATAGGAGAAAAGGAGATGGAGTGAGTATAGACATCACTTTCAATGAATTTTGCCATAAAATGAGCAGAGAAACTGGGTGGAGCTGGTGGGGGAAGTGGGGTCAAGAGAAAGTTTCTTTCAAGTTGAAAGAAATAACCACTTGTATACATTCAAGTAGAGATGATGCAGAAGAGAGAGAGCAATTGTCAGATGTCCTTCCCTAACCCATAGATACATAAGAGGAAATAATACTCAGTTTCAAAGTGGGGAGATTGATGTCAGATGGGAGCATTGTTAGTTCATGTACAGTAACAGGTAAGAAGACAGAATCTGTGAGTCCACAGGCTAGGTAGAGGGCAAAGGCAACAGAGAAATCTGTGCAAGTTCTCTTCTGATTGCTTCGGTTTTCTCAGTGAGATAGAAAGCAAGATTTCAGAGAGCGAGGATGCGGGAAGAGGTGTTGGAAATATGAAAACAAAGGGAAAGGTACAGAATAGTAAAATATGAGGGCAGGAGATAAATGGATTAGGAAATAGAGTATGTGTGCCAGGGAGTATGAAAGGCTCACTTGAAGTTCATGATCCTGAATTTAAAATGAGCCGGTCAGGTGCCATGCGTCTTTCTTCTGCAGCCTCAGAGTAGGTGGAAAGTTGGCTTTAACTAGGGTCAAGTTTTCGGCAACTGAGTAGGACTGAGGAGAAAGGGGCAACAGCACTGAGGACTTTTGGCTGGGTTAAGTGAGAAGACAGGGCATGAGAAACGATGAGAAGGTGGCGGGATCAGTGGAATGGAAGTCTTGGTGGGTCAAAGGGTTTATTAAATTTAGACTACTAGAAAAAGGAGCTGAAAGACACAGGAGGTTGTGATTAGAGAGGGGTTACATGGAACTGAACTTGTGGAGGGTTCCGGTTACAGTGGTGAGTGAGTAGGTAGAGAATGAGATCACAAGGGGGAGAAGAGCTCAAGGAACCGTGAGTTTAGACTATGAGAAGGGTCATATGTGTGTGTGTTGGAATGGCCGAGAATGGAGAGATAGTCAAGAAAATTACAGAGATTGAAAAAAATTAACAGCTTTATTGCTAATAAATGTATTGGAGAATGTGGCTAAGATGTGTGGCAATCATATATCTTTCAAAATGATTAACCCTACGTTTATAGTGATTCACACCCTGTGATTCACACCTAGATTACCACAGGCCACACACAGAGCTCGCCCTGTAAAATGTGTGGCTGAGCCTGGAGATCGGGAGGCAGGTTCTGGGTTCACAGCTGGCTCCCAAGAGGAAGGCAGGAGTCAGGGTCCTGTTCTACCCCAAACTCAGATGTACTGTCACTCTGATGGCCCTCCACATACATGCAAAGCTACCTAGATTATTTGATGAAGCAAACACAATTCTGACACCAAACCCAACCAAGGTACATGCCCTTGACCAGAAACATTAATGATGAGAGAGAATCATTGATGGGTTGCCTCCTGCATGCTGCCTACTAAGGATCGAGCCCGCTACCTGAGCAAGTTTTGAACCCAGTCAGCAGTCCAACGCTCTATCCACTGAGCTGAACCAGCTAGGGCAACGTATAGACTCTTAAACTTTTGGAGTGGAAGGTATGGCCATCTGGTGGAATAACTTCAAGCACAGTTTGAGATTTTTCTTGCCTTTTTCTTTTCTATACTTACCATCACTCCTGAATCTCAGGAGAAAGAACTTCAAACTTTCTGGAAACAAAAAAGACTCATGAAATTAGCTAAGGACAGAATCTGCCCTAAATAACCAACTCTTAATTTATGAGTGTCCCTCAAATAAAATGTTTCTTTTTAAAACACACGCGCGCACACGCATTTTATTGATTTTTTTCAGAGAGGAAGGGAGAGGGATAGAGAGTTGGAAACATCGATGAGAGAGACATCGCTCAGCTGCCTCCTGCACACCTCCTATTGGGGATGTGCACGCAACCAAGATACATGCCCTTGACGTGAATTGAACCTGGGACCTTTCAGTTCACAGGCTGACGCTCTATCCACTGAGCCAAACCGGTTTTAGCAAAAATTTTAATTCTTAAATATCCACCAAATCCTCAAACTTTTCTCAAAATATTCAAGACAATTCATAATCCTTACAAATCAAATCCAGACTCTTTTGGCAACCTCTCCCACCTAACCGTGAACACACACACACACACACACACACATCACTCCCCCCACCCCCACCCCTGCCCAGCATTTACTTGTGGTTTTTTTGTTTTTAAGGACTTGTCAGTCAATACAGAGTTCCTTTTTTGTGAAAGAGCTGCCTCTTCTAAACCGGGACATTCTCTAGCCCCCCAGTGACTACCATCAACACTTGGCTTTTTCCATTTGTTTTTAAAGAAAATGGTGGGGGAGGGTTGGGGGAAGAGGGAATGGGAAGGGCATCAGTGAAATGGAGATGTTGAAGCAGCCGGAGGCATTTTTATTTTTGTTTTTGTGTTTTCACAAGGGAGTCCTAAATATATTGCATTTTTGGCTCGCCTCAGCTCCTAAAGCTGTTTCTTTGGGATTCCATTCTCCTTTGAGGTTCTTCAACCTCCCCCTCCTCCGAGGAGGTGGCTCAAAAGAGAGACAGCAAAGAAAAAGTTACACTTCCTTTGGAATCTAAATATTTGAGTTCACGCGTAAACGGAGACATGTTTGTGTGACAGTTCTCACCAATCCGTGCCTCATAGTGATTTCAAACTAAAATAGAAGTGAAGCTGGCAGCTTGCAGGTTCAAAGATGTCTCCGAGAGACTTCCCAGACCCTATATATTGATTTAGCAGGGGAGGAGGCAGGTCACCAGGGTTAGTGACAAAGCAGTTGGCTGGAGCTAAGGTGACTGAAGCTAAGCTAAGAGCCCAAAGCCGGTGATTTGCTTGGGTAAAACCGTTTCAATTCAGGTTAAAGGTGTAGATGGCAGCGATGGAACAACGAGAGCTAGCTCTCCTACAGGCTGTCCCTGTGCCAAAGCACTTTACATGGATTCACTCATTCAGTCTTCCTGAAAACCCACGATGAGGCTATCACCGTCACTCCTCTTTCACAGACAGAGAGACCGAGGCCCAGAGAAAGTGCTCAACTTGCTCGAGACCACACGGCGAGGAAGCAGCGGAGCCCGGCTCTCACCAGGCGTTCTGGTTAGAAGCCTTATCAGCTCCTGTGCCGGAGCACCAGGTACTTGATCAGAAACCAGAAGGGACAAGGGGAAAGGAGAGCTATGATGCATCATGCTCTTGGTGAATCATTGCCCCGTGTCTTCCAGTTTGGAGTAAGGGTTCAACACTGAGGGCACTCTCTCTGCCCTCGGCTGTGAGGAGCCCTGTCTCAGCTTGTGCTCTGTGCCCCAGGGCCTCCCGCTCTGGTGAGATGGACGTCTCAGCTGGACTCTGGGGCTCTGGGAGCACTGGCCTGTGAGTTCCAACTGTTAATATTTAGGAATATTTTTAAAAGGAACCTTTTCATTGTGGACCAGTTTTAGATTTATAGAAAAGTCTTCTACACTCTGCATCCAGTTTTCCCCATTACCAACCTCTCATATTATTAGTGCGGTACATTTGTTACGATTGATGAAGCAATATTGATACATTACTGTTGAAGTTCATACTTCACTTGATTTTGTTTGTTTTTATCTAATGTCCTTTTTGTGTCCATGATCCCATCCAGGATTCCACGTTGTATTTACTTGTCATTTCTCCTTAGGCTCCTCTTGACTATGACAGTTTCTTACACTTGGTTTTGATGATCTTGACAATTTTGAAGAGTGCTGGTTAGGTATTTTGTAGTTCAGTGGTCAGCAAACCACAGCTCTCGAGCCACATGCTGCTCTTTGGCTCTTTGAGTGTGGCTCTTCCACAAAATACCACGGACAGGCTCACATGTATAGTGCGATTGAAAGTTCGTGGCCCATGTGCAGAAGTCAGTTTTCGGCCTGAGCGAGTCTATTTTGAAGAAGTGGTGTTAGAACACTCAAGGGGCCAAAGAGCCACATGTGGTTTGCTGACCACTGTTGTAGTCAATTGAGATTTATAGGATATTTTTTCTCATGATTAGACTGGGGTTTTATGATTTGGGGAAGAAGACCACAGAGTTAAAATGCTATTTTCATCACTTCATTGGAAGGGTACATGCAGTCAACATGGTTTATCGCTGTTGATGTTACCTTGACCACCTGGCTGAGATAGTCTGTCAGGTTTCCCCATTGTAAAATCACCACTCCCCCCCCCTCCCCCTTCCACACTGCACTCTGTGTACATGTGCTGCTGAAATGAGCACCAGATTGCACTATTTGGAAGGAAGTCATGCACAGCCCAACTTACTTTTGTTAGCCAGTTGTTAAAACTTTGGTAGCTTGACATCAGCCAACAGAGGAGTATTTACATCATAGAAATCAGCAATCTATAAATCTGGGCTCTTTTTGGAGAGCTGGGTGGCCAGGACACCACTGGATGTGCAGTGGTTGGGTTGAGTCTCAGGATACGATGGGTGAGATGGTGGGAAGGCACTTGAATGAAGGGGCTCACTGGGTGGAAGTGAAGAAGACGCAGAGACAGGATGGGGTGCTGTGCTTGTGAGACATGGATTGGGGTTAAAGAAGCTCGGTGCAGGCATACAACCTGCAGAATCTATTACCCTTGTTTAATATAAACAAGGCTGGGACCTAGTGGCCTATCCAAACAATACAACCAGCAAGTAGCAAACCTGGGATTTAAACTCCTGTGTAACTCCAAAGTGTGCTCCCACCAGCCACGCTCTTCTCTCTGTGTTCTCTCTCCTTCCCCCTAGTATTGGTTACTCATGAGACATGTTTCAAGAGGGTGGTACAATGATTGGCGGTGAGTTTCCATAGTCTTTTAAAAAAATATTTTATTGATTTTTTTTACAGAGAGGAAGGGAGAGAGATAGAGAGTTAGAAACATTGGTGAGAGAGAAATATCGATCAGCCAGCTCCTGCACATCCCCCACTGGGGATGTGCCCGCACCAAGGTACATGCCCTTGACCAGAATTGAACCTGGAGCCCTTCAGTCCGCAGGCCGACGCTCTATCCAGTGATTCTTAATGAGCGTGCTGCCATTTGTGGTTCAGGACCCTCCCTTGTGGTTCCATGGCAATGAGTGAGCGCTGGGACAGGCACCTTGCTCTGGACTCTCAAGGTTTTGTTTTGAGCTAGGTGAAGCACGCTGACATTTTACTGTGTAGTCTTCCAAACCAAAGGATTCCTGCTTAATAATTTTCTTTGCTTTTCCTGCGAATGTATCATTAGGGAGCAGAGATTATGACACCCTTCCACCTTGTATCTCCACTGAACGCTGTGTCTGTGGTGTCTTTCTGGTTTAACTCTGGTGTGACTTCGTTCTTTTCAAAGGCAATTTTTTAAGAAACAGACATAAAAAACACTCAGCACTAGAATGAATTGGGTTATCTCTACAAAATTGTACAGTCTATATGCATCCTGAACAAATATATATATACAAATGCAAAATATTCCGTTAAAAATTCAGACATAAAAGTCATTTAGAGTTTATGTCGTATTTAAGGCAAATGGAATGTTATTTGACCTGTTTCCATTTCAGTGATTCAGGGAGTTTAAAGATATTTTAGAATAAATAATCTCAAAGAAGCTTTAAAAGGCTAGAGGGACCTGCTTGAATCGTAAAGAATATTATATTTCTTTACTAAATTTGAATGACTATTTTAAACTAAGACTTCATTGGACTTATTAAATCTGGGCCATATTTGGGAACTATTCTCAAATGATGGCAATGCTATTTTTACTTTCTTCTTCTGACCTCACTGAGACCGGATTTAACAGAACAACTACACGTGGGATGGTAAAAGAGTTACATTCAAGAGAACTTTGTTTTATTTGGCCCACTTCCTTTTCTGCCCTCACTCCTCCTCCCCAGTCCCAGTTCCCGCTTCCTCTTTTATTCAGAAATCTGGCCTGAGATGATTGGACTAAGGACAGACACCTGACCCAACGGGGAGTTGATTTGGGGACCAGAAGAGCCACTCCTTCTCCCATGAGCATTTCCATTTAGAGACAGGCTGAATGGGCCTATTGACGGACTCAAAGTCATATGGTGTCTGAGAGCTGGAGTCAGTCATACACCAGTTGAAATCATGAGGGGTCAACCAGAGGAAACAGCAGAAGCTGCTCTGTGGAGAGCAATGGGCCAAGGCTCAGAGACCCAGGGCAGGAGAGGAAGAGGGAGGAGCCCGGCTCTTTATTTCCTAGTCCAGACCCCGATGGCCAGATGACACTGGTGTGTTCTAGTTCTGAATGCCTGTGAGATTGCGTGTTGTTCATTTTATTATATTTTCTAGCTAGGCTTCTCTCACAGTCCAACTAATTCCAGTCAAAGATAACTCTATATATCCAATTCAAGCTACAAAACAGTTTCCCATCACTTTAGCATCACACCAAGTCACCCAGACTCTAAAAGTCCATGGGGCAACACAGGAATACATCGAGGTGATAAGCAGGATATAAGAAATGGGTATAGAAGGAGCTTTACCCTGGGTGGAGCTTAGAAATATCCAACTTGACATTTTCTGATAGCATTTCCCCTTAGTCTTTTTCCACCTGTAACTTCTGTGGGCCAATGAGTATGTTCTGCTAAGATCAGGGCTCAGTGTGGTCTCTGCCAAGTCATGAGTGGCGTCATTCCAAAAAGACAGTTCCCCACCCTGCTCTTGACAGGTAATGGCAGAACTTTCCAGAGATGCCTGTCTGAGATAGAGGTTCATTCAGTCAACAAACACTTATTGACTACCTGCTATGGTGAGGCACTGTGCAGGGACACGGCAAGGACTGAACGGTAAATCTCTTACCTGCGTGGAATTATATCCCGTGGGTGAGCAAGGGCGCTTGTAATGAACGCTGTGAAGAGCACAAAATTGGGGAGTCTCAGAGAAGACTCATGACAGTAGGGCTGGATGAGGAAACTAACCTAGATGGGCTCCGAGGATAGAGAAGGAGCCAACAATGAAAAAAAGTTAAAAATAGGGGGGAAAGTATGCCAAAGGCCCTCTTATGGGACAAATCTGGAAGAGATCAAGGAACTAAAAGAATGCAGGGTGGTTGAAGGACAATAATAGAGAGAGAGAGCACACCTGTGATGAGGTAGGCAAGGATCAGATCTCATAGGCCATGGAGTGGCATTTGGATTTTAGATTAAGTACTCATCCATTTTTTAAATTATTATAGGAATAAAAATTACCCTTTCATTATATTTTTCAAGGGCCTCATGTTTTGGTAATTTTTTGTCCATCCTAATTAATCCGGCATTATGCTAATTATTCCTTATGCTTATAAACGTTGGGGTATATGATTCAGACTATAATTTAGGTAGGAAAATCTCAGCTTTTAAAGGAAAAGAAATGACATGTCTTAATGGATGTGCTGATTAAAGATGGCTATTAATTCTTTGATAATCTTTCTATTTCCCTTCCCTTTGAATCTGGGCTGGCCTGAGACCACTTTGACCAATAGAATGCAGCATGAGTGATGTGATGCAAGTTCTGGGCCGAAACCTGAAGGAAACTGGCAGCTTCTGCCTGGGGCTCACAGGGAGAAAGAGGGGGCCCAGCTGAGCCCAGCCTCCAGCTGTCCCCACCAAGGTGCCAGGCATGTGAATGAAGCCATCTTGGAGCCTCCTGGCCAGCCTGATCGCCAGCTGAATACTGCCCCATGACCCCAGTTAATGCCACCATGGGGTAGAAGAATTGCCCCTCCAGGCCTGCTTAAATTCCATGCAATGTGAGATACTACAAAACTGTGGTTTAAGTCAACAGCTGTCTAAAATTTGGAATAGTTTGTTATACAGCAACAGATTGAGTAGGTAGCATCTGCATTCATAACATGCATAATTTACTTTCAGCTTTTGAAAAACTGAAAATAAGCCCATGTTCTTTCCTTTTCAGCAGGAAACTCAGAGTGGGAGGTGGGCTGGGTAGCTGACAGCACCTCACTAATACACCTTTCTAAAACTGCCCACTGAGAGTGCTTAACATCAAAACCCAGTATTTGGGCAGTACACAGAGTGGCAATGCAGATAATGTAGTGAGATTCTTCTCATCGCCTTGATTTCTTTAGATGTGGATTTATGAAATGCCCATTGGAAGGCAGCCACTCTGCCCCCGAAGAACTAACTCTGTTCCCTTTCCATAGTCTCCCGTCTTACCAGTGAGTCTTGGCCAGCTCATTTCTGAGCTATTTCATGATCCTCCTTTTGACCAATTGCATTTTAAGCTTCCTAACAGCTGCACTTACTGACCTTTCCCAAGATTCAGGAGGAAATGCCTGCTCTTTCACACGCAACGGATAGTTTGACTCCTGCAACCAAGGAAAATCTCTCCTTTGCTGCTTTCTTCTCTTTCCCCCTAAGCAAAATCCTGAATCTTTTTGTGGCCAAATGTTCCAGTTCTAGAATTTGCTCTGCCAGAATAATCTTCCTAATGGGAAATCTAATGGGGCCTCCCACTGACAGAGGAGACCACCCCATCTGCAGCGAGGGACGAGAGACACTCCCAGCCCAGATGTAGAGATGCAGCTGATCAGGGCTCGATGCATATTCATTGCTTCTTTAATATTCAAGCATCTTTTCCTAAAGATATTTCTATTGAACTCACTTGTGGTGTCACCATCTGGAAAATATCAAGCCTCACCCCTCTGAGGTAAACCCCTATTGCGTATTTTTCTCTTTAATGTGAGCCCAGTGGGCACAGAGTGTGTATCTCTATGTTTAGCACAGCTCCTCACCAAAGCAGCTCTCAAACACATGACGCTCTAAATAAACCAACGTTGTATAGACCCATTAAAGATCCATCCTCATTGATCCTAACAGAATGTTTAAATGGGGCTCTTAGGAGACGCTGTGACTTCTCCATGTGAGGTCCTTTATACATTTCAAAGTGGTGGACTAAGGTTTAAGAGAGAGTAAGCTGTCCAAAAACTCATTTATTTCATTATATCCAGTTTTTTAAAAGTGTCTTACAAGATCTAGAATCAGACCTGTGTCTACACCTACAAATAAAGGGTTTAGTTCACCCTTCTGGATATAGGCCAACAAGGCAAGCAATGTGCCACAGACAAGCCAACCAATGGAAATTGGAGAACCATCCATGTCAGACAAGAAGGACATTTAAAGTTAACATTTATATTTGGGTGGGGAGAGTACTCATATCTTGCTCAGCAGATTTATTGTCTTTGTATTTTTAAAAATATATATTTTATTGATTTTTTACAGAGGTTAAGGGAGAGGGATAGAGAGTTAGAAACATCGATGAGAGAGAAACATTGATCAGCTGCCTCCTGCACACGGCCTACTGGGGATATATACCCTTGACTGGAATTGAACTTGGGATCATTGTATCTACAGGCCAATGCTCTATCCACTGAGCCAAACCGGTTAGGGCTGTCTTTGTATTTTAAAAAGTGTTAATAAAATTAATTTCTGTCCTCTGGATGTTCATATACTGCACGTGTGGGAGTTTCTCAGATATGGTCTAATTCACAGATGAAAAATGAGTCTTGAGTTTTAAATTTGTTGTAGGTAAGGCAAAAGTGGATAAAATTCATTCATTCAAAAAGTATATGAAATACTTGCTATATGCCAGGTAACTTGCTATATGACAAGTAACTTGGTTATTAGACATATTAAGAGAGCCACACCTTCCTCAAAGGTCCTACTGAGATCACCTCGGGTAGAGATGATATCGGGCGATGTATTTTGTCTTACAATAACGTGTTCCAGGCTATTGCACCAAAAATTATCCATTTATTTGGCGGTAAACTCATTTTCTTCTATGCCTAATAGTATTGCACAGAGGTGTTGAAAGGTGATTCTAGGTTAAAAGGGACAAAAGCAAGATTGACGTAGAAAGGCAGAAAGGAGATCAACCTGTTCTACTTTTGACCTGAATCACCAGGAGAGGAACTGGTGAAGCTGTTACCAAGAAGTGAACTCTCAAAGGAATGATTGCCTTGCACTCCTTCTCTTCCTTCTCCACCAGCATGGCTTTGAATTTCAAAGGTAAACCAGTGAGCACACAGACAGGTTTGCCTACTCAGCGCATGAAGTTGTTACCTAGGATCCTTACACTTTCATTCTCCTCGTACCACTTGCTCCCACAGATCTCACGGCTGAACCTTTCACGCTCCCCTTGAGAGGCCCCGCCACACCATCCCATGCTCCTTATTTCTGTCACTCCAGCAGCACCGTGCTCTTCTGCAGGCCCTTTGGCGGTTCATCTGGCACGGCTCTTGGCAACAAGTTACCAAACAGCACGAAATCATACCCAAAACCATTGTATTGGTATGAATGTTAGGATCCAAATGTGATATTATGTCACCTATTTTTCACATATAAACTTGGTGGCTGAATTCTGATGGTTTGCTGTCCCTAAGATAGACATATCAAATCAAAAAGCATCGTCTTAGCACAGATTTTGGACATTTCCTAATATTGACATAAAATAATGTTTCTCAAAAGGGAAGTGACCCCAGTGAAAGTATCCTATGTGTTCCTCCTTTCCTTTAACACTCATGGATCTGGAAGATGAGAGACCAAGAGAGAGAGAGATGACTGACAAGTCAGCAGGTCAGGACCCCACAGTGTGGAAAACCCTGGAACAGAGGTCTGTACATATACAGTACTTTGGAGGGTCTGAGGAGGAGTTCATGAGGCTCCCCAAGAAAGATCACGAAAGAATCAAAGATGAGGTTTTAGTATATTAACCTTGTGTCCTGCAACTCTGCCATACACACTTAATAATTTCAGGAATATTTTATAAATTCTTTGGGGTTTTCTACAGAGATGATCATGGCATCTGCAAACAAAGACAGTTTTATTACTTCCTTTCCAATCTGTATACCATTTCTTTCTTTTTCTTGTCTTTTCTCATTAGCTAGGACTCACAGTACAAGGTTGAAAGGAGAAGCTGGAGGGAACATCTTTGCCTTGTTCCTGACCTCAGTGGCAAAGCTTGGATTGCTTACCCTTATAAATTATGCCAGCTGCAGGCTTTTTGTAGACTTTTAAAAATCAAGTTTAGAAAAGTTCTCCCCATTCCTAGTCTGCTGGAAGATTTCATCATTAATGGGTGTTGGATTTTGTCAAATGTTGTGGGGTGTTTTTTTTTAATCTGTTGATATGATCATCTGAATTTCCTTCTTTAGCTTGTTGATGTGGTGAAATATATTGACTGATGTTTATATGTTGAATAAGCCTGGCATACCTGGAATAAATCCCACTTGATCATGGTGTATACTTCTTTTTATACATTGTTGGGTTTGATTTGCATCTATGTTCATGACAGATGTTAGTCTGTCGTTTTCCTTTCCTGTTATGTCTTAGTCTGGTTTTGGTATTAGGATCATACTGACCTCACAGAATGAGTTAGGAATATTTTATCTGCTTCTATCCTTTGGAAGAGACTATAGAGCATCAGTATCATTTCTTCCTTAAATGTTTGGTAGAATTCACCTGCAAAACATCTGAGTCTGGTGCTTTCTTTGTTGGAATGTTATTGTTTAGTCAATTTCTTTAATAGAGAAGGCTTATTTAGATTATCTGTTTCTCCTTGTGTAAGTTTTAGTAGTTTGTACCTTTCGAGGAATTAGTTCATTTCATTTAAGTTATCAAATTTATGGGCATGGAATTGCTTCTGGTATTCCTTGATTATTCTTTAAATGTTCATGGGACCAGCCATAACCATGCCTCTTTCATTCTTGATATTAATATTTTTTGTCTTCTCTCTTCTTGGTTAGTCTGGCTAGCAACTTATCCATAATTCTGACCCTCCCTCCCCCACCCAAAGAACCACCATTTTGTTTTGTTGATTTTCTGTGCTGTTTTTGTTTCAGATTTAATTTATATCTTCTCTAATTTCTATTATTATTTTTTCCTTCTCCTTAACTTAGGCTTAGATTGCTCTTACCTAGTTTCCTCAAAAAAGGCTTTGGGACACTGAAGCTGGGTATGCTAGTCTTAATCCTCTGAGAAACAGACACTAAAATGGAATTAAATATGTTTGAGCAAACATCTGTGAGGAGATGGGCAGGCGGGGCGTGGGGGGAAGGGAGGAGACGGGGGAGCCTGAGAAGTCTGGGAGAAGCCACCAGACCAGTGTGCAAGTCTGACCTGGGGTAAAGAAGATGGAGAGGTTGGGTTCAGTCTAGGGAGGTTCATCAAGGTTGTCAGAGAGTCTTCGAGCCAAATTTGGCTGTTAGAAAGGCCTGTGTCTCCTAGAAAAGGACCTTCCCGAACTTCCTGCCAGGATCTTTCACTAGGAGCAAACATCCTGTGGGAAGCACATCCACAGAGCACACCAGTAATGTATCCTGCAGTGAGAGGTCTGAGACTTGCATTTTCAGGTTCGGAAAGGGGGAGAGAAGGCAGAGGCCCCCGAAGCATAGAAGAATCCAGTACATTTCAAATAAGTAATCCTGTTGGCTGGAGATTAGGTTAAATGGTAGGCGGAACAAGAGATTAGTGAGAAGTAGGCTTTAGAGGACAGCCAGGGCTGGGATCCAGGGATGGGCTTTGTGGGCCGTGGTGAAACTTTGGATTGTTTCCTGAAAGCAAAGAAGAGCTATGGAGAGATTTTAAGAGAATGCAAGATTGGATGAGACCAGTTATGGGAAGAGAATTCTGGTGGCTGCGTAGAAGACTGTGCAGGGGGCAGAGTGGAGCTTGGGGAGACTGCTGAGGACGGGGGACCTTGGTCTAATGTGAGATGTGAACCAGGTAAGAGGTGATGCAGAGGGCCCAGGCCTAGGAGCCCTTTAGGAGGTGGATTGACAGTAAGCCCCAGGGGACTCAGAGGTGGGGGAGAATTCACGGGGAAAGGGAATTTCAAGAGGGGAAGCAGGTATGGAGGGGGAAATCAAGGGTTCGGTCAGTTTGGGACAGGTGGCTTCTGAGGTTGGTCTGTCTAGCTGTCATTTGTTTATATGGGTCTGAGACTCAGAATTGTTGCCTGGACTAAAAACAGAGGTTTGAGAGTCAGAGATGTTTAGGTGCATTTTGAGACCATGAGCATGACTGAGATTTCCTGGTCATAGAACATAGTTTTATAAGAAATATGTGGAGCAAAGTACTGAACTCCAGGAAATTCAACAGTAGAGATGTGTGGAAGAAGAGCAGTTAGGAGGAATGAGGAACCTGAATCTTTTATAATGTACTGCAGGCAAAGCTGACTGCTCTACAAACACCCTTGAAAGAATAATCCCGAACAAGGGGCAATTAGTACCTCATTCACAACTAAAGAGAAAGGTGAAAAACTCAGGGGGAATTGTCTCCCAGCAACAGCCAAAATCCAAATCAGGTCATCCAGTGGCTCCCCAAACCTACAGAACAAAGTCAAGTTCCACAGATGGACACTGTCCACCTCTGTCAGCCTCATTCCTCACACTCCCTGCCTCACAGCCTGAGCCGGAAATAACTCTCAGCCCCTCAAACAGTCTGTGTGAATTCATGTATGCTCTTCTAAGGCTCAGAGGCATTCTGGGTGTTGTTGGGTTCGTGTTTGTCTATGGGTGTGTGGGGTCCGCAATCCTTACTCGCTATTGAACTAATATTTACCACTTGCAACTTTTTTCTTTCCCTAAATGGGACTTCTCTTTAAGGAATGAAGTCACAGCAGGTTCCAGTAAAATGAGGCTCCAGGATTTTCTTAGCAACTTCTGTGCAGGGTCAGGTACACACTGAATGTCTATTCTCACTCCTGGTTCGAATCTGCCTCTCGGCTATACTGTCTCCCCAGGTTCTATGCCTGGTTGTTCTCACAATACCAATGCCCTAACCAAAGGCATATTTTCACTTATAACATAGCCCTTCATACCACAGTCTATAAATCTCTGACCAGAGTCCTACTGTGTGCCTGGAGAAAGGTTTGGAATGGTGGCCCAGCGCCATCCACTTCCACCTCTCCTCCCAGAGTTGAACAGAACGGGTCACAAGAATACATTAGCTTTGGGAAAGAGAGCTTTGAGAAATGCTGTGAGGAAACTACTCATTCCCTCCAGAAGGGAACTCTTGTGGTCATGTGACCATATTTTGAGAATCATTAGTTTCTAAAGAATTCTTAGGAATGGTGGCCAAGCAGTACTGACTTTATCTAACTCCTTTCTTTTATTGCTCCTGTTGTTGTTGTTGTTTTTGGTTTGTATGGAGTTTTTTGTTGTTTTTTTGCTTTTTGTTTTTCTGTGAAATGAAGTTAATAGCATGAGTCACCAAACTGGCTCCGAGTAAAGAGAATTAATGAGGAATGCTAACACGAGGCTTGTAATGCACTGGTGAAACGTCAATGAAAAATGCTGGATGAGCTCACGTCCATGTGGGTGAACTAAAAAGGTACAGGTTTTCCACTTGGCCTTTTCTTTTCAGATGTGTGAGCACCACCTTCTGGGGTATCTGTCCAGCTAACAATGGCCCTTTTACTGAGGCCCCTGATGAGATTTATAGGGTTGGGCTCCTGGCAAGCATGTTTATGGGACATAATTCTGACTCTCATTTCCCACTCCACAGGAATCTTCTTTATTTCCTTATGTGCCCCAAGCACCTACCACAGTGCCTGGGACACAGGAAGTGTTCAGTAAATATTTGCTGAACTAACGGTCCTGGGGTGGAGACTAATGGAGGGCTTCCTCCCATGCTTGGGGCTGGACCTGGTGGCTCCGGAGCTGTGGGCAGCCTCACTCCATCAGGGAGACTGGAGCAGGGAACCGGCACGGCGAAGACCGGGGCGTGGAGAGATCTGGAGAGTGAGGACGTGGGCTGCCTCCCATGGAATCTCTACTTCCTGCTCTCAGGCCTTTCCAAGAGGCAGACTCCTGTCTTTGAATAAATTCCTTTGTCTGTGCTTCAACTGGTGCCAGGGAGTTAGCACCAGGCAACATAGAAAACTTGGAAGCTGACAAGGCAAAAGTCTGGGTGTGATTAACAGGAAAATGGGTCACTCGTTACCACAGGCGCCAGAGCTAAATGGGTTATGAGTTCCGGGAGATTCTCGGTGGGCTAGGACAACCTGCTCCTTTCTCTGCCACCTGTCCAACCTCACAGGTGTGTGCTGGCAGTGACCAGTGACATAAGGACATGGCGTGACACCGTTGGGAGCATGAGATGGCTAAACAATTACACCCAATTTCCCACAGAGATACTTGATAATGTCCTATAGGAAATATTGCAGAGCCCATACTGGCATTCTGAAAGCTTGGTCTCAGGTGGAAACCTTTTTTATTTTTCCCTCTCCCCACAAAGTAGAAGCAAATAAACGCCCTTTCTCAGCGCCATAGCTCCACGGAGACACTAAGATGTCCGCTTGGGACAGAAAGCAGGACAAGGAGCTGCAACACTGCCCATTCAGATTGGGATCCTGCTACTGGGTAATGGGTGGCCAGCCACTCTGCAGACTTTATCAGAGTGGGGAGAATTTCCTAAGTTCTGTGCAGCTGATAATTAAATTATAGAGAGGTAACTGACGGCGTTCTGATTATTTCAACTCTGAACTTTGAGTCTTCACAAGACGGCGCATAGTTTTCTGCAGTTACTTATTAAATATGCTCCTAGGAGGAAGCACATATTGGTGTGGAACACAAAGAATTCAGATGACAAGAACATTTCAGACAGAACAAGGAGCAAAACATTTCCCTTAGCCCCCACTTAGAATATCACCAATACTAATGGGGAGCCCCATCGGCGGGGGGCTTTGCTAAGTTCTGCACAGTAAGCAGTCATCCAGGGCTTCGGCAGCGGGTGGGGGTGGCGGGTGGGGGGTTGGGTCGGCTCTCTCCCTAGCGTCTGTCTGCTGAGGTGGTGCTATGGCTGTCCGTCCGGCCCGTCTACCCCACACGGGTCCAAACTACTAGTAAAGGAAAAGCTTCCAGCAAGCAGAGGGAAGAGAGAATTGCAGAACCACACCCTGGCTTTTAAAGCTTCTGCTCACTGTGGCCCCACCACTTCCCGCCACACTTCATTGGTCAAAAGTCACATGGCCAAGCCTGCCTGCAAAGGACAGGAAGCTCCGTCTCCCAGGGGCGTCCACCAGGGGCAGTGAATCACCGTGTGACAATAATTAAGTACAGTGGGGATTAGGCGTGTTTCCAGAACTGCACTCTTAATGGCAGTCCGACCTCTGTAATTATGCTTAAGCTAATAACATAGGTGAACAGCGTATAGTCTCAATCCATAATGTGGGCTTGGTCGTTTCTAATTACTCTCTTTGTGTGCTCCCCAAAATGTGGACATGGGAAGACTCCTTCAGGTGTGACTAAAAACCACTGCGTGGACCAGATGAACCCCAACTGCCCCAGCAGGCAGGAGTATGACAGCAGGAAGATGGCTCAGTGGGGTGTTTGCAAAGCGTGGTTCACGTTCCCGGATGGCCTGTAATGCCATTCTAGATATATTAAATCTGAGCGGCCAATGCCGGGCCTGGGAACCTGCATTTACCCAGCATTCCATGTGATTCTGACCATTGAGAATTGCCACCTCAAAGAATTTGCCCCCACCCTGAGGCTAATTTCTGTCAGGGAGCATTACTCTGGCCACCAAGCCATCAGTCAATGCCCTGGCACGCGTCTAGCCAGGACTTGGAATTTCCTGGGAAGTCAGGGAGAAGGAGGTGCTTTTCATGGAGGTTCTGGTGAGGGTCTCTCTACGCTTCCTTCAAATACATCTCAGTTTATATAGCTCACGCTTTTCCTCATAAATCAGCATCTGCGAATCATTTCGTTATTTGTCTATTTTTAGAAATGAAATGAGACTACATCGAACAATGTTTCTTATAAAAAATGCTCTTATAATAGTCACAATTGTTCTAAAACATATATTTTAACTGCTTTTTTTTTTTTTGGCAATGTTCATTTGGGACAAACTCTGTGATGAAAGCTTAACTGTATGTTTCCAAACCTTATTTTTGGGAGGTTTGCATGCTGTTAAATATTTCAGTTATTAATCCCCAAAGTAAAAGATAGAACTTAAAAATTTTTTAAATCCTCATCCAAGGATATTTTTCCATTGCTTTTTTAAAAGAGAATGGGAGGGAAGGAAGAAGGGGGGGGGGCATCGATGTGAGGGATACACGCTGATTGGTTGCCTCCTGCATGGCCCCCGACTGGGGTCTTCGATCTAACCTGAAACCCAGGTAAGCGCCCTTGACCAGGAATCGAACCTGCAAGTCCTTTATTTATTTTTAAAAATATATTTTATTGATTTCTTACAGAGAGGAAGAGAGAGGGATAGAGAGCCAGAAACATCGATGAGAGAGAACCATCGACCAGCTGCCTCTTGCACACCTCCTACTGGGGATGTGCCCGCAACCAAGGTACATGCCCTTGACCGGAATCAAACCCCGGACCTTTCAGTCTGCAGGCCGACGCTCTATCCACTGAGCCAAACTGGTTTCGGCGAACCTGCAAGTCTGTGGGCCAATGCTCTGACAGCTGCACCACACCGGCCGGGGTTAAAATATAGAGTTTAGAAGTTTCTATTCTAACGGGCTTCGCCTGTGATTTCCCAGGGCTGCTTTAAAGAGGAGGAGGGCAGTGCTCCCATGGGACAGGACGGTTCCCTCTGGGTGCTGCTGCCACCACCTCCGCTGCTGCCCGGGTTGCCAATTCAGTACTTGGGCCTCCACCTGGGAGTAGCGCCTCCGCGGGGGCAGCCCCCGGTGACACAGCTGCCCAGGGGCAGCCTGCTCCCTTAGGGCAGCTTGGCTGCAAGGAGCTTTGGCTGGCTGCTTGCCTCCCCATAGGCTCTGAGGCCGTCTCTGTTGAGGAAGAGAAGACATTTAGCAACAAGCCCCTCCAAAGCCATGGCCTGTGTAGTGATTGCTTCCCAGATGTGGTTGGGCAAGAGAGTTCCTGACGTTAAGGTCTCACATGTCATTTCGAGTTATTTCTGTCTCTTGGAAGGGATGTCTACTGTCAGAGGGAGGAGGACACAATTTACTACAAAATACAGTAGGAAGGAAGGAGGGGAGAGAGGGAAAGAGAGAAGGAAAAGAGGTGGCAGAGGAAAGGCTTTCTTTGTATTCATCAAACACCTTATTGAATACACCCAACACCCAACAAATGCATCCCAATGATTTCTAAAAATTCCATTTTAAAGGCCTTTCTATTCAGGCTAATGACAGGAATAAAGGCAGAAGTGCTACTCTAGCATTGGTGGCTGGTTTTACATACACCTTCTTTAGTCCATGAGTATATTATTAACTGATAGAGAACATCTAACACACCCATTTCTATAACACTAGGAAGTAAATTTCTACGACAGGAAGATTTTATAGATCCCATCTTTTATACCCAGTCCCAACAAAGGGAGGAGGAAGGAAGGAAGGAAGGAAGGAAGGAAGGAAGGAAGGAAGGAAGGAAGGAAGGAAGGAAGAAAGGGAGGGAGGGAGGAAAGAAGGGAAGAAGGGAGGGAGGGAGGAGAATTTCTGCTTTGTCCACTTTGCCTCCATGTTGCTTCCTCTTGTGCTGCTGACTAGGCCTCAGAGCTCCTCTCAGCTGAATCCAAACATTCACCTTTCTGCCCCTCCAGATGGGCTCTCTTCCCTGTGGTTCCTAAGTTCTCCGAGTTGAGCACAGCCAGATACACGTCGTAAGATGAAGACCAGCACGCCTGAGGAACTTGGGGATCTCCAGGAGGTTGGCACGGAAAAGGAGAGGGGCCGGCCCGAAGTCTGAGCCCAAACGTCACTGTCATGAAACTGCCGGAGGCTCTCACTGCGCAGGGTCTGCGCCTGACACCGACCGCGAACCAACAGCCCATTAGCCGGCCAGCACTGCAGCCTGCGAGTGGCAGGCACCGTGCCAACCCGGGGCACCGTTTTATACTCAGCTAATGTAGGCTTCCTGTGGCTCCTTGGGATTAGGATGCTTCAATATTGCCCCATAAAAATATTCCGTTCCGGTTCTCGGGCCGAGCTTCAGTCCAGAAAAGCGGCGAGGCTTTAGCCGCCAGCCCCTCTCGCCTTCCTGTTTTTGTCTGTAGTTTCCAAAGACTAGTAAGTAGACATGGCACTTTACAAATACACAAAGACAAGGGTCTGGCCTTCGGTCAGGAAAACACAACCCAAATGAAAATAATCCAAGCAGAAGCAGTAACAGACAGTGTGGGGGAGGCGGGGGCAGGGCGCAGGCGCTGGCTTGGGAAAGCGAGGTTGAATGTATTTCTGTTTTTGTTTTTGTTTTGAAACGGGAGAGATTTGAAGGGAGAAGGACAGCCAAGTCCCTCTGTGTTTAATCTACAGTCTCTGGTCTCCAGAGGTCACTCGATTCAAGAGCAAAGTTATTCAAACTTATCCTTCCCTCCCTCCCTCCCCCCCCAAAAAAGAAACTGCTTTCTATGGCAGACGGCTCTTTTTTTTCCAATGGCTTTGTGGCTGACCTCAGCTCCCCAGACAAGTGTAGGCTTAAATAAGATAATTGCTTCCCAAGGCATCGAGCCTTGCTTGCAGGAAATCTTGAACACAGAGCACACCTCTTTCGGGAGGAGGCCACACCGGAAGTCACATCCCTAATTGTTTGTTTTATTTGCCTTCATCAGAAAGCCAGCTCTGCTGGCTGCACCAAGAAAAAGCCAGAAATTGAACTTCCTAGAAACAAACCAGCTACCCGGTACTGTGGCATAGTCAGTTAATCCAAGACACATTTTTATGCAAACCTCAAGTTATAACCCACATATGGTGGCAGATCATTATCCCAAGACTAAATTGAACCAGTTATATAGTTGGAGGTGGATCTATCATAAGCTGGAAAACTTTTCATTTTACTGGCCTCTTTTAACAAGTGTAGGAAGGAAATAAAACTAAAAAAGCATAAACTATTTTACATCTTGAATTGAACTTTGATAAAAATGGAAGTACTCCAAAATAAAGGAATATTGGCAACGGCCGAGGGAAAGAGGCAAACAGAAATAGAGAAGAAAATGTGGAAATTAAATGGGTCTGGTACTGCTTTGACATTTCCTGATTTAGTTAATGAAAAGGGCAGGGTACACAATTATGGAGTGATATAATCCCTAAGGGGAGGAGAGAGAGACAGAGACAGAGAGACACAGAGAGAGACAGAAGTCAAAAACTAAAATAAAATGGGTCAAAACAGACTCATGATTATCCCTGGAAATGGAGATTATAAATAAATTTTGCTTTGTTTGGGGGCCTTTTGTGTTGTCTGTCTACAATGAGTCTGTTTTTCTTTAACATAAAAAAAAATGCAATATAATTTTTAAAAAACTTTTTTTTTTTCCTGATTCAAAATGCAATGATTTTCAACTCTAAGTCTGACCACATGAGCCCATCTACCTCAGGGTAGGTAGAGGTGCGGTATCTGCGTGTGCTGTGCAGCCCGGCCCAGGGGACCAGGAGCACGCACACACGCCCACACATTCTGCATACGGCGCACAGATAGGTGTAAAGTCTTCTCCAGCCTAGACATACTTTCACAGTCCCAGCGCCCAGGCTGTAGTAACAGATGACAACATAAGGCGTTCTTTAGTGCTGACCCATTGCACAGTGTTACCATTACCAGCAGTGGACGCTGCTGCCAAGGTCAATTCCCGTTGTCAGTGAGGTTTGCTTTCCACCTTATGTGCGGGGCCTAACGTGAGCCTAACGCAGGGGCAGCTGGTGGGCCATGGAGAGGTCAGGCACACCCTAGCTGTCGACTTTAACCACAGAGGTTGTTTCAGGAGCCATAATCTCTCCGTTCTGGGCCGTTCCAGCACTGGGGAGAGGGGAAGCTGGTAGAGCCTGCAGAAGCTTGCTCAGGGCATCTGGTTCACCCGCACCGCGGTGCTGCACCATGTCTCCTCGGCAGACCTTTCTGCTTCCTTGGCGTTTGTCCTTTGGGTCACTTTGTGGGTAAAGGGTCCCCTCGAAGACAGACCCTGATAGTGGTCCTAGCCCACAGCTTAAAACTATTCACTCCCAGTTGTTCCTCTCCTTGAGAATCCTTGCTTTAGAGGTGTTAGGTGAATACGATCCTTTCTACAAAAATGCGAATGCCTGAAATAGGGCGGTGAGCCATCAGTGCTTTGGACCTGAGCATAAACCCACTGCTCAGACAGCTTCCCGTCTAAGACCTGGTCAGCTAGCGTGAGAAATGGACATGTTGATGAGCTATAAAGGGAGCTAAGGGGCAGGTTGGGATAGAAGGATGCACGCAGCTTGAAGATTAAGGCAGCAGGTGGCACGTTGACTCTGGGGCTAAGTCCTCCACCTGCTGGATCCCACTGCTTCCCTCACTTTGGCTTCTTTCCCCCTCTCTTTCTCTCTCCAGCATCTTCAACCTCTCTCCCTGGCTTCTTTAATGGGTTTTGCCATCTGAACAAACATAAATTGCTCTCCCTAAACCACGCCCCACTCCAGCTTTGCCCTTTCTCAGCCTAGACTTCCAGGAAGAGTCGCCCGCACTCCTTACTTGCCAGGACCTCACCTTCCACTCCCTCCTCAACGCTTCCTTCGTCTTTGGCTCACCTCCTTCCTATGAGGCTGATCTTGCCCAAATTACCAGGGACATGCTGACAAAATGCAATGGAAACTTCAGTTCCTGCCTTATGTGACCTCCCCAAAGCCCTTGACCTGGTTGACCTCTCTCTGCTTTCTCAACTCTTCCTTGGTTTGTTTGGTCCTACTCTCCCTGGCTGACTTGGTCCCCTGTCACTATCTACATGCAGATGACTCCCTCATTCAGACCACCATCCCCAGCTGCATTCCCCACACCCAACTGTCTACAGGACAAATTATATCTCACAGACACATCAGTCAACACTTCCAAACTGGGACCCATCACATTCTCCTCCCTCCCTGCCACCGACCGACCGATGTCTTGTGTCCTGGGGACTTTGTCCGTGCAGAGTCCTCTGCTTGGAGAGTGTTCCTCTTCCCCTTGACCCTCTGACCCCTTCATCTGGCTGTCATTCCACCTCCAGGTCCCAGGTTAGAAGTTGCTCCTTCTAGGAGGCCTTCCTTGAACCCTGACGTCTGAGTGAGGTACCCCTATGATTTTGGAAGCTCTCACTCACTCGTAATTTTTTATTAAATCATCTATCCTTCCCGCTATAATATTTACTCCCTGAGGGCAGGGATCTTTCAGTCTTGTTCATTATATCCTTTGGCCCAGCATAATATCTGGCACATAAAATGCTCAATAAAAACATTCATTTGAAAAAAATAAAACAGCTCATTTACAACACTCAGGCAGCCAAGAAGGAAGGGGGGGAGGGGTTCCTTCCCAGGTCTGGCCATCCTTTTCCCACAGTCCCTGTTCATAAGACCAGGCGCTATCACCCGGTCCAGCACCATCTACCCCACATTCAACCAAATCAGGTGCTGTGCAGCCTGGTGACACCCATCCAGGCACTCTACCGTGTATAACAATTTTTTTTCTCTGAGAAAAATATATTTAGTTCTTAACACTGACTTTAAAATAAGCTTTTGTAACATTTTTTTTTTAAACATTGAACACTATCTCTACCACATGTAAATGTGGATCACTCAGCCCAAATACATTCACGGTTGGTTCTTCCAAGTAAAACAAACAACTTTGCCACAGGATAATTCTTAAAAGCAATTTGGTTTATGTCTTAGTTTTTGTTTTTCTTTCTGGAATCTAACTTTGCTCAAGAAAAAAAAATGTTCGATTCCAATGCAGTCATTTAAAAAATGCATTTTTTAAAAGTTTCAAATGCTTAATAGCTTTTCCTTTTGCTTTGGCTGGTTATGAAGATTTATACATATCCTTTGGTGCTTTAATTAATGCTTGTGGCTAAACTATGAAAGAAAGAAAAACATTTAAATAAGTTTATGTAACTGAGTCATACGATTTCCCCAAACGAAGCCACAACACACAAACACCTCAAACTGTAGACATCTGCTCGTCGCCATCAAAAGGTTTGGTATGGAATTGGAAGGGCAAATTTGAAAATAGAGCTACAGTCACCACGGTGTTGGCAAAGGTCAGTCTCGGACACTTCTGCGGCCACTACATCAAAGCATGGCAGCTGCTTATGAGACTCGGCTAAGTTGCAGCTTACCTTTTTAATCCAGCGATGGGGACCCGGGGACATCATGGCGTCTCTGGCCAGAGAAAGGTGTTCACTGCGGGAATAATAAGAGACATGTAAAGAAAATGGACAGTTAGCGGCTAATAATAGGTACATTGTTCTGGCTCTGTTTGCAACTGTTGGTTAACATTTGCTCTTGGCATCACATGAGCACTCTTCCTTCTGGACTTTCAAGAAAGCGCCTCCTCACGCAGCTAGATAACCACGGCCTGTCAGCCCCAACTTTAGGAATGTTATACGAACACTTTCTGCTTCTCCCTCAAGTTTCACGCTCGTTGCACAAGGGCTTGCTCTTGACCTGGCCTTGCTTTTCATCTTCATTACGTCTCTGGTGTCGATGATTGTGTAGAATATAGGTCAGAGGCTGGGCCCTGCCCTATTTCTCTGTGTCCTGGGGTTTCTCACCTCCATCCTGTGGATCCTAATTGGAAGTTTCTCTACCCACTGATCATGAAGGCACCCTCTTCCCCTTATCCCATCAAGGAGTTTCTCTTCTTGTCTTTGGCACCCCCTGCATAGTGCTGAGGGTGTATGAGTGTCCCATCAATTATTAAGTCAGTGCTTCCAGGTGTTGTTGGGGGACCAGTGCATTAGTCTCACTTGGAAGCTTACGAGAAACGAAATTTCTCAGGCCTTACGGTAAACCTACTGAATCGAGGGCTCAGGGATCCGTGTTAAAAAGCTCTCCGGGTGATGCCCACACAGTATGAGAACCACTGCCTCAGCTGCCAGCTGTTTGAAGGGGCAGCGATAGAAGATGATTCCTGCTCCTTCCAGTTCCCAGGGGAAGGGACTCAAACTCCCTGGCAGCAGGTGACAAGGCTCTCTGCCTGTGGTCCTAGCTAGACAGACAACTTTCTGAAATCATCAGCAAGGATTACGGACCGGCCTTTCCCGGCTGGGAGATTTCTCTTGAAAGTCCCAAAGCTTATGCCCTTTTCTCCCGCTGGGCCCCCTTCTATAACCACATTGCAGCAACCAGTCCGAGGTGCTCGTTACCCGGCAATGCCCATCCTTGTCTTTGCCCAAATGTGGGTTTCTGAACCCCCAGCAGTTGAGAACTGACCCACACCCCTTTCCAAGGCTCAGCTCCGACACTGAGCAAAATATCTAGTGAGCACTTGATGGATGCCAGGTTTCATGAACTGTCCCCATCCATCAAACTCCGCTGCCCCCTGATGCCCGGTCCCTGCAGAATCCTGTCCTGCTGCCTGACCCACAGCAGGACCCTCAGTCACCAAAACCTCTAAAGCAATAGCTGAAGCTCTTTAGCAGGTTCCGCACTGACCATTTCCAAACGGTTCCGTGAAATGACCATAGGAGAACACCTGCCTGGAAAATGAGGCCGAGCAGTATTTTACCAGCGTGAAACGTGCACTTTGAAGGTAAATGAAGTTCAATTGTAGGTGAAGCAAAGCACTGAGTATAATAAGGCTATTTCGATCCCCCAACCTGAGATCCTGGTCTGTCTCTATGGATAAAAGAAACCAGGTCTATCTCGATGTCCAGTTTATTTCTGAAATGGTTGGTTGCAAAATATTGAGGGGGAAAAATCCTCATTCTGGTAAGCAGTTGTGCATGGTAACTGTGTGCGTTTTTTTTTTTTTTTTTTCAGGATAATGCAACCTGGGGATGTGCTTTATCCGAGGTTCTCTCACGGAGAGGTTTATAGGGCATTACAACGAGCACTCTGGTGGTCCCTGGTGTGTTAAAGTTCAGCATACATAAGATTTGATTGTGTCTGTTTTTTATAGAGTTGGGGAAATATTTTAATGCAATTTAATTCAAATATCTGTGGAAACTCTAAAAAACCTTTGCCGCCCGCAGGGCTCTGCAGAGCACAGCAGCCACTGACTTGCACAGGGAGACCAGGACAAGAGAGCGAAGTCACTTACTCAGGCTCCTCGGCTTCTGGGCGTCAGAGCGGCTGCATCTCACGTCACCTGGCTCGGGGACTTTCTTCTGTGTTTCACGTGGACATCTGAGCTCCCAGCCCAGATTCCACTGCCTTTCGCTCAGGGCCGAATCTTCCAGAGCGGGAGCTCTGTTTACCCTGCTTAAATGAGTTGCAGAGTGGAATTTCCCCAGAGCCATCTCTCATCTTCAGCAGAAGGGGGCCGAGCAGGAATGAAGATCCTGCTAAGTGGCTCTGCCTCTTCCTGGTGCCTGACCACGGCTGGCACCCGGGCCTCTTAGAATAACACGGCTTTCCTTCCAGCAGCCGGGGGCTGGCAGGCCCCGCGCTCCTCTCAGCTCTTCTCTCATCGGCCCCGTCCCAGAAAGCACTGGCTCGCTTAGATGAACTGCATCTGGCTTGTGCTCCAGTTAGCCGGCAAAGAGATTTTTTTCTGCCAGGTTGCAGGGCGGGGAGGAGATGGGGCAGAGGAAAGGCCAGGGCTTGAAGGAAAAGCAAACCCATGCAGGCATCTCCAGATCGCTTCAGACACCACGGGCTGCCTCTCACAGACCCTTGTTCCTGACGCGAGGGCAGCAGATTCTTGGAGAAAATGGAACTGCTCCAGTTAGGTTACTGCTCAATGCAGAAAGGTTTTAAAACACATATATTTTATTTCAGAGAGGCAGGGAGAGGGAGAGAGAGAGGAATATCAAGGATGTGCCTTTGACTAGAAGCCAGACTGTGACGGATGCTCAACCACGGAGCTTGGCCTCTCTGCGCCTCGGAGAACGGAGAACGGAGAACGGAGATCGGGCAGCAGCTCCCCCTGCAGAACGTGATGGTGGGGTGTCTGCCTCTGCTCCGGCCAAAGCTCGCCACCTCCACACAACCTCAGAGATTAGGTTTCCTGTGTGCCTGTCATTAGGGGAGAGAAATTCAGTCCCGCGGGCCCCGAACAGCTCACCCGATACAGCCCCTCAGGTCTCCTAGCAACTTGCGGTGCTTTGATTTTTCCAACTATTTTTGCAAGGTGGAATTTAATTTTTTAAAAAATATGAGGGCCCTGTCAGTAACACCGAGAGAGCTGAGACCGAGGTTTGGTTGACACTGATCCTTTTCACTGGCCCACTTTATGAGGAAAACGGGGCCAGGACTGACTTCCTGTTGGAATTGGAATCAAATGGATTGCTTTTTAATATTTGTATCTTTCAAAAAGAAAGGTAATAAATCTAAGGCGGCTGAGAGGCTATTATCTTCAGGCCTACCCTTCCTCACATGGAAGGTATTGCTGGCTGCTTCTCCAATAACCAATCTTTCTCCTCGTGAGAAGAAAGGGTTGGCAATGTGCTCAGGTGAGAGTACTCGTACCCTCAGACTCTCCTGTACCTGGGAGCAGGCCAGGTCTGCCAATGACATTTAAACAAAGCTTACAGGACTTCTGATGAAAACGGATAGATTCGGATAATACGGGAGTCTGCACGCCCTTCTTTCTGCCTTATTCTCGGGTGGTATGTGAACATGAATGATGGCTGGCGGCAGGGCAGTCACCTTGCAGCCATGAGGACAAACTTCCCACGTAAAGAATGATGGGCCAAGCAGCTCAAGGCTGTGGGTGATGACCTCCTTAACAGCTGTAAGAGCCCTTGGTTTCCCACTTCAAAACCTCTTCTCAGCTGAGCAAAATATAACCATTTAGTCAAGATTTTTGTGTCTGGGGTTCTGTTAAAAGCAGTTAAATGCAATTCTAACTAATTCCCTTTCAAAACACAAACTTTACACCATCCCTTAGGCCCGTGGTCGGCAAACTGCAGCTTGCAGGCCACATGCGGTTCTTTGACCCCTTGAGTGCGGCTCTTTGGCCCCTTGAGTGTGGCTCTTGCACAAAATACCACGGCCTGGTCAAGTTTATTTTGAAAAAGTGGCATTAGAAGTTTAAGTTTAAAAAATTTGGCTCTGGGAATTTCAATCGTTTTACTCTTGATATTTGGCTCTGTTGACTAATGAGTTTGCCGACCACTGACTCAGAGCAGCTGGTAGGCAGAACAAGGCTCTCTTTTCTCATTTCATAACATGAGGAAACCGGGGTAGTGGAAAGTGGAAAGTGAGTAACTTCCCTCTGGCTGAGCCAAATTCTAGCTCTCAGCCCTCCACTTCCTGGACCTCTCAGCAGCATTTGAACCATTGGCTACTTCCTCCTCAACATTTTCTCCCCCCTTTCTTCCGCCTTTTGATTTCTCCTGGTTCTCCCCTCATCAGTTTGGCCTATTTTCTAGTCTCTCCTGGTCTCTCTTCTGCCTGCCCCTTAAGTGCAGATGTCTCCCCGGGTCTCCCCTTCTCTCAGCATCCCACACTCCCTTGCGAGGCAATCTTATGTCTACCCACGGCATCCACTATCACCGCCTAGAACTGGACTAAAATGGCATCTACTGACATTGGGGAAAGATGTCTATCAGGTATTGCTAAGAGAAAGAAGGCAGCTTGCAGGGTAAGATGTGCTGCTTGATTCCTTTTCTGTAAAGTAGGAGAAAGAAAGGAATGTATGCACAGAAAAGGTATCTGAAAGGCTTATACAAACACAGTGTTAACAGTGGATGGGTGGTAGGATTTAAAATCCTTAACTCAAATGTAAAATTAATGTTTTAACCCCTAAGGGTTGAGAGGACATATAATTTGCTTCCATGGATTTCCAGTCATTTCCAAAGTATTTTCCCATTTACACTCTATAAGTACTTTCTTGTCCTGTAGACAGTTGCTTATTCATTCATTCAGTGAGTCTTTGTTGTGGGATTGCTCTGGGCCAGGAGCATTGTTAAAACAAATCCCAGGGGCAAGGAGCTCTCATTTGAAATCAGCTGGGGGTGTACCATCTTTTAAATCAGCAGAGAAAGGGCATCCTTGGCACAGTCACTTGGAAGGGGCTTTCACAGTATGTGCTATGCAGCGGCTCCCCGGCATCTCTCCTGACTGAGCATCCCCCCCACGCCGAAGCTGGTTGCTCCTCCATGGCCCCTAGAGAGGTTCCTGAGCTGGGGTCCCCAGAACCTGCCAGCCCGTTTTCTCTGGGCGCTCTATGAGATGACGTCCCCAGAAGGCCTGCCAGCTTTTCTGATGAACTCTAAGCCCTCCAAAGCAAAAAAAAAAAACTGTAGGAGAACAACAAAACTATGCCATACGCATGTAGGGGATTCCTGTTGTACAACCTTGCTGCTTTCAGAACCCTGACCTCTGACCATTATTTCCCTTTCCCCTTTGCCTGGCTCCAATTCCATGAAGTTTACTCTTGCAAAAATCCTCAGGTGGAACAAGAGGACTCTTGCCTAATGTGCAGAACTGGATGTGATGGTGAACAGGCTCAGCCTCCTTTACTTCCACCACTACACCCACTCACCCGCTCACCTGCTCACCCGCTCACCCGTTCACCCACTCACCCGCTCACCCACTCACCCGCTCACCCACTCACCCACTCACCCGCTCACCCGCTCACCCACTCACCCGCTCACCCACTCACCCGCTCACCCGCTCACCAGGGCGCTGGGCCTGGGCTTTCCTCTCCCCTCCCGGCAGTGAGAGGAGCGGCCTTTCCCCCTCCTGTGTGACCAACCCTGGGCTTGTTCTCTGGATTCCGGCTTCTTGCCTCTTCAGGAGTCTCTCTCCACTCATCAACTTCTCTCTCTCTCCTTCAGCTGCTCTTCCTCTAACCTGGTTCTGCCTCATCAGCACAGAAACACACTAAAAGTCTCTTCCAGTTGGGGACACACGCTGAGTGGATCGATGGTGTCATACATTTTGGATGAGGACGAAGCTCCGTGCTGTGCCGGCTGCATCTCGCCCATCGGAACAAGTGCTGTGCCTTGGGGGCTGTCGGCCATTAGCGGCTCGCGTTTGTGCCGAACATCCGGCAGCATTTTACTCGATCCTGAGGTCTCCCTTCGGTTACTGGCAGCAGACCCCGCCTTGGAGGGGACGCATTCTGGCTTCTCGGGAGAGGCCTGCGACCCCTCCCGGTGCAGTGCTCCCCCCTCCGGCTCCTGAGCAGTTGCTGGATGGGCAGAATGGATGGCGATGGGAGCTGCAGGCAGCCTCCGTGTACAGACAGCACTGTCACTCCATCCTTGAACACGGGTCGTTGGGACATGTTGGCTCCATATGCCATCCTTCAGCTGGGGGGTTGGTGTATCTAGTTTACTTTAAATGAACTAGTGTGCTCAATGGTTAGAGTGTTGGCCAGCGGATTGAAGAGTCTGGGGTTCAATTCTCGTGAAGGGCACATACCTCGGTCGCAGGCTCCATCCCTGGCCCAGGTAGGGGCATGTTCGGGAGCCAACCAATTGATGTTTCTCTCTCTTTGTCTTTCCCCCTCCCTCCCACTCTCTAAAAATCAATGACAAAAATATCCTATAGGATTAACAATATATATATATATATATATATATAGCCACAAATGTGTTTTATGTCAAAAGAACTAGAATGCATCCTTGGTGCCTAAGTGGAAAGTATTTGAAAAGCTGGCTGAAATTTTCATAAAAGGTACATATTTCCATTTTCTGACTATAGATGTCCATTAACATTTTAAAAACTCATCCTTTGGAATGAAAAGGTTAATTTTTCACTTGAATCAGTATGAGGGAATTCTGATACATTCCCCCCAAACCTCCTTCACTTACTTAGGAGGAGAGTCGCAGGAGGGCTGGCCTTCATCAGCGACCGGTCAGTGTGAGGCTGCCCTCAGGTGGCTTTCTGGGGGCTCTCAGGTGGCAGGAGTAAGAGCTGGGTTGTAAGTTGGCCAAGCTGTCTTTGAAGAATCGACTCTTACATGTAAAACTAGAAACCGATATAACTCCGAGAGGAGATATGATACACCACCATCACCCCGGGCCCATGGAGTCTGAGGCTGAGGTGGCCACAGCACGAGGGGCCGGCTTCCATGGGGCTTTCTGTGAGTTTGGTTCCTGAGGTTGGCCTTACACTGGCTGGAGCACAGAGACGCTCAAAGGCGTCAGTGCTCATTCCTAGCTCCCCCCAAGCCTGCAGTCCCCTCCCCTCCTCACTGTGCCAGGCCTCCTGGGCATCACACCCCTCCTCCCACTGAAGGATGCCAACCTTTCAAATCCTGCCTGAGCCGGGCTGCTAATGTGTTCAGCTGTGTGGAATGTCAAAGCAGAGGTCTGAGAAAACAATTAGCTTTGAGAGACACTAGGAGAGGCCCGAGAGACGACCCCTGCCGTCTGTTACCGCCGGAGGTGACAGCTTTGGACAGCGTGCTTGTTTATCCATGTCTCAGGTGGGCGTGTGCGTTGTGTGATCTTTCTGCCTCGCCCAGATGTGAGCCTGGGCTTTGTGGATAACTAACAAGTGATTTTGACTTTGGGAGGGTATGGTGTGTGCATAACCTCCAGTGTGTTTGTCCAGGTTGAAAGGACACACGTTGGTGTCTGGTCGCACATATTGTCTTGACCCTTTCCCGCGGCAGCTCCATTCCTCCCTCAGGAAGGAGACAGCTCCTTGGACGTGCTTCCTGTCTTTCCCCCGTGCTGTCCTGGGCACTGCCCTGGGGACCATCCCTCTCCCTGTGGGAGTCCTCCCTTCGGGATCCAACTGCCAAGCCCACGTGGGTTACAACGCCGGCCACGGGACTGACTTGCTTTACGGTAAAATAGTAAGAATAGTAAGCCAGTTGTCATAGTGAGAAAGTCTGCTGGTTCTCCTCCCCACCGCCTGTTTCCCAGATGAATCTTTCTTGGGGCGGGAGGAAAAAAAGGGTCAGACTTCTTTGACTACATAAATAGACGTGACATTCAAACCCGGAGCTAGATGGAATTTCTGGAACATTTGTAGGCGTGTGCAGTGACCTATGGAGTCAACGTTTTCTAATTAATGACTTGCATGCAGTAACTTTAATACTTTTTATTTTAAAATGAAAGAAACAAAGAAGTGGAATATTTCGCAGTCCTGGCTGCCTACGGAGATTTACTAAGATCCTGATGAGGGCTACTTTTCACTAGGACGCCGAGGCCTTTTCTTTGTAAGGAACTGCTGGCAGCTGAGGATCTTGCAAACAGGATTCAGAGGGAGGAACTGTTTTGTGATGACGTGACTCTGAGCCATGCATGGCATTCACTGACCAGCTGCCCCACCAGGCCAGCACCCAGACCGAGGGGCGGCCGTTATCAGATCCAAGGGCAGAGGGTGGGGGGGTTCCAGAGCGGGGGAGACGGACACCATCACCAGTTTGTGTGAGTGACAGCCGCCCTGCAACTATGAGGTGGTTAGGTGGGACGCGTTAGAGCGGAAGCAGGGAGAAAGTGAGAAAACATCAGGGGAGCTGAGAGTCAGACATTCCAGGAGAGGGTTAGGGAGGGAAGGGTTTTGGCAGAACCTCAGGTCCTAACCCAGTCCTGCTGGTTTGGATGAGAAGTGCTGTTTTCTATACAGCCTGGCCCTCCAGGGCTGGGAGACAGGAGAGAGAACAGAAACATTAGCCAAAAAAAAAAAAAAAAAAAGTTTCTGACCCAGGAGGAACTGTGGAGCTGCAGGGGGAGTGGGGGGGTCTTTGAAATGAAAACTGCCCAGTGGTCACAGCCTGGGTGGAGCCCCACAAGCCAGCCGGCCCGTGAGTCGACCCTTCTCCCTGCCTGCTGCGCCGAGGGGTCCCCTTCCTGGCCAGCACATTCCCCTGTGCTCTCCAAGCGCAGGTAACAGCTTAGCCCGGCGAAGAATAGCGGGCTTCAGGTTTCCCCAGTACGACTTCCTGTACATCCAGCGAGGGGCCCTGCCCACTCCCTGCAGCGCGCGGGAGCCGGGCTGAGGAGGAAGAAACAAGGCCGATTCGTGTTTGTGATTAACTTCTCACCTAATGCTGAAATCCCACACGCGGAGCGGGGCCAGCTGGCGGCTCGGCTGGGAACTCGGCTCTCAGAGCGAGGGCGGGCGGGTGGCCACAGGCCCTGCACCGCCCAGGGCTCCAGCCACCCGCCGGCGCCGCCCTCTGCAGGCTGCCCCTCAGAGGTCACCTCCGCCGGGTCCCCTTTCCCGCCTCTGCTGTCCAGAAACCCTAGGCCATTGTATTTATTTTTATTTTTTTATATTTTATTGATATTTCACAGAGAGGAAGGGAGAGGGATAGAGAGCTAGAAACGTCGATGAGAGAGAAACATCGACCAGCCACCTCTTGCACATCCCCTACCCCGGGGATGTGCCCGCAACCAAGGTACATGCCCTTGACCGGAATCGAACCCGGGACCTTGCGGCCCGCAGACCGACGCTCTACCACTGAGCCAAACCGGTTTCGGCGGCCATAGTATTTATATCTCCTCTGCGGTGATGGCCTTTTCGTCCTCACGTGAAGGTGGCGTTCTCTTCGTGTTCCTTTCAAAACTTCTCAGGGCCAAGCCCAATGCCGGGGCAGGGTGAGGGCTCAGGAAGTCACACTGAAATGAAATGAAATAATGAAATGCACAGGATGACCTCACCTGCAAGACTGCCCTGGGTGGAGAAGGGGCCCCAAGCAAATTCTCCCCTCCATCTGCAACTCAGCTGGCCTGGACGGGTAGGGTAGATGCGCCCCCCCCCCCCACCTCCCCTTCGCTTTCCTCAGCAATAATCCCAGCCCCTTGTTATGATAAACTACTTGCTCCTTGCTCAGCAGTACATTCAGGAACTGGATCGCTGCCAAGGAAAACTCGGGAGCCATGGTAGGTCTATTGAAATAAATTAATGGCCTATGATACATACAGGGAAAACGGTGCTAGTTAATAAGCTTTTACGCCAACAAAATCACAAGGTTATTTAAGAGGAGGAGTGTTTACATACATATATTTCAAGTAATAAGGCTGATTTAAAAATAAAAAATAAAAAGCACCAAGTGTTCACAGCGTGTTTAGCCACGTAAATGCTGTCCCTTCAAAGGTGACAGCCACGCCGTGGGCTGCCCGAAGCAGCTCTGGTCTTTAGGCGAGACCAGGGGGAGCATTAGCTGCCGTACTTCCTAATTAAGCTTTTTGGCTCCAAGTCCCAAATAGTATCACCTAACTGGATTACCGGCCTGATTCACCGGACTTGGCTCTGAATTATTTTTTGACAGTTTCCGAAAATTAAATCCACCTTCAAAAACCCCAAATCCTGGTTACTCCACACGCGAGCAAAAGAAGGCACCGTGAGTTCCAGCGTTCCAGAGCTCCCAAAACTGTCCCGAGCGAGAAAAATACCAGCTCACGGGTGACCACCGCACACAGCAAGTTCTGGCTCTTTGTTTGAAGACCTGTCACGTCACTTTAGAATCAGAGTTCATACTTGCTCCTTCTCTGCAGACTGTCATCAGGTTCGGCTTGCACAGAAGAGTTGACCCGAATCAAGGAATTTAAACTTGGAATGCCAGAGCGGCTATGACATTCGCATCAGTGGGAGTCTCTGCAAATCAATATGAAAACCTGAGCAGCCCACACGGTGTTTCACCAGCTGGCCGCCCTGCAGGAGGCACACGGAGTGAAATAACTAAAAGCAGCCTCTTTCCTTCGAACCCGGCATAAATCACCCGGCTTCCATTTCTCGGGGGGCGGGGGGCGGGAGGTGCAGAAGTGGCGGCCAGCCCCAGCAGTAAATGGCTAATTGAGAACCTCGCTGTCTCCGTGTGGTATTCGGGGCTGGGTTTTGCCTTCGTGGCAATAGATGGCCAGGACCCACTTCCAGATGAGAGTTAGAACACTCTCAGCACTAACTGTGTGCTCAATGCAAATCAAACCCCCAAGGACTGGCTCTGAGAGGAAAAGCTCAGCTATGCTACACGTTGGGGGACAGGAAGGGGGGGGCAGAAATTCCTGTTACCCAGGCCTTAATTCATGTGGCCCCAGGAGGTCCATCTCTCCCCCCCCCCACCTCTATTTCTCTCTTTCTTCTCCTCCCTCCCTTCCTTTCTCCCTCCCTCTCTCCCTCCTAAAAACTGTAAGTGCGTGGAAGGGCAATGATCTCCACTGTAAATTCCCATTTGTTTTTGCAGCTAAAGACGTTTCCCCCACCCCACCTAAGGCAGTGAGAACAGTGACTCCCACCTCTCCAGGACAGACATTCCATCCAACCCCTAAAACCGGCCTGCGCTGTCACCCTCAGTTCCTGGTGTCCACTTTCTAGGCTGAAGGTGACACGGGAAAGCCTGACTCCAGCTGGCACAGCTTCGACCGTGCCATTAAGGGGACACTTTGAAGCCCAGGCGGGCCCTACCCTGAACTGCAGCACAGCTAGGTACCTGGCAGATCCGAGGCGGCGATCCTATTGCCCACCGTTCTTCACGGGAAGTTACGGAAATTCTTACCGCTACGCCGGGGTCCACGGGTGGATGGGGAGTGGGCGGGAATGTGGGCCTCCAGGGGCTTCCATTCTAATAGGATGGCCGAGAGCATAGTCCATGAAACCAAACTGTCTGGTTTGACTCTGAGCCCTACTGTACTTACTCTGTGACTTTGGGCAACCTACTTAACCTTTCTGTGCCTCCGCTGCCTCTTCCGTAGAAAGGGCATACAAAGAGCACCTCCGGGGCAGGGTTAAATGGCTGTGCTGGATGAGGGTTAGCTACGGTCACTGGGAGACATAAGACACGTCAAGAGTCATATCCTGGGAGAGTGAGGCCATGGAGGAGGACGCGCAGAGGGCTGACTTTGGATGGGGAGGCAAACGAGGCATCGTGGGACTGAAGTGGGCAGGATGGACTGACTCCTCAGGGGGGTTGAGGCCTGAGGCAGGATCCTGAGGGATGGTCTTCTCTGGTCCTTTCCTCTTGGCTAGACTAACCTCCCATGAATACAGGCCACCTCCCCTCAGAAGGGTAAACGTCATGGCTCTGCACACTCTGCCGTCAGCAGCCCTCTTGTCTTTTGGCTTCGTTGTTGATGCCTGTGTTTTCTGAGTGCTGTTGGATCAGGTGAGCGATCTCAGTTCAGGTCAAGAAACTTTAGGACAGGCAGAGTGAGGAGCTGGGGCTACACGGGCCGAGTAATGTCGAATACCTCCCTCAAGGAGCTCTGTGAACGCTGGGTGGAGTTTTCCTTTTGTCTCCCTCTTCCTGCAGCTGCTCCAGATGTTCCACAGGGTTTGTGTGAGACAGAGCAGAGGGCGGGGAGCTGGCCTGAGCTGACCAGCATCTCTGCTGGGCTGGTCACAGGCCTCCTGATAGTCCTGTTCAGACTGGATGGGGTGGGTGGAAGATGGAGGCACTCAGGGCACATGAGCAAAGGCTGCAACAGGAAGGCATGTGGAGCAAGGACCGGCTTGGCTCAGTGGATAGCGCGTCGGCCTGCGGACTGAAAGGTCCCGGGTTCGATTCTGGTCAAGGGCATGTACCTTGGTTGTGGGCACATCCCCAGTGGGGGGTGTGCAAGAGGCAGCTGATCGATAATTCTAACTCTCTATCCCTCTCTCTTCCTCTCTGTGAAAAATCAATAAAATATATTTTTTTTAAAAAGAAAGGCATGTGGAGCTGTGGGTACAGCACCAACTTTAATATATATATATGGCAACTTTCAGGCTCAACATCTCTGGCTAGGCTATATATAGCATATTATGCTATATATAGCATAATATGCTAATTAGACCAGAAACATTATATGCCAAACGACATTCTGGACGTCTTTCCAGATGACCTTCCAGATGAAGCCAGGGCTTCCAGGGCCAAGGCAAGCCACTGTGGCTGCGAGGGCAGAGCCCCTTGCATGAATTTCGTGCATTGGGCCCCCTAGTGTGTGTGTGTGTATCTTACAATTTTATCTGTCACTATAAATCTTACTACTTTATTTGTCACTATAAATCTATAAAGCTACTCTGCCATCTCAGCACCAACTTTAAAATCGGACCCCTCCCATCAGTTAGCTCTGCCATCTGGATTAACTTGGGTTGCCCCTTTTAAGTTTTTGACAAAAATGGGCAGAATAATACCTGGTAGAGTGGTTATATGGATTGAGTGAGATACATGAGTTACTACTCGGAAGCTCCTACTAAGCTCCTACTATGTGCACAGCTGGAAGCGATTGTCAAGGTCCCAGCCCCACCCTCGCATTCTGCTGTCTGGGTTTATGACCGTACTGAATGGCACTTAGATCTTTTGCTGTCAAATCAAAACACCTCTCTTTGAAATGCTTTTAAAAAGAAGCCAGTGTTTGTCAATGATTAGGCAGTGAGGATGTTGATCTTTACCCTAGGAAGAGCCCACTGGGGTGTCACCTTGTAGACTTTCCCAGAGGCTGGTAATGTGATGGGAGGCCTGGCCCCTGGCCTCAAGGAAGGCCCTGCAGGCAGGGGGAGTTCGCTGCCTGCTCAGATTAAGGAAGTGGCCAACTAGGACTGATCATGGACACCTGCTCAGAGATGCTATAGGCAGACCGCTGAGTCATTTCCCGGAAGTCAGGGGACAGCCATTGGACAAGAGCATTCACTCACCACCACCCTGCCTCGTGATGTCTCAAGTGAAATGTTCCGATCCCAGTACCAACCCTAAGACATCCATGTTCCCTATCTCTGCAACTCACATCAGCCTCGCCAGAGATGGTGAGCCTGAGAGTTGCCCAAGTAGAAAAGGGAAGAAAATAATAATGTTTTTATTAGGCTTATCACATAGATCATAACATTTCTAAAGTTTGAGCTATCTAGATTAAAAAAGTAAAATGGAGCAATTCCACATATAAGCAAAGGTTGGGAGTAGAAATGTTTGCAACCCCTGTGAGAGGCACTTTGGCTATGTCTACCACAATCTCACATTTTGACAAATGAACATTAGATGAAGCAGTTCCACCTCTAAGGATTTTACCCTGTACAAAATGGCAAATGTTACTTATTCGTCGCAAAATTATTAAAATATTTTAAACAACCTAAATGCCTATCAATAAAGGACTTGATTAAATTATGGGATAAAATATTATGCAGATGTATAGGTGCGTCGTTATGCACATGTGTGTATACTTTCTATGTATGTAAACATCTACATGAAATGTCAAAAAAAGAAGTTAAAAAATAGCATGTATTATGTGCTACCACTTGTGCATACATGTACAAAAACTCTGGACGGATCTGCAAGAAGTGAATTACATTGGTGGCTTTTGGAGGAAGGGACTAGGTACCTGGGGAACAAAAGCAGAAGTAAGACTCTCCCTATTCATTCATTTTGTATGCAATTTGAATTTTGTAGGTGTGTGTTTAAGTTTGAAGAGCTTCATTTTATTTTTAAAATATATTTTATTGATTTCAGAGAGTAAGAGAGAGGGGGGAGAGAGATAGAAACATCAATGATGAAAGAGAATCATTGAGTGGCTGCCCCCTGCATGCCCCACATTGGGGATCAAGCCCACAACCCAAGCAAGTGCCCTTCACTAGAATCAAACCTGGACCCTTCAGTCCACAGGCCGATGTTCTATCCACTGAGCCAAACTGGCTAGGGCTGCAATTTGAATTTTGAACCATGTGAATATGGTAACCTATGTACAACATTGCATTTTTTTAAAAAAATAGTTACCTTAAAAATAAACGAACACTTATCCATTGGTGAATGAAAGGATAAACAAAATGTGATATAAACATACAATAGGAGCCGAAACTGGTTTGGCTCAGTGGATAGAGCATCGGTCTGAGGACTGAAAGGTCCCGGGTTTGATTCCGGTCAAGGGCATGTACCTTGGTTGCGGGCACATCCCCTGTAGAGGGTGTGCAGGAGGCAGCTGGTCGATATTTCTCTCTCATCGGCGTTTCTAGCTCTCTATCCCTCTCCTTTCCTCTCTGTGGAAAATCAATAAAATATATATTTTTTTAAAACATACAATAGGATATTTAATTCAGTCTTAAAAAGGAAGGAAGTTCTGACATATGGATGAACCTTAAGAGCTCTAATGAAATAAGACAGTCACAAAAAGACAAACACTGTATGATTCCACTCAGATGAGGTGCCTAGAGGAGTGAAATTCATAGAGACAGAAAGTAGAATGCTGGCTGCCAGGGACTAAGGAGAAGAGAAATGGGGAGTTATTATTTAATGGGCACAAAGTTTCAGTTTTACAAAATCTAAATAATCCTGTAGACTGCATGCACTGAATGTGCTGAACTGTACACCTGAAATGTCCGAGATGAAAAGTTTCATGTTATATACACTTTATCACCACTGACTACGGTGACGCTCTCATCCGCCCAGGACTGCTCTGAGTGCACCAGGGGTCTACTTCTCTGTCTGGCCTTTCCCCTGGGCAGATTTGTGATTATCTGGTTGCAAAGCCAGATTATCTGGTTGCTCTCTGCTTTCTTTCTTTTCTTCCTTCCTTCCTTCCTTCCTTCCTTCCTTCCTTCCTTCCTTCCTTCTTTCCTTCCTTCCTTTTATCTGAAAAGTAGGAATGTGATTTTTCCAGCCCTGTTATCTCACCGCATTTTGTGACCTTCCCCTCACCCAGGCTTAAAAGAAGACTGTGAGTTAGTATTTGTGAAATGCTTTTGAGTCCTCTAGATTTAAATAAGGAGAAATAAAGAGGAACCTTTTGACTCCATTGGGCAGGCCTGGTTGCATGTCTCCTGAACCCTGATTACGATGGTCCTGTGATGTGTACACTAATCGGGGAGCAGAAAGCAGAGGTCACAGAGCCCTGTGGCCAAGCTGTGCAGTTGGCCGGGAAGTGTAGAAGCAGTTATCAAAGCCCTGAGCCCCCGGCCACCGTCAGCTCCGTGAGAAAGGTGGCGGGGAGGTGGGAAAGAAGCAAAGGGCTCCTGCTCCTTCTCTCAGCACCCCTGCCAAGCGCTCTGTAACATCCCGCACCACACGGGCGAGCGGAACAGGCCAACCGTCCTCGTGGGCCAAAACATCGCCTGTGGGTTACATTATACTCCGAAATTAACATTTGAAACCAAACTGCTTATTTTTGAAGTGCTTTCCACAAGCGGCCAACTCAATCCCTGATTAGTGCAGTGGGGAGTTGTCAATCTTACGTCTCCCAGCACCAGCCCTGATTAAGGGCCTCCCATTACCCCCACCCCAGCCCTTCCTCCTCACTGCCAGCACCCAGAATGAAGGAGAGGAGTGTTCTCTCCTCCCGTGACCCAGGCTGACCTGAGTGCGAGTGTTAAGGCTGGTGCCTGCTCTCTCTTTACATTCTGAGTCTACATTTCATTGCCTGGCTCTCCACGTCCACTAGGACTGGGTGCTACCTTTCCATCCAGCCAACTTCTCACTTACTCAGCCTTGTCCCTAACCCCAGGGCCTGGAGGGGCCCTCTGACCCTCCCTCGTACCTCTCCTACAAAGCCAGGCCCCAGTCCAACCCTCCACCAGCTCAAATCCAACTTTTCCTCCTCTGAATTCCTATGGCATCTATAGTTAACACCCTACAATTTACTGAACCACTTAATTATACCTCTCGGGTGTGGTGATTATTCCTTGCATTTTAGTCTGGCCTTCTGAGTAGATATTGAACCCCAGTGGGGTGGGAAACACACTTTATACATTTTTTATTATGTCTGTAAAGTACATAATAATAATGGTGGCTGTTTATTAACCACTTATGGTATACCAGACACAGTATACCATACTGCTACCTAATTTTATATATATGCTACCTAATTTTTTAAAAATTGCATTTTAAAGAGAGATGAAGGGGGAGAGAGAGAGAGAGATAGAGAGACAGAGAGACAGACAGACAGACAGACATCAGTCAGATGCTTCCAAGAGGAGACTGACCAGGAATCAAACTTGCAACCTAGGTATATGACCTGACTGGGAGTCAGACCCATACCCTTTTGGTGTACAGGATGACACTCCAACCAACTGAGGCACCAGTGAGGGCTCTGCTACCTATATAATACTTATAACACCTCTAGTGAGTCATTCTCATATCTATTTCTCAGATGATAAATCGAATGCTCAAAAAGAGTTGCAGGCCATGTGGCTAATAAGGAATCAAATCAGTGGTCTCCAAAGGTTTTAATCAAACTTTCTGACAGATACAAGAAAACTGAAGTAAAGAAAATACTTTCCTAGGATCGTCTTTGAAGGGAATGGACTAGAACTACTCCCAAAGTTTCTGACAAATGCACGCTCCACCCTAAGGGAAGCTCCGGAAACAGGGTCTTCCATCCGCTCCGTTTCCTGGTGTATCCTCAGCCCTTTGAGCAGTGTCTGGCTCACAGTCGGCACTCCAGAAAATATTTGCTGGGTGAACAAATAAAATCTAATCAGCAAACCTCTGCTGAGTGCCCACCAAGTATAAAGAATTGCTGAAGACAATTACTCTAAGAAAAACAACGTAAAAAAAAAAAACCACTCTAATTTGCTTGACTCCACTTCACTCACTACAAAATACTTGCAGAGGATCATTTGAAAAGAAAAATGTGATGCAAACCCAGGTCCTCAATTTGATGCCAAATTTGTCCTTTCAGACTCGGGAGGGCTGGGGGTTTCCAATTCCCCGTGCTTCAACCCTCCCTCTATTAAAACAACCAGCTACCAAACAGAACACATCGTTCCAAAATGATTTTTTGGAATTATTTAGTTTTTTTTTTCCTTTGGCCTAGGTCATAACCATGTAAAAGTAATGAAAACAAAACTAAGACTTTGGGGCCTAATTACTGTCAAATTGTCATTCTCTCCAATTGCTTTGATGGTTTATTTCTCTTTGCAACGCAGTGTAGCCTACAGGAGTATGAGGCAGTACGGACGGGCTGGCATCCAGTGGCGGCAGTGGAAATAGGAGAGGGTGGGTGGTAGAGAGTTTGGGGTTGGCTGGATGTGGTGCTGGAAGGGAGGGAGAAGACACGGGGGGCTGAGAGGGCTCCTAGTGGGGTGCCCAGGCTCATACCGTCATTGCGAGGGTCAGAGAAACGTGAGAGTCCGGTTCAGCTGGGAGGAAAGATGATGAATTTCACTGTCCTACCTGCTCCTTATGCTCCAGCTACACCAACCGCCTTGAGTTTGTTTCTAAACCACATCGCCCTCCTCTCCTCTCTTCAAATGAAAGAATATTTCCCTCCAGAATTCCCCGGGGCTGGCTTAGTTCCGGTGCCATCGCTTCAGAAAGGTCCTCCTGACTCACCCCACCGGAAGTCGCCATGCAGTCTGTGCCTTCGCATGTTTGTTTTCCTCGCAGCACTCAGCACTTCCTGAAGTGTTTTTGCCAGTTTATTTCCTTCTCCACTGCAGTGTGAGTTCCAGGAGAGGAGAGACTTCCTTCTTCAGAGGCAGGTACAGAGAAAGCACAGGGGAAACCTCAGGTAGTGACGCTGGGGTCACAGTGTAGAGCAAAATGTAGGCCTTCAGCTCAGGGAAGGGGATGGTTTGAAGATATGAGCCTAAAGCAGGGGGTGGGCAAACTTTTTGACTCGAGGGCCACAATGGGTTCTTAAACTGGACCGGAGGGCCGGAACAAAAGCAACCTGACCATGCTGGCACTCTCATCTTGGGCTGCTGGTGAAGGAGCGGAGGGGAGAGCAAGACAACCCTTAAGGCTCCTAGGGCCGGATAGAACAGCCAAATGGACCAGATCCAGCCCGCGGGCCGTAGTTTGCCCACGGCTGGCCTAGAGTATGACCAATGACACCCAAAATAGGCACATGACCGATTTTGGATAATAAGCTCAAGCCAGTGTAAGAAAATGGCTCCCACAAAACATTTTTCTAGATCAAGTGAGAAGGGCTGAAGTGATCCGTTTCCCTTTCTTTGAGAAAGGTTGGCCCAGCTTCTGTTGTTTCCAGCAAGATTGTGTACATATGTGAAACTGGAATAACATTAACGAAGGGGGAAAACTGAAAAGTAGAGGGAGTGCTCAAATGTTTTTAAGTTTTGCCCAGCCGGTGTGGCTCAGTGGTTGAGCATCAACCCATGGAACCAGGAGGTCACGGTCCCAATCCCGATCAGGGCTCATGCCTGGGTTTTGGGCTTGATCCCCAGCAGGGGGTGTGCAGGAGGCAGCCAATCAGTGATACTCTTTCATCATTGATATTTCTGTCTTCCTCTCCCTTCTTCTATATAAAATCAATAAAAACATATTTTTTAAAAAAATCTTTAAGTTCTCCAACTGAAAGTCACCTAAGCTACACAAACTTGGGTAGGCCTGAGCCCTAATTTAAGCAGGGAGAGAGTAGTTTATCTCTCAACCTCCCACTGATCTCGTCCCTTTGTTGTTTCTAATAAAAACTATTGGAAGCAAAGTAAATGCCCGTCAGTAGGAGTCAGATTAAATAAAGAAGTAAATGTGGGACATGAATACATTGGAACCCCATGTAGCCTGGCCACTAGCAATGGCAATACACCTACTAAAGCTAAACATACACTTACCTTAAGACCCAGCAGTTCTACTCCTGTATAGACCCAACAGGAATATGTCTATATACCCACAAAAATATGCAAAAGAATGTTCACATCAACCCTATTTATAGTAGCCCTAAACTGAGGCCTATCCAAATGTCCATTTATAATTGACTGGATAAGTAAAATGTGGTTACAGTCATGTGATAGGATGCCACATAGCCATTAGGGGGGAGGGGAGCAAACAATATAGAGAAGTATACAGATTATTCTCACAAACAGAAAGAAAGTTGAGGGACAGAGGAAATAAAGAAATCAGACTGTGATATTCCGTTTATATGAAGTTCAAAAGCAGGCAAAGCTAATCCTGGCTGGTGGAAGTCAGGACAGTAGTTATCTTGGAAAGGGTGTCGATTAAGAAGGATTCTGGGACGCTGAAATGTTCTGTTTCTTAACCTGGCCACCGGTTACATGAGTGTGTTCACTTTGTGAAAATTTGTGACACTGTACATGTATAATCTGTGCACTTTTCTGTGTGTTTGCTATACAGCAAAAAGGGGGGTGGGCAATGATGCAGATCTACATTTGTTGACATGGACGTGGAAATATGTCCAGGCCCTGTCACAGAGGCATATTCCACTTACTCACGTTGTTAAGTTGCAGATACCAAACCTACATGCATAGAAAGTTACCCAATCAAGGATGGGGAACATCCAGCCCACGGGCCATATAAGGCCCAAGAAATCATTTGGTGCAGCCCTGCCAAGGCATTAGGGGTGAGTTAACTAAATTTTTGACTAACTATAGCAGGCTAATTTTTAAGTTGATAATTCTGTATGGTCTTTAAATGATGTTATAAATATCCAAATGGCCCTTCGCAGAAACTTTGGGTCGGATTTTGAGATTTTTTTTTTTAACTTTCTTCTTTACACTTCTCTGTATTTGTTTGCATTTTTACACAGCAAAAGTATCATTTTACACTCAGGAAGTTATTTTTATTTTGGAAAAAACTCCTCCTTGATTAAAAAGAAAATAAAAACCTGCTTCTTATATTCTCTAGATGCAAACCAGTAAATACCACAGCCTATCAACCAAGGGGGTAATGTATGCTGTGTGCGTCTTACACACTTTGCAACTGCCTTAGTTTGCGAGTGTTTCCAAAGCTGGTTCTGAACAGAGTAGCCACCGTCCTTCATATCAGTAGACAGTACACACTTGAGGTAAAATCTGAGGGTAGGTGAAGGGGCGAGGTCAGAGTATCTGAGAGCTCAGGGTAAATGCTGTAGAGATTTTAGGCGATCTGTTCCTTCTCCCTCTGAAGCAGGGATCCATTTGTTAAAGGAAAATCATCTCCCTACCATTAATCTTCCCTCTGCCTCGAATCCACACGCTTCCCATGACGTTACCTCTCTCTTTTGTCCACGGTGCTGCCTCCCTTTCATCCTCCTTTTTGCTCAGATCCAGGAGACCACACCAGTTTCCCCAGCCCGGCAATGTCTAGCTTAGTTGAGAGTTTCCTGTTTCTCTCCCAACACTATCTTCCACCAAGAGCCTCCTCCACATGCTCACACGCTCAAAACTCTTTAAGTGAGAATAAATACTTTCTTCTGCAACCAAAGTCCCCGCTTAGATGTAAATAACCCCGAGTAGATTAACACCTGGCCTTAACAGTCACACTAAGGTGTAAAGGTCTAATACAACGTCTAAGGAGTAAAATTAGGTTGGGGGATGGGGACGAGGAAAGTGAGGCCCCCCCGAATCCTTCACAGAGCTGGCCAGGGTACCCATGGTAACTGCTATTCCTTCACTGCAGCCCCCAGGGTTGCCTCCACCCAGGCCTGCTCGGAAGATCCCAAGCCACCCAGAAGCAGAAGGCAGCCACGGTGACCCTGGCCAGATCTCTATCCATTCCAGACTCCAGATTACAATAATTTGGGAGGGGGTCAACCAAGTCAGAGCCCCAGATGGCAGAAGAGCTGCTTTAGCTTAAGACTCTTAACTCCTTCTCCTCGGGGCAGGAAAGGTTGGAGACAATGAAGGATGAGGCTTTCCAGGCCCAGGACACAACCTTGATCCAAAGCCTCGTCATGGCTTTAATTTTTGTAAATCAAAGCCTCACGTTCTTCTTTGCTTTCTTAGCTGAAGATATGTTTCCCAGGGTGCATGACAAGGTACCACGTTGGAGAATGTGTGACATCGTGTGCCACTTACCCTCTTTGCAGGCAGGCAGAGATCACCGCCTCACTAAGCTCTCCCTCCCCTCCTCTCCCCTCCCCTCCCCCCAACCATTGTCTTCACAAGATCTTCCCATACTTGGAAAACATTTGTCTAATTATCATCACACACGATGGGCCTGTTGCCAGCTGCTTTTTATTTTAACTGGAGATTCTTTCCAGGGTGTTTGTTTCTCTTTTCATTGGGGGGCGGAGAACAGGAGAGAGGAGTGTGTCTGTTTTTACTATTACACAGAACTGATCAGATTTCCTGTATAATCACAATTAAACTTCCAGACCCAATCATGTGAATGCTTCGCATTTAGAGGATTTGAGTGCTCACTGATTTGGTCAGCCTTCCAAAACCTTCCAAGTCTGGAGGTGAGAAGCTGATCCACGAGGATGCGCAAATCATCCTAGAGACATAAGGAGCACAGATGGACTCCGAGAGCCCAAGCCAGAGTCCCAGCTCAGGGCTCTCTCCGTCAGCTGAGACTGGGTAGCATAGAGCTAAGCCCCCCATATAGTTGCTGTCATCCCTCTAATAGAAAAGGCTAGCCCCGGAGCAGAGTCTTGGTCTCTTGTTCACCACTGTAGCCCCAGCACCTGTTTGGTTGGCATAGTAAGTATCGGGGAGCAAATACTTGTTGAAAATGGAATTACCCTTTGCCATGCCCCCACAGAGTTGGGGGGTGGGGTGGAGGAAGGGTGGAAGCAGGGCCATCCGGTATCAAGACTGATCATAGCAGTGACAGCTACACAAGGGGCTTACGGATAACAGTCTGGCTCACAAAGGAAGGTGATTGTGCTTGCTTAAGGATCTGTGGGCATAGCCAATACAGTTTCACTTCTCTTGCATTTTATTTCAGGGTTCCTCACAGAGTCTATGGGGAGGAAAAATGAAGGGCTCAAACTGCTTACCCCACTTGCTGGCACCTCACTGGCCCAGACCATATAAAAGGTATGAAGCTATGCTACCGTGTTTCCCCAAAAATAAGACATCCTCCGAAAATAAGACCTACTTACAGGTTTCCTTCTGAGTGAAATATAAGGCATCCCCCGAAAATAAGGCCCCCAGGCTCTGTCTCAGAATGAAAATTAATTTACCTTAAACTGGTCGCTAGGGCCGCCCCGACTGGCGTCTAGCAACCAGTGACCTTACGCAGAGTCCTGACGTCACTGCTGTGTGAATGGAGAGAAATCAGCGTGGAAACTTTGTGAAACCTAAACTGCAAGAAGTTGTGACTTGGGTGAAGAATTCATGGGAGAAAATCACTGACAGTTGCATTGCAAATGCACTGCGAGCAGGCTACCTTGACAAGAAGTACTCATTTAAAGACAGTGCTATTGCTAAACATGAGAGATTTGGTCCACTGACTCTGAAAGAAATGGAGTCACAAGAAATTCACCAGGAAATTCAGGAATTGGATTGTTAGGATGATGTTCCAGAAGATGATGACATGATTGTCATGGAATAAATGAGTAAATTCTTGATCCTGTAGGATTCAGTTTGTCTGGTTTGTGTTGACAACTACCGTACTACCGTACTGTATACAGGTAATAAATTTCCTTTATTTTCATTTAACAATAAATGTGTACCGTATACTTCTTCATGGAAAAATAAGCCATCCCCTAAAAATAAGACCTAGCGCATCTTTGGGAGCAAAAATTAATATAAGACACTGTCTTATTTTCGGGGAAACAGGGTAACAGGAATCTAGGGTCAAGTGACCAAAAAGATGCAGGGGACTTGGAAGATATTTTCCGTCTGCTCTCTTGCCCCTTAAGAGCACAGAGCAGCAGGGGGAATGTTTGTGCAATTTAATCTGGCTGGTCATTTTAACCCAGAACTTCAATTATAATATCTACTAGTATGCATTCTTTTTAAATATATATATATTTATATATATATATTTATATATATATATAAATATATTTATATATATTTATATATATATATATTGGCTATATATATATAATTGATTTCAGAGAGGAAGGAGAGCGATAGAAACACCAATGAGAGATACACATTGATCAGCTGCCTCCTGCATTCCCCCAAGTGGGGATCGAGCCCACAACCCAGACATGTGCCCTGACCAGGAATTGAACCCAGGACCTCTTGGTCCATGGGATGATGCTCAATCCACTGAGCTATACAAGCCAGGCGTATAATATTTATATATTCTTAAGTGAGAGCATCTTCGCCAGGCTTCCAAAACCTTTCAGAAATGGAGCCCTAAAATATACTGCAACTCACCGATCTGCTGCAAACAACGGCCCAGCGTGGCCCACCCCACCTCTCTAAGATTCACTGGAATAACCAGCCCTCTTTAATAAATGCCTATGTATTCCACAGGGGTTAATCCTGTAAATTAGTCAAACTTCCGTGAACAGCTCATATAATAAAAAGCAAGTTATTTTGCTATTTATTGGCGTTTTCTTTCTTCTTTTGAGGAGGGAGGGGAAAGAGGAATAGTGAGAGAGTATTATTGACTGGGGGGAAAAATACTGCTTGCTTTGTATGTGCTAGGAGTTAACAGTCTATAATCTAGAAGGGGAAATAGTACAAAGACCCAAATGACTATTAAACACATCTATATAAGAAACAGCAAAACAAATTACCATGAGAGTCAGGGGAAGGCATGATTTCAAACAGCTGGAGAGTGAGCAGGGTTTGAGTGAGGCTTTGAAAAATGTTGACCAGTGGAGGTGGGCTAAGGAAGGGTCTGCGGTGTATTAGGAGGTTTGATGGGATCGGGATGGTGGAGAAGAGTGTCAGACGAATGCTCACAGGAGAGGGGTGGCAGGAGGGCAGGGAGGGGAGCCGAGATGCTCCCAAGAAAGTCTCTGCGGCAAGGCTGAGACACGGCCGCCCCTCGGCAGTGGGTCTGAGGGCTTCCTGCTCTAGCAGCCTTGTGACTCAGTGGCAGCAGGAAGCCATGGAGGCTTTGGGTCAGATAAGGGACATCATCAAAGTTGGCTTCTTAGATGACTGATGTGGTGGCGAGTGCCAGGCGGGCTGGAGGGAAGAAGAGGGACCGATAGGAAGTGGGCTGGCACGCTGTACCAATGGTGCAAACGAGGAATATGGGGCTGACCTGGAGCATTGGCAGGGGAAATGGAAAGAAAAGGCAAAGGTCAGTCTGCAGAAGAGGGAAAGTATGGACTTGGGGGGAAAGGGCCAGAGATGACTGGGTTCTTTGTGTGAAGGAAAGAGGACAAGTAAATCCTGAGTTTGACAGCCTAGTAGAGCTCAAGATGGATGGGTTAGGCAAGACTTGGGATAAAGAATGAGACAAGCAATCCTCTAAGCTGGGGATGACTCTTAGAGACTTTGATCAGTCAGCAAGTGCACAGAGAGCCAGAGGACAGAAGCCAGAGAGCCAGAAAAGGAGTGGGTGGGTGGGGCTTTTGCAAAAGCTTGCCTTTTCTCCAGAACAAATCACAAGATTCTACTAACAGTAGTTGCCTCTAAGGAGGTTCACTGGGAAGCTGAGAGAGAGGAGAGACATTTCCTGCTATGCCCGTTTGCATTGTTTTGAATGTTGAACTTCTTATATGTACTTCTTATCATAATTAAATTTGAAAAAGTTGGGATCCAGGGCACTACTGGAAACGGAGTGCTGTAGCAAGGAAAACCAGCTTTTCACCTATCCTTCCTCACCTGCCTGGTGTGAGTTAGGGGATCTTCATGTTTCCTTCCCTCCCGCCCTTCCTCCCTTCTCCCCAGACAGGTGAAGGTTTTATCAGGGTTTGGCTTCCGCCTTACCTCCACCCAAGAAACTACCAAGTTCTCCCTTTTATCTGAGACGCCTGGGCGTCAAGGGCATTTCAGTTGGGCCGCATCTAAGGTGGGTGTCACTATGCCAAATCTGTCAGAGGATGAGAGAGGGCGTGACAAGTTGGGGAGAGAAGTTGTGGGGGAGAAGTCCCTGTCATTGCTCCAGTTCCCAGCGGCCTGGGAAGCAGGGCGGGCGGGGATCCATCCTCTCCCTCATTCCTGCTCACTCTGCCGGGCGGGCGGTGGGATGGCATGGTTCCGTCCAAAGGAGTGTTCTACAGAGACCAGGTCGCACCTCCCAGCGTGTCCAACTCCCTGGGCTCCCCCAGGTCTTCCTGGAGCTTGGGACCAAGCCCCCCCAGTCTCCAGGTGGGCTGGGGGCGCACCCTGGACCGCTCCCCGCCCACTTCGCAAGGTTGCCCACCAGTCCCCAAGGTGACTGGCAGGTTCCCTCACAAACCCTTTCCCTCGATCATCCCCATCAGGGGCCCGCAGGGAATTCCACCCGAAAAGGAGGGAGAACCTGGAGAAAGCGCCCCGGAGGGCCCGCGGGCCACGGGCAGCCCAGTCTCAGGGGCCCTGCTTCCTTCCTGGGCTCTGCGTTCTGCGTCTGCGTGCACCCGTGGTTCTGGCGGGGTCCGGTCCACTCGGACCCGGTCCCGGGAGGCTGGGCCTGCTACCGCGCCCCCGACCGGCCGCGCCCCGTTGGCGCTCCTGAAGCCCCAAGCCCGAGGGAGGGCTCGCGAGCTGCCTGCCCAGCGGGTACGAACCCGGGCCGCCCCAGATTCTTTCCTCCTCTCCCCCCCCCCCCTTTAGGGTCTGTTAAATTGACTAATAAACTCAACACAGCGTACTCTGTGCGGCTTCAAAAAACTCGGTAATTTCGTTAGAAAACGTTGAAACCCAACCCCGAAGTATTCAGCCCAAATGTTTGGTTAAAGTAACCCCGTGGGTTAATAAACTAAACAAAGGCAACCCATGCAAAACTGGCGCAATGAAAACCAGGCTAAATAAACGAAGGGAAGTTTATAAGAACCCTTTCGGAGGAGGAGGGGGGGAAAAAAGAGAGAGAGAGAGAAAAGGCACCGGGCACGGGGGTTTAATGTGAAGCATGTGAGCGGGGCTCAGCTTACAGGTACGCGGGCCGGCGGCGGCCTCGGGGGTCCCGGGTGGGCGCGCGCCTCCCGGGAAACCCTCCCCCGGGCCGGGCTGCGCGCCCCCCGCCCGCCGCTGGGTGTCCCCGCGCCCCCCGCCCGCCGCTAGGCGCCCCCGCGCCCCCGCGCCCCCCGCCCGCCGCTAGGTGTCCCCGCGCCCCCCGCCCGCCGCTAGGCGTCCCCGCGCCCCCCGCCCGCCGCTAGGCGCCCCCGCGCCCCCCGCCCGCCGCTAGGCGCCCCCGCGCCCCCCGCCCGCCGCTAGGCGCCCCCGCGCCCCCCGCCCGCCGCTAGGCGTCCCCGCGCCCCCCGCCCGCCGATAGGCGTCCCCGCGCCCCCCGCCCGCCGCTAGGCGCCCCCGCGCCCCCCGCCCGCCGCTAGGCGCCCCCGCGCCCCCCGCCCGCCGCTAGGTGTCCCCGCGGCCCCCGCCCGCCGCTGGGTGTCCCCGCGCCCCCCGCCCGCCGCTAGGCGCCCCCGCGCCCCCCGCCCGCCGCTAGGTGTCCCCGCGGCCCCCGCCCGCCGCTGGGTGTCCCCGCGCCCCCCGCCCGCCGCTAGGCGCCCCCGCGCCCCCCGCCCGCCGCTAGGCGCCCCCGCGTCCCCCGCCCGCCGCTAGGTGTCCCCGCGCCCCCCGCCCGCCGCTGGGTGTCCCCGCGCCCCCCGCCCGCCGCTAGGCGCCCCCGCGCCCCCCGCCCGCCGCTAGGTGTCCCCGCGGCCCCCGCCCGCCGCTGGGTGTCCCCGCGGCCCCCGCCCGCCGCTGGGTGTCCCCGCGCCCCCCGCCCGCCGCTAGGCGCCCCCGCGCGCACCGAGCCCGGCGCCGGGGCTGGGAGCGCGGGCAGAGCCTCCGGCGGGAGCGCTCTTCCTCCCGGGGAGGGCGCCGTTCGTTAGCTGGCTTCCACACAGCCTGAGAGGGGAGCCCTATGCAGGGTGCATTTGCAGAACTAGCGGGTCCCGCACCCACAGGAGCCCCGTCCCTCGCCCGCCCCGCCCCCTCGCTCCCCGGGGCGGGCAGGGCGGCCACCAAGGCGCGCGGCCGCCGCGCCCTGGACCCCGGAGAAGCTCCGGCGGAAAGGAGGGCAGGCCGCGGGATGGGAGTCTCTACCACTATTTCCTTTTGGTCTCTCCGTTCCCGGAGAAAAGGAGCGGAGGAGGCGGAGGGAAGAGAGAGAGAGAGATCTGGGGAAGGCAAGACCCAGAAATCCGGAGCCGTTGTGTCTCTCGTTCGGGAGAGAAGCTGCAAGCCGGCTCGGCCTCTGGTCCGCCTGGTGCCCACACCAGGTCTATGAAAAGAAAAGGGCGGAGGTTTATATTTTATTTTATTTTATTTTATTTTATTTTATTTTATTTTATTTTATTTTATTTTTAGGCCGCTCTAATTTCCCTCTCCCGGGCCCCCCGTCACCCTGGGCCCCTCTCTGATTCTAGAAGGGGCCGCCCCCAGCCCTGGGAGCCGATCAGGGGCGCTCCGCTAGGAGATCAGAGGCGGTGCAGGTCCGAAGCGGAAAGAACCTCAGGCCCCGGGACAATGGCCGGACCTCACACGGGGCCCCGCGCCGGCCCGCAGCTGCCGGCGGCCCCGCCGCGTCTTTCTTCCACGCGGGGACTCCGCGCGCCCCCGGCCCCCGCCCGGGCCGCCGGGGGCTTGAAAGGAGGAGTGGGTTTTAATTTTTAAAGAGCATAATTGGGCTAAGGAGGGTTATTTTTTTTTCCCCTTGACCAAGGGGAGGAGAGGGGGAGAAAAAAAAAAGAGGAAGAAGAAGAAGAAGAAAAAAAAAAAAGTCAGGCGAAATACAACACATTTATCTATCAACCGCTAGACAAGACAAAGAGGTTTTAACAACAGTTTGAAAAGAGCGGCCTGTGAATGGTTACTATTCAATTTGTATTTTATTCCCCGCTGGTCATGGAATTGAGATCAGAAGAAAAAGTGAAAACACATGGCTGAGGTCAGGGGGATCAGAGAACCACCACATACAGCAAAGGGAAGGGAAAGCAATGGGAACTCGTGTGAAGAAATGGATTATATAAACAGAGCTTACCATCGCCTGCGCCCCATTATCCTATAATTTGCCCTGCATGGGAGCAGAGAAATATATTAAACTAGTGATAGGTTTTACCATTTCTTTACAGCCCGGCCTCGTGCCAATCAAGCCTACTCTATCCTTCCAGACATGTTTAGAATTCTTGAACTAATGTGTTTATTTTAAATATCACAGGGAAATTATTACATCACCAGAAAATCATGCCGGAGCGGGGGCCTGCCGCCCTTTTGAAGTCCCGCTGCATCGAAACATGATTTTAATTACATAATCACTTTGAAACTATGATGATACAATAAACGATGGGGATTAAGCGGGAAGTATAGAGTACATTAAAAATTGCTTAGGTCCTGAGAAAACAAACGGAACATACTGGGGGGGAAAGAAAGAGACGAAACCCGAGGGCCTGGGGCGGGGGCTGATAAATGCTGCCTCTGCCTTCCTCCGAGCTGCCGCTGGGCCGCGACCGGCTTCCTGGGCGTGCGGGCGGGCGGCCCGTGTAGCCGAATAAAAACCAGTAAATCCGAGACTCAATCAGAGAGACGCAGGAGGGCCGGCTTCGGGGCATTTGCTAACCTTTCCACACCAAAACAAACAAACGGAGTCGTTGTTTTGGCTTTTTCTCGAAACACATTGAAAACCATCCTGCGACGGAGTGCCACCGGGAGGGGGAGCGTTGCCAAATATGGGTTTGCTTGCCTTGCCCTTCCCTTGCCGGAGGAAAGGCGTCCAACACGAGCCTCGTGGTCCTCGTGCTCAAAACAAGGTTATCTACAGCATCGAGTCCGGGGCGCGGACAACCCCGCACGCCTGCGAACGCTCCGGGCGCACAGCCCGCCCGCCGCCCGCTTTCTTGTCCCCCCTTCTGAAAGTTGCCCTGTCGTCCCTTAACTTTGTCTTTGCCTTTGCTTTTCTGGGGAGGCCTCGGGCAGGCGCACGGTTCTTTCTTTAGAAGTTAGACCCTTGGCTACGTCCAGAGCCCATTCGCGCGCCTCTGCTCGACTTCCCTGATCATCGCCAGAGCTTGTCCACAGCCCGGGGCTCGGGACGCTGCCTTTCTCCTCCTCGTGTCCCGGTGGGGGGACGATGCCCTGGGCCTAGGCACCGAGTCCCGAAAGCATTTGGACGCACCCTGGGGAGGGGGACGGAAATGCCCGGTGGAGCTGCAGAGGTAGGGGCTGGTGACGACCTTGTTCAGGGACACCCACTTTACCGCCAGTGTGTGCAGGGAGAAGGGCAACCCCTGATTTGAGCCTCATCAGGCACCGATGCCTCTTTTACGTGAGATTGCCATCACCAACGCTCAGGCCAGCCACGGACAGCCAGTGTCGCCTTTAACACTTCACAGCAGGTGCCCCGAGTGAGGGTGGTTTGGAATGCGGGTGCCAGGCTCAGCCAAGTGTCACGTGTAAAGGGTCAAATGCTCCCCAACCTCGGCCGACAGGGGCACCCAGGCGGGCACGGGAGGGGACTCCTGCTTTTTGCTCAAGCAGAAAATGATCTCAAAAGCAGCGATGTTTAAATTCACTCGCAATCCAGAAGATGGTCCCTCCCTGGAACTCTGAGTACGGGGCTAGACAGAAAGTGACACGAATCTTCTGATGCCCTCGCTCGGGCCTCCCGGTGGCGTCCAACCTTGTGAGAGAGGCCGGCACCACCGCAAAAGGCGTGAGGAGAAGGGCTGTCTTCAGCCCCAAATCATTAATATTAAGGTACATCAGTATCACATTAGTCGGCAGCGGACCATCAACGACCAAGAACAAAAGCAAAGGAGAAATAAAGCAGTTCCTCTGAAGAGTCCTACTGTGAACGTGTTTATTTCTTGTTTTGCTCAACCCAGGATCTAGGTTGCCCGCTGCCCTCTCGCAAACAAAAGCGCGGCGCTGGCCTGGCAGCGAGGAAGAGCCCCTTTCCAAACCCTCAAGGAAGCGACACCCGGGCATGAATTCAGGGGCCGTGTCATACTGAGCCGGCAGCGCCAATTCGCCGTCCTCTCCCTCCATGAACTCGAGGGAGGACAAGATTTAAAAAGGAAAAAAGGAAGAAAAGTCCAATTCCCCGGGGGGTAATAGTAACACTAGTAAATATTATGTATCTGCCACTTAATACAGGCAATTTATCTATGTCATCTCATTTATTATGGCAACTCAGCGGGATGAATGTTTTAATTCCTGCTTTATTAACAGTATCAAACCCTCACACGGTGTTTATTATGTGCCCGGCACTGTAGTTCTACATCCGCTTACTCTTCACAACCCCAACGCGAGTACGACCATTCCCAATTTGCAGGTGAGAAATCGAGGCAACTCGCCTGATCTGTCCGTGGTCACAGGGCCATGAAGGGCGAAACAGAGATCGGAGCCCAGACTTTGAAATGTTGGCCCCGGGCACTGTACCGCTGGGAGAAACTGAGGTTTATTTGGAACTCCAGAGGAGACACGGAGGAGCCCAGAATGGAACCCAAGTCCTAGAGAGCAGAGAACGTGGTGCATTGTCTCTCCCCCACCTCCCATCCCCCCTCTTTGGGACCTCACCCTCCAGAGAGGCACCAAGGAGAGCCCACCGAGAGGGCGGGCGAGAGCCCTAGGTGTGGGCTGTGTGCGCAAAGGGGATGGGGCCAAGAGCAGTTTGGCCCGGGAGCCTGGAGCTATTTCCTCCGCTGCCGGTCCCCCGTCGTCAGGGCAGCAGTTTGCCTTCTGAGACGCATCCAAGGGACCTCAAGGAGGGGCCTGCTGCCTGGGACTGGGGCGCGATCCTACAGAGCCCGAGATGGGGGCGCAGAGACCCAGCCAGATGGAGAGAAGGGTGCAGCGGGCAGGCCAGGCCAGGTGCGCCCTGCGTGTGAGCAGCCGCCCTTCCCTCTGGGACCAGAACCCGCTCCTCCCACAGGACGCGGGAGTCCCGCGGGCCTGGGGCGCCTTCTGTGGGAACCGGGCACACGCCTCCGGGGGGCGCACGGCCGGCTGCGCTGGTCAGAAGCCCGCATAGCCGCGGACTGGAACCCGAAGTCAGAGTGCAGCCGCGAGGTGGCCGGGTGGAGAAGGTCTGATACTGGCCAGGAGGGGGCGGCTTAGAGACTGGGTCTGCGACAGGCTACCCGCCAGCCTGAGGAGTGGCCTCCCCCTTCCGGAACCCCCCATCTCTGCGAGGTGTAGTCAGCAGTGACCTGCGAGTCTGCACCACGGAGGCCAGGAGCCACCTCTCCCGTTTGTTGGCCTAACCCGAGGGCCAGATCTGTCTGGAGGCTCTGTGCCAGGAGCGGGCGGAGGGGGCTTCGTCTTTTCCTCCTAGCAGGGAATAACTCTCAGTCTCAGGAACCCCGCTTGGAGAAGGCGCTCTGTCCGTACCGCTTAGCACAATGCCCACCCCTCTGGGGGCACACACATGACCGCTCCTTCCCATTTCTTAGGAGGAAGGCACGGAGAGGTTACACCATCTTCCTGGTAGACACAGCCGGGAGGTGCCTGGCACAGATGTGTGGGCAGTCACCCAATGCCAGGCTGCCTGCCTCTCCCGTCCCCACGACCTCTCGGAGCAGGAAGTCACCGGCCCAATGTTTCAGAAAAACACTCAGGATGAAATTTCTGGTCAGGACTGGGAATGGGGAGAGGGAGGAAGATCCTCGCTAGAAAACCCAAAAGAAAGAAGGTCCTCAGGAGGGCTGTGACGTTCTAGCAAGAAAGGAGCTTTGGCCGAAACCGGTTTGGCTCAGTGGATAGAGCGTCGGCCTGCGAACTGGAAGGTCCCAGGTTCGATTCCGGTCAAGGGCATGTACCTTGGTTTCAGGCACATCCCCAGTGGGGGGTGTGCAGGAGGCAGCTGATTGATGATTCTCTTTCATCGATGTTTCTAACTCTCTATCCCTCTCTCTTCCTCTCTGTAAAAAATCAATAAAATATATTTTTTTAAAAAGAAAGAAAAAAAGAAAGGAGCTTTGGATCACCATCGTTTCTCACTCCTGTGAGAAGCGGATTATCCGCGTGCTGCTCGTTTGTCTGGTGCTAAGCGGAGCCCTCTCCCAGCCATGTTGTCCATCTTGGCGGCACAGTTGGAATCGCTTGGGGGGAATTTTTGAAATCCAGATGCCTAGAGCAATTAAATCACAATTTCCAGGGGTAGGACTCAGCCGTGTGTGTGTGTGTGTGTGTGTGTGTGTGTGTGTGTGTGTGTGTGTTTAAGCTCCCCAGGTAATTCCAATGTGCAATCATATGTGAGAAACAGTACTTTTAGGGGAAATTTCTCATTTAATTCTCAGCAACTGCACAAAGTAGATACCATTATGGTGCCCATTTCATAGGTAAGAAAGCTGAGGCTTAACGAGGATCTATAGTCAGTCCCAAGTCAGCTCAGAATCAAAAACAGGTTTCTCTGTTGCCATAGATCAGGTATCCAACCTCTCTAAGCTGAGTTCCTTCTAATTTTAATACCTCTCCCCACACCCCCCAAATTTTACCCCACTGCAGAGACACCCTAAGGTTACAGCAGGCAGAGGCACCCTAAGGTACACCAGGCAGAGACACCCTAAGGTTACAGCAGGCAGGGGCACCCTAAGGTACAGCAGGCAGAGACACCCTAAGGTTACAGCAGGCAGAGGCACCCTAAGGTTACAGCAGGCAGAGGCACCCTAAGGTTACAGCAGGCAGAGACACCCTAAGGTTACAGCAGGCAGAGACACCCTAAGGTACACCAGGCAGAGACACCCTAAGGTTACAGCAGGCAGGGGCACCCTAAGGTACAGCAGGCAGAGACACCCTAAGGTTACAGCAGGCAGAGGCACCCTAAGGTTACAGCAGGCAGAGGCACCCTAAGGTTACAGCAGGCAGAGACACCCTAAGGTTACAGCAGGCAGAGGCACCCTAAGGTACAGCAGGCAGAGGCAGGAAGGCCAAGGACATTTCCCAACCTCAGGCAGAGAACCTCAGACCACCTATGTTCAGGGTCTTGAGTAGAGAGGGAAGCAGAATGGGGGCAAGAACAGCACTGGTTTCCTTAGAAAAAGAAAGGACACCCAATGACCCAGGTCCCAGGTGACGTGTGAGGGTCAAGCCCAGCCCCACGGGCGTGGCATGGATGCTGGGGAGTGGAGTGAAATGAGCACTGAACTAGGAAACCTGACACGGGATTTGAACTCAGAGTGCAGCTGGCGGTGTCACCCTGGGCAAGGCTCTCCGCCCCTGGGCCTCACCTTTTTATTATGTATTTTTATACATATATTATGTATTTTTATTATGTATTTTAGAGAAGAGGGAAGATAAAGAGATAGAGAAGTGTCCTCACATTGTTCGGCTGCCTCCTGCACGCCACCTTCTGGGGATGGAGCCCAAAACCTGGGCATGTGCCCTGACCAGAATGGAACCAGCAACCTCTGTGCATGGAACAACACTCAAACCACTGAGCCACACTGGCCAGGCCTCACTTTTCTCTCTGGTAAAGTGATTGGATGGGATTCTTTCTAAATTTGCTTCCTGGGCACACACTTACGGTTATTCAAGGCTCCCATGTGAAAAAACTCAATTCTGGATTATATTATAATACAAACAATAATCCTTTAGCATTTTCATTATCTCCCACTTGCTTTTCTTGCCTTCTCTGGAAGTAGGAAATGTTACTTGCTTTACTGGTTAGGGAAACTGAGTGAGGCTCAGGGTTATGCTGACTCCTCTGGTGGATTCTACTACTACACATGGAAACCTATCTCCTAGCAGCCCCTCTGTTCATGGCGGTTGGTCACCCCACAGTTGGAGGATCCCAGGGCATTGGGAGAAGTCAGAATCACTTCTGATGACAGAATGGAAAACTGCGCTTGAGGTTTTAAAAGCACCCTAAAGCCGCTGCAGAACTCAGCAGGGTCGGGGCAGGTGTTGTGTTTGGGAGGGAGTGGACGGGCAGAGAACTAGCCTTCTACGTGTCTTGTCTCTCAGCCTCAGTTTTCTCATCTCTAGCCCAAGGGTTACTTCTGATTCCCAGTGGGGCTACAGATTCTTCAATGAATGCCTATATACAGGTTTGAAAAGCCTGAGGGTCAGCTTTGTGGTTTGTTTTCCTGGAGGAGGGCGTAGTGTGCGGGTGCAAAGGGGTTCTCTCCAAAGCGCTTCAGCTCTCTACATATAGGGGCCTGGCACTGACCGTGTCCTAATTTCTGACTGCTCGTTAGAATTACCTGCAGACATTAAAAAATAACCATGTTAAGAACTCATTCATTTTTAAAAAATATATATTTTATTGATATTTTATAGAGAGGAAGGGGGAGAGATAGAGAGCTAGAAACGTCGATGAGAGAGAAACATCGACCAGCTGCCTCTTGCACACCCCCTACCAGGGATGTGCCCGCAACTAATGCACATGCCCTTGACCGGAATCGAACCCGGGACCTTTCAGTCCACAGACCGACGCTCTACCACTGAGCCAAACTGGTTTCGGCAAGAACTCATTCAGACCAATTAAATCAATAGCTGGGATGGTAAAGCTCAGACATGGGTATTTTTTAAGAAGAGGTCATGATTCTAACGTGAAGCCAAGGTGGAAAGCAGTTGCTATCGACGCGTTTAAGGCATCCACAGATGCCTGGAGCTTCAAGAAAACAAGTGCCGTTGGAGATCCAGACTTAAGATTGAAGCCACGTGGCTGCCCAGGAAAAGGGTGCAGAGTCTGAGAGAGCCGAGGACAGAACTTAGGAACGCACACACCCAGAGAAGCGGAAGAAAAGGCTGAGCTGCAGGAACTGGAGGTGCAGGAGACACACCTGCAGGCATGACCTCCTGGCAGCCGAGGGGGAAGAGAACGATGTTGGTGGACAGAGAGGCCAACGATGCCAGTGCCGCCACAGGTGAACTGGAGATTAGGGCTGGAAAGTCCCCGTTGGATTGGACGTCTGAGACGCCCTGGGTGGCCTCAGCAAGAAGAGAAACGCGGCGAGGCCAGGCAGCTGAACTCAGTGAGTGAGGAAGCGAACGCAAGTGAGCCAAGACAGACAGGGCCACTCCTCTCCCCAAGCCAAGGATGCAATTAGGACTGGGACAGATCTCCTCCCCAGAAAATATAAGCTTCTCTTCACCACTCCACTGAAAAAACAAAAATAATTTGGCTGCAATTTTTTAAAAAAATATATGTTCTTCTTGATTTTAGAGAGAGTCAGGGAGAGATAGAAACATCAACGATGAGAGAGAATCATCCATTGACTGCCTCCTGCACGTCCCCTACTGGGGATCGAGGCCGCAACCCGGGAATCAGACCGTGACCGCCTGGCTCATGGGTGGGCACTCAACCACTGAGCCACATGAGCCAGGCCCCGCTGCTGCTTTCGATGCAAGTCGACATGGGCTCTCCCTCACAGGTACACACGTGAACGCGAGCACTGACGGTATGATATGCCAGAGGGAAGCCAAGCCAAAACCCGGAACCAGACCATAAAACCTCCTTAACCATGCTCGCTCCTCCTCGGGAACAGTGCCCAACCCGGGGCAGAACAGTCTGCGGGAGCCAGGTGGCACACTGAGCCAGAGCGGCCGTGACTCCGGGCCACAAGAATCGGCGCGGAGGCTGCCAAGCCGTGCAGGCCCGACTGCTGCCGGACAGGAAGCCGGTGGAGCAGAACGGCCCCCGCTCCTCTCCCAGAATGGTTGACCACCATCGGGCAAGCCGGAGAGCCTACAGTGAGAGAAAACCCACAAAGACACCAAAAGAGAAACAGAAGGAGCCCTGTGTGAGCAGCCCGATGCTGACAAGTACGACCCAGACCCCGAACAGCGGAGAGGAGGCTGGTGTCTCACCTTCACCCGCCGTGGGCAGGGCTGGGACCGGCTGTGCGGCCAGGCGGGAGGGGCGGCAGCAGGTGGGTGGTCCTGTCTCCCTTGCTGCGCCTTCCTGTCTTCAGCCTCCTCTCCGGGAGGCCCTGCCCACTCTCCCTCTTCTACTCTGGCCCAGTCAGGATCCAAGGCGCTGTGGGCACGCTAGGACCCAGCAGGCTTCCAGGCCCGCCGCTACAGAGCTGTGGGGAAAATCTGGACAAGCTCCACCACGCTGTCTCCTCCGGTTGCCACTTGGCTCGCTTTAAAAAGACAAGGCCAAGTCAGAGCAGCAGTTCCCGGTGGGGCTGGGATGGCTGGAAGGGGACAGAAAGGGGTGTTCTCTTTCTTTCTTTTTAAAAAAAAATATATTTTATTGATATTTTTACAGAGAGGAAGGGAGAGAGAGAGAGAGAGAGCTAGAAACGTTGATGAGAGAGAAACACTGACCAGCTGCCTCTTGCACACCCCCTACCGGGGAATGTGCCCGCAACCAAGGTACATGCCCTTGACTGGGATCGAACCCGGGACCTTTCAGTCCGCAGACCGACGCTCTATTCACTGAGCCAAACCGGTTTCGGCGGTGTTCTCTTTCTTGATTTGGGTGCAGGTTAGCAATTGGGGTTATAAAAATTCATTGCGCTTTATGACCTGTGCACTTCTCTGTTTGTATATGGGCCGAGTGATTGTACTTCCATAAAAAAAAAAAGTTGTTGTGTGTGCATTTCAAGGCAATGAGGAGCATGCTCAGTAGCCCACTGTCTCCAGGCCCCAAAATACCACCCTGCTATTTCTCTCTCTCTCTCCCTCTCTCCAGGCCATGGCCTGCAATTTTCCTCTTGCCCTGCAACCACCACCATGCAATTTGCACCTCACTAATTTCCTGGCCAAAGCCTTAACGCTGTCTGGTCCCTGCTCCACCCTCCCTGAAAGCAGCGATCTGATGTCAGTCCTGCCCAGCTGTTTACTGTTTGGGGTTTAGGGGGGGCCATCTGATTGGCCACCTGTGACCAGGGTGATCCTTTTAGAAATTCTGCTTTCAGGAATCACACAAAGGGGTTGACGCTCTGGTGACACAAAATAACTGTGTCACCGCTTCCGCAACACCCATGGTGTGAATGGAACTGAGATCGCTTTGGAGTTGCCCTGAGCAAGAGAGAGATATTACATTTCGTTTAGGTTTGAGGGGGTGTCACTTGGCAGGACCGAGTGAGTGACGCTTTTCCTCTCTAATTTTCTGCTCACTGAAGCGTTAAAGCGACAACCCTAAAGTCGGGAGGAAGCCTGGGCACGGAGCGCTTAATCCCAATCCACACATAAAGAGCTTTTATGAGACCTTCATTCCTTCCCATCTTGCCTTAGATCTCAAATCGTCTTTTGTAGGGGCTTGCCAAAAAACAACTGTAGCTGATTGTGAAGCCCTTTTGCAGGTGGCAATTAAAACAGCTGAGTTCTCCTCCGTAATTAAGGGTTAGGAAGACTATATATAAGTGGTGAGTAAACACCGAAGGTACTTTATTTATGCTTCCTGATTCTGAAGGCAGGGTGGGTTAGTGGAAAAATTCACTTGGGGTTAGGTGTCAGAAGAGCCAGGTTCTGGTACGGATGAGCTATGTGACCTCAGATAACTTCCTCTTCGAGCCTCGGTTTTCTAATCTATAAAAGGAGAGGCCTGGACTAGACAAGGGTTTTTATGCCGTTCAAAATCCTACTCATCAATGGTATTTTTAAATAGCTTAAATATACATTCATCTACCTTCGTTAAATGTGTTTCTTTTTTGTAAGAAAAAAAAATCCCGATCACCTGGAGATGAAGGTTCATTAAGCAAATAATTTAACACATTCAATGCTGGCTGCAGAAGACTAAGTTCTTACCCTGAGGTGTTTGTGAACATTCAAATAGTGTATGTGGCACGTATCTCCTTTGGAAGACAATGATAGTAATGAACATGTAACTCCCTCTGGTCAGAGCATGGACAAGGCACGAACTCCTGACAGTTCTGACCCAAGTTCCTGTCCTGATTCCTCCATAGTATTCTGCTAAAAAGTCACCTCTGTAAAGTTTCAGTCTAACATGTCTTACGAGGGTTTTTGAATGAGTTTAGAAAATTTGCTCAATGCAAAATATATGCAAATTGACATTTGATTCACTATTTTTTAAATTAAACTTTTAATGGGGTGACATTGGTCAAAATGAACATTCAGGTTTCAGGTGTGGGTTTCTGTTACAAGATCTGTGTACTGCACCGTGTGTTCACTTCCCAAAGCCAAATCTCCTGTTGCCATATATTAGGAACCTCTCCTCCCCACATCCCCTTAGTTCACTATTGACCTTAAATTGCTCAAGATCTATTTGGCCATTTTCTGTGTATACACACACACACACACACACACACACACACACACACACACACACTTGTATTCATTCACATTGGATATATACATTTGTCTGTGCTTTTTATTTATTTATTTATTTTTTAAAAAAGCTCCCTACTTAAGAATTACAAGCACATTTTTATTGTTAGGTGCTTGCACACCTGAACATAAACACACACTCTGTGCATCCCTCAGACTGTGGAGCTGGCACCTGTGGCACGGGTCCCCTGCCAGACCTGTCTCCACTAGCTCCCGCTCCAGGAAGCAGCACACTGGCAGGTTCCCCTGCCAGAAATGGCCACATGATTTGTGGGGCCCAGCGCAACATTGAAATGCAGGTCGCTTTGTGTAAAAGTTATTTAAAATGTCAAGATGTCCACAGCAGAGCACTAAATCAGGCGTGGGGACCTTCTAATATTGCACACCCACAAAAGCAGCCCCGCCCTCTGCGTTGCCTTTCTGTGCTGCTGGGCAAAGGACTCTCTGTCCTGGCAGCCCCCAGGGCACCATCTCACCCTCACTGCCACGGGCTCAGGCTCACCCTCACTGCCACGGGCTCAGGCTCACCCTCACTGCCACGGGCTCAGGCTCACCCTCACTGCCACGGGCTCAGGCTCACCCTCACTGCCACGGGCTCAGGCTCCCACCGGCCCTGCCTCTGCAGGCCAACAAGCATGGAAGACTGGGAGAGGATGGCAGAGCAGGGTGCACTAAGGTGGCTCCTCTTCAGTATCAGGGATGTCAGCAAGGTCTGTCCGATACCACATCACCCAGGCCCTCACTTACACAAGATAATTAGAGGCTTCAGGGATGGGTGGCAGGGAGTGGGGAGGGATGGGCGTTCAGGTTTCAGGCATCAGACCTTCCTCTCGATCCTCCTTGGCCTGGATTCTGAGCTCCTCATCGAGGCCCTCCTTGGCTTGCAGGCAGCAGGGGCCAACCGCAGATCTGCCACTCACCTGACAAACAGAAGGGCTATTTATCTCCTCAGGGTCCAGCTTGTAGACACTGACGGCCCCTTGCTTTACAGGTAGAAAACTGAGGCCCAGAGACGTGCCATGCTTCCCCCAAAACTGCAGAACCGGGTAAAGCCAACGCCGGGGCCAAAGCCCAGGCTCGAATGCCAGTGCAGGCACTTCTCGCTCACACATGGACCATCACAGCGAGATTGAAAAGTCCTCTGGGAATGTAGCCCGTTCATAATGAGGCGCATGCTCTAAAAGGTTCCAGCGAAATCCTCTATTTGCATTCTTCCCGTTGAACTTGAGGAAGGAGGGCCTAGGTGTGAAGCTGCAGTCGCCTCGGCCTGTCTTCAAGGCGCCGGACTCCTCTCTTGGGCCCTGGTCGCCACGGGCAGCATCTTCTCTCCCCACGCTCTCCGCCCTCAAGCGCTCCAAGCTGCCGCCTCCCTCTTCACCGGCTTTGAGCGGTTGAGGCTTCTGGTGTGAATGGGTTCCAGGCACTGAACACGGTGGTTCCCAGCTGGGGGAGGTGGGGACCCTGGAGCTCTCTGGAGAGTAGTCCTGAGAGCGGGAGGAGAAGAGGGAAGGAGAAAACAGGAAAGAAAACCCCCTTCTTCGGATCCAGGAGGCACATGCTCAGAGAATCAAGAATCCCAGATCTAGAAGGGATGGCAGATGGCCACCTCACTCTTTAAAAAAAAAAAATTAAAAAAATATATATATATGATTGATTTTTTTACAAAGAGGAAGAGAGAAAGGGATAGAGAGTTAGAAACATCGATGAAAGAGTCATCGATCAGCTGCCTCCTGCACACCCCCCACTAGGGACACGCCTGCAACCAACGTACATGCTCTTGACTGGAATCGAACCTGGGACCCTTCAGTCCTCAGACCAACGCTCTACCACTGAGCCAAACCGGTTTCGGCACCACCTCACTCTTAATGACATTCAACCCAGAGCAGGCAGGTGACATGCTTGGATCACAGGCTAAAAGTCATGGCTTCTAATTTCCAGCCCAGCCTCGCCCCACTTTGCCATTCTGTCAATGGTCCATCCACTCTTTTACTTTAAAATCTTTATCTTGGAGATTTTTAATCCTTCCAATGTATCTTTATTAAGCAAGTGCCCCCCAAAACAAACAAACACAAACCACCAAAAACTGCTATAACCTATGTCGCAAGGGTGAGCTGCTGCCAGCGCTCTGGCTGGTGGAGATCCTTACCAGCGGGCTCCGAAGACCACTAGCATCTTCTAGGGCCTGGCTGCCTCCTGCAGGCAGGCTCTGCCCCGAGGCTCCAGCTGAGCTGGGACAGTTCCACGGGTCAGCTTCCTTGTTCTTAGCCTACCCGCGCTCCCCTCCCATCACTCCTGTATCCTGGCAGGTTTGAGGTTAGCTCCATGGGTGTTTAGTGATTTTCCACATCACACCCCTACCCCCACCCCCGTTACCCACTCCCCCGTGCCTCCAGTGTGATTTCTCCTCCAACTGCCGAGTGTCCGAGTGATGAGGGCCGCCGGCCCCCGGAACGCGCGCTCTCGGTCAGGCAGGAGAGGTGTCCGTGTGCAGAGCCGGCCGAGCGGGGCGGAGCATGTGCCTGGGAGCCAGCCTCGGCTCTCTCCCGGACAATGGGACTTTTATTTCTGGCCTGGCTCAGCTGGCAGTCTCTCTCCCACTCTCTGTCTTGGCCGGGCTTTGGTTTAAGGTTACCCTTCCAGGATTAGGTTGGTGTTTTCTTTCCCGTGCCACCAGGGAAGTTTCTGTTTCCGAGGCGGACTGTACACAGACAGGTCAGTGAGTCACAGGCATGGCGGCTCACAGGCCTGGCCAAGTCACCCAGGCACACGCGGGCCAACCCAACTTGCTTCTTGCCATGTGGAAAGGCACGCTGCAGCGCAGGCTAACTTTGAAATTATTGTTGTATATTTGGTACATACTATTATAACCAACCCCCCACAGGTTTTCATGGAAAATCCTAGAAAAAGAACTGCTGGGGCCCGGAGGGGTGTCTGCATAAGCAGCCTTGGCTCTTTGCTCCTCATTTTTATGCCTTCAGTCCCCATGAAGTCTGGCCATCCCGGACACCCACATCTCCCCCGTTTTCTGAAACTCAATGAAAAATCAAATGAAAGGACAACAAGAAGTTTTTGGTTCCTTTTAACCCGGCTGAGATAGGCCAGCACTTTTTATTTATTTTTATTTTATTTTTAAAAAATCTATCTTATTGATATTTCACAGAGAGGAAGGGAGAGAGATAGAGAGCCAGAAACGTAGATGAGAGAGAAACATTGACCAGCTGCCTCCCGCACACCCCCTACCGGGGATGCGCCCGCAACCAATGTACATGCCCCCCACCGGAATCGAACCCGGGACCTTTCAGTCTGCAGACCGACGCTCTACCACTGAGCCAAACCGGTTTCGGCAGGCCAGCACTTTTTAAGAAGACATACTGGAAACGTGGGGAGGGGAGGCTGGGAACACAGCTTTCTGTGAAATCGGTTAGGAAGGCCCGTCAGGAAGCCCCAAGGCCTCCGAGACCCTGTCCCCGTGGGGCTGGCACAGCCTTGCCCCGGGCGTGCCCGTGGGGACGTGGCTGGCCTTTTTACTTTCTAATTGGGGAAGCTGTGCCCCATAAACACCCCCAGCTCAGCTAGGAGACCTCAGCTTCCACACAGGGGAGTCCTGTAGGAGCTTGCCCCCTTGCCGGCGTGCAGTCTGGTGTTAATTTAACCACACACATAGCTCTCCCTAAGAGTGAGCACATTGAGAACAAGGGGTGGCTTCTCTCAGTGTACCATTGTTTTATATGGGACTTCATCTCCTTTTTTCTTTCTTCTCTTTACGACGAACGTAACACCTACTTATAGGGAGGGCACAAAGTCAACCAAACACAAGAAAATGCATTCTTCTTACCCCTTTTCCCCAAACCATCCTCCCGGGAATAGCCAGGGCTAACAGTTTGGTGTTTATCTGTCAGATCACAGACACTGTCAATGACCCAAAGAAATACTCCAGGGACAAGCTCTTGCTTTTGATGTGTTTTTTTCCCCCCGGCTTTTGTTTTAAAACTTTATTAAGAGAAATTTTCATACAATAAGATACGCCCGTTTTGAGTGTGCGGCTTGATGGGTTTTTGGTGAATGTGCGCACACCCTCATTACCGCCACCACGCTCGTGACATGGAACATTTCCAGTAAGTCTGCTGTGCTCCTCTGGTGGCACCCGCCCACCCAGGCCAGCACCCACCGCTCTGCCCTCTCGTTACAGATTAATTCTGCTGTTTCTAGAATTTCACATACTCTTTTTAAAAAAAATATATTTAATTGATTTCTTACAGAGAGGAATTGAGAGGGATAGAGAGTTAGAAACATCGATGAGAGAGAATCATCGATCAGCTGCCTCTTGCACACCTCCTATTGGGGATGTGCCCACAACCAAGGTATGTGCCCTTGACCGGAATTGAACCTGGGACCTTTCAGTCCCCAGGCCGACGCTCTATCCATTGAACCAAACCGGTTTCGGCTCACATACTCTTTTGTATCTTTCTCTCTCTCTCTCTCTCTCTCTCTCTCTCTCTCTCTCTCTCTCTCTCTCTCTCTCTTTCTTTCATTCTTTCTTTCTTTTTTGCAATAGTGTTTTAGAGGCTCATTCATGTTGTAGTGTGTGCATCAATAGTTTGTCCTTTTCTTTCTTTAACATTTTTAGAATGATTTCAGAGAGAGGAAGGGAAAGGGAGAGCGATAGAAACCTCAATGATGAGAGAGAATTATCGATCAGCTGCTTCCTGTATGCCCCCTACTAGGAATTGAGCCAGCAACCCAGGCATGTGCCCTGACCTGGAATTGAATCATGACCGCCTAATTCAGAGGTCGGTGCTGCTGCCCTGCTGAGCCACACCAGCAGGGTATCGGCCTGTCCTTTGCTATCGCTGAGTAATATTCCCTCGCATGCATGTAACATTTCTCATCCTCTCATCTGTTGCTGGACATTTGAGTTGTTTCCAGTTTTTGGACTATTATAAATGGCCGCAAAAGCTGTTACATTATTGTTTCTAATCATGAAGAGAGAAAGAGAAAAAAAAATCTAAATTTAGCTTAGGCCTATATATTTCAGAACTTAGTAATCACCGGGCATATTTCCAAGGCAAATATCTCTATGGGAGCAAAAGTACAGATGAGCTATCTTAATCATGATTATAATGATGAAAATTGTTAGCATTACACTTCCAATTGGCTAGACACAATTTTCAATGGGATCGCTGGCAGTGACTTGACCCTGTTTAGAAATTCTGTAAATGCCAAGCTCTTACTATGTTCTTTCTCAACTTCCAAATAATTTAGGGACATGAACTAGTATATCTCAAGGATAAAGTGTCACTGTTTCACAATACCGTAGTAGTCGAGTCCTTTTTCTAAAAGAAATGGCTTTCACAAAATTTTGTACTACTGTGGTCGGAAGATGAGAAACAGCAGATTCACAAGGCCACCTGCCCTTGCTTTGGCCTACCACAGGCAACTCAGTACCTGCTTTTCAAGTGTAGGTTTTGTAAGACGCCTGCAAATACATTTTCTTTCTTGGCTGCTATGTTAACCCTTCAAGCAGTATGGAAGTAGGACCCTAAGAACTCCCTTATTGGAGGAGAGCTCACTGAATAGCAGCACCCACGGGCCCCCTCCGTGTGCTCCTGCGAGCAACAGCGTCCCAGTCAAATCCCGTGGTCAAAGTCTGTTTCCTCATGACTGTTTCAGTCAGAGTAAAGGTTTATTGATTACTCCCCTCAGCATCAATCTTGATTGGCTAGAGATAAAAGGAATTATTCATTCCATTAAATTGATTATTAAAACATGTCAAGACTTTTTATAAGCTAAAAGAGAGAAAAGGGAAGCAAAGAGCTATGAAAGGACTAGGGTGCAGCCATTTGCAAGATAGTGACAAGGGACACAGAGCCTACGGAACTGGCTGCCTTGGGAAGCTAGTTACCGGTAATTCTCTTTGGTTTCTGTGTGAGCTGCCTGATCAAAGCCACATGGGTTACTGACACTCAGTAGAGAGTTAATGTAGGCAATGTTCTCTTGGTCCTGCAGCCAAAGTCTGTCTGTCCTCTGACTCTGCCCTCCTTGCAGAGATCTGGCCTCCCTGGCAGAGTCCCGTGGCACCTAAGTCAGCCCATGAAGGAACTGCCTGGGTGACTTCCCAGCCTCACTTCCTCCTCCATGGTCTACAAGGAGGGCACAGGCTGGCTCCACTGGAACCCGGAAGACATGAGGGACCCTGCTAATAGTTTTGCCCATGAAACGTTGACCTGTGTGCCTGCTCACACAGATCATTGGATTCCTGATTTAGGTCAAGTTTTAGGAAATTTAATAAGAACTATTCCCAGGGACCCCTCGAAGACAAGTCTGCTGTATATATACATCTATTAATTCAAGAGAGCCATTAAAAAGGACCTTGAAAAAATATATAAAGTAGATAGCACCGCAACATGGTTTGTGTTACTCCGCTGACTTCATGAGGTTAATTTGGATGATGGAAGACATGCCACCCCAAAACCAAAATCATCTAGTGAAGTGGTAGAATAAACCTACACATTCAAGCCATGACGTCCATGCCTCTAGCCAGGAATGCAATTTTCCCCTCTTTCAAATTATTCATTTCCTTTTTAATAGGTCACGTCTCATTTACCTTGATTTAGCATCAGACCAAGAACATTTATGTATTTGGAGTGGGAGAGAAAAAAAAGGAAAAAGAACAGGAGAGAACTTTATGTGAAATATGGTGACCCGGTCCTTAAACTCCACATCCACACAGGTCAAGACTTGTACCATGTCTTTGATTCTTTTTCTATTGTGGAAAGAGTATAGGGCCCCCCCTATGTTTATATACCTGAAAGAATAATGAGAAGCATGCTTGAAAATACTGTTTGATGAATAACGCTTTAGCGCGTGTCACTGTGAGGAAGTACCATAACGCGTATTTCACCACAAAACCAAGGAGAATATTTAAAAAGAAAACCCCACTGTAATGTGAAAAATAGACCAGTCCCTACATCTGTCTACGGGATGAATAAATCACTAAACAAATATCTTAATGGCCTTAAAATATAATGAAAAGGGACAATTCCCTACCGTGGTTGGCTTGAGTCTTCATTAGAAGGTTTATTTTCTTTGAGCGTATAGATTGTTATATGTCTACAATTGCAATTATGATAAATTTACAGGGAGAATATCACATGACTACCTCATGTTAAATGGGCATTTCACACATGATAAGGAATAGAAATAAAGCACTGAGATGAGGAATAGGCTGTAATGGCCAACCTTGATGAAGGAAATGCCACAATCTGAGGTTCCAATTCTGACAGGAACTTTAGGTAACTTTAAAAAATTCATCTAGAACCCTAACTGCTTTCCACTACACTACCCTTGGTGGTATACTATATCTCATTATTTTACTTCCTGTTGTACTTACAAGCTTGTAAAGTGAGCAGAGCTTACTATACCTGTTGAATAAACAAATATTGGACCGAATGTAGTTCTTCAGACTCTACTTTTATATAGCACTCCTTATTTTATTTTATTTTAAATTACCACAGGCCTGGCTAGAGATCATTTAATGAAAAGTAAGGAAATTATTATGATCTGCAGACATGAAGAACTTTTTTAAATTAAAAAGAACATTTTTTTCTGATTAAATTTCTTATTAGAAAAATTTTTAATGTAAGCAAAAAAAAGTATCATGCTGTACACATTGCTTGTCAGTTTGCTTTTCTCTTAGGTTCATGTGATAGACCAGGTTCCAGACTGGCGTTCAAAGAAAGGCCATTCATGAACCCACGGGACAAACTTTTCCTGAGCCTCCACAGTGGGCCTGGCCTGCTCTGGGCGCGGCGCACACAGCCATGAGTCCCTGCCTGTGGCTGACCTCCCTGGATTAGGACTCAGCGTCTCACTGGAATGTTTGTCATCTACCTCTTCAAACTTGGGGAACACACACTTTAGTTACTAGAAGAAGCATCTGATTGCAGCCTTTCTTGGAGTACTATGCACTAAGTTATAAAATTACCTGAATTAAATGTATTAGCTAATAGGACTTGATTACATACATATTCTGTATAATTTCATTGACACCAGAATACATTTACCTTTGAGTTTAGAGTATATTTTGTCTTCCTGTTGTTTCATTTGGGGATCCTTGACATGCAATACAGTGTAGCGATAGTTCTTTAATGTCCAGCATGTCTAGCAAGGGGGTTAGGAATCTCCCTCGTTACCACCAAGTTATGCCTATATCATACCAACAATCCCAAGAGAGAACATTTCTGGGGAGGAAGCAAGCCTGTTCTCATACACTGAGAGAAACTGCTATTATGGCTTACATAAGATTCTGGGGTGGAAATATTCAAGCATAGTGTTTTAGAGAGAAAAGATAAATGCATTCTAAATTTTCTTTTCATGTGTTTCTATGACTAGAGGGAACAACATGTATGCTAATAGCATGTAGTACAGTTAAATCCTTGATTGTCAAGAATCTAGCCGGTAAGGTACAGTGGTTAGAGAGCCAGCCCACACACTGAGGGTCACGGGTTCTATTCCTGGTCAAGGGCACATCCCTGGGTTGCAGTTTCAATCCCTGGCCCTGGTCAGGGTGCCTGCGAAAGACAGCCAATATACGTGTCTCTTCCACAACATCAATGTTTCTTAACCCACCCACCCCACCCCACCTCTTTTGCTCCCTTCTACTCTCTAAAAAAAAGCAATGGAAAAATATCCATCCGCAGGTGAGGATTAACAAGAACAAACAAAAAAAAAGAGTCCAACCTCCTGGAACCCTGGAGTCAGCATCAGTTCACTGCCTCAGACTCTAGTTACAGGGCTGGGCAAACTACGGCCCGCGGGCCGGATCCGGTGAATAAAACTATTGAATTAAAAACAAAAACAACCGTACCCTTTTATGTAATGATGTTTGCTTTCAATTTATATTAGTTCACACAAACACTCCATCCATGCTTTTGTCCCGGCCCTCCGGTCCAGTTTAAGAACCCATTGTGGCCCTCGAGTCAAAAAGTTTGCCCACCCCTGCGTCTACTAGCTTCCTCTGAGGGGTAAATGCAAACCATTTCTTAATGCTCTCCCCCTCCCACACACCTGATTGGTTATGAGAAGAGGCCGAGCCTCGGGCCCTCTCTGGGGGCTGTTGGTTGGCTAATCCGTCCTCCAGGTCTCTCGTGGGCACCCAGAGTCAACCAGCTCTACACAGAGGTCCCATTGAGGCTCAGCTCTGGCTAGCTTGCTGGCCTTGTTGGGGTGACATTTAAACTGCCTGCTGACCTTGTGTGGCCCTCTGTAGACTGTGTGGGCATTTGTGTGGGCCCCGTGGGAACACCTCTGCCCAATCCTCCACCTTGGACAAGAACTTTCTGGGCCCTGGCAGTGGAAATGAACTGCCCGGAGGACAAAGAGGCATTTGCTGGGGCCTGTAAAGGAACGCCTCCTGGGAGACAGGGCAGTTTCTCAGCCCCGCGGGGCTGGGCTGAGGTCGGGAGAGCAGCCTGCGGGACGGGGCAGGGACTCTGTGTTGGGAAGAGGCATTCCACTGTGGGCCCGTGTGTCCCTGCATGTCCCTGCATGTCCTTGCTGAGCGTGCCACACTGCAAGGCTAACGGTCCTCTGACCCTGAGCTGTTTCTGTAGCTATAACTAGCCATGAAACATTCAGGCAGGTGACGGTGACCATAGCGGACCTCTCTACTGTCCTCTGCTCACCGGCGGAGGGGAGTGGCTTGGTTCCTACTTCATGGAAAGGGTGCTGGTCTCCTGGCCCTGGGCTCCTTAGCTGAAGCACAACCCACAGTGTGCACAGCTGTCACCGGGCCCCTCACAGCTCCCATAGGACTCAGGGACGGGCATTGCTCCAAGAGGGCAGCTCCGTGTGGGAGTTCCTGGCCGTTTGCTGTGTTATGACTAGCAGCTGACTTGAGTCTCCCTGTCTACTTGCAGTGCTTATGCAGCTGTGGCGAGCCAGCCTGCTTGGTTGCTGTATTTGCTTCCTATTGCTGCTGAAACAAATGAGCACAAATACAGTGGCTTGAACAACACACAAGTATTATCTTTTTTTTTTAAGTTCAAATGTGTGGAAAATGTCATTTCTTAAAGTATCTAGTATTTGCATTGCTCTTTAACCATGAACCACAATGTGTTGGGTGGTTTGTGAATGACTGACATCAATGCCCTGGCCACATAAGCCCACACTTCTTTAGGTGGAGAGCACTGATGGGCAGTCCCTTCTACAACTGTGGATGCATTCAGTGCCCCGGTTGGGGGGGGGGGTGCTCCGAAAGAAGTCCTCAGGACTCTGTTTCCTTTCCTTGGAGATAGAAGTGGGAAGAGAGAATGTAATTACAAAAAGTTGGTCACTGACTCTAAAAATGACTCAAATTACTGACAGCTTAAAGTAATCAACCCTATGAAAGCCATAATTATCCCAATATTGTAAAGGTTTGGGGTTTGAAAAAAAAAAAAAGTTCTTCCAATCTGTGTTTCTGTCTGGATCTCTCTGGTTACATAACTAGAAAAGCCAATGAATCACAGATGGCTCTGCGACGTGTTTGCTTTGAAGTCAGTTCAACTTGATTTATCTGGTCCGTGGTTTGAGGCTGGGGTGGAAGAATCCAGCGACACAACAGTGTCCGGGCCCCAAATGAGCGACAGAGCATCTGACCCCTGGGCACCGTGTGTGAGAAGAAGAGCATCTGCCCTTCTGGGGTGTTGACGCTGGTCCTGGCTCCCTGGCGGAGAGGGCGGAGGGTGTGGCTTCCTGGACTGCGGGCTGGGGGGCTGGGGGCTGGCTGAGGCTGCTACTCATGCCCAGAGGTGTGACTCTGTGGCCCTAAGCCCGAAGTGGGTTTGTCCTGGCTGGTCCTTTCCAACCAGGGAGGCATCAGACCACTCTTAGCTGGGCCAAGTCAAGTAGGGCCTCTGGTTCCAGCCCCCATTGTGGGTCTCCGTGTTTACAGATTGTTGTTCGTTTCCTTTCCTTTCAGGTGGTTCATTATATCATGTCTCCACTTTTCTGAAAGGAATAGTGGTAATTGACTCAAGAAGTTGAAGTGCCAAATATTTGTGAATGGCGGTATAAGGTGACCATGGGAGGCAGCCAAAGTGAGAGGATGTTATTGAACACCGAAGAACAATGAAGACCGGCACCGGGAAGGCCTCAGAAGCCATCTAGTTCAGGAGCTGCAGACCCAGCAGGTTGCCTAAAGGCATGGAGCAGAGGGGCTGTGGATTGCAGAATGCACACCCCTCCTGATGGCAGACTAAATAACAAATCATAGTCATCATTTATAGGCGAAAGAAAACACAATTGCAGGTTGGATTTGGCCCAAAGGGCAGCAATTTCGACATTCTTGTGTGATCCTGCCCCTTCAATGTACAGATGATAGATAGGTCCAGGGAGATGACCCATTCCATCAGTGACCAGCTGAGCTGAGAATCCAGGTCTTCTGTTCCCTGGACAGGGATCATCTGATCTGGATCTCTGCTGAGAAACTGACTTGGTGGCAGCCCCTGGTCCCCCACAGGGGCCATGATAACAGTTTGACCACAAAGAAAGCACCTCATCAACCCCGCAACTTGTTTCGGGAAATGGCTAGCCTCAAAAAAACCTCCACCTAACATGAAACAATCTTCATTTGACATATCCCCTTGCAGCCAATAAAAAACTACCACGTGTGCCCAAAGACCAATTAGAAAGTCTCCCTGCTTCTAAAACTCCCACCTTAACAGAATGCTTGCTCTTCAGTGTCTCAGTATTTACTCTTTTTTGCCTCAGGAAGTCACTGTACTTTCTAATATCATGAAAAAAAGTGACCTGCAAAAGCATTTACAGCCTACGTTCATTTGGTCCCTGATAGATTAATTAAAGAAGGTAGCTGAGACTGGGAGACCAGGACACAGGCTTTTATTGGGGATGGGTACCCCCCGCCGGCTGCTTCCAGAGGGAGAGAGTGGAAGAGACTGGAAGAGGCTGTAAAACACCCGGGGGTCTACTTTTAAGGGGAAGATAGGGGGTTAGGGTACTCAGCACAGGCTGATTGGTGATTAGGGACTTAGGGGCTTAGGAATGGGGGGCTTAGGGTACTTGGCAGGTGCTGATTGGTGGTTCAGAGTTCAGGTGTGTCTGGCCACAGGTGGGGTTTGCGTCTGTCAATCAACTGGGGGAAGGGAGGATCTATCAGTCCCAGACTTAGTTTTGCTTTTGTCACTGCCATAATCGGTGCTCTGCCACTAGCAAACTTGAACTTTCCAAAGCTTATAGCGTGTGTGTGTGTGTGTGTGTGTGTGTGTGTGTGTGTGATGGAGGGAAGTGATAACAACTTCTTGCTTTGTGTTTCGTTTTGCTTGTTTAGTTTTGTGTAGAGTAGTTCAGAGAACTGCTTTGGGCGATCACTCATAGTTAGGCCTTTGCTTTCAAAGACCCAGGCCCAGGAAGGGAATTTGGCTGATAGCCTAGAGGAAGAGGGGGGAATAGAGGTTGTGAGCTTGAGGGTAAAAGAAGAGCCCCCCACATGGTCTTCCAAGATTTGGAAAGGGTATGTACAAACAACATTCCAGGAGTGCCAGAAGCCTGAGCCCGCCCTCACACAGGGACCCGAGGCAGCAGAGTCAGGGTGCTCAGAGCCTGTGGAGAGGGACCCTGGCCCCTGCGGCTCTGGGACCCTCCCTGATGGTGCCCGAGGCCAAGCCTGGCGAGGAGGGAAGGCCACGCTGGGAGCCACCCTCCTTTAGGAGCCACCCTCCTTTAGACAGAGCCGTGACTGCTGGATGAGAACAAACCCTATTGCCCTGGGAGCCAAGGCTCCTTACATGAGGGGATGTAGAGCCCCAAGAACTGGTCCTGAGGTTCTCACCATCTGGGAGTGGGTGTGTCCCAGATTTATTTTGATTTAGAAGAATAAATGTGACATTTCTTAACATTTGGATGTCACATTTATTTCAGCTCTTTTTCAATTTTCCCCATCATGTTCAAGCTTCAGGATCCCACCCGGGTATGACTGATTAATCAAGAGTGTATAGAAAGGGGCTTGAAATCCACACTGACCAACCCAGCCATTTCCCATCCCCTGTTCCCCTCACAAGAAGTAGCTCGTGTATAAGGGCTGCCACAGCCGCGTGGGGCCCATTTCGCACACCAGCCTCCTCCTAAGTAGGAGCCAGACCTTTTCCGGTTCTCCTGCCCCATCCTGTAGTGGTCAGCCTAGAGCCCAACATCTGGAGGATGATCCCAGCAGCTGGGATTGGATCAGAGCCTTGATGTTAGAGCAACAGAGTCAGAAATTGCCTGGAACCTCTCAACAGGTGCCAGGCAAGAGGTGCCCAGGAAGTTGGAAGCTTTCTATCTATTCTTGGCGTGCCAGACCCTCAGCTGGCTCGGCGAGAGAGGACTGCTGTAGAGTCCATGAGACTTGGATTTTGAATTATTTAACCTTGGATGAATTCCTTGGGTAAATTACTTAGCCTCCCTTAACCTCGTTTTCTGGCTTTTAAAATGGGAAAGAGAGCGATTACATTAAGGAATTTCTAAGAGAATTAAATGATATAACTTATGTAAAGCCCTTCGCTCAATCATCGCTGGCCTCTGTACCCTCCATCCCCACTCCTGGCCTCCTTCCTTTCATTCCTCGGGGATAAGACCAGCATCCATGTAGAAGCACTTCCAGGCAGAGGAAAGTAAGCACTAGAAATCATTATTAAAGGAAAGAAAACAGCCTGGACACTGATCCAGGCTGACTCTCAGACTTGTAAAACACACACACACACACAGAGAGAGAGAGAGAGAGAGAGAGAGAGAGAGAGAGAGAGAGAGAAATGCACAAATGACTTTGGATAAGAAATATAGTCCATTGGGGATAATACTTTGTGTCCCTTTGCACCTGCCACTGAGAGCCCTGGCCCCTGCTTTCCCTACCTGAAGCCACCTAGTTGAATGCAGGCTCACAGGCTCACATGGGGCTGGGTAGCAGGATGGTTACGATCACAGACCTAGTTTAGATCCTCATCCGCCATTTATTAGCTTGTGACCACGGACATGTCACATACCCTATCTGAGTGTATTCTGTCTCTTGTAAAATAAACTGTGTGACACCACAGGGTTGGAGCCTCACTACCAACTGGTTGGGATAAAAGTTCTGGCTCCCTCTTTGGCCTTCTCTGACTCCACTGCAGTCAGGGCATGCGGTGCCTTATCACAATCTTGGGAAGGCGGTGGCTAGATCTTTGTTGGCATGGGTGGGTTTTGCCTGGAGTAGACTGATTATTATCTAAGTTTTCTGTTTTTCTAGGATGTATCTTTCCTAGCCCTCTGGCTAGAAAGGCTCTTGTTGTATGTGTGTGTTTTTTCCTAATATCTATAGCCATTGGTGTTTCCTATGTGCCAGCTTCTTTAACTCCAAGTCTAAGATTTATGAGATAACAAGAAAGCCAGGGAAATCTCCTTAATGTCATTCCTTGGATCTTCTTGTCCCTAGATGGTCTGCCATCTTTCCTCCATGTTTCAGTCTTCTTATGATGGTTTTATTCATAATGCCCAGGGTTTTTTTGGTGGTATTTAGAGGAAGAAATAGGGGGAAATGTGTCTATTCTACCTTCCTTGTGGTTGAAGCCACTCACTCTTCATTTTAAAGTAAGTAGTATAACTAAAAATTTCATTGCAAGGGTTGGAAAATCCTACTGCTAAGAAACAGTCATGATTTTATAGGAACCCATAAAAGCTGATGTTTGGGGGCCAAGACTAACTTCTCTAATAAAGAGAGACTTTATGTAAGTTTTCACTCAATGTTATTGTTTTCTTTGGGGGACCCCTTCGGACCTGTGATAGCTATGACATGTCATAAGAAGAATATTAAAAGTGCCAGGCTGTCACTGTGCTTTAAAGGATCTGATGATAAGTGTAAGGGGTTTTATTACATTTAGTAGCACTTGGAGGTTTTAGGAGGATCCGATTGCCTGGTTGGTTTGAGTGAGAAGGTACGTTATTCTAGGCCAAGGGTTCCATTACATCTGAGCGGTCTGCTTAGACTCCCCAACCAATTACATCACCGATACATTGTGTGTCAGGAATACAGGCGGCAAGTCTCAAAAGGTGAGAGAAAATTCCCTAGGTTACCTCCACATGGAACTGCTTACCAGTACCCTGGGTTCAGGTCAGACATGAGCAGGCTGCCTGGATAACTTAATGAGCCCCCAAGTAAAGTGTACGTTCTGTGAAGGGAAAGTGGTGATCAGGAGAGTCGGTTAACATTCTGGGGTTCCAAAAGAAATTTCAGAAAGGATCCTATTACTTCTAGTAAGCTACAGATTAAACCATCTCTTTAGAAAAGCACCTTAAAAATGCACACTGCGTGACTGGCTGGGGTGGGATTCAGACGTGGGTGATGAAGACACAGGAGTCACACTGGAGCAGTGCACATGTTGCAGGCGTTGAAATATTTAGCTAGTGGTGTTTGGGGCCAAGCACACTGCTGTCTGAAGCAATGGGTGGGAGTCTTGGAATGGGGGGAGGGAAGGACAATGAAAACGCAACCCATGTGTTCCCTGCAGGAGTGGATAGCAACTCTCCTTGACACCATCAATTTTCTTTCCCAAACAGTCCTGGCAGAGCCTCGTAGTATCAACCAGATATTCCCAGAGAGTGCCCACAGACCCTTAGAGATCACTGTTTTCTTATGTATATTACCAGCAAAAATTTCACTATTCAGAAAGAAAGGAATTCAATGCTGTTCAGTCTCAGAGTACTTGACTCTGATTTTATTCCATACGGCTCTATTTTTCCACATCTTATGTAATGTTACATCTTGGAAATGCATGAAACATAAGTTCCAAATTCCCACAGACTGCTCTACTATGGCATATAGAATGGACCTAAAGATATGCATGCTAAGCAGGGAGTGTTGCTAATATAAAACCCTTCCTTCAAAATCTAATGATTAGCTCCCTGGCTAGGACCATGCAGTCAGACCAAATGAGAACATTGACAGTCCCAGATTCAAAAAGCAGGACGACATCTAGAAGTAACATTTGTAGCCGAAACCGGTTTGGCTCAGTGGTAGAGCGTCGGTCTGCGGACTGAAAGGTCCCGGGTTCGATTCTGGTCAAGGGCATGTACATTGGTTGCGGGCACATCCCCGGTAGGGGGTGTGCAAGAGGCAGCTGGTCGATGTTTCTCTCTCATCGACGTTTCTAGCTCTCTATCTCTCTCCCTTTCTCTCTGTAAAATATCAATAAAATATATTTTTAAAAAAAAAGAAGTAACATTTGTAAAACTGGACTTATTTTTTCCTTTAGCCTCTTCAGAGGAAATCTAGTGTTCTTCACATTTTAGAAGAGAATGTGAAAACACTGCAGTATTAAAATACCGTCCACTCTCAAAGAGTCAGACCCAATGTGACCAATGATATGAGCAGGAAGCATCTAGTAAGACCAAGAGGAAAGGAACAGTCAATCAGTGAACAATAGCTATGTGCTGTTTTCATAGCAAAGTGCTAGGAACTGTAGGAAGCGACAAAAATGAACCAGATGGTACTCTGTGCCCAGTAAGTCAGCTTCTCTAAGCCACTAAGATTAACTAGTCCCTCCATACCTTAAAACATGGGCACTGCTTGCCAAAGGTTGAAGGCTAAAGTGATGGGGAAAGCACAGCCCTGGAGCCAGGAACACTGGGTTTGAATCCAGTTCCATGACTTACTAGCTGCCTTCTTACAACCTCCATTTAATTATCTATGAAAAGGATACTTACTTAGCATTTGCAATGCATAAGTAAAGCATAGTATCAAGACCAGTATATGGGAAATGCTTAATAACTATTATTTCCATTCCTCCACTCCTCCCTCCTTTTCTCCCTCCCTCTCATATCTTTTGGGGAGTGAAGAAGTAGTTCAATCCCAAACAACCACTTGTTCATGAAAGATAAATTATATCATCTCATCTCTGTCTCCACTACACTGAGAGCTCCGCTCTATGGACTCCTCTTAGGGGAATTTGGCATCTCAAATGTTAGGATCTTTTACTGGGCCTTGAGATGAAGAGATGGAAGGAGTTCCAAAGGCTTCCCATCATCCATCCGCCCTCACCAATCCCCCAACTCTGAATCAATTCTTGATGAGCTTGATGTCATATAGGAAGCGGAGTACTGAAGTGGAGGGTTGTTGGGTCAATTCCTTATAACATTGACTTGCCATGTGACAGAGGTAAGTCATTTAAACCAATAGAAACAGCAGCCACCACCTACTGCATTCCTTAAGCAATGACCCACTAGACTAAAGGTTCCTTGAGATAAGGACTGATATATGTGTGTCCTTCCTTCAGTGACAACCAAAATGGAAATAGATGGCACTCAACCTTTGTTGGATGTAAAATTGGAATCATTCTGCCTTGCCCATGTTTGTATGATCAAATAAGGCCATTCCTATAAAACTCTCTGATGATGTAAAACACCATGCAGATGTAAAAAAATTAATATCTGCCTGGGAAGGAAGTAACAAAAAGAGAGAAATGTGAAGGATGAAAGAGACTGGGGGGTGGGGAGGCTATTGGATATGAAAGCAATCTGAAGCCACTCTGAGGTGGAGGAAAGAGATTTCAGGTACTTCAAGAATGGGAGGGCCCCTCCCACACTACCTGACAACCTTTCAGGGACTGCCCTGTAAGACCTACTCAAAGCTATTCTGTCCTATGACCAGCCTCAGGTTATTGGGGAAAGGAATTAAGACAGTCGTATAATGTGGTAGAATGCCACTATGCCAGCTTTTCAAAGGCCATGTTTTACAGTGACTGTAAACAACATGGGAAGGTAGTTACAAACAAATTTAACCATTTAAAAAATAATTAGAATCTTAACTTAGTAAATAAATAAATAAGCATATAGAAGAAAGAAAAAAACACTGAAAGAAGAAAGGCCCAATAAGTTAACAGTAACACATTATCATAAGTAATTGTAATGACTATAAGTAATCTTGTTGTCTTGTTTATACCCACATATATTTTATACTAGAGACCTGGTGCATGAAATTTGTGCATGGGGGGGGGGAGTGGACACTCAGGTCCCCTCTCCAATTTGGGACCACTTGAGACATGTCCGACCACCAGGATTGGGCCTAAACGAGGGGGTTGGACATCCCTCTCACAATCCAGGACTGCTGGCTCCCAACTGCTCGCCTGCCTCTGCCTGATTGCCCCTAACTGCTTCGGCCTGCCAGTCTGATCACCCCCTAACCATTCCCCTGCCAGCCTGATTGATGCCTAATTGCTCCCCAGCCAGCCCAATTGCCCCTAACTGCCCTCCCCTGCAGGCCTGGGTCCCCCCAACTGCCTTCTCTTGCTGGCCTGGTCCCCCCTAACTGCCCTCCCCTGCAGGCCTGGTCACCCCTAACTGCCCTCCCCTGAAGGCCATCCTTTGGCGGCCATCTTGTGTCCACATGGGAGCAGCAATCCTTTACCATATGGGGCGGCCATCTTGTATCTTGGAGTGATGGTCAATTTGCATATTACTCTTTTACTAGATAGGATAATCTTCAGTGAATAAGTACAACTTTTACAATTGGAACTATATCTGTGTGAGGTAAACAGACATTCTCTTGCTGGTTCTTGCATCCCTCCTGGAAGCTGATTTAGATCCAAATCAATTGTTCTAGCAACCAAATCAATTGTCCTATCCAAGACCCAATAGGCAAAAATGAGACCCATAATTCAGCATTTTGATTTTGTCATCTGTAAGGCTAGATCAAACTTTTCCCATTTTTATCCCAGAAGTTGTACTCTCGGGTCCCGGTCACAACTCTCTCTAATAGCTGTGTGTCCTCAGACACACTGCTGCCCCTTCCTGGGCCACCCTCCTCCTCTGTAGAATGAGGGAGCGTAACTGAGGACCTGGGACCACCTGGGAAATTTTTATACCACTCACCACCTCTCCTGGCTCTTCTCTGTGTGCATTTGTTTCATTTCACTCCCCTTGACGATTCATCCCCAGGAAAAGAAGTGAAGCACAAATGAGCCTTTTGAGTTTTTGTTGACACTTCCAATTGCAGGTTGAAGACCTGGCTGTCTGCAGGGAAGGGTTCTGCTTGTTGGGGAAGTCACTAGGCCTGACCCGACCTTGTTTCCTCTCCCGAATCAGGGCTGGCATCAGAACAGCAAAAAAACATGTGGTTGACGTGGGACATACTTTTTAATCAGGGAAGGCAGAAATGAATACAAACGTCTCCTTTCTCCAAGCAAGTTGGAATATCTGCTGTGGGGTCTGTGTCTGTCTGCATTTGGCAGAGCTGGTCTTGGGGAAGATCTGGCATTTGTGACCAAAGGGTCAGTCTCCTTCCTTCCTCGGGGATAAAAGCAACACAAATTATTCAGATCAGGGAGCCATATAACATGCCAGGAGACCCCCAGACCTCCCCGACAGCCTGAGGGGGGCGCCCAATCCCCCCCTGTGCCCCAGTCACCGCAGCTCGTGGCCACTGAGCCCCGGAGAGCCACATGCCTCTCCCATCGCCCCAGCCCCAGCCTCCTTTCAAAGGCCCTTTATTAAACCACCAGCTATTTGCTGTCGAGACATTTAGGATGAAATCATTGTGTTAAACAAATAAACGCGGCTTCATCCAGGGTTCTGCTCGGGGAGCAGAGTAAGAAAATAATTTCTGTCTGCTCGCCACAAAAAGCGGCTGGAAAGGCCCAAAGAAAAATATTATTTTTACTCCATTGTGTGAAATATTGTCCTGGAGGATCTGACGCACTGAGCGTTTGAAGGGTTTGTGCTGGCCGGCTTCAGGGGTCCCCCGGGCCGGCCCCCTGGGGTTGTTTTCGGCATTAATAAACTTAGCATGATGTGTGTTAAAAGGAACATTCTGTTTGCTTTGTAAACAAGGGGTGTCGAACAAGAAGCAGAAGCCCTGCAGACACTGGGCGATGTGTTCCCAGAGCCCGGAGCGGGGGGGGGTGGGGCGGGGCAGGCACCCTGGAAAAACGGGCACTGCTGGGGCTCCTCCAACGGAGCTGAGGCCTTGTTGGGAAAACAAACCGGCCTGCTCGGGTCTAAGCCGGGCCATTTCCTCACTGATCCTGGTGGGAAAGCTGCACACTTTGCCCTGAGCCAGCAGGACGCAGGCTTGGGAAGGAAAGTTCTCAAGTGTCTGTCAGCTGTGTGTGTTTGGGGGGAGGGTGGGGAGGAGGGGGGTGCACAGGGGGGACAGGAGGGGGAGAGGATGGCACCTGGCAGAGGTCCTCCCCCTCCACTCTCCCCACTCATCCCTTGTAGAGAAGTTTTGGGGTTTTTTTTTGGTTTGTCATGATCTCCCAAAGCGGGGGGTGGGAGGGGACGGAGGTTAAAGCCATATCTTTAGGAATGATGACCTAGCGCTCCTGCTTGTATGGCTCACAGGCCTTTCTCAGATGTCACCGCAGCCCCTGAGCGAGTCCCCTTCCAAATTCCTCATGGGCCCTGGGGAGCACTGACACCGTGGGAGACACGTCACCCTCGGCCTGTGATCCCTGCCTCTGTGGGGAACCTGGAAGAGGCAGGGCAGGATGTGTACCGTCTCTGGCTCAAGTATTTGCTATTTTCACAGGTGCCGCCCCCGGGCCCCGCGGCCCCCTCCATTGTCCAACCCAATGTTATTGAAGGCTCCCCAGACCTCCCAGGCGTTTCATTTCCACCCGCCGCCCTACTGGCCTCTCCCCTTTCTCCCCAAACCCCCCCCCCCCCCGTTCCCCTCTGCGGCCCGGGGAGGGCTCCTTTGACATCTACTTCTTCTATGCTGGAAAGTCTGGGTTCTCTCCTGCTCAGAAGGTCACGCTGTGTCTTGAGGCTTTGGAGGAAGGTGCAGACAGGGAATGCTGGTGCAGTTCTGTGAGAATCAGACTCTTAAGGGAACAGACCTGGAAACCAGGAGGCCTGCACCTTGGGTCCCCTTCCGCTCCCCTGGAGAGCGTTCACGGTTTCTGTTTCCTGAGCCCATGCCCAAGTGGCTCTGCTTCAGTTACTTCGGGGCGATTCTCAGACCTCAGACTGTCGTTAACTTCTGGTGACTCCAGGGGTGGGTGATCCCAGGGCAGCGGCCAATTAAACTGTGGTCCCAGTCCACATGCTCATTTTGTGCAGGAGGAAGCTCATGTGTCCGAGATCCCTATACTAGTTTCCTGTGGATGTTGTAACCAGCCACAGAAATTACCACAAACTGGGAGGCTTAACCAGCAGACGTTTATCTCTCACAGTTCCAGGGGCCAGAAGCCCAAGATGAAGGTGATGGCGGGGCTGTGTTCTTTCTGGAGGTTCTCAGAAAGGACCCTTCCTTCCACGTCCCTTCTAGCTTCTGCAGGCTGCTAGCGTTCCTTGGTTTGTGGCCCCATCTCTCTCTGCTCTGTCTTCACATTGCCGGCCTCTGCGAAGACCTCTGTGTTCTCCCTTCCATCTGTGTGATCTCCCCTGTCTACTTCAAATAAGCACATTTGTGATGACATGTGGTTCCACCTAGATAAACCAGGATCAGCTCCTCCTCTTAGAATCACTGATCACATCTTCTGCTTTATATTCTTCTATTATATAAGGTAATATTCACAGATTACAAGGATTAGGATATAGACATATCTTTTGTGGGGCCACCATTTAGCCCACTACAGTCCCTTGGCCTGTTCAGATTCAGACTAGAACCTGGGTTCTTTTATTGCCATAGAATATGCCTGCTCTTACATTAGGTCCATGAACCACACCCATCCCTTTGAAGCTGTCTAGTGTAGAACTTCTGCGTAGGAATTTATAGAGAGCAGATCCAAGTTCAAATCTCATCACTTTTTTTATTTACCACTGGTTCCTCTTCTGTAAACAGAAAGTAATCACGTAACCTTGTTTGAAGGATTAAATGAGATAATGTATGTAAAGCACTTAGTAGGACCAGACACACAGTAAAGGCTCAGAGATAGTTAGCAATAGTATTATTGGTCTGGCAGGGGTTAAATATGTTATTAAAAATTATATTTCAAATCACATTTCTGATAAAGGATTAATATGCAGAACATATAGAAAACTCCTAAACTCAACAAGAAAAAATAAGCAATCTGGTTCAAAAATGGGCAAGTCTGACTTAAATAGATATTTCTCCAAAGAATATATAAAATTGGCCAATAAGCACATAAAAAAGATGCTCAACTTCAATAATCATTAGGGAAATGCAAATCAAAACTACAATGAGATGCCACCTCATTGCCATCAGGATGACTACTATCAAAACAACAGGAAACTTGTTAAGTGTTGGCAAGGATGTAGAGAATCAGACCCCTTGCGCACTGTTTTTAGAAATGTAAGATGTGGAAAACAGTCTGGCAGTTCCTCAAAAAATTAAAAATATAGCTACCACAGGATCCAACAATCCCACTTTGGGGTATATATATAAAAAGAATTGAAAGCAGGGTCTCAAAGAGATATTGGTACACCCATATTCACAGCAGCATTATTCACAATATCCCAAACATGAAAACCAAATGTTCATCAATAGATAAACTGATCAGCAAAATATTATATGTACACACAATGGAATATTAGCCAACTTTAAAAAGGAAGGAAATTCTGACATATGAAGTTCTACAACATGAATGAACCTTGAGGGCATTCTGCTACGTGAAACAAGCCAGACACAACAAAGACAAACACTGTATGATTTCACTTATATGAGGCACCTGGGGCAGTCAAGTTTGTAGAGACAGAAAGTAGAATGTGGTTGCCAGAGGCTGATGTAGTGGGAAAGAGGAGCTATTTAAGTTTCAGTTTTTCAAGATGAAAGAGTTCTAGAAATGGATGGTAGTGATGATGGCAATAGATGGTAGTGATGGTTACACAACAATATGAAAAAAGACAAAACCATAATATGCAACAAGTATATTGCTAGTGCAGCATTAGCAACCTACAACTAGACTGAAATTGAACAAAGAAAGTAAAGGTACTGAAGTCCCCACTTGGAGGAAGGGGAGAAGCGGGGCACCCTGGGACAGGGGCCCAGAGTGCAGGAGGTGGCAGAGCACCTGTGGGACGATCTCAGGGAGCTGCACAGAGGTCCTCGCCCGGACCTCAGAGCTAAGTGGACCTCAAGGAACCGGGGCTGCCACCTGCACAGTCCGGTGACACTCAGCATGGCTAACCCAGCCCCTTACTCTCTCTGGCAAGTCTGTTTTAATATCCTTCACCTGCCTGAGTAGGTGAGTCAAAGAAAGGCAGGGAGATGGAAAAAGCTACCTTGACAAGTGTCCAAAACAGCGGCTGTGTCGTCTACTGGCCTTTGAAAGATTCCATATTGCTTTTGCCAGTACTCTCTCCCCTCCCCCCGCTTCGCCAGCACTGAAGGGAGATTTTTCTCGTGGCCAGAGGTCAGAGTGAATTTCCCAGCGTCATGGAGTTGCTGACCCTCCCCATCACGCTCTAGTAGGCAGCACAGTCACACTCTAATTGAAAAGGTGACCATGCAGGTCTCTCCTCTGACATTCCCCCTGCGCAGCCACCACTCCCAAATGCACACAAACTGCCGATGGCTCTCCCACCCAAGCCCCAAATTCACCTGAGCATGCCTACAGCTGTTTTCCTCTGTTGCACCTCTCACCACAGACCTCACTCCGGTCACGGACCCACCAATGGCGCAGAGGGAACTAAAGAGCTGCAGAATACCACCAAACACCCGGGTTCGAAATGCAGCTGCCCTGGGCTGGAGGTGTGAGCGGGCTCCCCCGGTACCTCCCATCAAGGGGCCGGCCCCTCTTCCCTGGAGGCCCTTGTCCGCCTGACGGGATACACCAAGCAAGGAGGGAAAGCAGCTTTTGAAAGTTCAAGAACCTTCCCACAACTTCTCCATCCCCCACTACCTCCCAGGGATTTCTTTTCCTACTCTTGGTTCACAAGCAGTAAGTTACCAGAAATCCTAGTCTGGCTCTGGAGAAAGTTCAAGATGGGAGCTGGGCAGAGCCTGAGTCTTCGGAGTGCCCTGTCTACCTTCACGGTGGGGCACGCTTGCTGGCTGAGCCCCTTCCCAGAGCTTCACACGGGAGGGCAGCCCAGACCCAACTCCAGGCCTGGGAAAGTGTCTCCCGTGTGCACGGTCTATAATCAGAACGAAGTGAAAACATGCTTCCTCTGGTATGTTTAATGTGTCCACTGTCCTCTGCTGGTTAGTGTCACTTGTTGCTTTTTTCCTGACTTCTCTTTAACTGGTTGTCTTTTCATATAAATTTCAAAGTTGTAGTCAAATAAACATTAACATCATACCAGAAAGGGCTCTTGAAGATATTGCAGGAGAAAAGGAAGATGAAGACAAGAGTTTCTATCCTAATCACACACACCTCCACACAGCTAATTTTCCTGGCACATGTGGCTGGTCGTCTCTGCATCGTGCTCTCTGCCAAGGGAGCAAGAACAGTGTAAAGTAGCTCCAGCTACGGATATAATCAGAATCATGGTGTGGTCACGAGATTTCCGTGGAGGTGAAAAATAACACCAGAGCGTCGCTCAGCAGCTTGCGACCGCTGCACTCCCCCCTGCAGCTCTTCCCCCCAGCATGCATTGGAGGGTGGGATTTCTTACTCACCAAATGGTCTCAAGGGAGTGTGAGCATAGCACAGAGCCATGAAGTGAATGGGGCCAGCTCTAAGATCCATTTCAACTCAGATATCTGAGGGTCTACAGGTCTTCAGTTTCAATGGTGGGAAAGTTAGGGGTCAGATCCAACTTTGGGGAGCAGCCTCCTGAGGGGAGGGGAGTTCCCAAGAACTGACCAGACTCAGGGTTCAAGATTTCCTATTTCAGAGAGACCTTCTTTTTAAAAAATACCTACCTAGCTTTATTTTTTAAAGTTAAGGTTATAAATTACATACAATAAAATGTACTCTTCTTAGTCAAGACTGGCGTGGTTCAACATCGACCTATGAACCAGGAGGTCATAGTTGAACATCGACCTATGAACCAGGAGGTCATGGTTCAATTCCCGGTCAGGGCACAGGCCTCGATTGCAGGCTTGATTCCCAGTGAGGGGCGTGCAGGAGGCAACCAGTTTATGTTTCTCTCTCATACTGATGATTCTATCTCTCTCTCCCTCTCCTATTCTCTCTGAATAAATTAAAAAATATTTTTAATGTACCCTTTCTTACTTTACAGTTTTGCATGTTTCAACAAACATACCAATCAGGTAACCACTACAATCAATAGTGGTTAATAGAGCGTTGGCCTACAGACCAAAGTCCCGGGTTCAATTCCGGTTAAGGGCACATACTTTGGTTGTAGGCTCCTCCTGGGCTGGGCGCTGGGCTGGGCTTATGCAGGAGGCAATCAATTGATGTGTTTCTCTCACATCAATGTTTCTCTCTATCTTTCCCTCTCTGCCACTCTCCTTAAGAATCAATGGAAAAATATCCCCAGGTAAGGATTAACAAACAAACAAAAAGATATTACACAATGACATCACCCCCTCAGATTTTCTATATCACTTTGTAGTTGTCTTAGTCCACTTGGGCTGCTATAACAAAATATCATAGACTGCTAGGAGGCTAATGAACAACAAACATTGATTTTTCACAGCTTTGGAGCCTAAAAAGTCCCAAATCATGGCACTAGCATATTTAGTATCTGGCAATGTTTTCCTGGTTCATAAACATCTGTCTTTTCTCTGCGTTCTCACATGGTGAAAGGGGCAAGGGAGCTTTCTTTACCTCTTTGTTTTTTCAATTATAGTTTACACTCAATATTATCCTGTTTCAGATATACAGCATAGTCTTTGCTGTTTTTTTTTTTTTTTTAATAAGGGCACAGATCCCATTCATGAGGGCTCCACCCTCATGACCTAATCACTCCCAAAACTCCCAAAGGCCCCACCTGCTAGTACCACAGCCTTAGAAGTTAGGTTTCAACATATGAATTTGGGGGAACACAAATATTCTGACAATAGCAGTAATCAATCCTTTTATACCCCCAGCCCCTGGCAGCTACTACTTTTCCCAGAACATCCTATCTAATAAAGAGTGAATATGTAAACTGACCGTCACACCATAACAAGATGGCTGTACCCACAGCGGAGGCAAGGATTCTATAACACAAGATGGCTGCACCCACAGCAGAGGGGGGGATCCCGTAACTCAAGATGGCTGCTCCCACAGCAGAGGCCAAGTTCCTGTAACAAGCCTTAATAATCAATCAGCAGGGACCTGAGGCTGCACCCCCCCACCTGGCAGGGCTTGATGGGGGTGGGGCCAGCTGGGTCTGGGTCTCATGTAATTTTGAGGTGCACATGGGTGGGTGGGGACTTGACTCTGGTTCCCATAGAGCACCCTAGACTCTGACAGGAGGAAGATTTTCATATACATTTTACTAATTTTCTTTCATCTCTGACACTTCTATTATAGAGAAAAGGCAAATAGCAATATTAAAATATTTCCTCTAATTAATTCCCTTTTAATGTGCCTGAATTTTGTGCACTGGGTCACTAGTCATATAAATAAACTATTCACTGAGACTGTCTCTTTTCACTTAGTATAATGCATTGAGATTCATCCATGTTATTGGGAATATGGTAACTTGTACCTTTTTAAAAAATATATAATTCTATTTATGGAATTATTTGTATGCTTCCCTTTTCACCAGTTGAAGAACATTTTTCTCCCTAGGTTTTGGTGATCATAAAACAGCCACTATAAAATTCATATATAGGTTTTGACATGGACATACATTTTCCACTCACTTGGTAAGTATCTTGGACTGAGATTGCTGCACAATATAAGTGTATGTTGAATTTTATTCAAAACTGGTAAACTGTTTTTCATAGCAGCTCTGCCACCAGCAGTGGATGCAAGTTCCAATTACTCTACACCTTACCAGGATTTGGATTGTCATTATATTTTCTTTTGAAATGCATAACATACTTGTTCTTTAGAAAAGGAAGCTGAGCCAGTGACAGTGTGTGACTTATTCAACTGACTAAATAGTTAGGTCAGAATTTGAATTCAGATTCTAGACAATCCTATATTAGGTTTAGCCCGGTGTTTTAACTTGCTCTAATCCAATCTCCTTCTACATAGCTCCACAGTAGTCAAATAGCACAATAAGAAAATAATAAATAACCCAATTATAAAACAGGCACAGGATTTGAATAAACATTTCTTCAAGGAAGGTATGCAAACGACTGATAAGCACATGGAAGGATGTTCAACATTGTTAGTCATCAGAAGAGAAATGCAAATCAAAACACAATGAGATAACACTTAATATCCACTAGGATGCCTACAATAAAAATTAAAAACAAACAAACAGGAAATAAGTGTTGGTAAGGATGTCAAGAAACTGCAACCCTCATACATCGCTGGTGGGAATGTAAAATGGTATAGGCACTTTGGAAAACAGTATGGAAGGTCCTCAAAATGTTAAACAGAGTTACCATATGATTCAACAATTCCCATTCAGAGCTCTATACCCAAGAGAACTGAACACATATATTCACACAAAAACCTGTATACAAATGTTCATGGCAGCATGATTCACAATAGCCAAAAAGTGAAAGCAACGCAAATATCCATTAGCTAATGAATGGATAAACAAAACGCAGCATATCCATACAATGGAATATTGTTCTGCCATTAAAAGGAATGAAGTACTGTCACATAGTACCCCGTGGATGAGAACATCATGCTCTGTGAAATAAGCCAGACACAAAAGGCCACATATTGCATGATCCCATTGATATGAAATGTTCACAACAGGCACATACAGAGACAGAAAGTAAAGAAGTGGTTGCAAGAGGCTGGGTGGAGGGGGGATGGAGTGTGACTGCTAATGATATAGAGTTTCTTTCGGGGGTGATGAAAATGTTCTGGAATTACATAGACATGGAGAACACTTTGCAAATATACTAAAAACCACTGAATTATACCTTTCAAAGGGTGAACTTTATGATATATGAATTAAATCTCAATAAAGCTGTTATGAAAGAAAAACTATGTCCTGACTTGGGGAACAGTGTGAGAAGAGAAAGGTAGGATGGAGCAAGAATCAAACTGGGGGACGGAGAACCCAAGTTCACCCCTTATTTGCTTTATGGCCTTGTAAAAAATCCACCTTTAGTCCCCCTTGATACCGTTTCCTCATTTGAAACATAGGGAAAATGGTATCCCCCTCAGAGTGTTTTTGTATGGGCCAGATAAGATAGCATCTATAAAAGTATCTTATAACCTGTAAATTGCTATTTAAGTGTTAGTTATAACCCTAAGGTCTTAAATGTTTCTACAAAGTGATAATTCTCTTTCCATAAGATTTGAGCTACTTAAGAGTGACAGTAGTCACTTTTATAGATTCTGCTCCTTCCTCCTCTCCCCCCACCCCCGCATGCCCTCTGGCCCTCAGGGCTTAACAGTGTTCAGCATAATATATATCCCATAAACTTATTCAACAGTTGATCAGCAGCATAGGTCTGGGGCTATAAACATAAATAAGATTTAATTGCACCCTCAGGAAGGCCAGTGGGGTGAGGTGGAGGTAGGGGACTAAAGAAGTAAGTAAAATACACGAGCACATGATTGTAGTGAGAAGAGCAGGTGACCATGTGTCTACACCCACCCATTTCAATGTATGTCTCCTGGAGATAAAAGATGAGGACTTGATGGGTGGGGAATTGGTGTCTCCCGCCATTGGGTCCTGCATGCTTTCAATGAAAGGAGAGGGTTGAACATGATTCAAATTTTTTTTCTAAAACGTATGATGTTGGCTATTTAAGGAAATAAAAATATCACTGATCTGCGGTAGCTAATGGAAAGGGAACTTGAAAAATAAGAGTTCTGCAGAGAGCCATGCTTAGCTCACACTCTTTCTTGGTAACCTCTCAATTATTTTGTCTTTAAAACCCTATTAAAAACATCGTGTAATTCTCTCCAATACCGTGTTCAGAGTAAAGCAAGAGAGAAAGGAATGGGCCATGTATTTTCTAAGTTATTCACAGGGCTTCAGCCCCGTGAGGGAGGCATTAGATGCACCCACCTCTTCTAGAACATATGTTGTTCGTGATGAGTTCCTGGAAATCCAGTTTTTTCCTAGGACCCCAGGATGTCATGACCAAAAGCATACATTGCAACACCTCCCTGCCTCTAAAGACTTGCTTAACGGGGGTTTTGCTGCTGCCTTTCATTCTTAATATTGAAAATATTTCCATTGATGATTACTTGGCACAGTAAGTTTCAAAAACCTTGGTATTTAGAATAGCTTGCTAATGTTTTCTTAAATTACACCCTCTTGTGGGTCCATAAAATCCCAAAGTTATTACAAATAAATAAATGGAGTTTCTCTTCATGATGTAAACCAGCTTTCAATGAAGTCATTGAGGGGAAGTTTAGTTTGGATGGGAGCAGCGCCTCCCGGGGCAGGATCTGCTTTCCACCCGCCGGGCTGGAGACACTGGTCAGCAGCTGCTCTCAGCAGCCGGAGGCAGCACCCCCCTGCTGCTCCATTTCTTGTTTTAACTTCCAGTGGGAAACTCGACATTTTAAAATGCTCCTTTTCCTAACATCCTCTGTGTGTGGTGACCAGGGCTCGGAGCTGGTTGAAGAGAGCGGCTTTGTCGGTGCTCACTGCCCACACCCCAAACTTGAGGTTATGGGGCAACCCGACAGTGTGCTTAGCATGACCCAGAGTTCCCTGTCCTCAAGTCCTCTTTTCATCCCCCTCACCTCCGAGCCTTTACATACCAGGTGTGGCCGAAACCGGTTTGGCTCAGTGGATAGAGCGTCGGTCTGTGGACTGAAGGGTCCCGGGTTCAATTCTGGTCAAGGGCATGTACACTGGTTGCAGGCACATCCCCAGTAGGGGGTGTGCAAGAGGCAGCTGGTCGATGTTTCTCTCTCATCGACGTTTCTAGCTCTCTAGCTCTCTCCCTTCCTCTCTGTAAAATATCAATAAAATATATTTTAAAAATAAATAAATACATACATACATACATACATACCAGGTGTGCACGGATAACCTGCAGATTCCTATCTTCAGCCAGACTCTCACCCAGACACAGACTTTTATCCCAACTGACATCCAGGCAGCTTCCCTTGGAAGTCTCAACGGTACCTCACAGGTAGTAGTCCCAAACTAAACTCTTGGTCTCTCTTAAAACCAGCTCTCTAATGACAACTTCGGCCTCAAGGCTTATAGTAAAAGCCTTGGAGTCATTCTCGGCTCCCCCCTCTTACATTCACATGCAGTCCACCAGCAAATACTTTTCTTTCAAAAAGTATTCACAATCCAACCATGTCTCCCTGTCTCCACTGGCACCATTTCTTGCTCAAGTTACGGCAGCGGTCTCCTCATTGGTGTCGCCACCCAGCCAATGATCCTTCCCGCCACGCTAGGACACTGTGATTTTTACATCCTTCTGCTAAAGTTTGAGGAATGGTAAGAATTATGTATTAACAGATACATGAAAGTATTTCCCCATGCGTATGCCTCAGAGAAATAAATATACCAGGATTAGGTCATAGGCATAATATTGACTCAATTTCAATGTTGAACTTTACAAAGACTCTTTCTGAGGCTGTGTCTGGAGATATACTGTACAATTAAAGACTAAATTGTCTAGGACTGAGAAATGCTACTTCCACATTTCTTCCTTTCTTTTTTTAAGAAGCTAAATTATACATGAAGCAAAGAGTTTGGTCACTGACATTTTATTCCTGTTTATATTGACACAGACCTTAAGTATCTTATAAGCTTGAGTTAAAATGCATGATTCTCATGTTAAGAAGCTGAAAAATATTAGGGAAAACTGCACAGTTGGACTCTATTCAATGTGCACATTCCTGGAAGCCAAAATTTTGGAGTTGGGGCTACATAACCATAACAACTAATTTTGTCTTTTAGTTTTTCATTACTAATAGTACTTCTCACAAACTGATTTCAAAGTTTTCCAAGTATATCATTAATTTTAGCATTGCATCATGGTCTTTATTTACCTTTCTTTAAAAAAAAATAAGCAATCCTAACTCGTTTACAAGAATTCTTTAAAAACTAACATGACAATTGTTTCATTGCCCCCACAAAGAAATATGTTTCTAATTATCTTTCTCCAGAAGCTCTCCAACAACGCATGCATTATTAGTCATAATTCTCAATAATCAATAAAATAATGGGCAAGCACTTTATTATTAAGATTACATGCAAAGAGGCACAGAGAATGTTATCTGCGGTTTATCCAAGAATCCTAATGGAATACGTACTGCAACCACAAAACCATGCTGAAATCTATAGAGACCAACAGACTTCCCTCCTCTTAAAACCCTGCTAACTTGCTCTGCAAACGTGAAAAGCTGAGTTGATTCTCAGAGAAACCAGTGGGGAAAGAGCAGCGCCTTGAGGCAGGCTGTCTGTGTGCAGGCAGCATTTCCGGGAGAGGGAGCACTGTCTGCCCTCCCCCCCACACACCCTCCCACCCCTACCCCAAGACTGAGCAGACTGAGCCTTGGCAATCGCACTTCCTTTCTTTCCAATTCCCTGAAGTCACGAACTGGGTACAGTTCCTCCGGCTCCCATTCATGTAATTGCTGCTAAACCTTCCAAGGCTGCTGTGATACTTGTGATTTCTCCCCCAATGTCCAAGGACTTCCACCAATCCCTGCCCGCCTGCTAACTGTACCCTGTGTTTACTCAACCATGTCCTTAAGGAGGCATGAGCTGCTGTGAAACTTACAATTGTGGTGCGGCATGCTCTCGCCTTTGTTTCCCTGGAACAGGTCCAGCAGTTACTGTAGACCTTTTTCAGCCATCAGGGTTCAACGCTGTTTGCAAGAATAAAACGCAAATGGCAGGAGAGGCCACAGCAAAGCAAACAGCCCACTTAACGATGCTGCCTAACACTCTACCCAGAATAACCTGGCAGGACCCGCATTGCCAACTGCATGTGTGTGTGGGGGGGGGGGATGGGGGGGCAAGGGGAGTGGCTGTGCTGCTTTCATTGGCCAATAGCATATGTGAATGGGAAAGATATACTATCTGTGAACACCAATGAGTTCCTCAGAGGTTCTATGTGCCTTGTGAGTCTCCTCGTCCCATCCCCTCAATACCTGAAGTGCTAACCCCTTACTAAATCTTTTGACAGGAAAAAATGGCTGAAGACCCCAACAAAGGAGGTTGACTCAGCTTATTTTACCTAATGTGACTCAGATTAGCCGTATAAATGCTCCATGTTTTAGCTCACTGTGTTCCCATTGCAACAGTCCAGCGGAACAGTAGTAGCAACAGTTTCAGATATTACTTTAGCTCATACCCAGACTGTATTACCTTTGCCAGCATTCCCATAAAATTAAGGCTCATTGTAAAACACATCATCATTTCACTACAGATAACTAGACACCCTAATCCAGTCAGAAGCTGTCGTTCAAGCTGGTGATTGTCCATACTTCGAATGAAATAAACAATGGTTGGCTTTTGTCCACCTAGCATCTGTTCCCTTTTCCTAATTAGCACACTAATTACTCGTGGGGGAATTACACCTTTTCCCCTCCGGTGTAGAGTTGGTGGGACTACACTCACCTCCCATCGCGTTAGGATAGCCAATGGCATAACTGGAATAAGCATCCAACCAATTGGATGCCTCCTGGACTTTGACCCTTGAGTGATGCAAGGGTGGCAACTTTGCCTTGTCCAGGCTGTTCCAGCCCTGGCCTCATTCTCATGCTTCAGGCTTCCTCCCTCGGGCTTTCTGTCTATCCCAAGCCCCCGTTCGGCAGGCTGCCTGCCAATCTGCGAACACTGGAGAGCTGCCAATAAACTCCCCTTTACTTGGGTCATCTGGAATCTTTGTCTGTTCCTTACGCCACAGCCCTCTGACTAACCCACTAACACAATTGTGGAAAACATACTTCTAAATTGACAAGTTAGCCGAAATCGGTTTGGCTCAGTGGTAGAGCGTCGGTCTGCAGACTGAAAGGTCCCGGGTTCGATTGCGGTCAAGGGCATTGACATTGGTTGCGGGCACATCCCCAGTAGGGGGTGTGCAAGAGGCAGCTGGTCGATGTTTCTCTTTCATTAACGTTTCTAGCTCTCTATCTCTCTCCCTTCCTCTCTGTAAAATATCAATAAAATATATTTTAAAAAATAAAATAAAAATAAATTGACAAGTTATCTTCTCTTTGGCCTACAGGAGATAGTTCAGAAAGCTCCTAATTATTGGGACTGTGGACAAAAAATGGGGGCTTCTATGGAAAGTAACCCCACAGGGCGATCTGGTCATAAATTCCTAGCTGTGCAGGTCAGGGTGGGGGGGTGACGCCTCAGGCACAGAACTTTTTCATACAAACTTTATCTTTGCCTTAAGCAGGTCCTGTCCATTGTTTCTGTGCATGTAGGTTAATTTAGCTTTGAAATAAACTGCAGCCATCCTCAAGACAGTTTATAGTCTGGTTCACTAGCCTGTAATCCAATCCCCACCTTGCTTTCTCCCACCTCCACGTAATCTTTTTCCTCACGTCCCCTCCTTAATTTCAAATGCTTAAAAGAAGGTGCAAAACTGTTATTCTCTGGAGCATTTGAGATCTTGCTTCCCGGCATATATCTTCAGTTTGGCTCAGATAAACGCCTATGAAAATTCTCTGCAGGTTTGGGTGTTTTCTTACATTGACAGGGCTATGTATTTTCATTAAATCTGCAGATATATGATCCGGCTTGCTCCGCGGGCACTCCTGGTGGACTACACAATGGCCAGAGTCCTGATGTGAATCACTTGAACACTTTTCAACCCACTGGACTATTCTGGGATTCATTCATCAGTTTAAAAAGTAAGTCCAGAGCCTTCGTTTTTATTAACCAGCTTAAACTACCGTATTTGCCGGCGTATAAAACGATTTTTTGGCCCTGAAAAATATGCCTCCAAGTGGGGGGTAGTCTTATACGGCGACTATATAACAAACTCTGTATTTTTAGTGGAAATGTTAGGGGGTCGTCTTATACGCCCAGTCGTCTTATACGCCGGCAAATACGTATTTTTCAGGGCCAAAAAATAGTCTTATACGCCAGCAAATATGGTACTACACTGAAGAGCCAGATTATTATGACCCCCAGATGTTTGTAGGCAAGTTAGCCGTACACTGCATCATATGGGATATGGAAGCCAAAGGTCTGTTCGAACACCTTTGCTGTCTGCAGTTACCAAGATAAAACGTCTCCAATTCGCACAGCAACACAAGGATTGGGCAGTCGAGCATTGGAAAAAAGTCATGTGGTCCGATGAATCACGTTTCCAGTTGCATCATGCAGATGGCAGAGTGAGAATCTTGTGGAAACAGCATGAACGCATGCACCCCACATGTGTGAGTACCCTTCAAGCTGGTGGGGGCAGGGTTATGGTTTGGGGCATGTTTTCCTGGCATGACTTGGGCCCTTTAATTCGTGTGGAACAATGTCCACATAGCACAACATAACTAAGTATTGTTGCTGATCAAGTTCATCCTATCACGTTGATGGTGTATCCCAGTGGAGGTGGCTTCTTCCAACAAGACAATGCGCCATGCCACGGTGCTCGTATTGTGCAGGAGTGGTTTCAAGAACATGAGGGAGACTTTACCTTGCTCAGGTGGCCCCCACAATCACCAGATCTCAAATCCAATTGAGTATTTGTGGGACGAAGTTAAAAGGGCCATCAGGCAGCTGGTTCCACAACCATCCAATCTCACAGAACTAGACAGTGCTTTTCATCAGGCATGGTGTCAGGTTCCTCGCATCACCTTTCCACATCTCGTGGAGTCAGTGCCAAGAAGAATTGCTGTGGTATTGAAGGCAAACGGTGGCCCAACGAAGTACTGATGGTCATAATAATCTGGCCACTTAGAGTGTGGGCCGATGAGACAGCCTGCATTGTTGGTTGCATCATAGCTCAGCATTCCTGCTTGAAAGCCTTTGGTAGGTGTGATGCCATTTCCCCCCCAGAACTAGTGTGACGAGAAGCTTTCCATTTCACCTGTCCTTCAGAGTCGTCTGTGGGGATATCAAACACTCCCAGGTGTGCTCCTCTGAAGTGGGTGAGAGAGAAGCAGAGTTCCAAAGTGCCTGGGCTGAGGCACCTATGACAGGGAGGAAAGGACATCATCACCCAGAGAGCAGAGCACGGAGGGCCAGGAGGCTTGCAGCTAGGTGAGTGGGTGCAGCAATTGCCCAGGCTGCCACTGTGATGAGGTTTGCACCTGAGAACCTCACACTTATGGCTATAAGATGTGTGGGTTCCACCCACGGGCCTCAGGGAGGTGCTGGTGGTGGTGCCTGCTGAGGTGGGTGGGGGTGGACAGCAGGAGGAGAGCAGGCAGAGGTGTCCTCAGGATCCCCATGAGAGAGGCATCTCTTTACCCCAAGGCTTTGTCTTAGGACAGCAGGAATGACAGCAGTCAAAAAGAGCTGGCAGTTTGCTGAGCCTTGTTTATCAGTCAGTCTCTTAAAACAGCCTCCCTGCTGCTTTCCAGCATTTGTGAAATCCAGCTTCCACCGGAACAGCTCCCAGGAGCAGGGTTCCCAGGGGCAGAGTGCTGATCGGAGAGCTCTATCTAGATCAACCCGCCCAGAGACCAAGGCAGAGGGCAGACGCAAGGAATGGCCACCTGCGTCTCGGATGACGGTCACTGAGGGGCAGAGGTGTGGCTGAGAGGTAGAAGAAAAGATGGAAGGGCCCATCGATGAGTCCAGAATGCGAAAGGTCTGGGGTATGCAAATGTTTGGACAAGGCTCCCCGTTGGCGCAGAGGAAAGGAAGAAGGAAAGTGGGCTGTTGCTTCCTTGCAACGTGGGTTTTTGTTTTGGTTTGGTTTTTTGCATTTTTAAATTGTGATATAATTCACCATTTTTAAGTGTAGGATTTGGTGAGTGTTAGTATATTCATAATGTAGAGCAACCATCGCCACCATCTAATTCCAGAACATTTCCATCAACTCAGAAAGAAACCCTATACCATTAGCAGTCACTTTCCATTCCCCTCCTTCCCCCCGACCCCTCGCTACCACAAATCAACTTTCTGTCTATGGATTTGCCTATTCTGGACATTTCATCTGAGTGGAATCATCCCATATGTAGCCTTTTGTGCCTGGCCTCTAAACATTAAACATTTACTTAGCATAATGTTTTCAAGGTTCATCCAGGTTATAAGAGGAGATATAAAAAATAAGGCCTGGCCAGTGCGGCTCAGCTGGTTAGACTGTGCCCCGTGCACCGAAAGGTTGCCGGTTCGATTCCCAGTCAGGGCACGTGCCCGGGTTACTAGCTGGATTCCCCCAGTGGGGGCGTGCAGGAGGCAGCTGATTGATGTTGCACTCTCACACTGATGTTCCTCTCTCTCTCTCTAAAAATCAATAAAAACATTTTTAAATGAATAAGACACAGTTCTTGTCCTCAAGGAATTTATAATAGCCATAGAAATATGTGAGGGATCGTGATGTGTTGGATGAAAGAGAAAAGTTGAAGATTGTGAGGGAGAGGGAGAGGGAGAGACAGAGCCGGCACAAACTGCTCTGACACTGGAAAGCCAGCAAACCACATGTGTGTGCTCTTTCTGCCTAGACCCCCGCAGTGGGAGGGGACAGGGGAGTGGGGACAGTGGTTCTCTGGATCTAACGAGCCTGTTTCCTTGAGGCCTTAAACTTAGCAGAACCCCTTTCTAGACAGTACTGGGATCACAAACCCTACGAGGCAATCCTCATGGAGGAATGACCTGCTTAGAAAAGCAAAAAGATGCCGGTGGCCTCTTTCAGAAATGTGCTGTGTCTGTGTAGTCAATTAAATCAAGTGGATCCTCCTAATTCTAAGGGCGCTGATGACCCAACGACTACTAATACGTTTAGCCAGGACATGCTGGAGGTGGGGGCCCTGCAGCGGGAAGAGGGTGGGACCAGCCTGGAAGGGCCACACACAGCATACTTCAGCCTGGAGGGGTTGCTTCCCCCCAGGAACTGGAATTTTAGCACATTTTTCAAGATGCCTGTCAAGGGTTCTGAAGAATTTCGGTCACATAACTGTGCCTGGAATCCGCATGTGGCAGGTCAGCTGTTGTTCCGGGAGATACGAGGATGATGACAGCTATTGTGGAAACGGCACTTTCCGAGGGACCTGCCATGTGGTCAGTGACTTTCTTTTCGGAGTAATGTTTTGTATCCTTTCCTCTGAAACCACTTTATACATATGGGCCTTCTCGCTGCTGCCCTGAGGTGAGCATCCCCCTTTGAGGAAGCTGAGGAACTCCCCCCGGAGTCTGGGGAGAACTGAAAAAGCAGGCGCGGAGATCTGCCCCTCGCCCCGGACTCTCAGAACAGCGGTCCCTTGCTTCGGCCCTCCGCTGCCCCTTGGAAGGCGAGGAAGCTAAGGCGGCACCAACAGGAGGCTCTCGGTGCTTAGAATGTTGACTAGCATTTTCCAAAATGTGTTTCTGGTTAGTTTAAAGAAGGATAAACAAGATTTAATAGCTGGCAATGAATCACATTTTTTTTCCCCTCTCCCAAAATGCTATTTGGATCTACTCAAATGCCTGTCGTTCTACTTTTGTACAAATAAATAAATCTCCTTTTCTTTTGTGCATTTTTCTCTGTCCTGCATTTCCTAAAATACAATTTGTTTGACGGATGAGTTAAGCGGTTCTGAGGTTTGTTTTTGGCTCTGCAGGCAACGGGGTTGTTTTCTCATCATAATTCAGTGGGACAAGGTTATCACCCCGCAAACACTAACACTTCATTTAGCATCAGAGGTGCCCCCCACCCGCCACAGAAGAAAGCAATCACTAATGTTCTGGATACGAGTCTCAGTTGCTGCATTATGAAGTTTCCCTGAATTAACATCTCTGCCCTGCCCTTTCCCTTGCCTCCCATTTCAGTTTTGCCGGGTGTACTTGGTGCACACACACACTCTAACGGGAAATTACAGTCAGACGGAAAGTAAACTTGTAGAGGGAGACTGTCATCTGCTTAGGCTTGAGGCTCTGGAACCAAGAATCGGACACACAGAGGCAAACCTGACTGCAATCTGAAAGCAAAACCAACCCAGAGAGTGTTTTACTTTTCTGAAATACAAACCACAGCATCATGGATTTTTCTTTTTTTTTTTTAAGACTCAAACCTGAGAAATAGTTGCACTGAAATGAAATCTATGTATTTTCAAAAATCGCTGTACTAGAGTGAAACTGAAATGTTCTCCAAATAGACTCTGAACAAAGCTGACATTTCATTTGGTTTCCGTTCCTGGTTAAGCAGAGAAGTGCCTTTTAAGTAATCGCCCATTGTAACAAAAGATGAGGCCGGTCTATAACAACACGCTGAAGGTCTTATTTCCAAGTTCTCCTCCCCATTGAGCACCTTTGTGAGCCTGTTTCAAATGCCCTAAGTCTGGGATAAGGCTGATGCTGCTGGTCTGGGGCTTACACTCTGAGAATGAGCAGGGGAGGATGTACTTGTCGATCTTGTGCTGACTACGCTGCATGACTTCTGAGCGACCCTCTGTCCACCTCTTGGTGGCCCATGGGGAGGGGGCCTGGCCATGGCGCCTTATACCCACAAAGTACTTCAAAACACAAGCTCTGGACCACTCACGTGATCACACCTTTCACCATCTTCACCGTGATGTAAACTAAAAAGTGAGGAAAGAAGTAAATCTGAGGGGGCTTTGGAAAATCAGAAGCACTACAGCAATGTACTGTTTCGCTGTCACAAAGATCCTAACTTGGAGTTGGGCTTTTCCCCGCTGAACTTCCTGAGTTGGACCTCTTAGCATAAAAATAAAGATGTTAACTTAATGGAAAAAAAAAACTTCCTGTGTTAGGAAACATGAAAGATGGCTGAAAACTTGGCTGTGTTAGGCTGTGTGTCCAGAATTTTCTGGGCATTCCGTAAGTCAGTACAGCAGGACTGGCATCTGCTCATACATATCTGTGCCAATGCCTCTGCCCACGGATGCCACAACCACCGGGCTGCTTCCTGGGGATCTGTGCACTCACACGGCCTGGCTGCTGGCGGTGCTCGCCCCAACATTAATCAACTTGACATCTGGAACCAACCTGAGGCACCCCATCTGATTGCCACAGATGCCTTTACTTCTCAGCTGTCAGCAAAGAGATTATTCAGCTTCGGGTGCCAGGTCTACACCACACAATCCGCATGCAGCGGGGCTGGGTGGTGTTTTTAAAAAAAGGAAGCTGGATAATCTGGGAGTGTGGGCGACACAAAAATTTCCTTCAGTAATCTGTCAACTCCAACCTATACCGGGAAGGCATTTTGCCTGCAGCAGCAAAATTACTGTGGTTGGACAGACCTGGCTAGATGATGCTCTGCATATGCTTGGAGTACATATTTTGCCCATTTTACAAACTAGACTCCTACTGAGTTAACTATATAGCAGCAGCAGCAGCAGCAGCAGCAGCAGCAGCTACTTTTGAAACCCTTTAGCATCCATTGGCCTGTGGGAGCCAGGGCTGCATCCTTGAGTGGTACTGGGAAAGGAGGGGCATTTTCAAAACCTTAGGTGAGTCCCACAGAAGCTGGGCACTGCTTAGTGAATGGCAACCTCCGCACGCATTGTCATCACTGTGACAGCAGCATGGGACTGAGCTGGAGGGCGCACTGTCAATGACATCCCTGTTTATTTTAGCATCCTGGGTATTCTAGTACGGAAAAAATAAGGCTGGGACATTATCTAGAAGAGTCGCTTGTTGGAAATTGCCCTGTGATGGGCAAGGCCAGTATGTTGGCAAACTCATTGGTCAACAGAATCAAATATCAACAGTACAACGATTGAAATTTCTTTTGAGAGCCAAAGTTTTTAAACTTAAACTTCTTCTAACGCTACTTCTTCAAAATAGACTTGCCCACACCGTGGTATTTTGTGGAAGAGCCACACTCATGGGGCCAAAGAGCCGCATGTGGCTTGAGAGCCACAGTTTGTCAACCACGGGGTTAGGATAAAGCAGGCAATCAGGAATCAAACCTGATTTACCTCATCAAGGAGGGGAAAGTCTGAAGATGACACTGTAAAACGACCGGGAGGCAAATGTCTGCCTGGATGGTCACCCAACCATTCACAGCACTGACTTCTCAAAGCCTAAAACCATGAAGAACCCAAGCCAGAGCGGAAGGGCATCCTGGCCTCCCATGCTCACTGATTTAATTTTCCTCTCTGAACACAGACAGCCCCATAATTAGAACATCCACCAACCATAAATACAATTTAAACTCTGTACATGTGTGCCTACATGTTAGAGAGGCTTAGGCTGAGATACGGTTTCAATCAAAACACTCCTACGCTGATTAGAATGTGTAAAGAGGAAATCTGTTTATACCGCAATCTACTCAAAACTTGTGTTGGCAGCAACACTCTCAGCTAATAAATGTCAATAGCAAAGCTACATGGAGGGTATGAGTTAAACTACTCACAGTTGGAGATCCAGGGCCCTAAAATGTCATGTCCAGCTCATTCTGCCACGTCCATCATGGCGGAATACCAGGACCCCCTGTCTGAATCTCAGACAGCTAACCAAGAAGGCATGCTTGGTGGGGCCCCTCCTTTTGCTAAATTCAAGTCCACCCCTGCAAGGAGAGGAGTTTTTTAGCAAAAACGGCAGAGTACTGCAATATTTGGGGAAGGCATTAGTATTTATTCTCTCCCTCTTAAAATAATGGCGGTGTCATTCTGGATTGATAGCAGGATGATAAGGTTATTGAGCTAATTAAAAACCAACCGGGCATTTAATTTTTGAGATGCTCCATTTTCCATTTTCTGCTGGTTTTATAAAAATCAGCAACCAAACATTGTCCTTTAAGTCCACCCCCGCCCCACTACGCACTCATCCAAACCAATAGCTGCCCTGCTCTGATTCGTGCAAGATCCCCTGAGAGTCTATGGGACACAGAAGAACCCTTGGTGACACTCAAGAACCAGAAGGTAGAGGAAGAACCCAGTAGAGGAGCTGACAATGGCGAACGGTCACAGGTGAAAGATGGAGGCTGTATCTAGAGGTGGAGTGAGGATGTGGCCTGGGATAGCCTGCTGGGAAGGGTAAGGTGTCTCTCCCTAGAGACCTGTTCAAGAGCAGTCTCAGGATGAGGTAGGCATGGCCAGTGGTACTGGTGAGAGCCACAGAAAGATCCCTGGGTGATGCAGTCTTCTCCTCCAGGTTGGCTGTGGGGTCATCTACATTTATGGGGCTGGAGGTTCCAAAAGGGGAGGGGGCAGCTCACTGACAATAACAATAACAACAATAGCAGCAAACATGTGCTGCCTGCCAGACGCTGTGCTAAGTACTTGACATTTATTAATTCATTCAATCATCACCATAACCCTAGGAAGTAGGTATCATTGCCATCCCCATGTTATGGACGAAGAAACTGAGGCACGCAGGTATAGGAACTTCACAAGGTCATCCAGTAAGTGGTGAAAGCAGACCCATGCAGTTCACTCCACATCATGCTCTTTAGCTTGAGTCTCTGTTGCCTCTCGAAAGTACTAGTACCCAGTGTATGGAGATTTTTTTTTAACCATCACTCCACACTGCCTCCAACGTGGCTGGCAGTCAACACGACCTACCCATGTGCCCTCTACCTGTGTCTTCTGCCCCGCCTTATACTCTAAGTCTGTATTTGTGTACCCCTGTGCTGTCATTTGGGGTACAATATGGGGCCCCACCCTCAGATTAAGCCACCCTTCCCTCCTCTGGGTACTTCAGGCATTCACTCAGACCCGATTCACAGTTGAAGAGGCTTTATACACCCAAATAAATACAGGGAAAGAGTCCAGGCAATTTTTTTTTTCTGATGATTCAGACTCCAGAAAAACTCCAGATAGCCATACAGTCATCAATAGAGCACTTTCACTATATGAGATCAGTGCCTTCACATGTGTTATTTCTTTTAATTCTCATAGCGCCTCAGTGGAGTGGCCACTGAGGTCTCTGACTTCAGTAGGAAAAATACTTAAGATTCAAGAAAAGCTATGTGACTTGCCCAAGACCACACATCTAGTAAAAATCAACAACTGGGATTCGAAATCCATGTGTACATCAATCGAGATGCTGCAACATGAAACACCAATCTTTCCTTCAGCCCTTTACAAATAACAGTAACTTTAAATATATATATATATATATATATATATATATATATATATATATATATATATATGTCCATCCTCAGCTTGTGGGACAAGAGTGGTTTTCAGCTCAAATGGACCACATGTGTCTATTCATCCATGCAGCCCCGAACAAGGTGGGGAACACTCAATGTTGCTTCATTCCTTCAACCTCCCTTCTTGAGTAAGCTCAGTCTCCACATCCCACCCTGGAATGCATTTCTAGGGGCTGGAAGCAGAGGGTCTTCCATAAGGGGCCCTCCTCTGTGAAATACCATTCCTCTTATTCTCCTGAGAGCCCAGTGAGCTGACCTTCCAGGCTCGATGAAAGATAGCTCTTTTTGGTTTATTTTCCCTAGATAGTTGAAGGAATGTTGTTCTGGGCCTGTGTTCAGTGGGTTTGTGTTTTTTGTTGCTGTAATGGTGTTTTGCTCTAGTGGTATTACCATATTTTGAAAGTTTTCTAAGCCATTGCCCATGCACCCAGGGGTGACTATTAAAATGATGAGGACATTTTTATAAATCACAAAAATAAATAAATGTATAAAAGCACAGTTAGAAAAATGGGCAAAGCTAAATCAGCTAAAGAAACAACTGAGAGTGTGTTTTTCAGAATCTAAAATGAGTTTCCTGCCTAAAAAAAAGGTCTACAGAATAAAAATTCTATACATTTTAAGGAAAAAAAATAATTTTCATGAATATTATAAATGGTAAATGCTGACTACGATTTCACATTCTATCTATGTATCTAGATGGAAGAAATGCAGACAGAAAAAAATAAGCATATATGCATTAGGAGTAACTGTAGTATTATATCTTATTTATGTATAATCATTGTTTTGCTAGAATTAAACATGCATGACAATTTTTTCTTTTTAAGTTGCTTTTCTTTAAAAATTGGTCCTTATGTTTTTTTATCATCTAATAACTATGATATTTGCCATATCTGGAAGTGTACCATTATAAGATCGTGGCCAGAACCTGCTAAGAAATATTAAAAATAGAAGCCCAGTGCACGAAATTCATGAATGTGTCCCTCAGCCCAGCCTGTACCCTCTCCAATCTGGGTCCCCTCGAGGGATGTCCAATTGCCCGTTTAGGGGATGAGGCCTAAAAGGGCAGTCGGACATCCCTCTCAAAATCCAGGACTGCTGGCTCTCAACCGCTCACCTGCCTGCCTGCCTGATTGCCCTTAACTGCTTCTGCCTGCCAGCCTGATCACCCCCTAACCATTCCTCTTCCAGCCTGATCAATGCCTAACTGCTCCCCCGCTGGCCCGATTGCCCCCAACTGCCCTCCCCTGCCAGCTATCTTGTGGTGGCCATCTTGTGTCCACATGGGGGCAGCCATCTTGTGTGTTGGTGTGATGTCAATTTGCATATTACCTCTTTATTAGATAGGAGGACTAGACTTTCTAGATGATCTGCTCTCCCTCCCTCTCCTTACGCACTGCTGCACTGACCCCATCCACTCTGCCAGGAACATGGCCTCCACTAGCTGGAGGCTTTGCTGACTGCACATAAACTTAATCCTGGTCTCTTTGGCTCTCCCTGAAAACTCACATGGTTTTCCAAAAAGAGATGAAAAGGAGCATTAAGTGCTCTGTGCGCTGGGCAACATTTCAATGAACAAATGAATACATACATGGAGGGGGGGGAATTAAATGCTTAATAATTTTATTAACAGAAAAAAAAATCAACTGTTCACAGGCTGACAAAAGTGTTAAGATAAGTATTCTGTTTCCTATGTTGTAGGGGCAGACGGGGCTTTTGGTCTACAGATGGGGAGTGTGAAGGTGAATGTGGAGAAGCCAACCTGCATCTCACCATGGACAGGGCCCTCCAGCTCCTCTGGCGGCGCCAACAGAGGGGTTGGGCCCTGCTCACTGGACCGGGGGCTGGTGGATTCAATCCTGGGGCTCATTATCAATGATTAGGGTTATCAGTCTTGGGCAAAAATCTGAGGAAAGCAGATTTCAGAACAACTGGACTTAACCTAGCTGTGTTTTAAATGACAAAGCAGATGGGCCATGCGAATCACCCAACCACGTCCCACCTTAGGACAGTAGGGAGCCTCTTCCCACAGTGCAATACTGTGATGAGGGAGGTGGCCAGAAAGCAAGCCTTCTGCCAACTATAGAATTGATAAGAAAGACTATGATCACTGACAGAACATTCAGATTGCCCTGTGTGTGGTCTGAAAAATCAAACCAGAGCGTGTGTTTGGGGTTGGGGGTAGGAGGAGAGGATTGTCAGAATCAAAACAGCAACTGTATCCAGATTTGTTTTTAACTCTGCCAAAGGCGTGTGGAGCAACAGAATCAAACAATTTTCTCAAGCAGAAAGAATTATTTTGCTCTCAAACATCAACCAGGTTTTAAAAAAAATGGCCTCGAAAAATGATAAGAAATGCAGTGGCTGTTCCACCGTGATTATTCTTTCTAATCACATACAACATTTCAAATACTTCAGTAAATTACTCACAGGCAATTAAGTCCTTTAGATTCATCCTGTGATGGTGGCAGTCTTGTTGGCAACGGTTGTCCTAGAGCAGCAGTTGAGAGCCTAGCAGGGGAAAAAAGGAAAAAAAGCCACATGATTCTTTAGCTTATAATCCAGTTAGCTGATTTTCTCCAGATTACATGTAGGTACATCGTGCTGATGCAAACAGCAAGACAAGTAGCTCTGGGTCAACAGCCAGAAAACGGAGCTCCTCACCCCCACCACAGGTAGGGAATGATCAGACACTGGAGCTGGCCTTTCCCTCCCCCCACTGCACCCCTACACACACAGAGACATATATAACATGAATTCCAGATTTGCCCTTCGGTCTTTTTGGTGCCGCTTCAGGAACAGATGGAGCAGAAAAAAGAAACACAGGGCTGAGCCAGGCCCCATCTGGCTGCTGCCTTCCCAGTCTCCTCTTCTGGTGTTCTCGCCCATGTGGCCGTAAGACCACAGGAAAGATTCCCGTGACCTGTGCCGTTCCTTGTGCTCTGCTGGTACTGCAGAGACGCTGGTGTCTCCCTCGCTCGTCCCCTCAGCAGTACTGTGTAGTCCCTTCCTAGCCCTTAATGGACATGAATGTCCTAAATTTCCTAAGTCTTTTCTCCCCAAGTGAATTAGGAGCTCCCAAAGGGCGAGAAACACATGTGCTTCTTTTGTGCCCTTTTGTTATTGCCAGGACAGCGCTAAGCAAGCAGCGGTCTCTCTAAAACAGCGTAAGGAGTCTCTTTGAGGTAAGTCTAGTCAGTAGTACTGGATGGGTGGGAAGGACAAAAGAAAACAAACATCAGGAATGACAATTAGTAAGGCAGAGACAGCCTCCACTGAGAAACCCGGTTAAATTACAACACTCTGTTTCTGAGTGCCCGGCCATGTGAGCTCTGTCCTCTCAGCTCATTCTGCTGCCGTTCCTCACACGTTGTGGCTATGCTGACCACGACCAGGGCCTTAAAAATCATTGCTTTTCAGGACAAACCTTCCAGTCCATCTTTACTAGCTGACTACACCTAGCTTCTAGGGGTCTTCTCACAACCTCGGTGGAATTGTTTTGCATAGAAAGTACTGAAAAATGCCACAGAATAAAATGTTCTAGGATCTGAGAAGAGAGCTTGCCTCTATTCAAACCTATGGTAGAGTAGTCTGTGCGAATCAAAATTCTCTTCCTTTGAGGGGCGCATTATTTGCGTTGGGGGCTTTACGGGGTTGGGGTAGGTTGGAATTTTCATTCCTTTTTTCTCTGCGGACTCTGCCTGAGTCAAACAGGGACTGTAGGGTGGCGGAGGGGAGTCTGGGCTGCTCAGCGGGGTGGGCGGGGGCTTAATTCCTCCACCTCTGGAAAACGGGGACACTGTGTCTATGGGGACACCGCTCTGCTTCCCTGCATTCCCGGAGGAGGAGACTTCCACCCTCATGGAGTTAGCAAAGGTCACTTCTCTTACCCATAACCCTTTGTGGCGGAGTCCTCGGCTGACCTTATGGCCTCCCACAGACAGCTTTGGCTGTTTCTAGTTCTGAGTCTTAAACCAACAACCTACTGTCGCTGCCTTTGCACCTTCACCAAGACAGCCTTGGTCACACTCGGTACTGTGTGGAACTCACGGTTTTCTCTCCCAACTTTTCCTCCCCAGGTCAGAGTGAGTTAGCCGGGGATGAACAGGAAATGGCTCGTTTCTGCCAGGACACTGGGACAGTCGCCCAAGCGAAGGCCACAGACGTGTCTGTCATCAGCTTCATTTTCACTTTTTTTTTCCTCGTCCCCAATCGTTAGGCCCAAAGAAGCCCCCACATCAGACATAACCTGACCCATCACCCCGCCCTGTCCTGGCGCTGGGCTTGCTCTCGGGCGCAGAGCAGGGAACAGCCTGACGGTGGGAGGCCAGCCTGCACCAACCCCGGGCTTTTCACTGCCGGCGGCGGGGATTAAGTAACACCCGCAAAATCAGCATTTGCACACATGCCAGGGGCTGATTACTGGGCCTTTCTCAGCCAGGGCAGACGACGCGATTTCAGAGCAATTTCTCCGATTACTCGGCCCGGGGACAGCAGCGGGCGCGGCTCCAGTGCACATCCTGGGGGCGAGCAGGCCCGGCGGCTCCGCGCCCCTCGCCCACCAGGGTGGGCCTCGGCGGGCGCTCACCCGGGGCCAAAAGAGACTGCCACCCACCAGCACCGGAGACTGCCATCCCCTGATCCGGTCCCTCTCCGTGCCCCCAACCCAGGGAGGGAGACTTGTCCCTCCGACGCACCGACACCTCCATCCATCCTCAACCTGCTACACCGCGCGCCCAAGACCCGTGGGCCCCAGGCTCACGCCACGTCTCCACGGGGGCGACCTTGGGGATCCGGGCCCCCAAAGAGACGCCCAATGCGCCTCTTGCAAGGGCTGGAAGAGGGAACAGCTGTAGCCCACCCCATCCCTGTAACCCTGAACGCACCCCGATTTTACCCCGGCGACCCGCTGGCTCCCCACAGCTCCCCCACTCCCCCCCCCCCGTGCCCCCAACCCTGCGCCTGCGCCTCTGCCCGTCGCCAGAGACCAGTTGGTTTTCTCACCGTTTAAGAACAAGCCTCGGGTCTTAATTCCCTTGATGGGACGGGCCGCGGGGCTGAGTAAATGCCCCCTGACAGCCGTAATGGGGGGTTATTAGCGGCACAAAGCCCGCCGGGCCCGCAGCGTCAGTTCAAGGGGACGCGTCCGTGTCGTCGCGCCGCCGCGACCGCCGCGCACGTAAACCAATTTCCCCGACAGGAGGGTAAACACGGGCTCGTTTGAACCGCGAGATGGAAACAGATGGGCTATCGCGAACAGCCCCCTACCCCCACCCCCCAAAATGCCACCGGCTTCTGGGCCAATTACACGTGGTCAGCGCCGAATGGCAGAGGAAAGGGTTTGCCGGGCTGCGCAGTGTCACGGGAGCCACCCGGAGGCTCGGAGAGGGGCCGCTTTTGTTTCCCGCGAAACTTGCTACAAGTAATCTGCGCCGGAGCCGCTGGCACAAAGCAGGACGGCACACACACACACACACACACACACACACACACCCGCCTCCCGCCGCGGGGGTCGGGCCTTTTGGGGGAGCCGAGGGGCGGGGGGCCCCCCCGAGCGCCGGGGCCTCCGAGTCCGAAGGCGCCGCCGGAGGAGAAAACGGGGCCGGAGACGGAAAGCGCAGCAGGCGCCCTCGGCCTCGGGGGTGCGGGGCGCGCGGGGGGTGGGGGGTGGGGGCCCCCATCTCGCACCCAACCCCGGGCGGACACGGCCCCCTCCTCCCGCCCCCGCTGCTCACCCCTTCGGCGCGCCCGCCGCGGCCCCGGGAAGCAGGGAAACCCGGCTCCCGGGCCGAGGAGGTCGGGCTGCCCACGTGCAGGCAGGAGCGCGCGGCCCGGCCACGCGGGCGCCGGCGCCAAAGGCTCAAGGAAAAGCCCCAGCGCCGGGACCAGGCGCAGGGCCGGCCGGCGGGCAGAGGCCGGGCTCCCGGCGGGTCTGGGCCGGGAGGCCAGCCGGCACCAACCCCGGGAGGTTGGGGGAGAGGGAGTAGGTAGGGGGGAGAGGGGGGCGGGCCTGCACCCCCAAAACTGACTCTCCAAGGCGGGAGCCTCAGGGAGCGTCCGCCCAGCCCGTAGGGACCCGCCGGCTCCCGCGGGGCGAGGGGGTGGGGGCGGGCGGGCTGCGCGGCTCCCCAGCTCCGGTCAGCCGCCACCGGGCCCCTTCCCCGCGCCCCGGCTCCGGGGGCCGCCTGGCTGGGCCGCGGGCGGAAGCCGGCGCGGCGGTGCGGCCGGGGAAGCGCCGGGAGCGCGTGCAGGGTTCAGCAGTGTTTCGGTTGCCCCCTGACCCGACCCTGGGCGCACAAAGGCCTCCCGGGCGCACCGCCGCGGCCCGGCCTTCCCGTCGCTGCCGAATTAATGAGCCCACGTCAGGCTGGGGAAGCAGCCGGGTGGAAAGTGAGCGCGGAGGTACCTGCGCGCAGGCCGAGGCCGCCGGGTCCCGGAGGCCGGGCAAGGCGAGGCCCGCGCGGTTCCGCCCTCGACGCTCCACTCCGGTCCCGCCGCTGGCTCCCGGGGGACCAGGCCTGCCCCAGGGAACCCTCTGCGAGAAACGTGGGTCCCGCTTTAGGAAAGCCGCACAGACCCTGCACTTCACACCCAGCAGCTCGGGCCAGGCGTGCCGACCGGTGTCCTTTTGGGGGCTGAAGTTCTCATCCCCAGGAATCCATTCCTCCTGACTCCACAGGGCAGGGGGGTTCCCAAGTGAATGAGAGTGAGCCTGAGGGAGAGGAGCGAGGGTCCGAGGCCATCTCCCAAAGGAGGCCTGTGCAGCCGGTGACTGAGTGCCGGGTTTGAAAGCCAAAGATAAGTGGGCAAGGGATTTGCTGTTTGTTTTTGAATAAAAGTCGATCTACTAGCTCAACCTGAAGTCTCGAAGACTGGCTTCCCATGCTGACAGCTCTGCTTTCTTATTGCTCTTTAAACACTGTGGGGAATTCGGCTCAAGAAAAATGACTGGACTGGAAGCTGGCAGAGCTTAAGGCATTGATTTATCTTATTCCTTCCAGATTTTTCAAATATATTAAGAGAAAGCGCTTTCATTTAAAAACACTTAAAAGGTCAGGAGAGCAATGCCCTCTTTCCCTGCAGCTCTGTTTGCTGTTGAGAACCACGAAGGTTAAAAAGTGGGAGGAACTGGTGTGACGGTTCACTCCTGCATTTCCTCATCCTTGCCTTTCAGAAGTGGGTTCTTCTGTTCTTCTGCTGACCTTAGCAAGGGCAGCACTAGGTCACCTCTAAGAACCCTCCCTGCGGCTTTCTCTCTCTCTCTCTCTCTCTCTCTCTCTCTCTCTCTCTCTCTCTCATCAGTTTCCCTTGTCTAGATTACACACACACACCATCTGGCATTTTTTTTTTGGCTAATTTTATTTTTTAACTTTTTTTTCCACCATTTTTTTATTAAGGTATTATATGTGTACATTGCTTACCATTGCCCCCCTCCCTCCCCTACATGCCCTCCCTCCCCAGAGTTTTGTGTCCATTGGTAGTACTTATATGCATGCATACCAGTCCTTCAGCTGATCTCTTATCTCCCCCAGATCATCCTACCCTCCTGGCATTTTTTTTAAACAAATACTTTTTTTTTCTTAATTGATTTCAGAGATGAAGGGAGATGGAGAGATAGAAACATCAATGATGAAGGAGAATCATTGATCGACTGCCTCCTGCATGCCCCCTGCTGGGCATGTGCCTTTGACCTGAATTAAACCTGGACCCTTCAGTCTACAGGCCAATGCTCTATCCACTGAGCCAAACCAGCTAGGACACCTTCTGGCATCCTATGAGCACTTCTGACACTTACAAATCTGGCTGCTCTGTCTGAGCCCACACCTTCCTCTGAAATCTCAGTGTACTTAGAAGGTCAAGTTGTCTTTATGAGGTCAAGTAGTCATTACCTTAAAGATGTTAACTATCTCAAAGAGTGCACACAAGTAAGCTATGATGTCTTCTAATTATTTTTCTAGGTAAACTAACTCCTCAACTAAAAATGTTAGTCCCTGGGGACAATGACTAAGACCAATTGTCTGTGTTACCTCACAGTATGGTGCCAAGTCAAGAAATGTTATCTATGTTCTATAACTAATTAGAATTAATACAGTCCTTTCTAAAATGCTCAGAACTAGAGTGGTGGTGGCAGGATACCAACAGCTTCCCTCTTTCATTCCTACTCCATTCTAAATTATGTATTCCAGAAATTGAAGCCTCCTGCCAATATCCATGTGTATGAGCCATCTTGGAAGTGGATTCCCCTGCCCCATTCAAACCTTCAGATAACAGCAACCCTGACCAACTCTTGACTATATCCTCATGAAACACCTTGAGCCCAGCTAACTAACTCATGAGTTTTTTTATTTACAGAGACTTTGAAATAATAAATGATTAATTGTTTTAAGCTGCTCAGTTTTGGGAGTGACATGGTACATAGCAATAGGTAAATTAATACAGTAATTGAGTAAAGCTCCTCCTAACTTTAAAAGCAAATTTTTTTTTTAAAAAAAGGACCTTACATATGTAATCACTTTATGTTTTCCACAGAAGATATATCTGGTCCTCACTGCAACTCTAAGAAGAATATAGAGTGCCATTTAGAAAACTGACCATCAGACAGATACACTCAAGGTACTCAGGGACAAAATTATTAGGAAAGCATTCAGGGTTTACAGCAAGCATGTCAAACTCCTGGCCCACGGGCCGCATGCCTCGTTTCTTTGGCCCGTGTTTGCCTTTGAGTTTGACATGCTTGCTTTACAGTATCACTGTTTAGAAGTTGGCTTAGGTGGAAAGATCCTAAAAGCAATACAAAAAAAAATTTTTTAATGGAAAAAAAAATTCTTAGAGTTCCTAACTTTAAAAAGATTTCCTAAGAGACAGTCACATTATGTAACACTCCTGGTATTCCCAGCCCCACTGCCTCCCTCGTTCTTAAAGCACACAAGAGTTTGTGGTCATGGACCTTGCCCAAAATTGTAGCTCGTCATCGGTTTTGAGAACATTCATATATTCTGAACAGTGAAACTATTAATGGTTATGGTGTTTATAGCTCGGGTTTAAACAGGAAGCTAATCAAGATAAAAATCTCTGTATGATAAGGTGCTCAAACCCCAGCCGATGGAAAGAAAGCTTCCCGCTGCACAGTGAGCTGTCTGGGTACCTCCCTGGGCACTGGATCCTGACTCAGAAACACAACAGGAGGGAGATAAAACTAACACAGCGAATGCATTTTTCATAGAACCAATACTGAGGGGGTAAGTGCTAGTGCGGGACAATAATGAATGAGTGAGTGACTAGCTGAGTCTGCCGCTTGTTAGGCCTAAACCCTACAGAGTTTGTTTTGGTTTCCTGTTCACTTTGGAAGAGCAAGCACAATCTCGGGGGCCGCAACTGCTCTGACAGGAACCTCAGCTGATGACCCTGACTGGAGTTGGGACAAACACTTGCCAATGAAGTCCTCTCTGCTCCAGAGGCAATGGAGGTGTAATATGTGTGGCCTTTCGGGGGTAATCACCAACAGCAGGGAACCTGGCAGAAAGACAGCCCGCATTTGTTTTTTAGAAGCCGTATGCGTTCAAGTCTAAAATGGACTGCAGGGAACATAAGCATCTGCAGTAGATGTTGCCACAGGTGTAGGATGTTGTGGTTTCTAACATCTTACATGTGTTCTCTAAACAATACCTCGAGTGTCTCTTTGTTTCTGGCCTGTGTGGTTTCCTGCGTTTCCAGCAGCTGATCCTATGTAGACAGGCAGCTGCCTGCAAAGCATTACTGAGAAGTATGTATAAAGACGTGCACACAGAAGATGGTGTTGGCTCTGAAAGAAGCTCGCCCTGACCTCAGAGTAGGACGGAGCCAGCAGCAGTTGGTGGTGAAGCTGAAATAAGTACATTGTTCCTGATGGCCAGGCCTGAGCAGCTTCCAAGCGCCCCCAGGAATTCCTTCTGCTTCTGAGCCCTTAAGGGACAGAAATCTGAATTCCAAACGTGGGAATGGGCTGGAGAGGGAAGGGAAAGGAGGCCCCTGTTAGGTGAGAGCTTTTGCCAGCAGTTCACCACCCATCAGGGAATGTCAAGAACTGGTTGTGTGAAAATAAAATAATAATTATTTAAATAAATAATAAAAAGAATTTGTTGTGTGAATCATCCAAAAAAAAAATTCATCCAAGCAAGCTTTGTCTCTCCAGCCATAATCCTGGGAGGCAGAGATATCTGTGGTACACAGCTTGTCCACAAACACCCAGGATGTAGAGCTTAAGATACCGGACAGCCAGGTACTTAGAAAAGCAAACACATCGACAATCCTGAGGCCTCTCTACGTATAGTCAGTTCGTTCAGACTTCCTCCCATGCCTGCAAAGCTGAGTCCTCCCTTCCCCTCTCCCATAAACACCCTCTTGAGACTATGCAATTCCCATTTTGTGGATTCTTTCCCATTTCAGGTTTGCCTGATATTCATTCAGATCTCGTTTTCCTACATAAAAGCATTGATGGGAGTGTGTGTGTGTGTGTGTGTGTGTGTGTGTGTGTGTGTAAGTAGGTAGTTGGTAGCTCACCATATAAACTCCCTTGAAATGAGAGGCAGATTATCTGTCTCCTGGCAAGGATATGGTCATCTACTTAACTTCTGAGAATAGTGACCTGACAAAATTCTAGCCCCTGATCTCATAGGCTGGGCGGTACTTACTGGAGTACTTACCCCTTCTGTCCTGGGGTTGTATGGGAGACCAGGGAAAGGAGAGGTCAAAAAGGTAGCCTGCCCTGGCCATTGTGGCTCAGCTGGTTGGAGCGTAGTCCTATGCACCAAAAGGTGGTAAGTTCGATTCCTCATCAGGGAGCATACCTAAGTTGAGGTTTAAATCCCATTTGGGGTATATACAGGAGGCAATCGGTAAATGTTCCTCTCTCACATCAGTATTTCTCCCTCTCTCCCTTCCTCTCTTTCTAAAATCAATGAGAACATAACCTCTGGTATGGATTTTTTTAAGGGGAGGGGGGCGGCTAGGGGACAACCAGAGGAGCAATCCCATGGCTATGCCACTGAGTAGGGGAGGGAATGGCTTTCTTGGAGTATCAGGGCCCCTTCTTCCATCTCCAATTAGTATCTCTCTTCCCATTTGTAGCCTCTCCTCCCAGTTGTAGCCTCTCCCTATTACCCAGCAATCAGCCACAGCGGAGTAGGGTAGAGTGGTAAAGTAAGAGTCTGAAACCCTCCCTCAAGGGCATAGGACTTCCTTCGGACCCCTAGCCAACATGGCAGTGGTTTGAATCAAGGATTCAACCTACAGATCTGATATTGCAAAGAACTGACAAAGGTACTATTTTCCTTTTACATTAGCAACTTACAGTAGTCTATAGACTGCATGTGTGTCAGACACACAGAAGAAGCTTACCGTGTAGAACATTAGTTCTATTTTTTCCTTAAAAAGCACATCAGATTACTTCGTCGACTTCCAGTTAAAAATAGCTGGTTACATACACACATTTGCTTCCACTCCCTCCAAAACTTCACTAAAGTGGCAAGGGATTAAACACACATACAAAGAACAAAGGTAAACAAAGGAGAGAAACACTGACAACATATTAGAAGCTGAAAAGCATTTGGAGGAACGGTAATGACTTAGCAGACCCACAAAGTAGAAAAGCTAACCGGCAATCTGACTGACACCATAGAATCCTCAAAAGGTCTAAGCCAGTGGTTCTCAATCTTTCTAATGCCTCGACCCTTTAATATAGTTCCTCATGTTGTGGTGACCCCCAACCATAACATTATTTTCGTTGCTACTTCATAACTGTAATTTTGCTACTGTTATGAATCGTAATGTAAATATCTGTGTTTTCCGATGGTCTTAGGCGACCATTAAAATTGTATTAAAGGGTTGTGGCATTAGAAAAATTGAGAGTCGAAACTGGTTTGGCTCAGTGGATAGAGCATCAGCCTGTGGACTGAAAAGTCCCGGTTTCGATTCTGGTCAAGGGCATGTACCTTGGTTGCAGGCACATCCCCAGTAGGGGGCATGCAAGAGGCAGCTGATCAATGATTCTCTCTCATTGATCTTTCTAACTCTATTCTTCTCTCTTCCTCTCTGTAAAAAATGAATAAAATATATTTTTAAAAAGAAAGAAAGAAAGGTTGAGGACCACTGCTTTAGGACAAAGAGAAGAGCTTAAAAACATCAATCTATTGCCTGCCAGGCATGTCCCAACTAGTGACAAAACCAAAACCTATGTATGTACCCTGATGGGGAGTCAAACCCACAACCTGTGGGTATACTGGATGATGCTCCAACCAACTGAGCCACCTGGCCAGGGCTATTCTTCCTTTTATAAAAAATGAATGTTCTGGGCCAGCGGTGAGTCGGAGCTCTATGGAGGCAGTGGTGAGTCCTGGGTGATGGCCTTAGTGACTCCTCTGAGCTGAACGCTTCCAGCAGGTCCCCGATTCCTTCCTCTCCCTTCCCTCCCCCATTTTTTGTTTTCCATTCCCTTTCCCTCCCTTCTATGTCCTCTACAGCCAGATCTTGAGGTGGCAGCTGCTGAGTTCTGGGTGAAGTTTTTTCATTTCTCCCATTCCCATCCCTCCCCACCCCATCCATTAATATTATTCTTTTGAAGATTCTTCATTGTCAAGCCGCCCAAGTAGAGAGTACGATTGCAGAAGGGGGTGCTTCTCGTTTCAGTGCTTCTTCGGGCAGAGGAGGAAGTAGGGGTGCACCTCAGCACTGTCCCAAGACTATTGGCAACAGCGAGTTCCTGGGGAAAACCCCAGGGCAAAACGCTCAGAAATGGATTCCTTCACAAAGGAAGGAATGACAAATCCACAGCAAACAACTCCACAAATGAAAAAGAAGGACATGATGCAATCTTCAGGAAAGTAAGAGGCATACTAAACAAGCTTATTCTTGAGAAGTTTGACAAGCTATGCCTTGAGCTCCTGAATGTAGAATCTAAGCTCATCCTAAAAGTGTTCATACTGCTGATTGAGGACAGAGCCTTAGCAGAGCCAAAGTACAGCTCACTGTATGCGCAGCTATGTCTGCGATTGGCAGAGGATGCACCAAACTTTGATGGCCCAACAGCAGAGGGTCAACCAGGACAGAAGCAAAGCACAACATTCAGACGCCTCCTAATTTCCAAGTTACAAGATAAATTTGAAAATCGAACCAGATATATTGATGTCTATGATAAGCGTGAAAATCCCCTCCTCCCCGAGGAAGAGGAGGAACAGAGAGCCATTGCTAAGATCAAGATGTTGGGGAACATCGAATTCATTGGAGAACTTGGAAAGCTTGATCTTATTCATGAATCTATCCTTCATAAATGCATCAGAACACTTTTGGAAAAGAAGAAGAGAATCCAACTCAAAGATATGAGAGAGGATTTGGAGTGCCTCTGTCAGATAGTGAGGACAGTGGGACCTAGATTAGACCATGAACAAGCCAAGTCCTTAATGAATCAGCACTTTTCCCAAATGTGCTCCTTGATGTTAAGTAAGGAATTGCCAGCGAGGATTCATTACCTGCTGCAGGATACCATAGAGTTGCGAAAACACCATTGGATTCCTCACAAGGCTTTTCTTGACAATGGACCAAAGACGATCAATCAAATCCGTCAAGATGCAATAAAGGATCTAGGAGTGTATATTCCAACTCCTATGGCTCAAGGGATAAGAAGTGACTTCTTTCTGGAGGGACCGTTCATGCCACCCAGGATGAAAATGGAAAGGGACCCACCTGGAGGACTTGCTATGTTTGGACAAATGCCAGGTAGTGGAATTGGTACTGGTCCAGGAGTTATCCAGGATAGATTTTCACCCGCCATTTGGATAATTCTTAACTGTAATTGATGGTTGTTGCCATAATAGTATATTGCTGTAATAGTATATTGCCTGTATTTCTACCTCTAGTAATGGGCTTTATGTGCTAGATTTTAATATCCTTGAGCCTGGGCAAGTGCACAAGTCTTTTTAAAAAGAAACACGGTTTACTTGCACAAAACTGATCACTTTTGAGAGATCGTTAATGCCCTTGAAGTGGTTTTTGTGGGTGTGAAACAAATGGTGAGAATTTGAATTGGTCCCTCTTATTATAGTATTGAAATTAAATCTACTTAATTTATCAAGTCATGTTCATGCCCTGATTTTATATACTTGTATCTATCAATAAACATTGTGATACTTGAGAAAAAAATGAATGTTCTCATCCTTATTTTTTAATCAGGAGGCTATATAAAGATTATAACATATGAAGTATAAGGCAGAGATGCACAATCCAAACTCATCCTTTATGAGGACATAATACAGTGCTGCACTCCCTCGGGGTCTAGTTTACAAAGGCAAAGCCTATGACCTTGAGGGCCAAGATTCTTCTGTGTGTTTATCTTCCCAAGACATGTTGGACTTTGTGCCCTGATGGGCAGGCCGTGCTGAGTGAAAGCATCTAGGCTCGTTCGTCTACAGATGACAAGTGACATCAAAAGCAGAATCTCTGGCTTCCAGTGAGAACCTCCAGTGCAGGGAAGGAGGGCTTTCTCTGCGTGTCGGGAGAAACGCCCGCTGTCCATTTCCATGAGTGCTCTCAGGGAGGACTCTCATCACCGACTCTGTCAGCACAGACTAGAGGCCACCGTGGTGTCTACGTTATAAATGAAATGTTACCGAGCCAGTGGGGTTTGGAGCTTCAACTTCCAGGCCATGGTCAACACTGCTGTTCCAAATTATCAGAGGCCAGAAAGATTCTTCGCTCTGCCCTCTCTTTGTGTTAGGAAAAAACATAGGAGTTTGTTTCTTGAATCCAGACAAGTATTAGTCTGGATTTGTCAGACAAAGTGTGTCAATTTATTTACATTTTTAACTCACAAGTTAAAGATTTGGGCTACAAATTATCAGAGCTAGAAAAAAATGTAATAAAATAGTATGCATGTCTTACGAGTAATTCAGCATCTCTTTCTAATGTTAAACTGTTTCTTTAAGCCTCAAGTCTCTGACGTCATCTTGTTTCATTTGTCTGATATATATAAATATATATATATATATATATATATATATATATATATATATATATAATTATATATTTTTTTTTGTCTGAGAGATATTTTTAATGTTTGTACCTACCAGGGCTGTTTCCGAGGACCAGAAATGCTGTTTTAAGCAGAGTTTCCCTCCAAGTGGCTATGAAAGTGAGCGAGGTTTGTGTTCTCCCCAAAGCTGATGAGTGAGAGGGAATGACATTCTGCTTAGCAAGGAAGGCTTGTGTGGATGATTCTGCCGATGGGCGCATAATCCGACGTTAAAGTTTAACAGCTACCAAAAAAAAAAAAAGTTTTATTGAGTGTTAACAGCAGTTCCGTGGGGTTGTACTCTCAGAGAGGAATTTTTTAAAACACACAGTAGGAAGCTCACGGGAAGTTATTCAACTGGATAGCATGGTCTTTTTCAGGAAACTGGCTACACGCTCAGCAGAAGCATGCAGAATAAGGCTCGTGACAGTGCCCAGGCAGCCCGGGCTGCACAAAGCAGCCAGTTTTGCTTGGGAAGGCTCCTGAGCAATGCAGTTAATATTTAAACCAACTCATATTATTTGACGATGGAGCTTTTGCAGAGGTGTTATTTCTCTTAGGGCACTCAACCTCAGACCTCCCAGACAAGCAGAGACCAGAAACCTTCTCCTTCCGTTTCAAATGCAGAACACACTTACCCAAATTGGAGGAAGAGATCTCTGACATGTTCCCCCTCTCCCTTTCTACCATGGGTCTGCTTCATTTCCATGCGTTCAACACTTACAAAGCACCTACTGTGTTCAGGCACTGTTCTGGAATGGCGCTTTCAGTGGTGATCAAAAGAGGCTCAAACTGCTGCCCTTTGGCACTTACACTTCAGTCCCATGAGCTCGGACAGTGTCAGAGGTGGAGCCCATCATCTTCAGAAGTTATAAACCCAAATGGCTCCCAGGGTCAGGCCAGGAGTAAGAATGCACAAAGGTGACAGGAAGGGTTGGCAACTATAGCAAACCAGAGAGCATGTCCCAAAAGTCATCCAAACGCAGTTTTTTAGAACACTATGCAGTCTAAGCAAAACCCCTTTGAGCATCAGAAGCCTCTAATGGCTGCTATTGGACTAGCAAATGTCCTCAGGCCAGAAATCAAGGCCCTGAAACGGTGCCTTGCTCAAGGCCAAGGAACCTTGGCAGTAACAAAACTGAAGCTACAATTCAGCTGTCCTGGCCCCCGCCCACTGCTGTTTTCCTAGGCGATGTTCCCTCTGGTCCCATAGTTCAACTCCTTGGGGTACCTCAGAAAGTTACTAGTGTTTGACATGATCTTGGTGAACAACTCATTCATTCTCTCAACGGTTATTTATAAAGCTCTATCATGTGCCAAACACCAACGAAAGCTTGAGAGGTTTGAACACGATCAGTGTCAGAAATGGGCCGTCACCTCCCAGAGCTGAAGAGCACATGGCTTCAGCAATCTAGGTGTATAATTACCGTGTTTCCCCGAAAATAAGACATCCTCCGAAAATAAGACCTACTCACAGGTTTCCTTCTGAGTGAAATATAAGGCATCCCCTGAAAATACAGCACCCCGGCTCTGTCTCAGAATGAAAATTAATTTACTGTAAACTGGTCGCTAGGGCCGCCCCAACTGGCATCTAGCAACCAGTGACCTTACGAAGAGTCCTGATGTCACTGCTGTGTGAATGGAGAGAAATCAGCGTGGAAACTTTGTGAAACCTAAACTGCAACAAGTTGTGACTTGGGTGAATAATTCATGGGAGAAAATCACTGACAGTTGCATTGCAAATGCACTACGAGCAGGCTACCTTGACAAGAAGTACTCATTTAAAGACAGCGCTATTGCTAAACATGAGAGATTTGGTCCACTGATTCTGAAAGAAATGGAGTCACAAGAAATTCACCAGGAAATTCAGGAATTGGATTGTTATGATGATGTTCCCGAAGATGATGACATGATTGTCATGGAATAAATTCTTGATACTGTAGGATTCACAGTTTGTCTGGTTTGTGTTGACAACTACCGTACTACCATACCGTATACAGGTAATAAATTTCCTTTATTTTCATTTAACAATAAATGTGTACCGTATTCTTCTTCATGGAAAAATAAGCCATCCCCTGAAAATAAGACCTAGCGCATCTTTGGGAGCAAAAATTAATATAAGACACTGTCTTATTTTTGGGAAAACGGGGTAGTAGGAAACAATAAATTCCCCTTTTCTCCTTTGAGCACTTCTGAGGCAGTAGTTACGACTCCAGGCCTGGGTACACACATGGGCTTACCCTGAACAAAAATTAGATGTAATGTTAGATAATTGATGTCCTGTGTCCTTAAAATTAACAATTGGCATAAAAATTACTACGGAATAGTAACTGGGTACATATTAATTGGTCAAATCAGGCTTTTGGCTGTAAGCTTTCATGTGGAATGCAACTTCAGCTGCCAAGCTGATGCCAGACGTTGGCTGCTCGCCAACAGGCTGAGCAGTAGCATGGTCAAGTGCCAGGGCTATCTGCTGACTGCACAAGCATTGACGGAGCGTCTGCCTACCGGGGCCTTGTGTTAGAGCACACGTGTAAGTGACACGGCATTCAAAGACCAGTGTTTATGAACCAAAGATGAGTTGAAAACTATTTTTTGCTAGGAATTCCTCAGAAGTGTAGTAGAATCCTTTGAAAATAGCCAAAGGTAGGCGTCCTGGGTCAGCAATTCAGTTTGTACCACCCGCTATAGCTGGAAGGAGAAATGACCAGAGGTCTGATCTATGGTGATTCGTGGACTATGGCTAATGGTTTGGCTGGATGGCCAGGGACTTGGAAGACATATGATTAGAAAACTGGTGGCAAGGAGATCTCACGATTAGCCCTAGCGATTCGCAAGAAACATTTTTATTCCCATCCCTGCAATTGGGCTCTGCTAGCTTAGGAGTTTTAATTTCAAAAGGAACGCAACGATTCCAGTGACCTGGAAGCTGAGACCACCACCTGAACACTTGGTGCTCCTTATGCCAGTGCATCAAAAAGCAAAGAAGAGGGTTAGCTCACGTGATTGATTCTGATAACCATGGGAAAATGGGAATTACTACACAATAGGGCTAAGGAACCTCTTACTGTTCCTATTTCATAGGATTTAAGTCAATGGAAAGCAAAACATCCCAATTCAAACAGAACTGCGAATGTCCAAGACACTTCAGAATGAAGGTTTGAGTCACCTCACCAGGCACAGAAATATGACCAGCTGAAGTGCTTTCTTAGGGGAAATGGAGTGGGTAGTGGAAGAAGGCAATGATATATACCAGCAACAGCCATGTGACCATTGCATAAATGAGGACTGTAACAGTTTGGGTGTTTCTTCCTTATTTTTATATTTATATATTTGTATATATATTAACCGAACATGTTTGTTTTCTTCCCCTCCCTCTTCCTCATATCACCTAACCTGAAATGTGTTAGATAGTAGTTAACTTTATCTTCCAATATTTAAGTTACAAGGATTATGAATCAGCTAGAAGAATTAACATCACCCAAAACATAAAAAAGGGGATTCTGAATCCTCTTCTGAGGAATTGCTGTGTTTTTACTGTATGTGTGATGGTTGTATCATGTCAGGATGAAGCACGACTTAATTATGGTTCTCATTTGGAGATAAAATATGGATTAAGGAGCTGTGTACAGTGCAAGTTGACAAGGGGTTGACTGTGGTGGCTTTGTAGTGAGTAGAAATGACTAGATTGAATTCTTTTTCCCAGAGTTTCATTCCCTGTATGTTTATATAGCATTATTGAAAGTCCCTACTGGTGTGACTCAGCAGCCAAGCCTGCAACGATGCCACCTTCTCATGGATGTTCCTTCAGCTTCTCAGACTCCTGGGCCAGGTGTGTGTTAAGTCCACAATGAGGGATGTCAACTTCTTCTGCAGACACTGATACCATCAAGGTCAGAAGCAGCTGAAACTGCCAGCTTATGCATGTAGGTTCCACCCTTGCTCTACCCTGATTTGCACTCACCTTCCCTTTCCAGCTGCCTACCCTGAGGACTTGGATTTCTAGCTTCTGACACAAGACAATCTTATAGAAACTGCTCAGCCAGCTCCCACACGCTGTGTAAGATGAAATCTCTAACAAATCCCTTATCACATATATATCTCCCTGTGTGTTTGCTTCTCTGATTGAACCCTGCCTGAAATAGTGGCTTAAAGAACAGGGGGATTTGTTTCCATCACATGTAACAGTGCAAAGGTGAGCAATCCAGGTGAGCAGCACAGCTCTGCTCCATGTGAACATTCAGGAACCCAAGTTCCCTTCATTGTATTGTACTACTGCCCTAAGGCATTGTCTTCACCCACCTGGTCAAAGCTGAGGGTCTACTTCCAAATTCCAGCAGCAGGAAGACACAGAGGAGGACACAGAGGAGGCTTATTCAACATATAAGGCCCTCAAAGTGGCAAACACTTCTGTCCACAAATTGTAGATGAGAACTTCATCACATGGCCTTACTCAACTTCTAGGAAGACTGGGAAATCTGATCTAATGAGGTAGTCATGTGCCAATAAGGAAGAGTAAAGGCATTTTGGTGAACAACTAGCTGCTTCTACCACACATATATAGACCAATGTGACTGTTAATATAGGTAATATTAATATGTAACAATGATATATAATATAACAATGTACTATAATATACTGTAATATACTATACTATATGTAATAAAACATATAATTTATTTTGTACTATATAATAAAACATATAACTTATTATACTATCCTATATAATAAAGAGCTAATATGCAAATGGTTGTCATGCCCTCACACCCTCATGCCCTCGCACTGGAACTTCTCAGACACTCAATGCTGGCAAGAGGAGGAATGGGGACCAGCCAGGCTGCAGCCGAGAAGAGAGACAAGCCACCCACCCCGCAGTCCTGGGTGCCTGCGGCTGCCGCCTAGGCAAAGCCACCAGCCCACAGTCCTCTGCAGCTGCGGCCAGCCCAAGCAAAGCTGGCTCGGATCCAGGGCGCCTGCGGCCAGCCAAAGGGAGGGTAGCCCGGGTTCCCGGGGGCCTGAAACTGGCCAGAGGAGGGAATCCTGGGTCCCAGGTGTGGGGTGAGGCAGAGGCAGTTAGAGGCGATCAGGCCAGCAGGGGAGCAGTTAGGGGCAATCAGGCAGGCAGGCAGAGGGGTTAGGGATGATCAGGTAGACAGGCAAGCGATTAGGAGCCAGCGGTCCTGGATTGCAAGAGGCAGTCGGACATTCTCCAAGGGGTCCCGGATTGGAGAGGGTGCAGGCCAGGCTGAGGAACCCCGCCCGCATGAATTTCATACACCAGGCCTGAATATAATATGGGTAGTAACAGATAATAGATTATTTTATATACTGTGATGCAGATCTCAAAGTCCTAAAAACAGCATAAAAGAACCACTAAAAATGAGCTGAGTTACCCTGCAAAATAAAGTCAGGAGCAGCCTGGTACAATGAAAAATTGAATTGAATGCTTCCAGATTTAAGATTTTTGTGTGCGTGTGCCAATAAATAAATAAATAAACTACTACTGTAACAACAAATGCCAGGAACTTTCCCAACTAAAAATCATAATTGATTACAAGCTGTTGCCTGCAGTATTGAGTTACATTTTGCCTTACCAACAAAATGCCTCAGTAGTTAAAATGATTTTGTTTGAGATTCACATGGATTAAATAGCCTAGAACACATCCATCCTAGACTTCATCTAAGAGAGAGGAGATTTGGTTCAAATGTTGCTTCTCAGCATGTCAGGAAATGTTTTCTTCAATTAAGTAATCTTATTTTAGAGTTAACTCTGTGCCAAGAAAATAAACAATATATCTTTCATGAACACATCCACTCTGTTGTATAAAAACTTTTATTTTCTGGGAGGCTGCTCTTGGAATTTGTACACATAATGAGATCAGAGCTGGAAAAATCCTGTTTTCTTTAGCATTTAATGGCTTTGGAAACTATAAGGGAGCCATGTGACATGGTATAATGACAAAGTTCTGTGAACAAGTGAATATCAAAGATCAACAGATAGTCTTTCAAAAAAAAAAAAAAACCCTGCCGTTTTACTGGAACACTGCATCAAGCACAGGGGGATGTTTCCACTCAATCTTGAGCTGCGTGAAAATTAGTTGCAAGAGAATCTGTGGCCGATCACAGACCAAATGCTGTTATGCTTTCAACACGTTTAAAGGGATTAGGCATTATGGCTATGCATTTCTAAGATCAAGTTGCATTAATGGGAAGTCAGGCAAAACCCTTGAGGTCCAAGCGCCTGGCTATCTAGAGGATGGCATCGTGGCAGGTAAGATGCTAGAGGACTTCTTCTGGAACTCCTTGCTCCCCGCCCCCAGGGAAGGGCTCTGGATGGAGGCGGGAGCAGAAGTTGTGTTTGCTCCGCCCCCCACTGCTCCCAGCTCCCTCTGTCGTGCTCCAGCGGTGCCACATGGCTCCACTTCCCCTGACGCGCAGTGCTGCTGCTCTCCTGCACGATTTTGTATGTTGTTTTCCACCATGAAAGCCCCTTGCTGTCCGACAAGACCCAGTTCCAGCATCACCTTTTCTGGGAAGCCCACTCTCCTATTAATTTCTCTTTTTTTCTGACTCTTCCATGCCGGTGAGTTTCTTAAAAGCAAGAAGCCACCTTGAGCCCTGGCCTGTTTGGCTCAGTGGATAGAGCGTCGGTCTGCGGACTGAAAGGTCCCAGGTTCGATGCCGGTCAGGGGCATGTGCCTTGGTTGTGGGCACATCACCAGTGGAAGGTGTTCAGGAGGCAGCTGATCGATGTTTCTCTCTCACCGATATTTCTAACTCTCTATTTTTTCCCCTTCATTTCTGTTAAAAAGTCAATAAAATATATATATTTTTAAAAAGAAGCTACCTTGATATTATCCTGTTGCCTAACAAATCCAGACTCGTGGTGGCTATCTGATATATGTTTGTGAAATAGCAAGTGAATGTTAAATCTAACAAGGTGGGAAAAGGGAACTTCCCAGTTAGACAACTGGGGCCCCCTTTCTGACACAGTGAAGGGCACGTCCCAGAGTTCATTGGTAAAGAGGGTAAGAGAAAAATTCCTCTGGTCTTTCTCATTCTCCTCTCAGTCTGTACCTGGGTCAACAAAGACCAATTAGTTAGCTTCCAGTTGCCGAAAGAGTTGTATCCCCTCATATTTGCTTGATGACCCGTGAAATGGCCCTAATAAACATTTGCTGGTAGGAGCTACACACTTAGAACTGCAGTGGGATAGCGCCTTTAGGGATATGCACTAGGGTAAGCTTTAGGGCAAAATGGCAACACAAAAGAAAACTTTCCCAGACCTACGTGGAAGAGCTGAAGTTATTCAGAAGTAAAAGGTGACTTTGCTCTGCCTACCTTATGTGAGCTTCTTAGTGGGGACGAGATCTACCCAACCACCTTGCAATGAGGAGCCAAGCTTTGAAAAAGTTTGCTTCTACAAAACCTTTTAAAAGCTTTAACGTGCCTTATCTCCCACTACTCCTTTGCAAGTGCTCTCCCTATCAGCCCACCTGGACTTTTCTCCAGTCCAAAAACACACTGTGCACCGGGCCTTTCGCCGGGGAAGCAATCTCCCCATTAAAACTCTTCTTCCTGTCTCACCTCACCCATGATGTCATGCAGATATCAGGTGCCCCCTGGTATGGTGTGATAAACGGGGAACTGCTCCTCTTGTTCTTCACCTGATTCTATAACTCTGGTCCAGGGATTAGAAAAACATCTGACAAACCCAGGCTGGGGGACACAATACAGGATCCTGGCCAGTACACCTTAAGATTGTCCAGGTCATAAAAACAAGCAAAGGCTGAGGAACTGTCACAGACCAGAGAAGTCTGTGGAGCCGTGACAACAAAATGCCCTGTGGTTACCTGAACTGCATCCTAACACAGAAAGAAGACATTAATGGAAACATTGGTGACATCTCCAAAAGTGGAAAGTGTAGTTGATGGTAATGCACCAAGGTTGGTTTCTTGGTTTCAACTAACATACCACAGAATTGTAAGGTGAGGAAACTAAATGAGAGATATGTGGCAATCTTCTGTACTGTTTTGCACTTTCTGTATATCTGAATTTATTTATTTTTTATTTTTTTGGTTTAAATTTTATTTTTTATTTTTTCCATTTTTTCCATTAAGGTATTATATGTGTACATATCTTACCATTGCCCTCCTCCCCATCCCATACCTGCCCTCCCTCCCCAGAGTTTTTAGTCCATTGGTTTTGCTTTATCTGCATGCATATAAGTCCTTCAGTTGATCTCTTATCTCCCCCATATTTCCCTACCCTCCCCGCTGTTATTTGACAGTCTGTTTGTTGCTTTACTGTCTCTGTATCTATCTTTTTGCTCATCAGTTTATAATGTTCTTTATTATCCATAAATGAGTGAGATCATGTGGTGTTTCTCTTTCATTCACTGGCTTATTTCACCCAGCATAATGTTCTCCAATTCCGTCCAAGTTGCTGTAAATGATAAGAATTCCTTCTTTTTTATGGCAGCATAGTATTCCATTGTGTAGATATACCATAGTTTTTTGATCCAATCATCTGCTGATGGGCACCTAGGCTGTTTCCAAATCCTAGCTATTGTAAATTGTGCTGCTATGAACATAGGGGTGCATATTTCCTTTCTGATTGGAATTTCTGGTTTCTTAGGATATATTCCTAGGAGCAAGATTACTGGGTCAAATGGGAGTTCCATTTTCAATTTTTTTAGGAAACTCCATACTGTTCTCCACAGTGGTTGCACCAGTCTGCATTCCCACCAGCAGTGCATGAGGGTTCCTTTTTCTCCACAATCTTGCCAACATTTGTCGGTTGTTGATTTGTTGATGTTGGCCATTCTGACAGGTGTGAGATGGTACCGCATTGTCGTTTTGATTTTCATCTCTCAGATAATTAGTGACTTTGAGCGTGTTTTCATGTGCCTCTTGGCCTTCCTTCTGTCTTCTTTTGAAAAGATTCTATTTAGGTCCATTGCCCATTTTTTTAATTGGATCATTTACCTTCCTTTTATTAAGTTGTATAAGCTGTCTGTAGATGTTAGAGATTAAACCTTTATCTGTGATAACATTTGCAAATATGTTCTCCCATACAGTGGGCTTTCTTGTTGTTTTGTTGATGGTTTCTTTTGCTGTAAAAAGGCTTTTTATTTTGATGTAGTCCCATTTGTTTATTTTCTCTTTAGCTTCCATTGCCCTAGGGGCAGTGTCAGTGAAGAAGTTCTTTCGGCACACGTCTGAGATTTTGCTGCCTGTGGATGCCTCTAGTATTTTTATATATATGAACTTATTCCAAAATAAAACCCAAATTAAACAAAATTCTAGTTCCCCTTCACACTTTATCCAGATATCACCCCTTTTGTGCTGCCTTGCTGAGTTTCCCATTAGCTGTGCCCATTTTTTCCTCTAAACCCTCCCAGCACTTTAACCGGCAACCTACATGTTATGAAGGGCGTGTCCTGTTCAAATCCCCACCCCCACACACATGCTCTTTCGAGATGCGAGCCCCTTGAAGGTGATTTTTTTCATCTGGAGGGCCCAGCGCCATGCCCAACACACGATCAATAGCTAATGAGTGTGCATGAGTGGAGGGGTGGATGAACTGCAGCAGCCTGTGCCATTGAAGAGTACTATGGGTTCATCCTATCCAGGCTTAGCTGAACAAGACATTTTCTAAAATTAGAGTGTATTCTGTCAGCTAAAGCAGTGTCTGTTAACAAGACATTACTATACAGGAGTAGGAAAAAGTAAATGTATAGTTGTTCGTATGGAAGAATGGACAATACAAGAATAAATAATAATACAAGAATATACCCTGTTTTACATATTCACAAGAATATGTGAGTATGTAAAACAGGATAATACAAGAATATACCCTGTTTTACATACTTTTGCCCACCTCTGTATATTTGTAAAACACTTTTTATTCTAGACTCTTTAAGTGATTTAGAAGCCATGACTTATTAATCATCACACTCTCCTCACATGAAATGCTTTTGGCATAATTAAGAAATCCAAAATGTACATACCATAAGAGATTTGAAAGGTGCCTAATTAAAAATTCAATGCTGTGATCACCTTATCCTGGGCTTAAATCCACTGAAATTAGTGAGCATTTGGATTCAAAAGAGGAAGAATTGAGGCATTTTTATGGCTGTGGATTTGAAGGGATTTGGGACATCAGTACACGAGGCTTGAATGAGAAAAACAGGCTAAACCTCAGGAATAAGATATTTGGAAGCCAAACAGAATGTCAGAATTAAGAAAGAAAATTGGCCCTAGCTGGTTTGGCTCAGTGGATAGAGCGTTGGCCTGTGGAGTGAAGAGTCTCAGGTTTTATTCCAGTCAAGGGCACATGCCCAGGTTGCCAGCTCAATCCCCAAGAGTGGTTGTGCAGGAGGCAGCCAATCTGTGATTCTCTCTCATCATTGATGTTTATCTCTCTCTCTCTTCCTTCCTTTCTGATATATATATATATATATATATATATATATATATATATATATATATATATTTAAAAAATAAAGAAAGAAAGAAAATTGGCCCAGCCAGCATGGCTCAGTGATTGAGCGGCAACCTATGAATCAGGAAGTCACATGCCCGGGTCGTGGGCTTTATCCCCTCGTGGGGCATGCATGAGACAGCTAATCAACTATTCTCTCTCATCACTAATGTTTCTATCTTTCTCTCTCCCTCTCTCTTCCTCTCTGAAATCCATAAAAATATATTGAAAAAGAAAAGAATAAAATTGGAAAAGAATGGAAGCATTATCTGGAACTGCTAAACCAAGGATGTGGACAAGGCCAGCTCAGGGGATAGGACTGCAAGAGATATAAGAAATGTTGTCTTAGCCTAACTCGCTCCTTTCCAAAAAGCAGAGCTGAGACGTGGGTTTGCCTGTAGGTGGTTTCTTTTGGAAGTGAACCCAAGTAACAGGAGTGGAGTGCCGGTGAGTATGGGTCTGGCTGGTTCAGGGTCTCATTGTGGAGTCAAATTCCTAACATAACCTGCAGTAACTTGGAATGTACATGATTATGATAAGTTGCTATTATATTCATGCAACTGTAACAGAAAATGGAGGTTTAGCTAAATTTTGTATGTTTTAAGGAACATTTCAAAAGCAACTTTCGCCAAAACCGGGTTGGCTCAGTGGATAGAGCGTTGGCCTGCGGACTGAAAGGTCCCAGGTTCGATTCCGGTCAGGGGCATGTACCTTGGTTGCGGGCACATCCCCAGTGGGGGTGTGCAAGAGGCAGCTGATCGATGATTCTCTCTCATTGATGTTTCTAACTCTCTATCCCTCTCTCTTCCTCTCTGTAAAAAAACAATAATAAAAAATATAAATTTTTTTTAAAGCAACTTTCACAGGTTTGAAAATCCTGACAGAGTAGATGGTAAACTGCCCTTTGCAGTGAATTCTTCCTAAGAACCAGCTGCTGTTTCAAAAGTCTGTATATCAGCCAGGTCCAGAGGCCGTGGCACTTTCATCACCGGCACCATTATTTTCATTTCTAAACCAGCCCTTGGAGAGACAGCAATTGCTATTATTGTAACGCTGTGTTAGTGGGAGGGCATTCATGGGTCCTCCCAGACTCTCATTTCACCGCGACCCGCTCTGTGACAGCTGCCTTGGAGAAGCTGATCCATACATACGTGATTATATCAGTTGCTTGATTATGTATTTCTTACAAGGAAGAATAGATAATATAAGAACAAATAATAATACAAAAATAAACTGTTTCTTTTTCTTTTTTTTTTATGCACCTCAGGTATGAAACAGCTCTGGGGACCATACAAGGCATCAAGCTAGGATGAACTAAGAACGGTACATCTGCTTTGCCCCTGATTGATGTAAAAGCAACTGCAGCCGAAACTGGTTTGGTTCAGTGGATAGAGCGTCAGCCTGTGGACTGAAGGGTCCCAGGTTCGATTCCGGTCAAGGGCATGTACCTTGGTTGCAGGCACATCCCCAGTAGGGGGTGTGCAAGAGGCAGCTGATCAATGATTCTCTCCCATCGATGTTTCTAACTCTCTATCCCTCTCTCTTCCTCTCTGTAAAAAATCAATAAAATATATATTTTTTTTAAAAGCAACTGCACCAATCAGGTGTCTCCTTGGCTATTACCAGGGGGTAAACTCCGTTTATGCATTCACAACTGTATACCTATTTTTGCCCACCCCTGTATATTTGTAAAACACCTTTCATTCTAGACTTTTTAAGTGATTTAGGAACCATGACGTATTAATCATCACACACTGAGCTGTTCATCTAAGCATGGTCAGATTGAGGGGCCGGAGGTCTCTGGGGTCCAGGAAGAACTCCAGCTGTCAGACACAGAACTCTTTGGAGGAAGCAGATCTGGACCCCTTTAGCACCACTGGGGCTGCCACTGTTACTCTGGCATGGCGACTCCGATTTTCAGGGCGACTCGGGGCCACCACCCCTCTCTCTTTCTTTGCCCATTGTTGTGTGCCATTGTGGTCATGGTGTGGAGCGAGATGAGAAAGGTGCCTTGAGTGAGCTCCCTGTAGCTGTGCAGCATTCAAAATCCAAGCAAACTCAAAAATGCCGCCCCCACAGATGCCTTTGGGCCACCCAGGCACCAGGAGCTGACGCTGCCGCGCCTCAGTGCTGAGCCGAGACCCCGGCCTCGCCCCAGCACCTCTGCACACTCAGGGCTTCCCCGGGCTGCACGCTTTGGGAAAGAAGCCTGCATCTCGAGGTCAGTGATCTGGTTCTGTTTCCAACTGGCCAAGGACCTCAGATAATTCAGTCTCCCGAGACCTCAGTTTCCTCGGCTATAAAATGTGAGTGGAGGAATAGAGGGTCTTTCAGCTCCAAGATGTTATGATGTAAAGATCTTGCCAAGACAAACATCTTAAGTTTGTTTTCTTGCATTTCCACACCTCCCTCCTCTGTACTTGACCTGCACATGGAAAATATCTGATGCCTCACCCTTCCACACCCTCACCAGACACTTGAGCAAATCCGAATGTTTCCTTTATGAAAGAGCTGGTGCCATATTTTCTGCACATTTGTCTCTGCTTTTCCCGTAAAAATCCCTGCCACCTCCTCAGATCACAGTGGGTAAGTATTGTATCAGAAAGATAGCTGATTCTCATCAGTTTCATTCAGTCTGGTATCCAATTTGGTTACTTCAGACATCTTTTTTTTTTTTTCTTTCTGTGGATCAGGTGATGGCTTCTGGTCTACCTATTCACCTCTGACTTACCCTGAGGGGTTTTGAAGTAGGATGTTTCTCATTGAGGGGGGAAATGTGTTTGGGGAATTCCTTTGCCTATTCCGGCCTGAGCAAATTCCAGTGGGACAACCTCTGGGAAGAGTCACAAGCCGACATTTTTATTTCCACAGATATTGTTTGTCAGCAGAAAGTTGTGAGGGGTCGGTTGGGGCACCATGGTTAAGAGCAGCTCTTTTGTTCCCATCTTAAAAAGAAAATTAAAAATCCACTTGTTAAGATACCTCACTTCATCCAGCATCCGCTGAAAATATGGTCGCTGACAGCCATGTCAGAGTGAAGATGCAGAGCATCACAGTTAGGGAGGACTTTGCAGTGTAATGAGACTGTCCCTGCACTGGCTTCCTTTGGGTCTGGCTCCCTTTGGAAGCCTTGGGCAGTGGCCCACTGCTGACAGATTTGCTAACATTTAACTTGCCATCTCCTCCTTCCCGGAGAGGTGCTACATTAGGGTGTAACATGATAGAGAAGGGCCAAGAGCTTGGGTTGCTGGGCACCCAGCACCCAACTTCTCTGATATCAAGGCCTCTTTTCATTTCTTCATGCAAAGTCTTCATGCAAAAATAAAAAAATAAATTAAAAATTAAAGGAGCAAACACAAAGCATTCGAGTTGCATTTTTTTTTCCCCTTGAAGTCTCTCTCACTTTCACTTTTCATGTTCCTTTCAACATAGTTGTACCTCGGCCCTTCCTGACTTTGTTTTATTCTCCAAGATGGATTTTTACTCTTTCCTTTCTAAAACATCAGCATGACCTTTGCTTTGGGCTTTTTCTACATCACCATATGTGAGATAATTGTGCCCAGAGGAATTGCTTTCAGAGTGGCCTAAACACAAAAGAAAAACACACAGCCAACTTTTTCTCTAGAGCAGTGCAAACATTTCCTTAAACCTAAGTGTCTCAAGAGGAAAATTGACAGAATAAACCTTTCACCCAGCGAGTCCCCTCTGTGTAGTGCTTGTGCTGAAGCCTTCTTTCTTGAATTTTTATATCCCTGATTTATCTACTGTTTTGCCAATAAAAGCAGTCATGCTCTTTGATTTAAGTTTTTTTTTTTTTTACAATGGAAAAGGGGCCAGAGAAAATGACTCGACTGAGTGTTTTATTAACGGAAAGAACTCATATGCCAGCAGCAACCCAAGCTCTTGGCCCTTCTCTATCATGTTACATCGTAATGTAGCGCCTCTCTGGGAAGTAGGAGATGGCAAGTTAAATGCTAGCAAAGCAATGTCTTTCCTGATGTTAGGGTCACAAAAGTGCCAACCACAATACATAAGGACCTTTCAACATTGAGAAGTGACACTTATTCATGCAATTATCGATTACACAGCACCTACCAAAAAGGGGGCATTACCTTAACATGCCTTTTATAGAGTGTTGGCCGGGCTGTGCTTCCTCTGAAGGCTCTGCTCGAGGCTCCTCCCCTGCCTCTCCCCAGCTTCTGGTAGTAGCTGGCAAGCCTTGCCACTCCTTGGCTCGTAAATGCATCGCTCCAGTCTCTGCCTCCATTGTCACATGGCCTCCTTCCTGTCTCTTCTCCTCTTCTTAAAAGGACCGGTTATATTAGTCTGCCTGGATGTTAAAAACAAAATATAATAAACAGCAGACATTTTTTTTCTCACAGTTCTGGTTCTGGAGGCTAGAAGTCCAAGTGCTAGCCTATTTGGAAGGACATGGATTTTCAGAGAACGCCATTCAACCTACTCTATCCCCCTAAACAAATGATAATCTCTTCCGTATTTAAATGAAATACAATTTTAAAATGTCTTTAGGACGTGAAAGGAGAGCTCACTTAGTGGATCCCCTAAGAATCCTTTCCAATTTGGTCATCTACCCTGTTGGTTCGCAAAGTGTGATCTAAGGACCACTTTGTCCCAATTCAGCTTCAGGGGGGACTGATTAAAAATGCAGACTTTTAGCCCGGCCAGTGTGGCTCAGTGGTTGAGCGTGGAGCTATGAACCAGGAGGTCATGGTTCGATTCCCGGTCAGGGCACATGCCCGGGGTTGCGGCCTCAATCCCCAGTAGGGAATGTGCAGGAGGCAGCTGATCAATGATTCTCTTTCATGGATGTTTCTATCTCTCTCCCCTTTCCCTTCCTCTCTGAAATTAATTTTTAAAAAAATATTTTTTAATGCAGACTTTTAGTCACAGCCAGGTGGCTCAGTGGGTTGGAGCATTATTCTGCACACCAAAAAGGTGTCCATTGAGACAAGAACAGGAGACAACCAATTGATGTTTCTCTTTCTCTCCCCCCTGTTCCCTTTCCTCTTAAAAAAAAAAATCAATAACATATCCTCAGGTGAGGATTTTTCAAAATGCAGTTTCTTAGCCTTCACCACAGATCCACTAAGTCAGAACTGCTAAGTGTGGAGGCCAGCAACCTGCATTTTAAACAAGCTCCTGGTAAAATGTGAGAACCACAGCTCCGCAGTGTCAGAAAACGCCTATATTCCCCATGCCGCCACTTCAATTCAATCCTTTTTTTTTCCTTTTCAGATGAAATTGAGAACAGCTGGTCAACAATTTTTTTTCTTGTATTTGAACACCATTTTAAAGGTATTTCTTTTCCCCCTCCAGACCAAATAATATAAATTCAAATAATATTAACTCCTTAGTCTTTTTAAAAAATATATATATTTTATTGATATTTTACAGAGAGGAAGGGAGAGAGATAGAGAGCCAGAAACGTCGATGAGAGAGAAACATCGACCAGCTGCCTCTTGCACACTCACTACCAGGGATGTGCCCGCAACCAATGTACATGCCCTTGGCCGGAATCGAACCTGGGACCTTTCAGTCCACAGACCAACGCTCTACCACTGAGCCAAACCGACCTTGGCTAACTCCTTAGTTTTGATAGGATGTATTTTCTAATCATTAAATCATTTATAAATTCTAGTCAAATTCTTGTTATCTCCAGAATCATAGGCGATACTTTTTACTATCATGGGAGATACCACTGTTTTATATTTCATATTAGAAAAATCTGAATCCCATAGAAGTCACACTGAATCATCCTAATCAAAGTTATTTTCAGCCAGGGGTCGGGGGGTGGGGGGCAGAGGGGAAGGTACATACTGAGATATTTATTAATAGTCTATGAGATAGAGTCTGCCTCTAATTCCTCCTTTCTTCCTGTTGCCCTTTGTGTTAAATATATATATATATATATATATATATATATATATATATATATATATAATTGATTTTTTTACAGAGAGGAAAGGAGAGGGATAGAGACCCAGAAACATCGATGAGAAAGAAACACCAACCAGCTGCCTCCTGCACACCCCACACCAGGGATGTGCCCGCAACCAGTGTGCATGCCCCTGACCGGAGTCGAACCTGGGACCCCTCAGTCTGCAGACTGACACTCCATCCACTGAGCCAAACCGGTTTCGGCTGTGTCAACTTTTATGAGTGAGGAGCTTACCAGTTTATGGGCTGTTTGTGTTCAAAGCCCTGTGGGGGGGCAACAGGACGATGTGGAGGTGATGAGACTGGGAAAGAGGGTGTCTTGGAGGTAAGACAAAAAATTGAACTGAAGCTTTTGCAAGAAAAATGACTTGAGAACCAGTCACTTCTTTTTGAGCAACACAAAAATGACACTTGGTGAGGTTCATACCCAGCATTCTGATTCTGTTAGAACCTGAAGGCTTGAAAACCCTTGAACCAATAGCTGCTAATTCTCAACCATGAATTTTGCTCTCACCCGTAACAGAACTCCATGCTGATCCATCATTCACATAAGCATTCAGCAAACATCAGTTCACATCCCCTGAGTGCTCCCAGTTTAGACATGGAAAGTCAGAGTTATAGCCTGTGCCAAATTATGCTCTAGTCCCTGGAATTTTGAACCATTCAATGGGTCAGGAAGGCATCAAAGAGTTGTGTGGGCAGAATTGTTATTGGCCCTTACAACTAAAAGGTATCTTACAAAAGCATCATATTATCTTATTAAACATAGTGTGAACTGAGAAATGTTCTGGAAAACTTCTCCAGGGTAAAGAAAGGACTGTCCAAGTGAATCATTATTTCCATCCCTTGGAATATTTCCAGAGTTGCATCTTCTCCTTAAACTGTCATGCTTTGATTCCAACTGGCTCCTTGAAGTACCCAGTTCCTCCTTTAAAATTCTGCCTGGACCCAAGGAAACCCCCTTTCTTTAGTTTCCCTTCATGCAGCCAAGACAGGCTGGCATTTATAGTTGACTTAGCTGAGTATGGTGGGAGAACCAAAAGAAAATATGGACAACATCGTCATAGGTTTTCCAGGTGTAGAGAGTTCTGAGTCAATGTTGACAACAGCAGGAGGACTAGTACAATGTCAGAGGCAGAGATCTCTGCCAGGTGGTCTGAGGTCATAGCTTGTTCTCTGACCTCCAGAAGCCTGGCCCTTCCTACCAGACCGAAACTTCTGAAGACCAACCAAAAGACACTGGTCTCCTACGCCGGGTGCTGGGGGTCCCATGAGCACTCACTATTAGCAGAGGGAAGAGTCTTTTCTTCCTTATTGCCCCGTTGCCCATGGCTCCTGGACGTATCGGGGCTTGATGTAATGTCCCTTGGATGAAAATTCCAAAGTTTTCCTTGTATAAATGACTAGAGCAAACCAAAGTCTTCCCACTTACCTCTAGCGTTAGATGTGAGGGCCACACTTTCCTCAAATTGTTGGGATCGTGACCACGGGCTTCATGACTGGTGATCTGCCCCCACCCGATCTGGAGCAATTTAGGGCCTTTCTCTCGGGAGAAGTTCCTTCTTCATACACTGGACAACTCAATGTCAACATGTGGGGGACATAAGACGGGAAGCTTCATACACGCAGAAGCAGGATCTGCCTTGCAGACCTGACCTGAGAGTGATTAGTAGCTCTCGAAGCTCTCACGGCCACCAGTGGCAGAGACGCACCCAGATCACTGAACACCCAGGCCTGTGCTTCACCTCGGCTCTCTCCACTGCTCTGCTCCTCTGCTTGGTGACTTCAGAGAAGCTCTGGGAAGCTGCTCTCACCTGGGGCCCCCAGGCGGTCCCAAGTCTCCCTCTCCTGCCCTAGGAGTCGGATGGACCTCTTGCCCGTACCCTACTCTTGTATCGCTTGGAACACATGATGTCTAAACGACTGCATCATCTAAACTATTGCAACGTAATGGTTAAAAAATGACGGAAGCCTCAGGTCACAAGAAGAGCCAGGGAAAGAGGCCTGCACACCCAGGATCTGTGGTTGACACATGTTATAAAGATAGGAAACGAGAAAACTCCATTTTTAAACTTGGAAAGAGAACACACTGCATGTGGTATGCGTGCTATCATTGACTGACACTTTTCAGTGAAAAACGTGATATTAATTAACTTGTCGGCCAGGACGAGGATTAAGTGTTTGCTGGGCCCTGACTACAGCCCGTGTCTGTTCTCTTGCCGGAGAGGAATGTACCCGCTTTATGAATCGGCGTGCTTGTGGGGCCCGGCGGTGGCCGAGACAGCCTGGACACGGGAAATCACATTGGACGGGGAAGCTCTGGGCTGGGCAGAGGCGTGTTAACCTTTCATCCGTGTCTTCGGGTTTAATATGTCAACTTTGTAGTAAAAGCTTCTCCTTGGAGCTCAGGGTTCATAAAACGTGTTGCTGGTCCTTGATGTTCCCAGTTGAGGATGGCAAGGCAAACAGAGCCCTGAAAGCTCACATTGATTGGAGCAACGACGGGGCGGGTGGGGGTCAGCCCAGGGCCCCGGCTCCTCCCCAGCCTGACAGAACTGAGCGGCTATTCACAGCCGCTGGAGCCCTTCCAGGCCGCGGAGTGTAAATTTACTTGTATCATCTCTGCAGAGAGGAACTGTGTAGTCCCCAGTGCTTCCTGGTTGATTCGGATCGACTGTTTATTTGTTTAGTCCCGTAATGATATTATCCACAGGGCCAGCGCCACACAGGGAGGGTGAGGAATTCCTGGAGGAGGGCGGCCGCGTGTGTTTATTGCCCTGTCAGTCCCTCACGACAAAAGACAAGAGTGGCTGCAATTTGCGTGTTCCCACACACATGATCCATATGGACAATATCGAGTATAGGTGCGGATGAAGGGGGGAAAAAGAAAGAAAGGATTAGCAGAAATCAGGATGCCAGCTGCCTTTGTGAGGAAGGCAGAGAAATGCTCTCACAACGGGCCTCTGATTAAACACCGCAGTTCCAGAGCTGGAAGGAATTCCGAGATGTTATCCATCACCAGAGGGGAAAAAAAAGAACCACCAGCTCTTGACTGTCTCGGGCCTTGTGGTGCCTTGGACATTGAGCCTTTTTTTTCTTTCTTTTTTTTTCTTCTTCTCATGCTCAGCAGTTTCTGTTGCGTTAGCAGGTTTCACAGCACATTTGTGGATTCGGAGGGACCATGGTTTCTCTTTTCCTCGGCACATTTGTGGGCCATCCAGTTTCCACGCGGCTCTTAGTTGTGGGCATGTAATCAACGCCAACTCTAGTTCATCTTCTCGGCGTCAGACTGAAACCCCTAAAATGTGCTGCCAGTTAGTTCCTGACTGTTTCTCTGGAGCCTGCAGCTCTGAAAGCATTTACCTCAAGAACGCGCCTTTCATCCAAGACACACACACACACACACACACACACACACACACACACACACTACTTGAAAGAAAGGGCAAAATGGACCAGCAGAGGCCGCATGTCACTCAGCGGCCGGCGAGCAAGAATGTGCTGAGGGACCGTGGTGCCCAGCCTTCTCGCTGACTGTGGGTCCACGGTGGCCCTGCCTCCTAGGTACCTGCTGTCTGACCCATGCCACCTGGATGTCCCACGCAGTTCATCTGATGCCAGGACAGCGGAAGACGCTGCGGGGAGGGCTGCCTGGAAAATAAATGCGAGCGGGACGGATGCTGCCACAGGCCCTGAGAAACAACGCTCCCTGACAGGCCAGCAAAGTGATACAGCACTGACAGCTGCCAGTAAGAAACGGTAGCGCTTCAGACAGCCTGGGCACATTTTGACTAATGAGGTAAGGCAACCGCCGTTGGGTCGTGGGTAGCAGCGGTCCCAGAAAACCGCCATGTGTGGTTCCCAAACCATGGAGACATTTCATGGCCAACAGCATGGGATGCGTATAAGAAAGCCCCTCCATCTTCCTGGCAGCAGCATGCACTAACGCAGCCCAGCCCCTGCGGCAGACCCCGCCAGCGTTCCTCTAGGGAAAGCCGTACATACATAATTGTAATGTGAACAATAGGATGAAGGGAAATAATGCCTAACGAGCGAACCGGAGATGGTTAGTGGTCCTCAGTGCCCCAGAACTGCCGAAGAGGCAGCAGTGGAGAGACAGACGCTGCTGCTGCGATTTGGATGCAACCTCAGGCTGGTACCCAGGGCCTCAGAGTTCGCCTGTGCAGTAAGAAAGAAAACCCTGAAGAATCCCCTCCCTTTGCTGACTGGGTGTGCATGGGAGGCAGGGATGGGAGGGGAGGGAACCACCTTGCCCCCTAGAACAACTCAATCAACGACGTGAAACAGAGGGCCCGTTATAAAAGCGAAGTATTTTTAATGACCAGGACCCGGGTGCCCTGTGCAAACATCAGCAGCTCCCGCCTGCCCGCCTGCCGAGGGCTAGAAACGCGCCAGGCGCGCGCAGCTTGGGTTCCCTGCCACCACCCCCTCCTAAGGGGGCCTGCCTGGCGCTGCCAAACATCATTTACAAATAAAGAGCTCTCAGAAACGGGCCCTACCTCTGGCCAAAGAGGAGAGAACCTCTTTTCCGATAAATATTCGGCCGGGAAGGGGGTGAGGGTGGGGGGTATAGGGGAGAGGGGAGCCAAGAGTAACAAAGGGGGCCGAGGCCTGGTTTGTTTGCACTGCCCGGCGGCCGGGCGCAGCTGACCACGGGCACAGATAGGTTAATTTCCACATGGAGCTGCAGAAACCCTATCCGCGGGTTGCGAAGCGTGGGTCAGCCCAGGCATGTTAATCTGTTTAGCATGTGCGCTGCGCCGAGGAGCCGGACCACCGGGGCGCAGGAGGCGCGGCCGCGGGCGCGCTGCCCCGGGAGTTAATAAAGGGCGGACGGCGGGGCCGGGCAGCGGGCGGCGGCGTCTCCGGGCCGGCCGGCGGCCCGCGGGCCCCTGCAGCCCACAGGCCCGGCCCAGCGCGCCCTGGGGGCCCTGGAGCCCGGGGTGAACGGCCCAGGCTGGGCGCACGGCGGCCGGGGACCCGCCACCCGCCCGCCCGCCCGCGGGGTGGGGGAGGGGGACGCCTCCTCCCTCCCCGCGCTCGCACCGTGGGGGAGCAGGGGGGAGCCAGGGGTTGGCCATTTAGAACATTTTTAACTAATCAAAATATTTGCTGATGAGTATTTATTTTTACAAGAGCTCGGTTTGGCCGGAGACTTCCCGAGCCACAATACGGGCTGCCGTATTGGGTTTGTGGCGGAGCCAAGTGCGGTTAGGCTTATTGAATCTGCGCGCCCAGATCACTCGCTCCGGAGACGGAGACGTTCCTCTGTGCTGGGGAAGGAGGTTTTCCCCGAGACCGGCTTTCTGCAGATGGTGCTCAGAGCACCACCACATGTCCCCCAGAGCGCGAGAGGCTGCGTGCATGGCGTTTGGGATGAATGGAAAGAGGCCCTTTCCTAGCCCAGCAGCAGAAGGGGGGAAAAAAGAGCAGACAGCGTCCCCGTCTTGAGAAAGGAAAGCCACAGCTTGGAGGCTGGAGGGTAAACACCACCAACAACAGACCTACCTGGGTTCACACCACACATGGATCTCAACACACGCCTCCCACGCGCTCATCTTTCTTCCTCCCAACACTCTAGAAAGAACCACGTTTAACTTCACTGACATAAAGTGGTTGAGTCTCGTCAACTAGGAGTTCATTCAAGTCATTGCAAAGCGGCTGGCTACTACCTAGGAACACCCATGAAAGGTTTAGGTCAGGTGTGAAAATGGACAAAGAAGGGTTCCTAGTAAAGAACTTCAGATTGCAAAGATGTCTGCAAAAATACTGGACTCTAATTTTTTTTGAATGCTGTTGATTTAAAAACTGGATTAAAATCTCTTCGTAACAGTAACCGCCATTGAGAAAACGGGCTGCTGTGGCATGAACTCCTAATTATTAGCTTCAGGCAATTCGACAGTTAAGAAATGCCTTCCTAAAGAGGACTTCTCAGAGGTTCTGTCCTGGGGAAAGGGAAGTGGGCCTGGTTCTCCTGAAGGGGCATGCGGCACATCCCCGCGGAGCAGTGCCAGCAGAAAGTGTAACCAGCATACATATTCAAAATCGGAAGTTGGACCAGAGAAGCAGAACATAAATTTGCCCATCATGAAAAAGAAGACTTTCCAAATGCAAGATCAGACAGAACTGGTTCCTATACATAGGGAGGAAAAAAAACATCTAAAGAGTTCTAGAGACTCTCAGTTCAATCTCACTTGGCAGTGCCATCTGGTTGGTAATTTTCAAAGGCCAACATTAATACCAGGATAAAGAAAGTAAAGTCAGGGGAAGAGATCAACCAAAGGACCTGTGTGCATGCACATGGGCCTAGCCAGTGGCCATGGACAACAGGGGGGTGGGGGCATATGTAGGGAGGGTTTTGGGATGGGAATGGGGGGATAAGGACAATTATGTGATACCATAATCAATAAAAAATAAATTTTAAAAAATTAAAATTTAAAAGAAAGAAAGAAAGTAAAGTCAACTGTTAGAAACAGTGAACTCACATCGCCCTTTATTCTATAGTAGCGCTTCTAATTCCATTTGGGAGCCACAACTAAAGATATCTGGAGAATTAAAACAGTCTTCCTTCTTTCCTATACTTCCTTCATTTATTTGGTTTACATTGGTCGTTATGTGTCCTGATCCTAATGACTTAACGACAGTTGCCACCTATCTAGTTTTGGCTCCAATGCTCCTCCAAATCAAAATTAAATGATCCGTGTCTCCACAAAGTGAGAAAAGAGCTTGTGGCTTCTTTTAATCAAAGAGATCCTTGGCTCTGAATAAAACAGAAAAGAAAAACACAGCGCTAATAAAAATTGCCTGCACTTTATATTATTTTGAAATTGGTTGGCAGAGATGAAGAAACTAAGGAAAGTAACATTTAAAAAAGAAAACAAATCATAGCTGAAGAACATAAATTCTTTGGAATCAAAGAAGAGAATTTTTAAAATATTTCCCCAATTTTCTTTACTCAGTGACTCCAGCCAAAAAAAAAGCACACTTTGTGCTCCTGCCAGTCAAGAGATAGACATCAGTAAAGAAACCAAGGAAGGTGGCAAATTCCCATGCCTAACCTAGGCTTCTGATGACCTCTCACCTCCATGTGAGAGTGTCTCAGTCAGCTCAGGATGCTATAACAAATACTATAGACTGTGTGACTTAAAAAAAATAACATTTATTTGTCACTAGAGGCCTGATACACAAAGATTTGTGCAAGAACAGGTCTTCCTTCCCCTAGCTGCAGACACTGCCTTTTCTCTCTGGCCCAGAGCCGCCTTACTGCCTTCCCACGCTGCCCAGAGGCCCGGAGCAGCTGGGATGGTGCAGAATGCCTGTGTTCCACCCTGCCCCTGGCCACTCAGTGCCTATGTATGCAAATTAACCTGCCATCTTTGTTGGGTTAATTTTCATGCTCACTCCTGATTGGCTGGTGGGTGTCATGAAGGTATGGTCAATTTGCATCTTACTCTTTTATTAGTGTAGATAGTTCTAAAGTCTGGAAGTCCAAGATCAAGGTGCTGGCAGATTCAGTTCTTAGTGAGGGCCTCCTTCCTGGCTTGCAGACATTTCCCAGTGTTTTCACATGGACATAGAGAAGTGAGCTTTTTTTGTCTTCCTCTTATAAGTACACTAACCTAGTGTGGGGGGAGGGGACATCCTCATGAACTCATCTGAAACAAATTATCTCCCAAAGGCCCCACCTCCCAATACCATGGGGGTTAGGGCTTCAACATATGGATTGGGGAGATGGGCACACACTCTCAGTCTACAACAGGGAGGCACATATCATGGCAATGCAGCTATTGAACTGACAGGAAGGGGACATTGTGGGACAAATCCCACCCCAGGTCAAGGCACAAACGAAGACCCTGCAAAGGGCCCACTTCCCCCTTTAAACCTTTCTCCATCTGCCTTTTCTGAAACTCTCATCCATCTATGAGACTTTTGCCATCCTCATTTAGTTCTGAGCCTAAGCTACTTTGGTTTAGTTATATTCCAACGCCCCAAATGTACCAATGACAATGGTGATAGGATGATTATAGCAGCTAATGTTGATTTGACCTGTCTCATATGCCAGTGCTTTGGATTTATAATTTTCACAATAAGTTAGGTAAATGAGATAGGTATTATTAATGCCCTTTTACCAATGAGAAAACTGAGGCTCAGAGAGATTAGGTAGCTTTTCACCAGGTTAATTAGTGGTAGAGCTGGGTCTCAAACCATTGGCCTACTGAGCCTGAGCTCTAATCAGTTCACTGCCACATAATCCCCTCCTTATGCACACAGTGGGTCCCCCAGATTCTGTAGAGAATAATAATGTTACAGTCTATTTCAATGTCCCTGGGATCAAAGAAAGCCTAAAATTTTGAGTATCAACCCTTTTCTTACTGGGTATAAAAATTATATTTCTAGTTTCTACAATGTGTTAATTCTTACTCCCTCTTCCTTTGTAAACTGAGGTCTTTTTCCATCACTTATAACTAGATTCTGTTTTGCACCTCCTCTGAGCCTTTGTGTTTCCATTGGTTGCAATGAGTGGTGGACAGCTTTAATTTTTAGATGCATTAAACATCCAAGTGGTGAAAATTTTTATTTATCCCATTTGTTATTCTAAAAAATCAAAAACTGGTAAGCTATAGGGGAAAAAGTCAGACTTACATGGAGCTGCGTTTTCCAGGGCCCCCAGTAGGTACAGGGAATCAGGGCTGGAAATGAATCCCAAGCTTGCTGAAGCGCTCCCAGGTGAGAGAGTACAGACACCCAGTTAAAATGTCCAATGGGCCTAGGAATGGTCTCCTAGTATGACAATCCTTGGACTAAGAGATGGATATCGATCAATCAGAGAAAAAAGAACAGGGCCATGAGTCCTGGTTAGCTCGCGGGTCTCCCGTGTTCAAAGCTGGTAATGCTGGTGGCTTGTCTCCCTTCTAAGTAAGTACACTCTCAAATTGAGGGGCAAATCTTGTCAAGCACTTTGGGTGCCTCTGAGGAAAGTATTACGGAGAAGTTCTTTTCTACAATGATGTTGCCTCATTCCATTTCTAGAAAGTACTTTTTCCCCAAATAACGTGATTGATGAACTAAATAGCTTTTACATTTCAACGGATGCATGTTGTTTAGATAAGCCATTTGTCTGGGCTTCCAAGTGAAAAAGAGGAGCCATCCCCCAGAATTCCTCAGACACCAGGTGCCCTTATAAGGGCCAGATTTGCCTGGAAAGGAGGACAGAACGACTCTTGCCTAGCGAATCCCCCAGGCTTCGCATTCCAAAAGCGTCCCATTAAATGAGTCCAAGCAGTTGCTTCTGAAATCATAAATTCCAAAAGACAATGAAAGTTACAATCACGAGGGGTAACAGAAGCCAAACACATTAGGAACATGTTCCTTGAGCAAATAGCCTAATTCCGGACACGCGGGAACACATGGTTTGCCTCAAACATGTTTCATTTTGTCATCGCACTGAGTGCACAGTATTTCTCTTTGGGTGCAAGAGTGATTGATTTCATTGGGAGAATTGTTTGTAAGAACATGAAAGTTGCCAAAGCAAACACGTTGGAGGGAAGTGTGGAGAAGGGGAGTAAGAGTATTTGGAGTAGATCTGGGTATGGGAAGTTCATGCAGAGGTGAGACAGTGAGATGTAGAACAAATAAAAACATTCTGCACACTTCATCTACATAAATTATGTTCAGAAATTCGCTCTGAGTAGACATTTGCTGTGCAGCTACAACGCTCCCTAGTGTGCCTCTAGAATGTGGGCACTCGGCCAGTTTTTAAGTGAATGATTTGTAACTTTTCCTCCACATAAATTAATCTATTAACATTTAGATCATCCCAGTTTTAATCCACAAAAGTCATGTAGTCAGTGAAAAAAATTCCTCTAATCTATTTGTCTTTTATGATAGAGTTCTATTACTGACTTGTATTAAAATAGATTGTCTTGAGATATGTTGACAAAGTAGAAACCATTAAGAATATTTCCTTTGATCTGTTTCTCTTCCATGAAAAAAAAAGAAGAACTGAAAAGCCACCTAATGTCCTGGCTGCTGTGGCTCAGTTGGTTGGGCATCATCTCTTGCATGGAAAGGTTGCTGGTTCAATTCCCAGTCGGGGTACATGCTCAGACTGTGGGCTCAATCCCCAGTAGGGGACATGCAAGAGGCAGCCAATTGATGTTTCACTCTCACATCAATGTTTGTCTCTCCCTTTCCCTTTTTCTCTCTCTAAAGGTCAATAAAAAATATTTTAAGCGCCTAAATAATACACAGTAGCATTTAAAATTATGTGAGTTTGAAATGTTCCTTTTGGTCATTTACTTTAAATGGTCATTTACTTTAAGTTGCACTAGAGATGATCATTTTTTAGCTCTTATCTGTCTGTAGATATTACCTTCTAAGAGATGTAAAGGTATAAAATACTCATGATGCTGCCCAGCCAGCATGGCTCAGTGGTTGAGCCCTATGAACCAGAAGGTCATAGTTCAACTCTGGGTCAGGGCACATGCCCAGGTTGCAGGGTCAGTCCCCAGTGGGGGGCATGCAGGAGGCAGCCAACCAATGATTCTCCCTCATCACTGATGTTTCTATCTCTCTCTCCTTCCTCTCTGAAATCAATAAAAATATTTTTAAAATAAAATACTCAGATACTTAGATGCTTAAGTGAGCAGTTATGTCACAAACATGGAATTTTTGTTTACTCCATTAGCATTATGTTTTCTTTATAGCTATTCTTGGAGTACAAAAGGAGAGCTTGTGGAAATTAGTGATAGACTCTCCATATAAACATTCTTACTTTAAAATAACACTCTAAGTACAAAATAAGTAATTTAAACCCAGAGAATAGAGACTTTTAAAATCATCATCCAAGGATATGTTTTTTATTGATTTTTAGAAAGAGAGAGAGAGAGAGAGAGAGAGAGAGAGAGAGAGAGCTGTTGACTAAAGGTCTCCCCAGATTCCTTCCCACATGGGTTTCTCCAATGAGTATCTGACCATGTCAGCAGGCTGCATCATGAGTAAGCAAGTGAGCAGAAAGAGGACCACCTAAAGAGAGTGTATCAGCAAAATGGAAGACATAATCTCTCACACCTTGAGCATAGAAGTGACATCCCATGGCTTTTGTGGATTTTCTTTGATGGAAGCAAATAATTATGTCCAACTCACACTCAAGGGGAGGGGAATACATCACTGGGAGCTATGTCGGAAACTGCCTACGTGTCCATGATAACTACTTGGGGTATGAACCGCATCCAACACGGCCAGGGGTGAACCTGAGCAGGGGCAGTGAAGGATTAAAGAAGACAGACAAGAGAATACAGTTGGGACCAGGTGGATCACTGCCTGGATGAGGAAACAGTGACACAGTCTGTAAGCCAAAGCTTTATTTTAGAGTCAGATCACACGAAGCAAAAACAAAGGGAGTGGTCAACAGGTTTACAATGTTCTTGCGGAGTTTCAGGTCTATTTCATTACTCAAGCCTTGTTTTGGCAGCACTTGCTGCACCTCCCACAGCCCATTAGCTACCTAGGAACAAGGGAGGGCTATAAGGTCAAGCTTAATTGTGCTGGGAGGGCTCTGCCCTCCAAGCTGGGACTTGCATGTGGCTCTGCCACAGGTCAGTTTTAGGCTGACCCTATAACTGTTCACTACAGGGGTACACTTCCATTGCATCCTAAGCCCACCCTAGGTTCTCACAGTGTGATTCCTGAACCAGCAGCTGTGCCTGGGAACTAGTTATAATTGCAAATTCTCGGGCCCAATCCAGGCCTCCCGCATCAGAAACTCCGGGAATGGGACTCAGCATGCTAACAAGCCCACCAGGTGATTCTGAGCATGCTAAAGTTTGAGAAATATTGCCTTAAAAGCAAAGGGAGCAGAGCTGGTTGGACCTCCAAATTTCTCTCCCATAAGACCAGGAACTCAGGCATGGGAAGGTCTATCCATATTGTCAGCATACTCATAATTGCTAATGGCTTTTAATAATAAGGATAATGGCCAAAACCGGTTTGGCTCGGTGGATAGAGCGTCGGCCTGCCGATTGAAAGGTCCCAGGTTCGATTCTGGTCAAGGGCATGGACATTGGTTGTGGGCGCATCCCTGTTGGGGGGTGTGCAGGAGGCAGCTGATCGATGTTCCTCTCTCATCAATGTTTCTAACTCTCCATCCTTCTCCCTTCCTCTCTGTAAAAAATCAATAAAAATATATTAAAAAAATAATAAGGATAATGGCTTTAAATAATAAGGACAATGGTTTTTTAATAATAATCATAAACCAGGAGGTAAATTACATTGGTACCTCATATAGCATAGTCACATTTTAAAAAATATATTTTTATTAATTTTCAGAGAAGAAGGGAGAGAGAGATAGAAACATCAATATTATATTAAGAATCATTGACTGGCTGCCTCCTGCATGCCCCCCCTGCTGGGAACTGAGCCCACAACCTGGGAATGCGCCCCTGACCAGAATCAAACCTGGGACCTTCAGTCCACAGGAAGACGCTCTATCCACTGAGCCAAACCAGTTAGGGCTAGCCAGATTTTTTACTTGGATTTAAATTTTCCAGCCTAATAGACCTCATTCACATAACTCCAAAGACTGGTATTTGGTAGGTTTGGGAACCAAAGATCACTTGAATAAAGCTTCAAAACAGCTAATCAGTAAAATTTTATTTGGTTGTCTAAATGCCAAATTTGTTCACATACCTTGATTCTGTAAGTGGGCTCTTCTTAAACACTGTACTTGCTCTAAAAATAAAAATAATTTTAAAATGACCGAAGTGTAATGTATGAGATAGCTAAGAAAACCTATTCTATGCACTAAGTTCTGATAATTCAAACTCTGGGGTGAGTTAGTATCATAACATGGAATGCTATAGCAAAATCTCTACCCTGCCCCAATAGTGTCCTTTTGATCTCTTTTATCATCCTCTCAAACTCATCATCTTTGGGAAGGCTCCATGGTATTGTAGATAGTTAATCTGCACCAAGCATTTTGGCAATGGGGAGACAGAAGGTAAAGAGACAAAATGGGGGAAAAATATTTCAGTGGTACAGGCACCTCTGATTTTAACAGAAGAGAAGAAGGGAGAAAAGGCAAGTCTTTGCAGAGGAAGAATTGGCCAGACTTAGTGACTGGCTGCATGTGAGAATATAATGAAGGAATAAAGATGATTCTAAAAATGTTAAGGCTGGGTTAATAGGAAAATGGAAAATTATGGCTAGAAGCAAAACAGTCAAAAAGGGAAGCTAATTATGGAAAGATGTTTTTCTTAAGAGAAATAGTGGATATTATATTTAGCAGGTGTCGGAAATGTAGGACTAGAGTTTGGTGAATATGTTGGAAATGAGATCTGGTTATCAAATAAGAGAAGGCTTGTGCTACGTCTATAAGTGACATCACCATGAATCAGCAGAATTTGTTCTCACTTTGCCTAGCTCACTGTCTTCTTCACTTTTCCCAGCTGGCTCCAACTAGTAGTGTTGCCCCCTATCCCTTAATCCCCTTCCACCCTTTATCAGTATGGAAATTAAGGACAGGCTATAGCCAAAACCGGTTTGGCTCAGTGGATAGGGCATCGGCCTGCGGACTGAAAGGTCCCGGGTTCGATTCCAGTCAAGGGCATGTACCTTGGTTGCAGGCACATCCCCAGTGGGGGGTGTGCAAGAAGAAGCTGATAGATGATTTTCTCTCATCGATGTTTCTAACTCTCTATCCCTCTCTCTACCTCTCTGTAAAAAATCAATAAAATATATTTTTTTAAAAGAACAGGCTATAGATGACTGAGACTTATCTCTAAAATCTCTTCTTTTCCTCCCCCTCCTTATGTTAATCTCTCTCCACATATAAATTTCCAAAAATAATAAGACACATGTGTGTCAAAGTAGCAAAACCTTAATAATATTTAGAACTCCAAATTCCTTGTGGATATATATATATATATATATATATAGAGAGAGAGAGAGAGAGAGAGAATATGCAAATTAGGCCAGGACACCATAAGGGTCACAACCAGCTCAGCTCAGGAGGAGGGGCCCAGCAGAGATCCCAGAGCCAGAGAGAACAACACGCAGGGGGCCAGCCCCCATCTCCAGCCCTGTGGCCACTGCGCTGGACTGCTAGGGCTGGAGCCGAGACACAAACCTGCAGGGGTCCTGGTTCAATTCTGATGAAGGGCATGTGCCTAGGTTGCAGGCTCCTTCCTGGCCGGGGCCCAGGTCAGGGCTTATGCAGGAGGCAACCAATCGAAGTGTGCCTCTCACATTGATGTTTCTCTCTGTCCTTACCTTTCTCTTCCACACTCTCTAAAAATCAATGGAAAAATATCCTCATATGAGGATTAAAAAAAAAATAGAAAGAAATGTCATATCCTATGAAAAAGACATCTTGAAAATGCCTAAAGAAAGTTGTCATTTTTTTCGTGATGAAGGGACTGGAGTCCATGTTGATGAAAACACGTTGGTGGCTGCGGTGGCTGGCAGAGGCAGCAGCAGCGGAGTGATGGGGGTAGCACCTTCCCCTGATCAGCCGGTTGCCTCCTGCAGAGGGAGGCCAGACTGCAACTTAGGCTTTGTGGGGAACAGGCCTCCGCTGTCAGTAGGACATCCCCTGAGGGCTCCTGGTCTGTGAGAGGGGGCAGGCTGGGATGAGGGACACACACATACACACACACACACACACACACACACACACACACACCTGCCTTGCCAGTGCATGAATTTCATGCACCGGGCCTCTAGTAAAATAATAAAAACACTCAAGGAAGAGAACAAATGCTATGATTAAAATTGTGAAATCCAGTCACTTATGATTTGGTCTTCTTAGAGTAAGAATTTAGATTGTTTTTATGTCATGGTCCACCTACAGATTGTCAGGCCAGATCTCATGGACGGGTTCTGCATCAAGCCCTGGTGTAATTGTGCCAGTTGTTGATCATGAAGGCTGAACACATGTATTGCTAACAGAGATTTTTAAGAACTTAACTAACGGTAGTACTGGTTAAGTTGCCCTATGCTTTAATGGAGGGAATAAGAGAGTTACAACCATGTTTAAAACATTTCACTTATAATGGTTCAAAATTACAAACCAGGTAAGGTAAAGTATATTGCTTTGCTTAAAAAGAGATTAATAAGTACCACCCTTTAAATACTCAATACCATATTTATCATCCTATTTTCAAAATAAGATACACATTTCCAAAAACCAAATTCAAGCCTGGCTTTAATAATGAGGCAATTTTTTAAATCTTCAACAGAGCTTATGCATGCAAATGATGCTTCCTTCTAAGAGCAATCGCCCTGGGAGGCCATAACAATGCCAGAGAGGCTGTCACTCCCAAGAATAGTTTGAGAACTCTCCTTTTGTGATGAGTTTACACAAGATGATAAATCTTCAGGGACACGTTGGCTTTGCCAAAAAAACTGTTTTAACTAACTTGATCATCTGCTTTATTCACAATATTTGATTCTCAAGCACATTTGGCTATTTGCAAAAAATCAATCCCACCCTCAAATGATAAAATTTTTCAAATGAATGGACAAATATTTTTATGTTCCAAAAAGTCTTCAGCACTGGGCCTATTAATAGAAAATACAAATAAAAATGACCAGTTTTCTTCTCCTTCTTCTTTTTCTTCTTCTTTTTCTTCTTCTTCTTCTTCTTCTTCTTCTTCTTCTTCTTCTTCTTCTTCTTCTTCTATTTTTTTTTTTAGTTGTCCATGCCCATCAGTCTTTTAAACATTGCTTGTATAGTACCTGTTGCAAGGACAAGGCTGAATTCATTGCTGTTATTATGAGAAATCAACCAATGAAAGATCTTCTCATCAGCAGAGTTCTATTAATGAGACACTGGCTGAAGGATCTTTTACTTATTTCTTTAACTTTTTATTTTGAAATAATTATAGGCTCACAGGAAGTTGCAAAATTAGTACATAGAGTTTCACGCACCCTTCAACCAGCTTCTACCAGTGATGACATGTTATATAACTGCAGTACAATATCAAAACCAGGAAACTGACATTGTATAACTCTGTTGTATAAGGCATTGGTTATAAGACTTGTTCATGCTCACCCTTTGTACATGAATTCGTGTGTGTGTGTGTGTGTGTGTGTGTGTGTGTGGTTCTATGTAATCTTATCCCATTGATGAGTGTAAGCACAGTTAGCAAGGCACAGAACTCTTCTGTAACAAGGAACTCCCTCCTGCTACCCTTTTACCTATGAACCCCTTCCACCCTTTACCTGTCCCATGGCAACCAGCAATCTGTTCCCATTCTGTAGTTTTGTTATTTCAAGAATATCACTTAAAGAGAATCACCCAGTGTGTAACTGTTTGAGGTTGACTTTTCACTAAGCATAATGCATTTGAAATCCAGTTCATTGCAAGCTCCAATCATTTATTCCTTCTTATTGCTGAGTAATATTTCACTATATAAATATGCCAGAGTTTCACCCACTGAAGGGCATGGATGTTGTTTTTTTATTTTGCTATTATTACAAATAAAGCTGCTATGGACATTTATGTACAGTTTTTCTGTGAACATACATTTTCATAAATGTCCTAGAGTATGGTTACTGGGCTGTATGCTAAGTGCATATTTTGTTTTGCAAGTAACTGACAAACCAAACCTTTTTAGGATTACTGTACCATTTTACATTCCCACCGTAAGAGATCCAGTTTCACTGCATCCTTGCCAGCAGAGAAACTGTATCTTGCCATTTTAAGTTTGGATATTCTGTAAAATAGGCAGTTTTTTTTTCAATTTATTTTCAGAAATTACTGATTCAATTTATATGACTGGTACTATGATAATTCAGTAGGAATGATTTTGTCTTCACAATGTCTTTCTGAGGATGAACGCTAAGCCATATTTATATTAATTTTTAGATTTAAGATTATAAAAAGATGTGTGTTCTGCTTCAAATTTACCAACGTCCAGTAGCAAGCAATCAAAACCTAACTTCAGTCTCTTCCACCTGGCCTCATACATTTTCCCATGGCAAGAACATGCCCATGCCTAACAATGCTCTCCTCCCTGGGAGGTGGGGGAGAGGGAGGAAGAGCCTACTGTGTTCATTCTCTTGTTTTAATTGGGGGAGGAGGAGACTAATGATGGGCTATACTTGTTGTCGCTGGTTGGTCACCCACGGCATGAATTCACGAGAGAGCTGGCTTTGTGGCTGATTGCTAGGGATGCTAGGAGAAAGCCCAACAGTCACAGTTCTGCAGTTTCCCAGTGCTTCTTCCTGTCTAGAAAACAGCTTTTCTATTTTCGAAGTTAACTGGCCTAAATGGTGACCCGTAGATGGGGCAAAATATAGACTGCTAGGTCAGTTGCAAACACTTTACTTTCAAACAGAATTCAAAGCACACTTGGCAGGCTGTTGCATCACCACCCACTTGCACAGGAGATAGAACAAACTGGATACAATTTACTTTCTTCTCAAGTTCATGCCATTCTTTGTGAAGAGGCCCAAAGTACTCACTACTAGTGTGAGGGGCTAAAATGGCAAGTAGGAAATAGAATCCAATTACAAAAGTAGCTTGTGGCTTCTAGTCTCCTTACATTCACCCACAATTACAATGTGACTAATAGTTGCTATGGTAAAATGTTACATCGTATTTATTTACTGACTTGTAATCATAAAATTACCTCTGCTGTTTGATAATGACATGGTTTTGGGGGTTGGAGTTTTGAGGGGTGATGGGGGTGTTTGTTTTTAATTTAGTTCTGTTTGTTTTTAATTTCCAAGTAATGTAAACTTTTCCAGTGTCTGCCTACCCTTCTTGATCTATATCAACTGGAAATTTTTTATATTGTCTTATAAATAGGAGTTTGAGCAAGTGAATTTCAAAAACCTACTGATGAGTAAAAGAAACCAAAGACCGTATAAGCCCATATATTTGAAGTTCAAGAGCGTTTAAAACTGATCTCAGGTGATAGAAATAAGAATAGCGGTTGGCAGTGGGGTAGCGTTGACTAGAAAGGGGAATGGAGAGGTTTTCTGGGGCATTTAAAATGTTCAATAACTTGATCTAAGATATGGTTACACAGGTGTGTGTGTGTGTGTGTGTGTGTGTGTGTGTGTATACACAAGCCCCCTTGGCCACCTTTTAGAGCAAAGTGTGTTTCAAATCTTTGTAAAAATATCAGATACCACCTTGTTACCAAGAAAATCCATCAAGTTGTGTGTTTAGGAGCTGAGCAGCTTATTGTGTTATTCTTTAATTAAAATTTAAATTAGCAACCGAAATGGGAAAAAAATAAGATGTTTGATGGTAAAATCAGAGACAGAATAGATTTTTGGTTTTTCATTTCAAAATTTCCAGGATTTAAAAAAAAAATTTTTTAATTATAATTTCCCCAATGCAAATGAGTCACTCTTCTCATTTCTTTTCTGTTCTGCCCCTTCCAACTTCTTAAGTAGTTAGATTTATGTCGCAATGTCATGCATATTGTAACTGTTAAAATATTGTGAAGCAGGGTGTGGAAGCAGTAAAATTCTATTAAGATCAGTTTAGGACTTTCAAAATTCCATAATTCTTTTCACTCACATGCTATCTTTCATTCCTTTTTTGAAGTTTGGACCCAAGGAATTTTGCATGCTGTGGGTTGACATTTGGCTAATAGCATATTTTGCTGAGGTTCCATTTTCTAAATTAACAAGATCAAGAACAATGGCCTGATGATATTTCTTTGTACATGTGGCTCTTTAAAAAAAAAAAAAAGGATTAGGGCAACAGAAAATGAGGGAAGAAATCAAACCCTCTTGGCCACCTTTATTCTAGAACAAAGTATGTTTCAAATTTTTGTAAAAAAACATCAGGTACCACCCTGTTACCAAGAAAATGAACAAACAACTCCACACGTACACAAAACATGTAGTTGCAATATGTCTCCTTTTTCTCATTTCTATCTCATTTCCCTAATATTTTGTGTCTCTGTTCCTTCCTACTAAGCCATGAAAAAGATAACACCTGCATATATAAACATATACACCATTCGGATTAAAATCAACAGCTTCCTTGGGGTATTGAGCCAAATCAGGTTTAACTTCTTAAGACATATTTGGGGATGGGCTAAGAGGAAAGGAAGAAGGCTGAGGAGTAACAATCTGTCTAGCCAAAACCGGTTTGGCTCAGTGGTAGAGCGTCAGTTTGCAGACTGAAGGGTCCCAGGTTCGATTCTGGTCAAGGGCATGTATGTACCTTGGCTTCGGGCACGTCCCTGGTGGGGGGTGTGCAGGAGGCAGCTGGTCGATGTTTCTCTCTCATCTCTCTCCCTTCCTCTCTGTAGAATATCAGTAAAATACATTTTTTAAAAAAAAACAATCTGTCTAGCTCAGGGGTGGGCAAACTTTTTGACTCGAGGGCCACAATGGGTTCTTAAACTGGACCGGAGGGCCGGAACAAAAGCAACCTGACCATGCTAGCACTCTCATCTTGGGCTGCTGGTGAAGGAGCGGAGGGGAGAGCAAGAGAACCCTCCGCTCTTTCGGCTCCGCAGGCCGGATAGAACAGCCAGACTGGCCAGATAGTTTGCCTACGGCTGATCTACATAGTAGTAGGTGCTCAATATACACTTCCTTTTTATTGCTGATAGTATTACAGATGTCCCCCAACCCCCCCTCCTAGCCCCTGCCCCAGCCTCAAACCCCAGGCCTTCACCACACTACTACCTGTGTCCATTGGTTATGCATATATGTACACAAATTCTTTTTTCTTATAACAGATTATTTATGCAAGTGAAGAAATCCTAAAAGAGTGTGCGACCAACGGAACAGAGGGGCACTAAGATTGCCCTTCCCAAATGCCTGAGTTGGAAATTCCACGTTTAAGAAAAGGGTGGGTGGGTGGGTGGGTGGAGGGTTTAAGACCAGGCTGTAATAGACAACATGACAAATACCTACGAAGACAGATGGGGAAGGGAAAAAAATATGCAGCCTACAGAATGCAAAGGGGTGCTTTCCAAGAGGGGAACGGGAAACTGGGAGCCCTTTCCCACTCGGCCCTGTCCCCACCTCCCTGCTGGGCTGGATGTCCTAACACAGTTGGTTTGGCCTTCAACTTGGGGCGAGGGTGAGGGGGCCGTGGTGGGAGAGGAGGGCCGGGCAGCAGGTGGGCAGGCGACGGGTTCGGTCCCAGGGAAGGATGCGGCCGCGCTGCCCGGGCGGAGAGCAGCAGCGCTGAGTGAGGGCTTGAGTCTTGGGGGTCCCGGCGCTCTGGCCAGCGCCCCGGGCTCCTCTAATTAGCGGAGCGATGCAGGGTGGCATTGGTTCCCAAGCGGTTTAATCGAGCCTCTCTTCAATGGCCGGGGATAAATGTAGCCACTGTTGCTCGGCGCTGAATGGGTCGCAGAGGCTCCCGCCCGCCCCCCAGCGCGGCCATTCAGGGCTCTTTTCACCACCGCCCGGCGTAGCGGTCCCCGGCCCGGCGACGCTCCAGAGCGCTCCTAATTAGTCTAATTAGAGAGGCGGACTGATAGATGGAAAGACGACAGCGTGGCTTAGGGAGATGCTCAATGCTGCCAATCTCGGCTGGACGGCCGCGCATTCTTTCCGGAGAGAAAAGGCCGCCGAGGAGGAGGAGGAGGTCGGAGCCGGCGCCCGCCCGCCGCCCGCCCGCCGGCGCGGAGGCTCCGCCGCGGCCGGGTCTGCGGGCCCGGCGGCCGCTGACCCCGCGCTGCCCGCGGCCGGGCCGGGCCGCAGGCGCCTCCCGCGCCTCCGGGGCCTCCAGGAAAGTCTCCGGGGCCGCGGACGGACGGACGGGCCGGGGACCAGAGGCGCACGGGCTCCCGCCCCTAAACGGCGTCTCCCCGCCTCTCCGGGCGCCGCGGACACCGGTTTCCCATCCGGAAAGCCGTGCGGAGGCCCGGCCCGGGCGCCCCGAGGCCGGTGCGGGGCGCGGGGCCGGCCCTACCACGTGGCCGCCCCCGGCGCCCTCCCTCCGCGGCCTCCCTCGCTCTCCGTCGGCGCAGAGCCTCCTCCCCGCGAAGCCGAGCCCCCGAGGAAGGAAACGCCGGTTTGGGGACGGGGCTTCACTGCGCGCGCCTTCGGCTGGGGTTTCCGTGCCCTGGTCCCCGGGCAGGCCCCGCGCCCGCGCCCCTCGGGGGCCTGCGCTCGCCGCCGCGCGCAGGGACCAGGGCGCAGGGGGTGGGATGGGGGGTGGGAGGTGGGGGCGCGCATGGCCGCGGGGGGCGCGGAGGGGGGCGCCCGGCGAATTCCAGCCCGGGCCGCGGAAGGCGGGGAGGGAGCGCGCGGGTGGCTTGGAGAACACTGAACCTTTAATTGGGCTATAAATCAGGCGGGGCGGTGCGGTGGGGTTTGTGCAGGTGTAAAAACAGAGCGGGGGCCCGGCCGAGCAGCCGAGCGCCGGGGCCGGTCGGCAGCGCCGGCAGCGCCCTCTGGATCGGGCCGCCGACAACCCAGAGTCCGCGGCGGAGCGGCCCGGGGCGGGAGCGCGGCGGCACCGCGGCCGGCCGTCCGGTCTGGTGGCCCGCGGCCGCGCCCGGCTTTCTGTCCCGGGCTGTTTTTTAGGGTGCGGGGGTAGATAGGGAGAGGCAATATTCTCTCCCCTTCCGAGAGGACTGTCAGACGGTGAAGGTTTGGGGTGTGCGTGCTGCCTGCGAGGTCTGGGCGCTCGGAGCTGTCGGTGTCCGCGATCGGGGCTGAGCACCGGATGGACGGGCGGGCGGGCGGGCGAGGGCGAGCGAGGAGGGTCGCTGCGCCCCATCCCAGGCTGGGCTTTAGTTCCCACGTTGGACAAACCCCTCGGCTCCGGCTTCATTTTAGGGGCAAACGTGGAGAAAACACTGCTGCTCCCCAAGGCCCAAGGAGGTACCGAACCAAGGAGGAAGGGTGATCAAAAATGAATCCGGCGCACTGCTCGCGAGCAAAACTCTCGTCAAAGCCCCATCGAGAAGCTGGCACAAGCGGCGAGCGGATTCACAGACAAAGGAAAACAATGCAAGTCTCGTTAGATCATTTTTCTGGACATTGTTTAAGGTCTGAAAGGGGCCAAATCGTTTCAAAATGTTGCCAGTAAAATTTATCCTACGTGGAATGCAACTAATCCTTTTTAGGTGCCTCTCAACTGTTTTTCCACAAATGGAATCCGATTTTTCAAATCAAAGATCCGAAAAGTCCTTAGGGAGAGATTTATTACATGCCAGAGCTTTAGTTACAGAGTAGAGTTACAATAACAACTTGCACCCACCAACTCCCGACAACAAGGGATCCCATCCCACACATTCTAAAGACCTGTATGTGTGGAGGGGGGTCGGGGGGGAGGGGTAGTTTGCTGGATTCCTGCTATGTATAAAGATGGACGGAAGGAGGGGGAGGCACAGGAGCAGGCAAAGAAATATTAAATTCCTTAAAGTAAAAACCATCCCAGAGCTCCTCAGCATTTTATTTTTGGTCTCTGTACCCCTAATTACTTTTGAATGAGAAAACAAGACCCAAACCTGATGAATTATCCACAATCTCTTGCCGATAACTTAAAGGTGAGGTTAATACGTGAATAGTTTACAGACTATTGAGGGTTTTTTTTTTTTAATGATTCTGTTAAATGATAAGTGGGGGGAAAATCACCTTGTTAGCCTTCCCTCCACCCCATTGTTCCCTGCTGAAAGGCTTGCTCCTGGTGTCCCAGGAGTGTATGCTTATGTGATTAGAGGCAACTCAGCGGCGGGAATTCTTTCATTTGTTTCTTATATTTAAAGCGGTAATAAGAAGATTTGCAATGTAGCAGGTGCTCAATAAATACTGCAGACTAATCCCACTTTTCAAAGCTTAGTGGTTAAAGAGATGGCTGGCGGGTAAGTAACTAGAGAAAAGAAATAGAGCAAGAGACTAGAAGAGTGGACTTAAAACACCACTGGTTTGTTTATTTTAGAAGGGGGAGAAAGTTATCTGTCCAAATACACATCTGACTGAAGTAAGAGAAAACACAATGCCATGTCTTTTCCCCCTCACTATTTCTAGAAAGGGTTACGTCACAATTTATTTCATGGATGGAGTGGCATTTTGAGAGAGAGAGAAAAAAGGATGGGTTTTTACATAGAGCCCAAGATTTTCCTTAGCTAATTTAAGGATGTTGGTATACTACTGAATTTAGAAGTTTTTATTTCCTGAAAGGATAAGGATGTGGGAAAGAAGCCACAAAGGAACCATGATTAAATACATTTGTATAGGTTTTATGTTTTCCAAAGCACGTTCATATATTTGATTCTCACGATCCATGTCCACACTCCCCAAAACTATAAACATTTGTTTAATTTCAACCTCGTCTGATTTCTCCTGTTATATGCTTTGGCCACGTTTTGTGTGTGTTTGTGATTCCTTCCCCCTCGCCATAGTCTGTGACAGTCATTTTCATATATATGAAACTCTGTACATAAAAACAATAAAAAACAAATAAGTTACTTTTCATTCGTGATAACCCTTCATTGTTGACTTTTCAAAAATGTGTCATGTCCCTTTATTGCTGAAAATAGCTGCCTTTTAGTTATGTTAATGGGAATTCTAGGCAAGCATGCAAAGAAGCTTCTGTTTTCTGCCACAATTTATATCAGCCGCCACCTCCTCTTTTTTCTTTGCCAGTCTGTTATTGGCCAGTATTTGCAAATAAGAGAGAATCCTCATTTTGGGACAGAGACATGGCCTCAGATCCCTCCTCTACCACGGGGCCTTCCTGATCCTCTCCTGTTGCTCAGCAGACTCGCACTCCGCACTCTGGGACCAAGAGGTGTATTTCATGTTGCTTGCATTCTGCTTCACAGACTACATAGATTGTCTTTAACTCCAGCATCCTATGTACAAGGAAGCACCCTATCGTGAACAACAGAGTCACTCTCACTTTAAGAGTAGGAAAATACCTTTCCAAATCTCATTTTAAATTCAGAATTAGAATTTTCCAGGTTTCCTAAACAAAGCTTCTGATATCGACTATCTTTCTTTTGGGGATGAGTTTTTTATTGTGTTTTGCAGTCTAGAATTTAAAAGAAAAATGTTCCTAAGAAAACCACTCTTTATCTAGAAAAATCAAAGCTATCTTGCGTTAAGCACTGTCCTTTGGGGGGAAATCACTATACATTTTTGTAGACAGCCTGCAACTCACAATTAGTCAGGTGCATCCCACCACTGCTGCCAGCCTGGATGTCCTGGTGCGGGACAAAGCACTGGCCCAGCCCCTGCATGAGGAAGCTGGGCTCCGGCGAGGCTTCTGTGGCAATGGGCAAGGATGGCTCCTCACACCTAGGCAAAGATGTGAGTCCAGCAGGTGGCCTGGAATTCCCTTCCCCCAAAAGCATTTTTAGGGAGACCTCCTGGTGGCATTGCCCTGGGGGGCTCCAGTGCAGTGGGTCCATTGTGCAAGGGGTTTGGGGACCTGCTCGAGCCACATCGCACCCAGCTGTTCAAGGACAGTGACATGTTTGAGATGGTGTCCTGCGTGAGAGCGAGCATATTCACAGCAAAATGGCTTGTTTTCTCATTAAATGTGAAGTTGGTTGACCTGACTCTTACATATTCTGTCCTTTTCCACATAGGAAGGGTGTGGCCCCAGGTCTGGTTATAAAGACCTAGTTAGCAGGTTAGCAAAAAGTTCTGCCAGTTTGGCAGATTTTGACCACTAAAAATCGGTGGAAAATGCAAAGGAAATGGACAAATAGAACAAAGGTGAAAAACGTAAGCCGTGGTGTGTGTGTGTGTGTGTGTGTGTGTGTGTGTGTCTGTGTGTGATGGTTTAAAGACGACTGCTACTGCAAAAGAAATGTTTTTGGAAAAGCGATGCTAGAAGACTGCCATATAGAACTAGTTGGAAAAATCATACCTATCCAAAATAACTAGGTATAAATTCCAAATGCACTTAAAACAAGGAGCGGGGGTGGGGGGACCTCTGGAAAAACCTGGGTAGAGATGGCAGGGAGGAAGGTCTAGCAAGAATTAAAAAAAAAAAAAGTGTATAATGAATAAATGGCTCTCCTACACACCAATCTCTAAGGCAATTGCCCCATCGCAGTGGGGGGTTAACAAAGTGGCAGTGTAATGTATTGGAATCGGAATTAAACGCTGAAGTCCCAATAGCTGTGACATTGGGCAAGTCACTTCATATCTTCTGAGCCTTGACATTTTTATTCCTAAAACGGGGTCAATAATAAATCTTATCCTCTCCATTTCACAATGAAACATTAATGAAAGTCCTTTTTAACAGCTAATGGAATACCCGGGCAAGGAGTTTTCTGTGGCGCTGGTAACATCTGCTTCTTGGGCTGCTGCTGGCTACAAGGTGTGTTTACTTTGTGAAAAGTGGGTGAAATTTGTGCATTTTTATGTATGTGTATTATACTTTGCTAAAACATTTCCTTTAAAAGGAGCTTAAAACCGTATTTTTTTAAGTTGGGATGATGATGATAAAAACAAGGGAAATTATAAATGTGGACCTGAGCTTACAATCTACCCTCATTTCTCTTCCTAGCCATTGCATCACACCTGGAGAATCAGAACTCACAGAGGGGTTCGTGACAATGATCAGTTGTTTTCTCTCTGTGTGTGTTTGCTTGTTACTGAATCCTATTTTCCTGGTAGAGAGGCGGGAGGAACAAACCAGGAAGTTTCCTGCATGCCACAGGGGTCAACGATTAAAGGCAAAGCGCCTAAGCCGTTCACATCAAGGGAACGATGTGATTAGAGAGAGGGAACAGGCAAAGAAACTATCTGAGAAGTGAAGTCAGTTGGGAAAGTACAAGCCCCAAAGAGCGCTGAGCAGCTGGTCATGATCAGATTCTTCATCTTCCTGTCACATGTAATTGTATCTGAGTTGGCAGGGTATTTATTGCTAACGTCCAAGGGCCAGATTTTACACTAAACATATTTACACATTTACATTTGTGGCCCTGTAAACACTCCACGTTTCACTGGCCATGACATCAAACACACTTACCAACAAAAAGCATATGCCTAATTACAAAATCGTAAGGGAGAGGGGAGGCAAGTGGCAGCTGATGGGCAGTGAGCGTGCGCGCCCGTGTGTGCATATGTGTAACCCAGCTGCAGCGCCAGGAGACCGGCAGAGATGAGAATGGATGCTGACAATGCCCAGCCCTCCTCACTTGTCTTCTGCTCCCCGGGCCTGTCCTTGCTGGCTCGGTTCTAAAGGCGGAAGGGGACCCCTGGCATTCCAATTAGACCCAAGGTGACCCCCTGGAGGAGCCCAAAGACAACAGGGCTGTTCCCAGGCAGATTTCTGATTTGGATTGAGTTTGATGCTGTTATGACCTGTACGTTGCCCCCCAATGACTTTTTGCAGTCAGTAGTACCAATAGGTGTGAGCAAAATGTGCGGCCAGCAGAGAGTTTTAAAACTAAAACTGGAGTCCTTAATTCCCGGCTTCGCGTTAGAAAGGATCACATCCCTGCCCATCAATAGCAGTTGTAACAACACCGTTAGTTGCTCCAAGCCTGGTCCTCAGTCAAGCAAGGAAACCAGAGCCACCAGGGCCACCGAGAGGAAAACAAAACGGGCACAGCCACTGGCCTCAAACAGCCTTTAACAAATGACACCGGCCGGTAGTCCATCAAAATAATCACCTTCCATCAGAAAAACCACCTCCCCCAGCTCTCTCCGAGGACAGGCTACAGGAAGACATGGTGGGTTAAAAAGAAAGAAGAAGGAAAAAAAATGCTGGGAAGGGCAGAAGCCTTTCTCCCAAATGGATGCTTACTACATTTACTGTAAGAATTTCGATAATAAATGTACCCAACATTTTCGTTCCATCAGCAGGAAGTTTGGGCAGGAAAGGACCAAACTTTCCTTCTCCAAGAGCAGGGGATGGGGAAGTAGAGACCTCAGTGAGTAAAAAAATAGGGAGAAAATTCTTGTATTTTTTTTCCTTCCTCTCCCTAGTTTCTCTCTCTCTTTTCTTTCAGAGGAAGGAAGCTGGCTCTTCCATGCAGGGAGGGGATGGAGATGGGGAATAAACGCGCTGTTAAGCAGAAGCGCTAGCTTATTTTAAAGAAATAAAACAATTACCCAAGAGAGAGAAAAAAAGAAACCAACCAAGAAACAATCTGAGGTCATGACACCATGTGTGGGACAAGGAGCAATTCAATCCATAAGGGCTTCATTACCTCCGCAATAGATAACATTTGGCTAAATCCAGCCGCAGATTAAACCTCCGCGGCACAACAGAGCCCTGAATGGAGGGGCCCCTTTTTGTGTGGTCCGTCCCCGGGATCTGCCCGAGCCATTAGCCCCAATAGGTCCCTCTCCCTATTAACTGCAATCCCCGGTTTGTCTCCGGGCTCTCCGGGGCGCTGGATGAGCGGGGAGACCAGGAGGGGACGGGAGAAGAGCGCCGGGTTAATGAGTTGTAGCAAATCCACACTTTGTAGTTGGGAGGAGGCGAGCTGGTGGCCCATGTTTGTCCAAATGGTTTATTTTTCGAGACCCAGCCTATTGAGGGCGGCTTGTTCCAGCGGGCTCCATCCTCACACAACACGCAAACTTCCTTCAAAGGGGCCAGGGCTGTATTTGCATGCGAATGAGGAGCCCCGGGAGGAGCCGCCCGCGCCCGGCAAAGGCCGCGGTGGCCGGGCGGCCTTTGTTCCAGCACCTGCTCGCCCTCGCCGCGCCTCACCGGGCTCGCCCCGCGCTCCCGGCTCGCGGGCCCACGTCCACGGTCCCCCGCCTGATCCTCGCCGGCCCCTGGCCCTCGCCCCGCAGCCCAGATCCCACGGCCGCCACAGCCCACAGGGCACCGGCCCGCGGCCCGCTGCTCCGTGTCCCCCCAGCTGCAGGCCGGGCCGAGCTCACCGAACGCTGGTGGTCTCGCTAAAGGGCGCGGACGAAGCGGGATCCGAACTCGGGGACCCGGGGCGAGGCCAGCGCTGGATCGCCCAGGGCTTACCTGCCATTGCCTTGGCTTAAGGGCACTGGCAACCTGGGAGGGGCGGCCTGTCCCGGCACTTTTTAAAACAAAATACTGAACAAAAAACTGTGCGCCTATGGATGAGGACAATGGGGGGAGGGGAAAGGGCAGAGGGTGGGGTGGGAACCTGGTGGAGGGGAGCAATGGAGGGAGAGGGGGAAGAGGAACACATTTGTAATAATCTGAACAATAAAGATTTATTTTTAAAAAATAAAATAAAATACGGGAATCTGGATTTAGGGATTGGCTGGGATTCCCTGCTTTCGGGACTTCTAAGCCTCGTGCAAATAATGACACACAAAAGCGGCTGTGTTTTTCTCTCTTCGTCATGACTTTCACAGCAAAATGTCTCATCTACACGATATGGAGCGCCTGTGCCGGTACCCCGTTCCAATGTCCCCTCTCCCTTAGCGGGGACAGAATAAAAGTAACTTTTGCATATAAGACTTTTGGCTAACAATACGTTGATTTGTATCTATAAGTGATAAGTTTGAGGGTGAATGTGTTTACTTTAGACTCATTTAATTTCTTCCAAGCATTTTTTTTGGGGGGGGGGGGGAGAGGAGACTGAATTTAATTTTGAGGCAATGAATCAAGTTCTCTTCTCTCTCTCTCTCTCTCTCTCTCTCTCTTTCTCTCTTTCTCTAAATGAGAGAGGACAGAGCATTCAGAATGCGTGTCACTGCAAAATACTGGCCTATAATTCAGTCTTTGATAACTTGCTAAGTTAAATTTGCAGATCTTCCGATATATACCTGTTCAGACATTTGAAAAACTAGTATTCAGTTTTTACTTACTCTGCAACTCACTGATATTAAGCATTTAAATTATGTTTTACACATGCCTCGGTTTTATTTGAAGCCCTCAAAAACATTCGCAGTCATCAAAAGTAGTCTCACATAACTTCAAGATCTAAAAATTGCCTGCAGTAAGTTTAAAGAAAACACATAGAATTTTAAGAGATTATGTTATCTAAATTGTATAAATACAGTTAGTTCAATAAACACCTGATGCATTTTCATTTTTATTACTTACTATTCATTCAAACTAAAAACTTGATGTTTGCATTTTAGGATAAAAACTTCTTTATGCAATTACTGGAATCCCTTTTGTTGAGGAAATAGCTTTACTAGAAAATACTAGGACTTTCAAATACAACTTATTTTGTATACATAAATACACAAAATATATCTGTATATATTTTCTTATTCAGGACTTTAAAGCTATTTAACTGATCGTGTCTGTTACATTTTTAAAACTAAAAACTGCCTATTTACTTGTGATGCTTCTGTTACTATAATACTATGTTGCAGAGTTTTTACAGACACGGACAATATTGTGCTCAAACACGAATGGAAACTGCTTGAAATGGGGAGCTCAAAAATAAAATGAAAAGTTCTATAAAGTTATCCTAGGGTAACAGTGTCTTTAATTTTAAATCGCCTCAATAATCACCAAAATGGAAGGGAATGAGATTTGAAAATGTATACCAAAGTGACCGTCTTTTATTTGTAGTCATTTAAAAATAACTTCTGATCTCCTGCAATGAAGTTTTTGTTAAATTTTCTTCGAAAATAGCACTTGCCTTTTCTATAATAGGTTCGTTCCTACTTCTCTCACATAGAAACTTTTTTAAAAAAAAAATAAAAAAGCAAGCAAGCTAAGAAGGGGACAACTGAAGCAAATTCTTTTGGTGGGTTTTCTTTGAAAAGTAAGCATTTTATTTCTGAAAAAAGGTGTAAAAATCTTACATTAGAATGGTACAATTGCCCGTAAAATTTACAATACTCCTTGTAAAGCATATGCAGTAAGTACAAAATAAAAGTTCCGCGTGTCTATTATGATACAAAACACAGGTTAAAATAAGAAATAATTGACTTTTTTTTCCTTGTGTAAACATGTGAATTGTTTGTGTGCTGTTTATTTTTTCCTTTTCATGAAAAAGTACATCGGACAAGTGTCCTCAAGTAAAAAACTATTGCTTTGCTGGCATTCTGCGGGACCTTTCCTATTTTTTGCATTCGTATTTTGAACATTACTGACTCGTGCCTGGACCTGAGACTCTCTAGACCTCCAAAAGGCTTTCGAATGTTTAAGATTACTTCCCCCAAAGTCAAGGAAGCCCCCGGTGCCGCCACCACAGGGCGGACCCCACCGGCACCCTCTTCCCTCCAAACCCCGGCCGGCCGGAGGCTGCAGCGCGGGGCGCCTCTGCATAAATAGAAGGACCCGCGGGGCCACACAGTCTCCTCGGAGAGAGTCCGAAGCGGCGAGAACCAACCGGGGTGCGAGGCCGGGAGGGGCCGCGCCAAACCCGCCGAGAGGAGCAGAAAAGGAGCGGGGTCCTACCTGCTTCCGCGCGCGCGCGCTAACGGGGCGCTACTAACAATTGGAAATCCTAGCGGTAAAGGTCTCCACGCCGGACAGCGCGGCAGCGCCCTGGTGCAGCGTCCCCAGCGCGGCCGACGAGGACACGGAGGAGGCGGCGGCGGCCGCGGCGGCCACGAGGGAGCGAGTGAGCGCGGCCGCGGGGCCCACGGCCGCCTGCGCCGCGCAGCCGCCGCCGGGGCCGGGTCCTGGTCCGGGTCCGGGTCCGGGCGCGGGCGGCGTCACCACGGGCGAGGGCGCGGGCGAGGCCTGCGCGGAGGCGGCGGCAGCGGCGGCGGCGGCCTGGGCGGCGGCGGCGGCGGCAGCGGGGCCCAAGCTGCCCCCGATGATGCTTTCGATGGAGAAGGGCGAGCGCGCCAGGGCCGAGGCGCCGGGGCCGCCGCCGCCGCCCGCCTTGGCCGCGGAGGCCGGCAGGGGGCCGGGCAGGGCGGCGGCGGCGGCGCCGAGCGGGGGCGGCCGGTAGCCGAAGGCGGTCCGGGCCAGCTCGGCGGCGGCGGCCGCGCCGGGCGGCGGGGGCGGCGGGGGCGGCGGCGAGTGCGGGTGGAAGGCGGCGGCGGCGGCGGCCGCGGCGGCGGCGAAGAGCGCGGAGGGCGGCGCGTAGGGCGGCAGCTGCAGGCCGTAGCCGCAGCCGTAGGGGCCGTAGCCGAAGGCGTGCGGGGGCGGCGGCGGCGGCGGCGGCGCGGCCGGGAAGAGCGCGGCGGCGGCGGCGGCGGCGGCGGCGGCCGGGTCGCCCGCGCCCCCCGCGCCCCCGGCCCCGCGCAGCAGCAGCGACTCGGCGGCGGCGGCGGCGGCGGCGGCGTTGGGCGGGAGCAGCGGCTGCCGCTTGAAGCGCTTCCTCCGGCGCAGGAAGCTGCCGTTGTCGAACATGTCGGCGGACTCGGGGTCCAGCGTCCAGTAGTTGCCCTTGCCCGGGTTGCCCGGCTCGCGGGGGATCTTGACGAAGCAGTCGTTGAGCGAGAGGTTGTGGCGGATGCTGTTCTGCCAGGCGGGGAACTTCTCCCGGTAGTAGGGGAAGCGGCCGCTGATGAACTCGCAGATCTCGCTCAGCGTCAGCCGCTTCTTGGGGCTCTGCAGGATGGCCATGGTGATGAGCGCGATGTACGAGTAGGGCGGCTTCACCAGCGGGTTCTTGGCGCCGCCCGCGCCCCCGCCGCCAACGCCGCCGACGCCGCCAGCTCCGGGGCCGCCGCCCCCGACCGCCCCGGACCCCGCGCCCGCGGCCGGGCCCGGGGCCCCCGGGGAGCCGCCCGCCCGCGGCGCCAGGAGGAGGTCCTCGTCGTCGTCCTCTTCCTCCAGGTCCTCCAGCTCGTCCTCGGCGTAGGAGCGGCGCCGCCGCGCGGGGGCCGCCAGCCGGGGCCCCCCGCCGCCGCCCCCGCCGCCGCCGCCGCCGCCGCCCTCGTCCTCCTCTTCCTCGTCGTCCTCGTCGTCGCCCTCCCCCACCACGTCGATGTCGGTCTCCTCGGCGAGGCCGGAGGCATCGGACATCTCCGCGCTCAGGGTCATGGCTGGCGCGCGGCGAGCGGGCGCATGGGGGCGCCGGGCTCCGGGCTCCCGCCGCGCCCCGGCCCTGGTCCCGGGCGGCGGGCCGGGCCGCGGGGCGCCACGCTGCGGGGGCGGCCGCCGCTCAGGCTGCGGGGGCGGCGGCGGGGCCGGCGCGGCCGAGGCTGGCGCTGCGGCTCGGGGACTCCTGCGCCGCCGCCGCCGCCGCCGTGTCCCCCGGCTCCGCGCTCCCCGGCCCGGGAGGGGCCCTTGACCTTCCCCGCCGAGCGCCCGGGCCGGGTCACCAGAGGAGAGGAGAGGAGAGGAGAGGAGGGGGTGGCGGGGCCCCGGGAGAGCGGGTCGGACGCCGGGAGGGTGTGGGGCCGGAGTCTGGGGCCGGAGCTCGGGGAGCGGAGCGCTGAGACCGGGAGAGGGCGGGCCTCCGCTCGGCTTATAGCTGGAGGGCGCCTGTCACATGGTGCGCGCGTCAGAGCGCCGCCGAGGGCGCGTGGCGAGCCGCGGAAACCGGCCCCGGCCCGGAGGGAAAGTGCTCCCGGCGGCGGGAGCGAGGGCCGCGGAGGCAGCAGGGGGGTCCCCGAGTTCCTGGCCACCGGGGCTGAGACCTGAATCACGGGCTGGCCCGCGGCGCCGGGTCCCCGCGGCCGGAGGCGGGGTTCCCAGCCGCCGCCTCTTCCCTGGGCGCACAGTGCGCCCCCTTCCAGATGCGCCCCCGTGACTCCGCGGGGCGGCCGCTCCACCCGCGGCCTGTGTGAGCCGTGCAGCCCGGCACCCCCGACGCCCCCTCGTCTGCGGTGGCCCCTGGGGAGGGGCTCTGAGGTCTGATGGGTGGTCCCATCTCCACTAGATTGGGCGAGTGCCCCCATCGAACCTGATGAGACGCCCCTCCCCGGTTTAAGCGCAATAATTGTTTATTGACCTTCTAACCTGCCTCCTTCGGTTCTCCTCCAAAGACGTTTGTTTCCCACCATCTGTTCATAAAAAAATGCTGTAAGACCGGCGTTTTAGACACTTGTCTGCAAGTGAATGCTCTAGAAACTTGGCAGCTACCCTAAAGCCACTCTAATGAGAGGACCTGAGGATTTTAATGGGAATCAAGAAATGATTGAATGCAAAGAAGAAACAGAAACACTTAATGAAAAAAACAAATACAATTTTTTTTTCAAAACAGTTTTTGTACTTAGAAACTCAGACTTTTCATAATGGGGGAAGAAGGGACTCTCTAGTTATAGGTAAGAGGAACTTTCTACTCAACACTTCAAGCTAATCTCCAAATACTTAAATTACTATAATGTATACAAACATCTCTACTCAGGTGGGCTTAATAATAGAAACTATAATGATAAATAAAAATTTTCAGACATGTTTTGAATTTTTTAAAATCGACTATTTCCAATAGCTATTGTTGAAAAGAATTGAATTTTTTTTAAAAAAAAAGATTCAAGTTCTAGTTAACTAAATTTTTCTTTTCAGTTGACAGTAAGCAAATAATTCAAATATGATTCCATTTTATGTATACCTATGTTTGTCACCAATTCTAATTATTTTGGCCAGTGAAAAATTATAATAGCTTTGAATTCACACTCCCATTGCAATACCTTTTGGATTTTGGCATTTCCTAAAACACTTCTATATCAAAGTGGGGACCTTGCCTCAAATTTCTGGCTTTCTAATTAAAATGACCGCTTGACAAGAACTGAGAATCAAAACTCAATGGCTTTCTGTAGGAGCCATCGTCAGCTGCCCTTGTGTGTATCAGTTCATCGGCCAAGAACTTTTCACATTTTGAAACGTTTCATTATTCCCCTTATCAATCACGGAGCCTCAAAAATAAACTATTCCCCCAGTTAAGAGCTCTTTTTTAAATCGAATTTTTGTTGCCGAGAACAGCTACCAAACAGTGACACTTACAAATGGCCCGTGAAGTTCATCATAGATTTGAAAGATCTATGAGAATGTCTCAAAGTTCTAAATACATTATTTTTCATTGACTCTCGTTTGATATATGGCCGAACCATTTAATTATTGTAATGGGGTTTAGGATTAACCTGAGCCAACATTAATCAGCACTATTAATCAGGCATTACATTGCTTTGTTGTTGTAGCCAGGAGTCCTTACCAAGGAGTTCGCTTTTGCATTTGAGGGTTTAAGTTTCATAAGTACTGCTCAGTCCCTATCTAAATAAACACCATGATTTTCGTTGGACTGGGGGTTGGTGTGTGGCAAAGTATTCAAAGATGAAACGGAGAAGAAGAATTTGTTCGCGGACCGTTAGTTACTTTAGAATCTAAAGTTACAGCCCTCGTTCTGGTGTTGCCACTGCCCTGAACTTGTCTGGTCACGAAGGGCGCGGAGATTGGCCTGGCGTTCTGCTTATAACTGTCTGAGGGTCCCTCCCCGAAGGGCTAACGGGCTCTTCCCTAAAAACTTATTTTTTAAAAAAGAAATTATCTTCTGATTATTCAGGAGAAAGTGTTGGGATTGACTGAAGGTCAGGGCGAAAGATCAATCCAGGAGGGCCGCCGCTGCAGGGTCAGAGTGTTAACAGAGATTTGGGGGAGCTTTTCTAAAGCCCCGCATTTGGGCCGTCCACTCGCTCTGTTTGTTTTAGTTAAGCTACACATTTGTATGTGAGTTTTAGCTCTGCGCTCGTAAAAGTCCCCCAGCGCGGAAACCCAAGCGTTTCATTTCCCCCTTTCGCCCCCTTTGGCCCCTCTTGCCCCTACCTCATTGCCCGCCCTCCCTCCCTGACGAGCACCCGAGGCTGGGAACGCCACCCCGCCCCGCCCCGCCAAGTCGGTACGAGGAACGAGAAACATTTCCGTGAAGCGGGCCGGGGACAGCACGGCGACCCCGCTCCTGCGCGTCCTGCCGGCCTGGGTGCAGGAACGAACCGGCGGGGCGCCTGCGGGGCCCCTGGAGTCCGCGTCGGGGAGGGCTGCCCCCTGGCGGCGGCAAGGCGCCGTTCTGGTCCAGGCTCTAGCCGGGAGGCTGAGCTGGCCAAGATCCTTTCCCACCGAGCTTCCCCCCCACCACCACCCATTTCTTTTATTTGCCTGCCCGCCCTCCCCACCTTTCTCACCTCCCCCTACAAGGCTTAGGTAGGTTTGGGCTCTCCAGAAGCCCCTAAGGTGTTTTATTGTAGTTGTTGTTGTTTTGTTTGTTTGTTTGTTTTAACCAGGATTGTGCCAGGGAAGAGAAAAGCCACTCAGCCAGTTGCCCTCGGCCTCTGAAGCTCCGTGAGGTCCCAGGACCTCCTCAGATGGGCGGGGGCTGGTGGAGACCTGAGGTGTGAGCTCCCGGGGACGGAAACCCAGGGGGCTCCTCTCCGGGCTGTCCCAGTTTTGCGTCATACAGCGCAGCCCGGGAGTTGACCCATGAACGTAAACCTGAATGCGCTTCCAAATGCTGCAGATACTTTGGGCTGCGTCCCTCCCCAAAGAGTCATTCCACAGGCTGTATTGAGATGCTACACTGTGGCTGGCATTAGGCTCCGGGGAGAGAGAAAGAAGAAAACAGGAGTCCCTGGAGTGAGGGTACTCGCCTCTCATGGGGGAGCCAGGGAAACGGACCCTTGTGCCCAATAGTGCTTTCTACCAGTGAGTCCCCCTTTCTACCAGCGGAAAGTGAGCGGTGCTTCGGGACCCCTGCCCAGTTGTCTGTTCCATTCCTTCATCTGCGCTGCCCTCTGTTGTGGCTGTACCTTCTCTTTTTATTTTTATTTTTTAAATATATTTTATTGATTTTTTTTTTTTTTGGCCGAGAGGAAGGAGGAGGGATAGAGAGCTAGAAACATCCCTGAAAGAGAAACATCAACCAGCTGCCTCCTGCACACTCCCTACTGGGGATGTGCCTGCAACCAAGGTACATGCCCTTGACCAGAATGGAACCTGGAACCTTTCAGTCTGCAGGCTGACACTCTATTCACATAGCCAAACCGGTTTCAGCTGTACCTTCTCTTATTAAATGCAAACATCTGGAGACAAAAAAGAGCTCCTTGTTTTTGCCTATTTGTGGTGTGCTAAAATATACATAGAATAAAATATACCAGTATAAGTGTACAGTCCAGTCATTAAGTACATTCACATTGGTGCAACCGTCAGCACTATGTCTAGAATTTTTCCATCATCCCAAACCAAAACTGCACCCATTAAAGAATAACTCCCATTCCTCCCACCCCACTCCACCCCCAGCTCCTTGGCAACCATGATTTTACTTCTTCCTATACATCTGACTGCTCTGGATACTTCATATGAGTGGAATCATTACAATATCTGACCTTCCTGTCTGGTTTATTTAATTTAGCATAATGTCTTCAAGGTTGATCCATGTTATAGCATGTGGCAGAATTTCATTCCTTTTATGGGCTTTAAAACATCCCACTGAATGCATGTTCCATATTCTGTTTATCTGCTCATTGATGGATATGTGGGTTGTTTCCTCCGTTTTTGTTTGTTTTGGGCCTCCACTCACCTAGCTCTTTGTAACACTCTGCAGTGCAGTAGGCACTCAGCAGAAGTGTGTTCATTTTCCTGTGCCCTTTCACCTCAGAAACCCTCAGAGGAATCAGCCCCATTGCCCTAACAGAGCACGCGCATTATTGACGTCGCAGTAATGGTCTCTGCAATGCCCATCTGAGTTTATAACCTCCACTTGCTTATAGTTTTGAGACTTTCAGACCCAGACTCTGTACATTATGCTTAATTTAAAAAAGTAGAACTTAGAGCCCCACCAATATCACTTCCAGGTGAACATGTGATCATCCCCACATGCACATGCTTTTCACGTCATTTTTATGCCTCATTATCTGTCTTGATTCTTGGGGGCCCAAGATGGCCTTAGAAGTTTGCTCTGGTTGTCCCAGGCCCTCCACGTGGCGTTCTCCGGTGCTGTAGTATTACCTGCCGGGTGTGTTGCTTCACACATGCCACTGCACTAATCTCAAGGTCACAGTAACTGGTGAAGTGGGTACCTCCAGATGAAACAGAGGTGTGGGGAGTTGCTGCTAGCTGTCATGGAGGTCTCAGCAGCGGAGAGAGCCTGTCTTCATCCTGTTTCAGTTCCAGAAGCCTCGCCCAGTGCAGACCACCAATAACATAGGCCGTGTACCTCCCTCCTCCTTCCTCCCCCCACCAACCTGTGCTTTGTGGCTGGTTAGGTGACCTGAAAATAAGTTTAAAACATGGTATTACTGGCTGACAGTGCAAGATGGCACCTCTCCCAAGAGTATGTGCATTTTAACCTGGGAATTCTGTAAATAAAGTGCCTGCATCTAGTTTCAAATGGTGGGTCTTTAGGCGGTGTAGCTGGGAGGTGAGATTCCTCTGTGAAGAAGCTATTTCAGTGCCTCCTGGGTCTCACCAGGCAGCCTGTGCTTGCACAACAGCTCCTTAAGCAAGCATTTCATGGCCTGGGCAGGACTCAGAAATCCTCAAGAATTCAGAATGTCAGCAAAGGTCTAAATCTGTGTTTTATAACGGTGCAATTGCTTACACGGACTCAGGAATTTTCATTACCACAGGCAACCTGGACTAGCCCTCTCTCTCCAGCACATACCAGCACAGAGAATTATTTAGCTCTGGGTCTGAGTGAGTGGTTTGCAGTGGCACACATTTATATTTTGGATTCCAAAATCAAAAGTTCAAAAGGTTTCTTTAAAAAAAAATTCTGTCTTTTTAAAAATTCAATATTATTTTGTATTAGTTTCATGTGTATAGCATAGTGGTTAGACAGTCATATACTTTACAAAGTGTCGTTCCCCCCCACCCCCCCAATAATTCCAGCACCCACCTGGCACCATTCATAGCTATTACAACATTATTGACTATATTCCCTATGCTGTACTTTACATCCCCAGGGCTGTTTTGCAACTACTAATTTGTATTAATTCTTTTTAATTATTATTTCAGAGAGGAAGGGGAAGACATAGAAACATCAATGAGAGAGAATCATTGATTGGCTGCCTCTTGCACGCCCCCTACTGGCCGAGAGGTGGGGGGTCAAGCTCGAAAACCTGGCATGTGCCCTTGGCTGGAATGGAACCTAGGCCAACACTCAGCCAACCTAGGCCAACACTCTATCCACTGAGCCAAACAGGCTAGGGCCCAATTTATATTTCTTAATCCCTTTTCATCCAGCCTCTCTCCACCTCCCCTCCGGCAACCATTGGTTCATTCTCGGATTCTATGAGTCTGTTTCAATTTTGTTAGTTCCTGTACATTTGTTTTTTTAGATTCCACATATACTAGTAAGTGAAACCATATGGTGTTTGTCTTCCTGACTGACTTATTACACTTAGTATAATATCCTCTAGTTTCATCTATGCTGCTGCAAATGTTAAAATTTCCTTCTTTTTTATGGCTGAGCAATATTCCATTGTATATGTGTACCACTGCTTTTTACCCACGCATCAATTATTAGGCACTTGGCTAGCTTCTACAGCTTGGCTGTTATAAATAATGCTTCAATGAACAGAGGGGTGCATATATTCTTTAGAATTACTGTTCTGGATTGTCTAAGTTTTGACAATCCCTCTGTACTGTTTTACATAGTGGCTGACCAAACTGCATTCCCACCAACAGTGCATTAGGGCTCCCTTTACCCCACATCCTCACCGACATTTATTGTTTTTTAATTTATTGACGATAGCTATTAGGTGAGGTGATAGCTCATTGTGGTTTTAACTTGCATCTCTCTGATGATTAGTGGCATTGAGTATCTCTTCATATGTTTACTGGCAATCTCCAGAAGTATCTATTCTCCAAAGTGTCAGATCCTCTCCCTATTTTAAATTGGGTTGTTTTTTGGGGGGTGTTGGTGTTGAGTTGTATGACTTCTTTATAAATGTTGGATATTAGTTCCTTATCTGATGTATCATTGGTGAATATGTTCTCCCATTCAGTAGGTTGTCTTTCCATTTTGTTGATGGTTTCCTTTGCTGTACAAAAATGTTTTTGTTGGATGAAGTCCCATTTTTTTGTTGATGTTGTTAACCCTTACCAATTTTTCCCATTGATTTTTAGAGAGAGTAGGAGAGTGAAAGACATAGAGAAACATCACTGTGAGAGAAACACATCAGTTAGTTGCCTCCTACATGGCCCCACCAGGGCCAAGGCCAGGGAGGGGCCTGCAACCTAAATACATGCCCTTGACCGGAATGGAACTGGAGGCCCTTTGGTCCGCAGGCCTCTGCTCTATCCACTGAACCAAACCGGCTAGGGCTGTTTATTTTTTCTTTTAAAGTTTCCCTTGCTTGATGAAATATATCAGAAAAAAATATTGCTAAGAAAAATGTGTGAGATTTCACTGACTATGTTATCTTCTAGGAGTTTTAAGGTTTTGAGTCTTATATTTAAGTCTTTAATCCATTTTGAGTTTATTATTGTATATGGAATAAGAAGATGGTCTGATTTCTTTTTTCTTTTTCTTTTTTTGCATGTATGTGTGTAATTTTTTCAATGCCATTTATTGAGTAGACTGTCTTTACCCCATTGTATGTTCTTAGCTCCTTTGTCAAATATTGCCCATAGAGGCATGGGTTTATTTCTGGACTTAGTTTTGTTCCATTGTTCTACATGTTTATTTTTATGTCAGTACCATATCAAACTATAATACCATGCTGTTTTGATTACTATAGCCTTGTAGTATACTTTGATATCAGGTAGCATGATACCCCCAACTTTGTTCATTTTTTTCTCTAAATTGTGTGGCTATTTGGGGTCTTTTGCAACTCCATATAAATGTTTGGATTATTTGTCCTACTTCTGTGAAATACTCCATTGGTATTTTCATAGAAATTTTATTGAATCTATAGGTTGCTTTGGGAAGTATGGGCATTATTTTATATTGGTTTTGAGAGAGAGAGGAGAGGAGAAAGAGAGAGAAACATTGATGTGAAACATCTATCAACTGCCTCATACATGCCCTCTACTGGGAATCGAGCCTGCAATCCCGGTGTGTGCCCTGACAGGTAATCAAACTAGCAAACTTTTAGTGCATGGGACAACACCCAATCAACTGAGCCACACTGGCCATGGAATGGACATTTTAATGATGTTTTCTTCCTATCCATGAGAATGGTATATACTTTTATTTATTTGTATCTTCTTTAGTGTCTTATAATTTTCTGAGCATAGGTCTTTTACCTCCTTGGTTATATGTATTCCTAAATATTTTATTTTTTATGCCATTATAAATGGCATTGTTTTCTTAATTTCCTATTAATAGTTCATTATTGGTGTATAAAAATGGAACCACTTTTGAATATTTATTTTGTAGCTTGCTTCTTTACTGAATTCATGTATCATTCTAGTAGTTTTTTGGTGGAATATTTAGAGTTTTCTATATATAATACCTTGTGTCATCTGTAAATAAGGACAGTGTTACTTCTTCCTTTCTAATTTGGATGTCGCTTATTTCTTCTTCATGTATAATTGCTATGGCTAGGACTTCCAATTCTATGCTGAATAAGAGTGGTGAAAGTGGACAAATTGTCTTGTTCCTGATCTTAAGGTAAATACTTTTGTTTTTCCCCAGTGAGTATGATGGTAGCTGTGGGTTTGCCATATAGTCATATATGGCCTTTATTATGTCAAGGTATGTTCCCTTTATTCCTAATTTGATGAGAGTTTTTATCATAAATAGATGCTGAATTTTGTCAAATGCTTTTTCTACATCTATTGAGATAATCATGTGATTTTTAAAAATATTTTTATTGATTTGAGAGGCAGTGACTAACCTTCTCTATTACACCACACACACACACACACACACACACACACACACACACTTTATTGCTTGATGCCCAGATTTAAACCAAGATGGAACCTTGCCTCTCTGCTCAAGTATGTAAACACACTGGAACCTTGATGTGCACTCTCAGGGGCAACCCTTCACCTGATACCATGATCTGACACCAATCTGCGGGGAGAGGGGAGTTTGATGAAATAAAGAACAAATAGACGGAATAATTAGCAGAATGGATACAGCTGAAGGATAGATTTAGTTTGAGGATCATTTTGAGGAAGTCTTTTAAAAGCAGCTGGAAAGGACAAAATTCTGGCCCATGAAATCAATTTAGTGGTTTTCCATCAGCACCGAGAGAGGGCAGAATAGAATGGGATGGGACAAGAGGGGATGGGATGGAACAGAACAGAACAGAATGGAATGGAATGGAATAGAACAGAAAATATGACTGCATGGCACACAATAAGAATTATTTGTGAAACTTTTACTTCATTATTTATTTTTGCTTTTTATATATGTGTGTGTTGGGTTACTATGTAAAATGAATTACTTATTGTGGGTCACAATAAAAATGTTTGAAATCTGCTGTTTTAAAAGAACTTATATGTCACACTTCTGCTATTAATTTCTAACTTCTCTGGGACTTTGCTCACTAACGATGATATTTCTCAATTAACTGTAACATTTCAGCTTACAAACATGTTCCAATCCCTGGTAGCTAATAAAAAACATTAAAAAAAAAAACAAGCAAAGATGTTCCTCTCTTCTGTGCCAAGGCAAACTAGTGCCCTCTCTCCCCTTCCTTTCACTACCTAATTTTTCAAAAGTCTGGTTTGTCGCCATTGCTTCCATGGCATCTCGGGCTTACAGGCTACACTCCTTCTGTTTGATGCCTGGGGTCTGGTGAACACGGGTCCTCGGTGCAGGTGGGCCATGGCCTCTTTCCTGACTGTGCTCAGGAGGCATCAGACACTTAGCCTGTGAGGGAGTCAGGTGGGCAGTGCCGCCTGATTGGGTTGAGATTTCAGGTTCTCAGTCTCTTCTTCTGCAATAGCCAATGCTTCTCACCCCATGACAGGTTAGCACTTTTGCTTTTCTTTCCTGGACCCTGTGCCCCAAATGAGGAAAGTACTGCTGAATGGACTCCATGATTTCTCCTCTACTGCAGGCATGGTGCCCTAACCTTACTAATGAACTCAGCCATTTCAGTTGTTCTGAAGATCCTATTCTCACTCCTGAGTCACTGCTCTCTGTTCTGTAGTTTGTCTGAAGCTCACTCATTAGCGGCCTATTAAATTGACTCATGGCAGGATCACCCATTTTTCCTGATTGACATCTGGACCTAAAGTCATGGAAGGCCATGAAAGGTGAGGGCCATCATCCAGGACAGTGGCTGGCAAACTCATTAGTCATCAGAGCCAAATATCAACAGTAAAATTATTGAAATTTCTTTTTAGAGTCAAATTTTTTAAACTTAAACTTCTTCTAACGCCACTTCTTCAAAATAGACTCATCCAGGCCGTGGTATTTTGTGGAAGAGCCACACTCAAGGAGCGAAAGAGCCGCATGTGGCTCGCGAGCCGCAGTTTGCCGACCACGAGTCTAGGAGCTAAGTTCCCTGATGGTTCAAAAAAAAATATTTGTGAACAAGGATAATTTTAAAGACAGTGCCCAATACTATGTAACAAGTTATCCCAAAATTTGATGGCTTGAAACAAGCATTTTATTATGTTCACAGCCCCTTTGAGTCAGGAATTCACAAGGGGCATAGAGGGGCTGATACATCTATGTACCACAATATTTGGGGACTCAACTAAGAGGGTTTGAAGGCTGAGTGACCCAGGACTGGACACAGGAGTCACCTGGAGATGTCTTTATAGACACCTAGAACACCAACACATGGCCTTCTCAGGTGGTCTGGGTCCTCACAGCATGGCTGACCAGTCTCCCAACAGAAGATATGTTACCTTTTATGACTGTGGGGAGCCGGCATGGCCATGGCATACTCGGCCCCAGGGCGCCTTCTGTGCTACACCAGCTCAGCCAGGTTCAGTGACCCTGAGTGGGGGCGGTGAAGGATTAGAAAAGACAGACAAGAGAAGGAAAGCTGGGACTTGGTGGGATGCTGCTTCCCTGATGGGGACCCAGCAGCACCATGGACTACAAGCCGTGTCTTTATTTTATAGCAGATGCCACGAGGCACAGTAAGGGCGTGGTCAAGATGTTGACAACATTCTCATGGGTTTCGATCCTACTCAATTACATGCACCTCATCAAGCTTTGTTTACTTGCAGCCTCTATCACTTAGGTTCAGATCACACATTCAAGCTGACAACTACAGCTGTTGGCTATAATTGTGCTGGGAGGGCTCTGCCCTCCAAGCTGGGACTTGCACATGGCCACAAGAAGACTGAACCCTCTCATTAGTCTAAGGCTTGAACCTGTCCAACTCTGTAGCCCCACCCCACATATGACCTCATCTAGGAAGTCCATAGTAGTCTCACCAGCCACCCGGATTCAAGAGGAGGAAATTATTATTTTATTAGGGCTGCTATAACAAAATAACACAGATTGGATGGCTTAAACCAGTGTTTCCCAAACTTCTCTCATGATGAGAATCACCTGGTGAAGTTGTTAAACTACAGATTCCTAAATCCTAACTAAGAAGTGCTAAACTAGAATTTTTGGGAACATATAGGTAAAATTGTAAGTATAAGCTTAGAGCACTAGTTAAGTATACAATTTTACCTATATGACACGTGGCTTTACCTGGCCACGCTTCTCCTGGCCAGCCTTTCCCTTCCTGCCCGCCTGGGGAGCACATATCTATCTCAGGGCCTCCCCACGCCCACTGAGTTAGAGTGTCTGGAATTTGTTTTGGAAGTTCCCCCGTGTAATTAGGCTGATCCAGTAGGTTTGTCACCTATAGGGCTATGTGACCAAATTCAAATTCCTTAAGCCTAGCCTAAAAAGGCCCTCACCTCTGCCCGACTCTGCAGTCACATCCCCTGTCACTTCCCACTTCATGATTCCCCACTAATAACCCTGAACCACCAATAGCTCACAATGCTTGACATGCTGCTTCCCTCCACTTGCTGGGCCCTTGCCCAGGCTGAAACCCTCCTCCTACCTCAACTGCCAACCTGTTCTCCCTCCAAAATCCAGCTCCCGTGTCTGTTTCCCTGACTACTTCACTTCCACCCCCACCCAGAATTCGTCCTCTCTCTCTCTCTCTCCCTCTCTCTCTCTCTCTCTCTCTCTCTCTCTCTCTCTCTCTCTCTCTCTCTCTCTCTCTCTCTCTCTCCTGTATTCTGATAGGACCTCATTACACAGCACATTAGCACACAGTGGGGAGACGGCGATCTCTTCCCTGGCGGAGTGTGATCCACCTGTAGGCAGTTTGTGCCATCTTCACTTCAGCATTCTCAGCATCTAACCCCGGACTGAATTAGATTAGAAAAAGCTGCTTTTGTGGGGTTACGTGGAATCCTTCGACAAGCAGAACTTCCTCGTATGCGTATGTGCTGCTCCACATTACCCTCCTCAGTCAGGCTGCTGTGTGTTTTATTAACCAGCTGACCCCAACATAATCAGGGAGGTTTCTGTTCAGCATTCAGCATAGTACACAAGCTCTTTCCCTCAGCAAGAAAGCAGATCTCTCTAAATAAGAAAATAGATTTCACCTGCTGGTACAACACACTTGAAAGGCATTAGCATCTAACAAAAAAGCATTCAGACGGATGCCCTCCTGCCTCTCCTGGCACGAACACTTGCTTTCCCTCCTTCCTCCCTCTAATATCCACGCCCTCGTTTCACTTCCCGGACAACAGGGGCCAACATTTGCTTCATATTGCCTGCCTTCTCCCGGTTACCTCTCCTTTGCTTGGAACTTTGACCAAAACTGCAGCTGCAGCCCATAACGGACTCTCCCAATGTAACGCCTCCGGTTTCCAGCCAGGAAAAGCGTCCCAGGTTATATAAAAACTCGGTCCCAGCAGGAGCTATGGCAGCACTCATCTGGAGACAGGGGGTGTGGTACTGGCCAACGTTCCCATGACTGGAGTCCTTGCTTCCTGCTCTGGCTGGTTTCTGGGGGGACGGCAAGATGACACAGCATTGGTTCTCTGACCTTAGGGTGCAGCGGCATCACCGAAGGACTGTTGTTACAATTTGTGGCTGCGCCCCAGCCCCAGAAGTGCTGAGTCAGTGGCTGTGAAGTGCAGTTTGAGAATTTCAAAAAAGCTCCCAGGTGATGCTCCAGGGACCAGACTTTGAGAACCACTGTGGTAGAGTGTCTGGAGTGGACCAAGTTATTATTGGCTTGTTAAGTCTAAATATTGGTTCTCACACTTGGCTACATATTAGAGTCCTAGTGCACGAATTCATAAACAGGTGGGGTCTCTCGGCCTGGTCGCTGATCAGGGCTGGGCGGGGGGGGGGGGGGGGGTTGGCTGCAGGAGGTTGGCTGGGGGAGCACACCAACCACCAGAAGGCAGCTCCTGCATTGAGCATCTGCCCCACAGTGGTCAGTGCATGTCTTAGTGATGGATGGACCAGTCGTTTGGTCGGAATGGTCACTTAGCTTTTATATATATAGCTACAATCAACTGGTGAGATTTATTTTTTATTTTTTTGAAAGAGTAGTGCAGGTTTTTAAAAAATATATTTTTATAGACTTCAGAGAGGAAGGGAGAGAGAGATAGAAACATCAATGATGACAGAGAATCATTGATCAGTTGCCTCCTGCAAGGCCCCTATTAGGAGTCGAGCCTGAATCCTGGGATGTGCCCTTGACTGGAATCAAACCTAAAGTCCACAGGCTGACAATGTTCTATTCACTGAGCCAAACTGGCCAGAGCAACTGGGGATATTTTAAGATTTCGGCTGCCCAGATGTGCAGAGGGCCCCGCAGCATCCAGGAAGCAAGAACCCGAGTTTCCCATGGGCTCCTTGCTGTCCCCAAACCGGAAGAGGAGGCGGTGGCCCATTGTGTACAGCGCACAACAGCTGCTGGAGACATTCTTTAAGAGCAACTGTTACCCAACCCACAAGAAATGGGAAACCCTGGCGGCCAGGCTGAAATGTAAAGGAGCACCAAGTGCATTCGTGGTTCAGGAACCTCAGGGCCAAAGACACTAGGCTGCTGGGACTGTGTAGTCAGCAGGGCCCCGGAACCGGTCCTGAGCCCAGGGCACCAGAGTCTGTGTGTCTGCGCCTGCGCCTGTGCCTGCACGTGCAGGCCCTGAGTTCCTCAGGGGCCCAGGTTTCTGCAATCCCCCTCCGCACAGACCCATAACTGGCATGAACACTTGCTTTCCCTCCTTCCTCCTGAACTACCAGTAGCAGATCCCAGCGTCTCCAGCCACAACTACATCTGGTGGTGGATCCCTGCCCGGAGCACGGTTCCTGTTGCTCCAGCTCCAGCCAGAGCCACAGGGCCCCTACCCTGCTAGGACCCCTGGATTCACGAGCTGCCCTCACCCTAAGAACCCCTTGGAGGAACCCTCCTCCTCCCCCACCTGGGTCCAAAGAAGAAGATGACCTTGTGGACTGGAAGGACTGGCTGTTACTGGCTCCATAAGAGACTTGTGCCCCTGCAGAGTCCTGTAGATTTCGTGGTGCCAGAGGGGACTAGGGCATCTTTGGCCAGTGTGGTGCACCCCCGTGGGTGTGGGAAGCAGTGCCCGCAGGTTGGTCTACTGCAGCGTGAACGCACCTCCATTCATTCAACTTGGGGAAGTGGCCTTGCTGGGTTCACTGTGTGGCCACCGCGTGTCCTGCTGCTCTAAGGTTCCCGTCGTGTTCATTAGGGCACACGTGGCATCCAGAGGGTTCTCGGGTCTAGGAACTCAACAGCTGCTCGCGGTGGATGTTCTGCTTTGGTGATCCTGCCGGAAAACTTCCCCAAGAGCCCAGCCCCGCCTCGTAGGCCATTCCATCCGAATGGCACTAAATCCACAAATGTTTCTGACATCTTTCTACAGCACCGAGCTTTACAAACTGAGTGTATTATTCCTTCATTTAGTAGTTTGCAGTCTTCATGAAGTGTTATTTTAATCATTGAGGTCTTTTATAGATTTATTTCTAGTACTTCTTTATTGTCTGACATTTTGGATGGTATTTTTAAAGTCTGCCATGTTTATAGGATTTGGTTGACATATTTTATTATCAGTTGATTCTATATTTTGAGCCAGGAACTCTGACTCAAATTGTTAAAATTCTATAACTTTTGGGGGCATTATTTGGGGCTTAATAATTTGAAATTTAGTAAAGTGTGTGGTTACCTGGTAAAAAAGGAGAAAAAATGTGGCTGCCCAGGCTGCACTCCATTGTAAATCAGAGTTTTTGAATGTGTCGGGAAGGTATCCGTATGTCTAAACACTTCCCAAGTGCTTCCAATGTGCAGGCAAATTGAGAGCCAGTGATCTAGGCCGGCAGTTCTCCACCCAGGTTGCAAATCAGAGTCACATGAGGAGGTTTGAAAGCTTATTCCTGCCAGGAGCTTCACCCCAAGCCAATTAAATCGGAATATCTGGGTGTGAGGCCTGGCTGCCTTCCTCCCTTCCTAGTTTTCCATTTTTTTCCCTAAAGTTTATCCAGTGTTGGGAATTGTTCATCTGGACTTCAGGGTACCCCTATTATATAGTCACTAGAGGCCCAGTGCATGAAATTTGTGCATTGGGGGTGAGGGTGGGGTGGCCCATCAGCCCAGCCTGAGCCCTCTTACAGTCCAGGAGCTCCATGACTGATCACACAGAAGAGGTAGGCCCCGCCCACCACCACCCCATAGAGGGAGGCCCTGCCTGAAAGGGCGAGGCTAGAACCCTGCCTCCTTGTGGGACAGGGCAGAGCTATCCTCCATTTTGTGGCCGGACCCTAGCCCTAACCCAACCAATCAGGGTCATATCCCCCCCTGTATAAAACCCATTGAGATGTTACATTCTCTCTCTTTTCCGCCATGCTGATGGCGTAAGTGGAATGGAGCCCATGCTAGCATGGAAGAGACTCTCTTGCTAATTGCATCGGATTTGGTTCCCTGGTGGTCCTTGGGGATCATGAAGTCTGGGCATAACACTGCCCACCTGCCTCAGTGGGGCAATCATGGGGTGATGGCAGGGCCCCCAACCAATCCCATCACACCCACCTTGGCTGGCCTGGCGCCAGTACATGTCAGTGTGGTTGTCTAGAAGGCTGTTTGTTGTTTGGCCATTCAGCCAATTTGCATATTATGCTTTTATTATTATAGACTTCTGTTCCAAGTAATAAATCCCTTCTTGTTTTGAACAAAACATATTGGGGTCATTACTTTTTGAAGACTAGAGGGGACTGGCCTGAATAATCCGGGTCGGGGTGAGGGCAGGGAACAAAACTTCTCTAAAATCGCCCCGAGCAGCACTTCTCAGAGCCGCTCAGGTCCTACTCTGAAGTTCTGAGGGGGCTTCGGAGTCTGTGCTTCACCAGTCCCCAGGTGATTGACGCAGGTTAACATTTGAGAACCACTCGCCAGGGAGATTGCAGTGGAGAAGTTAAGATCTTGCTCTTCTGCCGAAACCGGTTTGGCTCAGTGGTAGAGCGTTGGTCTGCGGACTAAAAGGTCCCAGGTTCGATTCCTGTCAAGGGCATGTACATTGGTTGCGGGCACATCCCCGGTAGGGGGTGTGCAAGAGGCAGCTGATCGGTGTTTCTCTCTCATCGACGTTTCTAGCTCTCTCTCTCCCTTCCTTTCTGTAAAATATCAATATCAACAAAAAGATCTTTCTTTTCCATTTCTAATGTTAATTCACCTCTTTATTATTATTTTTTTAATACACCTTTCCACAAGACCTCTCAAAAGACTATGGCAACGGCAGTAGCAATGCCAGAGCCCCCTGGTTTGATGCCAAGTGAGTCAGAGTGAGATGACACAGTCAAACCTCTAGCACCCTCTGCTGGGTATGGACTTCCTCCCGGACATTTCATTTAGCCTTAACCCGTGGTTTTTGTGTACTGACCAGGATGGCCACAGGCAATCCCCAAATTCTGATAGCCATGAGCGTTTAGTAGATGCTGGAAGATGGCACAGCCACCCGGCTATGATTAACGCACTCTGGGAGGCTCTGGGGCTCCTGTTTTCCCATCTTCTGTTTTCCATTTCCTCACCAGATGGGGCCACGTACTCTCCAATTTTTATGCAAGTCACACACTTGAGCCTGTGCAGCCGGAGATTGGGAGGGAGGCCCTGATGGATTGAACCCATCAGTGTTTTCCCAGAACAGAGCCTTCCTCTCAGCCTGGAGACCAACAAAAGAGGAAGCAGCTCAGTTTTTCCCCCCAAGAACCCTTTATCAAGGATTAGCCCTTAGGGCCTATTTGAGTGGAGCTAGAGCGCTTCGGAAATGTGAAGGGACACCTGTAAAATGAGTAATCCCTCTGCTAGCTCTCTTAGCAGGAAGGGAACCATTTTATTGAGCACGTACTAAATTCTCAGGATTTTACATACACAGTTTCACTTAATCCCCACAACATTGTGAAGTTAGTAGTATTATTCCTACTTATGTGAATACAAACATATAGGAAACAAATTCGGAGAGATTGACATTCCTGAAACCCCACAGCTAATAAAGTGAGATTCACCCTCTCTCTCTCACTGTTAAGCCCTCAGCCCACCTGGGTGTGGCTTTGCCATCCACACCACACACAAATGCCAGCTAGCCCTGGCTTGTTTCTACCGCTGCATTACACTTCCTGATATAAATGGTGAAAATGGATACAATTTTCAAAAGAAGCCAGTATAAATATTTGCTGGTTTTAATAGGATGCTCTGTAAAAATAAAAAATGTGAGCAAAAAATACCTTATGAAGGGAATCCTAGATGTAATGGTATCAGAAAGCACCCTATTTCTAGTAATCTCTTGAATTGGTTTTCCCATTGTTCTGCTGTCCAACTTCTGACCCTATCAAGAACCTTCATGGATTCTCCAGGTGAGCTGGCCAGGACTAATACACACCCTGCGGGAACCCCTTTCATGCCCCATGTGGTTCAGGGTTCAGGTTCAGGGCTCAGGTCCTGCAGGAGGCAGCACACAAATGAGACTAGAAAAGTATTAAATTGGGAATATTGGGGGCCAGACAGGAGCCCACCTCTAAGGGGATGACTACCACATGCTCTGGCCTTGTAATCCCTTTTATTAAGGTTTGGGATACACCATAGCCAGTAATAGCCAATCAGCAAGGATTTACATAAGATTGCTTCTGACAACACCCAAACTACTTTAGCCCCCAGGTGCTCTACCCATGAGAAAGGGAGAGTACCTTCTTCCTTACAGCTTCCCAGCATTGCCCTATATTCTTTTAAAATCTTTACCATTTAAATAGTAGCAATAAAATCTCATTATTTTTACTAGCATGTTCTTAATTGCTGTTGAAGTTGAAGACATGTATATTTGAGGGTTTGTTGTTGTTATTTTTTTCCTTTGTTAATTGCCCTTTCTTTACCCATTTCTCTTTGAGTGGTTCTTATTGACATATTAGAAGCCCAGTGCACAAAGATTCATGCAAGAATGGGCCTTCCTTTCCCTGGCTGCCAGCATTGCCTTTCTGCTCTGGCCCCAGAGCCACCTTCCCACCTTCCCACCTTCCCACGCTGCCCAGAGGCCCTGAGCAGCTGGGGCAGCATGGCATCATCGCCAGGGAGACGATGCAAACATCCCACCCTGCCCCACTGCTCAGTGCCTGCATATGCAAATTAACCAGCAGCTTTGTTGGGTTAATTTGCATACCCACTCCTGATTGGCTGGTAGGCATGGCGAAGGTACAGTCAATTAGCATGTTACTCTTTTCTTATTAGGTAGAACTCTTTAATTACTAAGGATATTAATCTTCTGTCACATATGAGCAAATACTTTGTCCCAATTATCCTTTGACTTCGGTTGTTTTCATAGCACAGGAGTTTTCAGTGGTCAAAGCTATGGTCCACCTCTCCTTGGCTCTTCTATCCAGTACTCAATAACCATTACCTGTGACTCCTGCTCACCTGGCACTGTGCTAGGCACTAGAGATATAAAACTAATTTGACCCAATCCCTCCCCTCAAGAGGCTCATCAACATGTAGGAAAATAACACCAACAAATGGGGCATTAAGTTACGATGTCTCTGTGAGGAGGACTGAAAGGGGTAGAGTACCAAGGAAAGTTTGATGTATCTCCTGAGGGAAGGGATAGAAAAGAACACAGCAAGTGGTCACCTGTGCTTCACCACTGGGCCTGGTAAGGGGCCTCAAGAAGTTGTCTGTGATGACTATGCAACACTGGAAGCCTAAGATTTTAAAATTCTTAGGGGCTTGACACAAAAGTTTGCATCCCATCACTGCCCAGTGGAACAGCATTTCTGGTTGCTCCCACCCCACGCTAAAAATTCCTTCTACATCATGTCTTACATGCTGGTAAAGTGCAGTGCTCTCCCCTAGTCTAAAGCTCTTCATGTCTTTCAAAGCATTATTTGCCTGTTTTATGTCATCTAAAATTCCCAACAGCTTTGTGAGTAAATATCATGTTTTCATTTGAAAGATATATAAATGGTTGCTTCCTAAAGCTAACACATAAAGTAAGCAATGTTGTGTAAATGGATGTTCAGAAAGAATAATGCCTGAATTAAGTGATCTGTCCAAAGTGCTAAATGACAGAGCCCAGCCTAGAAGGGAAGTCTCGGTTTCCTGGGTCAGGTCTCTTTCCATCAGAGCCTGTGACCTACAAAGTATTCACTGTAAGAAGGCATGTCTAGAACTCCAGGATATCACTCCTCTACCCTTCACCCCCAACTTCTGTAATGAAACGGGGAGTCCTCTTTCTTTCTACTTCTCCATCCAAATGGAGAGGAGAAAAAAGGCTTGGACAAGACTGGGATGAGGATCTAGATGGAGGACAAAGTAGTGGAGCTGAGGGGGAATGGGCCTCTCTGAAACAAGGTTCAAGGAATTGTGGCTGCCAGGGTTTCTGGCTAAAGTAATCTCCAAAGGCTCTCGGCTGGATCCCCAGTCACTACCACTCACCTACTTCTGAGACTTACTACCATTAGCAGCTTCTGAACAGAATTTATCTCTTCCTCTGGCAACTGAAGGAGAATTCAGACTCAACTTTTCATCTCTTCAGATATTGCTGTACACACACACACACACACACACACACAGCAAAAGAAAAACAAAGCAACAAAAAGTAGAACACATACACACACACACACACACACACACACACACACACACACACAAAATCAAAACACATGTCCTTAAAGGATTTTTGTTTTGTTTTGTGTTGCATTAATAGTAGTAGTAGTAGCAGTGTTTTAAGGATGTGTATTCTTACTAGCAGTGGAAAAGTGTTAGAGACTGGTGTTATTTCATGTAAAGAGAGAAATACATTTTCCCTATCCAAGTTTTTCTTTGGGAATATCTGGGATAGGAGATTAATCTGCAACTCTTGCTCACCTGGGTAATTATTGCTGGAACTGTGAGTTAAAGAGAGTGAATTTGGGGTCAATGTTGGGAAATAGGCTGGAAGCTGCCAAGACTAATATTAGGTGGATGGGGGCTGAGAAGAGCTCTGGGGGAGTGTTCTTCCCTTCCTCAGCCTCCAGACCTCAGCCTGGACCAGCTGGAGGGGGGAAAGACAGTGGAGGCGGGGATATGTGCCAAAAAAGGGACAGGAAAGAAGGGAAATCTCAAGTCAAGAAATTGGGAGGAAATTCCTACAGCCAGACTCTGGGGCAGAAGGTGGGAGGTTTGGCTTCTCCTGCACATGGGTGGGGGGAGGGAGAGGAGAGTGTGGAGGGAGGGAGATGAAGTTAAGTGATCTAGGTAGCTGAGCAAAGTCAGGCTTGTAAGGCCAACTGCAAAGCTTGCTTCTGTACCTGACATGTATTCCATCTGCCGGTAGAAGCACTAATAAATGTTACATGTTGAAACTGCTGCACTAGCTTGCACACAAAAATTCCATATGCCAACTGACTGGACTACATGAACACATCTGTCAAAAACAGGTCTCTTAGGCATAATTTAGGATGTTCCAAGTGAGCTTTATAATTGTTTCAGCTTCCAGCTGGTATGAATTAACTCTCATAAGCCAGGTCTATTCTCACCAAGTAAAGAATTGGGCCAAATGTCCAAATAATTCAAGTCAGAAACACTCTTTGCCTTCCTTATAGAAAGTCTCAGTAGCAAGGCCTTTCCCCCCTCAAAATTATGCTGCTGATTGACTCGGTGTTAGATGTCACATTACTCACATGTGTTAATCTAGCCATTCGTACAAGGTTCTGCTGCTCTAACAACATTTACAATTTAGAATGTACGTTAACTTGTATTAGGTGATTAGATCTCAGGTGCCAATTACATGTCAGTTGAAAAGTCAGTATGTGAGAATGACTGAGATGGCCTGTCAGATCTGTTCTCTCCCTACAATGGAGGATGCAGAGAGGAAGAATGCAATCCTCCTATTTAGGGGGAAGCTTAGATGTAAACGTCATGTGTAAGTCTGGGCACATATATAACTCTGGTAACTGGAAAATTTGTTTCTTCCATTTTCCTTATACTGATTTTTTGTTTATATTCTTACTAAGAGGCCCATTGCAGGGAATTCCTGCAATAGGGCTTCCTGCTTCAGTCCCACCCGCCTGCTTGCTTCTCCACAGCTTCGCTCAGCACCTGGCTTCTTTCTATACTGTCTTCAGTGTTTGCTCTGGCCTGGATATGCAAATTAACCTCCATCTTGGTTGGGTTAATTTGCATACCGCCCTGACTGGCTGGTGGGCGGGGCTTGTGGGCATAGGGAAGGCGTGGTCAATGTGCATGTTTCTCTTTTATTAGGTAGGATTTACTTTTTAAAAAAATTGTTAGAAAAGTTAGTATAAAGAATGACTGAATGTCCTAGCTGGTTTGGCTCAGTGGTAGAGCGTTGGTCTGCGGACTGGGCGGTCCTGGGTTCGATTCCGGTCAAGGGCATGTACATTGGTTGTGGGCACATCCCCGTTAGGGGGTGTGCAGGAGGCAGCTGGTTGATGTTTCTCTCTCGTCGACGTTTCTAGCTCTCTATCTCTCTCCCTTCCTCTCTGTAAAATATCAATAAAATATATATATTTTTAAAATTGATTCTTGGGAAGGGCAAAAAATGATATTACAAGGGTTTCTAGCCCTCCAAAGTTCAACTTTGCCCAACAAAGTCTTTTTTTTTTTTTAAATAAATCTTTATTGCTCAGATTATTACAATTGTTTCTCCTTTTTCTCCCCCATAGCTCCCTTCCACCTGATTCCCACCCCACCCTCTGCCCTTACCCCCTCCCCCCACTATTGTCCTCATCCATAGGTTATACAATTTTAATCCAGTCTCTGCACCCCACACCCCTTTCACCCTGATAATTATCTATCCACTCCCTTTCTTTGCCCCTAATTCTATTATATTCACCAGTTTATTCTATTCCTCAGATTTTTAATTCACTTGACCTTCTTCCTCTTCTTAAGTAATACCTTTCAGCATTTCATATAATACTGGTTTGGTGGTGATGAACTCCTTTAGCTTTTTCTTATCTGTGAAGCTCTTTATCTGCCCTTCAATTCTGAATGATAACTTTGCTGGATACAGTAATCTTGGTTGTAGGTTCTCCCTATTCATCACTTTGAATATTTCTTGCCACTCCCTTCTGGCCTGCATGGTTTCTGTTGAGAAATCAGCTGATAGTCGTATAGGTGCTCCCTTATAGGTAACCAACTGCTTTTCTCTTGCTGCTTGTAAGATCTTCTTTTTGTCTTTTACCCTTGGCATATTGATGATGATGTGTCGAGAAGAATTTTTCTTTGGATTCCTCTTGTTTGGGGTTCTGTAGGCTTCCTGTACTTGTAAGTCTATTTCTTTCACCAGGTGAGGGAAGTTTTCTGATATTATTTCTTCAAATATGTTTTCAGTATTTTGCACTCCCTCTTCTTCTGGCACCCCCATAATTCTGATGTTGGTGCGCTTGCAGTAGTCCCAGAGGCTCCTTACACTATCTTCAACTTTCTGGATCCTCTTTTCTTCTTCCTTCTCCAAAGGAGTGTCTTTTGGCTCTTTGACCTGATTCTTGTGTTCTTCCATTCTGCTGTTGGATCTCTGCATAATATTTTCCAATTTAGTCAGTTTATCTATACTTTTTAGTTGGGTCTCATGAATTTTATCGAGCTTTTCTAGGATATTGTTGCATAACCTTAGAACCGTAGTTCTGAACTCTATATCCTCCATCTCTTTTGTTTGAGATCTATTTCCTTGTCTCGGCATTATCACTATTTTTCAGAGTTGGTAGGATGGCTTTGTGTGTTTGGTGTCCTATATAGCACAGTGGGTCAGCCTCCTCAGTTACCTGAGGTAGACACTCTTGGTGATCCCCTTTGTGGACTGCGTGCACAGCCTTGTTGTAGCTAAGTCTCTATTGTTGTGAATTGACCTTCAGGCCAATTGGATGTGGGTATCAGCTGTGTCTACTCTGGGATAACTTCTGTATTGGAGACAGTCTTATAGGATCAGACTTGAAAAACTGCAGAAGCCTCTGCTCAGCTTGGATGGGGGGAAGTCTCAGAGCAAGAGCGTGGGTGCCCCAGGGGCTCACCCGGACTTGGGCTGGTCTCTGTAGTCTGGAGCTTCTGACTCCTTCCGCTACAGAGAGGCCGCCACCTTGTACAGCGAGGCAGCGGCAGCCTTCTCGGTCAGACCTGGAGCTTCTGACTCCTTCCGCTACAGAGAGGCCGCCACCTTGTACAGAGAGGCAGCGGCAGCCTCCGCGGTCAGACCTGGAGCTTCTGGCTCCTTCCACTCCGGAGGGCGGCGGTCAGACCTCAGCGCGTACTTGCTCGCGCGCGAGTCTGTAGACCCTGCCGGCTGCGACTGGGGCTCCCGGTCCCCGGTCTCCCAGTCTCCGAGTCTCTGAGTCTCTGGGTGCCTTTCTCTGCAGTCCAGACTCCACCCGTATGAGCCTGGGACCACGGAATTTCAGCCGGGGCTGGGGTTCAGTACAGTCCGAAAGGGTTCCGTGCAATCGGGGATTCCTCCCCTCCCACCACCGGGCAGGTATTCGGCGGCCGCGTGCGCGAGCGTCTCCTACCTCAGTGCTTTTCGGCTCCCAGTCCGATCCGTGAGCCTCTCTCTTTCTTTCTAGTTGTAGCTACTCCACTCCGACAGCTTTCCTGACGTTTTGGTGAAGTCCTTTTTTATTTTAGTTGTTTTTTTAATTAAATTGTTGATGAGGCGGCAGCTTAGGAGACTGCCTAGGCCGCCATCTTGGATGTTCTCCCCAACAAAGTCTTATTCCTCAGTAATTAATTCCTCATGTTGAGCTTTCTTAGGTGTTACATGAGCATCCTTGACAATGACCCGGAAGATTCACAAAGTATGCAAGATCGCTACTACAAAACTATGGTGACTAGATGGCTGTGATTGGAGGATTCTCTCTCAATTGATTGCTTCATCTCAGTCATATTGTTACAAGTGGCCTGCATGTGCTATTGTCTACCACTGGCTGCCGGAGGATGTTGTCTGTTAGATCTGCCTTTGTGCATAGCTTGAGCTTTGAGAATTAAATAAAGATGGCTTATGTTTTATTTAAATCCACAGAAGTTACTCAACCCTCTTTAGCTATGGCAAGAGCTGAAAAAAAAAGTGTCAACAATATTTGAATATCTAGCATCCAGTTAAAAGCCATTTTTTCCAAATCAAGCTAAAGTTAAAAGTTAATGTTTAAGAAATTTACATTTTTTTCAGTTGTTCTATTTTTGTTGAAAAAAATAAGTTTTGAATAATTTTAAAACATTGATCACATTGCTATTATGTAGTCCTAAAATTGCTAATACACATATATAGAAACATTAAAAGTCATAAGAAAATAAACTATATTGAAAGTTCCTCAACAAATGCAGTTACAAAGATAAATGTTAATAGCTTTAACTTTCAATTTAACTAAAATTTTAACTTAAAATTTTATTTTGTTGCTCTTAATCCTGAATGATAAAGAGTAAGCTTTATACTTATTCTTCGTATATATAAAGCACAGATATACATACAGTATATAAACAGTATATCTGTGGAATTAACATTTCATAAGGGGTGATTAGAAGAAAATAAGGCTTTTTAGGAGAGCAATATTTTTTGTTTGTTTGTTATTCCTCACCCAAGGATATTTATTTCCTTTATTTATTTATTTATTTATTTATTTTGAGATAGTGGAAGGGAGAGGGAAGAATAAGAGAGAGAAACGTTGATTGGTTGCCTCCTACATGCGCCCCAACTGGGGCTGAGGATAGAATCTGCCACCCAGGTACATGCCCTTGACCAGGAATCTGACCCTTCTGTATGCAAGCTGAGGCTCTAACCACTGGTTGGGGCAGGAGAGCAATAATTTTTTAAAAGTTGAGAAACTTAAAGCCATCTAAGTATTTCAGGATAAAAACATTTGGCTATTTGCTTGCCAGAATGAATTCAAGACAAAATTTAAAAATAAGAATGGGTTTCTTCACATTTTCTTCTTATGTCCTCTTTTTTTTGTTGCTTTTTTCACCCCAAGTTGCTGTGCATCTGCTAGTATAGGGGTGGGCAAACTTCTTGACTCGAGGGCCACAATGGGTTCTTAAACTGGACCGGAGGGCCGGAACAAAAGCAACCTGACCATGCTGGCACTCTCATCTTGGGCTGCTGGTGAAGGAGCGGAGGGGAGAGCAAGAGAACCCTCCGCTCTTTCGGCTCCGAGGGCCGGATAGAACAGCCGAATTGGCCGGATCCGGCCCGTGGGCTGTAGTTTGCCCACAGCTGTGCTAGTAACAGAATCATTTTTTCCCCTTGGGGGTACAATCCATTTCCTAGCTGTAGTAGTGGTAGGTGACCCAGGCCTGGCTAGCAGTAGATGTGTTACTTGAACCAGGACAATCCAAGTTATTGCTGGGACTTTTCCTGGAGTAATAATAGGACCTCTTTTTCTGTAGGGTTTACATTTGTCAGGCTGTGAGCTGGAAGTAGTGGAGTGTCTCTTTGCCATAAGGTGGGGAAAGCCTTAAACCAGAGAATAAAGCCAACCCAGCAGAAAGCAGAGCCAGAGAGCAAAGCAGAGAGACAGTATCAGTGATAGCCTTGAGGACCTCGGTTTAGTCATGCCTGAAGCTTTCTGAACCCTTAGAGCTACTGGTGTGGTTTGAGGCTTAACCCAACTGGAGATGTGTCTCTGTCACTAGCAGCCAGGAATAACTAGCCAGTTCATAGCTGTGGACCAACTAAAAAAATAGTGCTCATATTCTAAAAGTATGTTGGAGTTTAGAATCAACCCCCAGGCACCTACTGACTGACCACTAAACACCACTGCATCTTGTTTATGCAAGAGCTTTCAGCTTGTCTGTGGCCAATCAAAAGCAGTAAATATTTCTTATAGACTGTGTCCCATCATAGAACTGGCCCCACTTTCATCTTTCCCTGCTCCCTTGTCTGTAGCCAAAGTAAATTCTTTCAAATGTCTTTCTTCTCCAAAACATAATGAATAGAAGTGCCTGTCAACTCCAGAACGGCAGACATGCTAGCTTTCCCCCTAGCCATCCATGCCACTGCTGGTTTAGACTTCATGCTCTAAGCCCTGGTCCTCTTCTGGCCAGCACTGGCTCAATAAAACCTTTCTTTCAGAAAGTATTTCAGCTGTGAAAGCTTTTTGTCTAACACATCTGCGTGACATCCTATCATCATCAGTTCACTTATCAAGTATATATCCTTACCCTGGCCAGGTAGCTCAGTTGGATAGAGTGCTAACCCAATAGGACAAGCTTGTAGGTTTGATACCCGGTCATGGTATATGGATGCATAAATAAGTGGAACAAATTTATGATCCCTCTCTCTCCTTCCCCTCTTCTCTAAATAAAAAACACACACAAGTATGTATTATTAAGATACTACATATTGGAAGGCAATAAACATGAATTTATACTTATGAAATTCTACTATGACCTCCATGATAAATGCCTATTGCTAATTTATGACAAACAGAAGATGAAACTGATTTAGATAATTGTATTACAAGGTATGTCTTTCACTGGTATTTTTAAAATTAAACTATAGCCCAAATGATTTGGCTCATTGGATAGAGCGTCGGCCTGCGGACTTAAGTGTCCCAGGTTCAATTCCAGTCAAGGGCATGTACCTTGGTTTCAGGCACATACACAGTAGGTAGTGTGTAGAAGGCAGATGATTGGTGCTTCTAACTCTATCACTCTCCCTTCCTCTCTGTAAAAAATCAGTAAAATATACTTTTAAATATTATAGTATATTGCCTAATATATTTTAGAATTTGTTTGTAAGGTTCTAATTAGTACATTCATTAGCAACTAAAGCTATTTAGTATTCCCCATGAGTTTCTCCATTTAATAGTCCTGTACTCAATAATCAATAATTCAGTGAATTCTAGATTTTCCAACCTACTGCCAAATGCCTTGTCCTAAAAAAAAAAAAAAAAAAAAAAAATCCATAAAGCAAAGATACTAGCAACAAAAGATGGTTTATAATCAGTTAACATTGTCCATTTCTCTGTGGACACAAAGCAGACCATTGGGAAGTGAAGTCCCAGTCTGTGGTGTATAATTTATGATCATCAGCAACTGGTAGTCAAAATGGAATGGTTAAGGAGTTTTAACTCACTAGGAATATTTATGTTGAGATACACTACACTTGAGGACATCCAAAGGATAGAGATTCAGAGACATCAGAAGTCACAGGCTTGGGAACAGGGGGGCAGAGTTTGTAATACAAATTCAGAAGTCAACAGAAATTCAATTGCGGAGGCTCAAACAATGGCTGGAGGAAAGAAATAAAAGCAAAGGGTCCTGTAGAAAGTCTAAGGCCAAGCAGAGAAGGGCCTAAAAAGCATTTGAAAAAATTAAGCCAGTTTAGCATCAAAAGGTAAAAAAGAAAAGAACAAAAAGCCAGCCCTGACCAGTTTGGCTCAGTAGATAAAGTGTCGGCCTGCGGATTCAAGGGTCCTAGGTTTGATTCCGGTCAAGGGTATGTACCTTGGTTGCAGGCACATCCTCAGTAGGTGTGCAGGAGGCAGCTGATCAATGTTTCTCTCTCATCGATGTTTCTAACTCTCTATCTCTCCCTTTCTCTCTGTAAAAAAAAAATCAATAAAATATATTTTTAAAAATTGTTAAAAAAAAAAAAAAAGAACAAAAGGCCACATTGCAAGTGCCTGTATCTTCACAGCTATTGAGAAGGTGAGAAAGGAAGTCTTATAATCGAGGCAATCTTTGTTTAGGTTATATGTTATATGTTAAGTCATCTAGTGGGTAGGGCTTCCTTTTGATCCTAGTGGATAGAAGACAGATGTCTGGCATGTGGTTCTATGACCAAGTATGTTCACTGTGTTATAGCAGCTGGCAGTCATGCCTGGCCCAATCTCTGTGGAGGAACAATGACCTCTAACAGTTGTGCATCCAGATTTGGGGAGTAGGATAAATTATTTTACCTAAATTACATGGAAGGAAAGGGTTTGAGTTTGTCTTTTAATTTTTGGTTCCAATTATCATAAAGCGGCTATAAATTTGTTATATTCCACACTTAAGAAAGTTAGCACAGAATATTACCTCTGTAACTAATAATCTGTAGAGCTGTCATGATCTGTAGAGCCATGTGTTCTGTTCAGACCTGAACTACAGCTACCAGCCAAACAGGGCTGAAGACTCTTAAAATGATCAACTTCACCCCCCTCAGAAGTCTCCATTGATTTAATGAACAGAGCAAGTCTGTAGAGAAGAGCAGCTTTGGATTGTTTAGAGCCAAACCTCTGAGAATTCCCTCTCCCCACCCTACCCTGTTCCAGCTTCTCCACTTTCATTTGTGGCTGTTTCCAAGTTTAATTCTCTTGTTTAACACTCTTCTGGACTCCCCATTCCCTTCCCAGTAAAACTCAGCCTTGCTTCCAGGATCCAAACCCTGTTGTTGAGGAGTTTTTATGGAGGTTTCACTACATGGACATGATTGATTGAATTATTGGCCACTCATTACTAAATTCAACTTCTAGGTCCTCCTCTCTCTGGAGGTTTGGTGATGGGGGTTGGGCATGGGACTGAAAAGTCCATCCCTCAACCTTCTAACCATGCCTTGGTCTTTTTGGCAACCTGCCCTATCCTGAAGCTACCTCGGGGTTCCCAGCACTCTAGTCATCTCACTAGCGTACAAAAGACATTCTTTTAAAAATATGTACTAGAGGCCAGGTGCATGAAATTCGTGCACAGGGTGGGGGGTGTCCCCTCGGCCCAGCCTGCACCCTCTACAATCTGGGACCCCTTGGGGGATGTCCGACTGCCAGTTCAGGCCTAATCCCTAAACCAGCAGTCGAACACCCCCCTCATAATCCTGGACCGCTGACTCCTAATTGCTCACCTGCCTGCCTGCCTGGTCACCCCTTACTATCTCCCCTGCTGGCCTGGTCACCCCTTACTGCCCCCCTCTGCTGGCCTGGTTCCCCCTAACTGCTCCCTACCCCCCGCTGGTCTGGTTGCCCCCAACTGCAGCCCCTGTTGGCCTGGTCACCCCCAACTGTCCCCCCCTGCCAGCCTGGTCGCCCCTCACAGTGCCCCCAATGGCCTGGTTGCCCCACACAGCCTGCTTGTTCAGTCATTTGATTGTCCCTCACTAACCCCCCTGCTGGCCTGGTTGTAGGCAGCCATCTGGTGAGGGCATGAGGGTCAATTTGCATATTACCTCTTTATTATATAGGAATTTTTTTTATTGATTTCAGAGAGGAAGGAAGAGGGAGAGAGATAGAAACATCAATGATAAGAGAGTATCATCGATTGGCTGCCTCCTGCACACCCCCTACTTGGGATTGAGCCCACAACCCGAGCACATGCCCTTGACTGGAACCGAAGTCAGGATCCTCTAGTCCACAGTCCAATGCTCTATCCACTGAGCAAAACCAGCTAGTGCCAAAAGACACTCTTAACAGTCAAGGGTTTTAGGAGCTGTGGGCTAGAAACCTGGGATAAAGAACAAATATGTATTTCCCCTCAAACCATACAACTCTAATGTTGAAAAGTGACCTTCAATATGTATACGTCTTTGTATCATATATGTTGTGTGCTATAAAAAAAACTTTTCATTGTTATGAATAGCAAATATGGAAAACTATATACCACTATACAGGTCAGAAGAGAAGTCCTTGCTCACTATGCTAGCAACATTCCATTTGTGAGGTGTCTCCTCCCAATTACAATCCCCTTTCTCCTAACAAGAACAACTACTATCCTGATATCCTATATAATAAAGAGGCAATATGTAAATTGACCATCACTCCAACACACAAGATGGCCGCCCCCTTGTGGTCAAAGATGGCAGCCCTCATGTGGACAAAAGATGGCCACCACAAGATGGCCAGAAGGGGAGGGCAGTTGTGGGCGATCATGCCAGCAGGGGAGGGCAGTTGGGAGGGACCAGACTTGCAGGGGAGGTTAGTTGGGGGGGGACTAGACCTGCAGGGGAGGGCAGTTGGGGGGAACCAGGCCTGCAGGGGAGGGAAGCTGGGGGGAACCATGCCTGCAGGGGAAGGCAGCTGGGGGAGACCAGGTCTGCAGGGGAAGGCAGCTGGGGGTGACCATTCTTATAGGGGAGGACAGCTGGGGGTGACCAGGCCTGCAAGGGAGGGCAATTGGGAGGGACAAAGCTGGCAGGGGAGGGCAGTTATGGGTAACCAGGCTGCAAGGGAAGGCAGTTAGGGGTGACCAGGTCGACAGGAGAGGGCAGTTAAGGACAATCAAGCTGGCAGGGGAGGGCAGTTGGGGGTGACCAGGCCTGCAGGGGAGGGCAGTTGAGGGGACCCAGGCCTACAGAGGAGGGTAGTTGGGGGCAATCGGGCTGACAAGGGATGTTCTTTATCTTTCATAGTGAAATCACTTTTAAAGCATTTAAACCAGCATTCACAAGTATGTTGAGATGGAGCATGTTCACCATAAACTTCCTGAAGTATATGATAACTTTCAGCAGCACTTTTCTTCAAAATAATGAATTAAAGCTTCCTGCAAATGCTCTTTTTGGCATGAAATTCAACATTGTTAAGTGTAAAAATATCTATGATGTTAACACCTTCAGAAAATTTGACATATGAAGTTTTGAAGCTTGTTGTCAATACAACAAAACAGCATACATATCAAATCGCATATATATCAACATATGTGTAACTCCATCTAGTGGAAAAAAAATCCACATTATTAACTGGTACACCTGTAGGAAGAAAACAATAACAGAAGAATAAAAGTGCTGAATGAAATATAGTACAAGCAGAGTAAATATTTCTCCCATGTTTAACAAAACATGGAGTGAAGGAAATATTTATAGATTCAGATACATACAGAGGGATAGATTTGGTAGGGGGGAAGATGAGGCTGTTGGTGCCTATTTTCAAACCTTTAACTCTCTAAGCCTCAGTTCCCTCACCAGTAATATGTTGAGTACCTACTTCATAAGATTTCTGGGACCCAAATACCATACCAAAGAGCCAACTCTGAATATTAAATCGTTAGTAATATTCCTAGTTCAAGTCTCCATGAATTCTACAAAATTATCAACCTCTCATTTTGCATTTAACAAAATACCACAACTAAAAACAACTATAATGAAGGTATCTTAATGGGATTGAGGGTGTCAGGGAAAGCTTTCCTGAGACATTTAAACTGAAAGCTAAGTAAGGTACAGACATTAACTTGACAAAGGTGGAGTGTTAGAAGAGTTTAAGGATGTTTAGAAACAAGCAAACAGAAGTCCATTGTGGCTATCAATCAAGAGCCACTACATGAAGCAGGTAAAGGCATGGTAACATTTATCCTCAGTGATTTCCAATACCTCTTGTGGGTCAAAATTGGGCTCTTAAGACATGAACATAATATAAATATTTTAGCTCTTGCTGAAAGACTCAAGTCCAACTAAGACATGAAAACAATATATGGACTTTGACCATATACTATAAACCATAAACTATAAACCAAGGAGGGAAATAGGTTTCTTGTTTCTTGCCTACTCTATTGACACAGGCTATGATGAGTGCTGAGTAAATGATTTTTAGGCTTATTCAGATCAGCAGTAAAGTGTGGGGCCAGTTACCCCTATTTGCCATAAACCCTGGGAGCACACAGGAAATGATAACATGTAAATTACTTTTTGCCATCCCTGAGCTAAGATAGCAACTTAGTAACCAATTTTTTAAAAAATATATATTTATTGATATTTTACAGAGAGAAAGGGAGAGAGATAGATAGCTAGAAACATCGATGAGAGAGAAACATCGACCAGCTGCCTCTTGCACACCCCCTACCGGGTATGTGGCCGCAGCCAATGTACATGCCCCCGACCGGAATCAAACCCGGGACCTTTCAGTCCACAGACCGATGCTCTACCACTAAGCCAAACCGGTTTCGGCTTAGTAACCAATTTTTAAGAGTTAAAAAACCCCAACACCTTTATATTAAAAAGTGCTCTATATATTTAATATTATATTTAATATTTATAATATAGTAGAGGCCTGGTGCACAACATTTGTGCACTGGGTGGCGGCGGGGGGGGGGGGGAGGTGTCCTTCTGCCTGGCCCATGCCCTCATAGTCCGGGACCCCTTGGGGGGGGGGATGCCCGAGTACGAGGAGGCGGGAGAGGCTCCACCACCACCGCTGTGCTCACCAGCTGTAAGCCTGGATTCTGGCTCAGCAGCGCTCCCCCAGTGGGAGTGCAATGACCACTAGGGGGCAGCTTCTGCGTTGAGCATCTGCCCCTGATGGTCAGTGCACATCATAGCTATGGGTCATTGGGTCAATTTGCATATTAGCCTTTTATTATATAGGATACTTGATATTTAATATTAGCAGAAGCATAATTGTGCTAAAAAATTAGCATTCACAAAATAAGCAGAAGCAGCTGAAGAAACCAGAAATCAAAGTATTTTCTTACTATTAGGGAACCTTTCATGATTTCCCACATGGTGCAAGTTTTGAAAGTTACAAAAGAACGCCTGGCTGGTGTGGCTGTGGACCCATGAACCAAGAGGTCATGGGTTCTATTCCTGGTGGGGCCACATGCGTGGGGTTTCCAGCTTGATTCCAGTAGGGGGGCATGCGGGAGGCAGCCCATTGATGTTTATCATCAACATTTCTATTTCTCTATCTGCTCTTCCTTCCTCTTGTGTCTAAAAAACACATTTTTTAAAAAGTTACAAAAGAACAATAGACAAAAGTGGAAACCAAAGGAAAATAAAAAAATAACTTGGAACATTTCCTGAAAACAGGTGTACAAAAGGTGAACCAGAATCTTGTGTTTATGTAAATATTCAGAAAACATCACATAACTAGGAAGCTAGCATAACATGAAGGGGGAAAACTGCTCCTAAACAAAGATCAAGTTTCAAAAAGGGGAGTATTTCTATGTATTTTGTAACATTGCTATAGTACTGAACAATGTTGACATTCATTCTGACCTTTATTGTTTGGATAGTAACCCACATAGCTTAACAGTACAAACACCCTTTTCTGTGCTACACTTGACTCATATTTATTAACAGGAGCAAAAGTTTTTTTTGAGAAAATATCAACTATTACAATTATCTTTAAAATGTACTCACAGTTTAAATAGATTTAAATAAACTTTTCCAAAACAAAAAGCACCTACACGTTTTCTTGTTGCATAAATTGTATTTTCTCTAGCGAAGACTTTGAATATGCAAAAGCTTTTCATAGCGAAGACCACAAAAAGGCTGAACAGAGAGCATTTTTATTTACATTTTCATTTTTAATACCGGTCGTTTTATTTTAAGGTTGTCTTAAAACTTGCCCTCGAGTTTAAAATATTTCAACTCACACCAGTTTAGCCTCTCCAAACACACTGGGCATTAAGTTCTTGATTGACTTACTAGTTAAGACTGGTAAAATTTGTTCAACTGTGACTCCCTAGTTGTCAAGTCCATGCCAACAGGTATCAAGTATCTGTTAGCCGAAACCGGTTTGGCTCAGTGGTAGAGCGTCAGTCTGCGGACTGAAAGGTCCCAGATTCGATTCAGGTCAAGGGCATGTACCTTGGCTGCGGGTACATCCCCGGTAGGGGGTGTGCAAGAGGCAGCTGGTCGATGTTTCTAGCTCTCTATCTCCCTTCCTCTCTGTAAAAATATCAACTATATATATATATATATACACACCGTATTTGCCGGCGTATAAGACGATTTTTTGGCCCTGAAAAATACCGTATTTGCCGGCGTATAAGAGACTGGGCGTATAAGACGACCCCCTAACATTTCCACCCAAAATAGAGTTTGTTATATACTTGCCGTATAAGACTACCCCCCACTTGGAGGCATATTTTTCAGGGCCAAAAAATCGTCTTATACGCCGGCAAATACGGTATATATATATAATTTTTTAAAGTATCTGTTAGACAAGAGAAATAAGGTAATCCCTCTCATATCCGAGTCTAAGGCGATTAGCCAATTGCTATGGGGTGGAAATGCACATTAACCGGTCCCATCCCAAGCCCGACTGAATTACTTTCTGAACAAGCTTCTCAGATTTTTCGGACCCTGGTCCTGCAACAGACCAAACCACCTAGCCTTAGAAAGCAAAATTAGCTTCATTTAAAAAAAATTTTAAAACATTATTTTCATATATTTTATTGATTTTTTTTTTTTTTTTTACAGAGAGGAAGGGAAAGGGATAGAGAGCTAGAAACATCGATGAGAGAGAAACACCAGCTGCCTCCTGCACGCCCCCTACCGGGGATGTGCACGCCCGTGCAACCGAGGTACATGCCCTTGACCGGAATAGAACCTGGGACGTTTCAATCCGCAGGGCGACGCTCTATCCACCGAGCCAAACCGGTCAGGGCAGCTTCATTGTTTTTTAACAAAATATTTTGGCGAAGGTTCATTCGGGCCGATGGGTAATTTCTAAAACTTTCGGGGTCACCCAGCGAGCCGAGAGCAAACGCCGGGCGCCCCAAGCGCTTCCGCAAACCAGAGATCAGGACTCGGAGGGAGGCAGGGCCGACTTCCTCAACTCTAACCGGGGAAGAAACTGTTCTCTCTGACCCCCTCCCTGCACGGCTTTCCCGGGGCCTCCTCGCGGCGCCTCCAGCCCAGCCTTCGGCGTGGCCGCCGCCGCCCCGGATGCGCCGGCCGCGAAGGAAAGAACGTCCACGCGCGAGAGTCACAAAACGCGCGTCCCGGGGCCGCGCGTGCGCAGCACCGCCCCGCGCTCGGGCCGAGTCCGTTTCCTGGCTTCCCCAGGAAGTGGCCTCGCGTCACTTCCGGCCTCCCTCTAGCTGCCATCTTGCGTCCCCGCGTGTGCGCGCTTATTCTCAGCTGGTCTGCCCTAGGCCCCCTGAGCGTCAGCCCTAGCCCCCCGCGCGGCCCCGTGTCCTCTCCAACAAGGTACAGAAAGGCCGCGGACGCCGGCGTGGGAGGAGGACGGGATCGGGGGCGGGGAGTGCCCGGAAGGAGCGAGACAGGGAGGGACAGGGCTGAGGAGGAGAGGAAGGCGATGCGACGGACAGGCGCACCCACTCAGGCTGACTCTCGGGGTCGAGGTCGAGCCAGGGGCGGCTGCCCTGGGGGCGAGGCGACGCCGTCTCTTCCTCCACCTCGCGGCGGGACCAGAGGACCGGAGCCTCAGGTACCGCGAGGCTTTCGGAGAGTGGCCGGTCGGGCAGGCCCCGGCTAGGCCGAGGCCGAGGCCGGGCCGGGGCCGGGGTGGGGGGTGCTGGCCGGGCGCGATTTAGGCCCCATTTCCCTGTAAAAAGGGTGGGGGGGCATTGGGAGGGGGTGGGGAGGAGGAGGAGGGAGGTGGGTGGGTGCCCTTTTGGCCCTCTGGACCCGGACATGGGGAGCCCCCTGCGGGGCGGGTGTGGGGCCCAGGCCTCGGGCCGGGGCGCCGGGGAGTAACGAGCGTGGAATGCTGGAGCGAACGAGCCCTTTTCTCGCTGAGGGTTTCCTGTTTTTCTAGATGAAAGAAACTATTATGAACCAAGAGAAACTCGCCAAACTGCAGGCACAAGTGCGCATTGGTGGGAAAGTAAGTTTTAATAGTGTTGTGTGTGCGTGTGTGTGTGTGTGTGTGAGGTTTAGGGTTTTTGGGGTTTTTTTTTTTCCTTTTGCGACATTCCTAATGCCGATGGCGTGTGACTTTGTAGAGGGCATTTCACGGAACTAGCAAATTGCGGGGAGGGAGCGGCGGGGTAAATGTGAATATACGGTGTATGTATCCGTGAATCATGCGTGCAAGATGAAGAACTACTTGGACTGCAAACATGGTGTGTGTGTAAACATACTCGCCAGTGTTACAGTGTTTTTAGTGGCACAAAAGTGTCTCCTAATGCACTCAGTAAGAAAGTGTGTCGTTTCAGTTGCGTATCATTGTGGCCATTATACCTCCGACTTGTTTTGGCCTCGGTGGTATACAGCGGACTTACTAACAAAACAGTCGGGTTTTTTGTAAACTAAGGCATTTTTGTAATGCTTCCTTGGCTAATGCGCTCCAGTTGCAGCAGTTGTATTATTTCTAGGGCGTTTGAAGATCTTTTCTTTCTTGTAAGTACATTTTGGAGTTTTAAGAGCGGTGCACTATGGATTCGGAAGTAGCACCTAAAGTGGATGTCTTTCTGTTTTTACTTTGCGATTTCGCTACAACTGAGGGAATGAGAGTGTTTGGTGGGTTTTTTTTTAAACGATCTGTTTTTGGTTCGTTGGTTTTTCCTGGTGGATAATGAGTCCGAGGGGATTCCTTTCTGAACTTGGTAAGTTTTTAGATTGTTCTTTAAGGAATTTACATAAATCAGAAGTCCACTCTAGGCCGCGGTCTACCTGGTTATTTTCTGCATTGTTAGCACATTCCTAGTATTTAACAAGGTGTGGTATAGCCTGTTCGAACAGAGCATGTCTTTACTTGGTAAAACTTGTATGGTAAAAACTTCTATACTACAGATTTATTATCTATTAGTGGTTGGGTTTTTTTTTTTTCTTCAAACTTTACCCATTTACCTTCAAGTGGAGTCTACTGTGAATAGACACATTTGTACTTAGACTTAAATAGTAAGATGTACACCTGTTAATTATTGGACTTTGCCAGCAGTGTATGAACCTTCATCCTCCCTAACTAGTAGTAGTCAAGATCCCACACCTACCTCTTAACAGTAGGTATTTCTTGTTCTTTTTAGCAATGGTTGTGGCTAGGTGTGACAGAAAAACTCATTTTGTGGGTCAGTGTTTGATGCTCTTAAGGTGTTTTTGACCTGAGTTAATGTGCTTGTGAGATAAATCATTCTAGGTAAAGGACGTGGGGGTTATCTAGGATTCTTAAAGCTGATGTAGGATTAAGCTTTACTTGTTAACTAGTTAATAGAGGAAGTATTTCTGTCATTGTAATATGGAAACATTTTCTTCACCTTTTAAGAAACCTACTTATGGGATGTGAAATCAGGTGAGTGAGTTTGCATTAGAGAAAATTGCAAGTGTTAAATACTTCTAGGTAAGTGTTACAAGAGCTCTTTATTTCAGTATCTGATCAGAACATTGATAATAACTTAATTATTTCAGTGAAAAGTAAACCCTATTTATGTAAAGTGTATGAAAACTAGAAAGTGTGCTGGTTTTGTTTTAAGAATCTTATAATAGTTTCTTAGAATGTCTTTAAAGCGGGTTCTCTGGGAACCAGATTTCTACATGACCACTTTTCAAAGTAATTGTTATTTTAAAGGTTTTTTGAGGGCGTTGGTCACCAGTATTACATGTAATTGATATATATATATTTTATTTTATTTTATTTTATTTTTTTTTACATGCGTGGTGCAAGAGAAGCATTGTAAAGATAGATGGGAGTGGTTTTGGCTGGGTGAGGATATTAATTGCATAGTTTAGGGAAAACACGGAAGAGATGCTGGCTTAGGCAGGATTTTAAAGGATCAGAATTGGTATGGAGGCATGGGACAGTGAGGTTGGTGGGTGGTGGTAGTCTTTGCATGAAAAACCTTGTGTACAATGTAAATATGTCAGCCCCTTGGTCGGCAAACTTGCGAGACACATGTGGCTCTTTGGCCCCTTGAGTGTGGCTCTTCCACAAAATACCAGGGCCTGGACCAGCCTATTTTGAAGAAGTGGCATTAGAAGAAATTTTAAGTTTAAAAATTTTGGCTCTCAAAAGAAATTTTAATCATTGTACTGTTGATATTTGGCTCTGTTGACTAATGAGTTTGCCATCCACTGTTTTAGCCTATATGGGAGTCTCTGAGTGTTATTAAAGAGGTTGTAAGCAGAATATGGATGGTCACATTTGCCTAGTTTTGCAAGTTTATAGGATATTTTAGAGAAAGGGGAGATTGGATACTTGGCATGTACAAGAGACCACATGTTTTCCTGAAGCCTACATTCATTCACTCATCAAGTTATTGACTGCCTTCATGAGCCAGGTTATAGATACTGTTAAAGATACTGAGTTTTATAGCAGTAAATAGAAGAGAAGCCTTCAAGGAGTTTACATTCTAGGAAGGGGAGACAGACAATAAAATATACTTACCTTTATTAGTAATAAGTGTTATAAAGAGAAATAAACCAGGATAGATGGAAAATGGTGAGTGTGGGTTGTTGGGAAAGGCCACTCTGAATATAGTGACATAAGAGCAAGGATCTTGAGTGAGAGAGAGAGCCCTGCAGATGCTAGGGAAAAACAGTATGTCTAAAAGCTTCTGTTGGGCCTATTTTAGTATCAGTAAGGTTTATTTGGCTGAAGATGAGCTTGTGTGTTGTCAAGAATAGCATAGATAAGAATTTCAGATTTTACTTTTGAGTACTATGGAAGTTTGTACAGACATTTGTGGCATACACTGTCTTGCCTTTGAATATTAATAGATGTTACTTTAACATAAAAACAAAATGTTAGTAATTTAGGTTGACACATAACATCTCTTTGATCACTTTAGAGCAGTTAATGTAAAAAGTAGGACTTCGGAAAGATCGTTTATATCTGACAAGACAAGAATTTTAGAAATTATTAAGGATTTGTAGACAATTCCTTTCCCTCTTTTGACTTCCCTCATTGCTTTCACCTGCCTTCTCACTGCATAAAAGTTCGTGGTTATGGTAGTTTTCTTAAACATATCCAAAGGTCATAAAGGAATTTGAACCTTTCCATTTGAAAATGTCTGTTACAGTATAAATGTGTGCTGTGTTCTTTCCTTTATCTCCACTTTAGGGAACTGCTCGTAGAAAGAAGAAGGTGGTTCACAGAACAGCTACAGCAGATGATAAAAAACTTCAGTTCTCCTTAAAGAAGTTGGGGGTAAACAATATCTCTGGTATTGAAGAGGTAAGTGTCAAGTTCTATTTCCTTAGAAAAACAAGATTTATCTGAAAAAAGCTTTTGATGTTCATACATTTGGTGGGCACTGCTAATTAAAAATATGTTTTTTTCTTTCTAGGTAAATATGTTTACAAACCAAGGAACAGTGATCCACTTTAACAACCCTAAAGTTCAGGCATCTCTGGCAGCGAATACTTTCACCATTACCGGCCATGCTGAGACAAAGCAGCTGACAGAAATGCTGCCCAGCATCTTAAACCAGCTTGGTGCAGACAGTCTGACCAGCTTAAGGAGACTGGCTGAAGCTCTGCCCAAACAATGTGAGTTTTGCACAGGTTATTGATTTATCCAATAGATTTCTAGAATGTCAGGTGGAAAGTGAATATCTTTAAATTTGTAAATGCTACCTTTTCTCCAAAAATAATCAGTTTTTACACTGATTTTAAGCAAGTATTCATAGTATATGCAATAATTTAGTATGCTGTGATTATTACACTTGTTTCCTACTAGCTTTCTTGGGTTGAATAAGAGACTTTAAAATGTTACCCTTTATTAGCTGGAAAATATGAAAATGTTAATTTGGTGCTCTTTTGGTGACTGTCAGTTTAAAATTAATTAAATATATATTGTAAATTATCAGAATTCTTCAGTTGTATTTATACAACTGATATTACCAATAATCTTTAAGAATTCGCTTGCCACTATTCTGATGTTTTTAATTATAGTATGATAAGGATTTTGTTCAGGGCAGAAAGTCATGTAGTTGAATAATTGTACCTCAAGGGTATGGATATTTTATGATGAAGCTCTCTGACTAAAATTTTGAAGAATAGGAATGTAGAAGCAAGTCAGGCTTATTATATGGTCTTTTAATTAGTCGTCCATGTTTTTCTAGGTAGTCACTCACCGCTTCACTTTTTATGTAGTTTTGTCACCTGGAAAGGCGTAAGAGTTTTGTTTGTTAGTCTATTTTAATATATTTTTATTGATTTCAGAGAGAAATGAAGAAGGAAAGAAACATCAATGATGAGAGAGAATCATCAATTGGTTGCTTCCTGCATTCCCCCTACTGGGGATTGAGCCCACAGCCCGGGCATGTGCCCTGGACCAGAATTGAATCCAGGACCCTTCAGTCCTCAGGTCGACGCTCTATCCACTGAGCCAAACCAGCTAGGGCAAGGCTTAAGAGTTTGTAGAAAGTCATCTTAGGCTTTCAGAGCTGGAATAGGCGTTTGAAGCAGTCCACTGAACACCCTGGGGCCAGTACTGTGAGGTCCCAACTCTCAAGTGTAAATCACTTTCTGTTTAATAAAAGGAAGCTGGATGCTTACCACTCAAAGAAGCTTACATTTTTTTGATCATTTTATTTTCACTTCAGTAAAGGTTTGTTGAGCATCTCCTTTATGCCATGCATACCACAACAGAGTATTTGAGAAAAAAGCCTCTTAATTTGCCTCCCCAGGTAAAGCTTACCATAATTTGGTATGTGGGTTTACTTGTACCCTGGGGGCTTTTCATTCTCAGTGTTTGTGGTGGGCCAGGGGATTGAAAACCTGGGTATAGAATTTGGTTTGTTGTCTATTGCTAGTGCTGTAGTTCATTTGTAGAATATTATGTTACTGCTAGTACTATAGATGAGATCCCAAATGTCACATCATGAATATAAACCTTACATCTGTGCTTCTTTTGGTTAATGTTTATTGGAGACAAACAAATGTGTGAGTAATGTTTACATTTTTCCTTTCACAGCTGTGGATGGAAAAGCGCCACTTGCTACTGGAGAGGATGATGATGATGAAGTTCCAGGTAGGAACTTTCACTTGTGGTTAATTAAACTGGAGAATCTTAGCAAGGGAAGATAAAGAATCTGTATTCTATAGGAAAGACTACCCTAAGGGAGATGGTATAGAGTAAAGAGGGGGTAAGGGAGACATGAACCTTACTCACTTAGAATGAGAAAAATAGTGTACTGTTATTTCACTGGGAGTTTTGTTTATAGATTTGTGTGTTGTTGTTTTTTTTTCTTTCTATTTGGGATTACAAGAAGTTGGAGGTATATAACCATAAGTATTGAATAAAAAGTATGCATATTGTTACCTAAATGTAATAACTACTTACAGACCACAAATGACTCTTGTTTTCTACTGTGAGATCCATAAATTTATAAGAAGGCACAGAGAAGTTATTCAGATATCTTGGGTTATAACCATTTTAAAATCAGCAGAAAAGCTCCTTTGGCAATTATGAGGCATTTTTCTTTCTCAACTGTTACTGGTTATATTTTTGAGTGGTAAAACAAATATTTATTGGGGAGTAGAATCACTAGATCATAAATAATTCCACTTTGTACGGACAGGTGTCCTCAGGAATCCAGGAAAACTTCAGAATTGTGTGTCTCAGTACTCTTTAGTTCTGCCCCCAAACTGACTAATGTGTTATATTGCTTAAGTTTAATTCTTGGAGTGCCATGAGAATAGGGAGAATATATACATATTCTTTAAGCACAGCCATGGGCAAATTAGTGACTTTCCCTTGTTTTAATTTTGTACCAAAGCATATACTTCAAAATGTGCCAAATGAGTGGTGGTATTATTAGAAATAAAAACTTTTAAATGTATATACTGACTTAACTGTAATATATATTTTGAGAACATTTCCTTATTTCCTCTTAAGATCTATATTTGTAGATTTGGCCTTTTCTGAGTTTCTACCTTTTTGATTTTGCTTTAGATCTTGTGGAGAATTTTGATGAGGCTTCCAAGAATGAAGCAAACTGAATTGAGTCAACTTCTGAAGAAGATAAACTTGAAGAAGTTTCTGGGAGCTGCTATTTTATATTATGACTGCTTTTTCAAATTTTGTTTATGGATCTGATAAAATCTAGATCTCTAATATTTTTTAGCCCAATGCCCCTGGACATTGCAGCTCTTTTCAGTTTTTGCTTATACATAAATCATTTTTTGCAGCTAATTAAGCTGAAGAAGCTTGGGAATAAAGTTTGAAACAGGTTAATAAAGATCTTTGCCTAGTATAGTTTTATTTTTTATTTCATTGACACTGATTTGTACACAGAAAGCAAAGTTGCTTGTAGAAAGCTAATCATGGCATGTAATATGACATAATCTTTGATGAAATTTTATTAAAGATTTAACATGGTAGAATCATATAACAAAGGTGGTATAAAGTTTCCTGTTTGAAAAAGTTCCCTCCAGTAGTCCTCAGGGCTTCCATAGTTTATATGATGGGTATAATTGTAAGATGAGACTAGATTACTCCTTTGTGGTAGAGCAAGGTTTTTCATTTTCTCTTAATGTTGTCTATATACTGAGTGCCTTATATGTACTTTTTTAAAGATTTTTATTGATTTCAGAGAGAGAGAAACATCAATGATGAGAGAGAATCATTGATCAGCTGCCTCCTGCACACCCCTTGCTGGGGACCAACCCAGCAACCTGGGCATGTGCCCTTGACTAGAATTGAACCCAGGACCCTTCAGTCCACAGGCTGATACTCTGTCTACTGAGCCAAACCAGCTAGGGTCTTACATTCACTTTCACACTTAATTTTCTCTAATCCTTATTCTATGAAGTTGCTCCATTTAAGAGCTGTAACCAAAAGTTACTTTAAAAAGTGAAAGAAGTTAATCCCTTCTATGTAGGCTATTCTCTAAGATAAGTGGAAAAAAGGTTGTAGGAATGTCGCCCTTTTCCCTTAAGTCAACTCAAAATGAGTAGGGCTCCTTTTTTCTATTTTAAATTAACATAACTGTAAAATTGACCTGTGTGTGCAGTAATTGCCACCATAACTAGAATACTGAACAATTTCATACCAGAAAGGCCCTTCAATAATAGAGCTACTTTAAAAAATTTATTTGTGATTATAATGAAGCAATTAACAGTTTTACAAATGGTAATTAAAACAATTATGTACATCCTGCAATGATGCCAATTGAAAATTGTCTTAGTTTTTACACAACAATAAGAATTCATTTTAAATTTTCATAACTTTTAAGTACCTTTTGAAGGTACTGCATAGCTATATCAAGTCAATTATTAACTACCAAAAATGAAATGTGTAAACAATATTTGCATATCTTAACATGGTATTTTCTTTTTCAATATATTTTATTGATTTTTTACAGAGAGGAAGAGAGAGGGATAGAAAGTTAGAAACATCGATGAGAGAGAATCATCAATCAGCTGCCTCTTGCACACCTCTACTGGGGATGTGCCTGCAACCAAGGTACATGCCCTTGACCGGAATCAAACCTGGGACCTTTCAGTCCGCAGGCTGATGCTCTATCCACTGAGCCAAACTGGTTTCAGCAGTATTATTTAAAGTCTGCATATCACTTACAGTACACTGCTCCAGTAACAAAAATTCCAAAGTCTCAATGATTTACAAAATTACATGTATCCAGAGTATTATAATTTATGTTGGACTCATGTTGCTATATGTTCACTTGAGATCCTAGGCTAATGGGGCACTCAGCTTTCTGGCAGAGTGAAAATGGAGGTCATGCTGGTTCTTTTAAAAAATATTTTATTGATTTCAGAGAGGAAGGGGGGGGAGAGAAGCATCAATAATGAGAATCATTGATCACCTGCCTCCTGCACAACCCACCCTTGACCAGAATCAAACCCAGGACCATATGCTGACGCTCTATCCACTGAACCAAACCAGCTAAGGCCATGTGCTGCTGCTTAAAACTGCTACAAATGTCATATAACTGACCAAAGCATGTGGAGTGGGTAAAGGAGGGCAGAGGACTGGGATGGTGGAGTGGGGCCTCAAGATTGGCATTTCTGATAGCTTCCAGGCGATGCTGATGCTGTAGGTCCACTGGCTGTGCTTTGAGGAGCAAAATTGAGATTGTTTTAACTCACTTTAAGAGATTGGGGTGACTGACAGGCATGTGAAGAATGTCAGTATCTGGAGGTCCAGTTGTTTACCCTGAATCCATAGGTAAGAGACAAAAAGGGTTTCCAGACTAGGCCTATTCCAGGGCAACTTGCTTCCTGTGGCAGATGCTGGCTAAGGTTAACCCTGTTTGCCTCTATTCAAACTTGGTTCCAACAACCTCTAATGATGTTATTCCTTTTATCTACTTAAATAATCTGGCATATGTTAGTCATGGCTATGGATTAATAAAGGGTTTCTTGAAACGTTTTCAATATTGAGATAGGTTATGTTACAGTTACAAATGACGCAAAATTTTAGTTGTTACAAAGGTTTGTCACACTTGATGTTAATGGTGTGTCTGGCTGGGCTCCACTCCTCCCCCCTCCTCCCATCCCCCACCGCAACCCCTCCGGGAGGAGCCACTAACTTGAATGTTGGCAGTATCGGGACAAGGAAAAGAAATAGCTGGCTCTTCAGACTTAAGTTGGGAAGAGATGCACGTCACTAACAACCACATTTCATCAGCCAGAGCGAGTCACATACATAGTCACGTCTGATGGCCGAAAGGATTGGGGGAGTATAATCCCTCCCCAGAGCAGGACAGCAGTTGTTTTCAACAGCACAATCTACCGCATTCTTTCTTCAAGAATTGATTTGAGGAACATCCATTTATTGTTTCACTTATTTATGCATTCCTTGGTTGATTCCGGCATGTGCCCTGACTGGGGATCAAACCTGCAACCCTGGTGTATCAGGCTGGTGCTCTCTAACCAACTGAGCTAGCTGGTCAAAGCCAATCTACCATATTCTTAACAATGTTTCTTTGCCAACAATTGTGATAACTGTATGTTAAACACTGTATCGCTTGTGTTACATCTCATCTTCCAGCATAACAATCCCTTGAAAAGAGCCCCCTTGTACAGACAAGGAAGCCGTCTTCAAGGGGTGAAATTGCTCCTGTGAGGTCACACAGCCCCTTAAAGTGGTAGAATGAGTTTCTAACCCAGGTCTGCTCTTAACCTCAGGGCCTGTTGGAAAGGATTCCGGCCCTGGCAGGCTAGAGAAGCAGATGATTCTGATCTGGTTGAACTTTTGGCTGTTGTGACTACTTGCTGGCTGTTGTCTGATATTAGGACTAACCCTGGGCCAAAGTAGCTTTCAGCTGGATCTGAACCAGGGATACACTAATAAAGAGACAATTTTTCTGAGAATTCAGGATTTATACCCTCTATTTTTTGAAATAATTGAACTAGAGTACACTTGTGACAGCTGCACAAATAACCATGTGTGCACAGGGCAGAAAGCTACATTCTAAATTTTGGAAACAAGTTTAGAAATGGGCTCAAGGTCACTAACGTTTGCACATGATTTCTGCTAATTATTTTTCTCCATTACATAACATTGGATTCTTTAGTAATTACCTCCTCTGCCCCCCAAAATAAATGTCAATCTTTTTTTTCTTTTTCTTTTTTTTTTTTTGGGGGGGGGGGGCAGAGCGGGGAAGAGTGTTAAGGGAACTAAGCAGGTTTTAGCTTTTCCAAGATAATAATTAGAAAAGTCTTCTATTCCCATAAATTTTCATCACTCTAATCAGCACAGTCTTGAATGCCATTTTTGCAGCCAGTTCTGGGAATGCAGGCACAGTCAGCAAAGAAAACAGTATCACATCTCCTAAACACTTTGGCAGTGAACACTAGACAATTTTATTTATTTTTAAAAGCACAACTGTTAAAATATCAAGGTGGACTGGAAAATATGCTGTTGGAAATGAAATGGCCCATTGGATCTTAACAATATTAGAGAAAACTATCCAAGGGGGAAATTGAGGATGTTCATTAAAGATTTTACACATTTAGGTGAAAGAATTTATACCTTGAAAGCAAAGAGTGCTACCTCCCTCCATCGGCCTGACACGCTGACATGCTACATAAACAACGAAGGGTCCGTGTGAGTTTGCATGATCAGTAAGCCGGGAAGAGAATCGGTATTTGCTAATTGGCAACTAGCAAGAACAAAAGGGTCTGTTTATACTTTTAGCTTTTTGTTGCCAACACCTTGTTAGATTAACATGCAACTCCTCAGCAGCATTTCTTTTTTCTTTTTCTTTTTTAAAAATATATTTTATTGATTTTTTACAGATAGGAAGGGAGAGGGATAGAGAGCTAGAAACATCAATGAGAGAGAAACATCGACCAGCTGCCTCCTGCACACCCCCTACTAGGGATGTGCCCACAACCAATGAACATGCCCTTGACCGGAATCGAACCTGGGACCTTTCAGTCCACAGGCCGACGCTCTATCCATTGAGCCAAACTGGTTTCGGCCCTCATCAGCATTTCTTTTTCTGCCTACCCTGGTGAGCAGGCAAAAGGCAAGATCTATAGTGTACTATATTCTGATACCTTTTTTATATACTGATTAAGGCCATGAGGTATTGGAACTACCATGATTTTAATAACTCAGCCTTGCCAAATTCCAAGGCAATCAAGAGTGCAGTGTCACGTGAAACTGCCGTCAAGAACACTGGGAAGCAGAAAGGAGAGTAGGAGGTACAAGGAAGTACCAAAGGTTAAATATGTTTAAAAAAAAAAATCTCTGAGAGCTAAAGCATTCAACAGACTTTTTCTTTGATCTTTACCAAAATTTCCAAAGAAATCCAAAAGGAATTCCATAGCAGACAAGAGTTGTCCACCAAGATTAGTATTTCCTTTGTTTAATCTTTGCGAATCTGGCTTATTTGCTTTTTTAGCTGTAGAACTTGTATGTAAGCTACTGGAAATGATGGGATCGCTTAATTGTGAATGTAAATATCCTTAGGACAGTTTCTAAGTATGGGCTGATTTATGTAATTGAACCCTTTAGAATATCAATCACCTATTTTCATTGTTACCTGATTCATCTCAACAACCATTGTTTCCTGTCACACACCTTGTCCACATATGTCCAAGTCATCTGGTTGGGATACTTGAATATCAAGTTTTGAGGGGGATTGGCTGGGCATATGGCCTATATTAAACAAAGGCATGACTTCTAATAGAAATCACTCATGCATGGTAATGTTTTAATTATAATTCTAAATTATAGTGATTAGTTGCTGGTGCCTATTTGTCCACCTCACCACAGTGGGCAGCAGATTCATCTTCACCATGGCTGCAGTCCAGCTTCCTGTTACATGCCGCGAAGCTCTTTCGCACTGTCGACGCGGCCCGTCTGGAAGACGTGTAAGACAAGTACTGGATGCTGCACCTACGACCCTGAACATCAAGCTTTAATAATATAACAATCTGCTTCCTCCTCCCCGCTTCTGCTTCTTTCCTTTGTTCTATCCCCGGTTATGTCTTCTCCTTTTCTTTCTTTTTCTCCCCATTCTCCAAAACTCTCTAGGCCTACTTAGCTGGTGTGTCTTGCAATACCACTGGCCTTTGGGCAAACAAGTGTGAACTCCCTCCTGCCTGAGAAGGAACGGAAGGTGCCTGGGAGGGGTAGCCAACGAGCCTGACACAGCGTGTGCTTTGCTGTGGATTGGTTGGTCCCATGAGCCCCCTCCATGATTTTCTTAGCCAGAGATAGGCACAAAGGTAACGTGGAACACCAACCTCTAGGGAACACGGTGGGTTACAGTGAGATTACTGTTTAGATGCAATGAATCTGTGCGCTCAAAAACCAGTGGGGGTTCGTCAAAATAACGCGATGCCGTTTTTTAAAAACGTTTAAGCACTATACAATTTTGATGGAAGTTCAGATGTAAATAGCAGATTGATAACACTTATATCTCAAACATACTTACACCTAAAATAACGTACTTACACCTAAAAGAACATGTCTCCAGAAAATTCTGGTTTGATGTGTAGAGTGGTAAACGGGCTGGGAATATTTTAGAGACCTGGTTTCGCCTAGGTGAGGGCTCGGTGGAGGGGCATTTTGCAACTTGAAATTTTACGGTTGGGACCAGGTTGATAATGAAGAGGCAGATGACTCCACATGTATCCCTTAATTCATCAGGTGCTTAACATTGCAATTGTGACTGATTTTTTTTTTCTCCAGTTACTAACAACATTTAACACCCACCCAATCTCATTTAACACGGAAATGCATGCTCTGCTCTCTGAGTCACCACTGTTTCGGTGATCTGAGTCCAGCAGACACTCTGTGGAGGTAGAAACCATGCCCTGGGTAGGCTTTGGTGTTGGGCAGACCTGGATGGGAACCCTGGCTTGTCTATTTGCCAGCTACATGATCATGGGCATGTCACCTACCTTCCCCGCGTCTCTGTCCATAAGGGTGATAACAGCAGCCACCTCATAACATTGTTGAAAAGAATAACATAAAGATGAGATGTGTGAAGTGTCTAGAGCAGTGGTGGCACATACTCTGTGCCAACCATCCGCTACCAGAAGAGTCACCCATCTTGGAAATAATATGGGGAGTAAATATACTCCTATTGGCGGTGTGAACTACTAACACACCAGTCTCCTAGGGGAGACATCTTGCAGGGTTTCCAGGCCTCCCAAAGGTAATCCCACACCGGTCACAGCAGCTCGAACTCTGAGCACAGGGACGGCCACGCAGGAAATCCAGGCGCAGTGCTTGTAGGAGGCCAGCATGGCTCTGTCATACAACATGGAGGACACATCTTCATCTCAGGACAGAGACTCAAGTTGGGGGTACTGTGTTAACTCACCAGGTGCCCATGGGTATCTCAGTGTGAAAAGCAGGAGCCAAAATGGCAGGACCTTGAACACGTGCTGTGAGTGTCCATGGTGCTCTTCCTGCTAAGCTTCTAATTCCATCTTCTGGGCAACTAGCCTCGTGATGAATGAGTGTTGCTGCCCCTCGACCCCATTATGAAATGAAGTTTCAAAATGGAAAAAAAAAAACCCACAAAAAACAACAGGGCCAGGGAGGTGACATGACTTCTGAGGCTTATGCCAATTAAGTGGAGTATCTCACCTCAAACCCAGAGCTTGCAGTTCCCTGTCTGGGGCTGTCTACCATGCCAGGGTTTCCTCACACCTGGATTTCAGGTCACCTACATCAGAATCATGAAGAAAATGCGGGTTCTTGGAGGAAAATCAGGATCTCTAGGGTTGAGTCAGGGGATCTGTGTGTTTTTTAAGCATTTCTACACACCCAAAAGTTTGAGGACAACAGCCCTATGCCAATGATGAAATGCAGGCTTTGGTCTGGGGTTCCAGCCAAGCTTTCCAAAGGACACTGCTTGGCGGAGCCTGGAGCCAGCCGGCTTTGACGAGCAGGAAGGGAGCTGCTTATTCTGAGAGAGGCTGGCACGTGGGGACTTGCCTGACGGGTTTTGTTGGCACGCCACGCAGAGAAAAACAGTGCCCGGTCAGTACCTTTAGCAAACAGTGTGACGCACCCTTGATATTTCTGAGGCGACCCATTGACCAGAGTGCTGAAATACCTCTGAACCTTCTTCAAAGCTGAAGTCTGCAGATGTGGGATTTCCTGGGCCCCCACTGAAGGAATTAGCCTTCAAACCCACTTGAGGGCAAACTGTACGTTTTTAAAGAAGAGATCATGGCCTCCTTTCATAGGAGCCACTCCTAGACTTTAAGGCGCTTGTGCCTTTGGAACTATATTAAATACGAAAATTAGTTATTTTACCTCTAGCACTAATAGAGCTTCAGAATCAGCAGGCCTGTCATGTAACCGAATATTCATATTATGGGTGACGAAATTTAGGCTTAAAAGTTTAAGTGTCATAGCCAGTAGGTGGGGAAAACAGGGATCGGAACTCAATCAGACACTCCAAGTCTTCCTGCCACACCCAAGCTCCCCCGAGGAATCTCCTTCTGCCAGATCACAAACCCCTGGTAAGCCTTCACTCCTTCAACCAGAGTCTCCTGCTCCTGGGTCAGTATTAATTTGTCCAAATCCACATCTGGAACTCTCTTCTATGCATATAATTGGATGTGAGAAGAAAGCTTTATGCAGAATGATTTTTTATAATGCAATTTATAACAGGAAATGCTAAATACTAAACAGTGCTAAACACTTCAATCACTTTAAATATCATATAATGGTTTCTCGAACATTTAAAACAATTGTATAAAAAACATTAAGCATGGAAACAAAGGCTGGGGAGTTAGCAGGGAATGTCTCTGGATTGTGGGTCATATATTCATTCATTTTTTTTTAGCAAGTATTTGTGGAACATCTGTGTCAGACAGTGTTTAGGCTCTGTAGATACAATGGTGAACAGATAGACAGACATAGTCTGCCCTTGGTGAGTTTACAGTCCAGAGAACAATGTGATTTTTTTTTTCAGGCAATGGGAAGTTGCATAAGTTTTTTTTTCTTTCTTTCTTTCTCTTTCTTTTTTTCTTTTTTTAAAAAGCTTCCCTAGTGATTCTGAAACAGAACTAGGATGATACTCTTCTAGAAAAAAAGGTCTTCAGACTTTTTTCATTGTATATCACTTCAGTAACAAAATAAATAAATGAAATGAAAATTAGCATTCCCCCAAATATATGATTATTCATTTATAAATATATTAGAGGCCCAATGCATGAATTCATGCATGGGTGGCTCCAGCTGGCCCGCCCCAATCGGGGCCAATCGGGGCCAATCAGGGGCCTATTGCCCAGCTGCAGTGCAAGTCATAGTGACCGGTCATTCCAGTTGCTTGGCTTTTATAGATATAGATGCCTGTTCTAGCCCACTAAGAAATATATTATGTATATTGTAAAACATTGTCTAAAATTGAAATTTAAGAAGAATGAAGTTAAATTATATATATATATATATATATATATATATTCTATTTTCTTCCCTGAACACCCCCCCCCCATCCTCCTGTGCACTGTGTGGTTCATTTGAGCATCACTTCTCTAGTCTAAAGGTTAATGAGACTATGAGCAGAAAACAAGAAAAGAAGCTATTTTAAGGAGTCCTTGTTTATTTCAGCCCTTAAAGGTGTTCAAAAGGCTAATGCAAACACTAGCCTTTTGAAATAGAATTGGACATTAAATGGTTGAAATAGAATTGGACATTAATATAGACCTGATATTAAAATGAATTAGAACAACAAACCTGTCTTTATTACCTCAATGGCTCTTGTGTAATTGGAAGCCATGCCACTGCATGAGGAAACTTCACGGGCTCGCTGGGCCCTAAAATCCTTCACTAAGCCACAACAGCCAAGAGGAAGGGAGAAGGAATTGTGCAGATGCAAGATAAACAGAAGGGCTTCCCCAGGCCAAGGGCCTGTGGGTGTGCAGTGGCTCAGCGCCCACCCAGGGCATTGGGATTCTGAGGAGGGGCTTGGGGCTGGAATGGTGAGCTGAGGTGCCCAGAAGCCTTGGGCCTGCACAATAGCATTTCCCCACTTACTGTGAGACCTGACTGGATGCCAATTTCTGTACTGAAGAGGGCAGCAGAGAGCAACAAAAGGGCTCTAGATTCCTCTTAGGATCCTCTCAGGCCCACTGCCATCCTCACTGGTTCAGGAGTGGCATGGACAGAAGGAACTGGAAGGGCCAGGAGAGACCACTATCTGTCCCATGCTATTTAGGGGTGACTGGCCAGACATTTTATTTTTTAAAGAGTGAAGATTTTTAAAAATATACTTTTTTTTTTTTAATTTCAGAGAGGAAGGGAGAGGGAGAGAGAGATAGAAAAATCAATGATGAGAGAGAATCATTGATTGGGTGCCTCCTGCACACTTCACACTGGGGATCGAGCCTGTAACCCAGGCATGTGCCCTTGACTGGAATAGAACCTGGGACTCCTTGGTCCACCGACCAACACTCTATCCATGAGCCAAATCGGCTAGGCAGGCCAGATATTTTAGTGTTTGGAGGTAATGCAGCCCCTGCCCCTGCCATTGTGATTGTGTCTCCATTTGTAAGCAGTAGGAGGACTGTTTTAGCATCTTCAAATACACTTTCTCATTCACTTTCAGAGTGAGCCTGTAAGGTAAATGGGGTTTGTAGGACTGTTTTATAGATGAGGAAACAGATGCCCAAACATGTGAACACTTGCCCAACCTTCCATAGCTGACTCCTGAAAGCAAATGCAGTTTATGTTTCCCAGCTAAACTAGCCTTTCTCTGAGTTCCTGGACAGTTCCTCAGGAATCTACAGCTTCTCTATGAAGATCCAAATTTTGGTTTTTCATTGTGATGATAGCCTCTAACAGTCATTCTCAGCACCTCCTGAACCATCTGGATGACCACAAGCGAGTAGTGGTATATGTATCATCAGAATCCTTGTGTTTATCCTTTGATCCGTGTTTATGAGATTCAGGTGACCTCATGGTGTACTCTGTCTCTGGGAGATTTTGCAGGAGGTTGAGCATGGGAATGTGGTGGGAGAACTGAGTCATCTCAGGGCCCACAAAATACAGGCATGTCAGGCTGAAAAGGAACTTGCTCCATAACCATGTACACATTTCCAGTAGATGTGCACTATGTATGGTCTCAGTCAGCAAAAATATCAACTTTCAACCAATGCATTCGAAATAATTTCAGTGTAAGTATGAGTTGAGGAATGGCTCTGATGTGGAGTGAACAATAATTAAATTAGTTGCCCGCTGAATGTAGATTAGTATCTTCAAATACAAGAGAGATACTAGTTATCAACTGGTATCTGCTTTGCTTACGTACAGAGTGTTGGTTAAGCGGAAAGGCTTGCTTCTCCTGAGCTTCAAACCAAGGCTGGAATGTACTGACACTCCTGTTTCGTATGCAAACAGGCGTTCTCAGGAGATATATTTACAATCTTACAATACAGAAACAGACTAAATATATGACCAGACCTGAACTAACATTGTCTACCATTAACTTCAAATTGGCCATTTAGTTTCTGAAAGATAATACCATCCACTTATCCACTACATCAAATTAATATCAAACATTTGAACTTTATTATCTTTATGGCATTTGACTGGAATTTTGTTCTGCAAGTATACAGCAATCTATAAATGTATAGTTTATCCACTGTTTTTATGCTTATACGTATTGAAATATAACGTTATAATAAAAGTTAAAGTGATAGTAACGTGGTGAGGAGGCCTGCGGTAGTTTTCAGAGAATGTGAAGGGGTTCGTGAAGTATTTGGGCTGAAGGAGCCCACCCCAGAGGACGCTGTCCTCTCTCCTCCTGGCAACCTCACTGCACCCACTTCCGGATCCAGGACAGCTCACCCCTGAGAGCTGCTCTACATTCCTCCCTTCCTCCTTCTTCTTCAGCATGGGCCCAATACGTCTCTTTAAAAATAAATAAATAAATAAATAAATAAATAAATAAATAAATAAATTATATATATTGATTTTTTACAGAGAGGAAAGTAGAGGGGCAGAGAACTAGAAACATAAATCAGCTGCCTCCTGCACACCTCCCACTGGGGATGTGCCCAAAACCAAGGTACATGCCCTTGACCTGAATCGAACCTGGGACCTTTCAGTCCACAGGCCGACACTCTATCCACTGAGCCAAACCAGTTTCAGCCCAACACTTCTCTTAAGGTGACTACACACTGCGCTGCTGTGCCCATCAGGGAACTCTCCTTGGGACAAGTATTTTTTTTTTTAATATATTTTATTGATTTTTTACAGAGATGAAGAGAGAGGGATGGAGAGTTAGAAACATCGATTAGCTGCCTCTTGCACACCCCCTACTGGGGATGTGCCCGCAACCAAGGTACATGCCCTTGACCGGAATTGAACCTGGGACCCTTCAGTCCGCAGACCGACGCTCTATCCACTGAGCCAAACCAGTTTCGGCTCCTTGGGACAAGTTTTGAGATGTTAATCTAGTCCAGTCGCCTTACTGTACACTGGGAGAACCTGGGCCTAGATGTGCGGCCTTGCTGGGCTGATGCCTTGGGGTCATTGGCTCCCCATTGCCAGCTTCTGACTAAAGGCCACTGGTCAGGGCGGTGAAAGGAGAGAAGGCTCGTGGCTTCCATGTGGGGAAGGAAGCTTCATTCCTCAGCCCGCTGCCTGTGGTGAGAGAGCTGTTCCCAGAAATGCACCATTGATTTGAACACTCCAGGGGCTAGAAATATTAAGAGCCAATCCAAACCTTCAGGATTGTTGGCTCCAACTCTAGCAAAGAAGGATAAACAAAATCATTCTGAACTGGGAAAGGGTGCAGGATTATTTTTCTTTGCTTTTCCAGCTCTTCAAAAATAAGCTTTCAACACCAGAATGCTTTATTAAAACTTTTCTAATAGGCCTCTCTGTTTCGTTAACCAAGCTTATTACCAGCACAGCATCTTTATGTCTGTGTTGTTAATTGACTTCTTTCAAACCAGGTTGACATTTTAGTTGCTTTTGAACCACCTTTTTTTTTTTTTTCCTTCTCTCTTCATGAAATAGGTCATGTATTATTAGCTTCTTTGAAGATTGGCTGCCTTTTTAGGGACATTTTTATCATACTGACTTATGTGCTTATAAAATATGCAGTGAGGACAGATGTGCAGAAGGCTGGAGTGGAGAAGAAGGAAATAATTATCTGCCTAGTGCAAAGGGTGTCCTTGCAATGTTCCATGTATGACGCAAACTATAAAAGGTCACGAAATAATGGTGTGCGCCCTTTAAGTTAACACAGTTGTTTTGTGTCTGCTCTCAGCCAAGCACCAGTGATGCCATCAGGTAGGAATGCTAGGGAGCATCCAAGTGGGGAGCCCCCCCAGACATTTTCCCCATCAACGTGCTGTCTGCATCTACCCTTGCGGTTCTTATTATGATTGCAATAACCACCAGGGAACTTTGATAAAACAAGGTTTGTTCCCACAAGTAAACACATCGAGGCCATGAGGAGAGTGAGGGGGAGAGAGAGAATGAGAAAGAGGAGAGAGAGAGAGAGAGAGAGAGAGAGAGAGAGAGAGAGAGAGAGAGAGAGAGAGAGACCTGGAAGTCTCTGGGGACCCAGGGCTCTGAATTTAGAGGTTGAGGTTGGGGTGTCTAGGGTTTTACAGGTTCACTACCAGTGAATTCTAAATCTAGGATTAAAATAGAACCTCGGTTCTAGTATTATTACCTGGTCCCAATTTAAAAGAAACTCTATTGTATCTTGCTTCAAGCAAGCCATTATGTATTTCATCAAATCTCAGGTGCTTTTGAAATTGAGGATTTTTTGATCCTAACACTAGGTGTCCCTGGGACATTTCACATTACTTCATCATGCCTGTCCCCTGGTGGGCAGTTATAGTATGGCACATCAGCAGCAACTGGCTTACAGAGACGCATGCTGATTTCAGAGGTTAAAATGGGAAAATAAAGAGTGCATTTTAGAACTTTTGGAACAGGGTAAAAAAATTAGGGACGAACCCCTCATTTTGCATACGTTTTCCATAGTAGGCGCTTAATGCCGCTGCTTCTTTAAAACATAACCTGGTTTGCTAAATCCTGGCTGACACACCACGTTGATGGACTATCACTGCTCCACAAAGTGGGTGACAGCTGCGCAGGCAAGCTGTGCTTGTGCCTGCCTGTCACCTGTGGCGAGAACTCACTCCATGTCGGCACACAGTCCTCACAATATTTCCTTTTCTCTTTCTCTTCCCTTTTGCAAAATGTAGATAACAGAAAACTACTTACAGTCTGCATATTCTCTTTTATTTTTAAATATATATATTTCTTATTGATTTTTTTTTTTTTACAGAGAGGAAGGGAGGGGGATGGAGAGTTAGAAACATTGATCAGCCAGCCGCCTCTTGCACACCCCCTATTGGGGATGTGCCTGAAACCAAGGTACATGCCCTTGACCAGAATCAAACCTGGGACCTTTCAGTCCGCAGGCCAACGCTCTACTCACTGAGCCAAACCAGTTTTGGCTGCATCTTCTCTTTTAAATACAAAAGTCAATACCAGGTCTCATAAGAGAGGTTTGATGGTTTGTGTTCCTCGGTATTTCAGCCTGGAAAATGCCAAGGTTTAGTCCTCTGTTTGGCCCTGTTTTAAGCATGTTCAGAACACAAGCATGGGAGTTCTGGTTCCTTTACTCTTATGCCTCCTTGCATCTTGGTTTCCTTGGTTGTCAAATGGAAGAGACTTGGTTGTCAACTCCAAGGGACTCCTGGGTGAACCAAACGAGGTGACTACTTTGGTACTTATTAAAAGCTTATACCAATGTCTGATGAGAATCACTGATAAAAAATACTTGGAGGGTGTGTTGACAAGTGCTGCAGTAGAGAAAATAAATCTTTTCAGTTTATTTTTTGACTTTTAAAATAATTTGGAACAAAATAAAATAATTGGATCTAAGTCTGTGTCCTACAAAGAATTTAGCCTATTTTGGGGTTCAAAAAAAGATAACAAATTGCTATCACATGGGACTTCCATTAAGCCATTGGTGATAATGCTAAAGTCCCGTTCAGTGAGTATGCACAAGTTTGGTGCAAAGGTTGCTGGGAAGTCAACTCCCCCCAGCAGCCTCAACTTTCTCGAAGCAGCACCTTGACCTGGCCAGTGGGTGGGGACCTTCTGAGTTGGAGCATGAACTCCTCTCAGACCTTTTGCAGCCAAACCCTTAGGTCCTAGGTTGCTTCCAAAATGAGCCTTCTTGAGATTGAGGGGAAGCCTGTACGTTGGGAACTGTGTGGAGGGGGCCCGTCTCCCCGAAGCTAGGGGCTTTCCTGAACTCTTCTGTGGGTTGGTCACCTGGGAATCCCTCTCTCCTTGTGCTCTCAATGGACATGAAATGAAATAATCTCTGCCAGGGATTATAAGTGTGTGTGACCCTAGACCTTGAGGTCCTGTGGCTTGTGGGAAATCTGTTGAGGTCACCATCATGGAAAGTCTTCTCCAGCAGGAATAAAGAATACTGCTGGCTTCTATTACTCTGTGAGTGGGTTAGCCTACTTATAACTTACTGGGCAACATTTTAAAACAGTTCAATTATATACTTACTTTAATTGGAGAGTATGTTTATATATCAATAATTTTATTTAAATGTTTTATAATGAAACATATATATATATATATATATATATATATATATATATATGTGTGTGTGTGTGTGTGTGTGTGTGTGTGTGTGTGTGTGTGTGTGTTACATGTATATATCAATATAAGTGTATTGACATTTATGGAGAGTTGATTATTGAAAATGATTGTCAGTAAGGATGACATAGGCAGCCAAGTTTACCCCCACCAGCTCATCACTTGGAATTCACCTCCACCTGCCCTCCACCTAAAGCTGCCCAGGAGTCAGAGTCTGGGAAACCCTGTTGGTACTGGAGGTGCCGTGAAGCCATCAGCTGGCCACAGGGAAGGTATTATTGGGCGGCTCCTGGGATATAACTGGGGTCCTAGAACATCATTCCAATTTGGCAGATCCTTTTTATTTATTTATTTTTTCATTTTTTATCTTTTTCAAAAAAAGTAGAAATGTCACATTTTTATGATCCAGACCTGAAGGCATTTTCTTCCCACCAGAAAGAGAAGGAACGGCCTTGACTATACGAACTTACTGTGAGTTACAGAAGAAGCTGGGGAGAAGGGAGACTTCTCTGAGGGAGGGCTGAGCTGAGCTCTCTCATTCTGGCCCACCCTTAGCAAGTGCTCAGTGAATGCCTGTGGGAGAGAGACAGGGAGGGAAGAAGGAGATGGGCAGGTGCAGGCCTTTAGGAAGCAGGTGTCAGTGTCAAGCTCAACAGGAGTAATTTGGTCCGGCTAACGACAACCCAGAAGGATCTTTTTGGAAAGAGGACAATTTAATCCTCAAAGTAACTAATTTGTCACTATGCAGGGGGTTCTCATAGAGGCACAAGTGGTATGCTGGCCAGACAAGTAAGACTCGTCTATCTGCAGGAGCTTGAACTGTGTGGGGTGAAGGCTCTTCGCAGGGAATGTTTGTGGAGAAGGTTGAGGCTGTGCGGGGTGGAGAGAGTGTGGGGTGGATGTCTCTGATGCTGGCAGCCGGGCTGGTCCTCTGGAATCATACCTGAGCCCTGGAGAGAGCAGGGAGGGGAAGGAAGGTAAAGGAAGAGGATGGGAGGGGAGAAGGGAAGCAGGACCTGTTGTCATGGACTCCTTGTGCTCAGGTGGCAAAGTGGACACAGAGTCTGGAAGAGGGCTGTCCTCCTTCTTTCTTTGTAACTACCAACATTCTTTTTTTGTAACTACCAGAATTCTTAACTTCAGAGACCACGTCTGCTTAACAGAAAAGGAATGAACTGAAATGCTGTCCTGTGGCTCAGGAATACCAGGAGCCTTGAGAAGCGGGCGGGAACGAGGGGGGCCAGGCAGCTGCGGGGCCCCAGCCCCCATCTTGCGAGTGAGACGTGGCCATCACATGTAGTACAGCACTTACTGCTCCCGGAAATAGAATATTGCTGTGGTTGCCACTGTCACTGCCGTGGACTCTACCGTTCTTACTGCTGTGGGCCAGTAGCTGTTGATTCAAAAAGCTGGCATGGGAGCAACTGATCCGTTAAACCTCCATCACACACTTGTACTTTAACTGCAAAAAAGGCTGGAAGGGGCTGGGTAAAAGGGAAGCTAGGGAAGAAACTCCTGGATATCTGCTTTGATGGGCAATTAATTTGCTCATTTAAGCTATCTTAAGTGGGTTTTATTTTATAGCTGAAAAACACCCTAACAGGCACAAGAGTGTACATTATTCTTGTATTCAGAAGAGTAATAAAAATTTATTTGCCAAGGTTTTGGGGATTCTGACCTTGGCTTCCTGAAGCCACAGAAATAATTTTCTTCCTCAAATCCATTCCTTTGATATTTACTTTTATCTATTCATTGACATTCACTTTGTTAGCTCTTGCCTCGTATTACTTGTGGTTACGTGATTTGTACTGTATTCTCTCCCTGTCAAGACCATGTGGCACCGTGGCCATGACTCCAGCATTTGCACCAACCTTGACATTTGCGCTAGGCTTTCTCATCAGACCACAGTGGTTGATATATTTAATTTCTTCCCAAGCAGGAGGCTGTGTCAACACTGACCAAGTACACAAGGCTCTGTGGGGAGGGCCCTCTACTGTCTCATCAATATAGGCAAGGCAACATCACCTTCTAAAGAAAAGTCCGCAGTGCTGAAGAGACTGGTTTATGCTTGGGAAAGGGCAGTGAGGCCTAACTCTGGCACAGTTGGGTGAGCGGGCTCTTCCTTCAAATTGGACAGCCTGGAGCGGCTGAGGGACCTGAGACAGGGTCACACCCATTGACCTCGTTCTGGTTGACAGTCTCCTTGGTAGCAGGGCAAACACCAGGACAGCCACGTGAGAGGAGACAGGGAAGTTTCCCTAACAGACATGCATTACGAGGGTGGGTTACCTTGGCTCGGCGGGTGTACTCTGGGAGCTGGCATGAGTTCTGACCAGTCAACACCTGGCTCCCAGAGGAAATCCTAGAGCAAAGGAATAACAAGAAACCTCTTTGGCATTCGTTGGTACAAACTTGTTGTCCTGGCTGTTCAGGACTCTTTTATCCAAAAGGTAAGCAAGGAACGTAAACAGTTGTGAGGCTCTGCCTCGCTGCCCTTTCAGAAACACAGATAAATAAGGGCCTCAGTCACACCTGACATCTCATGCAGTGACAAAAGGTGAATTACTCACAATAAGATAAGTAGTTTGAAATTCTTTGGCACATAGGCTTAAAAGGGAACGTGTTTATCTTTATATAAAAAAAAAATCATGGCCGGTACCAACAGACCATGATTCCATAAGCTTTTTTAGTAGAGAAGGCGGCATTGTGAGAGGCAACTGGTTAGCATGTGCTTTGTAATGTACCGGTTGCAGGAGCTAATTGTCCCTACAACAGTGATTGTCATCATTGACTGTACATGAGAATTACCTGGGAAGCTGTTACATGTCCCCAGCCCAGACTGGGCACCAGAGCCTCCGGGGAGAGCCAGGCCTCAGTGTCTCCTAAGCTTCTCCAGGTGGCGCCACTGTGCGCCCTCAGTTGAAAACCAGCTGACCCTGGAGTGGAACTTGCTTTCACCCTCCTCAGCCCTGGGATTCTCCCAGGGCACAGAGGCTTCTGATGTGCCAATAATGAGGACCAATTGGCATATGAGAAACCCACTGACAGGCACGTTAAAGGCTTGAACAGGCCTGTTAGCACACAGTATTTTTAACTTGTTATCAGGATGTCTGAGAAGAGGTCAGCCCCGCTGAAGCCTCAAAGTCCACCCACCTTTTGATGAACTTCTTGCATTTATCACCCAATATCTTGGCTTATCACACCCCAGTCTGAAAGAAGCTATATAAATATTTTAGAATTTCGGCAAATTTTTATATACAAGATGATTTAAGGGGAAATAAAGGAGACGACAACATCTTTACTAACAAATTTTACAATAATGCAAAGCTGCGATTTTTGTTTTCTTGCAGGCCTTAGAGCATTTAACTAGTGGCAGTAAAGGTTACTCTTTACCTTTCTCGTAATCTGCATAGAGAGTAGAAATTTCAGGCCTCACCAGAATAACTTCTTTGCATTGTGTGAGTTTATCTCCTTCTGGAGTAATAATTTTGGTTTTAAAAAATAATATTTATATGTCTTTACCTACAGGATAAAACATTCTGGCTAACGTGAGACCACATATACAATGGTGGTCCTATGAGATTATAATGGAGCTGAGACATTCCTACTGCCCAGTGACCTCGCAGCACAGCTGTGGTGATGTCAGGACATCGCAATGCAAAGCATTCCTCACCTGTTGTGTTCATGTTCGTGTAAATAAACCTGTCACACTGCCGGTCATGTAAAAATATAGTATATACAATTATGTACGGCACCTACCAATTAATAATGATAAACACTATGTTATTGGTTTATGTATTATACTAACAGAGGCCTGGTGTACGAATTCGTGCACTGGTGGGGTCCCTCGGCCTGGCCTGTGATTGAGGCCTATGGGGGGGGGCTGGTTTGCCAGGGGGAGGGACCCCGGGAGGTTGGCCGGCTGGTTGGAGGGCCAGCTGGCTGGGGGGAGAGGTTAGGGGAGGTTGGCTGTGGAAGAGCAGTGATCACCAGGGGGCAGCTCCTGCGTTGAGTGCTGGTCAGTGCACATCATCGACTGGTCATTCCTGTCCTTCCAGTGGTCTAGTCATAACTGTCATACAGAAACCCTTTCTCTCTCTTGGTAAGCTAACTCTAACCTTCAATTTAATAGACTATGCATCAGTAAACTGAAATGACATTTTTAAAAATGGTGTTTGATTCTTCCTGATGTCCTCAGAATTCAGAAACAAATACTTTTCAGTGACTCTCCTTACTTTTCATGACAAAATAGTCATTAGCATAGGTTCAATAAGAATCTGTCCTTTTTACCAAGATATGATTAGACAAATAGATTGTTCAAACAGAGGGCTGTATTTGAGAACAACGGTCTTAGTCAGGTATAAGAAGTCCATATTAAGGAGAAAAAGGTTCACCTTATCTGTGGAGTTAGTGCCAACAAAACCCTCCCCCGAAAACTGGCCTGGCGCCAGCCTCTGGGTCCCGATCTGACTGGTGGTAGGGAAGGTCACTTCTGGGAAGCTGAGAATCTTAGCAAATTTTGCAGACCTCAAGAAGGGAGAAATTGCCGAAACCAGTTTGGCTCAGTGGATAGAGCGTCGGTCTGTGGACTGAAAGGTCCCAGGTTCGATTCCGCTCAAGGGCATGTAAATTGGTTGTGGGCATATCCCTGGTGGGGGGTGTGCAGGAGTTAGCTGGTTGATGTTTCTCTCTCATTGATGTTTCTAGCTCTCTATCTCTCTCCCTTCCTCTCTGTAAAAAATCAATAAAAAATATTTTTAAAAAAAGAAAAGAAGGGAGAAACTTACCCCAATTCAGTGATACTGTAGGTGATATCTGGTGGAAAGATTTTCTTGGACTTAGTCCCATGGTCTTGGAATAGGGGAGCAAATAATCGAGGCTGGTAAAAGTCTGAGAACCCTTACGAAAGTTTCTGAAGAGAGGGTAATTTTTTGGCCTAATTCATTTCTCAGTAATCTAAGACTCTAGTTTTGAAGAGAAAACTTGAGGCCTATTTATGATTAAAATGCTGTGTGTGTGTGTGTGTGTGTGTGTAAATAATCAGGGCAAACTTAACAAGATCAGTCTTCTTGTGATCAAGAAAAAAATATTCTAAATATCCTTCTAGAAATGACAATCAATAAATCTTTGTTGGCTGACTTATATTCAACTTCTTTTAATTGTCTTTGACTTAATGGAGAGCCCTGGAAGGACAGACGGGTTAGACTAAAAACCCTAAAGGAATCCCTTAATAACCTTATATAATAATTAAAAAAAAAAAACTAGCATGCAAACTAACAGAAAATGTACTTTATTTACTTATAACATCTTGTAAACAATCACACTGTGCACTTTTAATTCAATAATAACAGTTTTTCCCCATGGATTTATAGCAAACCCTATATAAAGTCAATGAGTTAATACAAGAGTACAGATGAATATGGTAGAATAATTTCTGAAAATGTTAAATTACAGCACTTGATACAAAGACATAACAATCTGTACCATAAAAATTTACATGCCACAAAACATTAATTTATAATTTTAAATATGCCATAAAACATTTTTAAAAAAGCATTAACATTAATTTTATTATAAACCAGTGAATTACTCAGAAGAATATTTATTAAAACTTAGTAGAAATCAGTAAATATTGCAACTGAGGTAAAAACTTACAAGTAAACAAAACTATCATTTATAAGGGCCAAAAAGTAAACGGAAGGGCAGAGAATACTTTTTGACGACTCTGTCTACTCCTTAATGTTTTGAAGTAGCTTCAGTAGATGAGACTCAATAACCTGTTGAACTAGAAGAGATAGGTGATCAAGATCATAGCATGTTGATTTAACATTTTAAAAAAGAATTATCAAATTCAACTTAACATCCCAAACTTTTTCCTAAAATAAAGTTATTTCTAAGTAAATACTTAAATACACTTAACATTTAATTTCACCGACTTAGTAATTGCCCAAATCACTGAATTTTCAGTTCTTGGTTTTTAAATTTTGAAACTGAAGGAGAATTCAGAATATAAGGTTGTTCTGAGGAACAGAAAAAGGCAACTATAAGAGCATTTTATAGTTTGCTATAAAAATATCAAACACATCTTGTAAACAGGTGTGTACTTATCTTCCAGCAGCTAATTATTTGGGTTGGTAAAAGGTAATAGTAACAAGTTCATTTCTAGACTCTGTAGAAATTTGTTGATTTCGCCCACAGTTAAAAGTACATGTCAGCTGTCAGGGTAACATTCAATGTTCTACGACTACAGCGATGAAAATGGTTTGTAGTATACAGAGCTTTACTAAAATGAAAGCCGAGCATTCTAAAATACTTACCACTTCTATACCCTAGGGCTACAGCCAAGTCCATAGAATTATATCCAGAGTCGGTTTCTATGGTTGGGTCAGCTCCATTTTCTACACCAAAATAGAAAAATCTACTCAAATAAATGAAAATACAGATAGGTTTGTCTATTACTGACTCATGTGCACATAGAAAGACGGATTTTTCAGCAAATTTAGAGAGCATCTGCAGGATGGCCTGACAAAGACCAGAGCACATGGACTGCACAGAATTCACTTTGGTGGGCCGAAGAGAAGACCCTTCAAACCAATGAGCATCCTCTAGAGCAGCCAAAACTCACAAACATCCAGAGACAGAGCTAATGCACAAAGATTGTGCAGACAGAGAAAACAAGAGTGGATTCACAAGTGATTCCAGCGGAAAGCGACCAGGCCAGATGCTCCAATTGCAGGCCTGCTGTGGGATGGAGCTGCCTCTCACACGGGCAACGCTCTGGTAGCAGGCGCACCACGGTGAACAGCAGCATGATTATTTCATTTAACAGTAATTAATGATGCTGCTGAGTAACGCCGCAGGAGGCCACGTCAGCCCTGGCTGAGTAGCTCAGTTGGTTAGACTGAGCATTGTCCGGCTTCACCAAGATTGCAGGTTCAATCTTTGGTCAGAACACATACAAGAATCAATCAATGAATGCCCCAATAACTGGAACAACAACTCAATGTCTCTTTCTCTCTCTCCCATTCCCTCCTCCACCTCCTAAAAACCATTAAAAAGTAAAATAAAGTCCTTATGGCATTTTCTAAATATTTTCATTTTTATCTGCTTACCTAAGAGCATTTTTACACATTTCACATGATTTCCATGTACAGCATAAAGCAGAGGTGTGCCTCCATTCTACAAGAGAGAAAGGTGATTTCGTTTTCTAAGGTGAGCAAGATTTGAAGACTTTAATGCTGCTGTGAGAAGTTTTATGAAGCAATGGGCATGTAAATGTAGCTTAAGGTAATTTTAATATTTTGTGAAGAATATTTAAATCAGGATTAGCAACAGAGTTTATGCTATTAACTTTTTCTTCAGGTGTTTAATTAAGTTAATGAATTATTCTTCCAAGTACTTAATAAACTTTATTATGTCTCCCCAAACCAAATAAATCCTAGCGTTTGTTAATACTAATTTAAAAGTCAGTGTCACAGACTCACCCAATCGTATTCATTTACATCAACTCCACAATCAAGCAGCATTTTGACAATATCTGTGTAGCCTTTACTGCATGCCAGAGACAGTGCACTTTCACGACCTTTTCCTAAAAGCTGGGGATCGGCACCCTGGAGATACAAGACTCTTCAATTCATTTAAACAAGAATACTCTTGGTTCTGTCAATCATAATTACACTTCAACACTTAGGTCAGGTAATGTCCTGGGGTTAATAAAGAGATAACGCAAACTTCTATTCATGGATGCTCTTGTTATCAAGGTTGTCTGGATTCTTCTATCTCAACCCTAACTATGCCTTCACCCTGGAGTCAAATGACATCTCCTCTATGGAGCTTCTCCTACAGGCTGACAGTACTTTTGTTTCCCTTCCACTTAGAGGGGCTGAGCTTTAAATGATCTCTCCCTGTTCCATGTATGACTAGTCTTGCCTGCCCAACTAGGTCCAAGTTCCACAAGAATGTGATAAGCATTTAAAAATTGTTTGGATCCTCCTCTACCATTATAGCTAGTTGGCTGGAGATACCAAAACTTTACTAAAAACTTAACTGAATTTAAGTAACTGTACATATACATTTTCTGAGGCATTTTCCTTACATTCTGAAGTAGAAACTCTACCACAGCTATTTGCCCGTGTGCTGCAGCCCACATCAGAGGAGTAAATCCTTCTTCATCCGTGTGATTGATAACATTTTCTATTTAAAAGAAAAGCAATTTTTGTGATCTAATTTAACAACCACATATTAATATCACTATGAAAATATTGGCATTCTAAAATGTTGGTTAAGTTACTCAGTGAGGATCACTTTGTGCTAACTTTTGTTCACCGAAGTCCTGTTATATGTTGTTGTAATATGTATTCTGACTGTATTAAAATGTGCCTCCATGTATGCAATATGTTATTTAAAGTATAACGTATATACTTTAACTACCAGACACGACATATATAATGTTAGGTACAAGGTGATCCACAGAACACTGGGCTGGTAATTAGGAGACCAGAGTTTGAATCCTGCCTGTGTCACTTTCTAAAAGTGTTATTCTGGGCATGTCACTTAATTTCTCCAATACACAGAATAATACCTTATTTATCTCAATGTGTAGCTTATATAATAGTCCTTAGCATTACATAAATATATGCTATTATAAAAACTCCAAAATCTTATTAAAGCTATCTTCTAGTCTATAACTAACATTGTTGCCTTTGAATTTAATTCATTCTTGGTGGTTTGCTAAAAGGATATGTGAAGACTGAATACTTTGAAAGACAGTACATGTAATTCTGCTTTGTACCCCTTTTTCCGCCTAGATTCAGTCTAATAGTTATAAAGGCCAGTTTTCCTCCTAAATTTATTTAGTAGCTTGAGGATGAAATCTTGAAATATTTATAAACAAACAGAAACATAACGATGAAGTAGGTCTTATAAAAGATTGATGATTTAAAAATAAACATCTTTTGTCAAAACCGGTTTGGCTCAGTGGATAGAGCATCAGCTTGCGGACTGAAAGGTCCCAGGTTCGATTCAGGTCAAGGGCATGTACCTTGGTTGAGGGCACATACCCAGTAGGGGGTGAGCAAGAGGCAGCTGATCGATGATTCTCTCATCGATGTTTCTAACTCTCTATCCCTCTCTCTTCCTCTCTGTAAAAAATCAATAAAATATATTAAAAAAATAAATAAAAATAAACATCTTTTATCATGCATACTGTGTTCAATTGATAAAGTTGGGACAACTGTTTAACTTCTTGGAAAATGAAAATAAATGTAAAGCTTGATCTTTATCTCATTACACCAAAACATATTTCATATGTGTCAAAAGTTGATATATAAAGAGAAACCACAGAAGTTCTAGATAAGACATGAATGAATTTATTTATAATTTTAGAGTACGAAATCCTTTCTAAGCAGGACATAAAATTGAGAAGTCACAAGGAAAAAAGTAAATTTACTGCTTAAAAAGTATTTTTATTCAAATGGTAAGCGTTTGTTCGAAAAATATCAAAGTCAAAGGAAAAATGACAAACTGGAAAAAATATGTAACATAAACAACAAAAAGCAAATTTCTTTAATTTTTATAAGGATTCACAGAAATAAACACAAAAGGAAATTCAAATATGCCACAATTTAAAAAATATAAACAAAACCAGTATGAGATGCTATTTTTTAGATTAGCCTGATAATATCTTGTGTCAGGGAGGGTATGGGAAAATAGAAATTCCAACTCTGGTGTGAAGATAAGACGAACATCTGACAATAAATAGAAAAATTCATATACCTGAACTAGCAAATATTCTTGAAGAAATTTACCCATGGATATACTTAAAAAGAATGCCAACAACATTGTTACATAATAGCAACAAACAGAATCAACCAACACTAGGGGGACTTAGTTAAAAAATTAAAAACAAGGTATTTGTATATGCAATACAATGCAAAATCTTGACCTACAAAAAGAATAAAATATATCTTTTGTGCTTATATGGAAAGATTTCCAAAATTTTAAGTGACAAATGGCAGTATTGTTCCTCTAGTGTAAATAAGAAAAAGCACATGCGCATTCTCACATACAACTCCAAATATAAATGGAAATGTTTTCTAAAAGTATAAGAAAATTATATTTGCTTTTGGGGAAAAGGCTAGGTTGGTAAGAGAAGCTATAACTTTTATACATTAGAATACTTAAAAAACATTACATGACTGGTAAGATTACACACCATTTAAAAATATTTATACTTTCCTGTATAAAAAGAAAAAAATAACAACTCTAATAAATCCTATTAAATTTGTTTTAAATATATTTTAACAAATATGCTATTACCTTGTTCAATACGGGTAGCCAGGTAGAGCATCTCTCCCTGAGCAGCTAACTGGTGAACAGACAAAGCTGAAACAATACCATAAAAAGCTTCATATATATATGTAGGGTACACTTTCAAAATCTCTTTGCTTATGTTTGTGCAGCAATTTTCTTTTCCACATCAAAATCTATCATCTTATTGATTTAAAAAGTCTAACTAAAATATTCCTTAACCTAGCTGGTTTGGATCAGTGAATAAGAGCATCCAACTGAGGACCAAAGGGTCCCGGGTTCGATTCCAGTCAAAGGCATGTACCTTGGTTGCAGGCACCTCCCACACAGGCCCTGGTCAAGGCTTGTGCAGGAGGCAACCTATTGATATGTTTCTCTCTGTCTTTCCCTTTCTCTTCCACTCTCCCAAAAAATCAATGGAAAAATACCCTCAGGTGAGGATTAATAAAATATACCATAACACTGCAAGTAGTCATTCTGTATCTGAGAATTGACTCTTTTAAGATAATTCTGACATCTGCAAAGTGTTATTAATTATCAATAAATATGCATATTTTTATCATTAATTACTAACAGTGCAGATTGTTACTGACTTTATCAATCAAAGAAATGGCTTAGGCACTTAATTTTTTAAATGGCATCCCTTTTCCAAACTTCTAAGAAAGTTGGATCTAACAGACAAAGACACACCTTTTGTCTTTTCATTGATTCAATCCACTGAAGTCCCAAATATCATTACTTCAAGACTCCATGGGTTTTTCTTAACTTTGGGAATGAGGTGGTAAATGACAGCAGAACTTGGGAGTAAATTCTTGAGTGCAGCCCTAGTTGTGGTGAATTTGGTATGTGTCCTTAGATAACTGATAAAACAGTTTTGTCTGTAACATGAGGCACATGTTATTTTTAGCTCAAAAATTCTATGGTTGGAATATTTTGAGACAATCTCTTTATTTTAAACAAAATCAAGTAGGCACTGTTCTAGGAGAGTTCATATTAAAAATTAGTATCACTCGATCCTTGACTCCAGTGGTAAGATTGGGTGGCCTTAATACAGAAAGAGAGCAATTGGGAGGCACATGTAAGTAGAACAGAAATGGCCAATAGGTGGAGTAAGTCAAATGCTACAGCATGCGATTCAAAATCAGGAGGAATCTAATATTGCCAAAGTAAAGATATATATATATATATATATTATACATTACCATACATTAGGAAACAGATGCATTTACATTATATTCTCACATATAGTTTCTAACATCAAATTGCTAACTGGTTTTTCTCTCATTAATTTACCCATACTATACAGAACATAGTTTATATAGAAAAGCTTCTTTTTATTTCTTCTAGAATAAACATACATTATTTTTTAAAAATTGTGGATTCAAAGTATTTTTTAAAGGTAGTTTCATATTTAAATTATTATATTCAAATGAAAAATTACAGTAGAAATCATTCAGCTTTTACTACAAATAACTCGTTGGTCAGTAATCTAGTTTACAAGCACAGTGTGAAGCCTGGCGCTCCAAAAACACAAAAACACTCACAATATCTTACCTCACACAAAGTTGAGACTCATTGTTTTTATAATAGGCTATCAAGGTTTTAAGATTATTTCCATCTGTATTTGTTTTAAACATAGAAACATAAATTACGAACTATATGAATATGCAGTAATATGTGAAAAAGTTTTAAATTACTAAAACTATGAGCACATCGATTCAGCTTTCCAAAATGAAATACGCACTTAATGAAAACACGTTTCAAAGCCAAACTGTTGAAACCATTACATTAGTAACAAGAAGAGTTGAACGCATCGGTGGGAACTACTTACAATTTGCTAACAGAGGTGTGGTTGAGACCTCATTTCCTCTGTGCTTGTTGGTTAAGGTGGTGGACTGTTTTATGGGTGAGAAGTGCTTTGTTGTAGAGGGAGTGTAGACATGCCTTACTTGGATTCCCGGGGAAGGAGATGTGTGGATATTGCATTCAGCTAAGTAAAATAAATTTAGACACATTAAAACAATAGTGAAATGACAAAAGCATTTCTAAGTTCTATGTCAATGTTTACATTAAAAACGAAAGACATGAAGTATATCTTGAACTGTTTCTCAAATGATATTAAATTATTTTTCCATAAAGTCTATACTAGGAGAGTGAATGTTTCAGAGAAAATTTGTATTAATGTGGAGCAATTTATTCTTGGAATAGTGTTTTTATTCAATAGCTTGTTGTAAAGTAAATCTATAATATGATGACAGATTTCACTGAATTAAAACACAAGAAGCTAATGCTAATCAAATATTCATGGGATAGGGAATATGAAGCTAATTCACTTGCAAAAGACACCAATAATATTTTTCTCCTATGATTTAAAAAGGAATAATAGGAACTTTATTAGAGAATTTCTAAATAAACAAAGGTTAAGCAAGAAATTAAAAAAGTCATCATGTACTTATGGACATTATGCAACGTGAACTCATTTAATTTTGGTTTCTGTGAGATTCTAGAAAATCATATTAAAAGATGACTTCCAAAATTTCTTCCTAAATTCAAAATCTCATGATCAGAAAGGAATGAAAACAAAAAACAAAAAAAACAACAACAAACCCCACTCTAAATAAACAAAAACAAAACAAATGCAGATATTTATACTATAACTTTTAACCTTTAAATAGGACAGATGCCACCTCCAGGTCCGAGTTAACCTGATCTTGAATATTTTTACTATCCTCTTCATTTAAGGACTTCACAAATCGAGAACACACGTTCATATCAAATCGGTTAGGCAATATGAATTTCATCCCCATGGCAACACCCTGAGCGGATCCTTCTTGTGCATTTGAGTCCAGCTGATGTTCTATTTTAATGTCTGGCATGCCAGTTAGGTCATAACTGCTGGGACACTCTTCCACTATCAGCTGGGCTCCAAGATCCAGATTTGCTGATGTGGCCATGATTTCAACAATAATTAAAACATGTCTTCATAATTTCTCTTGGTTTTTAAAGAATGTCGTCCAGTGTATTCTTGAAATCTGGGTATAAAAAAACCTGAAAGAAATTAAAAGTCTTTTATTAACTTAGGTAAAAGTGCACAACATAATCATTTTCAATCAAGCATGAAAACAATGCTCTTACAAACACCTGTTAATAAGAGAAAGCATATAATGTTCATAGGCAGAGAACCCTGGATATAAATCCAAGCTCTGCCATTTATTAGCTGAGTGAACCTGTACATTACTCAGCCTCCCCAAGTCTTAGCCTCACTTGTAAAATGGAGATACCACCACTAACCTCATAGGATACTGGAAGACCAAATGAAATACAGCAACCTTTCACCTTCATCACTAAGTTCCAACAAATTTTAATTACTTTTCTCCCCTTTCCTATTCCTGAATATTGCCAAATGGATAAAAGATCAAGCTATAAGAAAAAATAAACCGTCATGTGAAAACTTTAACCTCCCATTTTAGGTTCATTTTTTAGCATGCTATGTTTGTTAAGTGGCTCTCAGTTTGAATTTAGGATAGCATTCATGTTTGTACTCAAGTCTATTGGCATCTACGATTCCTGGACAGTGAAAGACTTTACAAAGCTTTGGTTATGATGAACTGAAGATATGTTTCTTTATCAGTTTTTGTTCAAATCACATGTTACCAAATTAATATAGGTTTTTATGAAAATAAAGTGTGGAAGTTACAGATTGGCTTCCTTTGCTTTAGCATTTCTGGGACATGAGGATCAAAGGAGAGTTTTTGGATCTCAATCTTTCAGTAAGTATTAAGAATACTTTTTTTTTTTCAAATATAGGTCATTAAGACATGAACTAAAAAAATGCTGACTCTCAATGCATAGATTATAGGCACACCATTTACTATTATTTCAAAATTAGCTTTTAGTAATCATTGACACTTCCGTATGGACTTTAATATAATTTTAAGAGAAAATTCACTATTTTACCTAAAATTGGTTCTAAAAAAAAAAGAACTCCAAGATATAGAATCGTCGCAGATTATAATCACTGAGACATGAAAACAACATCAAACGAACTATTTCATGTTAGAGTTTCCTGTCTCTTAGAACGTTGAGCCGGTGCAGGGTGTTTAAAATGGAAGACTGTCTTAGGATCACAGTGAAGCAGAGGTTGGTAACCCACACATTTACTGATACACATTCTCCAAGATGGATCCTTATAACAACCCACTGAGTAGTCAGGGCAGGTAGTCATTATACCCATCACGGAGAGGAATTACGAGGGACCCATCCGGCTCTCCTGGTTCCATCACACTTGTCCATGAAAATAAAGCAGCACTAAACTAATCCACAACTTCCAAGACAGAAAGAGCTGAAGAAATAACACACTGTAATAATAATAATAAAAAAAGAAAGTAACAGATGACAAAGTCAGTACCCTTCAGCAGAAGGAAACCAGAGCAGAAAACAAGAATAAATGGCGCTTCTTCAGGTGGGGGCCAGGCCTATAGACTCTTACCCTGAGGGCCTACGTGCAACTCCCCTGAGCTTCCTCAGCACCAGCATATATTTCTATGTTAGCATTTATCGTTCTCTTGAAAATTTTCATTTCAACTCCCCCAAACTGAAAACGCCTCCAGGATGGGGACTACTCTTAATCTTTGCACACAGTGCTCGGTCCTATCAGGTGCCCCATAACATCTTCATATTCTTTCCTATCCTGAAATGACCCTGCATTATGCTCAACAAACACTTGCTGATTACACCTGGTGCTCCATTCCCGGCATCACTAGCTGTACAACCCTGCACAGACAAATCCTGTCAAGCCTTCTGAGGCTCCTTTTATTCATCTATAAAACAAAAATGGCCGAAGTAAACAGGTCGAATAGCCTTTCTAGCTCTAAACGCCTCCCGTGGAATAATAAATCAGGGTTTACAGAAGCAACTCCGGGCCTCTGACGGGAGGGGTGCCAATGAGCTTGGGGGAGGAAGGAGAGCAGAAATGGGACGCTTATCCTGGCACTGCTCTGGAGCGGAGAAGCAAAGTTGAATGGTAAGGCCAACATTTTGAATTGAAGGAAGGGGAGGGGGAAAAAAAAAAGATGATCGGCAAGAGAGAAACAGGTGAGAAAAACAGGTAAGGCCAAGGCTAGCTGAGATCACCTCCATCTGCCAGAGCGCAGGGAGGGAGGGAGAGGGAGCCCAACGAGGTCCAGCGGGCAGCGGCGCTAGTCCCCGGGGCCCGAACAACAGGTGCCCGCTTCTCCCCAGCCCCGGCCCGGCCCTCCAAGGAAAGGCGAGCGCTGTGAACATGGATGGAGGATGCCTCACGGGCGACAGGTGTCCCGGCGTCCCAGGGCTGGAGCCCGCTACGGGGAGGCGGTGGTGCTGGGGAGGGAAGCCGCTCCGTGGCCGGCTCCGCCCGGGAACAGCTCCGCCCGGGAACAGCTCCGCCCGGGAACAGCTCCGCCCGGGAACGGCGCGGCGCGGCCCCGGGGCGGGCGGGCTCTCCGGCTCACCCGCGGCCGGCGGTCCGGGGACGCGGGCCCGAGGCCCGCCGGGCGGGAGCGCGGGGCCTCGCGACCACCTCCGACAGCCAGCGGCGAGCGGGGCCTGCCCATCAGCGGCCACAGGTCCCCTCCAGGCCCTCCAGCCCCGGCTTGTTTTGACCGCGACGTCACTTCCGATGTCTTCTTTCGCTTTCTGGGCGCACACCGCGGCGCCGCAGCCGGGCGGCCGGGCGGCTCGCCAGGTCCTCTCCCGCCGCCGCCGCCGCCGCCGCCGCCGCCGCCGCCGCCGCGCTGCGCGGGGCCCGGGCGCCGAGCGCTACAGGGACCGGGTCATCCCAGCGGGTCACTCTGGGCGGCTGGAGCCGAGCCCGGCCTCGCCCTCGGGCCACGCCCCTCCTGAAAGCCCCGCCCACATCCCAATGCCCCGCCCACATCCAGGCCCCCCCCCCCGCCCCCGCGACACCCGCGCCGCGGGAGTCCGCGGAGCCGGGGCCGTGACGTCATCCCCGGGCGACGGGCCTGGCCTTTCCGTTCGCCGGGTGCCTCGGGGACTTCTGGGGGCCCATGTGGCCAGGTCCCGGCGGTTCTGGGCGGTCCGGGGAGGGGTCCGGCGGGGTCCAGGGACGTCTCTCCTGAAGTCCGGGCGTTTCGGCGGACCCTCGGCGCCCGTCGGAGGTAGGTAAAGGCGGCTCCCGACGAGGGTAGCCCAGGGCCACGCCGGCTCTGGTGTCTGGCATGCTCCCCTGGGCTCCCCAGTTTCCGCGGGTCACCTCCGACCCAGCCCAGGAGGATCCCCTCAATGTCCCTTCGACTCAGACTTCCCTCCTTCGCGATCACTTCTCCCATTGCACTGCTCGCTGTTACTCGTCCCCGGACTCATCCGCATCTTCGCAAGTCTGCGCTCAGGAGGTACCCTCGGTTTCTCGAAGACTCCCTCCTCCGCCCAGTCTGTTTTCATATTATTCGGTAGTTCAGAGCCCAGAGGATTCAAACACTTTGAATGTTTCTGGGAGCCACCCTGATCTCACATCTCTTCTGGCCTTTGCACTGCGTCGTGGTCCCTCCCCCCATCCCCCCTCCCTCCCCTGTTGTCAGTGCTGTTCTCACCGATCTGGCAAACACTGCTCCTGCTCCTCAGTTTTCCTTCTTAATGTTAAACTCTTCCTCTCAGGACACAGTTATGTGCTCTTCTGCTCCAGTTTGGGCAAAGTCTAGTTATGCAGGCCAGATCTGGCCAGGTGCTTGGGTAGTCAGTTTTTGGGTAGTCAGTGAGCCAAGCGTGATTTTTAGGGATGAACATTGGCAGTCTGTTTGATGATGGGAAACACTAACTTTGAACCTGGAGTGAGTGAAATATTCTCCTCCCTCCTCCAAATCCCATTTTCATTCATAAGTTAAAAAAAATTGTAGTCATAACTATTTTGGGTGTTTCACTGGAAATTTTCTTTCTTACTATGTAGTAAATAAACTACATGAGTACCCTCTGTTTTCCTGTTGGCCCACAAAGCCTGAAATGTTTGCCACCTGGCCCTTTACAGGAAAAGTGTGTCAACTCCCCTTCTATAGCCATGTTCGTCTTACAGCTCCCACTTGTGATTTTAAATTTGTGTTTTCCCATGGGACCCAGCACAATGCATCCTTTCCTTCCTTCTACAAACGCTCTTTGTAGTTCCATATCTCTGATGGCCATTGGGAAGATGGATGAGGGAGTTAGGAGGACCTTATGGTGCACTGTTAGTAGAGGAGAAGATCTGAATTAGGGCAGTGGAACTAGGTGGAGTGAACATGATGAAGTTTAATTTGGGAGGTAAGTCAGCAGATCATTTTGGATGCTAGAAGTGAGAAGAAAGGGACACGTCAAGGCTGATTCCAGATAACTAGCTGGTGCAAATCACAAGCTGAAATAGAGAACATTCAAGTGTGAGGGTACAGACCCCGTCTTTCAATCATGCTTGTATCCCCAGTGCCTAGAACAGTGGCCTATACATGGTGAGTACTTGAATGAACAGAAAAGTTTCCCCCCCCTTTTTAATCACTGATTACCATGCTTCATCAAAAGAGCCTTTAAAATATGTTACACTTACAGATTTTGGTGTTACTACTGCACTATTTTCAGGCCTTCTGGGATAGATGATGAGTGGTACCATTGGAGTCATTCACCTGATAGAATGGAATCTCTTGCAAATGGAATAGTCTGGAAAGACATTTTGGCCTTAATTACATGTCAGTTATAAGTTTCATTCTGTTCTCTCACTTTAATTTGTATTTTCCCCCAGAATTGCTTTATGCTTGTTTTCTTATTGTTTAAGCCATCTTAAAAATTAATTAAATTTTGAGCTTCTCCATCAGAATATTATCTTCTTGTTTTATTTTCTTTAAAGCCTTTAAATTTAATTTTAAGCTCCCACATTAGAATATTAGTTTTGTTTTCCTTTTCTTTTTTTGGGTGGGGGGGCATTTTAGGCTTTCAGGAAGTCAATCCCTGGCTTCTTAAATATTAAATGTCATCTTAATTTAATTTCAGGAAACTTTTATATTTGCAGTTTCACCTTCAGTAAATGAACATTCTAAGCCATCTTGTTTTCTCTGCTTTGGCTAAGCTAGATTTATTCTCAAGTGTTGTAAATTGGTCAGATAGGTATACGGATATTTGTGTGTAGACTCTGTGTATAGCTGAGTTGCACAGTGCAGTATGGTAGCCCTATTTGTATTCTTCCTTCTTCCTTTAGATTATTCTTCTGTGTTATAATTAAATCGTTTACCGATCACTAAGCTACTACACAGCCTTTTGAAAGGATGCAGAATGAAAATCACGGCTATGTATATACAGATTTATGAGTAACATGTACATAAAATATTTTCTTTTTCAGACATAAGGCAGAGTCACTAAAATTATTTCTAACATCAGTTTCGGACTACTTACTTTTGGATAAAAGTAATTTTGTGAAATTATGGCTGGTTATAAGCCTGTAGCTATTCAGGCATATCCTGTACTTGGTGAAAAAATCACCCAGGATACACTATACTGGAACAACTATAAGGTAAGTATTTGTGCCAATTTCTCTGGCATGTGTTATACTTTGGATACTTTAGTAGAGAATTAATAACTAAAAACAGAATCAGTAGCTTATAGTTTGGGCAGAAAATTTGATATTAGATATTTTCTTGGGATTTTTATATAAATTGCTGCTTCATCATTTTAATTATACAAGTGCCTAGTACAAAATAGATGATTAATCAGTGACAAATGAATTAAATTTTAGAATTTGAATCTCATATGAAAGAAGTTTTTTTTTTTTTTTTGCTTAATCTAAGGAGGAAGTGATGTAAAATTAATTCTTCTAGATTGTAAAGACTTAAATAGATATTATCAGTTGTAACTCTGTGAATACTGCAATTGTTAATACTCTGTATTATTTTTTTATTAAGACCCCTGTTCAGATCAAGGAGTTCGGTGCAGTGTCAAAAGTAGACTTTTCTCCGCAGCCTCCATATAATTATGCTGTCACAGCTTCTTCAAGGGTAAATATAACATTACATTTATTTTTCTTTTTGTAGTTTATATTTACTACTAATTGTGAACCATCTGGTAAAATACCTTTTTTTTTTTCTTGTAGATTCACATTTATGGGCGATACTCCCAGGAACCTATAAAAACGTTTTCCCGATTTAAAGACACAGCTTACTGCGCTACTTATCGGCAGGATGGTAGATTGCTTGTGGCTGGCAGTGAAGATGGTGGGGTTCAGCTTTTTGACATAACTGGGAGGGCTCCCCTCCGGCAGTTTGAAGGCCATACTAAGTAAGAGACAGTTAAAAAAATCTTTTTTAATTGAGGTATAATTTACATATATTATATTTGGTATTTGTATATATTGCAAAACTGTCACAAGGCTAATTCATTTTTTTTTACCATACAGTTTTAGACAGGTGCTTTTTATGTGTTCTTTTTGTTTTGTTTTGTAAACTCTGTTTTCTGGGCTTTGAATAAAAACATAGAGAAGATTATGTATCTTTAAATACTTTATTTCTTGGTTGTGGTAAAGTAGTCTGTTTCCTGGTTCAGTCCTAAGGTGAAGTTTGATGGGGCTTATGAATTCCCTAGAATCATATGTGACATTTTAGGAAATGGATGCTTATCTAGGGAGACATTCTATAGTGTTCATTAACTTCTCAGGGAGATCCGTGACCCAATTGTGACTATAAACCACTGATCTAAAGGCAGCCTCACAACTATTCATGAGAACTTTATAAGCCTGAACTGTATTAGACATTCTCATTTAGAAGTTGTGTTGGAAGATGAGTTTTCTTCTTGGATTTAGTATTATGCCTCTTGATCAATTGAATTGCCAAGGCAATTTTATATTATAACTTTATTTCAGGATTACCAATGTCATTTCTATAATTTGCTATCAATTTAAAATCTTAAAAGTGTTTTTTTTTTTTTTTAAATTATTTATATATATATATACTAGAGGCCCAGTGCACGGATCCGTGCATTGGCGGAGTCCCTTGGCCTGGCCTGAGGGAATCAGGCTGGAACCTGCTCTCCGACATCTCATGAGGGGTCCCCGATTGTGAGAGGGTGCAGGCCAGGCCGAGGGACACCACTGGTGCACCGGGCCTCTACTATGCATATGAGATCTTTGGTTAATCTCTTCCCATTCTCCCTCCTCCCCTTTTCCCTCTGAGATTCATCAGTCTGTTCCATGTGTCCATGCTGTGGTTTCTGCTCCTGCTTTTGTGTTGAGCGTCTGCCCCCTGGTGGTCCCTGCTACTGGTTGGATGGTCGGCTGTTTGCTTAGGCATATATATATATATATATATATATATATATATATCAGGATAGTCTTATCCCATCAGTGAAACATTTAAAATATAACAGAAACTTACTTAACACGATCCTATTTAGTGGCAGATCTTCTTAGAATTTTTTAAGGAACTACCCATTTTGAAATTTTTTAAATTAAAGAAAAGTACCTGTCTACCAACATTTAGAATATTTTACTTCCATTGAGCAGCTAAGTAGAATTGTTAACATATTAGGAAATATAATTTTAAGGCTATTGTTTAATATTCTTATTAACTTCATAGTGCATGGGTATTTAAAATTTGAAGTTAGCTTGAGGACAAACACCTGTTTTAAAGATTTTCTTTTTCTCTTGTGATTTCACCCTGCAATTGCACCCTGAAACATTTGGGGAAAAGAAATGTTTTATGTTGGAAGGTTTTAGAAATATAATTTTTTATTGCTTTCTAATAAACTGATCCTTTATCTTTCAGAGCAGTCCATACAGTAGATTTTACAGCTGACAAGTATCATGTGGTCTCTGGGGCTGATGATTATACAGTTAAATTATGGGATATTCCAAACTCCAAAGAAATTCTGACATTCAAAGAACATTCTGATTACGTGAGGTGTGGATGTGCTAGCAGGCTGAACCCAGATCTCTTTGTAACAGGTTGGTAAACTCACTCCCCATCCCTCCTTCCTCCAAAGTTGATAACTTTACTGTGTTAGACTTTAATATGCTTTGGGATTTTTTTTGGATAGAGGAGTTTAAACATTTTTTTTATAAACTTATGTTTTGTTTTCCAGTTGTTTTTGTTTTTCTTTTTTTGGTGATTGTTCTTCACATCCTCCAAATGTACTTGGAAACATCAGGCTGCCTTGAAAACATAAGACAACCAAAACTGTAATGGGTTTAGTATTCTGATTTCAGAGTCTCCAGCAGCTGGGAAACAAGGCAGTGCAGTCAGTCTTGGGTGCCTGTGCAGAGATTCCCAGATGACTCAGTAGTGGCAGAAGCCTGGAGAAGGGAATAGTTTAAGATTCTGTGTAATATAATGTCATGCTTCTTCAGAAACAGTCAGTGGTACCAAAGAGTTCAGAGGTACTATATCTTTATGAATTTACATGTGACTCTTTAAAAATTTCATCTAAGCCTTTTTCCGTTTATATATTTATTTATTTTAATATATTTGTATTGATTTTTTTTTTTTTATTGGAGAAGGGAGAGGGAGAGAGAGAAACATCAATGGGAGAGAAACAATCAACATTGAGTGTCTTTTACACAACTCTCACTGCAGATCAAGCCCAAAACCCGGGCATGTGCCCTGACTAGAAATCGAACTGGTGACCTCTTGGTGCATGCATTGATGCTCAACCACTGAGTAACACCAGCGGGGCTAAGCCTTTCTCCTTTAAAATTTTATTTTTGAATATACATATATGCACACACACTCACACGCACAATATAGTTTTTGTTTGAGTAGTGAAACTCACATATTAAAAATTGACATTCTAGGGTCCTATGACCACACTGTGAAGATGTTTGATACGCGAACAAACAAGAGTGTTGTCTCGGTGGAGCATGGCCAGCCAGTGGAAAGTGTCCTGCTTTTTCCCTCCGGAGGTCTTCTGGTATCAGCAGGTATTTCTTTTAAACATTGCTTTCACCAGTATGTTGGTCTTGAATCAGATAATTTCTTTATCAGTTATTTTTTATAATTTGTCAGTGTGCACTTGAATTACCTATCTATATGTGTTTGCTCAAACAATTGAAAAGTGGGACAGGCAAGCAGTTATCATTTATTGAGTACCTGTGTGAACCAGATACTGTGCTATTATCTCCGATGCCCTAGATGAGCCGACAAGGTAGGTAGTTTTCTCTCTGTTTTGCAACTGAGGAAATAAATAAAAGTTTTAACCAATTTGTCCAAGACAAAGTGGTAAATAGATCTGAAATCCCAGAACCTGAGGGCCTGCTTATGTCCTTAACCCAGAAATCCAGGTTGCACACCTGCTGTTATTCTTACACAAGAGATCTATGGCAGGTTTTGAAAATAGTTTCTTTCAATAGATTCAACTAGAATCAGGCTTGTCTTTTTCTTGTAACTCGATGAAATGGCCTTACCCAGGAAATAGCTCCAATCTTGGAGGAGGAGGTAATGTGAGGTCAAAAGAGGCCTTGCTACATTTTTTCATCTAGGGTGGAACTAAAGTGTTCTTATGTTGATCATAGTGCATTTTCAAAATTATAATGGAAGAAGTGAATTGGCTGTTTTCATTTGTCAAATCAAAATTAATGTGTTGACCTTGGAAGCATACATAGATAGTATGTGTACTTTATAGCATATTAGAAAAGGGCTGTGTGTAGCCTTTAAAAAAAAAATTCTGAAATTACTCTGTTTTATACTTCTCCCCAATACCTATTTGATTAAAAAAAAAAGGTTGATGACATTGCCAGATGTATCTGTTTGTCTTGCTATTGTTTTGAGAAATGAAAAGTTTAAGATGAGAAGTAAGATAGGTACCTGTATGCTAATTGCTGTGTCACTAGTTATGTGACCTTGAGCAATCCCTTAACTTCTATCGATCTTGAAGAGGAGAGGTTAGGATAGATCAGTGGTTTCAAACTGTAATCTCTGTCAGAGCTGCCACATGTGAAAAGGCAGGACCGTGAATTGGGTTCAGGCTCTCATGCACAGTCAGGAGAGGTAAGAAATTTGTTCCCCCTCCACAGCCCCTTTTTCTATTTTATCTCTTAGACTTCTGCTTAAGATTTTATTAAGATGCTATTAATATTTCATTAAGATGCTGTTTTAAAAATTATTTTTTAACCACTGGATTAAATTGTGTTTTAGGTTCTTTCCAACTCTTAAAGTAAGAAAAAGTTATAGGGAAGTTTTTCAGTTACATTGGGGTTCGAAAATTTTTTGGAAATAAAATCTGCATTATTTACCGTATTTGCTGGCGTATAAGACGATTTTTTGGCCCTGAAAAATACGTATTTGCCGGCGTATAAGATGACTGGGCGTATAAGACGACCCCCTAACATTTCCACTAAAAATACACAGTTTGTTATATACTCGCCGTATAAGACTACCCCCCACTTGGAGGCATATTTTTCAGGGCCAAAGGGTCATCTTATACGCCGGCAAATACGGTATATGGTATTACAACATTTCTTTTGAAGAATATTTTATTATAATTTTGTTAAAATCTTTTGGTTTTACTTTTTATTTTACCAGGTAGTTTTGTGTATTTTAAAAATAAGAAATTACTTAATTGTTATAACAACTCTGCGAGGTAGGAGCAGCTATTATTATCAGGTTCACACCCAGCAAAAGGTAGTCAGTCAGCTTTGAAACCAGGCAGTCTGGCTCTGCAATCCCTCACTTAACCTCTGTGCTGTGGAGTGTCCAGCGAAGAATGCTCTTCAGGTCTTAAATTTTTAAATCTATAGGCGGAATATCAAACTAATGATTATTTCTTTTTATAGGAGGCCGTTATGTTAAAGTCTGGGACATGCTAAAAGGAGGACAGTTGCTAGTGTCTTTGAAAAATCATCATAAAACTGTGACGTGTTTATGTCTGAGCAGCTCTGGACAGAGGTTACTCTCTGGTTCACTGGATAGGTTAGCATTTTCATTTTCTTTCTTCATCATTATTAGTATACTAGAGGCCCGGTGCATGAAAATCATGCACTGGGGGGAGGAAGAGGGATCCCTCAGCCTAGCCTGCACTCTCACAGTTTGGGAGCCCTCAGGGGATGTCTGACTGACCTAAGGCCTGCTCCCTGTCAGTTAGTACTACCATGGAGGCGGAGAGGCTCCCACCATCACCGCTGCACTTGCCAGCCATGACCCTAGCTTCTGGCTGAGCTGGCTCCCCCTGTGGAGTGCACTGACCACCAGGGGCAGCTCCTGTGTCGAACGTCTTTCCCCCTGGTGGTCAGTGTGCATCATAGTGACCGGTTCTGCTGTTGGGTCAATTTGCATATTAGCCTTTTATTATATAGGATAAGTACTTACTGCTGGAAATGAGTTGTTTCTGCAGTTTTTGGTGATAAAATACATATTCTGCCAAATGATTTCCATGAAAAAAATTCTGTTGAGTTGAAAATAGTTTTGACCTTTTATTTACATGTAGAAAACTTTGATGCAGTTTATTGCTTTAACTTATATACTTAAGGAATTTTTATTCTCATATGAGGATACATTTTTTAATTGACTTTAAAGAGAAAGGAAGGGAAAGGGAGGGAAGGAGGGAGGAGGAGAGAGAGAGCGAGAGATGTGAGAGAGAAGCATTGATCTGTTGCCTCCTGTGTTTACCCTGACCAGTAGTGGAACCCGAGACCCTTCAGTGCACTGGATGGCGCTCCAGCCGAGCCACAACAGCCAAGGCATACTTAAGGAATTTTACTGAGCCATTCAAACATTGATCTTTTAAAAAAATCTTATTCTGTAGTTTCTTTTAAAATCATTATGGTATATTTGTATATTTTCAAACAGTTATAATGAGTATGTATATGTATGTATTCTAGTTTATATTTAAATTTAAAACTTCATGTAAAATTTATAGATATTAATGTAGTCCAATTTTACTATTTTAAATAGGTATTGGTATTCCATTAGTTAATGTACTGGAGCAATGCTGTCTAGTAGAAATATAATATGAGCTTACATATGCCATTTAAAATGTCATAGTAGCCACATTAAAAAGGTAACAAGAACTAGGTAAAGTTAATTTAACTAGGTAAAATTCATTTAATGCACTGTATCTAAAATATTTCAATATGTAATCACTATAAAAATTAATGAGACACTAGAAACAATTTTAGCATGTAATACATGCCCTCCGATAACAGTGTTTTATAGTGATTAAAGTGAAACATACTGGTGTTTAACAGAAAAGTATTTTTATACTGCTTCAGCTTTAAAATTTAAATTAATTAAAATTAAGTAAAATAAAAAAAATCAGTTCTTCATTTTCACTCGTCACATTTCAAGAGCTCAGTAGCCACATGTGGCTAGAACTACAGCACAGTTCTAGAATTATATTCCTCTGTTGTTGGTCATTTTTAATTCCTCCCCCATTATGTAAAGCCTTCCCCCCTCAATCTGTTTATTAAAAAGTATTCATTTTAAAGCTAGAAAATACTTCTAATACAAAGGAATTTATTGTGTAAATATATAGCAAATTCTCCAAAGGTGTTACTAGGCAACTTGGGACTAAAAGCTAGGTAATTTGGCTCTGTCTGCAGTAGTTCTCAACCCATAGTGATTTTTGTCCCTCGGAATATTTGGCAGTATCTGAGGATTTTTGTTTTTTTTGTCACAACTTGGGGGCAGAGTGCCACTGGCATAGAGTGAGTAGAGGCCATGCAATGCACAGAGCAGTCCCCCCCCCCCCCCCAACAAAAACTTATCTGGCCCAAAGTGGAAATGTTGCTAAAGCTGAGAAAGCTTGCTCTTTTGCACTTTCATTAATACTTGTTCTTCACTCTCGTTTTATCTTCAGGCAACAGTGGTTCGTGGTCTATTTTTCTAGTGGCCAATCAGTCTTTATACAAACATATGGCTAGTCCTAATAAATACTTCTTTTTAAAAGAGGATTCAGTGATGAATTAGTTTGTAATTAATATTACTAATTATTGTCTATCTTCATTTTGTAAATTTTCAAAAAAATGGAAAATTTTATTCTCATTTTCAAGATATTTTTATGACAAAGCTTTCTTTTTTATTAGGAAGGTGAAAGTATATAGCACAACTTCCTACAAAGTAGTCCACAGTTTTGACTATGCAGCTTCAATTTTGAGTCTTGCACTTGCAGTAAGTACTTTTAAAGCTTCCTCTAACCTTGCCTGTTAAATGAAACTAAAATGAAATGGTAGGGTTTATCTTTGTATTAGAAAAATCTTATTTTCTTTTTGCCACATTAGAGTATTGAGTTAAGACAATTACTAGAATATGTGACTTATTCCAGTCACTTAGCATGCTTTCAGGTTTAGGTCCCACACGCTGCATCGCTTCAAACCAAGTGCAGTGCTGGAAGTTGATAAAACTCTTCAAAACATTTAACTCAAGGGTTGGCTCTCTGAGGGGGAAAAAATTGAGGGGTAGGGACCGTGGAAGAAAGAGGACAACAAAATAAAGTATCTCCTTTCCTTTGTTGACTGCTCTTTCTGGAATGTCCACTGTCCAGTTTCACGAGCTATTGAGGAGGATGATATTTGAATACATTCTATAGAAATCCAAATTGGGAGAGGAAAATTAAATATTTTCTTGGCAAGAGTAGAAAAATCATGTCATTACATAATCCCTTTTTTATAGTAAGAGGATGCAGAAAAAATATTTTGGAGTTTTCAAGATGTCATTGACTGCATATTATTATGCAAACTGCCAATGATGATTTATAGCAGGTGTAAGTTCTGTCCATATAATAATATCCTAGAGGAGAAAATGATTTTACTCTAAATTTTTGCATAGATGTATTAGGTAGAACTATAGCTGAATGGAACTCTTGGTGAAAGTATGGATAAGCAGCAACCACATTATAAATGGTATTTTGAAAAAAAAAAAAGTATGATAATTTATGAGTTAGGGATAGATTAACCTATTTTTTGTAATTGCTGTTAGCATGAAGATGAGACAATAGTTGTAGGAATGACCAATGGAATACTGAGTGTTAAACATCGGAAAACTGAAGCAAAGAAGGATTCTGTTCCCAGAAGAAGAAGGCCTGCATATCGAACTTTTATTAAAGGGAAAAATTATATGAAGCAAAAGGTATTTAAAAAAAATATATATATATGTATATATATGTATATATAATTATATATTTATTGATTTTAGAGAGGAAGGGAGAAGGAGCGAGAGAGAAACATCGATTATGAAAGAGAATCATTGATCGGCTGCCTCCTGCACACCCCCTACTGGGGTTGAGCCCGCAATCCAGGCATGCGCCCTTAACCAGAATTGAACCTGGGAATCTTTAGTCCTCAGGCTGACACTCTATCCACTGAGCCAAACCAGCTAGGGCAAAATGCTTTTTTTTTTTTTTTTTTTTTTTAAATATATATATATTTTAAGGAGAAATTTGTTAGAGTAGCAAATTCCCTGCACATTACTGGAAAGTATACCGTATTTGCCGGCGTATAAGACGATTTTTTGGCCCTGAAAAATACCGTATTTGCCGGCGTATAAGAGACTGGGCGTATAAGACGACCCCCTAACATTTCCACCCAAAATAGAGTTTGTTATATACTCGCCGTATAAGACTACCCCCCACTTGGAGGCATATTTTTCAGGGCCAAAAAATCGTCTTATATACCGGCAAAATACGGTAGTTTACATGGCATTTAACTTTTGATTTTTTCTATATCAAATTTATCTATAGACTTAGATTGGGGACCCCACTAATAAGTAATGGGGAATAAGGACTGCTTTATTTAATATCCTTAATAATAACAATGCTTGTAGTACTTTACCATATTCAAAGCGATGCCTTTCACATGCCATCTGATGTGATCTTCTGAACAACCCTGAAAAGTTGTAGAGTCAGTAGCGCCCCCTTTTGGCATCTGAGAGGATGGGGAAGTTGTAAATTGGTCCAGAATTTTATTTCTGGGAACAGAATTGTTGACTGGATCATAATTTCTCTAAATCTTTTTTTTTCCTTTCTACTAAATCATTTTGCTTGACATGTAAAGAGAATTGAAATCAGTAATGTTTTCCCAGAATGGAGGTATTGTGTATGCATTGTAACTTAAAATCACAGGAGAGTAAGAGCACATTGATGTGACAAATTGTTCCATTTTCATTTTATCTATATTATGGGCATGGGATCATTATTCATGGAATAATTCATTATTCAGGAATGCCATGGTATAAAAATACCACTACAAACAAGTTTATTTTATACAGGTGTTGATTTTTCTCTATAAATTCACTTTTCAATGCAGGATGACATTTTGATCAACAGACCGACAAAAAAACACCTAGAATTATATGACAGGGATCTGAAAAATTTCCGGATTTCCAAAGCACTTGACAGAGTCCTTGAGGTGAGTGAGCAGTGTGTGTGTGTGTGTGTGTGTGTGTGTGTGTGTGTGTGTGTAAAATTCTTTTTATTAAGACTTTCTTTTTTAAGAGAAGATTGAGGTTCAAAGCCAAACTGAAGGGAAGGTACAGAGATTTCCCATGTGGCCCTTGCCTCCACACTTGCACAGCTTTCTCCATTAACATTCCCTACCAGAACGGTGCATTTATTACAATTGATGAACCTATATGGAGCATATTTTTAAAGGAATCATTTTATTACTTGTCTTGTGCAGTACCATGACTCAAAACTGTGAAGATGAAATTTAAGTTTGGCAATTATTAGTAAGTTCCAAGACTAATTTCTCTGTGCTGTCTTATCTGCTCATGTTGACTCTGAAAATTTTTCTAGCCCAGTTGTACAATAAAGACACCTGAGATTACAGTTTCCATCATAAAGGAACTCAATCGAAGAGGAGTTCTTGCAAATGCCCTTGCAGGTCGGGATGAAAAGGAAATCAGTCGTGTTCTTAATTTTTTGATAAGGTATGTTTCATATCTCTGAGACACATGTATTTTTACATCTAAAATCCTTTATCGCCAAGTGAGAGACATTTACTTTTCATGTGTTCTTTGTAGTGAACCGATAGAACAACTCAAATCAATTTTAAGATTTTTTTTTTCAAGTTGGCAAGTTTTAGTAAACTATTTTTGCTTTGTAGGAATCTTTCTCAGCCGAGATTTGCTTCTGTTTTGATCAATGCTGCTGAAATAGTTATTGGTAAGTAATTGTTAAAACTCGAAAAATCCTAGCATGCTTGCAAAAGTGAGATCTCAAAATATGAAATAAAATTTGGAACTCAAATAAAAACATCTTGTTTTTATCAATTCTTTAAATATATATATATATATTTTTTAATTGATTTTTTTTCAGAGAGGAAAGGAGAGGGATAGAGAGTGAGAAACATTGATGAGAGAGAAACATCGATTCAGCTGCCTGCACATTCCCTACTGGTACATGCAACCAAGATACATGCCCTTGACCGGAATCAAACCTGGGACCCTTCAGTCTGAAGGCCGATGCTCTATCCACTGAGCAAAACCAGTTAGGGCATAAATTCTTTTTTTTTTTTTTTTTTTTTTATATTTTATTGATATTTTACAGAGAGGAAGGGAGAGAGATAGAAAGCTAGAAACATCGATGAGAGAGAAACATCGACCAGCTGCCTCCTGCACACCCCCCACTGGAGATGTGCCCGCAACCAAGGTACATGCCCTTGACCGGAATCGAACCCGGGACCTTTCAGTCCGCAGACCGACGCTCTACCACTGAGCCAAACCGGTTTCGGCGGCATAAATTCTTGATTGAAGATTTTTATGGAGAAAACAAACAACAGTAAATCAATGCATTTTATTTTATTTATTTATTTATTTTAAAAGAGATAGAGGTTTTTTTTTTTTTAATATCTTTTATTGATATTTTACAGAGAGGAAGGGAGAGAGATAGAGAGCAAGAAACGTCGATGAGAGAGAAACATCGACCAGCTGCCTCTTGCACACCCCCTTCCGGGGATGTGTCCGCAACCAATGTACATGCCCTTCACCAGAATCGAACCCGGAACCTTTCAGTCCACAGACCGACGCTCTACCACTGAGCCAAACCGGTTTCGGCAAATCAATGCATTTTAAATGGAGTAAAATGTTTACAGTGCTTCAACTTTGAATTGCTGTTATTAGGGTTATGATTAAAAAAAACCTTTTTTCTTGAACATCTATAGTGACCGTGACTATTTTTTAATGGGGAAATGAAAATAAATCAGAACTTCCATTCTCTACTTTTTTTGTTGTTAATCCTCACCTGAGGATATTTTGTCATTGATTTTTAGAGAGAGTGGAAGGTTGGGGGAGAGATACACAGATAGAAACATTGACGTGAGAGAGACACATCTATTGGTTGCCTCCCACACAAATCCCGACCAGGGCCAGGAGTCAAGCCTGCAACTGAGGTACCTGCCCTTGGCCAGAATCTTACCTTCAGTTTGCAGTCTGCAGGCCGATGTTCTTCATGCTCTGCTTTTTATAACTACCGTATTTTTCGGACCATAAGACACACTTTTTCTTCACCAAATATGCAGTCCCCAGGGACACGGAAGGTCCCGGGGGACCCGCTGCTGCTCTGCAACTCGGACCATAAGACGCAGGCACTACTTCTATTCGGACCATAAGATGCAGGCACTTTTACTCCCACTATTTGGTGAAGAAAAGGTGCGTCTTATGGTCCGAAAAATACGGTACTTCTTTTTTGAAATACATTTATTCAGATAAATTGTTTACTTTCTGTAAATCATAGATTATAAAATAAGTACAGATATTTCAGTGTCTTTGTATATAATATTTTTATGCTTTTCCTAAATATTATTGTTAATTTATTGTTTGGTATATATTTCTAGTTAATTGTGTTTTCTCTCTGTTTCTAGATATATATCTGCCGGTAATTGGTCAGTCACCTGTAGTTGATAAAAAGTTTTTGTTACTTCAAGGACTTGTAGAAAAAGAGATTGATTACCAAAAAGAACTACTAGAAACCATGGGGATGATGGATATGCTTTTTGCTACCATGACAAGGAAAGAAAGCACTCCAGCTTCTGACGGACTTCTGGAGAACAAGAGGATAGAGTCCTAGTGCCTGCTTCATAAATCACAGGACCGCTGACTGGGGATAGTATTGATTCTATTAACTATTGGAAAGAGAATCTCTCTGACACGATAAAAAAACCACAACTATTTATAGAAGCAGTTTTATTGAAGAGACTGGCATAGCTATGATTGGAAAATAACTATGGCTTGTGACATGGTTTTCCATGTAATAGTTTGAATTATTTCGTGGCATCTTTGGCTAGAACATCTCAATTGTCTTGATCATAATGCACCTTCACCTTGGACAAGTTGATACTGGTTTTCATGCAGCAAAGTTCTGTACCAGCAGTTGGGAAGGCATTCAGAACTGTGGAGGTAGCTTCAAATGAAATCATCCCAAAGACACAGGGGCTTGTTTATTTTTTACCTCTTCCTGGGAAAAAATGAAACAAATGGCAGCAACAAATAAATTATTTCTTTAATCAGTGCCCTTGGTTTTTCCAGGCCCTGCTGAGCTTGCCACCTTCTCTTTGACATCACGTATCACAGGCCAGATGCTCTCCTCTCGCTGCTAATAAGCCTGGAGCTGGTCCAAGTGGGCAAGTCAGTGGCCAACTCTGAATAAAGACACTTGGACATGCATTCAGAGAGCGTGATGAGCAAAGTTGGTACCTAGAAATTGTGCTCTCCACCCCAGGTTTTCTTTTTATTTTTTTAATCTTGACTGCCCTTTTCAGAGCAAGGTCTACAGAGAGGCCTTATTAGGACCATGTTTTTACTAATTCCCCTTCGTAGGCAGTTTTTCTACCAAGTTTTCAACTTGCTACAGGTCAGCTGAATGAGAAAACTTGCTATTTCTTTTACAATAAATAGGCTTTCAGCCTTTTATATATTTGGGATTTATATTATAGCTACCTAAGTGTCTGGAAACCATTTTCTCTCATCTGTATTAGGATTTTTCTTCTTCTTAAATAATTCTTTATTGTTGAAAGTATTACACATGTCTCCCTTTTTTCCCCATCCACCCTTCCAGCCTACCCCCGCCCCCACCTCAGGCCTTCATCACCCTATTGTCTGTGTCCATGGGTTATTGGATTTTTTTCTTTACACAGTCATGTTTCAGAACTCCAAGCCAGAGTAGCTTGTTTTGGAAAATAGCTGTATTTTTTTAAAGTTTGGTATAAATCACATTTTAAAATAAAGAGATTCTTATTTTTTTCCTTGGCTTTCTGAGATGTATCAGTTCCTGATGGATAGTCACTGGTTGTTTTTATACTTTCTACCTCTCCCACCTTACACCAATTCCTGTCCCACCTCAGGTAGTTAATTATCTGTAAGGAAATACACCTGGACTAGAAGAACCTTTAGTTAAAGGATTTTGTAATGGGAATCTCCTCTTAAAATTTCAGTTCTGTGAACGCAGATTATTGGAAGATCTAGGGTTTGAACTCAGGCAGTCTGAGAACATATTCTCAACCAATCCAGGAATAGTATCTCATATTCTAGAACCATGGAATATGTCCTTATTCATCTTCATATTGACTTTTCACAATTCAAAGTTGGTGCTTAGTAAATGTGCTGAATGAACAAATAAAATGTTTATTGAATCCAGCTTGGCAATTCACATGAAAACAATAGTTTGGTGTATGAGTTGAAATTATATGATCATTTTTCTGAGAGCAATAACTCAATATTTCTGGACACATTTCTTTAGGCCCATTGAAAATTTTAATCAAATGAAACTGAAACCATGCATTAGGGCTACTTAGCTCACCACGAGGTGGCAGTATTATTTTGAAAATCAAGACAAACTTCTTCTACAGCCCTTTCTCTAAATCAAGTTGGTCTTCCTTAAGATTAAACGTTCTCCAAAGAACACAATCAAGATATTTGGTTATTGCTATGTTGATAAAGTGGGTTCAAAAACCATTTATAATTATTAGATGCTAACCAGAAACTTGGCATAAATCTCACCAAGGCCCTCTTAAAATGAAAGATTAAACTTTTCAACTATGTAGAATAATGGAAAGGACATGTGGTTTACGATCCAGGGCGAGAAATGGATGCTCTGGGTCTCAGATTTCATATCTGTTAAATGGGCTAATATCACCTTTGCAGGATCATTGTGAAAACAAATGCAATAATATATAAAAAGTGTTTCACCTGCCTTTCCATATTTCTCACATGTCTGTGATTATGGAAAGTCTACTTGTCTTATACCAGTTGGGAGATTTTTCTTAGCTTCCCTGATGATTTACATCATTTGAATAATTTGGATAAGAGTTGAGTTAAATTTTTCTTTTATATAAATGATGTTCTTAAATAAATCAGATAAGCCGTAACATGAGGGTTGTAACTGACTTGAGACAGACTGTTTACAAACATTTTCAAAGTAAATGGCATGATTTGCGATATACACAAATAAGACGTTAACCACTTACTCATGAAAGTAAGATGTCAATTCCTGTGGAATCATCAGTATTGTAGTAGAAGTTGCAAATAGAATTGTTTGTCTTTAAGCATATATATTAATGCAGACCTCCCTTTATTCAAGTTAACTATATTAACTGTGTGATGACTTACATTATTGACCAGAAGGTTAAAAACTAATTCTCTATAGACATTACTATAAGAACATTGGATTCATAAGTATTTTCTCAATGTTGTTAAAAATATAGAGATATAATTGATAGACAAACTTCTATTAGTAAAGTGCTCTCAAGGCAAGGAAACCATCATCCCTGAATCAGAGGCACTTTCCTCAGAGGAAACAAGTAAAACCCAGTGGTGAGGTTTTTTTTCTTTTATTATTGTTCACTTCGGAATAAAAGATTTTGAAGTTTGCCTGCCTAACTCATTCTTATCTTCCATTGGGTAAAGATCTAGGTAGAAACAGAATTGAAAAAGGAGAAAGTAGGCAATTGCAGTTACTGACAGTAGCATATTTTAATTTCCTTATACACATGGTTTTCTAATATAAGAGCATTAGTCATAAACATAATCTAGCAGTTTTATTTACTTGGGAGGCAATTACAAGTTATTTAAGATAGTGTAAGTCAGTACATTATTGATGATGGTCAACTTGGAAGGAAGATTCTGTAGAATCCTGCCTAGCAATAAGAAGGATGACCAAAGCTGAGAAATATAGACAATAATAATGATGGCCAAATCCAATAATATGATTACTAAGGCTCTGTTCTCACCAATATCCATATACTAACTCAATTTTCACAACCACTTGGGTAGGCACTATTACTATCTCCATCAAAATTACTTTTTTGCATATACATATTTCTATACTGTGTAAAGTTAGTACAAATTAAACAATTTGAAACAAGGTGGTAACTGGGAAGTGGTGGATGTATTAGTTTGGTCGTCATTTCATCGTATATGTACGTCAAATCATCTTGTTTCCCACTTAAAATATATACAATTTTTGTCAATGATACCTTAGTAAAGTTGGAAAGAAAGGATGGAAAATAGCTGTATTTTTTTAATATATATTTTATTGATTTTTTACAGAGAGGAAAGGAGAGGGATAGAGAGTTAGAAACATCGATGACAGAGAATCATCGATCAGCTGCCTTTTGCACACCCCCTACTGGGGATGTGCCCACAACCCAGGTACATGCCCTTGACTGGAATCGAACCTGGGACCTTTCAGTCTGCAGACCGACGCTCTATCCACTGAGCCAAACCGGTTTCGGCTAGCTGTATTTTTTAAAGTTTGGTATAAATCACATTTTAAAATAAAGAGATTCTTATTTTTTATCTTGGCTTTCTGAGATATATCAATTCCTGATGGATAATCACTGGTTGTTTCCACACTTGCTACCTCTCCCACCTTACACCAATTCCTGAGAGCTATACCTTAAAAAATAACCAAGAGTGCCCTAACCGGTTTGGCTCAGTGGATAGAGCACTGGCCTGTGGCCTCAATGGTCCCAGGTTCAATTCCAGTCAAGGGCATATACCTTGGTCGTGGGCACAGACCGAGTAAGGAGTATGCAGGAGGCAGCTGATTGATGTTTCTTTCTCATTGATATTTCTAACTCTCTATCCCTCTCCCTTCTTCCTTTCTGTAAAAAATCAATAAAACATTAAAAAAATAACCAAGAGTTTTTGATAAAACTTTTTTTTTTTTTTTTTTACAAATATATCTAACAAGCTGGGTTACATGGATGCTTTTCTTGAAAATATAAATGAACAAAATTGGTCCCAAAGAGGCAGAAAATTGAAACAGAACACTGACCAGGGTCGAAACTGAGAAGGTAATCCAAGAAGCCCTGGATGCAAATGTGTTATTCGTGAATGCTTTCAAACTTTCAAGGCACAGAAAATTCTAATGTATTCAAACTGATCTAAACCTAGAGGAGAAAAATTTCAACATTACTTCCTGAGGCCGGCCTAACATCAATATCAGCCTGACACGCCTCTCTTTGGCAGTTTGTACTATTTTTCAGAGTATCTGCTGTCCCTCCAGAGTAGCCGCTTACAGTGAGATCTTCACGCCAGGGACACGGGGCTCCTCCAGGGGCAGGCCGCTATGTCCCCACCCTGTGGAAGTCCTGTGGTGTCTCCTAATTCGCCTGGCCTGTAAAATTAAGGCAGCGTTGACAATGTACCACTTATAAACAGAAGTTTTAAGATCCTGTCCATGGTTCACCAGTTCTCTCTTGCCACGATGACCAGCAATGTGCCCGATGAGTTGTTTTATTTAACCCAACCCAGAGGAGGAGGATTTGGAGGAGGGTCACAGTAGACCTACACTGGACACATAACAGGAGTAAGGATTACACCTTCAATACAGTATGCAGCTGAGATTTGGAGGTTTCTTGTTATCGCAGCAGAGCCTAGCCTACCCGGAGGGCTACATTCCTGTTCACCACAAAAGAAAATGATCAACACTATTTTTTCTTATGAATGCCAATGTTAAAAATCTTCAGTTAATAAGTAAAAGATTTCAGGCATTGTAGGAATAATATACCCCCAAGTAAGACCTCTACATAAGTATGTTTCCCACTGAAGACTTGGAGACTCTTTAAAAAAAGGTAATGTGGAATGAGTAAGCATTTTTGTCCTCTTCCTCAATTGTTTGTGTCAGTGTCAATGAAGAATTAAGGAGTCAAAGGCTTCATGGTATCAAAAATACCTGAAGGTAGGAAAGTGTGTCTTCGAGGTGAGCTACGGATGAAGAGTATATGAAATGAAAATTCCTAGGGTGCAATGCTCTTTATGAAGGCATAGGACATGGTTATTATTCCCTTTCTGCAAGTGGAGAAATTGAAGTAGTTAGCCGGGAAACTCTGATTTGGATTCAGACCACCAAGCTCCTGATTCTGTTTGACTTGCTGATGTTTTGTTTTGTTAAAAGCAAATTTTCCATTGTGTAAGTCTGAAAATTTATTGAGAAGATTCTCTAATGTTAGCCACAGTTTTTTTTTTCTTTTTCCTTTAATAATGGGCCCAATGACATCTTAGCCATCAAAAGATGACTATATCAAGCTCTTACAAAGAACCCCATATAACTGGCTTTCCTTGTATATAAAACATTGTCCCAGATATTGCTATACTAGTAAGCAGGCCATGTGATCAATGATAATTTTTTTTGGAAAAAAAAAGGATATGATATCATTTGATGGTAAAGGAACACTAACTTAATATTCAACGCAACCAACATAAACTAGCAAATAGTAACATGGATTAGTTCCCCTCTGAATCTGTTTTAAAAAAAATGTATTTTATTGATTTTTTTTTTTAACAGAGTGGTAGGGAGAGGGATAGAGAGCTAGAAACATCAATAAGAAACATTGATCAGCTGCCTCCTGCACACCCCCCACTGGGGATGTGCCCGCAACCAAGGTACATGCCCTTGACTGGAATGGAACCTGGAACCCTTCAGACCACAGGCCAACACTCTATCCACTAAGCCAAACCGGTTAGGGCTGGATCTATTTTTAACAGTATCTAGGAGACAAGAGTATGAATCTCCTGGATCTACCTTGGAAAAACAGAAGTACACTTAAAATTTAAGTGGTGACTCACTTAAATAGCAGCTGACAAGGTTGATGAGATAAGAGAAGTAAGCTATGAGGGGGTAGGGACCATATCCCTTATGCATAAGGCCCAGCCTTCAGGAGGTGCTAAATAAATATCTGTTGCTTGAAGACTGAATTCTGAGTAGGTAAATGTCAGATTTGGGATGGGGGTGAGCAGGGCTACCAGTGAGAGAGGAAGCTTACTTTCTTGGGACCAATCAGAAAGAGGGTCTTTGGTCTCTTGAGAGCTAGAGAAAAATGGAAGCTTCGAGGGCAGAGAGCTTTAAAGCCCTAAGGTTTTATTTTATTTAGGAATCATTTTAGATTTACAGGATAGTTCCAAGACTAGAGCAGCTTCTCCCAACTTCCCCTTTTGTCAACAGCTTACATTTTTAACCACAGTCAAAGACCAGGGAATGAACATTGGTGCAGTGCTTTTAGCTAACACATGCCTGTTCCTTCAGTTTTCTCCCTGATGTCTTTTTTCTTGTTCTAGGATTCAATCCAGGTTCCTACACTGCATTTATTTTGTCTCCTTAGTCTCTTCCCACTCATGATGGTCCATCAGCCTTTCCTTGTCCTTCGTGGTCTTGAAACCTTGATGAATACTGGTCAGTTATTCTGTAGCATGTGTATTAATTTGAGGATGCCTGATGTTTTTTTCATGATTACATTCAGGTTACATGTTTTGGGCAAGACTACCACAGAAGTGATCTTGTGGCTTTCCAAGAGTATCCTATCAGGTTAATATTCAGAGTAATATGCCTTATTATTGAGGATGTTAGCTTTGAACTCTTCGTTAACATTCGTAGAGGCATTGTAGGCCAGGTTTCTCCACCACTTTATGATTTTCCCTTTGTGGCTGAGAAGGATTTAGGGGAGATACTTTGAGATGATGCAAATACTCTGTTTTGGCTTAAAGTTTCCACCCACTAATTGTGGTTTTGATTTGCACTTCCCTGATGATTAGTGATAATGAGCACCTTTTCATATACCTCTGGCCCATTTGTATATCTTCTTTGAAAAAATATTTGTTCAGGTTGGCTGCACATTTGAAAATCGCATATGTATTTATTTTGCAGTTGAGTTTTATGAGCTCCTATTTTAAACCAACCCCTTATCAGAGAGATGGTTTGCAAATATTCATGGGTAAGCTGTTTGTGAGGGACTCGTAGGGAAAAGATCTGCAAAACTTTCTAAAAACAAATGGATTATTAATTCTTACTTCAACATATTATTTTAAATCTTAGGTAATATGATGCTAATTTAACAGAGAAGAGACATTATTTCATTAATAATGAGAATTAAGTGGCCGCTCAACCGATATGTGCTATTGCTACCGAGAAATGCAAGTGATTTTATTCCTGTACCTTATGAAGTTTTCTGTTCAAATGTGTAAGTACTTAACCTGTGGACCATGCGTGGACTTGGGGGTGGCTAAGAACTCCCTGAAAAGCAAATTCACAATTTGGTGACCGTGAGTGAATGGATATCACATTGGGATGAATCGCTGAGCTTTCTTTCAGACTCTCCAATGGGTATGTGGCCACACTCCTCCCCACCAAAGCCTTATGCTTTGAATCAACCTAGTGGACAAACATGGATCATTCTTTTTTACTTACTCAGACATTAAGTGCTGGGTTTGACAACATTTATTGAGGAGGACAGAATAAACTTTAATTGAAGTAGATGATCTTGGTTAGAGAATAACATGTCCATACAATGGATGAAAGACAAGCTTTCCCTTTATGATGCCAAGTGTGCAGATTTGGATCAGCATTGTACCATGGAAAACAATTTCGCACTACAGAGAAACAGATTTTGATGCCAACAGAAAAGCAAATATGTGTTTGGTATGATTAATGATACTTTCGCACTTGGGGCTTTAATCTTGCGGTGTGATGTTTACTTATTATGGTTTATACAATTTGTCACGCACACAGTATCAAAGGCAAAAGTCAGACTGCGGCACGTTCAAGGTTTTATGGGACACCATTTGCCATTTACATTCTTCTCTTAAATGCTTTGACCAGCTTCTTTTTTAAAAAAAATATATTTTATTGATATTTTTACAGAGAGGAAGGGAGAGAGATAGAGAGCTAGAAACGTCGACGAGAGAGAAACATCGACCAGCCGCCTCCTGCACAACCCCCACCGGGGATGTGCCCGCAACCAATGTACATGCCCTTGACCGGAATCAAACCCGGGACCTTTCAGTCCGCAGACCGACGCTCTACCACTGAGCCAAACCGGTTTTGGCTGACCAGCTTCTTAATACTGCTTATACTATATGAAAGAAAGCAGCACTTTATTCTGAGCAACATTTGAAGGCCTTTATTTTGTATTTGTCACCGAAGTCTTTTTAGTGGCACATTTTAACAGTGCTGAAATGATTGCCAAACAGATACTCAGCTACACAAGTGTGGTTGGGGCAGGGGAGCTGTGTGAGAGGGGTGGTCAGTGAGGTGGGTTGATAATGTATTTTGTAATCTTGGAATAGATCATGAGTGTTCTTGGCAAGTAATAGAAATTATTTATAAAATTCCTAATAGAAATTTTAAGAGAGTATTTGTTATCTAGAAAGCCTTCCAGAGAAACTGTAAAAAGTAAATGCCATTCTGTGTTTCTCGTCACTTGGCTTATGCATGTCCTTGGCCACTGTGTGATTCCATTGGCTGTACCTGTTTATCTTTGTTTTTTTTCCCTCCCTGTATCTCCTTGAATTTAAGGTACAACTAATTCTGAAGACCTCATATTTTAAAATTTAAAGATAAGGGAGGTTGCATCTACAACCTTTAGATGCAACCTCCCTTATCTTTAAATTTTAAAATATGAGGTCTTCAGAATTAGTTGTACACTGTGAAGTGTTTCAATATGTCACACATATATTTTTTGCAGCCTCCATCCATAATTCCCAAGACCCTACTTCACCCGCTGCAGTACTAAGTCTAGGGGTGAAAGAGATGATTTAAGGTTGACAAGAGACATTTTCCTTTAGAAGAGTCGAGTATTGAAGCAGATCTTTTTTCGGATTAAGCTGTGTCCCTGGTTCCTCGGCTGTAGGAAAAGCATGCCGGGGTGGGGCTCAGAAGGGAAAGTAGGAAAGCATGTGAGGAGTATGAGTCTGTAGTTTCTAGAGATTACGTCCTGATAGGGGCCAGCTGGAAGATGTTCCTTCTGGCCCCGGACTCCAGAGTTGAATTAGTAAGTCCTTCCTGTAAGGGGAGGGGTGAAGGAGTCATTGAAGCAGATATTGTTTATTCAACCATCAGTCATGGGTTCCTTCTGCCAGAGCTTGTACTAGGCATCTGAGAATAAAAGATGATTGAAACTTACTTCTGACCTCAGCAAACTCTCAGTTGAAGGAGATGGAAGCAGACATAGGCCATCAAGATACTACACAGCGAGTTTGGTGATCAAGAAATGCCCCAAGAACAAGGGAAGTGCAGGTAAGGCACCTAACGCAGTTTGGCATGGAGGGTGCAGGTGTTGGGGAAAATTTTCTGGTAGGAGACACTGAGCTAAGGCCTAGGAGATCAGTAGAAAAACACTGAGATCTGCAACACTGTATTCAGAATTTGTGTGGCTGAGCAAATTCGGGGTGGGGGGGAGAGGGGGGGAGAAGGGGTGCTGGGGTTGGTGGTAGAGCCAAATGGAACAGAGTAGGAGCGCTCAGCATGGTGATTAGGATTAGTTTGATTATCTATATATCTAAAGGCTAATATGCTAAGTGTCTCTCTGACCGTCGACTAGTCGCTATAACATGCACTGACCACAGGGGGCAGATGCTCAACGCAGAAGCTACCGTGACGTGTATTGGCTATTTATAAAGAAACGGCACCAAGCACCTGGCACCAACAAAGCAACATTTGGCTTCCCCCACATGTGACACAGGCCCCACCACCACCATGGAGCAACACCCCACCAAACTGCAGCCAATGCTACCGAGAACCCATGGCACAAAATGTGGCCCATAGCCCCACCCCACCCAGAAACAGTCACTGTGGGGGCCACGTAATGACATCACATAGCAACTCCCTAGAGACATCTAGCCTCCTTGGAGTTTCTTCAACCCAGGAACATGACTTGCGTTATAGTCAGGTACAAACATTTTACACTTTAACCAAATGTCTGTGAAGTGTTTTCACAGGCCTCATCTCATTTGATCTTCACAGAAGTCCTGGAGTAGGTATATAGGAGACTCAGTAGAATCCCATTTTCTTTTCATTAGCCAGAAAATGGAGATTTACAAAGTTTAGAAACTTGACCCTACTGAAAAGAAGTTAGAAATGGTGGACCTTGAAAATGACTTCAGGTTTTCTCACTGTGCAGAATATAGTCAAACACTGCTGCAGTTAAATATTTTACTCTTTGTTCTCCCTGTATGATCTACAATAATAGTCTGCTTCATGTTAATATTTACTGCTGTGTTGCTGACAACTACCTGAAAGAGAAGTTGGGGTGCTTTATTGAGCTGGAAAAAGTTTAGCTACATCAGAAAGCAGGTGTAATTAAGCAAGTTTATTATATATATATATATATATATATATATATATATATATATATATGCCTAAGTTGTCATGCACATGCATTTGTAATACATATATGTAATACATATAAAGCTCTCACAGGTGACAATCACACGTATGTGTTTTGATCTGTCATTATCAATTGTGATTTTGGTTGACACTTCTATTATAGAAAAAGGGCTAATAGCAATATTAAAATATTTCTTGTAATTAATTTCCTTTCAATGTGCACGAATCTGTGCACCGGGCCTCTAGTAAAGAGCTCTGTGGCTCCCGAGGGCTTCTGAAACTCACTGCAGGAGACCAGATAGACTATTGGCTATGAGTATGAACTAGATTTAAGTCTGGGCTTCGTCACTTATTAGTTTCTTTCTTAGTAAAAAGAAGATTACCACTATCATCTCACAGTATTTCATAGTGTTGTGAAGAGTACATAAGTTTATAAGTAAAGGGCTCAACACAGTGCCTGGTAATGTTAAGAATAAGTGTTAGAAGTCATTATCATGATTCTGAGGCTGTGATCCACAGTGCAGTTTTCTGCAGCACTGATGACTGAGACCAGTGGCTAATGAGAAAGTGGCTTTCCAGAAACCATTGCCAAGACTAGCTCTTCAGAAGGGAGAACAGTTTACGTTGGTGTTTCCCAAGGGCAGAGTCAGGAAGGAACTTAACAGAATTACCTGTTGAAAACACACAGGTCCAGGATGCATCCCAGAACTGCTGAATCAGAAACCCCAGGGTTGAGCCCTGGGCATGAATCAAGGAAAAAGGTTTCTAGGTGATAAGTCTGCTCAGGCTCCCGGTTTGAGGAACACGGAAGGCTCTGCTTAGCTTTGGGATAACCACTCGACAAGAGAATGTACAATGTGTTGCAGGGTAGTTTTCCTGCATGCACAGAAGAAATCAAGTCATTTATCTTTCCATCTTGCAATTTGATGCTCCAATGTGCAAATGTCAAGAGACAGGGAGAGGCAAAAGATAAAAGGATAGGAGCAACAGAAGAGCTTTTCAACCAAAGGGGTTAAGGCAGCTGTGGGCAAACTATGGCCCGTGGGCCAGATCTGGCGGAAAGAGCGGGCCGTACCCTTTTATGTAATGATGTTTACTTTGAATTTATATTAGCTCACACAAAGACTCCATCCATGCTTTTGTTCCGGCCCTCCGGTCCAGTTTAAGAACTCATTGTTGCCCTCGAGTCAAAAAGTTTGCCCACCCCTGGGTTAAGGCATAGTGCCCTGTGCTTTAGAAAGCGGACTCAGATAAAACAAGAGGTGGTCTGAGGAGCTTTTGTAGAGCCTTTGGGCTTCTTACATCACAACCAGCCATGGAAGCATTGATGCAGGTGGGCTCCCTGGAGGAGGGGACACACATGGGACTGGCCAGGACTAAATGCATCTCCACTTCTGGTACTGAAAGGAGAGTCCCATGTGGGTGTCTGTCAGGACACACTCTGAAACAGACACACTGGCTGCGGTGCACCCAAGAGAAGCTTCGTTAATGTAAAATATACTTATTAAACTGTGAGACATGAAAAAGAATGTCAGAATTCTACAACGTCACTTACCATCCCTGGGGAGATTTTATGGCTTCCTTCCTAGCTCTGGGGTACTTACTACCTTGGGCGAGCGACGTGAACTTCACTGGCACAGGCTGGCCTGCATGTTGCCGTCATAGACGTTTCCTGAATGTCCGGCGGGTGACCTCTTGCTGAAATGACGCGTAGGGATAGCCAGTGAGACGTAAGTACAAGTTGTCGGGTCGAGATCCCAGGGGAAGTCTTTAAAGAAGCTAGCTGAAGTGGGAGTCATGCCTCTTTTTCCTTGACCCTCCCTCCTTTCTGCTTTGCGGAGAATAGATATGATGGCTGGTGCTGCAGCAGCCACACTGCCATTCTGAGGATGGAAGCCAGTGCTAACGATGGTGGAGCAGGAAGGGAGGAGGAATCTTAGGCTCTGATGACGAGGAGGTGCTTGGATAGCCTAGGACTGCGTGCCTCTACAGCCCTTTGACACGGAAGAAAAGTGAACCTCTGTCTTATTTAAGCCACTGATATTTGAGTTTTCTGTTATATGCAGCCAAGCCTAATCCTAACTGACATGATCCCTCTGTGTAGTGGGCTACTCGCTTCGCCTTTGCATGAAGGCTGCATGGTCATGAGGACCCGTGACTTCACGTTTACTGATTGTGATGGCTTACAATGTTCTCCTTTCTGCCTTGGCCATCTTCCAGGCTCACTTCCTCCACGAGGCGTCTTTGGCCTTCCCTGGTCTCTGTCCTCTCCCATAGATACTGTAAAGGGCAAAATGTTCCCCACCTCTCCATAAGATTGTAAATAATTTCCTTTTAAAAAAATATATTTTATTGATATTTTACAGAGAGGAAGGGAGAGAGATAGAGAGCTAGAAATGTCGATGAGAGAGAAATAGTGACCAGCCGCCTCCTGCACACCCTAACTGGGGATGTGCCCGCAACCAATGTACATGCCCTTGACTGGAATCGAACCCGGGACCTTTCAGTCTGCAGACCGATGCTCTACCACTGAGCCAAACCGGTTTCGGCAATAATTTCCTTTTTGTTTTTTGATTATTAAAATTACAGAAGAAAGCCATGTATATTGTAAAACTATGTAAAGTCAAAGGGCTGTTACCTAACCGCCAGCCCCCTCCTCTCATGAGAGACAGCCACTATTAACAGCTTCTTGACTGCGGATTGAACTTGAAATTCCTGACAAGGAATCAAACCCACCATTTCCTGGTGTAGGGGACAGTGCTCCAACCAACTAGCCATACTGGCCAGGATGCTAGGTATTTGCTCCCCATGTCATCCCAGTGGTCTAGAGCACTGGGTAGGCAAACTATAACCCATTGGTCAAATCCAGCCCACTACCTATTTTTTTGTAAATAAAGAATTTTGGAACCTAGATAAACTCATTTGTTTACATATTGTCAGTCACTGCTTCTGTACTAAATGGCATAGTTGAGTGGTTGTGACAGAGAGCATATGGCCCACAAAGCTTTAAAAAATTACTATCTGTCCCTTCACAAATAAAGGTTGCTGATCCCTGGGCTAGAGGGAGAAGGCGGGGGCTGTCTTGTAAGCTCTGAATTCGTCCACCAGTCCATCCATCACTTCTGTCAAGGCTGCGTCCCATGACCACCCATCCCATCTGGCTGAAATGATTTTCCAAAATGAAAAGCAACTAAGTATTTGTGCTATGTCATAATATCAGAGAGTGATAATTGAATGATATTTTTCAGGGGGGGGGAGGGCCTGGACAGGACAATTTAAGAAACCACCAATAATAATTATAGACATTATTTTTAGATTCTCCATTTTTTCCAACCCTTTCAATTGTCCTCTGTACGCAGTGGGTGAGTCTTAAGTCTCCTCATGTGAGCTGGAGTCTGAAGGCCTCTGTGCGCTTCCCTGCCTTGCTTTCCTCCTCAGAGAGCTATGGGAGAGAAAGCTCCCCAAGATGTCCAGTGTCAGGGCAGAGTAGGAGTGGGGTCTTTTAGAATTGAAATAAACAAAACAACAACAAAAGAGTTCCCATGCACTGAAGCTGGCATTGATTACCTAGGTATTTTGAGTTGAATTTAGAAATTTCAGGATATTTAACTTAGGCAATTAAAAAAAAAAATCTTGGATCCTTTGGTGGCAAGATTCCAGACTTAGTTCTTGAGTTATATGTTATGAGAAATCAAATGGGTCTGGATAAATTTTATTTTTTTTAAATTTATTTTTATTTTAAAAATATATATTTTTATTGATTTTAGAGAGGAAAGGGGAAGTATAGAGAGATAGAAACATCAATGATGAGAGAGAATCATTGATTGGCTGCCTCCTGCCCGCCCCACACTGGGGATTGAGCCTGCAACCCAGGTATGTGCCCTTGGCTGGTCTCTGGAATCAAACCTGGGACCCTTAAGACCTCAGGCAGATGCTCTATCCATTGAGCCAGACCAGCTAGGGAGGACTGAATGAATGAATTTAGGTGTTTTTATTATTTATTTGTTTGTTTGTTTATTTATCTATTTATTTATTTTTCTGTCTTTTCCTTTCCTCTGCCTGCCCTTTGTAAATAGAAGAACAGGATCACCAGCCTCTTGAATGAGCAGTAGCTGCCCAAAGCTATCTGTGCATTTTGAGGCTCCAAATGATGCCAGGTGCAGAGCACTGACGCTTCCTTCTCACCATCTGTGTGCCACCAGAAGTCTTACACGTAATTACGGCCCACGTGATAGTTGCACACCTTACTTCCCACCTGCATTACCAGCGACTAGTAGTTGCACCTCCCTAATTAGAATGGTGTTAGTGTCTCGATTATCAACTCTGCTCTTTTTAAGGGCTTTTATTATGTAACTAAAAACTTGCTCCAGGCCGGGATTTAATATGTTCATGTGAGTGTTCAGCAGGTGTCAGGGGATTGGAGAAATGCGAGATATTGAGTTGTTATGTTCCATACCCTAGACCTGTGCACTCTAGTGGTGCTTCTGGAAACAACATTGCTGACGGATGGAGATTTACAAACAGATCACTTTGGGGCATTTTCCAGCTGGCCGTCCTGGTACAGTTATGCCCAGGAGAGGTCTCAAAATGGGACCTTCGAGTTGGTTTAAAATTTAAGACATCAACTACAACTTGAGGACTGCTGGAGCCATGATGACAAGGAAAAAAACCCAAACCAGTGATGCAAATAAACAATCACTTTCTGATATGGAGACTGTTCTAGATCTTAGGGGAAACCTCTGCAGTTCCTTGGGTGTATTAAGAATAGAATTTACTGACTCTTCACAAGTCAAAACGGTCTAGTGCAGTGATTGGTTGTCTCCTGAATGCCCCCCACTGGGCATTGAGCCCACAATCCAGGCATATGCCCTGATCAAAAATCAAACTGTGACTTTCTGGTGCATGGGTCAATGCTCAACTACTGAGCAACACTGGCCAGGAGAAATTAGAATGTTTTCATTGGATCCTAAAAGTACGATGGTCCTTGGGCACTGAACCTGCTGTGAAGTCAGCCCTGTCCGAGAGTCTGTACTGTCCCTTTGGGGAAGACCTCGCACTTAAAACTGGCTGGAAATTGCCTAGTCTTTTCTTAAAAGATCACAAAATATATTTTATGCGTGGTTGGTGGACAATAAATATCAATTAAAAATATTCAGAAATGTCAAGACCTCTTAATGTGAATAGTTTTCTCCTTTTTGTCCTAATACCAAACATGAGATTTACAATTATTTAATCACAGAATTATTGGCAAAGGAAACAGAATGACGAGCAGGAAAGAATTAAGTAGATAATAGAATTTGGAGTGCTTATAATCTATTAAAATAAGTTAAAAAATTGTGATGTACATTTTTCTTCCTGCATAATTGATGTGATCGTTCACTTAAAAAACAAACAAACAAACAAACAAACAAATGTACATGGGTGGACCTTGAGAACATTATGCTAAGTGAAATAAGTCAGAAAAAGCTGAACCATAGGATTTCACTCACATGTGGGAGATAAAACTGAAACTCGTGAACACAAACAGCCGTGTGGTGGTTGTCAGGCAGAAGGGGGCGGGGAGGAAGGGGGTCCTAATAAAAAGTGACGGGAGAAGATCTGGCTTTAGGTGGTGGGCACACGGTGGAACATACAGGTCTTTAACCCCCACCAGAAACCTCTATGTTCATGTTGACCAATGTCACCCCAATAAGTTTAATAATAATAATAAAAACAACACAAGTGAGGAAACTGAGGCTCAGAGAAGTCATGTTACTGGCCTAATATCACCCAATGTTTAAACAGTAGGTGGACTCAACTCCAGGCTGTCTGACAGCGCACCCCACAGGCTGTCTGCTCTGCCAGGCAGCTGCCTCAGGTTAGTGGTGCTGCCCGTCTTTTCCCCTCATATTGAATAGGTCCTACATATTCATTGCCTCAGGAGACCATTATGATTTACTCCATTTTCTTAAATCTTTAAACCACATCTATTCCATAAAAAAGTAATCCTTCAACTGCACTTGATTAGATCGAAAGGTAGGTCCACTTTGAGCATGGTGCACCACCCCAGGTCTGGTCTAATCATGGTGCCTGTCTATTTCACTTCAGCAAGGCTATCTGGGCGGATTCTGCCTTTTATTTTGTTTTATTTGTTTGTATTTTCTGATTTATTTTTGTTATTTTTAATTTTTAAAAATATTTGATTGATTTTTCACAGAGAGGAAGGGAGAAGGATAGAGAGCTAGAAACATTGATGAGAGAGATACACCGACCAGCTGGCTCCTGCACACCCCCCACCGGGGATGTGCCCGCAACCAATGTACATGCCCTTGACCGGAATCGAACCTGGGACCCTTGAGTCCGCAGACCGACGCTCTACCACTGAGCCAAACCGGTTTTGGCTGATTTTTTTTTTTTTATAGTAAGTACTTATTGGCTATGTCTTTAAAATAAATGAATAAATACGTACATTAAAAAAACACCCAGCTCCTCCTCTCCCCGCAAATGTGTCAGGGGATTATCTTTTTATAAATATGTAACTGGCAAAACAAAACAAACAGAAACCAAAAATAGATGTTAAATACTCCAGAGCGAGGGTCTCTCTACAAATATTAAGTTCTCCAGAGGCGCCCTGTGTTAGGACTGTGGGGATTCCTGGGATAAGAAAGAGTCTTTGTCCTTGAAATGAGACGTTGAAGAGAGAGGATAGGAACCTGTAATAGTTCAACTTATGACAGGAATATAATCAGGTGCTAAGGTGTGTGATAAGGTCAGTAAGCTCTGCCAACGTTCAGAGGCTGGCAGAGGCCAGAACAACGAAGAAAGGCTTTACGCAGGAGGCCTGTCTGAAGTCTGGAAGGATGAGTGGATGAGTGGAGACTGAATACGACAGAGCTCAGCTGGGACACCGGCATGAGGTTTCCCAAGAAGCTAGCTTCTCAACTGAATTTGACAACCTGGTTTCTTGTTGGCTGCGTGTCCCCAGGTCTGGGGACTGAGAGACTATGGAGTCTTTGAATTCTACACAAACACGGTCCCAGCCAGGCGTAGCACTATCTCAGCGTCCTGAGTGACTTATAGGCACAAAATCAATCAGATGCAAAGGGTTATTTACACGACTGACAGCTTCCTGACTCAGACTTTCTCCGCTTCTTTTAAGGTTGCTAGAGTACACTTTGCTCAATATTTGAACCCAGAGAAGTGGAAAGCCAAGTACTTATTTAAATATTGATCGAGCTCAGGGCTTGAGAGAAGGCAAGAAAACGGCAGATAGCATGATTGTATGTCTTCAGCTGGTGAGGGTTTCACAAGGACTGGTTTTGCCTGTTTCTTTTTTTTTTGTTTTTGTGGGTACGGAGTTTTGGGGCAACTTCTTAGAATAGATGTTCCTCCTCCCACATTTCTTCCTATCTACATATCTGACAGAATTAATGAAGGGGGAAAAAAAAAAGGTTGGGGATGGGAGTGGGGAGAAGAAAGGAATGGAAATACACAGCGATTGCATACGAGTGATGTAAAAAGGAGAATAACAACAAAGGCCCTAACACATCCATGGTTTTGCTCACCCAAGTTTGCAAACCGTTTTTGTCTGGTGTGTTGACTCAGTTCATCTTCAGTAGATGTTTTAGGATTGGAAAATTAAAAAAAAAATTGGATTTCTTGGTGGGGGAGGATATTTTTGACAAGGAGGTGACTGTTTTTATTTTTATCCTGAGTACCTTGAAGTTCTGGCAATGGGAATGAACTTCTTTCTTCTTTAAAAGGCAATACACGGCCGAAAAACGGTTTGGCTCAGTGGATAGAGCGTTGGCCTGGGGACTTAGGGTCCCGGGTTTGATTCAGGTCAGGGGCATGTGCCTTGGTTGCGGACACATCCCCAGTAGGGGGTGTGCAAGAGGCAGCTGATCCGTGGTTCTCTCTCATTGATGTTTCTGACTCTCTATCCCTTTCTCTTCCTCTCTGTAAAAAATGAATAATAATATATATATTTAAAAAGGCAATACATGAGGCCTTGGGTTCATAGGTTTGGTGAAGCAGAATCAACTGGGATTGCCATGCCAGGTTGAGGTCTCTTTATGAAGCAGATGCACCACCTTTGCCTTGGAGCAGAGCTAAGGACTTCAGACTTACGGCAGTGTATCCTTGCTCACTCCTGTCTCCTGCCTCACTCTTGTCCTCAAGGTGGTGGGCTGGACAAGGTGAGGATGTGAAGGGGGGAAGGAGGGGCTGAGGTGGCCGGGAGAGGTGTTGTTGGTGACACCTGGGGCATGTGCTCCCTTCTGGACCGGTCGGTGCCCGGGGTGGCCAGCTTCTTCAGGCCATACCCGTGCCCTGGTCTCGTGGGCAGCAGGGCTTTGCAGGAAAAAACAAACCAGAGATCCATGCTAAGGACAAGAAAAGTCAAGTTGGGATTTTTTGCCTTTCATGCTGCTATCACTGTCCGAAGCCTGTTTCAGGAAGGCCTGGTGGGTGGAGCGGGTTCTCCGCTCGCTCGCTCGGGGCTGTGATGGTTTTAACTGATAAAGCACGTGGGGTGGACGGTGAGGGAGTCCCTCTCCCCTGGTAAAAGCAGGCTGCCGTCTGCATGGGAATGTGTGAATCAGGAAGACTTTCCATGGAGCCGCCTGGGTGTATGAACTCCAAGAGAACCTCAGCTTGCCAAGCCCTGGCCCGGAGGAACACGAGCCTCAGGGCTTTAAAGTAACACCCGAGCCTCGCGGAGCCACAGGTGCGGGGGCTGCGGGCAGCGGGCAGCCTCCGCCTGCCTCGCCGGGGGCTGGCACCGGTCCTCTGGGGAGCCGGCGGGCCAGCTCCTCCCCCGGGCGGCCGCCAAAGCGAGGCCCCGGGGAGCCGGGGAGCCGGGGAGCCGGGGCCCAGGGCGCCGCCACCAGGGCGCAACCTCGCCCCCCTCCGGCCGGGCAGCGCCGCGCCCGCCTCCGCCCACCGGGGCGCTCGGGGCCCGGGGAGGGAAGCCGGGGCCGGCGGGCGGGGCGGGCGGAGGCGGCTCCGGCGCGGTTTCAGGTTTCCTCCTGGAGCCGGTGTCGGGCGCGGCGGCGGCGGCGGGCGGGCCGGGCCATGTGATGCCGGGCGGGCGGCGGGCGGGCCGGGATCCGGTGGCAGCCGGCGGGCGCGCGGGGAGCGGAGCGGGGAGCGCAGCGGGGCGCGGGGAGCGCAGCGGGGGCGGCACCAGCGCGGGCGCCGCCGCCACCCGGCCCGGGAGCGCGGCCGCGGCTCCGCCCCTGCGCGCCGGCCGCCGGGTCGCCGCCGCCGGGCGTGGGCAGCTCCGGAGGAGAGCCTTCCCGGCTCCGGGCGCCCTCGGGCAGGGCGCGGGGGCCGCACCTCGCCGGGCTGCGGAGGCTGCGGGGCCGCCGCTCCAGGTAAGCGACCTCGGGGCACCTCCCTGCGGCCCTGGGCGCCGCCTCCCCTGCGTTCCCGGCGCGGGGCTCCTTTCTCCCGGGTCCCGGGGGGAGGTGGGGGGCAGCCGAGGTGGAGACGGGGTGCTGCTGGAGGGACGGCCCCCGCCTCCCGGCCCTTCGGAGACGAGCGGCAACAAGTGCAAAGCGCTGCGGCGCCCGGGGCGGCGCCGCCGGTGCGCACCCGGCCGGCGTTGGCGGCCCCCCTGGACCCCGCCTCCGGGGACCGCGCTGGGCGGGCGGGTGGGTGGGTGGGTGCCCGGCCAGTGCCATCCGGACGCTGGGGGAAATAAATGGCACTTCTACGGGCGGAGAAGGCAGGTGCTCGAAAGCTGGGGGGTCTCCTCTCCCCATCGGTGCCTCGGCTCCGGGTTGGTTGAGGGTGCTTGGCGGGGCCGGGTCCCCGGAAAGCGGACCAAGCGCAAGCGCGGACAGAGGGCATCCCATTTCTTTCGTGTGGGAACATCTGCTGCGTCTTAAAAAAAGAATCTATAGTTGGGAGAGGCGCTCAGAATTCTGTTGGATTCATTTATTGATGCTTTATTTTATAGATTTGTTTGTTCCTTGAACACCCAGGGTGTTGGGTGTGGTGGTACCCTAACCTTACTTTTCACGAAGCTTCCTCAGGGGTCCAAAGGGTGGGCCGGGTGCTTGGCTGAGGAGGCACCCTGGCCTGTCCAGGGCTGTGTGGGAGCTGGGTGCTCTGGCCGCCTTGGAAACCCAGCTCTGGTTTCCCAGACACCAATTAGATTGCCAGGAGAGAAGGCATCTGCGCCCTCGGAGCGCACAGCCTGCCTGCCCCCTTTGGTTTGCACCCGGGTGGGTCCAGCAAAGGCTGCAACATCTGTGTTTGCGCTCTTCTTCCTCCTTGACCCCTGCCTCGGCTTCCACCAATATCCGCAGACCCAGAGTTATGGAGGGGAACCGGCAGACCCGTGCCAAACTGGGTAAGAAACACGGAAAAGTACGACGTTCAGAAAGAACTGATCGTTTGGGGTCCCATGGGGTCTCCAGTTTTCTGAAACGTTGTCATCAAGTGTTCCTAGGCACCCCGAAGCTGTCAGGGGAAGCAAAACCCTGTTTTCACAACAAAAGCAAAAAAAAGAAAAAAAAAGAAAAGAAAAGACCTGCCCTTGTTACGTTCGGTGGGTTGCACTTGATTATCCAAGCAGAGTGGTAACTGTACCCGGGAAGGTGTTTATATTCCGGTCCTGGGTTTTTGTGTACAGACAGGTTCTTAAAGCACATAGGAATCTGCCCGACCTCGATTAGTGGTCAAGCTAACCCCTTTGGAGTCTTTGGAGGAAAAGAAAATGGAATTTATGCATCTCAGTATTTCAATGTAATGTTCCGATGTGGACATTTTATGTGAGCGTGCTCCTTAACTTTGGCCAACTAAGAATTTGGACAGCTGAATCAGATCCCTTATGCAGTGGTTAGGGAAACCAAGGCACAGCTGGCTACTGGGTGTGGGACTCAGAAGAATGTCCTGGCTAATGGGAGAACGGGGAACAGAGAATCAGTGTTTGTCCTGCTTTTGACTGTATTTTCTTCCTTATCAAAACCTGGCTGACCAAGAACAAGTTATGCAACAGGTGTGCCCGTAGACTTTCCTTTGAAGCACCTGTCCCGTCCTTTAAGCAGTTTAGAAACAAGGAGGAAAACAGTACCTGCATAGCTCCTAAACACTTTGGGTTTGATTCCATACCTCCACAACAAAGAGAGTTGCAATCTCTCTCTCTCTCTCTCTCTCTCTCTCTCTCTCTCTCTCTCTCTCTCTCTCTTTCTTTCTCTCTGCTGGTGGAAGGTCTTGCCTTCATTGAAAAAAAAAGCAACATGTGTGAGATGTAATAAAGTGAAGCATCATAAAACGAGGTATGCCTGCCGTTGGTAACTGAGGCTCTATGAAATTTCATCAGGGGCCTCGCTTGGGTTTCACACCTTTTAAAAAGTTATGTGATCACTGCAGAAGACTTTGGCAGTGGCTACGACTTAAACTGGGCAGGAATTTCAGGTGAGCTCTGATACATGACCTCCTTTAGTATATGCCACGTGAGAAAAGGAAATGTGCTCTAAACGGGTATCAAAGTAAATGGTGCAATATGATATTACTTTTACATTAAACATTCTGTACAGAACTGGGAACCACTATACTGGTTCTTAAGCTCCCATCTTACGTCCTGCCAGGGTTCTAACCAATACGGACTCCCCAGAAAAGATTTATTACATGAGTGTTGGAAAATATTTTATGAGTGGGGCATGGTTTGGATGGTGCTGCACAGATTCCAAATTATTCTTGAACTCTCCGCCTGACTGTAATTTTATCATGATTTAATTTACTGATCAGATATGGCAGATCTGGCTTATGTAGGTTTTGCCGAATTGCATTTGTACTTAGTGGAGCCGAGAAGCTATAGGATATTCTCCCCTCTCCCCCCGCAATAATCTTAAATAAGATTTATTATGAAGAGATGGGACAAGCTGGGCAACTACTATTGAGATTTCTAAGTTAAAAAACACCACCACCAGTGCTGTATTTGAAATGCGCCAAATCTAGGGAATTTTGCCATGTTAGAGTGTGCTGTAAATATGGCTCCACTCTGTAGGGCTTGAGTCCAGGTCCCTTACTTAGGCAAAGCTAGGCTTGGTGATATTTTTCTTAAGAAATGCAGGTGAGGTCCTGCACCACGCATCATTTTGCCCTGATTGTATATACTAGTAGCAGTCTGTCATTTTGTCCAGTATCTATCTATATTCCTCAGTCCTTTTGTTACATTCCTGGTATTAAAAAGTTCTCAAAAGCTCAAAGCAGTGTCACGCTGCCTTAGCCATTTTCACAGTTTCCTTCACGCTCTTCTTTCTGTCACTATCTCTTTTTTAAAAAAGTATATTTTATTGATTTTACAAAGAGAGGCATTGAGAGGGATAAAGAGTTAGAAACGTCGATGAGAGAGAAACATCGACCAGCTGCCTCTTGCACACCCCTCACTGGGGATGTGCCCACAACCAATGTACATGCCCTTGACCGGAATCGAACCCGGGACCTTTCAGTCCGCAGGCCGAAGCTCTATCCACTGAGCCAAACCAGTTTCGGCTGTCACTATCTTCTTGATGTATACTCATTCAACAAATATTTGAAGGCCCCCTATGCTCCCGACATGTTCTTTGCTTTAATTCTCTGGACTGTGGCTTCCATGTTTAAGGCAATACTTTTCTGGTTTCAGAGTTTTTGGGATCTGCTGCATTTTGAGTGCACTTTTGCACACTTGAGACTAAGATAATTTGGCTGGTAAAATGTCATGTAACTTTTTTATGTGATAATACATCTTCTTAATTGACTGCAGTTTTCCCCTTGAAATTTGATCTTAGGCACAATTGTAATTTGTTTATTTCTACCATTACTGCTCCTGGATTTCTTCTCCTGGATAGCCAAGATAATGAGATTTGACATCATTTTAAATATCAGGGCAAGTAGAAAAGTAATGTAAGCGAATAGAGGGTTTTTGTCTCAGTCATCTTGGTTTTGCACATTTATATCAGATATATTTTTATTTGTCTTCAGAGGTGTCTTCTCTCATTTTTGTTTAATCTTTTCCTTAATTGTCAGTGTGAGGCTGGATTTCTGTAGAAAGTTAATGAAAAAGTGATATTCTTTTAACAGCAGAGGAGACATCTTGTGTCCGAGAGTGAAGGCCAGCGCAGGTAAGGTGGGCGACACCTTCACTTTCCAGGGCATGTCCAGAAGAGACCCTTTTTTTTTTTAATTGATATTTTACAGAGAGAAAGGGAGAGAGAGATAGAGAGCTAGAAAAGTTGATGAGAGAGAAACATCAACCAGCTGCCTCTTGCATACCCCCCACTGGGGATGTGCCCACAACCAAGGTACATGCCCCTGACCGGAATCGAACTTGGGACCTTTCAGTCCGCAGGCCCGGCGGTCTATCCACTGAGCCAAACCGGTTTCAGCTGCTTTGTATACGTTCTGATCGTATGGAGAGACTTTCCCTCAACTTAATAAATAGGTGGTCAAGAGGTCTATTACATATATTAATGGAATTTATGGTTGAGCTCTGAAATTCATTTTCAGACACAGGTGATGATGCCCTTTGTGCTTACGGCTTGCTCCTTTTCTTCCATCCTTTTATGATTTAAAGAAATTATCTTTCATGAACCATAACAAAATGGCTAAGGGTGGGGACTCTGTAGCCAGACTGTCTTGTTAGACAGTCCGCCTCTGCCCGGCTGGGTGACCTCTCTCTACTTCAGGGCTCCATTTGTGAAATGGGAATAATCATTGCAACCGGTCCCCTCGGTTGGTTGTGAGAAGACAGTGAGTACATTTACAGAGAGCTCTTCTACTAGCACTTGGCAGAGAGTAGGAGCCAGACAATGTTGGAGGTTATATTTGTAACAGAAGGAAATGGGACATTTTTTAAAAAAGTCACTCTACCAGGTTTCCAGGTTTCAGAAGGCACTGAGATGTCAGCATGGCCGCAGGGGAAAGCACCGAGGCAGGATAGAGACAGTTGTGTGAGTAGGAGCCCTCTCGGGATCACAATGTTCCCATCTGGTGAGACGGCGTGGAGTAGACCTGGTGGTCTCTAAGAACCTGCCAGTTCTAACATCGTGAAATTTCAAAGGGAGGAGGGCATGGGTCAAGTCAGCCTTTTTGTTTTGGGCGACACTGCCAGGAATTCACTGGTCCCCGGGCCACCCCTCAGAGGTAGTCAGTAAGCATTTGCCGGGGTTATCAGCTGTTGCTACCGTTAATGTACCTCACCTTGGTCACCAGACAGTCATCAGGGTGAAATGACTGAGTTATCTTTCTGGATGTAGTCCAGGGAGATTTCAGACACGACAGTCTGGATCCCATGGACGCACGTCATAGACTACCCCGCTCCCTCCCTCTCTCTTCTGAGGAGTCCCCTGTGGGGAAGAGAGGTGAGGTAGCTCTGGGAAGATGAAAGGGGAGTGGGCTGATTGTTTCTGAATTTCATGATAAAATTTCCACACCAGACACACAGGGAAACATCGCCATTGGCCTTTGCAGGGACACTGTAAACCAGGACTCAAAGCAAAGGAGGTCTTAGACATTGAGCATTGGTGAAGATCAAGAGGTTTCTACTGGGCTGGATGGTTCTTTCTGAGGCAATTTTCCTTCTTCCCCGATGACCCTTGTTTATTGTCTGTGCATTGCCATCTGGCTCTTTGTCAATAGTCTTCCTTCTTTTCAAAAAAAATATTTGTATTGATTTTTAGAGAGACAGAAAGGGAGTGGGAAGGAGAAGAGAGAGAAAGGGAAAGAGGGAGGGAGGGAGGGAGGCAGGGAGAGAGAGAGAGAGAGAAAGAGGAGAGAGAGAGAGAGAGAGAGAGAGAGAGAGAGAGAGAGAGAGAGATTCAAAATGGTAGGGGTGATTGTCGGTTATGTGAGCCTGTAATCCGGGATTCCAAGCCTGGTTGTTCACTGGAATCACTTGGGTTCAGAATCTCTCAGGTGTATAATTGGAAAATATAATTGCACATCAAATTATCACATGTACTTAAAATATGTACATGTACATGTGGATTAATTATCAAAACCAAGATAATTAACACATCTATCACCTTACATAGTTAACTCTTTTCTTATGTGTGTGGTGAGTACACTTAAGATCGACTCTGAGCAACTCTCAAGTATGTAGTAACACTTGAACTATAGCCACCATGCTGTACATTAGATCCTCAGAATTTGTAACTAGAAGTTTATACCTTTTGACCTACACCTCCCCATTTCCTCATGCCCCCAACCCCTGGCCACTATCATTTTATTATCTGTTTCTATGAAATTGGCCTTTTTTGTTTTTGTTAATCCTTACCTGAGAATATTTTTCTGTTGATTTTAAGAGAGAGTGGAAGGGAGGGAGAGACACAAAGAGAGAAACATCGATGTGAGAGAGCCACATTGATCAGTTGCCTCCCGCAGGGGCCCTGACCAGGACCAGGGATTAAGCCTGCAACCGAGGTACATACCCTTGACCAGACCTTCAGTCTGCAGGCCAATGCTTGAGGCACTGAGTCAAACAAGCTAGGGCTGAAATTGGCTTTTTAAAAGATCCCACATATTACAGATACTGTATTTTATAGCAGACTGTATTTGTCTTTTAAAGTATGACATTATGCTTAGTGTAGTGCCCTCCAGGTTCACCCATGTTGTTGCAAAAGGCAAGACCTCCTTTTTTATGGCCGAATAATATTCCATCATGCTTATATACCACATTTTCTTTATCCACCCATCTGTTGATGGGCACTTAGGTTGTTTCCATGAATTGGCTATTGTATATAATGCTGCAATGAACATGGGGGGGTGCATATAATCCAACCAACTGAGCAACCTGGCCAGGGTAAGAGCAGTTTTTTTAGTGGGAACTGAACATGATTGGTGTTTTATGACATTCATTTAAAAATGGTAGTAGGTTGTGTGCAATAAGATTTTTAAAAGACAGTTTGGCCTTCACCAGATTGGCTCAGTGGATAGAGCATTGGCCCACGGACTGAAGGGTCCTGGGTTTGATTCCGGTCAAGGGCTTGTACCTGGGTTGCGGGCTCAATCGCCAGTAGGGGTTGTGCAAGACGCAGCTGATCAATGATTCTCTCTCTTCCATGTTTGTAACTCTATCCCTCTCCCTTCCTCTCTATAAAAATCAATTAAAAAAATATATATATCGTATTTGCCGGCGTATAAGACGACTTTTTGGCCCTGAAAAATATGCCTCCAAGTGGGGGGTAGTCTTATACGGCGAGTATATAACAAACTCTGTATTTTGAGTGGAAATGTTAGGTGGTCGTCTTATACGCCCAGTCTCTTATACGCCGGCAAATACAGTATTTTTCAGGGCCAAAAAATCGTCTTCTACGCCGGCAAATACGGTATATATATATATTAAAAAAGGTCTGAGTACAGTGGCTTTATAGTATAAGTTAATATCTGGCATTGCCAACTTTGTTCTTTTTTAAGATTGCTGCAGCTATTCAGGGTCTTTTTTGGTTCCATATAAATTTTTGCAGTGTTTGTTCTAGATCTTTGAAATGTGCCATTGGCAGTTTAATAGGGATTTCCTTGAATCTATTGATTGCTTTGGGTAGTATGGACATTTAAATGATGTTGATTCTACCAATCTCCTTTTTCAATGACCTGTAGTTTTCTGAGTACAGGTCTTTCACCTCCTTGGTTAAGTTTATTCTTTTTTTTTTTTTTTTTTTGCTTTTATTTTATTTTTTTTTTTTATTTTTTTTTATTAAGGTATTATCTGTATACATAGCTTATCATTGCCCCCCCCCTCCATAGATGCCCTCCCTCCCCAGAGTTTTGTGTCCATTGGCTATTCTTATATGCAAGCATACCAGTCCTTTGGTTGATCTCTCATCTCCCCCAGATCTCCCTACCCCCCCCCCCCCGCTGTCATTTGACAGACTGCCTGTTGTTTTACTGTCACTATATCAATCTTTCTGTTCATTCGTTTATAATGATCTTTAATATCCATAAATGAGTGAGGTCATGTAGTGTTTCTCTTTCATTGACTGGCTTATTTCACTCAGCATGATGCTCACCAATTCCATCCAAGTTACTGCAAATGATGAGAATTCCTTCCTTTTTATGGCAGCATAGTATTCCATGGTGTAGATGTACCATAGTTTTCTGATCCATTCATCTGGTTAAGTTTATTCTTAAATATCAGGTGTTTTTTTTGTTTTTTGTTTGCAATGGTAAAGCATGGTACTGGCACATGAATAGACTTATAGGTCAATGGAACATAATAGAGCACCCAGAAATTGACCCACACTGTTATGCTTAATTTGACAAAAGAGGCAAGGAGTAAAAACAGTCTCTTCAATAAATGGTATTGGGAAAACTAGGCCACCAACTTACACCATACACAAGAATAAACTCAAAATGGATGAAATACTTAAATGTAAGCTGTGGAACCATAACAACCTTAGAAGAAGCCATAGGCAGCAAAATCTCAGACATCTCTTGTAGCAATATGTTTACCGATACATCACCTAGGGCAAGGAAACTAAGGAGAAAATAAATGGGACTACATCACAATAAAAAGCTGCTATACAGAAAAATAAAACATCAACAAAATGAAAAGAGAGCACATTGCATGGGAGAACATAGTTGCCAATGATACATCTGATGAGGGGTTATTTTCTCAAATATATAAGGAACTCATGCAATTTAACAAAAGGGAGATAAACAATCCAATTTAAAAATGGGCAAAGGATACTAAATAAATACCTCTCCAAAGTAGACATCCAGAAGGTCAAGAGACATATGAAAAAAAAATGCTCGAAGTCACTAATCATCTTAGAGATACAAATTAAAATGACAGTGATGTATTACCTCACACCTGTCAGAATGGCTATCATCAACAAATCAACAAATGACAAGTGCTGGTGAGGATGAGGAGAAAAGGGAACCCTCGTGCACTGCTGGTGGGAATGTAGACTGGTGCAGCCACTGTGGAGAACAGTATGGAGTTTACTAAAAAAGTTAAAAATGGAATTCCCATTTGACCCAGTGATCCCACCTCTAGGAATATCCTAATATACCAGAAACACCAATCAAAAAGAATATATGCATCTTTATGTTCATAGCAGTGCAGTTTACAATAGCTAAGATTTGGAAATAGCCCATCAGCAGATGCGTGGAACACTATGCAGCTGTAAAAACAAAAGAGCTCTTACCATTTGCGATAGCATGGATGGACCTGGAGAACGTTATGCTAAGTGAAATAAGCTAGTCATACATAGGAAGATAAGTATCACATGATCTCGCTCATATGTGAAATTGAATGAATAAAATAGACTGATGAACAAAATAGATCTAGAGACTGTCGAATTTCAGAGGGAAGGCGTGAGTGAGGGAGTGAGTGGGAGAGATTAAGGGGGAACTTATGTGTATTTATGGATTACAGACAATAAAGTGATGAAGGCCTGGGAGGGGTGGGTGCAGGGTGGAGGGGGTCAAAAGGAAAAACAAACAAATACAGGAGACATCTGTAATACTTTCAACAAGGAGGGAAGGAAGGAAGAAAGAAGGGAAGAAAGAAGGGGAGGGGAGGGGAGAAGAGGAGAAGGAAAGGAAGGGAAAGGAAGGAGAGGAGGGGAGGGGAAGGAAGGGAAGGGAAAGAAAGGGGAGGGGAAGGAAAGGGAAAGGAAGGGAAGAGAGGGAGGGAGGGAGGGAGGGAGGGAGGGAGGAAGGAAGGAAGGAAGAAAGAAAGAAAGAAAGAAAGAAAGAAAGAAAGAAAGAAAGAAAGAAAGAAAGAAAGAAAGAAAGAAAACCAGTATGTGTGTAGCAAAAGCCGAACCAGAAGCAGAATTTGGGTTGAAATCTTAGCACTGAGACTGACACACATGCCAGGTGAGCCATGTCACCTCTGGGCCCTGGTGACCTCATTGGAAACCTGAGGGGTTGGACTAAGCCCTTCTCCAAGCTCCGTGTTTCTGTGGAGCATGGATGGTGTCTTACCTCCTTCTCAGACTGCTGGCACAGTGCTTGATGCCAGGGGTGCTTTCAGACACTTCACTGGCAGCACCTCAGCTGTTCAGGAATCTGGGTTTGAAGACGCTGTGCTAGTGCGGCATCTGTACGGGGAGAAACGATGGCGCGTATCCTGAGGTTTCCCTGGGCTGGCAGCTCCTGCTATTGTTGTCTGAATACTTCATGAGCAGTGAGGTGGAATCAACCAGGAATAATCTAGTAATTATTTTTAATTGAATTCAAAAATGACTGAAAGTGGGTATTCATTTCAGGTTAGCCATTGGGGCTTCATGTGCCTAACTCCAGTTAGGCTGGGTGGAGAGCGTGTCCTGAAATTTATGGCATTTTTGATAGATGTCTAATTTTAGCTAAAATAACATTTATAATGGTTCGCTCTCTTTTCTCCCTCTTCTCCTCTTCTCTACCCCCCCCCTTAGGCTCCACCTCCTTTTCTCTTCAGAAACTTGGTGATTTCTCTTCTATTTGATTTCACAACCTATTTTCAGAAGGTGTTGCAAATTTCTAAAGCCTATAGTATTTCCTGTAGCTCCTAACTAGTAATACGAAAGACAACAAACTTGTACTCATAAAAAAGATGTTATTTTAAGGCATAACGTCATTCCACTTCTTACAGAACCTCAAGATAAAGACATACTATTTATTATACAGTGATTTGGACTTTGGGCATCATTCTGTTTGCGCTTTTACTCGCTGGGTGTAGGGGCTCTAACCCCTCTTATCCAAGTGTTCTTTCCAAAGCTTTTCCATCCCAGGGAGTTGGGGCCTTCTATTTGAGTTCAGTTTGGCTAGTAGTTACTATGAGGCAGGCGTACACTGGGTGCTGGAGGCTTGGGAGTAGCTTTTAAGGAGCTCTCAGTGCTGCCAAATCAGAGGCTGTGAAAGCAAATAAATATATTTTGATGTGGGAATGGTGTGGGGCAGGGTATTCTTGGCAGCTTGAATGAAGGCATTTTCCTGGGAGCCATACCTCTTATAATGGGAATAAAAAAACTATGGTACGTCTACACAATGGTATACTATGCTGCCATAAAAAGAAGGAATTCTTATCATTTGCAGCCACCTGGATGGAATTGAAGAACATTATGCTAAGTGAAATAAGCCAATCAATGAAAGAAAAACACCACATGATATCACTCATTTATGGATAATAAGGAACATTATAAACTGATGAACAAAAAGATAGATACAGAGACAGTAAAGAAATAAACAGACTGTCAAATGACAGCGGGGAGGGGAGGGAGATATGGGGGAGATAAGGGATCAACCGAAGGACTTGTATGCATGAATATAAGCATAGCCAATGGACGATAAACTCTGGGGAGGGCGGGCATGTATGGGAGTGGGGGTGGGTGGGGATTGGTAAGGTATGTACACATATAATACCTTAATAAAAAAATGAGAAAAAAGTATGGTATTGTCCAGTATATTTTTTTCTGTTCTAATGTCCTAAATACAAGCCATATTGTAAATACATCTGTGCTTCAGTGATAAAAACGGAATTTAATTTTATGTTATAAAAACAAGTGAATTTAAGAAATAGACATTTTAATGAAAATCTATATATTTCATCTTAGCTCATAAATATAATTGGAGTGGCTATCTTTCAGATGTCACATGCCATCACAAACTCTTGCACTTGCTTTAAATCTTTTATTTGCCAAAAATTATGTGATTACTTGTCATTGATCAGTTAAAAACTCCTTTTACATTTTGGGCTTATAAGTACATCAGACATTTACCGTAACTATTTGGTAGGGGAGAGAAACTAAAAAGAAGATACTATTCTTTTGTATTTTAATTTGTTTTGGCAAATATGCTTGTAGTGAGTTTACACCTTAACTTTGTATAGAATAACCCAGCTTTATGTAGTATCCTTTTTCTAACGAGGGACCCTTGAGAGTGAAAACAGCCTTCCAGAATTCTGGAGGTGTTGGATCAAGGTTTTGGTGTTCTGCTCGACTTGCCTACAGTGAACTGATTCTGATGTTTGTGTTGTCAGAACAGCGCGCCAGTCGAGGGCCTACCCTCCACAACTAGGACTCACACTGATGGCCACAGCGTTAGCCACAGCTAAACGAGGGAGGCAGCGGAGAGTGCAGATCTCAGTGACCTTAGAGAGGACTGCTGGGAACACAGTGCTAGGTATTTATTGTTGGGCATAGGGTTATTTGAACAGCTCAGCACTTAAAAATGTTTTTGAAAAATTCTTCTGGCCGAAACCGGTTTGGCTCAGTGGATAGAGCGTCGGCCTGTGGACTGTAAAGGTCCCAGGTTCTATTCCGGTCAAGGGCACGTACCTTGGTTGTGGGTACATCCCCAGTAGGAGGTGTGCAGGCGGCAGCTGATTGATGTTTCTCCCTCATGGATGTTTCTAACTTTCTATCTCTCTCTCTTCCTCTCTGTAAACACACACACACACACACACACACACACACACACACACACAAAAAAAAAAAAAACCTACAAAAAAACACAAAGATTATAAAAATTCTTCTGTACCCAATGAAATATTGATAAACTCACGGAGCGTTTAAAGTAACAAAGCATTTAGATGATACTAATTAGATGAATCACCACTTCATGCGCTGTTTTGACAGGATATGTATCACATCTCAATAATTTCCTTAACATTTTTTTTCCCCTGCCAGGTGCTTGCTCTCTTTTTTGTTAACATATCCCGATAGAATTCCAAATATGTGGTTCATTTCCATACTGGGATACTTTCACAGTTCCTTTTCCTTTTTGCCCCTTGCTTTTGTTTGTGTTGAACTCGAGGTTTATTATAGGGCAGAGAGAATGGTAGCTATTTTGGAGACTGATGACATCCAGCCAGGATGCCTCTGTCTGGTGTACAGATCTCCTTGGCTCCAGCACGCAGGATTTTACCAAGTAGGTGCTGAGACGTGCCTGCTGCCAGATCCCCTCAGAGGCCAGATGTACGTGAAGTATTGTTCTATGGAGAGAGGAGAGGGAATTTCCACCTTCAACTTCACAAATATACAATTTAACACACATTTAAAAAAATATGTTTTATTGATTTTACACAGAGAGGAATTGAGAGGGATAGAGAATTAGAAATGTCGATGAGAGAGAAACATCGACCAGCTGCCTCTTGCACACCCCCTACTGGGGATGTACCCGTAACCAAGGTACATGCCCCTGACCCGAATCGAACCCGGGACCTTTCAGTCCGCAGGCCGACGCTCTATCCACTGAGCCAAACCGGTTTCGGCAACACACATTTTTAAATAAGCCTGAGCTATCTTGAAATAAATCAAATGAGAAAAATATAATGTTGGTCTCTGTTGTAAGTGAGGTGCTAAATAGGACGATCTGAAGGGTGTGAAAACTTTGCTGCAGCCCCTGACTGAGAGGTGGGGACACAGGCCCCCTCCCCGAGCAGCCTGTGTGGTGGCGGCTGGGGCAGGTGCTGGCGCAGAGCTCTGAGGTGCGGAAAATGGCCAGCCCGGGGCACTCCGGAAGGGAAGACGAGCCATCCCGTGACGTAGCCTTTCTTGGCCTGTAGCATCTTGCGGTGGAAGTAGGTGCAAAAAAAATCTCCTTTTTGTAAATTCAGAAATTATATAAATATGTACAAAGAAGAATTCTTAATTAGTTCAGTAATTTGTATAGCTATCGGGAGCATTCATGTGATACGATTGCCTTTGGATATTGGGTCAGTATATTTCTGATTAGTAAATGTGCAGATAAATTTAGTTATGATTTTACATAGATTTCTTCACATAATAAAAACACTTTGGTAAGTTGTGCTGATTTTTATCTGTGAGTTGTCAGCCACAGGATTTTTCATAGCCTGCCTTATATTTTTATGTGCAACTTAAATCTAATGGTTAACTCACTGCTTGTTTTCTTTGATAGGGTAAGTTTATGGTTCATTTTCCCTATTGAGTATAGGATTATTGTAGTTGAAGTACAAGTATGCAGTAGGTAAATTTTAAAAAATAAAAATAGCAGCGGTTCCTTCCAACAGAAGTCTTCCCTTTCTTATAAATGGGGGCTACACAGTGTAGATAGCGAGACTTACTTCACTGGGCGTTTAAAGGCCTATCACTTTGTAGTGATATCATGGGATACACTACAAAGTGATAAACGGAGGACCTCAAGCAGACTTAGGAAGGCATGCTTGTAGGGGTTGACATTTATGCAGTGACAGGCAGTCCTTTCTATGCACATCAGTATAAACTTCTCATCATGCTTAGGAAACTGGTTTTCTACATTGCTTTTTTCTTTTCTTATTTAGGGATAATAAGTTGTGTGGGAAATATACCATTTATTGGCAAACCAATCAATTGTTTAATAAATGTTAACAATAAAGTCAACGTTCCATTTTTATACTGTATCTTATTAGCAGGGCTGAATGTCAAAACCATATGTGGTTCAGGTGAGATACACATAGAGGAAATAGCAGTTCTGAAAATGGCCAGCCTAGGACACGAGCACTATGCTGTGCAACATGACAAGGGCGTGTGTGAGCTGGTGATCAGGTGTGTGAGCTGGGCCAAGGGGGACACTCCCTGTGGACTCTTACCCCTCCTCCCTGCTCTCTTTCTTAGATTTTTCTCTGTGTTTCTGTTGCAGGGAACTGGCAGGTATTAGCCCCAAGTCCATAAGCGATACTCATACCCCAGCTCTCAGTTTCCTGTCACCTTCTGTGATGCTATGAGCAATAATGTAAATAGGTGCATGTATGATAGAAAAATAAACCCTAAGAAAGTTTATTTCCATCTTATTAAGTCTATTTTGTGTGCCTTGCCTCAGAATACCACTTAACTGTCAACTAGTTTGGCAGAGCTTTGATGGCTAGAGTGCCAAAGAAAATTTCAGCCAGGAGAGGTCAAATGATCATGTACTCTGTTTATGCACTTTCTTCTGTATTATTAACGTTCACAAAAATGAGCGAGTTAAAGATTTATTAGCAGGTCACATTTGCTTAAAATGTAGTTACTTCTCGGCCTCCTCTATGTCCACTCTCAGAAGTGTCTATTTAGGTCCTTTGCCCATTTTTTATTGTATTGTTTATCTTCCTTTTGTTAAGGTGTTTGAGTTCCCTGTAAATTTTCAAGATTAGGCCCTTATTGGATATAACATTGGCAAATATGTGTTCCCATGCAGAGGGATTTCTTGTTGTTTTGTTGATGGTTTCTTTTGCTGTGCAGAAGCTTTTTATTTTGATGTAGTCCTATATGTTTATTTTCTCCTTAGTTTCAGTAAATATATTGCTACGAGATGTGTCTGATATTTTGCTGTCTATGGATTCTGCTAAAATTTTTATGGTTCCCCATCTTACATTTAAGTCTTTTATCCATTTTGAGTTTATTTTTGTATATAGTGTAAGTTGGTGGTCTAGTTTCATTTTTTTTTTACATGTATCTATTTAATTTTTCCAACACCGTTTGTTGAAGAGACTGTCTTGATTCCACTGTATGCTCAGAAGGCCAAGAGACATATGAAAAAATGCTCAGAGACACTAATTATCCAAGAGATGCAAATTGAAATGACAATGAGGTACCATCTCACACCTGTCAGAGTGGCTATCATCAACAAATCATCAAACTGACAAGTGCTGGCGAGGCTGTGGAGAAAAAGGAACCCTTATACACTGCTGGTGGGAATGCAGACTGGTGCAGCCGCTGTGGAGAACAGTATGGAGTTTCCTCAAAAAAATTTTTAAAAAAATGGAACTCCCATTTGACCCAGTAATCCCACTTGTTGGAATATATCCCAAGAAGTCAGCAACACCAATCAGAAAGGATACATGCACCCCTATGTTTATAGCAGCACAATTTATAATAGCTAAGATTTGGAAACAGCCTAAGTGCCCATCAGCAGATGAGTGGATTAGCCAACCGTGGTACATCTACTCAATGGAATACTATGCTGTGGTAAAAAAGAAGGAACTCTGACCATTCACAACAGCATGGATGAACCTGGAGAGCATTATGCTAAGTGAAATGAGCCAGTCAGAGAAGGGTGACTATCATTTGTGAAATATAATGAACAATGTAAACTGAGGAACAAATTTAGATCCAGAGACAGAAGCATCGAACAGACGGTCAAACCTCAGAGGGAAGGCAGGAGAGCGGGAAGGGAACAAGAGAGTAAAGGACTTGTATGCATGCATATGAGGATAACCAATGGAGACCTACAGTAGGGGGGGGTGAGGGCATGTGCTGAGGGGTGAGAGCGGCTAAGAGGTCAATGGGGGGAAAGGAGACATATGGAATACGTTCAACAATAAAGAATTTAAATTAAAAAAAATCAGTTCTCTCTTAGAGTCTTAAAATCAAAGGAGATGGGGGTGCAAACCTAGTTTTTCTTTTGATGAGTATTTTCCACTCCTGGCTTCCTCATCTGTGAAATGGAAATGATATCAACTTTCTAGATAAAATTGGGTGGTTTGCCAATGAAATGAAGTTATAGATGGTGATACTTTGGAAAGCTTAAAACCAAAACCTAACAACTGATAGCTCCCTTGTGAAAAGTTACCTATGGCATCCTTCACTATTGCTGCAGACATACGTGTGGGAAAGCGGTGAATGTGATCAGTTGGTGGCTCGCCAGCTCCTCCGGCTTGTTGCTATTTTAGCACTTCTGCATTTAATAATGTGGAGGAAGATCGTGGAGCCAGTTCACACGAGGGAGGAAAGCCTCACGCGGCTGTGTAAGAAAAAACTCACGAGTGGCCGTGTTCAGGAGGGAGCTTTGGTTCTGTACTTCAGGTTGTAAAAAATAAACCACACACGCACACACAAATAAAAACTCTCAAAAAAAATCGTTTTTCTTTCCTTCTGTTGTTTAGTTAGGGTATAAAGACACTTGAAGAAAAAAAAAAAAGCATGAGTGAGGCATTTTATTGGGCCTCAAATCCCCCCTTTCAGGAAAAATACCACCAGAACAGCCTTTTGTGAGTGCTTCTCTCATATTGGGAATACATACATTTCAACGGTTTGTTGGAAATGTTTGGCTCCCTCTTTCATTAAGAAATTAAGTCTCTCTTCGAATCCTTCCAGGCCAGTGACAAAAAGACCCTCCTCTCGTTGGCTGGTGGTCCAAAGGTGATGGCAGGGTCATGAACTGGTTTCGCTCATTTAATCGGTTATTTGGAGTCATGCTCAATCGCGACAATAGCACAGTATTTTATTAGTTGATTCTCCAGACTAGGAATGTTTCCGGTGAAGTATACACCGACTATCCTGGAGTTGAGTTGCGGTCCCTTTTTGGGGGGACGGGGGGAGAGATCTGGCTCTTTCACACTAAAAGAGAATTCTCACTGCTGCGTCTTGTGGAGGGAGAGCCCCCAGCATTCCCGCTGCAGCAGAGGGGCTTCACTTAATTAGCACGCGGCTGCCACGGGGCGGAGCAGGCAGAGCCACTGTGGAAATAAATGCCTTTCAGCGGCTGGCAAAAACGAAGCTTACCAACTACCCGAGCCGGCCCCGTGGCATCGGAGGCCCTTTTCCAGAGAGGACCAGGAGAATTTTCATCAGCTATCCGAACACCTCTTGGGGTAATGTGGTTTGGAGTTCTGGAGTCTGACAGTCACGAGGATGATGGGTTGCCTTCCCTTTGTGCAGCGCTAGGCCTGCCGTCCTTTCTCCCTCCCACCACCTCATCACCTCTGCTTTGTGGGTGAGGGAGCTAAGAAGGTCTGAGAGGTTAACAGCCCGCTCTAGGCCCAGCAGTTTATTGACCCCTGGTCTGTGGACCTTCCTCCTCTCTTCACTTTCCGGTGGCATTACCCAGAAGGCCGAGAGGGGAAATACCTGGCTGTTCACCTGTAAAAGACACCGGAAGAGCTTGTGCTCGAATCAGCGGGTCTGAGCAGTTCCGCTGCCTCTACATTTCCAGACTCCACTGTACAGCGAAAGGAAGGGCCCCCTCTTGACACTTGTCACAAACCATGTAAGACAGTCGTCTGTGTTTGAGGGCCTGGTTGACATAGCTTGTCATTCTGAATCTTCCCAGGATGAACAAAACATAGCAAAACAAACACCCCCACCCCCTTTTGTTTTTTTACAGGGAGTCTAATATGCTATTTTGACTTCCAAGTTCACCGGCTGTTTCTCAGAGGAGAGCTTCAGGGTAGGCACGGTATTCTGGACCCAGAGTTCTGACCTCTCAGGACCGGTGCTCCGTTCCCGGCATGCTTATGCTTCCCAGCAGCCGGTTTGCATTTCAAATGTGCGGTGTTTTAAACTTGAAGGTGACTTCTCATGTAGTCACTCCCACGGATTTATCTGTTTGCTTTTGTTCTGTTCTCTACCGCTCTGCACTTGTGTTTTACTGACCTTGATTCTGTCCCCTTGGGCCTTCTCAGTTTCCAGTGGCATCCCAGGGATGGGCTGTGGCCACGTCCCCGCCTCCTCCCCCGCCTGGCCGGGATGCAGGCAATGACGGGGTACATTTTCTACAGAAAAATACTTAAAATCTATTTTAGTCAGTCCGGTCTTAATATCACCACGCATTCGAAATTCCAAATAAAATCTGGTGTTACTTCTGCCCCCCAAGTATTCTCTTGTCTAAGTTCTAAATAATAGGTTGCATTTTAATTTCTATGTAAGCTTCAAATTAGTGTGTTTTAATGACTTGTCCTTCAATAAACATTGTATTCAACATGGAATTTAATTCACTCAACTCCCAAGGTTTACTTACTTATTTTATTTTTATCCTCACCTGAAAATATGTTTACTGATTTTATTTTATATTTTTTATTGATTTCAGAGAGGATGAGAGAGGGAGAGAGAGATAGAAACATCAATGATGAGAGAGAATCATCAATCAGCTGCCCTCTGCACACCCCCACTGAGGATAAAGCTTAAACCTGAGCATGTGCCCTGACCTGGAATTGAACTGTGATCTCCTGGTTCCTAGGTCAATGCTTAACCACTGAGCCACACTGGTGGGGTACATTTACTGATTTTAGATAAAAAGGGAAGGAGAGAGGGGAGGAGGGAGGGAGAAGAAATGGAGGGAGGGAAGGAGGGAGAGCGAGCGAACGAAAGAGAGAGAGAGAGAGAGAGAGAGATCTCCTTTAGGAAATTTCCTAAAGCCTTTTGTATTAGAACAGTGGTCAGCAAACTCTTTAGTCAACAGAGCCAAATATCAACAATACAACGATTGACATTTATTTTGAGAGCCACCTTTTTTAAACTTAAACTTCTTCTAATGCCACTTTTTCACAATAGACTCGCCCAGGCTGTGGTATTTTGTGGAAGAGCCACACTCAAGGGGCCAAAGAGCCGCATGTGGCTCACAAGCTGCAGTTTGCTGACCACTGAGTTAGAATATAGTTGAGATACTTCAAAGAACTGAAAGAGAGAGTTAAATATGACAAGAATGTCTCTGATGTGAAAGTCTAAGCTGGAAAGTAAGGTGGCTCATTCTGAGGTTATCTGGGTACCACGTTCCTTTCTGTCTTATTCTGCCATCCCTGGGGCATTATCCTTATCGGTATAGTTGCAGCCAGCTCAGCACATTCATCTGCATCCAGCCAGTAAAAACAGAAAGAAACCGTGGAGAGCACCTTCCTTCCTTTGAAAAGCCCAACTCAGGCGTGGTGTGCATTAGTTCTGTTCACATCTCCTTAGCCAAAGCGTCATCATATGTCCACACCTAATTCCAGAAGAGGCTGGGTCATAGTTTTTAGCTCAGCACTTGTGTAAAGTGAGACACATAGGTAATTAGAAATGTTAATAACCATGCTAAAAAAAAAAAGAGAAAGAAACAGGTGAAAATAACCTAGTATACTTAACTAAACATATTTAACCCACTATATCTAAAATAGTATCACTTCAACATGTAGGACTAGCCATGGGTAACTAATGGCTACCATATTGGGCATTGGAGCTGTAGCTGGTTGGCCATGTGCCCACCTAAAGTGGAAGGAACCTACCACTAAAATGAAAGGGGGGATGGATATCTAGGGTCAACTGGTGGTCAAAATCTGTCAAATCTCTTCTTAACCATTCCAGTTGGATGCTAGGACTTGGTATTGCCCAAGATATAATGTGCGTATAATCATCTGTTTTAATCTGTCGTTCCCATTGGATTGAGCTTTTTAAGGGTGAAGGGTGAGTTTTCTTCTCTCCAGATCTTAGACTAGTCTTTGGCAGATTATAATTACCTGATCTGTTAACTGAATGAATAACGCTTATGAGCATTTCTTGTAATTCCTCAGCTGTCCTCATTACTCCTGAAGAAGCTTATGCTTTTCCTCACTGATGTGGATCACACCCTTTCTTGTGCGTCACAAGAATTTACTTTGATTTGGGGGGTGTATTTGCTCTGGACTCACACCCAGAGATGTTTCTGGTTGGCACCCACTCTCTGAGATAATGGCGGGCTCTCTGCTTCCCTGAGTGATGCTTTGGAAAATGTGTCCAATGTCCAGGAAACTCATTTTTCTTGAAGCAGCGAATCCTCTCTCCGGGGTGCCTCTGCACTGAGATGGGAGCGTTTTCACTGTGAACCTCTGTGATTATGGAGCTGTTCGCAGGGCACCCAGCGCACCGGGAGGTCCGGTTCAGCGCTTGGGAAACATGCCATTTCCAGGAACTATTAGAAATAATATTTGCTGCTAGAAGACAGAGGCTGTATAGATAATACTTCACATGTGAAAAAGCCAACAAGTAAGCGAACCTTATTAATGCTTCCTAGAATTAAATGGAACACGAATGCAGCTTTCCATTCAATGAGACGGTGGACTGAATGTTCCGTAAACAAGTTAAATTTGAGATGTCACAGGATGTTCCCCTCGCACACGAGCCGGCCTCGCATCCCTGAGTCAGGTGGCTGCAGGATGCCTCTTCTGGGCTGGCCCTGGAGATGTCACGGCCCTTCTCCCTGGAGAATGGCGGGCGGCGAGGGGAACGGTGAGTGCCCAAGGCTGTGTCTTCTCCACGTCTCCTTAAGAGCATCGCTCAGCCATTACCCCATCTCTCAGCCCCCTACCCCCTTACAAACAGAAGCCTTGCCTCCCCATCCTAGGGGTGGCCCTTGGGATGAGTTTTCTAGGCTACTCATCCTTTTGGGGAGAGTCTCATTCCAACCTGGCAGAGGCATCCTTCAGGAAAATAACATTGAGAGCAGCAGTAATCTCTGCCAGCGTCATCATAATGACATTACAGTCATGCATGTGCCAGGCTCTCGTGTGTTACTCATTTATCCTCCTAACAACCGTATGAAATAGCATTATCATGATCTTCATTTTATGGATGAAGAAACAGGCTTAGACTAAGCGAGTTGCTTTGAGCGAGAAGCTTATAAGTTGCTAAACTGGGTTGACACCCGTATCTGAATGTAAATCACGGGCCTTTAACCATTATATGGTCCTGCCTCCTAAATGTTATGTATGCAATGCTCTGGTTTCTCTTCAGACTGTATATATCTTTGGCCTTTTACTAAACATGTATGTGGCTTTTTTTCCCCTCCCTACTCGATGTGTTTTTGGTGGTGGATGGGTTGGGCAGAGAGGATGGGGGTGAGAGCCAGGAACACCTGATCTAGAGTAGGAAGAATTGAGGGGTGTTTGGATGAGGTTTTGGAACCAGGATGACTTGCTGGTAGAGCAAGGGGGAGCCAGAAATATCAGACTCACATTCTGAGATTGCAAGAGTTTTCATTATGAACCTCTATGAGGAAGGAACTAGCCATAAGGTAGTTCAGCTCTTGTGCTTGTTTGCTTGCTTTATTTATTTATTTATATTTTAAAGTTGGCAAAGTGTTTTAAAAAAAATATATTTTATTGATTTTTCACAGAGAGGAAGGGAGAGGGATAGAGAGTTAGAAACATTGATGAGAAAGAGACATGGATCAGCTGCCTCCTGCACACCCCCTACTAGGGATGTGCCCGCAACCAAGGTACATGCCCTTGACCGGAATCGAACCTGGGACCCTTCAGTCCTCAGGCCGACGCTCTATCCACTGAACCAAACTGGTCTCGGCTCTTATGCTTTATTGATCCGGAAACTGGAGCTCAGAGACTTGAAATTACTTGCGGAGGGCGAGCTTCTAGTGAATAAAATAAAGCCAGCACCACATACTTGAACCAGCTCTTCTGATTCCAAGTGGATTTTATTTAGCTACCTTTTAGAAGTTTGTAACCTCCCCTTATGTGTTTCTATTTGTTACTAGTAGAAAAACTGCTTGGGAAATATCAGAAGGGACTGTGTGCTTGCTTGAGGAATAAGAGCTGGGTGACGGAGAAGCTTGCATCGTTAAGGGTCTCAGGCTCAAAGTCCGTGGCCAGGGCTCAAACCAAATCCCAGGCTGTGGCTGCAGCGCCAGTTCTGGCCCAGGCTCCAGCTCAGGCCCCCAAAGATACCCAGGCCCCACGAAGGCTTCCGAGTGGAGGCCTCTGTCTGCCAGTGTGAGGACAGAGGGCTGGTGTGCCCCCTTGGCTGCTGTCTGCACGGGGCTGGGGTCCTCCTGTGCCATTGGTACAAATACACTGGAGGCAGGGTTTGCCAATAAACACATGAAAAAACAAAAAGACCACCGTCTGAGTTGAAATCAGGTGTTCCAACCATCCTGAGGCCCAGCTTCCTAAACTCTCTTATCATTAACTGGCTTGTGCTCTAGCCTGTAAAACAAGGAAACTTGCTCTACTTCTATTGGCTCCTTCGACATCCAGCACAGAACAGGTGCTTGCGAAAGGCTTACAGAGATGAACTAAGGATATACGTTTTGGTGCACCAAGAGGTTTGAGAACCCCCAGTCCACGCTTCTCCTTGGTTGCACTAACTATTCTGAAGTTCTAGGGAATGGGGAGTGGGTTTAAAAAAGTATGATCTCTTCTCTCAAGAAGCTAATTGCCTGGTTGAAGAGAGAACACTAGCCGAGAGGGAAAGTTAGAATTTACTAAAAAATCATACGAACTGGAAGTGGGTTGTAAGTGCAGAACGAGGAGAGAGAATGCTTACTGCTGGAGTAATCAGAGGTGCAGTGGAGCAGGGAGAATGAGTTGGGTTTTAGTATTTACTCATTACCTACCACTGAGGTAGACAGAGGGGGCAGAAGAACCGGTGTAAGTAAAAGTGCAGGAGTGGGACTGAGTGGGGACCATGAGAGGGACAGTGTGCAAATCTGGAGGAACAGAAGGAAATGGGATTAGCCAGGTAGGGTGGAGCCCCACTAAAGACGGTGGTAAGCCAAACAATTCGAAAGAGGCATAATGAGCCATAAAGAGTCTGTAGGTTCGTGAGTGACATGGGAAAAGTGGTTGAACTGGAAATTCAAAGGTGGTGTCAGAAATCTCTCTGAGAAGGTCACTCGTAAGTACACAAGTACCTGGTAAGGATACTTGAGCTATCTGGTATTTAAAGTTTCCACAAATCTCATTGAATCCCTACATGTCCAGGGGTGGGCAACGATTATTGTCCCCATTTTCCAGACAGGACAATGGAGCTTCAAAGTAGGTGAGTGACCTGAGAGTCACATTGTTAGGAGACAGCAGATGAAGGAGCCCCAATCTGCTCACTTTTGATGCACTGGTTTCCAGTGGTGTGTCCAGGTGCAAGGGATAGGTCTTCCAGAAAGTTAGACCATAGTGGTGGTGGTGGTGGGGAGCTGTTTATTGAAAAGGAAAGGATGGTGGCTGGGTGTAGCTGATGTATACCAGGTGCTTGATGTACATTTGGTTCTATCACCCTTACGGTCTGTAGCTACGTTTTACAGATGAGGAAACCCAGGTGCGAAGAGGTTAAGTAACTTGCCCGTGTTTGTCCATCTTGTTGGCTGCGGATTGGGAGGCCTCATCAGGTGTGCATGCCTCTGTGCTGCTTTGGTTCTTTCCATATCTCGACACTTGGGCACTTCTGTTGCAGCTACTTCTGTTTCCTGCTTTGCTCAGGAATGCAATAGGGCAGATTTTTTAAATATATACACAATTTATTTTGGAATAAGTTTAACGAAAGCAGGTGCCTTGGCTTAATATTATGCTGTGTTCTATGAAGGTGAGTGTGTATATTAAGAGTAAATATTAAGAATGGCAAAAAGCTAATTAGGAAAAATACAGAATTTTGAGGTCTTTTGAGCTCTTGGGGATTTACACTTGTACTCCTCCTAATCCCTCCTTTAACTTTCAGGATAGAGACGTAAGTCATAAGGTGCCAAGTGAGTGGAACTCTGCCTATGTCTCTAGGCCCCTTGTTGTCTTACACACAGCCCTGGAGAAGGAACTTCACACCCTGCGTGTAGTTTGACATGTTCTCTGTCTTCAGTGCTTGTGCCGCAATGTGTCTCTCTGTTGTTCCCTTTAGTCTCGTTAATTTGTATCTGTACCTTCAAGACTCTGCATGCCCAGCTCCTGGATGGGTGTGGCGTTCCTGCCCTGTGTCTACTTCTAGGAAGATGGTGCGGGGTGAACATGTATATGCCTTGTTTGGGGTGGGGTGCTGGGTGGGGGCATACTGAATAGACCACTTGGTAGAATGGCTGGGTTGTAAAGGGAAGTTGTATGAAATAAGTGGGAGTTCCTCAGCCCTTGTTCTTGAGTGCCAACGACAGAAGCAGACTTTGATGCCTAAATAGGACCCTAACTGCACCAAGTCATTAATTTCTTAAGAATGGACCCCTGCTTAAGAATCCTAGGCATGTACCCACCCCGACTGCACTGGGGCAGGGAGAGGGATGATGAATTCCATTGGCTTCTGTAAGGAAGTGGGATTGCACTCAAAGGAGCGAGGGGTGGGAAGGGTGGAGTGGGGGGGAAGGAAGATGGTCCTCCAGATGAAGAGATCCAGGTGCTAAAGGGAAAAAAAGTAAGGACGCCAGACATCCAGAATCTACAGACATCTGCTCTAGAGGAGAGAGGAAATGTGGTATGAGGCATGGAGGGACTCTCTCAGAGCAGACTTGAAGGCAGAAACATGGCCTTTCCTCTCTAGTCAGTGGGGAACCACTGAGGAGTTTAGAGTAGGCACAGGGGGCGGCACCCCAGAACAGTGTTTTAACAAGTTGAATCTTTTGGCCATGAGCACCCTGGACTGGAGAGAGCTGGGGCTGAAAGCAGAGAGACCAGTTGGGAGATTAGTGTCAGTGTGCAGTAAACACAGAACTGAAAATCCGGAATTTACATGAGTCATTAGGGATTAAACTCGCTGACCTTGGGCAAGTCAGACTTTCCTTGCCTCAGGTGGTGGTTATATTGGCTTAGCTGGAAACAGGGTGGGAATGAACTCATCAAACTCTTTGATCCGGATTCAGGTTGATCATGGAATCGAGTTTTTTTTGTGTTTTTTTTTTTTTTTTTTTTTTTTTTTTAGCTTGTAGCTTATTCCCACTCTTTGTGTGTCTGATAGTTTTCTAGGCACCATTCACTTTTCTTTTTCTGAAATGAAAAGTTGAGGTGTGTGAAAACCTGATGCTCACAGTAATTGGAGCACATCCTTGCTTTGTTAGAGAGAGATGTCACCTCCAGATTGTGTGTTCCTCTGGTCTTTGGCACGTTCTGAGCCAGGAATGGGACCAAGTGAAAGGTTGTTTGAATACTGATGTAAAATCACAGTGGGCAGGGAAAACCATCTATTTGGATTATGAACAGAATCTATACAGTGGCCCATTCACTTCTATGTTAATTGTGACCATTTGAGTGGAGTCGGACAGCATTTAGAAATGAAGGGAAAAGGCCTTCCACAAAGCTCTTTTCATAAATAGCTCTTGGTTCTGTGGTTCTTCGACAAAAGTCTGTATCTTCTCCTAGAGTCTTGTCATGCTTCTAGCAACAACTAGGAGTTTGGCCTCACTGTAGTTCACAGGTCAACACATTTAATCCCCAAGTGGAGCTTTACTAGAGCTACTGTTTTTCAATGATTTTTTTTAACCTGTTTAATATTGCATTTTTATCTTGAGAGATCATTTCTAGATATCCTCATGTTGGAATTGCACTTTACAATGAGTGTTCACACATGATCTCATTTTGTTTCTTTGGGCCCATGCGAGATAACTTCTGCTATCATAGTCTAATTTCCAGTGGGGTTTGTAAGAAAAGCGCTTGCTCTGTCTGGACCTCAAAAACTCCCAAATAGAGTTTCATTGTCTCTTTATTTGAGTAGCTCATAGTGTTTTATACACATTAATTCATTAATCCTCACAAAAGCCCTGTGTGTAGGCAGTGGAAAATATTTTTTCCCCTGCTGCAGTATTTACACACCGAGAAACCAAGTCATAAGGCAAAGGCGGGGCAGGGCTTGTGGACGGGAGCCAGGGGTAAGTTGGCTGCCTAGTCCTTAGTCTAGTTCTCTCCCTTGACCATTAGAAAACTCAAACTCACTTTCCTTTGGAAAATAATTATGATTCCCTGTGGACCAAATTCTACCTGGAGAACAGAACTGGAAGAGGGGAGAGTTTGGGGTGGTATTATCATCAAATTGTTGATGTGGTTTCATTTTCTTGTGTTGTCGCCATGCATTTGACTGTAGCCAGAACCCGCACGTTCAACATGGTGGCATATGTTGTATCTAAAACCACATCTTAGACATACCCAGCTCATTTTTTTGTTGATGATGTTAGAGTAAGGTGGTCTCTGTTGCTCCAGCCTACGCTTACGCCGTAGGTGGCAGGAAAGTCTTATGCTTTCATTTCTTACATTTCCACTTCCTCAAGAGCAGGGAACTATCTCTACTGTTCTTTCCTTTAGTCTTTCATCTTCCCACTAGTGCTTTGAGAAGAGTAAATCATTAAAAGGAGTGGGCAGAAAAAACCACAGACTTGGTATCTCAGTGCCTACACCACTGAGAGCTCAACTGTATGGACATCTGCAACTGATTGTGTCCGAAACCGAATTCCTGGTTTTCTTTCCCAAATCTGCACTACCTACACCGCTCCCCATCTCTGTAATGGCAATGCCATCCTCAGGCTTCAAATGTGGTAGACATCCTCTTTGTCTCACATCCTATGCCCAATTTGCCAGAAAATCCTTTGGCTCTACCTTAAGAATGTGTTCAGATACTGCTCATGGCCTCTCTTGCTGCCACCTGTTCTGCCCACCATCGTCACTTGCCTGGAATATTGCAGTGGCTCCAAACAAGCCCCCTGCGCTGCCCTTGGCCTGACTCTCAGTCAGCCTGAAGCATAGGAGTTGGAATGATACCGTGAGTATATATGTCAGATCATGTCACTCCTTAGCTTGGAACCCTCCAACGAACCCTTGTCATACTGAGAAGAGAAACCAAAGCCACATGGTGACCTAAGAGGCATTATATGGTCAGGCTCTCCTTTCTTCTCTGTCCTCATCTTTTATTCCTCTCCTTTTCACTTATTCAGTCTCTGTGCTGCTCCTCGATCACACTCACAAATGCTCTGGCCTTGCTTCAGGACTCCACTCTCTGCTTCTGCCGTCTGAGACTCAGCCCAGACATCAGCTGGCTCTCTCCAGAATCTTTTGTTTTTGCTCAGATGCTACAACGAGATCTTCCCTGGCTGCTGTGTTTAGTATTGGACCACACCTCTTATTTCTGCCGCTCCTACCTCCTTTGTTTCATTTTCTATATAAGACACATCACTTTTAAACATACTATAAAATTTTTTTCTCTCTCTTTTTTGTCTAAAATAAATTGTACTGTAAGTTTCAGATGGACTGGGACTTTGGTTTCTTTTGTTTAATTATATAGATACTACTCCATTTGCAATGTGGTCACGTCCCAATAAAGCCATAATTGGTTGGAAATATCATAAGTCAAAAATACATTTAATACACCTAACCTGCTGAATATCATAGCTTAGTGTAGACTACCTTAATGTGCTCAGAACACATACACTAGCCTACAGTTGGGCAAAATTATCTTGCTGCCACTGTCCAGCATCATAAGAGAGTATCATATTGCATATCCCTAGCCCAGGAAATGGTCAACATTGAAAATTAGAAGTACGTTTTATGCTAAATGTATATACCTTTGCACCATTGTTATGATGAAAATAGTTAATTCAAATGGATCATAATAAGATGGGGACCATCTGTATCTCCTTAGCATATAGCATCCTGGTGCCTAGTAGGTGCTCAAATATTGTTGAATGAATATTTAGTGTTTTCAAAACACTCACTTTTGCTCCTTCCCTCTCAGTGATAGTTGGAAAAAAATATACTGATTAGACTTAGTTTCCTAATTAAATTTTGGGATCTATGGAGCACAGCAAAGGATGCAAGAGAAATTATTTCACTGGGGAGATAAGATAACCACAAGAAACAATGAGCAAAAAGTGTTAGATTATAGAAGAAATAAAAGATGTAGGAGAGGTCATTGGGAATATGGTGGAGGAGGATCTTAGAATTTGATACTGAGTGTCAGTACTACTCTAGGTATTGTGCCTACTGGATTCCATTTGGTCCTCACAACAGGTATTGTGAGATAAATGAGGCAGCCCAAAGTCATAGTATCAGTAGGTGTTTGAGCCAAGATTCACAGGTTATCTCTTTATTTTCTTCCTTTGCTATTTAACCTGTCCAATGAAGTTTTAAGCACTATACCTTTTATCTTCAGAGGTTCCATTTTGTCAAGTTGGCATGGTCTTTTGAGATAGTATCTGATCCTTTCAGTTATTTTTAAAATTTCTTTATTTAAACATACTTATATGAGAGAATATTTGGTGAGCCTATTATTTAAAGTTCTGAGGGTCTAATTTTGCTGTGTGTACTGTTTTCTCTTGATGAGTAGCTTTGTTGAGTGTTTTTTTAATTTTGACTTGTGGGCCTATGACCAATGAGACTGAAACTGGGAGTCTTGTAATACTAAGTTAACCCCAAAAGTATCATTACAAGTCTGGGACTATTTTGTGTATTAATTTTTCAGTTGAAGATTTTTAGGGAACATTGTGCCCCCTCACCCCTTAAAAGGCTTAGGTTGAGACAAAAACTTCCTTGTCTTTTCCTAGTGGTCATACTTTTCTATTATTGACTAGCCCTTTAGGATATTGCCTTATACAGACATTTTTGTTCTAATTCCTGACCACACATGGATCCTTGACTCTGTTTCTTGCCCTCAGTGTTCATTAAACCCAGTTTTCTGGGCTGAACTCAGAAACATTCTTCAGGGCAAAGATTCTCAATAGATCATTGCTATGACTTTTGATGAGTCTTAATTTTATGACTCTTGGAAAGTTCCCTTATTCTCTTGGGAGAGTTCAACTATACATTTAAAGTAATTCTTAAATTACTTAGTAGTCTAGCTAATCCTTTGAGCAATTGGATTCTCAAGTTGCTTAATCCAACATATTGACAGAAAGGAAGTTCATTTAAAAAATCTAAGTCAAGCTGAAGCCGGTTTGGCTCAGTGGATAGAGTGCCAGCCTGAGGACTGAAGGGTCCCAGGTTCAATTCTGGTCAAGGGCATGTACCTTGGTTGCGGGCACATCCTCAGTAGGGGGTGTGTAGGAGACGGCTGATCGATGTCATCAATGTTTCTAGCTCTCTATCCCTCTCCCTTCCTCTCTGTAAAAAAATCAATAAAGTATATTTAAAAAATAAAAACAAAACAAAACAAAACAAAAATTTAAGTCAAGTTGTCCTTGTTAGCTCATCCTACAAGTGTACCCTGCCCATTCCCAGTGGATAGTGCCTTTTGCTAATACTCAGATTTTCTCTTTACTCCAGTGTTTGTTATGTTGTATTGACTGTTTAATGGGCTGTTCAATAAATCACTCGATATAATTGAGTTTTCTAGGCACAGTCCATACCTAGGGAGTATTGGCATTTTATTATACTCTTATATAAAATGAGGATTTTCCCACAAATATGTAATCTAAATTTATAGGCCACACACCTAGACAGGTCTGTAATTTACACACACACACACACACACACACACACACACACACCCATTGAGGGTTATCATTTAACATATGAGTTTTGGAGGGTGGACACAAACACTCAGATCATAGCAGGCATGCATACACACCTGCATATTCAGTTGCTGCTAATGCTAGCTTTTCAGATCGCATTTCTTTTCCAGAGCAGGTAGAGAGTAGTTCAGTTTATAGCATGCGGAGATCTGCCTTGATTTGGCATTTATGACTTAGGTTCTGCAAAGTATAGCATTTAGTTCCTAGTTCCTTTGTTAACAGTGCATTTTTCAAACCGTTGAGCTCAGTTTTGCTTTAGGAAACATTGTTATACAAGAATCATAGAAAACATGATCCAAGAAGGGGACTTTTTGTTTTCCTGAGGACTTGAGTAAATACTGCAAAGATGGAAAAGGCCCAAGTTCTACCTGCCTCACAACAGGCATTGCCTTTTTTGGAGCTCATCCAATTTTAAGAGTCACCCACTTGTCCAAGTTCAGATTGCCTAGAAAGACAGTGCTTTGTTCTTTGGTTTCTCTTGTTGAGGAATATCAACAAGGAACTTATACACCATAAAACGAAACCATTCACTCCAATGGAATCTGTGCAGATTTAGATATTAAAATGTCTTTATGATATTTTTGAAATATTGCATTCAGATTAGTATCCTATTTTAAGTTTTTGTTGAAAATGAATAGTAATATATATTGTGAAGTATGAATTGGGTTATCAAATTCTAATTTAATTAAAATATTTAGGAATTCTGCCGAAACCGGTTTGGCTCAATGGATAGAGCATCCGCCTGTGGACTGAAAGGTCCCGGGTTTGATTCCAGTCAAGGGCACGTACCTTGGTTGCGGGCACATCCCCGGTGGGGAGTGTGCAAGAGGCAGCTGGTCGATGTATCTCTCTCATTGATGTTTCTAACTCTCTATCCCTCTCAATTCATCTCTATGTAAAATAAATAAAATATAAAATATTTAGGAATTCTAATGATATAAGAAAGTTTATATGCTAATGTCCCAGAGGAATTACACGAAAGACAGTATTTTGTATTTACTTGGCATGACTTTCTGGAATGTAGAAACTATCCTGTGAGGAGTCCCCTTTCTGGAGGAGACTTTTTGAGTCCAGCTAGCCTTTCTTTTTAAGGAAAAGGCACATCTAAGCCATCAGAAGCGAAATTAAATCTGCACAAACTAAAGGAAGGATGTCCTTCAGTGTTCAGGACTATATCCATTATAGTGCTAAGCACCAAGGATCTGATCTGTTCTTCCCTGCATGTCAACCTCATTTCTTTCTCCATCCTTGTGAGCATACTCAAGTTCCTATGGATATACAGACAAAGCCCTTTATTTCTTTTTTTTTTTTTTTTAGAAAAATTATTCCCTTTATTCTTTAACATTCAATATTATTTTATATTAGTTTCAGCATAGTGGTTAGACGATTATATAATTTACAAAGTGATCCCTCTGACCATTCAGATGTCCATCTGCACCATATATAGTTATTGCGATATTATTGGCTATATTCTCAGTGCCAGGGCCCAGATTGTATTTCTAAGTCCCTTTACCCCTTTCAATCAGGCTCCCAAACCCCCTCCCATCTGGCATCTATTAGTTTGTTCTCTGTATCTATGAGTCTGTTTCTGTTTTGTTTATTTTTTTTAATATTTTTTAACCTTCATCCGAGGATGTGTTTATTGATTTTTTTAGAGAGAGAGGTAGGTGGAGAGAGAAACATAGAGCGATTGCCTCCTGCACACACCCTGACTGGACCTGCAACCTAGGTACATGCTCTGACAGAATCCAACACAAAATGTTTTGGTGTATGGGACGACACTCCAACAAACTGGGCAACCCAACCAGGGCTGCTTGTTTGTTTTATTCTTTAGATTCCACATGTAAGTGAAATCATATGGTATTTGCCTTTCTCTGTCGGCTTATTTCACTTAGCATAATATCCTCTACGTCTATCCCTATTGTTGTAAATGGTAAGATTTTCCTCTTTTATTTTTTTAAATCCCCTTTATTTTTCTCTCCACTGTACTTAAAATGCTAACCAGTAACTTCCTAATTTCCAAAGACCATGGCCCCTTCCGAGTCCTTGTTTATGTATTTCACATCTGTTTGCCCTTTCTTTTTAAATAGAGTGATACATAGTTGAAGGGAGATACTTAAACTTTAAAAGCAAAACACAGCTTGAATCCGTTTGGCTCAGTGTATAGAGTATTGACCTGCGGACTGAAAGGTCCCAGGTTCGATTCCGGTCAAGGGCACGTACATTGGTTGCAGGCACATCCCCAGTAGGGAGTGTGCAGGAGGCAGCTGATCAATGTTTCTCTCTCATCGATGTTTCTAACTCTCTATCCCTCTCCCCTTTTCTCTGTAAAAAATCCATAAAATATATTTAAAATGAATAGATAGATAAAAGCAAAACACAAAACCAGTACTAAGCATATAGAAAGTTCAGAGTGAATGTACTGAACTAAATTAAACATTTAGAGACTAGACATATTTCTAAGGTTAAAACATATTTTTTCTAAGCTTTGCTTTAAGGTCATATCCTATATAATAAAGAGGTAATATGCAAATTGACCCTCACACCCTAATAATATGGCTGCCTATGACCGGACCAGCAGGAGGGTTAGTGAGGGGCGACCAAAGGACTGAACAGCAGACTGTGTGGGGCAACCAGGCCAACAGGGGAAGCAGTTAGGGTCACCAGGCCAGCAGAGGGGGTCAGTGGGGGTGACCTGGCTGGCAGTGGGGGGTAGTTAGGGGCAACCAGGTTAGCAGGGGGGGGCAATTAGGGGCAACCAGGCAGGCAGGTGAGCGATTAGGAGCCAGTGGTCCAGGATTGTGAGAGGGATGTCCAAGGGGTCCCAGATTGGAGAGGGTGCAGGCTGGGCCAAAGGGACCCCCTCCATCCCATGCATGAATTTTGTGCACTGGGCCTCTAGTTTCTAAATATTAAAGCACCAACTCTAGAATTTCTCTAGCTTTTACAATTTAGTATTTAGTGAGTAGATTGGGTACAGTAATCTGGCTATTATAGTTAAAGAATGTCTTAATTCTTATGAGAGGGAGAGTACTTTTCTTTCCTACAAAGACTGTACTGGTATGAAGCCTAGTTGGGTCTGGGCACAGGGCAGGGGATGGCCCACAGTCACAGATGTTGCTTGAAATACAGATGGAAGCATGAAGGAGGTGGTGCTGTCTGCTCTGGTTAGGTTTGTTAACTTCTGAAGACCCCTCTCTGCCTAGAAACTCTTCCAGGTATCTGGATCATCTCCCCCACACCCGTTCTTCCAGCTACTCTCTGCCTCCACCTTCTTCTCTCTCCAGCATGTCTGTTCAGCAGTCTCTGGGTCAGTCTCAGGAAAAGGCAACCTAAGTTATGGCCTCACTCAAAACCCTTCAGTGCTTTGCATTGTCTCTAGGAGGAGTTTTTCAATCAAGAAATGTGATTTTTCTCTGAGATCTCAAAACCTTAAATTAAGCCCCAAAGAAAATGAGTCCCGTGATTTAGCAATTACTTTGTTTTCACCCATAAATAATATTTCTTACCTTTTCTCCCTAAGGTAGGAAAAATTCATATTTCTTCCCTAGGGTGGTTCTGAATTTCTCGATATTTTAAAAATTTAAATTCCCTTCTAGGGATAGAACATTACTACCAGACAGAATAATCAAAACATGCCACAATCTGGGAAAGAAATTCTAAAAACGTTATAAGCAATGATAATATCACTGGAAAGTGGAGGGAGAGGGAGAGGGAGAGGGAGGGAGGGAGAGAAAAACAAACAAACATTGTGACTAGTTGCCTTCTATGCATGCCCTGACTAGGAATGGAACCCCCCAACCTAGGCATGTGCTCTGACCGGGAATTAAACTGGTAATCTTTTGGTGCACAGGATAACGTTCAACTAACTGAGCCAATCAGTTGGGCCCAATACTCTTTTTAACTCTTGTCAACTACTAATCTACAATTTAAAAATTTTTTTGAAAATATTGTATAAATGGGGTCTGTGATCTTTTTTGGAATTGGCTTTTATCACTCAGCATAATTTCTGAAGATTGATCCATGTCATGTGTAACAAGTTTGCTCTATTTATTGCCACGCAGCGTGCATTGCTGTGACATGCATGTGCATATAGATGTACTCGTGCATAGCATTTAACCATTCTCCTGTTGAAGGACATCTGGGCTGATTCTAGTTTTTCACTACCATATATAAGGCTGCTATGGACAATCATGTACAGGTGTTTGTGTAAACATAAAATGTTATTTCTTGGCACGGGGGGAGGAGGGATACCCAATAGTGGCATTTGCATGCTTAGTTAAGAAACTGCCAAACTCTTTCCCAGGCTGGCTATGTCAGTTTGCATCCCCCCGCCAGCAACATGAGTGATTGTTTCCACACATCCTCTCTAGCATTTGGCAATGCCATTGTTTTTGTTTGTTTTGTTTTTAATATATTTTATTGATTTTTTTATAGAGAGAAAGGGAGAGGGATAGAGAGTTAGAAACATTGATGATAGAGACACATCGATCAGCTGCCTCCTCCTACACACCTCCTTTTGGGGATGTGCCCACAACCAAGATACATGCCCTTGACCAGAATTGAACCTGGGAGCCTTGAGTCCACAGGCTGATGCTCTATCCACTGAGCCAAACCGGTTAGGGCTATGCCATTGTTTTTATTTTAGCCATTTGAATGGTACTCACTGATATATCCTTGTCATTTCAATGTGCATTTCCCCAATGGCTAACGATGCTGAACATCTTCCCATAGGCCTGTTTGCTATCTGTATATCCTCTGCAATGAAATGTCTATTCATGTCTTTTGACCATTTTTCTAATTGTTTTTTTTTGAGAGTTATTTATGTATTTTAAGTACTAGTTATTTGTTAGGTATTTCCTCCCGGTCTGTAGCATTCTTTTTATCCCCCTCTCATGGGCTTTCACAGAGTAAGCGTTAAACTTTTGATGTCTAGCATGATTTAAAAAATATAGTTCTTGGCCTTTTGCATGTTCAATGGTCCACTGAGAAGCTGATGAAAGCTATAAAACTCTTGTCAGAAAAATGCATACGCACATAAAACTTTGCATCTAATTTCATGGAGTTCAGGGACTGTATAAAGTGAGGGACCATATGTTATAAACTCGTGGCTTAATCACTGTCGCATTAATTTACAGCGACGTGACTCCAGGGAGAGTTGCTCTTCTCAGAGTTAAAAGCGGGAAACCCTGTAGCTTACAAAATCAGAGCAAGTTCAGAGCCAGGCTTTCCTCTCTCGAGAACTTACCTGAAATGCCCCTTTCTCAGCAATACATTGCCTGACTTCTCTGAGAAACAGTGCTGGATTGCTCCTTTAATTTTGAAGCTTGAACAGGTAAAAAAAAAATTCTTATTTTGAATTCAGACTTTTAGGCATTAGCAATGAATGCACGTGTGGGCTTTCAACTGCCGGTTCAGTGTCAGCAGCATGACTCTCTTTGTATGACTTACTATTTCTCTTGCGCTATCTCCTTTATGAAAATGAATGGAAAAGAAGAGAAATGGGATGCTGGTGAGGAAACAGGGGTCTGATAAATTTTGATATGATCATTAGCTGTGCCCAGGCAGAGAATTGTTGGTATCATTGAACTTGATTTGCTTCCCTCATGAATGAAATGCATAAAGGAAAAGCACACTGCAGGAAAAGTTGAAAGATAATTTTGTTGAAAATCCTAACTGAAGGGTAGCATGTACATATTTGTCCCTTGAAAAGCATGGGTTTGAATTATGTGGATCTATTTATATGTGGATTTTCCCCCCAATAAATACTATAAATGTATTTTCTCTTCCTTATTTTCTGAATAACACTTTGTTTAGCTTACTTTATTATAAGAATACAGCCTATAATCCATGTATAACATATAAAATATGTGTTAATTGACTGCTGTTGGTAAGGCTTCTGGTCAACAGTAGGCTTTTAGTTAAGTTTTGGGGGAGTCAACATTTATGCATGGATTTTCAGTTGTTCGGGCATCAGTATCCTTACCACCATGTTGTTTGAGGGTCAACTGCAATTAGGAATGTGTTTGCCGGATCTTTGGCAAAGGACCCTGGCCCCCTGTAAGTCTGCTGTTCACTTTTGTCACAGATTTACTGTGCGTATTTCAGGGATGGATTATGTATAAAAGTAGGGGGTTGATGACCTTTTCTTCCTCTGGCTATCAAATCTGTTACTCCAAACTACTGGACCCCTTAGTGTTTCCTAAAAAGAATTTGGGCGTGTGGTTTTCTTCATGTTTAACTCCGAATGCCTATCATGTAACTCATTTGCCACTTCATGCCTGCGCGACACGATCACGTTCTGCCAGGCCACTGGTATTATTACTCCTTGCAACCTTTAGCTTTTCATAGAGATAGGGGTTATCCCAACTAGACTGGGAGGTCACCAGTGCCACGGGCAGTGTTTTTAACACTATCCCTCCCAGGTCAGCCACATGGTGTGCTGCACGCACATAGTGATAGTGAACCGACTTTTGGACACAGGACTTTAGAGATCTGTTGCTACTAAGGAAATGGATGCGTTGATAGGTTGTATCTTGCTAGCGTGATTGAGATTTGTATTGACCACAAATGGATAAATGCCTAAATGAGGTTACAAAAGGGGATGTGCAGTTGATTTAGCAAAAGCTTAGTCATGTTGTGTGCAAATACATTCTGGGAAAAAGTGAGTGTGACTGACAGCTCTGGCGGAACATTTTGTTAGCAGTTAGCTCACGCTCCTCTTTGTGCTTTAGAAGCATTCTCTACTTCAGGCTGCACCGATTCAGACTGCCCGGCTCCCCTTCTTCCTCCCCGCCACCCCCATTAGTTTGAATTAATGAGGTCCTATTGAATAGTTACCGTTGTTTGCTTTCTAATCTTCAGACATCTCCCCACACTATGAGGTCACCAAATAATGCTTCTTAGACCTGCATAACTCAGGTAGACAACTCTAGTCTGAGGCAGGCCCGTTGATACTGTTCTGTATTCAACAGCAGGTTTATTTAAAAAATGCTCTCTTTTTACCCATTTCCATTGTGTTAGCATGGAAGGTTTTTACTTAGACTTGGCTTTACCTCCTGGTTGGTGAGCTCTTCCTTCCTTCTTCTCCAGCCAGGAGAGCAGCGGTGAAACACAATTATAACTCTACCCTCTCAGGCTCCTGTAAGGAGCTGTGCACCAGCATCTCCCTCTAACTGTGGAGGTTTCCAGCTGAGGTGTTAATAGAGTTGCCCCCGGAATAATTGCTCTGCCCTTTGCATCTTCAAACGGCAGTGGGAATAGTCAGCTCTATGAAACCAAATAAAGTTCTGTGGAGCTTTACACTATTGCATTTATCTGGCCCAGTGCTCTTCAGTGTTCCTGATGCCTCGAGTGTCCTCTGGGCTGTCCCGGTGAGGCTGAGCGCGGTAGGTTCATTGCAGACCTGCGTGGCCCCGATTCCTGCTGAATCATTTTAATCAGTCTATTGTTTAGAGGCTCTGAGTGATTTCATTTGAAACAGACTCAAGTGCTTTCTAAAACCATCCCTTTGTGGGTGCTTCCTGTACAATAATAATAAATATGTAATAGTTACAGCTAGTGTTAATTGAATGCAAAAGATAGACACTGTATATATATATATATTTAAAGACTTCATCAAATCTGCCGAAACTGGTTTGGCCCAGTGGTAGAGCGTCGGTCTGCGGACTGACAGGTCCCGGGTTCGATTCCGGTCAAGGGCATGTACATTGGTTGCGGGCACATCCCTGGTGGGGGGTGTGCAGGAGGCAGCTGGTCGATGTTTCTCTCTCATCAATGTTTCTAGCTCTCCATCTCTCTCCCTTCCTCTCTGTAAAATATCAATAAAAAAATAAAAAAAAGACTTTATAAAATCTTTTAATCTTCCCAACAATCTTATGAGGTAGGTACTGTTACTAGTTCTAAACTGGTTCTAAACTCTATGGAGGTGGAATAACAGGCCCAAAGCCACACAGTTAGAATCGGGCAGGGCTGGTGTTCAAACGCAGCCTGTTCCCGAGCCTGTACTGCCAGGCATTTGCTTCCTTCTAACAAGCATACCTCAGTCTTCCAGGCCGTATTTATGTTACAAAAGGACTTTGTGCTGAAGCTCAGGAGAGCATGGGCTCTGGGGTCAGAGGGGCTGGAGTCACATGCCAGCTCGACCGCTTCTAGCTTCTCGACCTCCGCCAACTCTGCAGAGAGCTCCTTTCCTCTGTGTGAAGTGCAGACCTGCGCTGAAGGTCCTCTTATCTGAGCTGGCATCTGGGTAGCTTTTTAAAGGGGGGGCTCCTTAAAGTGGGGACCAAGATTTCATAGGAAATGGGAGTGGAAAAAGGATTTGCCTGGGGCCCTAGTTTTTGAAAAGGAAACTAAAATTATGAAAATACCTATCATATTTGTTTTAGAAAACGTGTTTTAGTTCTTTGACTAACAGATGGCATAACATCCTGGTAAGGGTGGAGGCCCTGGGCCGGCCTTCTAGAATGTCTGCCATGTTCTGTGTGACCTCATGCAAATGTAGTTTTGAACTCTGCTAACTCTTAGAACGAATATAAAATAAACTGTGTGCATGTGATTAATGGGGGGAGGGAAGAGGTCATGAATTTTATTGACAAAATTAATTGTATAGTAGGACATTTCTGCTATCACATTTGGTTTTCAGAGCATTGGTTTGAGGGTCATTTTTATTAGGGAGGAGAAGATACTCTTATTCCTTTAATACTGAAATTATTATCTTTAAGCCTTTTTCTCATTATTTTTCTTTTTCACTTGTTAATGGGTCTCTGACACATTCTCATGGATCCAATAGTTTCATGATTTGAGAAGCTCTCTCAATACTCAACAGTACTTCCCCCCCCCAAACTCTATCTAACCATATTTTATGCTTAAAAAAATTTCCAACTTTATTTTAAGTTTATTTATATTTTATTTACCACATCTGATAACCACATGAAGGTCAAAACAACTAACTACAAAAACATCTGTTGATATGCAAGAAGGAATGGCCAGAGAGTAAGATGCTAGCGTTAAGGGTGGGTGGAATGGGTGGGTGGAGAATGAATGGGAGAGGCAGTTGCTTGTTATCTTGTAAATGGTCAGTTTATTTCTTTAAAAATTTATGTTTAGGTAACTTTTGCTTCTCAGCTTAACTTCCTACACATTCCATTCGGAGCTATTGTGTGAATCTCTGAGATGAAATTTGTAAAATACTTAGCATGGTGCCTGACATATCATTATCCTTTCTAATATAGTTACTAATAGCCTTGATAAATATTCTTTGAGAATTACCTGTTAATAGGTTTTATAAAAGACATACAAGCCAATGATTATTTTGTGTTCAAAGACAAAATTTAAGTCATGGGCTTCATATTGAATTAATCTTAGAATACTTCATTTAGATGCAAATCCAGAATTGCATAAAGTCAAGAACTGATTTTTTGTGTGTAAGTTGAATGTTATATTTTCTTTTCTCTTTAACTTAAAATATTTTTACCTCTTGAAAATTGCCTCTTTTTCTTTTGAATTAACTAGCAATCAAAGATATTGGGATATTTATTCCTCACAATGTCTAAAACACTGTATCTTGATATTCTTTTCATAAGATTCCTCCTCCCCCCTTTTGTGAGCAAACTTAAAAATTAAGTTTGGTCCTCAAACCATCCCCTGGCATCTGCCAGAAAAACTGTAACTATTTTGGCTTTTATCTCCGAAAGAAACATTTTCAAAAAATTCAGTACAATTAAAGGAAAAAAAAGGACTTGAATGTGAAATTTTAAAATTACAGGTGGAGAACTCAAGCATTAGAGAGTGAAATGAAGTGGAGAGCATGGCATTCGTACAGGGAAAAGCTACTGTGTGGAGAATTCAGGCAGCTGTAACTTGCCTCGCAAATACAACTTGCTTAATTATTAAAGGTGATGTGAAAGGAGGCCCAGAGTGGGTTAGCCATGTGGCCTGCCAGCGAGCACAGAACTAACTGCTCTTGACCGTAACAGAGGAATTGATTTTAGGAAAATTCAAGTGAAAATACATCTTTCAGCTTGAAGTTTATTTTATCAAACATATAATTTGCTCCAAACTATTTTTCTCCACAAGTCAACTAGGAAGTTTGGACAGGGGTTTGTTTCACTTTTCAGAATACATCTTCACATTCTCCTCAAAAGTGGTTTCCTTTTGATGTACTTTATTATAAGACAAAATCCAACAAATATCACATGTTGAGTTGTGGAAAACATGCGTACTTTCAATTAGTAATTACGTGTATGGTAAGCCTTCCACACAGCTTAACTTGTTTTATTATACTTCTTAAACATTTACAGTCTTCAAAGTTTTGCTCACAAAGGAATACATGTTAGTTTATTGCTTTATTTTTGTCTGCATATTATTTCAGTCTTTTTATAATCAGTGCATTTACTGGAGAATGTATTTTTTAAAATTGTACTCCTTTTTAAAACCATTTTAATTTTTAAAAATAGCTTTTTGATTTTTAGAAAGAGAGAAAAGGAGGAGAGAGAGAAACATCAGTGTGAAACATTACATCGATCAGATGCCTCCTGCATATCCCCAACCAGGGATCAAGCCAGCAATCTGGGCATGTGTCGTGTTTGGGAATCTAACCGGCAGCCTTTTGATACATGGATGATGCCCAATCAACTGAGCCACACAGGCCAGGGCTAGAATGCACTTTTTTCTTCTTTTTTAAAAAAACATATTTTATTGATTTAAGAGAGGAAGGGAGAGAGACAGAGAGTCAGAAACATCGATGAGAGAGAAACATCAATTAGCTGCCTCCTGCACACCCCCCACTGGGGATGTCTGCAACCAAGGTACATGCTCTTGACGGGAATCGAACCTGAGACCCGCAGGCCGTTGCTCTATCCACTGAGCCAAACCAGTTTTGGCTAGAATGCATTTCTTATGCTATCAACTAGAAATGTTTAGTGTTTTTATAATTTTATCAAGTTGAGTGAAATGTGAAGAATTGAAGTTGTGTATGGCATGACTATAAATGTAAGTGAAAATATTGTTAGTCTCTTGAGGCATAGCGTACATTTAGTATAAAGGGTCATGGTATGTGGCAGCCGGTATACATTCATATTTTATTTTATTTTATTTTATTTTATTTTTAAATATTATTGATATTGTACAGAGAGGAAGGGAGAGAGACAGAGAGCCAGAAACGTTGATGAGAGAGAAACATCGACCAGCCGCCTCCTGCACACCCACCACCGGGGATGTGCCCGCAACCAGTGTACATGCCCTTGACCGGAACTGAACCCGGGACCCTTCAGTCTGCATACCGATGCTCTACCACTGAGCTAAACCGGTTTTGGCTACATTCATATTTTAAGTGCCTTCTTTATAATTTTTAATTTTGGGGACATCTACTTGTCATTGCTCTTGGATTAGTCATCATTTTTACTTCATAGTGACAAACAATTCATATTAGAAATTAGAGTCTCAATTTTGTCATATTCTTGTTAGTATTGTATTTAATTTGAAGTTTCTTTCCTCGACTTCCTAAGCCATTCATCCAATATGTGAGGTTAGTTTCATTAAAAATCGATGATTATCATCCATAAGCCCATGTAAGTGGGTATACTCAGGGTACAACATGTTGAAAATGAGGGCCAAGGAAGGGTTCCATTGCCAACCCCGTGGGTTTGTCAGACCCTTAGTCTTCTTTCAGGATGACTCGTGAAATGTAACTTGTGACCTAGGAGGATGCCAGTGCCAGTATATAGATAAAGTATTAAGTTAACGGACTTTATAAAAAATAATACGAGACTTTTTGTATTTTCCTCCTGGCCAACCTTGTTCTCTGGGGATTGCTATACCAAATGTCACCATTTGGGTTTCTGTGTGCCTGCCTTCTTAAGAGGAGGACCCAAAGTACTGTAGCTGGGCTGTGGCCCAGGAGCCAGAGCCAGGGTTGGCCTAGTGAACAGAACCCTGGCCTACTCTTCTGTTCTCTGTGGGGCGGGGACGAGAGTTCCTGTCTGCCCCATTCAGAGTTCTCCTGCAGCCCACGTGTCACCTTCTCCCAATCTGTAGGTCTCTTTTGTTCAGCTGTGAGCTCCTTGAGGGCTGGGTCTCATAGGAGTGTTCAATGAACCTACCACTTCTACTTTTAAAAAAATATATATTTTTATTGATTTCAGAGAGGAAAGGTGAGGAAGGGAGAGATAGAAACATCAATGATGAGAAAGAATCATTGATTGGCTGTCTCCTGAACACTACCTACTGGGGATCAAGCCTGCAACCTGGGCATGTGCCCTGACTGGGAATTGAACTGTGACCTCCTGACTCATAGGTTGACGCTCAATCCCTGAGCCACACCGTTTTCACTCACCTATATTTTAAGTGGTCTATAATCGACACACAACATCTTATTCGTTTCAGGTATATAATATGATGATTTAATATTTGTATATATTGCAAAGTCTTTACCACAATAAGGCTAGTTAACATTTGTCACCATAGATAGTGACAGAATTTGTAATGAGAATTTTTACAGTCTATTTTTTTTTAGCAACTTTTAAATATGCAATACAATATTATTAACTACTAGAGGCCTAGCACACGAAATTCATGCATGGGGGTGGTGTCCCTTAGCCTGGCCTGTGCCTTCCCACAATCTGGACCCCTTGGGCAGGGTCCCTGGGCCTGGCTGGTGATCAGGGCCTATAGGGGCTTTCCTTCCTCTGGCTCCCAGCAGCGGGCCCCCATCCTGCTGCTGCCACTGCTTGCCATCTGTGCGGTGCTGCCTCTCCAACCCCTGCCACTAGTCGCCTCTCTCTGAAGGCTGATTGTGGGGTGATGGCAGCCCCCTCTCGCTCCCCCCGATCAATCACATTGCACCTACCTTGGCTGGCCTGTCATAGCATGGTTATCTGGAAGGTCATCTGGACTGTCATTCTGCTGTTTGGTCAATTTGCATATTATGCTTTTATTATTACAGGTAGTCTCTATGCTGTACGTCACATCCCCATTATTTATTTTATACCTGGAAGTTTGTACCTATTTGACTCCCTTCAGTTAACCCCTTTTGAATGATGCTGGCTCCTTTTCTCCTGAGCTGGAAGCTGGTTTCTGGGTGTGGGTGCCAAGGGGCAGGCACACCCAGGGGCAGATGAGATGCATGCAGCTGGGGAAGAAGTGGGTTAACATGACCGGGGCCTGCATTCCCCCAGACTCCAATGTCTGGCCCTCTCTCAGATTTGCCTTGCTCCGCCAAAAGTGGATTCTGATCTCAGAGAAACCTGTGATCCAAGCGATTAATGAAGGTGAAACTTTCAACCTGCTTATTTTGGCTTTTCTTGTCTTTCTGAAATATAATTTCCACTTTGGGGGCAGTCAGCGGGATAACGTGTAGGGTGATAGATTTCCTTAGGTGTGGAAATTAATACAAAATAAGAAAGGGGTTCTGTTTTATACAGGTAAAATCTTATTTCTGTGTTTTTATAGTTTTGTCTGCAATTTTTCTGTCTAATGAGTTACTCCTCCTTCGGCAATGTTGATACCTGAAGGCCAGGACACGGCTCTGTTGGTTGGTTAAATGAGGACTCCTGAAATAAATGCTCTTTTTATTGTTTGCAGATGCGGAAGCCATGGAGTTGAGCTGCAGCGAAGTACCTCTCTACGTAAGTTCCTCAGCACTGGGCTTCAGGTTTAAGTGGCCCTTTCTTAGCCTTGAAACCCATGTGACTGAAGTGGGGAGAAAGGCTTTGCTCATTATTGAGCTGAGGCTTTTGAAAAACAACACACAGTGCGACTGTCTAGTTTATTGGCATGAAGCCTTTTAAAACTAGTTGGCTCCTGGTTTCAAAGTCTGGGTTTTAATTATGTTTCCCCAAGTAACTTTTTAAAAACTGCATTAGTTCTGGGCTAAAAAATACTCAACTCGTTCATATACATGATTTTTGAACATATTGTTTTATGATAATATCCTGATAACAGCCAAGAACGTGTTCCGTGTGTGTCTTTTTTGGGGGAAATGTTCAGTGATAATTGTGTCAGTTAAAAGCATGAAATAGAAATTCAGAGGAAAAGTGCTGGGATATATACATAGATTAAGTGGGGGATCGGGTGACAGTTGCCCAATGAGATTCCTGGTCAAGTTGCCTTCTAGGTTGAGGGAAGATTCTGTTGTTAAGAACAGATATACTGGGTGTAACAGGGAAGTGATGTCTCCTCTTACAAAATGGCAGATGGCTTCCTCTTCCCATCTTCCTTTTTCAGACAAAACTTCTTTTCTTGGAACCTGTGTTGATGGGGGTGTGAGACTGGATGTGTGTAGGAGGGCTGCTTTTTAGGTGGCCTTTGAGTTATCCTCTCATGGAATATAGCAAGAGTACAGGATCAAGCATAAAGGATCTGACCTCAGTTCAGATTAATTCTTACTAGAACAATATCAAGGAATTGGAACAAGTTTAATCAGAATCCTCAGTCAATTAAAATATATTAATCTAATTCCTCATGTCACACTTTAATACCCTCTTGCTCAATCCTTCCCCACTCTTCTTACCTGTATCCCACTGTATTCTCTGAAGAAATACTAAGTGATCAAATAAATGGATGCCAAAATAATTCCCCCCCACCCCCCATTTCTGGGTTACACAGAAGTCTATAGTATTTTCTTTAGGTTGTGATTTTCAGGTCATAAAATGTGTCTGTAGACAGTTAGGCTTGGCCCAGCCATAATTAAAGATTTAAGAAAAGACTGCTCCAATGCTAAATTGTGAAAGTATCCCAAATTTTATTTATTTATTTTGTACCTTCTTTCTTCTCAGTTGTATTTATTCCATCCTGCTTCCCTACCTCAAACCAAATAAACAAATCCACAAACCTAATCCTGGTAGAAAACCTTGTGGTTGGTCAACATTCTGGTGTAGCTATATTGAGCTTAGACCTACAGATTATAACCAGACTAGGGAAGAGTCAGTTAACATTGCCTAAGGAGCAAAGAGAATTAAACAGACCAAACAAACATTTTTCCCCCCTAACTGTCAAATAATATATACTAATTGGAATAAAATGAAAAATAACAAAGTGTTAAGAAAATAAGTCATTCTTAATCTCATCCCCTATAAATAATGTTATGTTAAAATATTAATATATTTTATTACCCTAGCTGGTTTGGTTCAGTGGATAGAGCATTGGCCTATGGACTGTAGGGTCCTGGGTTCAATTCTGATCAAGGGCACATGCCTGGCTTGTGGACTTGATCCCCAGGAATGATATAGGTGGCAGGTAAACTGGCTTATAGCTAACTAGTGGCCTGGTGCATGGACTCATGCACATTAAAAGGAAATTAATTAGAAAATATATTTTAATATTGTTTTTTGCCCTTTCTCTATAATAGAAGTGTCAACCAAATTCATGATTGACAATGACAGATTATGTGATTGATGCCAGTGAGACCTTTATATGTATCGCCCATGTGCAAGTCAACATTTATTTTTAAATTGTTAGTATGTGTTGTATGTACTGGCCGGTCAGTTGGTTGGATGGTCGGATGGATAGTCGGATGGTCACTTAGCCTGTGAGGTATATAGAGGATTACTGAGGCATGTGAGTGCATAGCAGTGCCTGGCTGTCCACAGCCTGTGTAGACCCAGGTTTCCAGAATGCTGGGTGGTGTTTCCATGATGGCTGCTCTTTGTGGTGGTTAACTTAGGTAGACTAAAACCTATTAACCCTAGAATGTTTAAGCAGAAAGAAGGTCCAGCAGCCATCAAAACTCGTAAGCGGGACTGAGGCAGCAAGGGCTCTCTTCAGAAGGGCTCCTTGGTCAGAGCACCAGCTATAGCCTGGAGTGGAAGCTGATGAAATCTTGTACTTAGCCTTTAAGGTAGACTATTCAAATGAAAGCCATTAAAAATCAACCAACCAGTCTGGCAAGTCTGGCTCAGTGGTTAAGCATCGACCTATGAACCAGGAGGTCTGGACTCCATTCTGGTCAGGGCACATGCCCAGGTTTCAGACTTGATCCCTAGTAAGGGGCATACAGAAACATCAATGGAGGCAGGAGGCAGGAGGCAGCCTATCAATGATTCAATCTCATCATTGATGTTTCTGTCTTTCTCTCCCTCTCCCTTCCTTTCTGAAATCAACAAAAATATATTTAAAAAAACAACCCCCCCACATTAGTATATTTTATTAATTCTAAGGCATGTTTTTTTTTCCATATCTGTGAAATTGAGATGCTCCTACACTGTGCAACCTGGCAGAAGTCATGATGTAGCTGTTATTACCTAAGCATGTGTGATCTTGGTCGCATGGTTTATATTGTTCTCACTTCAGAATAGTTATGCACTTTGCTGGCACAGCATGAATTAATTGCTTTCAAAATTACTTCACCATGGTTTGGTATTAAAAGGCAAAGTTACTGTGTATATACAAAGACATGAACCAGCAGCATGATACATGATGAAATATGTGTAAGTCCAAACAAAATTCTAACATAAAAAAAATGGGCAGTTTTTCTTCTAGTGGCATATAAAATGCATATTATAACTGATGGCATCTTATATTAATTATATATATTTTATATGTACATAACTGACTCTAATTATATATAGGTTGTAACCTGATTTTTTTTCACTTAACATTTTATGTCAATACTATTATAGATTGACCTAAGCCAATCTGACCATTTGGCCTCATCAATAAGGAGGTCAGTGAGGGTTATACTATAATGAAAACAAGACTTAAGCCAATTCTCTTGAATAAGTAATATGTAAACAGAGCAGACACAAAGGCTGTGTGCAGCGACTGGTTCCTGTATCTTGATGCAAGCCTCCTGTCTGCCCACGGCCTTCGGAGGTTGGATAAATGTGCACGTCTAGTTTCTCCCAGCTTACTACAATCCGGTTTACAAATCCCTACTATTTAAAATTCATATTTATATTCATATTTTATTTAAAAAAAGCAAAAAGAAGAAATTAAAACTATGTTTAACCCTGTATTCGATGATAAGCATTATTGACTTTTATTTTTTTCTTTCAGAATTTTATCTACATTTGTGTAGAATTTATTTAGATGATGTGTTTTCTTATTTGACATTGGATCTCTTAATTTTGATGCTTTCAAGTACTTCTGCCAATCCTATTTTGTTGTTTTAACGGGTTCTTTTGTGAAAACAAATTAATACAACACTGGAAAGAACATAATTTAGGTAGGACCTAAACAAAACTAGAAGTTGTAAAGAGTTATAGCATTGAGATGATATCTTAAAATTACAAAACTACTAAGCATAATAATTGTATGCTAATGAATTGGAAAATCTCAGTAAGATAGGCTTTAAAAATATAAACTACAAGATTTATCTCAAGGAGGATTAGGTCACATTTTTAGAACAGTGGTCATTAAGTAAAAAAAAAAACTTGTTAGAAATTATTCCCCAACTTCTATTTTCCCTTCAAAAAGAGCACCTCATTCAGGTGGGTTCTATCGGTGATATTTTGTTTAAATTTTTGGCTTTTTATGGCAAACATTTGCCCTCCTTAACGTTTTTTGGCAAATATTTTTGTTTGCTTGTCTTCAGGAAAGACACTCTATCTGAGTATTGGGGATGCAGGGATATTCCTAAACTCAGCCCCAGACTCACTCAAACTTTGAAAATGAACTATGATGATCCACTGCGTTGCTATTGCCGGAAAAGAGAAACACGGCACTCTGATAAACTAGAGAAGAAGCAGGGATTGAAAAGACTGGTAACCAGGAGTTTTATAGTATCGATCTGCAAACCTTAGGATGTGAACGCTGCAAATCCAATTTTCAGCCTCTGAGCAGCTTCCTGCCTCTGTACCTAAAGGGGCAAACAGGAGTAGTTCTGGAGGGCCAAGCTATTTTTTTTCACAACAGAAAAGATACAGTCTTTGCCTGACTGGCATAGCTCAGTGGTTGAGTGTCCATCTATGAACCAGTAGGTTCCTGTTCAATTCCCAGTCAGGGTACATGTGCGGGTTGTGGGTTCAATCCCCAGTAGGGATGTGCAGGGGGCAGCCGATCAATGATTCTCTCTCAGATCAGTTCAGAACTGCTGTGACTAAAACAGAGGAGCTCTTTCTTGGGCAATTGTTGATTTCAGAGGCTTTCCCGCCCTTTTTTGGTCAATTGGAATAGTTTTATGTTAAGTGATTATTTAAATAATACTCATTATTAAAGATAAATAAAATTATTAAGAGGAAAGTAAAGATCACCTGAAATTCTATGCATCATTTCCTATCTCTTTTTAAATTTTGTGCTATTAACTTCATAAAAGATCCAAAAAAAAAAAAGTATCTTGCTTTATTTAACCTCTCCCCACCCTCCATGGTGCTTCATTTCTGCTATTTCCCAAATTCTGGTGAATATAAGCACTTAATCCGTGGAGATTTTATAACATCTGCAGAGGGTGTGTCTATGAACCCTTGCGTGTGGGCCCTCGCTCTCTTTCACCCTTCAGGGGCGTTAATCGTAGCAATTGCCGGAGAAGAGGATGATCGTTTCTTTCTCTGGAAACAGCAAATTGTGTAACCATTTGGGCAGAGGAGTTTTCACTTCAGCAGCGTGCTGCCAGCTGGATCTGAGCTGTTTTCCCGATTCCCTGAACATTTTTATGTTTATATTATTCTTTTATTCTGAGCCACAGTCTCCTGCTGTTTGGTCCCAAGGATATTGGTTGCTGCTGGGCTCATTGTATATATGAATTGAAGGTTCAAGTCTGATGTTTAGGGATCCGACTAGCACTTTGAGTAGCTGCGCCAAACTCTCCCATTCAACCTCTTCTATTTCTGGGGCTTGGTGTGGCTTTCTTGAATCCTTGGCCAAGTGCACTCCTCTTGGTCCCAGCTCTCGGGGGGGAGGGGGGGGAGGACCCGAGGACAGGTTCCCAGCCGGTTTCCTAGCCCAGAGAGGCAGCTTCCTATTGAGGCGGTAAGTGACTGGGTGGCTTTGTTCTGCGTTCACCTGGCAGACGCCTCCTTCCTGATTCCTGCAAATCTCTCCGGCTTCTGGTTCCTGTTGAAGGAAATCCTGTCCTCCAGCTGCTGCCCTTCTCTGCTGTGGCTGTGCGTCCCTGATGGGCCCCTGTGGCGGCCACTCTTGACCGTCAGCTCAGGGTATTAGTACGTGATCAAACCTTCAGACTTTTGCAGATGTGGAAATGAAGGTTTCTAGAAGCAGTGACTTATTTGATCAAGTTAACTCAGCTGGTTTGACACTCAGGATTTTTAAATGCTGTGTTAGAAGCTGTACATTTATTATTTACTAGTGGCCCAGTGCACATTGAAAGGAAATTAATTAGAAGGAATATTTTAAAAAATATATATATTTTATTGATTGTTCACAGAGGAAGAGACAGGGGTAGAGAGTTAGAATATCGATGAGAGAGAATCATCGATCAGCTGCCTCTTGCACATCCCCCACTGGGGATGTGCCCGCAACCAAGGTACATGCCCTTGACCTGAATCGAACCCGGGACCTTTCAGTCCATAGGCCTAGGCTCTTATCCACTGAGCCAAACCGGTCCCGGCTAGAAGGAATATTTTAATATTGCTATTCATCCTTTCTCTATAATAGAAGTGTCAACCAAATTCACAATCGACAATGACTGTTTGAAATACACATGTCCGATTGACACCAGGGAGAGCTTTATATGTATCACACATGCATGAAAAGTGTATTTTTAAATTGCCAGTGCGCGTCATATGTCATATGTCATATGTCAGTTTGTCGGACGGTTGGATGGACATACGGTTGTTCAGTTAGCCTTTTATATATATATATATATATATATATATATATATATATATATATATTTGTTGTTGTTGTTGTTTTTGTTTTGTTTGTTTGTTTTTGTTTGTTTGGTGTGGAGCCTGGGGTTTCCCCACCTTCACTGGTTCATGAAAATGACTTTCCACATTGTGCTGGCACCACAACACCCTTGAGTACCTGGTCAATTTCCCCATTGGCCAGGTACTCAAGGATGTCATTTTGTCCTCTCCTGCCCTGCACTGTCCCCCGAGCTTTACAACACGAAGAACGCTGCCATCCTGGACCTGAAAGTCTCTCATTTGTCTCACGTTATTTGTTCTGGTAGAGGATTCTGCCTGTAAGTAAGCCTGAGCAAGCCCTGACCCTCCTAAAGCTCATTTGCTCACCAAAATTCTGGGCCAATGACTTGATGGTCATTTTCCCCATCAAGTTCTCCAGCTCAAGTTGGTGGGATTTTTTTTTAACTCAGGTGTCAGAGGGTGTGGGTAAAGGTTTTTGTTGTTTAAATACATGGAGATAATTCTGGTTTTGAGAATGGAATCAGGAGGGGCTTTTACCTGAAATAAACTTGTAGATCACAAGTTTACTTTGTGCAAATTTATTTTTAGCATGTCATGTTAACATTAGCTGTGTCTCAACTTAAAACAGCAGCCTGTGCAACTCAGCTACTTGCCACCTGCTGGGTGGTTTCCATTGTTCAAGCGGGGCTGGCTGAAGTTGACTCTTCTTGGTGGCTCTTGCTTTCTGCTCACTTAACTTGACCCTTTTCTACTGTCTCTGCCTGGTTTCGCTTTTACCTTTTTGCCTTTTCTCCTGTTTTTCTGTTGAGGGGGCAAGTGAACCTCAAAAACATGGCATGCTCTAGCCACAGAGCAGAACTATGGGAGCTCCTGGTCAGCAGCCGCCAGATGTCAGTTCCTGGGAAGTCTGAGCTCCTTCACTGCTGCCAGGGATTGCTTGACGGCTCTGGCAGGAACAGAGGGGAAAAACCACTTCTCAGACTTGAACAAAACCTCGGACTTAGAGAAGTTATATAAATCCTCCATTGACTTCAGAACTGTCCAGATTCTTAAAGAAACTGTACCTCTTCCTCTCAACACAATGGCACTTTATAGTGTCCCCTTCTCTAGTTACCAATGCGACCATAGACTTCTGACAAAAGGCCTGAAGGGAAAATGTACAACTACAGGAAACTGCAGGCAGCATGAACCCAGCACCCATCTTTGAAGGAATTCCTTTGTGCCTGGGGGCTGTGGGTATAGAAGTACCAAGTGTTCTTAATGTCTTCTTGTCTCACTTCCAAGATCTCAGTGACAGTCCCACAGTTTTGGGTAATATGTAATCCTGTATTTTTTTTTTAAACACAGAACTTGAAGTAACTGACATTTGTTCTATTTGAATTTTAAAAAAATATTACCATCTTAAGCAAGAATTTTAGGCATGGTGGGTATAGGTCAGATTTTTGTCTGGGAGAGCTGTAGAAGAAATAAGCTGTGATCCAGTGAAAATGTTTTATTTACACATTAGAGGCCTGGTGCATGAGATTGATGCACTTGGGTGGGGGAGAGGGAGGGTCCCTCAGCCCAGCCTGCGCCCTCACAGTCCCAGTCTGGGACCCATTGGGGGATGTCTGCCTGCTGGCTTAGGCCTGACCTCCCTGGAAATTGGGCCTAAGCTGGCAGTCAGACATCCCTCTCAAAGTCCAGGGCTCTTGCAGTCCAGGACCCCTTGCTCCTTACTGCCTGCCTGCAGTGGAGGTGGGAGAACCTCCCACCACCGCTGCTGCACTGGGCAGCTGTGAGCTCGGCTCTCCCCTGTGGGAGCACACTGACCACCAGGGGGCAGCTCCTGTGTTGAATGTTTGCCCCTGGTGGTCAGTGTGCGTCATAGTGACCTGTTGGTCGTTCAGCCATTTGATCAATTTGCATTTTAGTGTTTTATTATATAGAATTCTGTAAAGGCTGCTTTCATGAAAGGTATGATATATAGTGATGCATTATCAACAATTTCTTCTGCTCACCCTCAAGACTCTGTGTGTGTATGTGCTGAATAATTTGTTTCTAATTCCTGCATCCTTTTCCATAATTTAATGCAGTCTGGCTTTACCTTGTTCTATTTATTTCTAATTTGGTCTATTTATCAAAAACTGATTTCATGAAGGTTACATCACTTATTTTGCTATTGCTCAATTCAAGCTGTCTTTTTCTTAAGTCCTTTAGTTGTATTGTGCTATTCCAAGCACTAAGGATATAGCCAAGATGGAACCAGGCAAGGTTCTAGGACCCCATTTTCCCAGAACCCACTTGAGAGTGGAGAGATGGACAATAAAGTAGATACACAAATAAAAACAGAAGTACTTCAGATAGTGGTATGTTTTAGGACAGTACAATAGTGTGATATGGTAGAGAATGTGTGGGAGAGAGTAATTCTATAGGGTGGGAATCAGGATCCCTGGAGAGCCTTCTAGAAGAAGGATAAGAAACAAAGGCCCTAAAGTAGGAATAAACAATGTATTTGAGGGGCAGCAAAAGGCCAATGTGGCCAGTCCATCATGAGAGAGGAGACAGGTCCCAGAGGAGGGCAAAGCTAGATCATGGAAAGCTTTGATGGCCAAGGTAATGAACTGAGAAATTGGTGGGAGTCTAGTGGGGAAGCTGTCTGATCTGATTTCTTATTTTATTTATTTATTATCATTTTTTAAAATATATTTTATTGATTTTTTACAGAGAGGAAGAGAGAGGGATAGAGAGTTAGAAACGTCGATGAGAGAGAATCATCGATCAGCTGCCTCTTGCACACCCCCTACTGAGGATGTGCCCACAACTAAGGTACATGCCCTTGACCGGAATCGAACCTGGGACCTTTCAGTACGCAGGCTAACACTCTATCTACTGAGTCAAACTGGTTTTCGGCTGATTTCTTATTTTAAAATGTACTTTTGGTGTCCTCCAACTCTGCTGGTTTTCTTAGAGTTCTTTGTCTATTGAGCTTTCTTCTCTGCATACATGGGTGTTCCCCGGGGCCCACTCCATTCTCCTCTTTCTAGGCGAGCTCATCTCTCCTTGTTTCAACCACGGCTCCTCCTTGAAGGCTCGCCTCTTGACCTCTGCCCATGCGGCATCTTTGGTTTCCAGCTAGTCTGTTTGCTTTCTATTCAATTATCCAGCCTTAGCTTTAAGTCCAGACTGTTAAATTAAAAAAACCTCTCTTCTAAAGCAAGCCCTTTCCTAACTTCCTGATGCTGGTTACCATACCTCCATTCTCCCAGGCAACCCACCTTTGGATATGTGTTTTCATAATTGCTCCATTTCTTTATTCTCCGTAGTTGACCAGTCATCAAGATATGTTGACAGACATGGCTGCCTCTTTTCTCTCCTCTGCCAGTATCCTAATTTATCTTTGGATTTCTGCCTTTGGCATATTCAGAGTTGCAATATTCTCAGATTTTGGAAACACTTTATTCTCTCCGTTCAATATTGGTTGTCCCCCTAAATTCATCTCTTGTTTTATAGCCATTTCATCTCTCTACATTAGTAGGCTTTCTTCTCTTATCTGTGGGACTTTCCCCAAGATGCTCTAGTTCCATAATCAGGACTGTTGCTAAGGTAAGAATGGGACACCAGTTGTATCTAGTTTATGACACTGGAAAGCTGTGCATTTGGTATTTCCGTGGCAATTTTCTAAGGCTTGATTTCACTTTATGGGTTAGTTCATCCTTTTGAAATCTGCTTAGCAACTATCAGGATGTAGTTCTACCCCACTGTGTCTTGGGAATAGCCTGTGGGCTGAAGGGCTGGGCTTTCCAAAGCCAAGGGTAATTCAAAGAGAATAACAGCTTCCTGCTTTAAAAAATGGATTATAATTTAAAAATTAAAATGCCATTTAGTAATACCAACATGCACATTTAGTAGGACAAAACCATTTGGAGCAAAGTAAACACCTGGGTCCAATGAAATAGCTTGAACATGAAACATTTTTAATAAATCTGTCATATGCTATACACTATACAGTACAGTATACTCTAATGATTTCTCATTTAATGTTTTACAAAAACCCTCTGAGGTAGGAATTAGCCTCCAATTAATGATAATAAAATTGAGGTTCGAAGAATTGGGTTGGTACTCCTTCATTAGCATTTATATATTTGGGCCAGGAACTGTGATTGGTACAGTGAGATTGGCCATTCGGCTGAATTATGTTGGAACTTTGATTTGAACCACAGATCAGTCCAGAGTGCTCTCATTTATACTATAACAGTCCCACAGACACAGAGTGTTACCCTTTGTTATATCAAAATACTAGTGTAGTCAGCCGGTGTGGCTCAGTGGTTGAGCATCAATCTATGAACCAGGAGGTCATGGTTGGATTCCTGATCATAGCACATACCTGCATTGCACTAGGCTCCATCCCCAGTAGGGGGTGTATAGGAGTCAGCCAGTCAATGGTTCTCATCATTGATGTTTCTATCTCTCTCTCCCTCTCCTTTCCTCTCTAAAATCACTAAAAGTATATTTTAAAAAATATGTTAGTGTAATGTTCAGTGCACTGTAGACTTTCAGTAAATGTTTGCTGATTGAATTTCTGCTAAATCATTGACTGGGAGGCAAGCTTGCTCTCTGACCCTTCATAAGAGCACTTCAGATAATGGCTATGGTCATTGTGAAGGAGGGCCCTCTTGATAAAATGTTTGATGATAAAGATGCTTGGGCACACCAGTGACATTGGATAAACTCTTTGCTTCATAAGCTCTAGCCATACCCTCCTCCTCTCACTTCTTCACAAATGTCATACTTCTTTCCTCTAGGCATTCTACTTTTATTTGAGGGGAGCTTTGTGTAATGTCTCATCTGTTAAGCTTGTAAATACCGGGACAGCAGAGATTTTATTTTTTTCTGTCCATTGACTTTTCAGTGCCAGTTCAGCACCATGCTCAGTGAATACTTGTTGAATGAATACACAGTTCTAGTTAGTTCCATTCCATAAACTGTTCCAGGCTCAACCTGGAGCACCGTTTAGTTTTATTGTTTCCTCATTTCTCTCCTATTGTGTACGTTTTTCCAGCAGGTATGTAACTATCCCTAATTTTGGGATGGGCACAGTCATGTTGGCTTTTGGTGCACTAAGAGTGCTCAGAGTCCAGGGGATGGCCAATCAGGAGGTGGCTGTTGCACAAAAGTCAGGAAATTGGGAGGTTTCAGGGGAATATGTTCTAGAGTTTGAATCTTAACTAAACTTTGAAGGTACTATATGGAAGATGTCAAAATTATGCAATAAAAATTAAGGAAGTTTTTATGGGGTAGACAGTTCCTATCTGAGAATTAGAACAATGAGAAAGTTCTGATAAATAGTTGGGAGTGAAAAGCTTACCTGCTCTAATAGAAGATACTCGAGGAGTCCCTTAACTCAGGAAAGATGATCTATGACCCATATCACATGAACTCCCCTTTGGCATTATGTATTAGTATCTCCCAATTCTCATAGTTGCTATGCTCCATGTCTTTTTGGGGAAAATATTTTTGTTACCTGTTTAGAGTACCTTGTTGTGCTCTACAAAATGTTCTTAGACTTTAACTATTTCATTAGAATCACACTACTAGTTTGCAGAGGAAGTGAACTTAGAGATGTTAGGTGACTTCCCGTGAGTGCATTTGTGTGCATACATTCATTCACATGACAAATTTTATGTGCCAAATACTAAGTGAGATATATAGGCAGGGACAGATGAAGGTTTTGTGGGGCCTGCAACTTATGCAATTTGAAGGATTCCTCTTCAGGAAAGGAATACAAAACTATAAATACAAAGTTAGATCAAAAGTGAGTATAATGAGAAATTATAAAATTTTAAGAAGCAGACAAATTCCATAAACATAAAAAGTAATCACAATTCATCTTCCTCTTAGCCAGATCCTGAAAATTCCCTCAGACACACCAACAGGAAGGGAAGTGGATCCAGGAGAGAGAGAGAGAGAGAGAGAGAGAGAGAGAGAGAGAGAGAGAGAGAGAGAGAGATATTTAGGAAGAAAACTCAAAGCAATTTAGGAACAGTTGCTGGTGTAGACCATGTTAAAGAGTAAATTTATCCTCTGTAAAATTCCCAAAGACTTTTGTGCCAATTTGGAATTTGAAATGACCAGGATGTGGAGCAGCATATAGATGAGAGCTGGTTTCTATGGGTGACCAGGGATGTGGGAAGTGGTGAGTATGATAGAGAATTTGAAAATATAGGCCACTAAAATGTAATAATACATTTAAACATCGACATAATTGTTTATTGTTTAGAAGATGGCCTTAGTGGCCCTGACTGGGTAGCTCAGTTGGTTAGAATGTTGTCCTGATACCCTAAGGTTGCAAATTTGATCACCAGTTAATGTACATACAAGAAAAAACCAATGAACGCATAACTACATAGAACAATAAATTGATGTCTCTCTCCCTCTCCTCCCCACCCTCCCTTCCTCTATCTCTCTCAAATCAATTAAAAAAAGCTTAGAATATGGTCTTAGTAATTGAAAGTGGCTTTCTAGAAAGAAGAAACATAACTTCTTGTATTCCTTTGAGAACAGATTACAAGTCCACAGAAAAAAATAAAATGATCACTGAAACATTTATTTTTAGCAGGTTATTTAATAAAGTTGCATCATTAAAGCATTAATCCATTTAAATGTCCTTGGCTACCCATAAATTAGATTAAGAATATTTGTAGGTCAAACAGGAATCACACATTTTCCCATTTAAACCCATAAAATGTTATATAAATGGGGTACTGCATATTTTAGTAAGGCACTGAAAACATTTTGCATGAATCATAATATAAAAATATCACAAGGATTAGTGAATCAAATATGAGCTGAATGACTTTTTGGGGGTCTGAGATTAGCTTTCATAATAATGCAGTTGTCTGCTTTTATTTTGAATTGTGACTTTTATGGCTCTTTACACCTATTTTTCATTAATGTTTTGGAAAAGTTATATATGAATGAAATTATAGTTTAGCAGGAGAGTGCCCTCTTTGATAAAACTCAATAACAAACACTTTTGCTAATCACACTAAAAAGTTTGCATTCAGATTTTTATATACCAGATTGATTTGAATTGGGAGAAGCCTATACTTCCTTGTGTATTCTTGAATTTTATAAAGGTATTTATACTTGGGTGGGAGAAAATTAAATATGAAAATAGATGATATTGTGTCAAAACCACTAACTGAATTTAACTGTAAGCTTTCCCCCAGGCAAAACGGGAAAGAAAATAGGCCAAATGGTGGTGAGTGTGAGTTGATAGATGACAAGTTGTCAGTGGAATTTCTGTGGGGAACTGCCATTGTGCTTTCAGTGGAAGCTGGGATAACTGGGAAGGATAATCAGCCATCAAATCGTGTGGAGGCTTTGATTACAGAATGGGTACACAGAATAATTTTTGAAGCATTTTTGATGGCAGAGTCTTGAAAGCATCTTCAGCTTCCACCAATGAGTAGATAAACCATGGCATATTCATATATGTAACTTCCTCTCTCCCATCCCTAACCCCTGGCAATCACTAGTTTTTTCTCCACCTCCATAATTTTGTCAAAAATGTTTTGTAATGAAGTCACAAAGTATGTGATCTTCTGAGGATGACTTTTTTCACTCAGCCTAATGTCCTGAAGATCCATCCAAGTTGTGTGCAGCAGCAGCTTGTCCATCCGTGTTGATGAGCAGGATCCCATGGAATGGATCTACCACCCTTTAACCATTCACCTATTGTAGGACATTTTATTGCTTCCAGGTGCTCGCTATTATAAATAAAGCTGCTATTAACAGGTATATAGGTTTTTGTGTGAACATAATTTTAATTTTTTATGGGACAAATGTCCAGGGATTCAATTGTTAGGTTGTATGGAAAGTTTTATGTTTAGTTTTTAAAGGAACAGACAAACTACCGTAATTTCCAGAATTGTGTACTCATTAACAATGTATAAAAGATCCAAAGTCTTTGCATTCTTGTCAACATTTTGCATTATCAGTATTTTTAAAGAATTTTAACTTATTGATTGGCCAGGATTTTTGGCCTGAACTAGATAGGAGAGTGATTGCATGAGGTACTTTGATTACCTTTTTTTCTATGAGTTTTTCTTTGTTTCTGTCTGACATGCTCAATAAGTGTAATATTAGGCTTTGATACCCCAAAGTGAAGACTGCTCATCAGTGTCCTCAGGAATGCCACCTTTCAACTCACCACAAGCTGTTTAATCGCTCGGGTTGGGATTTGTAACTGGCCAGCAGGTTCAGTGACCACCACAGTGTCACCATATCTGGCAGAAGAACTTTCAGATTAGCTCATTCAGCATAGTCTGGTTTACTGGGACCTCATCCTGGTGTATTGTGGTTTCTTGAGGTTTCTGCTTCACCATTTGCTAGTAGTTGATAGAGGCAGGGCAGAGGGGATAGGAGGTTCATGGATACAATGGGGGTAGAATATGTAAAATACTTTCATGGGTGTGTTGAAGGATTTCATGTTTGGGGACTGGGCACTTAGATATTTTAGAACTGAATGCTTGTGGCTTGTGACCTCTTTGCTTAGGTGGTATTTAACCCTATGAATTGCTTTGTCTTCATAAACCATGTAAAATAGAGGTGGAGTATCTTCTATCTATTGAAAGCCATTGACAGATGGGGACAGAAGCAATCAAGATAAGCAACTGTTGAGTCAGGCTTATTAAAACAAACAAAAAATCTTTAAAGATACACTACTCCTTAGTCTGTTTTGGCTCAAATATCAGCCTTCACTCAATCAGTGTTCCCACCTTCTCCGTCAACCAATTTCACATTTCCTGGCTAATATCTCTCTCCTTCCACTTTTGGGTTAAATGTATGACATTTGAGGTGAGCACTGAGCAGCATCTGGCACAGAAGAAGCACTCAGGAAATGTTTACTAGACTAACAGTCATAAACACTGTGATCAGCATCACCATTCCCAATTTTCCTATGAATGAAAACCACCTACTGGCCACTGCTCTAGCTAGATTAACCTCTCTGTGTGAATCATCTTGAGTATGTGTGCCTTTGAAAGAAGAGTTAGCCATTTGATTTTGTGTTGATTTTGGGGAAGAGAAAGGAAGAAGGATGCAGGACAGCCCATGAAAGGAAACCAAGCTTTAGTGTGCCTGGTGTGTGCTCGGGGAAATCCAGTTTCTGGCCAGTTTCCTGGGATTGTGATTTCCTGGACACTTTTAGATGTTTGAAGAATATGTTTTTATAGACCATGTTGTCATCTCAGATGTTGACCTCTGATAACAGGAATGACATTGGCAGTGAGTAAACTAGCTTATTGCTAATTGCTGAGTCGTGTGAGTGTATACTAGTGCTTGGCTGTCCACAGCCTATGTAGACTCAGGTTTCAGGAATTCTGGGTGATGTTCCCATGATGTCTGCTCTTTGTGGTGTTTAACATACATACGTAGATAAAAACCTATTAACCCCAGAATGCTTATGCAGAAACAAGGTCCAGCAGCCATCAAAACTCTGAGTGGGACTGAGGTAGCAAGGGCTCTCTTCAGAAGGGCTCCTTGGTCAGAGTGACAGAAATAGCCTGGAGAGGAGGCCAATGAAATTTTGTTGTCCTTAGCCTTTAAGGTAGACTATTCAAATGAAAGCCATTAAAAATCCACCAACCAGCCCAGCCAGTTTGGTTCAGTGGTTGAACGTCGACCTGCAGCTAATGTACATGCCCTTGAACGGAATCGAACCTGGGACCTTTCAGTCCGCAGGCCGACGCTCTATCCACTGAGCCAAACAGGTTTCGGCTGATTCTCTCTTATTATTGATGTTGCTATCTTTCTCCCTCTCCCTTCCTCTCTGAAATCAATAAAAACATAATCATAAAAAAATTAACAAAACAACATTGACAGCGATTTTAATTTCTCTGTGTCAAAGTTAAATGTACCAAAAGTTAAACATACATCATTTAAGACAGATCTACTAAAGTTCATATGTCACTATTAGTCTGTTTTCTCACTGGAATGTGAGCTGTGAGGGCAGAGACTTTGCCTATGTTTTTGGGGGCTCAGTAGACACTGAAAAAATTATACATACATAAAGGAAAATGACATTTAGTCTTAAATTTATAAATCATGACTTGTAAGGAAGCTCTAGGTCAACTAAGAAGTTTGGAGAAAAATTCTGGTGTGAGACTTGCACTCAGAGGAGGAGACATTGGTATAAAGGCCCTGAATAAGCCAAAACATGGTTACTTACAGAAAGTCAAGGTGGTGCCTAGGGGACAAACATCTTCCCAGACAACTTTCTTGGTAGGTGTCCTCTTCACATGTTCTCCCTCTCCTTTCTCCTCTCTTTCTGTTCCTGCTTTACATTCAGCAAATATGATTATTTAAAATGTATGAATAATGTGTGATTTTAATCCTTAACTCGAAGGACCTTTAGCAGGGGTGTTTTCATATTGGCAGCCCCAACTCTGCAACACTTGGTTTTTGTAGAGCTGGGAGTGCTGGAGTTAGGATCTTGCCCTGGTTATCTGAAACCTGCTGCCGTCTCTTCTACCTGAGTCTGACTCTTACATAGGCTCCAGGTCCTCTCCCCTGGGAATGTGTGGCTGCCTAACTCATCCCTGTAAGGAAGCAGTAGTTGGTAATAAGAGGGTGACCATGCTCAGTCTATCCTGAGTTGGCGGGTATTTTATGTCTCTCATCTGACTGAGACATTCCTATCTCAGTCCAAGGATAAGAAGAAGAGCTTGGCAGAGTGGGTTGGCTTGGGAGTTCCAAAGAGCAGACTTACAAATTATCTTTGAGTACTGAATCTGAGCAGAAATTGAGGAATGCCCAGATATGTTGATATAAATTACTATCATATATGTTTTGAATAGAGTTATATGTTCAATATAATGTAACCATCCCTCATCCTTGAGCAGTATGCTCATAGATTTCTATTAATTTTCTTCATTCATAAAAGTTTTAAAAACTTATGTAAATTTTTGTCTCCTGATAGTGACTTTCCATTAACCAAATAAATGCATGAATTCTCTTATAATTAAACAAAATACAAACAAAACAAATTGTATAAATGCATACATTTTTGTATAAACAGGTATGTGTGTTTCAGAAATATAGAAGTTGATGAGTAATTCTTTATAGGCTGAGAGTAAACTAAAATTCTAGAATAATGGACTTGGGAGAAAAATTGAGAGACTGTGAAATCTACCTTCCGCATTCAGAAATTATGAGGAGCCTATTGCACTCGTGGGAACAGCTGCCCTAATCCTCTGCAAATGAAAGTTCTGCCGCTTGGTTGAATAGCTAGGTGTTTCTATTGCAACTTTCATTGTCTGATAGGTTAATTAATGGTTAAATTTTTTTTTGGTCCCAAGATAGTTTTATTTACTTGCAGCAAGTAAAGGAGATGGGATTATTATCCAAAGGGCTGCCTCCCAAAGGGAAGCTTAACCATTGTTTATTCACAGGGGTGGGCAAAAGTAGGTTTACAGTTGTTCATATGGAAAAGGACATGCAAGTTATGATTATTACAACCGCTTTATTAACTCAAAAGAATGTCACAATAGCACAGTAAGCCTACTTTTGCCCACCCCTCTACATTGTTTGGTCAGTTACATATTGATTTCTTCTTTGCAGTTGGCTACTTTCATCTGGTTGAGTTCCTGTCAGTTCATCCTATTTACAGCTGCATCTACAAAATATTATGCTACATCTTAACATTTAGCAAGAAATAACATTCAGGACTGTCCAGACCTTGAAAATGTTGTCCTATTTAGCATTACTATAGTCTCTTAAACTTTCTGATCTCAGTCTCACCAGTTGTAAATGAGAGGTTCATACTTGATAACTTCTAGGATTTTCCAACTCTGATGTTCTATGATTCTACTGTCATTTCCCTTCTCTGGCCATTCTTTTACTTGACTTTCCTTTTTGTTCAACCTGCTGATTTTATGAGGGACATGATGCTGCCTCAACTTTTCCTGTGTCATTATTTCATCTATCCCCCCTGCTTCTTTCTTTAAAAAAATTGTTTTTATTTTTTATTTCAAAGAACAATAATGCTGGTTCATGCTTTGCTTATGCTCATCAGTGACAATAGGGATGAGCATTGTCTTTGCAGATATATAATGAGATCCTGCTAGTTCTGAAGTTCCAACAGACATCTAGCCCAGTCAGTCACCATATGTAGGTAGTGCTTATCCATCTCCTGGCAGGGAATGAGTTTACCTGGGGTCATGGAGTGAGGGACCACGCGAGAGCACTATGATCCTATGTCCAGTGTTTTCCCTTGGCTCTGGGGCCTATTTGGTTTCTTCTTTCACCTGTCAAAATATTCTAATATTTACTTCTGAGTCTCATAGACTTCTACTGTTTGTTTATTCTCCAGATTTATTGTGATATAATAATCTAAATAAATTAAGATCTCAAATCATATCTTATATAATGTTATATAATTGTATACACACTAGAAGCCCAGTGCATGAAATTCATGCACTGGGGGTGCGGTGGGGGTGTGTCCCTCTGAGACACCTCACTCCTTACTGCCCGCCTGCTTGCTGCTCCTTATCGCTGCCATGGAGGCAGTAGAGGCTCCTGCCACCACCACTGCACTCGCCAGCCAGCCGTGAGCCCAGCTTTTGGCACATCCCCTGTGGGAGCGCACTGACCACCAGGGGGCAGCTCCTGCACGGAGCGTCTGCCCCTGGTGGTTAGTGTGCGTCATTGCGACCAGTTGTTCTGGTCATTCCGCGGTAATGGTCACTTAGGTTTTTATTATATATCCCACAGTAAGGTGGGATTTGCAGGACTTAACCTCTTTGGGCTGGAATCCAGCTGAGATTTAAAAGGTTGAGGGTGTGAAGGGAAGCGAAACTAGAACTGGACGTGTCCATCTTCAGGAGACACTGAAGAATACAATGGACATTGAAATGTGTCCAGTGTCATTTCTTCTTTCATCAGAATAGGATGCCCAGGAAAGTCCAAAGTCAAAGGAGATAGTGTATACAGATGACATTTATTTTGGGGATATTCTTTGTGTGTTTTTTAACTCATCAATATGATGATATGCAATTTCTGGGCCAAATGTCTATATGTTTCTGTATATATATTATTTATTTAGATAAACTTACATGCAATCATGTACACAAATCTTGAGAGTTCATGTGGTAAATTTTTACAAAATATACCTACGTCATCATCAGCCAAATTAAGACAGAGAACATTTCTAGCACATCCTTGAGCCCCCTCCTCACTCTTGCCCTTCTCCAAAGGTAAACACTGTACTTGTCTTGTCACAGATTAGTTTCATGCAGTAAGAGACTTGTACTGAACATTTATCTTTGTAACATGTTAGTATTGAGAAAATGCAACTTCAGCAAGACACAAAATGTTTAGCTTAGATAGAAAAAATATAAAGTGAGATCTCTGATTATATTATTTTTTTTACCACTAACTCTAAGATCACTCCTTATATAAAGTGAATGCTAAATTATGAGTTTAACTCATTCTTATTGCTCATGTGAAAACATTTCTTCCTATTATGTGAGTCAGAGTTATCACTTGCAAGCTACATTACTCTGATTTGGGCAAAACATAAAGTAATTAGAAGGCCTGCGTTTGTTTCAGTGTGCTGTATTGTGGAAACACCACTTCTCTCCTCCCTGGCCAACCCCAGGTCCTTAGTCACCTGCTTTAGACTTTCTCGCCCTGTATGTTTGTCAACATTATGCCTAGTCTTATCGAGATAAAGGTAATTTGAAGGACTCTGATGGCGGGGAAAATGTTTGTTTCAACTGAATGAATGTGGCTTAAAATAATTAATATTACCGTATTTTCCGGCGTATAAGACGATTTTTTGGCCCTGAAAAAAATACGTATTTGCCGGCGTATAAGACGATTTTTTGGCCCTGGAAAAAAAATACGTATTTACCGGCGTATAAGACGACTGGGCGTATAAGACGACCCCCTAACATTTCCACTAAAATACAGAGTTTGTTATATACTCGCCGTATAAGACTACCCCCCACTTGGAGGCATATTTTTCAGGGCCAAAAAGTCGTCTTATACGCCAGCAAATACGGTAATATTTTTTAAAGTTAGGAAAATATCTGTGACTTCTAAGGCTTTTTAAAATATTATAAAATGCATGCTGAGGTTATAAATATCACTACTGAAATATGCTCTATGTTTCCTGTGCTTGGAATTTTCAAAGAAAAAGCACACTGCCGCTTGTTACCAATGGCCTGTTTACACAGTTAGAATAAAGTATATTCTTTATTTGAATGGTTGGTGAACCTAGAGCTTTTATTGGGACAGAGGGTCCAGAACGAAGTGTGAAAAAATCCAGAAAAAACCCCATCTGAACAAATTTCTCAGTTCATATAAATAAATTAATGGGGCTTCATACTACCATGGCTAGAGTGTGGTTATACTCAGTTTTGTAAATGCAGGCCTGTTGTTACATTAATGTGACAAGTTATTGAGTATGTTTGATTTGCCCTCATGGAGACCCTAGCCAGAGGCAGTGTGTCCCTCCTTCTCCCCTCCTTTCTTGGTCACATAAATGGTTTCCTGGAAATCTGCCTATTAAATGGCTCATGTGATTTGATTGTCAAACTACACCATTTCTCTTGTTTTTAATCGTGTCCTCTTTGCATTGTGGTCAGTCTCCCTGCTCTCATCCCTGTAGCTGCCGTTCTCTATCCTTTCTGGGAAATCTCTTTATAGAATATCAACAGGATGTTTGGGAAAACTGGAATAATAGCATTAACTTAGGTTGCATGCAATACCCTGTTTCCCCGAAAATAAGACAGTGTCTTATATTAAGTTTTGTTCCCAAAGATGCACTAGGTCTTATTTTCAGGGGATGAATTATGTTTCCATGAAGTAGGTCTTATTTTCGGAGGATGTCTTATTTTCGGGGAAACATGGGTATAAACATGGCACCAATAATAATGTAGAAAGTGGCTGTGTTGTTATTTATTACTGACTGTCCATTCACTTATTACTACAGTAAAAGTTTGAATGCCAACTACATGTCAGGTATCACCCTAGGTGCTGGAAATATATAAAGAAGACAGCTCATAGTTTTCTGGGCATAGATGGGTAGGAGAATGATAAATCATAATTAAAGTGAAAGGGTCTTATTTGTAAGTTTATTGTTGTGTCAATTGGAGCAACAAAGAATTGTTGCTATTGGTTATGAGAATGATGTTGTTATACTGAAAATAGTATTTATTAAATGGAATTCTTCTGTATACTAGTTAAGAAGAGTTTAGATCTCCTCAAACTATATTCAGGTATGCAGAAGAAATGTAGTTTCCCCCCCCTTCATTTCTTTGTAAGGAAGGCTTGTCCTCCTGACCCCCTGTCCTAGGCAGCAGGAGAAAATGAGACTACTCCAGTTATATGTCATCTGATACAGTGATATAAGTAGTTCCTTTAGATTTTGCATGATCATTATTTAGATAAAATACTGTATTTAGATATTTGGCTTCTTCTTCTGTTCCTTTCCAGAGTGGTTTCTGCATGTTTTGGGAGGAGAGTGAGATTGGGGGTCCCCTGACTTTCATGGACTTTTCTATCCTCCTCCTCCTCCTCCTCCTCCTCCTTCTTCTTCTTCTTTAAATGTATTTTTATTGATTTCAGAGAGGAAGGGAGAGATAGATAGGTAGATAGATAGATAGATAGAAACATCAGTGATGGAGAGAATCATTGACTGGCTGCCTCCTACACACCCCCTCTGGGGATTAACCTGCAACCCAGGCATATGCCTAGACTGGGAATGGAACCATGACCTCTTGGTTTATGCGTCAATGCTCAACCACTGAACTACTCCAGCTGGGCCCAGTGGTGATTCTGAGCTGACTTTGACTTCAACTCTTAGCTTTGCTGACACTCTTCTTGGACCCCTTCATGTCTCAGTCACATCATCCAGCCCATGACCTTGGATTGCCCCTCTGTAATCCCTGCCTTGGGGACATTTTCTATGCAGGCTTGCTGACTCTCAGGGATGCACAGAACTTCTGGTCCCATCCATCCCACAACAGAACTCACATTAGCTGGGGAAAGCCAGACGCTGTCCCTCACTCTCTCTGGCCACTTTACATGGTTGTATTTACTCTATTCTAACCATTTCTTAAGCTGATGGAAGAACAGCCTCCTCAAATTACAGTGGGTCAAATGCCACTCATTCCGACACCCTTTTCCCTTGCCAGAGCAGAACCCAGAGAGGGGGGATCAGGGCATTTTTGCTGACCACCTTAACCTGTGAAGAACCTTTGGGGGAATTTGAAAGGCCTTTGCTGGTTAAAAATAGCAGCTTTATACAAAATGAGCTGATTCTCATATTTCCTCAGAACAAATTCAAGCTCATAGCATTAATCATTAGTTTTGAAATAGAGATTAGATTATTTAAATGCTAAGGTCTTTGTTTTTGAGAACCTGGAGAGCAGGAAACTCTTGAATCTGGAATTCTTTCTTTTTTTTGTTTTTTTTGTTTTCTCCTCTGGCTGTGAAGGGCAAGGGAGGCCATGGAAGCTGGTCTCTCCAGTGTGTGGATTGTGAGAGACGCTGGGGGCCCTAGAGTAGGAAGGTAAGGCCTTTTCCTTCGCCCTGGTATCCACGGGCCTCTCTGAGGTATGAATTTTTCACTTCAGGGCTTTGTGGATGCCTGTTGGTCAAAGACTTCCTTCTCGCTTTTATTGTCTTCTGGAGTCACTGCCTATACCAACTCATCCTATAAAAGCTAGACAAAAGCTAGTTGATGAAATCTTTGAGATAAAACAGTAGATAGCTACTGAGGGAAAAATTCAAAGTTGTCTGTAGGACCCACAGTTTGGTTTGTGGATCAATGACTTTAAGTGTATCTCCCCCCCCCCCCCCCGAAACTGCCTCTGCTGGAAGCTGTGGGGGCCTTTGTCTAAAATGTACCGGAATTTGGCTTATCAGACTAGTGGTTTTTGACTTAACATTGCCATACTTTAAGGTTTGATTTATTAACCAGAGGCCTGGTGCATGAAATTCATGCTTGGGAGGGGTGTGTATGTCCCTCAGCTCAGCCTGCAACCTCTCCAATCTGGGACATCTCTCTCACAATCCAAGACTGCTAGCTCCAACAGCTCGCCTGCCTGCCTGATTGCCCCTAACTGCTTCTGCCTGCCAGCTTGATCATCTCCTAACCACTCCCCTGCCAGCCTGATGGACACCTAACTGCTCCTCTGCCAGCCTGATTGCCCCTAACTTCCCTCTCTTGCCAGCCTGGTCCCCCCTAACTGTCCTCCCTTGCTGGCCTGGTCACCCCTAACTGTTTTCCCCTGATGGCTTGGTTGCCTCAAACTGCTCCCCCCGCAGGTCTTGTCCCCCACAACTGCCCTCCCCTGCTGGTCTGGTCATCCCCAACTTCCCTCCCCTACAGGCCCGGGTCCCCCCCAGCCATCTTTGACCACATGGCAGCCATCTTGTGTGTTGGAGTGATGGTCAATTTGCATATTGCTCTTTTATTAGATAGGATTGATGAGTGTCTGTGTTTTGTGACCTTGGAGTTAGTAATTGTCAGTCCTGTGCCTTTTGCCTGGAAACCAAGGAGGAATCTTGCTCTAACTGGACTGTATTTCCTTTCTCTGAGGTGCCCTTTGTGTGAAGGTCTTAGCAGCAGTTCTGAAATAAGTCCAGTGCTGGTCCCACCCTAACCTGCAAAATTCTCTGCAAACCTGGTCACACAGTGTCTAATGACCATATCTGGGAGCTGATCACTTAGAGGCTATTGCTGCTATTCACTGCTTGTTGAAAAATAATGAAGCAGTAGCATAAATATAGCTGACATAGGTGGGCTTAGAGATAGGGAAGCTTGTTTCTATGCTAAACTGTTCACAGATTAAGCAAAAAGATTTGTAATATGTAACAAAAGCTTTTCAGAAGGAAGGGAGAGAGATCATTGATATTCTTGAACATCCACTACATATCAGACACTGCTGCCTTAAAAAACTCTAATTCCCAGGAGTTCCTCAGTGTGCTCAGTCTGGTGTTTCCCTTTCTAAGACTCGGAGATTATGGATCTGTCCAAGACTGTGCAGCTAGTTAATGGATACCCTGAGATGGTCAGACTGGAAAAACTCCCTACGTGTTTGTGGAGTGGCATAGAGTAGAATGGCCCAGCTCTCTTGACCTGCAGCCAAAGCAAGTTTCCACATAAACATTTTTGTCTCTCATTTCACAGAGTATTTTTCAAAATACATAATGCTTTGTTTATCTTTTAGGAAGATCCTATTTGCTTTGAGTAGGACATGGAATTAATGGGTGTGAATTGTCTTACTTGCATTTGTTGTTGCATGTTTGGATGCTCGTTTAAATCACAGAGTACTACTCCTAATGTGGATTCAATATCCAGGAAAGCCCTGGTGAGAAACAGCCAGACACAAGGCTGTCTATTTTATGATAAATCCTTATTAACTCAGAATTTAATTTAAGAGACAATAAAGACAAAGGTGTGTGTGTGTGTGTGTGTGTGTGTGTGTGTGTATGAAAACAAGGCCAGTCAAGTTTTAAAGTAGTAATTCTTTGATGACCTAGTTGAATGAACAAATTAGGATAATCTTTCTTTTTTTTTGATGTAGATAGTCCTTTTGAGACCTTAAAATAATTTAATCTCTTAATCATAGCATTCTCTTTTAAGAATATCAATGTGCTGGTCGCCTTTTCTTATATAATATGAAAATTTATTTCAGTCCACATTTTAAGAAAATTTTATATTTTTACAGTGTCTAAAAAAGAGATTAATGTGTGATCCAGTAATTTTCCTTTATCTGTCCTAAGCTAGCTTCCACTCTTCTTCATAGACAAGAAAAATGAATATCACTCTCTTCCTTTTGGAAGAGAATATTTCTCTTCCTTTTGGAAGAGAAAAATAAATATCACTCTCTTCCTTTTGGAAGAGAATATTCATAAGGAATATTTATTCCTTATGAAAAAGAATATTTCATAGCAACAATAATTTCCTACTTTATAAAAACTAGTTTTTACATCTTTGGTCTAATTATACCCTTTTATGCTCATGACAAAAATCAGTTAAGGCTTATTTGTATGCTCTTCTAAATGAAAAGAGCAAAAAGGACAAAACAAGACAAAAATCCAGTTTCCTCATTAAGCTCAAGAGAAAGTTTCTTGTTTCCAAATCGGTTTAGCAGGCTAAGCCATTCTAAGTCTCCTCCTACACCTCTCAGGAGCACTTTCATAACATCAGAGGGGTGTGGAGGGCATTTTAAGCCCTAAATTGAGCAAATAAATTGGCCTGGCAACTGCTTAGTCATGCATTAATTGGTCTAGAAATGGTTCTAGTGTACACATTAGGGAAATTAAAAGTGCTCAACTACAACCAGAGCCCTGGCTCTCTGGAGTGGGTTCCAGAATTTGCATTTGGGCCGCCTTCCTGAAAGTATTAGGCTGGGAAATATTATCTTCTCTTCTGCTTCCTTTTGAGCGTCTTCTCTCTCGTGCTATGTTGTCTAGTGGCTCACAAAGGTGCCCCTAGCAGGGACTGTAGGGGTATTAAATTAGGATAGGTCTGAACCTCATGTGATCCACTCACCCATATTAAAAATTCTCATTCGGTTTCACATTCCTTCAGAATTTTGTGCCTACTAGGTGGATGATTATGCAATTCTAAAAAAAAAAAATCACTTTAAAAAACATATGTACATTTTAGAAAAAGAAATTGTACAGAACACAGTATGCACTGGCCACAAATAGACTTTCAGTTGCAAAGAGCTTTTTTTTTTTTTTAAGGCAAGTTTGTTAAGGTATAAAGTGCACATAATACAATTTACCCTTTTTGGTGTACTGTTCTGAGTTTTGACCAAATGCTTATAGTCCCGTAACCAATCTAGATACAGTACATTTCCATTTCCCTCAAAACTACCCCGTGTGGCCTTTTTTTTTTTTTTTTTTTGTAGCCAGTGCCTCCTCTAACCCCAGTCTCTAGCAGCTGCTGATCTGCTCTCCTATCTATGCTTTTACCGGTTCCAGGATGTTACATAAGTGGAATCACACATTATGTAGCCACCCGAGTCTGATTTTTACCATTGAGTATAGTGTAGTTGAGATTCATCCATTTGTTGCATGTCTCCATAGTTTATCCCTTTGTCTTGCTGAGTAGGATTCTTTTGTGGCGAGGTCCTACAGTCCATCTGTTCATCCTCAGAAAGATATCTGAGGTGTTCCCACTTTTCAGTGGTTAGGAATAGAGCTGCTGTAACTATTGAGACACAGGTTTTGTGTGAATACAAATACAATTGTCTGTATGGAAAATAATATAATAATAAATAATTATATAAGAATGAACTCGGTGTTTCACATACAACTGTGAACCTACTTTTGCCCCACCCTGTATAAGTTCATGCAACCCCTAGATAAACACCCAGGGATGGTATTGCTGGGTGATATGGTATGTTTATGTTTTTCAAAGGGTAATTGTTAAGTTTATTTTAAATTTTGTTATTACTTTCTAATTATAAAAGTGATACATGTTCATTATAGAAAACTTGAAAAGTATGGAAAATTTGCCTACAAGGTAAAAAAAATCCTTCATCTAATATGTATTTCATTTTCATCTGGGCATGTGAAAATTTACTTTAACAAAAACGTTAATATTTAACTATTTTTTCCCTTCACAAATATTTTTCTGTATCATTAAATATTATTTAATATAACTTTTAATGACTTTATAATAGCCAAGAAGTAAATTTGATGATAGGAGTATCATGAGTCATGCCAGACTAATATAGGAGATATTTTGGGATAAGAGAACTTAGAATTTCTCTAGTTGAAGGCGTTTGCACATGCCTAGTCATATTTGCACAGCCTATGTTAGGAGAATTCATTTAGGAACACTTAGAACTGATATGGTCAGTTGTCTTTGTGTGGATATGCCCTTTAGGTTTGAGGCTTATGGGTAGGAATAGAATTTCGGTCTACTTCATATTATTTTTTTTCTCTTGGGTAAGTGCAATAGCTATTAACAATGCTTTAAATGATGACTGTAAGAATATTATTGTTCTTCACTTTCATAAAATAATTTGCATGATTTTTCTTAAGTGAAATTAAGATTAGAGATTATCATATATTAAATAACTAGCTGATACCTAAGATTTTTTTTTAATATGCTACCTGCATTATTGATTCAAATGAGTCAGTACTCAGATAGTCAGTGAGTTTGCTATTTTTGTTGATATTTGGGAAAACTTGGGATGTTCTAAGGGCGAGATGTGCATTCATTCATGTGCCTGGCTTGCAAAGCCCTAGGCATGTCAGGTGTATTTCCTGATTCTCTGAAGAACAGGCTAACAACAGTTGGCTGGGCAATGAAGAAGAGCAGAAAAAGATCTGAAAAGGTCTTTATTTGGATGCCTGGCAATGCTTTCTTTACTTAAGTATTAACCCTTTCTTCTGCCAGGCCTCAACTTCAAGACACATATTTCTTAAGAAAGCATTAACAATAAAATGCCCTTCAGTATCAATGACTAGTATGCCATAGAATCAAACAGAGTGACCTGGGCAATGTGGGCTTCTTCCCCCATTGGACTGAGCTTGGTTGCAAAGACCAAATCATTTGAAGTTTAAACCTGAGAGAGAGAAAGAGAGAGAGAGAGAGAGAGAGAGAGAGAGAGAGAGAGAGAGAAGAAGAAGAAGAAGAAGAAGAAGAAGAAGAAGAAGAAGAAGAAGAAAAAGAAGAAGAAAAGAGAAAATGACATGCCAGTGTACCTCTCGATAGAGTAAAAAACTCACTGCTAGCCCAGAACAAAGGAGCCCAGGGTTCAGTCTTGAGCAGGAAAAGAAGTTCTGTGGAACATCTGGGCTCTGAACTCCTTGCCTGCTGGCATGGCTGGCCAACCTGTAAACAAAATGTAGATACTAGTTTGTTGTCTTGCTGATAGACATATGTATGTCCCAGCTGTAGCAGCAACAGATAATAATTTCTTTCGAAAGAGTTGATTTGGAGCTTAGTTTAGTTTCATTTCTGTAAGGGAAGCATTTAAAAAGAATCTAGAATATCCTTTTGAGTTAGTTGGGAAGTCAGGAGTTTTCATGGGAAATTGGTTGGTTCACAAGTAGGCAAATTGGTTTGGTGCAGGAGTGTACCAACTGGGCATGCGATCAATTTACTGAGCAGAGTGTAAGTTGCTAGGAATACGGCCAGCCCGAGTTCTATGCTAAGCAGTATTTCAAGGTGGCTTTGTGTTCAGGCAACTTATCTGGTTCCTAAGGAAATGAGAGAACACCATGTTTTATTTAATTTGTATTTTGGTACCTGTTAAGCAAACTAGGCATTTTTAAGTATGTCATGTTGACACTAGCCTTTTAAAGCTCTCCCATATGCCTGCTGCCCAACAGTAGTTTCCTCTCAGTTTTGAGTGATGTGAATCTAAACACATTAAATTTCAGTCTTGTTCCTTCTGCACACAGAGAGAAAGCTGGGTCTGAAAAGAATAGCAGAGCTTACACACAAGAAGGTCAGTGTTTGCACTCAAAGAAGAAAGTGTGTAAACCAGTCTTGCAATGGTTTTTTAGCATTTTCTGAATGGCATTTGGCATTTAGAGATTGGGCATATTTTAAAATTCAGTGCTTAATATTTTTTTCCTTTGCAAATACTTTTCTTTAGTATATGTTGTTATGTCAGTTGTTCTCGTGTCATGATCATTACGGAACCCATTTGGTATCCATGTGAACTTGTTTAATGGGAGCAAGAGAAACTCTGGTTATACACCAGGATGAACTTCCTGAAAAGCCAGGACAATGGGAATACTAAGAAGAGGAGGAAATAGCATCTTGGACCTACATAAAGAGAACCTTTTACAGTGCTCTTCGTGGGGGAGTTTGGCTGTGTCTCTGCTCAGAATTAGGGGGAAGGCATGAAATGATCTTTTGTGACCATTTCTACATTGGGCTTTTGTGATTCTCTAAATATAAGCAAAGGGGGGAAAGTCTCATGTGTCCAGCGTGCGTTTGAATCATTTTCATCATGGAACCTTATCTGTAGGAATGACCTGTGACAACACAGCTGTTGGTGGAGAGAAATCTGTTTACCCGATAAGGAAGAGCATCCGCATTTGGACAGTTTTATTTATTACAAATAATTTTGAATTGTGGTGTAAAATCTGCCTCTGGTGATTCTCTCGATTGGGTTTTGCCCCCGAGACACGGTATAGGACAACTGCTCTTTCTTGTACCTAGTCCCTCAAAAGTTGGAGAACAGCTTTTATGTCTCCCTAATAAGGGTTCTCTTTGCCAGAGTAAACCCCTGATTTCAACAGCCTTTCTTCACACGATGTGAGTTTGAGAGCTGTTATTACCCTGGTGACCCTCCCCAGCCAGCTAAAATGTGGTGCCTAATAAAACAAAACCCTGGCAGGTTCTGGTCAACGCGAAGGGCAGTGGGGCTGTTCCCTTCCTTGTTCTGGACGCTGTGCGGCAGTCTCAGTTGGCCTCAGCTTGTTTTGGACAGCTGTGTTATCCCATCGACCAGCCCGAGGTTACTGCCGTTGGAAGTCTCTAGGTCCTTCCCACACCAGTGATGACTCTTTGGTCCTCATCCATCTTTGTTGAGCTGCCGAGTTTTCCTTAAGTACAATACTTCCATTGAGAGCTGGGAAGTTCCTCTTGTTAGTGTTGGCCCTGTTCTTTGAATCTTGATTTGCAGTAACTGGCCCTCCCAGTTTTGCTCCTGTCATTTGTAAATTGGATAAGGACAGCTATTGAAACCATTAGTAAACATGTAGAACAGGATAGCCCTGCTTTTTTTTTTTTTGAAAAGCTTCTTGTTGTTGAAACAATTTTTTAAAAATTTTTATCCCCAAATAGTAAAGAAATGGTTGGGCTAGTGGCTGATTGAATCACAGGTCACAGCGGTGCCTCTCCATATCCTGGATCAACTCCTTTGCTTTGCAAGTCTGAAAATTCAATTTTTTAAAAGTCAGATATGTTATATAAATCTATTATTGAAACCTTATTTTAAAGAAGTTCTTACATTATAAAATATTAGACATATAGAGAACAGTGCAGAGAATAATTCAACAAACCCTCTTTAAACTTCTCACATGGAATGAAGACAAATGGAAAGGTTAATATTTTTTTTTATCTTGTTCAGAAAGCTGAGGAATATTGTCAGCCACAGAGAACTAGTATGCACCCTCCACCAGACACAGGGTACCCAGTGCTCTGGCCAAGAGAAGGCGCCCATTGGGAATCCCGATGAGATCAGTGAGTGAGGGAGCTGCCAAGTGGCCCTGGGTTAAGTGTGTCCTGCACATCATGTTTTTTTCTGTGGCTGCTCTTTCCACCTTTCCCCTTGTGTCCTAAAGGAGCAGTTTTGATGCAGGATGGTTGACTAAAGGTTTGTAAACTTGCCTTAAGAAGCAAAAGGAGAGTATGGTGCTGAGCCTTATAATGTGAGTTATACAGCTCAAAGTGAAGTCAAGGAAACAGGTAATAAAGATGAGCAGAAAATTAGGAAATGGTAGAAAGCCCTGGGCATTATGAAGGGCCTTGTAAGGATCACTGGGACCTGAAAATATTGACTCACCATTAGGTATAGATAGCTAGAGGCACATCTTGGCGTTATGGGTTTTGAAGAGCCTGTAGAGATTGCCAATGTGCATAACTGCATCTCTGTAAGGACTTGACTGTGAGAGGTTAGGGGGCCGCTTGGCTCAGCCTCCTAACTAGCTCTGTGACTTTGGGTACCTTATTTAAGCACTCCCTGCCTCAGTTTCTTCATTTGTCAAATAGGTGTTATATTTGAACCCCTACTTCAAAGGATTGTTGTGGGATTGAATACGTTAGTATGTTGGAAGCAGTTAGAGCTGGGCTTGGCACATTGGTCAATAGTGATAGATAATATCGCCTGTGTTCGAATGATGCTCTAAGGATGAGGGTGACGAGGCATGTCCCCTGGGCTGTAAAGGAGGACTGTTGCAAATGCTGCTTTAGGGAGCTGCAGTGTCCACTGTGGGCCTCTATTGTCAAACTGTTTTAAACATTCAGATTAGTTGCTCGAGTCTTCTTGCCTCCAGGACAGTAATAAGGGTAGAAAAATCCTCACTCTCTAGGTTTTCTATTTCTAAAAGTCATGTAGATCACAATCCTTTAATTTGTATTCTTCAAAATTCTACCACCCTTTCTTTCAGTGCGCAGTCAAAACACATTAAATTTCTCATTTAGTTACTGATCACATTATGCTTTTTTATATTATGCAGGAAAGTACCTTCCTTTCCTCAATAGGTGTCTAAGTTATACTCCAGAGCCAGTTTCATAAAAACTCTGTGGATTATCTATTTATTTAGAGAGAGTGGAACTTCACAAGTCAGGGCTTGTGTTTGGGGGCCTGAAAATACCTAAGGCCCACACTAACAATTATTCTGATCTTGAAATAATAGCAAGCAATAGATAGACCTGAACTCAAACCCCAGTCATGACGTGATAACTTGTATTGAGCTCCACTTTCTTATAAATGGGAATGATAAAAGTCACCTTGCAGTGTTATTGTAATGATTAAGTAGATTTCCGAACAGTGGTATGCAGTGGAATTCAATGAAAAGTATCTTTAAAAACATCACTATAATCCTGGATAAAAATCAGTTTTACTGAGGTTTAAATGAGGACATTAACATACATATGATTTATAGTTTACGGCTGTTTATAGTTTTAAAAATATAAACTTGTAGGTTATAATTCTGTTTATAAATTTGTAAAATAAAAATTTATTGAAACCTACCCAACATATTCTTAAACCCAGAGTTTTCAAAACAGTAAGCTACCCAGGCAGACACGCTGTGTATTCTCACAGAAGAGGAGTTGGGCTAAAAATGCTTCTTTCTCACCCGTTACAAGGTGAGCTAGCACGGCCGAGAGGGAGGGTGGTCCCTGGATGCTCCTGTAGTCCATGCAGGTTAAAACTGCGATGGAGAAGAATTTCTATAAAGAGTGATGTCTTTAGTGGTTTCAAACTTTAGAGCTGAAAAAGAAAAAAGTTATTCTTGAGGTTACCCGAAAAAGTACCCACCTGTTTAGAATCTCTTGATTTTTTAATTTACTTTGTGTTGTGTCTTTGATCAAATAGTTGAAGACCAGCCTCTTGAATGTGTTTGGGACATTTTGAATCTTTGAACTGGACTATTTTTTACTGTAATGATCAGTTGAAATTCTTCAGTTTACTCCTTTGATCTGCCTTTAAGCTTTAAAACAAAAAACAACTCAAATCTCTTATCTAGAAATGTAGAAGGCTTTTGATGTTCTCTGTGATAAGTATAGTCCATGTCTATCCTGGAATGAGATAACTTCAGGGCTTACTACAACTTGAAGATTTCTTAAGTTAAATATCTTTAAAAACACAGATTATTGTAAATCTTGTGCTTTTGCTTGGCTATTTGGAGATTTTTTTCAGAGAGAAGGGGTCTCGTGTAATATTAAGTGCTCATTCGGGCTTACGGAAATAGCTGGGACACTGGCAGAGTTTGCAGAGTGGCTGACATGCTCTGTGTTGTCACGTACTTCAGAAGATCCATAGTTACTGGTACCATGTGGCCAGCAAACTCCTCTTTGAGTTGTTGATTTTGGTAGGGTAGTTATGAAACAAGAATGAATGTGCCTCTCTGATCAGTAAATTATAGAAGTCATACGCCTGTGGAAAACTTTAAGTATTCATTAGTTGTGCTGTGCTTTTGAGTAACCTCAAGAGGCCCAGGGTAAATGGCATAATCTAATCTGCAGTGTCAGAAATATCCTTTATCATTAGGAATGACATTTAAAATAATAAAACTTGTCTTTATTATCTAAATAATTCTCTGTTGATGAAGCTGTTCTTTCCCAGCTCCTCTCTTTTCTGAAATAAGGGACACTTGTAGGAGTACAACTTCTGGCACATGTTTGGGGTAAAATTGGAGAGCTAGAGCTAGGGCTAGAGATAGAGATAGAGATAAAGGGGGGAGGGAGAGGGAGAGAGAGAGAATTATTCAATTTTGATTAAACCAAATTTGAGATTTAGTGACATATTTAGCTCTTAGGCGTTTTCTGTAATTGTGCCTGAGGCTATGGCAGAAATTGAGCTGTAACCAAACTATTCCTGCCTTCTGTCGCATGGAAAGCTATGAAATGTTTCCCAGTTACTCTTTGCAGGTGAGTTCTTGCCAATGGAATAGGAGTGAGGAGTTGAGTGCCATGCTTAGGCCTGGACAGCTGTTCAATGCTTACTGAAGTCTTACTTTAAACCAGGTACAGTTATGTCTTATCTCATTTGACACTGAAATACTGTATAAAGACAGACTATTAATTCTTAACCCCATTTTACAGATGAGGAAAGGAAATTAAGTCACAGAGAAATGAAAGTCTTTCTGGAATGAACGAATGAATGAATGGGGAGATTGAAGGGCTGGGTCTGGCCATTTGGGGCCCTGCGGGCCACTCCCTCACTTGTTTGTGTCTCTGAAGGATGTGAGACTCAAATAGGATAGCATATGCAGAAGCGCCTTGCAAACAGTGAAGTGTTAAGGAAATAGAGGGTATTATTCCTTTTTAAAGTTTTATTTTTTATTACATTTAGCAGTCAGCACTTTTTTGGTATTAGTTTTAGGTATACAGCACAGTGGATAGACATTCATATAGGTCACAAAGTGTTCCCTCTGATAACTCAAGTTCCCACCTGGCACCATAGATAATTACTATAGTATTGTCAACTATATTCTTTATGCTTATTTTATAATTACAGTGGGAGGTGTTATTATTCTCAATAAGATTAATGGCATGCTCAGGCTTTGGGATTGTTCTCTGTGTTTGTTGTTAGCAATGTTGTTCTTGTACTTCGGGCTTTGTGTTGAATTAGGACAAGGGGAGTGACTCCAATGGACTTGTGGTTGAATGGAACCTCCGGTGAAGCCAGCATTGGCAGCTCTGCATGTAGGTCCTGATTTTTGCTGTCTGAGAGCCCCATCCAATTGACTGGGAGATTCTGAGTCCTAAGTAAGGGGCAGAAGAGGACAAGGTCAGAAAGTTGGGCTCCTGCATTCTAAAGCCACTGCCGACTCTTAAGGTTGGAGTGAGAATGAGAAAGGAATTGAGGGTGCCCTCCCGCGTCCCTACATTGTTATGTACAACATAGGAAAGATGGACTGACCAGATGCGGGTGTGATGATTAGTTGGATGTGAGCATTTTGGAGAAAACACTCCCCCTTCTCCCCTCTATGATGTGTCCCAAAGAGACACATTCCATGTGCTTCTTTTGCCTTTAGTTCTTGATTTAGATCAGATGAAATGTTCTTTGTCAGCTTCGATATTCAGCTCATTTTCCTCCCCATGCTCTTCCTTTTTATAAAAGTGTTTCCAGATTGAGGTTTCTGGTAGCGTGAATATCTCTCTTCTGCTTATTTTCATTTATCTATTTATTTTCCAGCATTTTTTCCCTTTTCCTGAGTCAACTAAATTCCACATTGCTTTGTGTGTGTGTGTGTGTGTGTGTGTGTGTGTGCGCGCGCGCGCGTGTATGTGTGTGTGTGTGTGTTTGCAGCTCTTTCTCCTCTTGTCATTGTCATCACTCCCCCGCCCACCGCTGCTGCTTTCTCTTTCCCTCATCCTCCTGTCTTTGTCTTTCTTTCCAGGCCCTCTTTGGAGCTGGGCTGCACTGAGCTCCGTGCCCCTTCTTCATGGCCCCGCCTCTCTTATTTCTTTGGCTTCATTGATGACCCTGCTGTGACTGAGCTGGCTGTTACCTGCTTGTGCAGATTTGAGAAGGAAACGAGTGCAGGGAAGAGTAGCAGGCCTTGAGACGCTCTGTAGTTTGACAAAGGTGATGGGAGTTTAGGTAGAGAAGAGACAAGAGAGCGGAGGACTGTTGGTGTTGTGGGGGTGGGTGTTCGGGAACTATCTGACTTGTTTCCATAAAGGTTCTTTCTAGTCCCTATAGGAGGAGTGGGGGCTCACTGTCGGGGTCAGGGGAGGAGAGGGCCTCAGAGGTTACAGCTCTTCCAACAAGTCGGAAGAATACTGGATGGAGGGTACAGACCCAGTTCTGCCCCAGGTGTGCTGTGTGATGGGACCCAGAACAGGTTACCTTCAGTTCCCACGCTGTCAGGTAAAGATTTTGTAAGGGTTTTGATCTAGATGTGCTCTATGCCTTCTTTTAGCTCTATATTTTATAAATTTCTGAATCTATGCTTCTCTTAGTGAGGATTCCATGATTCTTTTATTTTGCATGGGCCATTGCTTGGCAAAACCTTCAGTGCTCTTACGAGTGGTCTGATGTATGTGTATGTGTGCATATGTATGAGTGTGTGTGTGTGTGTGTGTGTGTGTGTGTGTCTGTGTGATGGGGGTAGAGGGTGAAGGGGGTGGTTCTGGCACAGATGCTGGTCAGACAGATGGGAGAGGCAAAGGGCCAATACTCTTCCCACTGCTCAAAGTTGTTTGTCAGAGAGCTGTAACCTCTGACCCCCCAGGGGACCCTTCCTCCCCCAGGGATTCCCTTTTTTTGTACCTTCATAAGAGAGCCTGTGGAATACAGGAGCTGTGTGGTCTACCCTGAAGTAAGAATGCAGACAGTTGTGTCACTGTTCTTTGCCCAGGAGAGGTCAATTCACAGAAACATAGGACTCTGTATTTCTGGTAGAGTCTTGGTGTTGGTTTGGCATGCTCAGTGCTGTCCACGGATCCGCACTGATCTTCAGATACTCTTGGTTTGACACAAATCCTAGACTTCAGGTGTTAAGTAATAATCTTGTACAATTATCTGCATAGGTTCCACCTGAGTTTGAAATTATAGCTTTACTATGTTGCAAATGTAAAAGCTTGTTTGAAATATGAAATATAAAATGAGCTAATAGAACTTTATCTCCCAATATAAACTAACATTGGGGCCTTAGAGACCCTAAGCAGATAGTGCTTCAACTTTTTTTTTTTTTTTGAAGTACATACAAATCTTTTCCAAAGTATTATGGAGCGATTTAATATATAAACTTGATAAAAACTTTATTACAAATATATTCTCCAAGTTTAAATTTATTATATTAATTAACTAATGAGTTGAGAGCAATGACTTAGCCTGGTAGTTCAGGTCTTCTCTAGTCTATAAGATATTAATTTTTAAAAAGAAGTATTTTTATTGAGAGAGAGCAAGGGAGAGGGATAGAGAGAAACATCGATGCGAGAGGAACATAATCAATCAGCTGTTGTCTGCACACCTCGTTCTGGGGATCAAGCCCACAACCTGGGTATGTTCCTGACCTGGAATCAAACCAGCGACCACTTGGTTCCTGGTTGATGCTCAACCACTGAGCCACACCTGCTAGGTGGTCATTGTACAAAAATTTGGTAAATAGTAAATTTAAGTAAATGCATTATTTTTAGGTTAAAAGTAATCGAAAACCTATTTTTCAAAATGAAATTTAAATGGGACATTAGAATGCTTAACATTCTTCCTTTAGAATAGAACCTAGGGTTTCCCTGACCTCAATTTGAAAACCACTAATGCTGACAATTGAAATAAACTGAACGTTAACCTGAGGAGCTAGGAAGTAAACCAAAGCAAGAAAATGAGGGAGAAATTAATAATAATAATAAAAAAGAACACAAAACACACTTGTCTAGAGCCACCCATTTTCTTATTTTTTCACATAGAAGCTACTAATGTAGAATTATATGCCAGGTATCATAGAGTCTAGCCTTACAAAGGCTAGATATTTAGTCCCATTCTTTCTTAGAACAAACAAACACGCAAAGCAAAAACAAACCACCATTTCCTGGTAGTGCTTATTCCTCCTGAGCTGAAGCAGTTCTTGTCATCCTTGGACATCTCTGGTCCGTACGAGGCTCTCGCTGTGGACCTGAACTGTGTCCTGTCCTTCCCTCCATTGTTTCAGGCTTTTCCCCTGGGACCTGCAGAACATGTCTAATCCCTTGTCCGCATGACAGACCCTCACATATTTGCAACTGTGGCCGTTTACACAGGAGTCTTTTCTTCTTTGGCAAAACAGCCCCAGTTCCTTCAATTGTTCCTCGTGTGACAGCATGGTTTTTGAGTCCCTACGGCATCCTTGTCATTTTCCTCTGAACGTGTTGTCAGTTTAGCCTGTGTTTACATTAAAGCACTCCACGGCTCAGATATGTCTGAAAGGTATAGAAGAGAGCTGTCCATACTCATTCTTTTCTTTTAAATTTCTTTATTGGTGAAGTTATTCATACGTGTCTTCATCCCCCACTTTCTCCCCTCCTCATTCCCCTCCCCTCCCACTCATTCTTAATGGAATCACTAGATTTTCATCAGTGTACAGTTGAGCAGAATTAGCATTTTAGTCTCAATGATGACTCATGCTTAGCTGATTTTTGACTAAAATCCCAACTATTTAAAATATATATTTTATTGATTTTTTACAGAGAGGAAGGGCAAAGGATAGAGAGTTAGAAACATCAATGAGAGAGAAACATTGATCAGCTGCCTCCTGCACACTCCCCACTGGGGATGTGCCCACAACCAAGGTACATGCCTTTGACCAGAATCGAACCTGGGACCCTTCAGTCCAAAGGCCGATGGACACTCTATCCACTGAGCCAAACCGGTTAGGCTGGCATCCAACTATTAACTGCAGTCTGCTTTCTTCTTTATTTTTGCATTTGATTATTTTGAAACCAAGTGCAGGACCTTTATTCCTCAAGAAATATTGGGATAATGAAAGACTAGAGATTGCAATTTTAGGATTCTTATTCCCAAATCAATATATTTACTCTTATGATCTGCTTAAAATGTCAGGTAATTGTTTTTAATTTGTAGGAGTCCTATGTTTTTATGGAATCTGTGAGTGAGTGATTAAAAAAGGAAGCAAGCTGAGGAGCTTTTCAAAGACTGCGTCTGGTCTTGTGAGGAATCTGGAGTCATTTACTGACCTCTGCCATGAATTGTGTTTTGCTCAATTTAGCTGTTACAGAACAAAGGCTATTTCAGTTCTATGAGGTGAATCATTCCACCAAGTGTGAAAGGCATCGAGAATATTTGTGTTTGTTTAGCTGAGTTTGATGTAGAGTTTGAATTATGGCTACCTTTTAAAGTAAATATTATTGTGCACATTTAATTTATGGTAATTATTCCTTTTTATTAGAAATCATGTTAATTGTGTGTCCTTGATAGTTTTTGTCTGTTTGTTCTATCAGCTATTGGGAGAGGCAAGCTGAAATCTCCCATTGTGATTATGGACTTGTCTATTTCCTCTTTTGGATTTGTTCATATTTTCTTTATATTTTGAAGCATACAGATTTAATACTATGAAAACATCCTGTTCAACTGACACTTCTTATGATGAAAAGTTTCTTTAGCTTTCATATGTCTTGCTTTAAAAACTGCTTTTTGGCTGATATTATTTTGGCCATACTAGCTTTGTTTTGGCTAGTGTAACTTAGTATATATTTTTACTTTTAAGCTTTCTGTGTTATTTTTTTTTAAAGTGTCTCTCTTGCAATCAGCACATAGGTATTGTTACTGTTTTCGAGTTTTAAAAATATCATAATGACTATCCTGGTGTTGTATTGGGATCAGTTAGTTCATTTACATTTAATATAATTGCTAATATAGTTGAATTTGATAGAACTCTCTATTTGACACACGTTTTATGTTATTTATTTCTTCTGACTTATATTTTTGATTAAATATTTTCTATTTAGCTTTTTTCCTCTATAACTTGTAAGTTATATGTTCTTTTTACTATTCTATCAGTGGTTACTCTCAGCTTAAAACATGTATATTTGATATATTATGAATAGAATATGCTTTTCCAAAACTGTTAGGTTCTTTAATTCCATCTCCCTTTTATATCATTATTGTCCAATATTATAGTTCTACAAATATTTTTAATTCCTGGCATTATAATTATCATTTGTACATTAGATATTAATTATATTCACATATTTATCCATTTTACTATTCCTCATTTCCTCTTGCATTTCCATGTTTCTTTTGGAAATAATTTTACTCGTGCTTAAGTAAATGCCCTCTAGTATTTTAGTGCTGGCCTGCTGGTAATGAATTCCCTCAACATTTGTCTTAAATATTTTGATTTCATCTTCATTTTTGAGAATATTTTTGTTAGTAATGGAATTTTAGGTAATCAATTATTTTCTTTCTGGCTTCTATAACTTATCTGGTCCTCCACTTTCTGGAGTTTTATTACATTTATCCTCATTTCCATAGTTCTCTTTAAGAATGACTTCTCAGGGAGAGAAACCAAGATGGCGGCATAGGTAAATGCCTAACTGCAGCATCACATAACAATTTCAAAAAAATACAACTAAAATACAAAATGGACATTATCCAGAACTACAGGAAAGTTGATTGGCTAGAAAATCTACAATTAAAAGGAAAGAAAAAACCAGAAGGAAAATCAGAGGAGCTGTAAAAGCCTAAGGTACGGAGACACAGTGCGTGCATGAGGAGAGGACGGAGCCAGAGAGGAGTGGTGGCTGAGTGCCTGGCTGGCATTCCCTAGCGGGAAGGAGATGCTGAACCCCAGTTCCTACTGCACTGAACCCCAGTTCTGGGTGAGACCGTGGGGACCCAGACTCATACAGAGGGAATCTAGGCTGTAAGGCAGAAACTCAGGGGAGTGGCAAAAGGCAGAGCCCCAGAGTTGCGCACGTTGCATGCAGGGGACCGACTGTTGACTGTGCTGCTAGATTGCCCTAGCGGGAAGGAGACAAAAGCTCTGGACTGTGCTGAGCCCCAGTTCTGATTGCACTGAACCCCAGTTCTAGACCAGACCCTTGGGACCCAGGCTTATACAGAGGGAATCTGGGCTGTAAGGCGGAAACTCAGGGGAGCAGCAAAAGGCAGAGACCGGAGGTACGCACATTATGCGCAGAGGACGGACTGTTGATTGTGCCGCTGGATTGCCCTAGTGGGAAGGAGACAAAAGCTACAGACTGCACTGAACCCCACTTCCAACTGCACTGAACCCCTGTTCCAGGCTCATTGGGAGAGAGACTAGACTGTCTGGTAGCGGGCGAAACTCGAAGGCACCTTTCTCTCAGAGGTGCTTGCAGCGAGTACCAAAGCAGCAAGTACCAAAGGGCACTGAGGAACACTGAGAATCAGGAACCAAGGCTGTAGGCTCCACCCTGAAACTCCGCCCATCCAAGCTGAGCACAGAAGCTTTTGCAATTTTCCAAGTCTAGTCAAATAAGGCTCTCTCCCGGCATAGACACAGCTGATCCTCACAGACAATAGGCCTGGAGGTCAGTTCCTTCCAGTGATACCAACAACAGTCAAGACTTAACTATAATAAGGCTTGTACACAGAATCCACAAAGGGGTGCATCAAGAGTGTCCACCTCAGGTAACTGGGAGGCTGACCCACTGAACCATATAGGACACCTGAGCACACAAAGCCACCCTACCAACTCAGGGAAGCTGCAAAAATGCTGAGACAAGGAAACAGATCACAAATGAAAGAAATGGAGGACAACAAGCGAATGGATATAAAGTTCAAAACCACACTTATAAGGTTTTTCAAGAATTTCCTAGAAAAGGCCAATAAAATAAATGAGACCTATGAGGATATGAAAAGGGATCAACTAGAAATAAAGAATACATTGTCTGAAATAAAAAATATTATACAGAGTCCTAAAAACAGAATGGAAGATTGCAAGAATCAAGTCAAAGATTTGGAACATAAAGAGCCAGAAGACATTCCTCCACAGAAGCAAGAAGACAAGAGAATCCAGAAAGTTGAAAATAATGTAAGAAACCTCTGGGACAACTTCAAGCGAACCAACATCAGAATTATGGGGGTCCCAGGAGAAGAGAGAGAGCAAGATACTGAAAACATATTGGGAGAAATAGTGACAGAAAACTTCCCCCACCTGGTGAAAGAAATAGACTTACAAGTCCAGGAAGCACACAGAACCCCAAACAAAAGGAATCCAAAGAGGACCACACCAAGACACATCATAATTAAAATTCCAAGAGCAAAAGACAAAGAGAATATTAAAAGTGGCAAGAGCAAAGCAGGTAGTTACCTATAAAGGAGCACCCTTACAATTGTCAGCTGATTTCTCAACAGAAACCATGTAGGCCAGATGGGAATGGCAAGAAATATTCAAGGTGATGAATAGCAAGAACCTACAGCCAAAAATACTCTACCCAGCAAAGCTATCACTCAGAATTGAAGGCCAGATAAAGAGCTTCACAAATAAAAAAAAGCTAAAGGAGTTCATCACCATCAAACCAGAATTTTATGAATTGCTGAAGGGGGTTCTTTAGGAAAAGGAAGAAAATAAAGATAAAAATTATGAACAACAAATACATAACATCAACAAGTGAATCTAAAAACCAAGGGAATTAAAAAATCTGATGAGCAATATTAACTGGTAAATATAATAGAATCAGAGGTATGGAAGGGGAGTGGACTGACAATTCTCTGGGAAAAGGGGAGTGGGGGGTGCAGGAAGAGACTGAACATAAACTGTGCACCTATGGATGAGGACAATGGGGGGTGGGGAAAGGGCAGAGGGTGGGGTGGGAACCTGGTGGAGGGGAGCAATGGAGGGGGAAAAAATGAGGAACATTTGTAATAATATGAACAATAAAGATTTATTTAAAATAAAAAAAAGAATGACTTCTCAATTTTTCTGTCTTTATTTTCTAGTTGTTATCAGTAAACATACTGACCTAATGTGCTTTATTTCATTCATCTTGTTAGGAAATAGAAGCTATTCCTACCCCAAGGGCTATTTCTAAAGAAATGTTTAAAGTCTTTTAGGTCATTTTAGTTTACCTTCCTTAAAAAAAAAAGACAGCCTGTTATTTCTTCCTGGATCTAAACAATTCCAGATCCTGCGCTGGGACTGTTATTGATGGATGGAAAAACACTGAGAATGTGCACCTCAGTGTCCAGGACCACTTTCATCTTAAGTGCCATTGGAGAGGAGCAGGCAAGTCAGATGAAATAGTTTCAGGTGGTGAAAACATTTAATATATATTTGGTTCTTTGAGAAGAAATTCATAGATGTTGTAGCATTTCATGCAGAAAGCTTGGTCTTTGAGAATTATTGATAAGTTTTGCAAGTAGAATTTCTCTAGGGGGCTGCTTGATGGTGAAAAAAATGTTGGTGTAATTTACTAGATGTTTTTTATTTGAGCTTATATTGAGGTGTATATAGTATTATTATACTCAGTTCAGCTTTTCTTATTTACATTTGTCATTCCTGTTTCCATGGTACCTGGCCTTCAGAGGTCTTGCAGGAGTACCCGAGTGCTTTTTATTTGGCCATGAGAAGGAGGTAGGTGGTGCACCTTCACTCTTCAGAGGGGAGAGGGGATGATCCTGATGCTGATCTCACTTGTTTCACTTGGGAAAGTGGAAATTTTGATCTGCTTAAGCCCAGGTGAATAAAAGAGGGAAGACCAGAATCCTCTAAGTAGAAATTTAATCAGGCCACTAACAACGATGGCACCAGTTAGTAACAGACTTTTATAAAAGTGGGCAATAAATTTCAGTGGCAATGGAAAATATGAATGAAATCAATGAGGACTGTTTATTAGCTCTTAATATAGGAAATACAAACAAGACCGTTTTGGCAAAGCTGGGATGAAAATGATACGCTTGCCCAATACAGGTAGTGATCAAAGTTGATGTTAACATTTTTGGAAATCAGTTTTGCAATTTGTGACAATTCTTCACATTTTGGACCATTTCTGGAATTTTATTCTAAAAAGTGATTTAAAGCATAGAAACAACATGCATGAAAATGTTTATTGTAGTATTTTTTTTGTAATGTTAAACTACAAATACCCTTAATGTACATAGGGTACATTATTAAATCACAGAGCATAAAATACTTGATGGAATGCAATTAAAAATAGTGCCATAGATTGTAACAACATGGAAAAATATTTTTTTCACAGAAGAGAGCAAAGCATAACCATATGTAACGTGTATTTATGCCGTGAGTAAAGCTATGTAATTTTTAGCTGTGCATTGAACAAAGACTGGAAGGAAAGAGGAAAAATGAGAATCTGTTGATACATTAGTGTGGTGTCCATATAGATGAAATATAGATATCTTTAATTGCTATCATTTTGTTCAATAATGAAAAATGTTATATAGTCTTTTCTTTTAGGTGCTTATGAATTATGTTCAATATTGCATTAATTGGGAATTTAACTGCTTGGAATGAAGAATGTTTTTGCCCCTAACGGAGAGCTATTATTTAAAAACTATTTATTGAGTAGAGCATTCTTTCCCCACTGATTTGAAATGCCACCTTTATTACATAATTTCCATGCATCTGTTTCTGGACTCTGTACCTAGTGGTTTCTCTGTGTGCCACTACTGCATTGTTTAAATTTCCATGGTTTCCTTGTATGTTTTGAGAGGTAAGTTCTGATCTCCAGGCTCACCCTGCTCCCCTTCCCCCCCCCCCCCCAGTTCAAACATCATTCTTTCTTAAAACATTTGTTTCAAGTCTTATATATTTATTTTTCCAGATGAACTTTTGATAAGCTTGTTGAGTTTCATTTGAAAAACTCACTTCGGGTTTTGATTAAGGTACATTAAATTTATAGATAAATTTGGGGAGATAATTTTGCCTGTTATGTCTCTTATTGTTTCCAGAAGTTTCAGTGAAATAGCCGAGTGTTTTTTTATTTGGGATACAGTGAATTGACATAGAGGTGATAACACATCTCTGTTATTTCTGGGCAGAAGCAGAGTGATTCTGGTATTGATGCCAACAAATTCACTTAGGAAAGTTTACAGTTTTCAATTGCTTAAAACAAAGCGTGCGATTGAATCCAGATGGAGAAATGATGGAGGCACACTGGAATTCTGTCCACTCGAATTTATCTTTGCCAGTAATAAAATTAGTGGCCCTTTAAGTAAGTGGCATATTTTCAGTGGCCACGGTGATGAGAAAGACCCCAATCAGAGTGAAACATTGCCACCTCTGGCTGATTATGTTGTCCGTTGGTCCTCAGCACAATTGGAGGAGCCCATTCCTCCTGCTGATCTCCTTTGGAGCAAAATTTAAACCTTTTGAACTCTATCTAACTTTTCTGAATGAAAATGTTCTTTCATAGTCACATTAAAAAAAAAAAAGAAATTCTTTATTGTTGAAAAAGTATTACATATGTCTCCCTTTTTCCTCATTGACCTCTCCCCAGCCACCCGACCCTCCAGCACATGCCCTCATGCCCCTACTGTCTGGGTCCATTGGTTGTGCTTATATGCAGGTGTACAAGTCCTTTGGTTGACCTCTTCCCTCCCTCCCCTCCCACCTTTTCCTGCCTTCCCCCTGAGGTTTGGCTGTCTGTTTGAAGCTTCTGTGTCTCCGGATCCGTTTTTGTTCATTATATTCCACAAATGAGTGAGATCATGTGATATTTATCTTTCTCTGACTGGCTTATTTCACTTAGAATAATGCTCTCCAGGTCCACCCATGCTGTTGCGAATGGTCAGAGTTCTTTCTTTTTTACATCATTATAGTATTCCATTGTGTAGATGTATCACAGCTTTTTAATCCACTCAACTGCTGATGGGTAGTTAGGCTGTTTCCAAATCCTAGCTATGGTAAATTGTGCTGCTATGAACATAGGGGTGCTTATATCTTTTCTAGCTTCTTGGGATATATTCCTAGAACTGGGATCACTGGGTCAAATGGGAGTTCTATTTTTAGTTTTTTGAGGAAACGCCATATTGTTCTCCACAGTGGCTGCACCAGTCTGCCTTCCCACCAGCAGTGTAAAAGGGTTCCTTTTTCTCCACATCCTTGCCAGCACTTGTTGTTTGTTGATTTGTTGGTGATAGCCATCTGACAGGTGTGAGATGGTATCTCATTGCTGTTTTGATTTGCATCTCTCCGATGAGTAGTGACTTTGAGCATTTTTTCATACATCTCTCGGCCTTCTGTATGTCCTTTTCCAAGTGTCTTTTTAGGACCTTTGCCCATTTTTTATGGGGTCGTTTACCTTCCTTTTTAAGCTGTATGAGTTCACATTTTCTTTCCTGTCTTTCTCTTTCTCTCTTTGCCATCTCTGTGCCCTTCCCTCCTCCCCTCCCCCCTTCTTTTCTCTCATTGGGTCTCTCTCTGTTTTTTTTTTTTTATCATCCCCTTTTCCTGTAATTATACCGTGTCCTTCTGATTAGCAAATAATAAACCCCTTTTATGCTGAATATTATTCTTAATGCCAGGAATTCTGGGCATCTCTCTTTAATGGACAGGTATAGTTGCTGATCTGACTGTTGTTGATGGTCTTTTATCAATGTAAAGCATGGTATGGTACGGAAAGGGAGGCATAGCTGAATTGTAGAACTACTGTCTTGGATCACATTGAAAAGGGTTGTAGTTAAGCTCTTTCATAAGTTGCAGTTCTTGTTCATCCAACCAGATAAAATAGTAATATGATCATTGTTTTGAATAGATATAGACTAGATATCCTTGTGATCTGTGAAAAACTTTGATCTATTTACACAATATGTTTTCTATTAAAAAAAATAAGTCAACAGGTCGGCCAGATTCTGTCTGTGAGTAATTAACAGCCCCTTTAGCAACCAGGAGCATGACTAAAGCAAGCTGTTCTTCCTTTTTTAGGAAATGGAATTTCATCTAAGTTTCCTCTCTCAGTCATGTCAGACTGTTGTTATTGTTTTTCTTGCCTTTCAGATCCTTTTCCTGAGCTTTTTTTTTGAAGCTATTGTATGGTAGATTTTTCTTGGCATGTTACTTTCTATTGATTATGTTTGTGCGCGTGTGTGCAAACTCACGCAGAGACAGGACCATTCAAAACTGGGAACTGGTGACTTTTTGTAAGGAACGTCACAATTTGTGTTTATACCAACTCAAAATTTAAGATAATGTTTCATGTGTGGCATGAATCGCAAACTATTAGAAAAACATAGCCTTCCTTATTTTTAACATTTCAGAAGAGCTGACCACGTGGGTTACTGGAAAGAGGAGCTCCAGTCTGATGCTGGTTTTGATAGGATTGGCCTGACTCTTGAGATCCTAGGGAAAAACATGCTAATGTTCCCTTCCCTCGCATCCCAGGGTGAGGCATGTTCGGAGGTGGGTTTGTTTTTGTTGGGCCAGCACCCAGAAGCCCAGATGCTCCTCCACACTGGCTGAGATCAGGAGGCCTCCAAAGAGGGCAACCCTTCCCACCTCCTGGTCTCCATTTCCCGGCCCCTCCCACAGGCTGGGCGGAATGCACCCTCTCCCTGGAGGTCCCCTTTGTATTACCCATTTTATGTTCGAGCTAAGGGAGTGTCTGGAATCCTCCAAAGTCTCAAGATCAACTGGCAGGCTCCTCCATCGCTGATGCTCTCTTGAAAGCACTGCTGATGTAGCCCCTCCTCACAGCGTCCCCCCTCCTCCCCCAATAGTCCTGTGTTAGCACCAGCCTGCTGGGCCCGCTCCCTCCTCATGCCTTCCTTCCTCAGAGTGTGCTCTGGTGGCTCAGGACAACAGCGCCTGTCCTGGGGACCAGGGCTCTGTTCCAACCAGAAGCTCTCAAGAGGAAGAATGAGGTCAGGCCAGATGAGAGAGAGGACTTGGAAATCCCTCAGAGAGGACAAATAGCTACTGGAAAAGGCACTGCGAGCATTGGGAGCACGTGGCTGTCTTTATTTGGCAATGTGTGCGAACATTTAAGGTTCTCACAACAGATTCTGACGTATGTAGTCCAGGGTAAGGCCATAGCTAAAGAATAATCATTTTTGAATCTTTATGCCAGGGTGGTGTCTCAGGTAGAGGAAAAAAATGAACACAAGCAATGATGCTCATCAGGTAGCAATTCAAACAGAGTAAAAGTCAAAGTGCCACGTTTTCACATCCCCTAAATGAACAAGAAAAAAAACCCCACTTCACTACATTCTAAACTTCTTCAACATTCAAATCAGAACAAACCAGCTCTGACACTCATATTTCAATATAGCAGAAAGCACCCGAACGTTGCTGTTGAAAAGACGGATTCGTACTATTTGAGCGCTCTCCCAAGAAGTGAACGTGCCAAACGGCCCGGGTGGACGCAGGTGCCCTCTGTGTGGTTCCTCAGAGCCGGGATGAGGAAGTGTGATGACGCCCCACCTTGTTCGTTTTTCAGGGGCAGATGACGGTCTGTGCGAAGTTTGACAAAAATGTCTATCTTCCTAAAGATGCCGAGTTTTACTTTATTTATAACGGATCTCAGCAGAGACACGTGGTGATTGCCGAGCGCACGGAGGACAACATTCTCCAGTCCAGCATTCCAGGTGAGGCGTCTTCTCTACTGAGCGGTCGGGAAATCTGTCTGTGAGCGTCTTCCCACCCGGGACAGAGGCTGGGAAGAAAGCCAGGAAGAGAAAGTCATCGGCACTTCCCAGGGATGAGTGGGTGAGGGTGCGTGTGTCTGTGTGTGTTAGGGACGGTTAGCTCACGCCCCAGGTCCTTCCAGCTGTGTCTGCAGCTCTCTGAGCAGCTAGCCTTCCATCAGCTCTCAAAGCTGGGTGTGCTTTGGATGCAGCGCAGTGCAGTGGAGGTGACACTATCTTGGGTCCTAGGTCCCATTGCCAGGGATGGCTCAGGCAGACAGACGGTTGAATCTGTCTTCTTTCTCCCTTCCTCATTCCCTGTGGCCAGTCCACCGGCCTAGGGTTTGTCTCCCCCTGCTTGCTCCTTTTGGTGGCTGGGGTTCCTTACCTGGCACCCTGTCCATCCACATGCTTTCTTGCTGGATCTCAGCCTCCAGAACCTTCTCTTCCCACCACCCAACCCGTTATGTTCTAAAATCTGTAATTCTCCCAGATATCTTCTTAAATCACCATGGTGACAGATGACAAATTACTGTGTCATGTTAATGTGTTATCATGAGCTAATGGCCCCTTTCAAATACAATTGCTTTGTGTTTTCACTGGGATATGGGTTGTAATTGGGAGATCAAACGTTAGCCGGGTTTTGTTGTTTCTGTTTGTCATTGGTAAGTTTTATTTAACTTTGGGCCTTTGAGTGACTCTTAAATCATATCATAGGGTACCATGAAACATCAAATTTTCTTATAGGTAAGATTGGCCTTATTTTAGAGGAAAAATGTTCTCAGTGCTTCTGCAATATGTCTATTACTTGCCAAAAGAAGGCAGACAGTAAACATGTGAATGCAGGCGTAGTAAGAACTTGTAGAAATGTACAAAGACCTTCCAGCTTCCTGGGCTTGAATCCATATGTTGTTCTGTGGGCACTTTTAAGTACTTCTCTCTCTGGTTCAACAACTCCCATCTTTACAATTAAAAAAAAAAAGTAAAACCTCATTAATGATAGCCACTCAGCTGTGAGGCTCTCTTGCTTTTGTCCTTTTGCTTTGTCTTTCCTGCCTTGAGCTTCCCCCTCTTTTCCTGGTTTACTTTTGAATGAAGACTTTTATAGAGAAAGAATAAAAATAACTAAAGTGCTACTTCTAATCTCAACACTTTAATTTTGTCTTTTTTTTTTTTACGCATGAAAGGGTGAACCTCCTTCCCACTCCTTGCGTGTTAAAGAAAATACTTTTCATTATATTGTGGCCTGCTTAGAAGTGAGGGCTTTTACCTTCATTAGGTGGCAGTGCCTATCTCTGAACCTTAAATTCCCCTGGGTAACCATTCAGAAGTATATAGGACAGATTTCTGTGTGACATATTGGGCAGGCGCGGGCGGGGGAGGGGGCTGTGTTCTGCACCTGCACATTAGACCATTTAAAAAAAGTCAAAGTGAAAATGGCAGGAGTCCTTGCTTACTAGCCTGGGCTGCTCTTGTTCCTTGAGGCCTGGGCGCATTGCATTTGGGGAAAGGCTTTGGAGAATAAGGTAAAGCAGGAATGACTTGCGTGCATTAGGCATACGCTTGGGGACCCGTGGTGACTGAATGCTAACCTTCTGTCCAGCTATGATGACCATAATTACAGAGATTTGGTGGTATTAATTCCTGGAAATTCTGCCAACGGTAGCATAAAAACAGAAGTTCACCAACCTTGGCAAGATGAAATAAGAGACATGTAAGGAGGAGGAACAGACAGCAGGATTAGGTGACCACCCACAACAGGAGTGTTAAGAACACCCGCAAGACAGAGAGGCCATTGTCAGAAATGGGGGGAGGGGAACACTGAATATATATATATATATATATATATATATATATATATATATATATAAAATGTTCCTCTTGAGTCGTCATTGCCCGTCCTGACTCATAGTCAGTGGACCTCTGTGGAATGAGGGTGAACTTGGCTCACCATGTTGTGCTATCTCATAAAACTGTCATCTAAATAAGTACATAAAAATGTGTGAGTCAGGAGGAAAGAGGAGAGCAGAAAAGGGCAGATACCTTTAAGATGACAAACCTGAATCCAGCGGGTGGGGTAGGTGGAAAAGGCGCAGGTATGCCAAATAACAGTGTCTGATAATCTTCAGAGAATAGACACTGAGATGCTCAGCGTTCATAAAGGTTGGCTTTAGATCAGGTGACCCTGGAAGAAGATGGGGTTGGCTCTAATTTGGCCCTACAGGCTCGGCAACGTTTAAAGGTAACTGGCTGCGTTCCTTTTCTGCCTTCCTCTCCTGGAGCACGTGGACTGTGTAGGTAGAGCGGTGAGGCAGGTGACAGCATCTCACATAGACTCCGGGCGAACTGTTCACTGTCTTGTCGTCCAGGCCACGGGCTTCAGGAGACGGTGACGGTGTCTGTGTGCCTCTGCTCGGAAGGCTACTCCTCGGTGACCATGGGCTCCGGTTCCGTGACCTACGTGGACAACATGGCCTGCAGGCTGGCCCGCCTGCTGGTCACCCAGGCCGATCGCCTCACTGCCAGTAGCCACCAGACCTTGCTGACCCCGTTTGCCCTGACGGTGGGAGCGCTGCCTGCTCTGGACGAGGAACTCGTGCAGGCGCTGACCCATCTGGAGTTGCCTCTTGGGTGGACTGTCTTGGGACATTCTTCACTTAAAGGTGAGTCTTCAGGTCTCCTTTCTGTGTCAAGTTCAGAGTATGTCTTATGATTTATTGTCTGTTTTCCTACTCACTTGTGACCCAAGCCTCCATCTGATGGCTGGTTTTCCTGAGGTCCTTAGCCACTCGTCTCTGGGCTGGTTGATGCTACCCTGTTCCAGGAGGTGGAGAGCTTTGCCTCAGGAGGAAAGGCTGTTTGTTCTTTGTGGAAGGCTTGTGAGTCAGCTGCTCTGGGCTGTGCCTCCACTTCCCTCAGCATGTTTGCTGGGAGAAGGGGATATTAATGCCTGTGTCCAAGTAGGTGGAGTCATGGGCAATGAAGAGAATGCAGCCAACTCTGTGGGACATTTAGACAAATTGTGGCCACGAAGGAAATGTAACCTTTGTCCTGACATCTTTAAAAATGTCAGTGTCACTGCAAGCATTCATGCTATATTTGTACTAACTTCTGGAGTTACCACTGGATGCCTCCTATTTATGAAAAGACCGAATAGACTGTAAACACCAACCATTTGGAATGTGTGTGAGCAGAGATGATGTTGTACATAAGCCCATATGAGGCATGAGGCTAAACTGTTCAATAGATGCTTTTTATGTGACACAAATGACATAATCTTGTTGGAACTACAGAGATGTTGCTCTCTATTTTTTTTTTTTTGAACATGACATATACTATTGCTCCTTTCCTGTATTCTTCCCATGACTTTAGCTTTGTGGTTGGATAATGCTATTTTCAAGAGTTTTTGCTTTCTGACTGACAAAATTTAGAAATGGATTGAAAATGGTAGACTGTTACAGGTTGATGAAAATTTGATCATGAATAACATCAAATGCACTACTGTAGGTAAAGAGGTATGATTTTTGTAAGCAGAATTATATGGCCATAGCTACAATCAAAGAGGATCTCTGTGTTTTCTTTTTGCTAATCAGGGTTATACTAAAACTCTCCTGGACACTTAAGAATGTTTCTTAGCCAAAACCGGTTTGGCTCAGTGGTAGAGCGTCGGTCTGCGAACTGAAAGGTCCCGGGTTCGATTCCGGTCAAGGGCATGTACCTTGGTTGCGGGCACATCCCCGGAAGGGGGTGTGCACGAGGCAGCTGGTCGATGTTTCTCTCTCATCGACGTTTCTAGCTCTCTATCTCTCTCCCTTTCTCTCTGTAAAATATCAATAAAATATATTTTAAAAAAAAGAATGTTTCTTATTTCTTAAGACCTCAAATGAGAGAAGTCACAAGCCCAGTTCAGCGTTAAGCATGTCTGACTCCTATGTGCTGCACTGCATGATAGCTGATTGATAGGTGTGCAGGGGTCGGCTCCCTGAGGGAGTGGGTGGTGTCTGTTCTTATCATTGTTATCCCCAAGGACCTAGCAAAGGGCTTGGAAGATAGAGGTGCTCAAGAAGTATTTGTAGAATGAATGTTGTATCCTTAGACCTTCAAGGAATTGCTCAATCTATATATCACTGTTTTAATTCTCCTACCTACATACATAGGAGGAAAAATTTTTCCTGGATAAGAAACTTTATTCATATTTATACATACATGTGTATATTCATATAAGTATATTCATATATGTGCATTCATATGTGAATTCATTATATATACAGTATGTCCCCAAAATGTATACACACTTTGAATGAATATAAAATCAGTATTTATTAACATACAGTTCATTTTCAAAGTTTAAAAGAATCTACAGAAATGAATAATTTTTTTTTGGTCAATGCCCTTTTTCAAACTGATGACTAATTTCGTCCAGGCACTGCTGATAACATAAAGCAGTGGAATCACAAATATTAAGAATCATTCGTTTGGTATTTGTGTGCCCTCAATTCATCCATTATTGCCAGTTTTGTGCTATAAACTTTATCCTTCATGTATCCACATAAAAAAAAAGTCTAGTGACACTTCAGGATACCTTTTTTTTGTTCAAAACTTAGTCTGGCTTCACCCATTATTTCAAATCAGTTAAACCTGAAAAGGAGTGAAAATTAAGTGAGTTATCAGCTGTTAAAGTATGTATACATTTTTGGAAACTGTGTGTGTGTATACATTCATATTATATATATTTTGGCTAAGGATCTTCATTTTCTTAAGTTTCATGGCTTTTAAGGAAATCCTAACAATAACATTTGAGGGTGTTTTATTATTTGGGAAGCAGATGATTTTTGACAAAGATCTAAAGCTTTCATAATTTCTCACTGGTTGCTGTACACAAGGCCATAGTAAAGATCCTCAAAACTCACAGAGGCAGATGTGGGGCATTCCCAGGGTTCTTTCCCTCGCCAGCAACTCCCTCAGCATAGCAGCGTGGAGTCTGCATTGGTTCAATGTGTGCCTCTGGCAGACTGTTGAAAGTATGGAATATATAAATGTGCATGAATAGCTTAAACTAAGAGTCTCCAAAATGGGATTTATGTTACCCACATGCTATATTTATTTTTCATCCCCAAATCTATATATATAAAAGCCTAAGCAACTGAACAACTGGTTGACCTTGTCGCTATGACATGCACTGATCACCAGGGAGCAGATGCTCAAGGCAGGAGCTGCCCCATGGTGGTCCATGTGCTCCCCCAGTAAGAGTGCTGCTCAGCTGACTGACCCATTCTGGAGGCTCACCAGCTGGGTGGCAGCGATTTACTCCCTCAATAGTCCTGTAGGTCCAATCTCCAGAGAATGGGCCAGGCTCTGACGGACAGGCATTGCAGGCACAATCCAGACAGCTCTGCAGGCCTCCTGGAAGTTGGCCTCAGGCACTATGACCGCTTCCCTTCCCTAGATGCTCCACAAGGAAGAAACAATATAAAAGCAGACGCCCGGTGGCTCTCATAACAGCCATGAAAGTCAGCCAGACAGATCCTAATTCTGGGCCAGCAAGAGTGTCCTACTGCCCACCTGGAGGGCTGATCGTGTCCCGGGTTCCCCTCCCCTTGGAACGGGCGCCATACACAGGGCTCATGGTTGGCGAACACTACTATGGCAGTGTGATCCTCTCCCAATCAGGACTGACTGGGCGTGAGCCTGCAGCAGGAGCAGTGAGGCCTGGATGAGCAGGAGTAGCAGGCAGCATTGGACTTCTAGTTTCAGCCCAGTCCCCGCAGGCCATGCCAAGGGACCCAACCTGTGTATGAATTTATGCACTGGGCCTCTAGTTTAGAAATAAATTAAGATTTCCTATCTTTAATTTGTGAATTGACAATAGCACATGCATGCAATTTTCTGAGTAGGGCTGTTGAAGGCAGGACACAGTAAACATAACTCATTCATACAGTTGCCAGGAGTTGGAGCTGACTTAACAGCATGTTTTGTGCACAGTATGTATTGGAAGTGCATGTTTAGTCTCTCTCTCTCTCTTTTTTTTTTTTTTTTTTTTTGCTGAGAGACACTGGACTACCCTCAGGTAGCTAAGGGTCATCTTATTACCATTTTCTTTGCTGTTAGGGTATGTATTCTTGTTTTCCAAGTCTCCATCTAACATGCTCTTTGGATTATTTATATCTATATAGCAGGCTGACTTATGCCACCAAGAGGTCCTTCCTGACTTTTGTCATAGTTATATAGAACTATGTATTTTTATGAGAGGAAAACTGGAGCAGTTCCTTTCTGTGGTGAGACATTGTATTCTATGGGAGAACAACTTAGGTGTCACAGCCATTAGAATAGCTTCTCTGGGGCCAGGTTCAAACCCTGCTACTTCCTGGCTATGAGACTTCCTGGACAAGTTATTTTAGTTCCGATGCCACCAAGTTATACTTTCTAAAATGAGGCACATAGTACCCACTTCATTGGTTTATTGTGATGGTTGAATTAGAGAATTTGAATTAGTGGTATAGCTATATGGTGAAGCCTCTAGAACTGTGTCCGAATATACTAAGCTCTCAGTCTAAGTTGACTTTTGTGCGTGTATATGAATGGATTTCCATATATAGAGAATATATTGTATGTACATAGGTAAAAAGCAAATTGCAGTTGGTCTGGACAAATGAAGCTACAGGCATAGGGGTAAAATACTGGTCTTGTAAACAATTCCTTGAAGATTTCTAGGAACTCTTTTAGACTTTCTATTAGAACAGTTTACAGTACAGGTAACATGCCTGCAGCCTAGACTTATTGGAATTTCTCTACACCATCAGTGTTAAGGAACAGGGTTAATATTTCTTTTTCTTTTTCTTTTTGTTCCTCTGAATGGATGAAGTCCACTACACTATCTTCAATTTCACTGATTCTTTCTTTCATTAAGCTAGTCTGCTGTTGAACCCTTCTATTGTATTTTTCTTCCCAGTGATTACATTCTCCAGCTCTGTGATTTATTTGGTGCTTTTTAATATTTTCTGTCTCTTTGTTGAAATACTTTGTTTATATATTGCTCTCCTGTCTTTGGTGGGCATCTTTATGATCATGATTTTGAACTCCCTATCAGATAAAGTACTTACCTTTTTCCCATTAAAATCAGTTTCTGGAGATTTACCTTTTTATTTGCAACATATTCTCCTGTTTCTTTTTTTTCCCCTTGACTTTCCATTGATTTCTGTGCATTAGATAAAAGAGACAACTTCCCCAGTCTTGACAGACTAGTATTCTGTGGGAGATTAACTTTGTCAGTCAGCCCAGCCCAAGTTTTAAACATTTGTCATTGTTCAAGTTGCTGTCTTTGTCCTTAGTGGCCCCAGTACTTGGGGCTGTACCAGACCTATCAGTGCCCTGAAATGGGGATGATCTTGGTCTCCACCTAGATTTGGCTGATAGAAGGCAAAATCGGGGAAAGCGTGCAATTAAATTTTCCAGGGAACAACTAGGAGCTAGGCTTTTATTTGCTCCTTTTGTGCTGAACTTTAGTGGGATAGTTGTAGCAAATGATCATGTGCACACCCATTAGCTGCTGCTTTATTCACTACAGTCCTTGAGAAGGCAAACCCCATTGGCTATCAGAGCTGAGTGATCCAGGAACCTGTCCCTTGGGTGGCACCAGACATGTGTTCAAGATCCTTCCAGAGAGAGGCTGGTGATTTGGTTTTATGTTGGAAGGAATTGGAGAGAGAAGGGGGAAGCTGACTGGCTCCCAGGTCCAGCCAGCCCCTAGATGCATGCTCATTAGAAATGGGAATGCTCTTGTAATAGGTTGTATGCAGTCAAATTCTTTCCAGGGAAGGACTGGGAGCTGAGTGTCTCTGCCTGCATCCTTTGCACTGAGCCCTGGGGAGGTGGCCATAGTGCATGCTTGTGTGAACATTACGAACTGCTTTGTTTGCTGTAATCCTGAGGGACTCATAAATACAAGACCATTTGGCTTTCAGAGCTAGGTATTTTGGGAGCCTTAAAAGTTGGAGTACTAGATGTGTAATACAATCCATTTGCTACTTAGGGAGAAGCTGGGAGTTGTATGGCTCTGTGCTGAGGAAGAGATTTATGGATGAGAGTGTGTCAGCCTTTCCCACTTTGATGTGGTATCTTCTCATTCAGGTAGTTTCAGGATTTGTCTCAGGAAATTGCTATAGATGACATCATTTGGTGCTTGATGAGAGGGGGGATGTTCAGGAGACTCCTATGTCACCATCTTGGTCTCTCTCCTCAAATTTAGTAGAGTTTTTCCCGAAGCAGTTCAGACTCTCTTATGTGCTCAATGCATCTTTTCTAGTGTACATATTTCATTAGTATTGCTTGTCTTCAAGGTAAATGAGTTATAGTAACAAAAGAAGAGTCATGAGGCTCACTGGAGTTTATCATATGTTAGTGGGAGGGGCATCACAAGTAGAAACACTTATTTTTGCTAGTAATCATTTCTTCTAATACTTATCCAAAAACTATTTAAAACTTTATTACTCACACTTATTAAACTTTTTTGTGTTTATCTATTTATGCTTTTTTTTGGGTGTATAAATGGATGTTGCTGAATGAGTTGATTTATGTCATGACTGTATCATGGAAAAGTCTGATTGAAGCATCAGTATTTCCTTTTCCTTTTCAATCACTGGGAGTTATGAGGTGGCCCTGAGGGCCTGGAGAAAGCCCAGAGTTGGAACGGACTGTGGATCCTATAAAGAGAAGCAGAGCTTTTTCTTGGCTCTGCATTTTACCCATCATTACTCAATATGCAACTTCATTATGTGTTCTAGGGAAGGAAATACCCTGGGTTTTATTTAATTTTTGCGTCATAAATGAAATTGGATTCCTATTTTGTAAAATCAAACTCATTCTTCTTGTGAAGAAGCTTTCATGATAACAAGCTTTTGCAGGGTCCCAGGACCCCGAATTTTCAGTAAAGCTTATATAGTAATTATTCAATAGAATTTCATAATTTATCTTCTGTTTTTGGATTTTAGCTTGTTTGTTTTTTAGACAAATATTTTCCAAGAGATTAACACACTTTTGGAAATTAGGTTAATTAGGATAAAAGATTCTGTTTTATTTAATTGTTACTCAGATAATTTTTGAGTTAAAGTCTTCCCTTTCTGCTCAACCAAATTACTTTCCTTCACTTGTGTTCCCAGATGCTTGACATGGCTGGCAAGCACCAAGCTTTACGCCTGCATTGGGGAGGCTGCTATCTGAGTAAGAGCCCAAAAGGACTACAGATGCCATCTCAGAGGACTGATAGCATTGCCCCTGGGAACATAGTAGCTCCTCTCCCAATGGAAGAGGTAGAGCTTGCCCTGTTTGTTTATTTACTTATTTACTGATTTTAGAGAAAGAGGGAGGGAGGGAGGGAGAAAGAAAGGGAGGGAGGAAGAGAGAGAGACAGACAGACAGACAGACATACATTCATGTGAGAGGTACACATCGACTGATTCTCTCCTACATGCACCCAGACCGAGGTCCAGGGATCATACTTGCAATTAAGGTACATGATCTTGACCAGGAATTGAACCCAAGACCCTTTGGTCCACAGACTGAACCTCCAACCACTGAGCAACTGGCCAGTGCACCTTCTCCTTTCATAAAAGAAGTTTTTAGAGTAAGTCAGTTGAGCTTTTGCAACTTTTCTGCAGGGCTGTCTTGGGCATAACGTTAAGCACAGCTGATGTGTTTAGAGAGCCAACTTTTCATTCTGCAGATGGATGGTTGGTTGGGAAAGCTGTCCCCAAGGAAAACTAACTGTTGGAACTGGTAGGACCTACGGAGGGTGCCTTAGAGAATTAATTATTTTAACTATTGATTCCGAAGATCACATATAAGAGTATACTTCTTACTGTGCAAATAATATCAATGGAGTTATTAACCAAAACAGGTTTAAACCTGAATACAGGAATTAGAGAAACGGTTTATTAGTTGTAGAACCCATGTTATAAAAGCAAGTCCAAGTAGAGCATCTGTGCAAAAACAAGTCATGGCGCAATGAGCAGTGAACTCAAAGGAAATGTAGAAATGTTGCCGCGGGCCTGTGTTAAATGGACTGAGCAGTGTGATGTGATGCTGTTACTGAGAAGAAGGGTAGTTAGTGTGATGCTTTTTTAAAAAAAATTATTAATAGAGTCTTCATAAATTAGTTTTATTTGAAGGAGAATGTTTGTTTTTCTACGCTTTATTAAAGAAAAAGGAAAGCAATGCAGAGGGCCAAAAGGACTTCGGAAGAAAGTTTATAAGAGTAGAGGTTATTCAGCAACTGTTAAAATGTGTCTTGATGGTTTAGTGCTCTCTTAAGGCGTTTAAAGAGCAGTCATAATATTTCTTCTTATCTGCAGGAAAGCCATTAAGTGAGAATCAACAGTTCATTACGAAAGACTCAGTGGGAACTGCCAGATTTCTGTGACATCTACATTTCACTTCAAGCCACACACCCGAAACCATCGCCTTCTTTCTAGGCAACAGGAGAAGGGAATGTGTGAGCCAGCAATGTGTGACAGAGGAAAATATCTGTTTATCTTTCTTTGAATAGAGGAAAGAGATCTGTAGCTAGTAAGAAGCAAGATTTGTTTAACACTTGAAATGAGCTTGGCTGGTGCTTTTAATCCTTGAATACCGGTTGCTGGCTGTAGAAGTAGGAAGAAAATGGGGCAAGGCTCCGGAGCTTGGCTCTGTTGGTTGGCCCCGGCTTGGTGTGTCCAGGTCTAATTAATCAGGGATGGCACATTGAATTATAAGGCTCGGCCCACAGACTATGTGAAATGTCATCTTTGTTTTTTTGCTCCTAAACTTTGTACTGGACAGCAAGTTTGAAATAGCATCAGCTGAAATACCAGTGGGAAGGAAACCCATAGAGGACAGGTTGATTACAAAATACAGATGTCCAGGTTTCTAAAAACGTCTTCTGAAGGGTTTAGAAATTAATGCATTATGGATATTGACTGATTCTGGGGTTTTATGTTTTTCTTGGGAAACTTGACGTTTTTTTTTCAAGCAGTTGTATATACACTCAGTATTTCTAGCATTCTATCCATCACTTTGGATAGTATCGAAAGGGACAAATATCTCCACAGTTGCTTTTCTGACATTTAAAACTGGTATTCTATTCCTTCAGTTGCTAAGGTAACCCATTGCAGAGTGCTGGTGGTGGACAGAATGTATTTTAAAATAGGCCCACAGCAAATGGGTGAAATTGCTTTAGAGCACTTAGCCACGCACATGCACACAGAGCTGCGTCATTTGTGAGGTTTAACTCCTTAATTTAAGCATGTTTTCCTCTCTCTTCCATCCCCATTTTTTTTTTTTTTTTTTTTTTTTAGCAGTAAAGAATTTAGTACAGAGTTTAACTCTCAAGGAAAAGGATACTCTTTCCTCTGTCACTTGAAGTGGTAGCTCATCTCCACAGTTTAATATTTCTCAGTCTGGGCTTTTTGATTTGCAGCTCTGGCTTTCAGTGCAAAGGCAGTGAGTGGACCCCGCCTGACCACAGCAGAGTGGCCAGTTTTCTGTTGTGTTGGATGTCAGACTCACATTGCAAACCTTCAGAGGCCATTTCCAAGATAGGTTGATTCTACACTTCTGCTCGTCAGTAATAAAACCGGATTGCATTGTTTTTTCATTTGTCTCCGAAACAGAACAGAGTTCCTGGCGGGTGGGTTGGAGGGTGCCTGTGGTGTGAGGGAGAGTGGAGAATGCCTGGCTCATTTAGGCTGGCAGCAAATATCTAATGAAGGCATGGATGGGGATGCAATCATAGCCTTGAAGAAACATTAACAGATGAAAAAAAATCACTGCGCAGTCTGGAAAGGGCCGTGACATGATTGCTGCTGATGGCACCGGATGAGCGCCTGTGCCCGAGGCCTGGGCTGAAGCACATTTGCCTAATGGCACAGCTGGTGTCCGACCCTGATGCAATTACAGTGCCTCCGAAGCAGACAGCTAGCTCTCTTAAATTATGCTTTTAAGTTATCACCCGAGGAAAACTGTTTTCAAATGTACCACATATCAGTTTAGTGACTGTTTATTATATTTTTTGGTCTTAAAAGACCAGACAAATGTATATGACTGACAAGTCCCCCCAATACTGGCTTTCCTCATTCTCGAGAATTCTGTTCCATGTAATATTTTCCTGGCAGACCCCTGACTATCCCGCGTAGAAGGTTGGGCAGATTTCACTTTCCTTCTACAGATCATGCGGTGTTTAAAACTTGAGGACTAAGTGGTCAGCTGAAAGCTACATCTCTGTGTGCATTCAAATCGAGACATGTCACCCTTTAGCCTGTTCCCCTTTGCACTAGACGTGCTGTGTCTGGATTCATAGTATCTTGTATCAATGCCCGTATTTTAGAATTCAGCCTAGACATGTGAAGGCCGGACATTAGATTGCCATCTTTGAATTCTGATGAAGACTTTCTCATGTGTCCATTGAGTTAGTACTAGGTCCATGAGGTAAAAATAAAGTAGAACCCACCTATGTGAGATGTGAGAGCCATGAAGTGCATTCCAGTATTGTGTATCGCGATGCACGTTTTCTGAAATAACTGCGTGTGTGCGATTGGTGTCCTCCCAGTTTATTTTCAGTCTGGGGTGGTTGTCAGATGAGTGTCCCAAGTGTATCCACTGCAGAAAAGAAGGTTTGGGAACTAAAACCCGCCATGATGGTTGTTCCACTTCCCTTCTACCTTTAGGCTTTATGTGCCGTCCATGTCTGCCATGCTGGCATTGTGCTCCATGGACACACGTCCCGTTTCCATCTCTTTCCCATGAGCGTATTTATATTGTAATTCCTGTCCTGGAGTGACCACCCTCTGATCTTGTGCGGAAGGCTGATTTGTTTATGCACACACCAAAGTCTAACCCTGGTTAGACTGTCTAAATGGAAGATGCTGTGGACATGACCTCTCCTTCCATTCTCATTGAGAGTCTTAAAAAAATGTGAGATGCCGGGTTTTCTCTTCAACTTTCCATGTACGCTTTAGTACTTTGTTTTTTCATGCTCTTTAAATTTTATTCATCATTTTGGCATTTTATAAACATCTTCGCATTTTCAAGTCATGAAAGGTGAGTAGGTTGCTTTAACCAGCAGAGCAATTTTCTTGGGGGTAGAGCACATTGTCTCTTTATTTCTATTCACCCTCTTGGTGTCAAGCCTAGAACTGTCGTCCTCAGACAGTGATTTCACAGATATTTATTTTACTCTGAACAAAAGTGGGCTGACTGTGTGCTTCTCAAAGACAAGGACCATGTTCATCTCTGTGTCCACAGGGCCTGGCATATAGTCTTACTAGAGTAAAAGAGTCCGTTCACCCATACCCATCAAAGCCCAGTTAAATTCAAACAGGAGTTTATAGCAAAGAAAGTGGAGGTTGACTAGTTGAGGAAATGGTGCTAAGCCTGGAATCACAGATGAGCTAGTGCTAACCACCGGCTTCCAGGGGATGGGTTATATAGGGGAAAATCATTAATCATGGTGGCTAATGGAGTTGGGGTCATGGGCTCTACTGACTGGTTGGGGCCAGGGTAGGGCATCAGATCCTGACGTCAAACATGGCATTGTTCTATTAGCTTTCCTGAGGGAGTGGTTCACAGGGTCATGGGCCTGGGGCTGATGTTAACTTTAATTTGACCAAACTCTGTTTCTGTGGTCAAAAGACCTGAGGCTTTGTTCTTGCCACAGTTTGATATTGACCAGAATCTGATGTCCCAAGGACTTAATGATTAAGGAAGGGAGTGGATGGAAAGAAAGGAGAAAGGGTCATGTTAAAAAAAATGGAGTTTCCTCATGGTTACCGTCATAGTAGTTTCATTCAGTGTTTATCTACTGAATGACTTAGATGCACGAATTGAGACCTCCATGAAGTACATATGTGTGGCTTTGGAAACCAGAATTATTTTTATGAATTGGATTTATGTGAATTAAAAAATTTATTCTTTATAAACTTAGAGTGTTGAATATTTTTTAGTGGCTGCACTCAGGAGTTACAAAACATTACCAAAGCCTACAATGTAGAACTACTTCTGAATTAATTTGTGTTTAAAATATCATTTAATGCTAGATTATTGTGTCTATCACATTTTAGCTTTAATATGTTAAAATATTTTAGTAGTTTTTAATATTTTGCTGGCTGTTTAATGCTATATCCTGGCTTAGCAATAAGTAATATGAATTTAAAATAACTTGCCGAAGTCACAAACATTATTTGTTGCTCTTATTTATTGGTGAAACTTTTACCTAAAAGCTGATTGGGAAGACAGAGGTATAAATAGAAAACATATATTTTGTTAGCCACTTATTTATTTAAGGTAAGAGATATCAACCCTGACTTTGCATAAGAATCTTGGGAATATTCAGAAAAGATGGATGCTTGGACTCTGACCCAGACATTCTGTTTTAATTGTTCTGGGGAGGACCTTTAACACAACTGTGTATTTTATTGTGTATGTGTGTGTGTGTGTATTCAGTCTGACCAACAGTGTGAGGCTTTTTTGGGGGGTTAGGGGTGGGTGACAGAGGGAGCTGTTTCCTCCATCAAGAGAGCTTTCCAAGCCTGTTCTGTTAGTCCAGCTCTCTGTCTCTCCTTTCTGGCTCCATCTTCACATTGAGCTCAATGGGAGAGAACAGAAAGCACTCTTTCCCTCCTTTTCCCCCCACCCCGCCTTCTCCCAGAATCTGCCAACTTCCTGGGAAATGGGAAGACAGGGGGAGAGAAATCTTCTAATGTTTGAAGAAAAAAAATAAAAAAGAAACTGAGCAAAATTTTTTAAGAGCACTTTCTCATCTATACTAATAATAGAGGAATATGCAAACTGTCTGGAACACTGTCAAAGTAACAGTAATGACTGAACCACATGGGGCAACCAGGCCATGAGGGGGGTTAGTGAGGGACGACCAAATGACTGAACAGCAGGCTGCATGGGGTGGTCAGGCCAGCAGGAGGGTTAGTGAGGGAAGACCAAATGACTGAACAGCAGGAGTGTGGGGGCAGGTGGGGGCAACCAGGCCAGCAGAGGGAGGAAGTTGGGAGTGATCAGGCTGGCAGGGGGGGGGGGTCAGTTAGAGGTGATCAGGCTGGCAGGCAGATGCAGTTAGTAGTGATCAGGCTGGAATGGGGGAAGTTAGGGGAGATCATGCAGGCAGGCAGGTGAGTAGTTAGGAGCCAGTGGTCCCAGATTTTAAGAGGGATGTCCAACTGCCTGTTTAGGCCTGATCCTTGGCATTGGGCCTAAACCAGCAATTGGACATTCCCCAAGGGGTCCTGGATTGGAGAGGGTGCAGGCTGGGTTGAGGGCACCCCACTCTGTGCATGAATTTTATGCACTAGGCCTCTAGTCTATAATAATAAAAGTATAATATGCTAATCAGACCAGACAGCCAAATGACCTTCTGGATGTAATTCCAGATGTCCTTCTGGATGAAGCCGCAGTGGCAGCAGTGAGGCAGAGGTGGTTAGGGGCGATCAGGCAGGCAGGCAGAGTGATTAAAGGTGATCAGGCAGGCAGACAGAGGGGTTAGAGGAGATCAGGCAGGTAGGTGAGTGGTTAGGGGTGATCAGGAAGGCAGGCAGAGGTAGTTAGAGGTTATCAGGTAAGTAGAATGGTTAGGGGTAATCAGGCAATTGAGCAGAGGTGGTTAGGGGTGATTAGGCAGGCAGACGAGCAGTGACTGCCAGGCATCCCCTGATGGGGTCCCGGATTGCGAGAAGTCCCCCTTTAGAAAGGCCAGACTGAGGAACTCCTCCCACCCCCTTGCATGAATTTTGTGCACTGGGCCTCTAGTTCAATATAAAAGCTCTGAGCACAGAATCAGGCAAACAGCTTGACATAGGAAACATTATGACATTATAAATTATTCTGCTTGTTATAGAGTTTCAGATTCTTAACAACAGTCAGGAAGACAAGCTTTGAAAAGGAGTTATGCAATTTGGCCGAGGTGGAGGTGTTCAATTAAAATGAAATATCCCTCCCTCCTCCCCCCCCCCCCCAAATAAATAGATCTCTTCCTGTTTGGCTGGTGCAAGGAGTTATTTGAACTAAAGGGTAACTACAACAGAATGACTAAGGATTGCTCTAATGGCAAACATTAAAAGGTGTGACCTATAACATCCTGGGCGCAAGATCACCCAGACACAAAAAGGAACTGAGCAGGCTGTGTCATTCAGTCAACATTCCCATCAGGGCATAGAGGCTTATCTGTCCCAGACAGGGAAGAAGGCTTAAAACCCTGGCCCCTCACTCGACCACTGCTCAGTTTCTCTGCCTGGAAGCCTGGACTGGCACATCAAAGACAACAAGGTCCTAAGAGGTTCATCCCAGCCCTGGGTTTTTCAGGAAAAGGATATACGAAGTGCAGCACACACCAGGAGGCCTTCCGGAGTGCCTGAGACCACGTGCAGGGCTAACCAGATTGGTTATTACTTAAGGAAAGCGATTTATTTACTGCCCAGCCCAAATTTAAGGTTATTATCATACCTATCTTAGGTTTGACTATGCCTTTCAATTTGCAAAAATTCAGGTTGGAAGATTGAAAAATAAATTACCAGCTACTCACGAATTCACATTCATTGCTAGATAAAACATGAACTAGTATAACCATTTTAGAAAACACAGAGCCCCAATCTAATAAATTACCGCGTGCTTATTCCAACAGATCTTGAATGTTAAAATGTTTATGTTTAGTTTAAGATTGTGTCTTGATGTCAGTGGAGTTCACAGCCCTAGGCCTTTTGTTTTCAAATGTAGGCAAATTAGTTCTTTTGCATATTTCCAACATCATGCTTATCACGGGTGACTTGAGTTACAGACACTGGGTCATTGCCATGGAAATACAGGTGCACAAACTCTACACAAACCAGGCATTTTACACATACACAAATAACTGAGATTTTGCCATTCAACTCCACAAATACCAAATGACTTCATTTTGCCAGATAGGATGCTGGATGTTAGGAATCAAAAGCTTCAAGAACCCCCTTTACCTGTAAGATGATACAGTTAGGAAACAATCATAATATATAATAGAGCAGCAAACACCACAATGAAACCAAGACACTCAGATACACCGGGAGCTGGGGTGGCTTTGGCAACATTGAAATAATCCCACAGATCTAATAGATGGGTGAAGTGTGTGTGTGTGTGTGTGTGGGGGGGACCATGGTCTCCAGTTTTCTGGGCAGGTGAAACCCATTTCTGCCCAGTTTCTCACCAGAGGACAAAGGGTGGAAACGGAGCCTGCCCTGCTGCAAGGGCACCATCTCCTCAGAGGGTATCTGTTTCCAAAGTGTGGTCTGTTCCTAGCCCTGGTTTCCCCTGGAAGACGTGGCTGCATGTGAGTGAAAGGGGATGCGAGTGTGCCCCAGGGTGGTGGAAAGAACCCTGCATCAGCAACGAGGGGACCTGGCTCCAGCACCTACCGGCCGCCTGACCTTGGGCAGATGACTGAGCTCTCCGCATCTGTAAAGGAGGTGCTTGGACTCGATGCTTATGGTGGTTCCTCCAACTCTGCCTTTCTTATTATGTCTAATGCGTGGCCTCTGACAAAATGTGTGAGACAGAGTTTGGAAACAGGGACTAACATGGGTTTGTCTTCTTTTCAGTTGCGCTTCCCAGAGAGACCCTCCTCCACCTGGCTGTGCGCTGGGGCCTGCCGAAGCTGTCCCAGTTCCTCGTGTGTCTCCCGGGGGGCGCTCAGGCCTTGGCGTTACCCAACGAGGAGGGCGCCACTCCGGTAGACTTAGCTTTAAATGGGGGGCACTCCGTGCTGGCTGACAGCATCACAAAGTGAGTCTGGCTGCTTGGTAGTTTCTCTTGTAATCTGTTTCTATAAGGTCTGCAAAGCATTATGGAAAAATTGAAATATCCAAACCACAAGCTAATATTGGTTTATGTTTTACTTAGTTTTCTTGCATAAAGTACATACACAGATATACAGGTATATTTGGCATTAACACTTTATGGGGGAGAAAGAGGCAGGGGAAAAAGTCTCAAAAATCTCTATAGGCAGCTATACTTAATAATTAATAACATTAATTAATAACCCTTACGTTTGGGTTTCAGTTTATATATCACTCCTTCAGAGAGGCCTTTTGTGTTATGGTCTTTTATGGTTATTAATTCACAATAGTAATTATGATGAAAATTATTCACATTGTTCACTGTAATTTAGAAAAAAAATATGTAGTGATCTCCCTCCTAAATCTGAGGGCTAAAACTATTTCTGTTTTATCCACTCCAGTGTTAGCACATAACACTCACTGAAAGAACATAAGTTTTTTTAAATCAATTACTTACAAATAAACCCTAAAACACTATGAAGTCAATGGGTGGTTATCAGGATCTAGAGAAATAATTTATCAACTATAACATTGTCTATTTTGATGATATCCACACTTTCAATTAATTATGAATATATTGTTACATGGTTCAGATTGGTCATTATTCTTAAGCTATGAAAAGAGGATTCATATATGGTAATTTTCTTCACTTAACACGTGGTTTAAAAAAATCCCTCAGGCAAATGGGAAAGTATATTAAAAATTCCAGAGTGCTACATAGATATTAAATGTTGTCAGCATTATTACAGTATTAAAGGACTTGTTTTTCTTGTTTGACTCATACAACTCAATGTAATTAATTTATGGTTTTATGATACATACATGATCTTTTAAAAATATATTTTTATTGATCTCAGGGAGGGAGAGAGAGAGAGAGAGTGAGAGAGAGAGAGAGAGAGATCAATGATGAGAGAGAATTGATTGGCTGCCTCCTGCACCCCCTCACTGGGGATCAAACCTGCAACCTGTGCACATGCCCTGACTGGGAATCAAACCGTGACCTCCTGGTTCATAGGTCCATGCTCAACCACTGAGCAACACTGGCTGGGCCATACATAGATCTTGGAGTAGAAGTCAGAGTTTTCTTTTTTTTTGTGTGTGTTTTCCTCCCTCATTTGATCAAATTATCACCAGCCAAGGAAAGACCCATCCACAGAGAGCTGCCCTTTGCTTTGCTCTCTCGTGCCCCAGCAGGACTGCTTCCTTTGACTCAGCCACTGTTCCTCTGAGACCCTGGAGGCTGACTTCTTCATCCTGTGGCTTTTATCTTTCTTCAGGGCCCGAGATCAGGAGATATTATGTGTTTTAAAAGTTTATCCCTTTAATAAATCAATTCCTGAAGTAGACTGTCAGCTAAATTTAGATCTTCCATTTTCTAAATTAATAGCAGTGATCTGATTGCTCAGGCTCAGAGCCCACTGGCCATTTGTCTCAGCGGCTTGTCACTGGAATAGGAAGTTGCTTCCTGGATGATGCTGGAGCCCCTGCCAGTTATTAGTGCCAAGAGGTTAGGAAGATGCCCCAAACCTTCGAGCCCAAGAGCTCCTTATGGATCTCTTTTTATCACTCCCTGTGATGGAGATAACATCTACTGCATTGGAAGTGCACTGCATTTATGAAAGGCGCATGCTCGTGAACAGAATGAGGTCACGAGGAGGAAGGAGGCAGAGCACTAGTTCGTGACACAAGGAACCAGGAACCAGCTGCCGGGGTGGGACATGCTGAGGGCTGTCACCTGGGAGCCACTCGCATTCCCTCCCCTGAGCTTTCTTTATTCTTTTTATCGCATGAGCTGATAAGCCATCCTGAATACTCTGTTACTACCCAGGAAGCCTACATGTGGCCAATAAATGTGGGACTGTTCTTAGCCGAAACAGAATGGAAAATGAGCAGATATTCAGGGATTTAGTTGGGGAATATTGTTCCTTGGTTTACGGGAGTGCATTCAAGAGTGAACTATGATCCACTTTATGCACATCTTCATTTGCATGAGAAAGTGACTTACAACAGCAGGCCGGTGTGTTTTGCATATCTCATTGTTTGTACATCCAAACCTTACCATGTGCCCCGGAGATCATATCTGTTTTCCACTGTAATCATCTAATAAGCTGGTGGCTGCCTGCTAATTTGTTCTGCTCGTGGCCCCGTGAAAGGGAGGGAGAGGCAACTTTTCAGATTGAATGGAGAATGAAAACAGCGAGGTAGCATCAGCACTGTTTCATCATTTACATAAATCTTGAATGTATATCATATATGTAAATGGCTTTTCAATTGGCATCTCCTCTGGGTGGAAAAAGAAAGATGGCTTTATTAGAACCTGTTTACACAACTTTATGTACTTTCCAGGGTCTTTCTGACAGCGGGGCTTGTGATGTCGGGCAGTAGGATGTGGAGGTGGTGCCTCCCAAACTGTGCGTGGGTTCTGATCTGTGACGTTCAGTCTGCAGGGCAGCTGTTCCCCAGGCCTCTCCCGAGCGCAGCTCAGCGAAGACGCCTGCCTGCAGTACGTCCACGCGTCCGGAACACTGACCCTGACGCTTCACCACACGGCCGAGCACTTGTTGGAGGCAGACATTAAACTCTTCCGGAAATACTTCTGGGATAGAGCCTTTCTCACCAAGGTCTGTGTCCCGTTATTCTAGGGTACCATCACCCGCGCCTGGAGAGTGCGGGCCGCGCCCATTGTTTGGGGAACGGCATTGGTCTAGCAGGAGCTCGGTGGGGGCACGGAATTGGAAACTGTTGTGCAGTAGAATGAAGGTTATTGTATAATATGTCGGTAGTGGAAAATAGGAATTTATATAGTGTTCTTGTTTCTTTTGCTTTTTATGAGCTCGCTCTGTCAATGGTGGACTTTAAAAATTCTAACATTGGGTATTTTCTAATTAATGTATTGGGAATGCTGTAATTCTTATCTAAAGCAGTTGCATTCAAGGTAATTTTACTTGTGTAATATCTGCTTGTCTAGGTTTGCCCATGTGTTCACTTTGGAACATGTGTTGATGTAGTCTTGGGTTGTTTTATCATTTGACTCATTAACACATAGTTTTGTTTTTCTTCACATTTTTACTGCCTATGGGAAATCCATCTTAATAGAAAATACAGAGGGTTCCAAGGAGGGCAGCTCCTCTGTAAGGTTCACAAACTTAGTCTCAGCCAGGGACAACCTGCCCCTGTGTGTGCCATTTGCAGCCCAAGGCCAGTGCTCAGCCTTGTCATGAGGGTTGTGGTCTTCTCCCATCATCTGGGTCCCAGAGATCTCTGTGTCTTAGGGTGCGGATGGGGGTTGGTCTAGGAGGTGGACAGATGCATAAAACAGTGGCCATTTTTTTCTGGTTTCAAGATTTTCTGATTTCTGTTCCCCTTTTTTGTTCATGTATCAGGTTCTAGAGCCTTGTTGTCACGGGGGGAAGCAGGGGAGGACTAGTTTCAGGGACCGTTTTGGCCCAGGCCTCCAGGTTCCCCCTACACCTCTCACCGTCTTCCTGGGGTGCTGCCTATCTTTCCTGACCTCCCAGACCATGCCTTTGGGCTGTCCCTGCTCTGTGGTTCTTGAATGTGATTTTTATCTCTTGGTTGCAGATTTGAAGCCTCAATTGGTAACCAGTGATTTTTTTTTCCTCTTGCTTCCTTAGACTCTTGAAGAGCAAGAAACCAGGCCAGAGGAAAGATCAGATATGCCCAACAGTGCTGCAGAAACCGAAGAAGGTATGCATGCTCCTTCTCTACCCCCCCCCCCCCCCCCCCCCGGGAGCTCAGAAAGTGCACAAGACTAGCCGGCTCCCTGGGCTTGAAGTGCACAGTGAAGAGCCAGGACCAGTGGGATCAGAGGCAAGGCCAGGGTTGTGGGCTCCAACGTGGCCCCGGGTCCTCTGACAACATCCCATGAAATACACTGTTTTTCCACTTTTGTTTAACAATTAGCATCTACTGAGGGCTGTTTGCCAGGTCCTGGGCCGGGTCCTCCCACACTCCTGACCTTCAGGGCACTCTCCTGACACACCGATTATCCCCCTCACTTTCAAGTTCGGTTTGTTCATCCCATTCACTCCTGTGTCACTCGCTTGTTTCACACTGTGGAGCCTCGACTCTGTGCTGGGTAATGGGTCTTGAAGAACATGGAGGCCGTGAAGGTATCTTTGTTGTCACAGGGTTGTGGGCAGCACCCCTGGCGTGCAGAGGTAAGGGGCGGGGCTGTGGGCTGTTGTGAGGGTGCCGCCAGCTCTGTCCAGCCCGCGTTGTCCTGCTCCATGGTTCCCGGTCCTGAGGGAGCCTCAGAGACTGAAGCTACAAATCTACTCGAGGGGGGAGTCCTGGCAGGAGGTATAATTTTTGCAACACATCGTCGCTCTTTTCCGTGTCACAACACATGGAATCACGTTGATGCTGCACTTGTGCACAGCACCCAGCTCATTTGCCAGGAGGTGGTACTTTCTTATTTTCTCCAACTAAGAAGTTTCCCCGGGCGAGCAATCTCTACCTTAACTCCGGTTCTTGCCTCTTTACGTACACACATATGTCTGGTCTTTAGCGAGTCCTGGTAATAAACATAAGTTGTGATTCTCTGGAGCATTCTCACCTCCGTCGTTGAATATTCCCATACTTGTTGTATGGAATGGATTCTGACTTTTTTTTATTGTTGTTTTTGTTTTATTTTCTAAAACAGTAGTTCCAAGAATCTGACTACATCACTATGTCTTCTATGGTAGTTAGGGCAAAGGTTTTATAGGTTGAAATATGTATTATCTTTTATCAATTTCCTTGTGCTTTATATGTTAGAGTATTGTTTTTATTTTTTGAAATTATGTGAGGATAGGGTTATTATTTAGGTACATTATATTGTAAATCCAGGATAGTGGAGGGGGCATTCCAAACTATCTGTTCATGTAAAGGGGCAACACATCATCACTCCTCTTTTCCACGTCATAACACGTGGAACCCTATTGATGCCTCTCGGTCTGAGAGGGCTGAGAGCCACCATGCTAGATGCTGGGGTGAGGGAGAGAAAATACGATGAGATCCTTGTTCCCAAGCCACCAATTGTTGACTGCTGGTTTATACCTTTGATTCTTCTTGTAATAAGCAACACGGAATAGTTGCATTCCAGGTATTTGTCAGGCAGTATAATCTTACACTCTTCGACCCCATGTTTGGTAAAACTTCATCGTGGAGAAGAAGAGTGTGTGGCATACCGTTGGGTGCCTGTGTGGCCCGCCCACATTGCACACACTCCTGGGTTAAGCTCACCAGCTGAGCTTCCTACCCAGCTGCACCCGCGTGGGCCCCGTGGAGGGGCCTCACTGTTCTCTCCTGTGGGTGATGTACTGGTCACACGAGGGAGCTGCGGCTTGCCCGGCTTGCCCGAGGCGGTGGTGGGTAACTTCACACTTTCTTTGGGAGACCTAAGAGGGGAAACCTCTTCTGGTCTCAGGTCAGGAATGCTGGCTCCTCCTGAGCATTTGGCTGGCTTCACTGCTCTAACTGTAATGGATCAGGTTTCTTGCTCCTACTTGGCTGATAAAAAGTTGGAGCTAAGTTTCTGGCCAGCCAGTTGCAAATGTGTAGAGTACTGCTAAGATGCATTTTTTACATTACTGTTATTTCTTAAGCCCTCACCATGTCTTTTTTCCTTTGTGTTTTATTTTTGTCAACTTCTGCTTTTTTATTAATGTCTTTTGTCTTTTTATTCCCTTGTAATACACCATTGAGCGAATTGAGAACAAAAATAAGGGCTAAATATGTACTTAAATCCTAAGTTCTTGCCCTTACAGGGTGGACAATTTGAGATGGGGGCAGGAAAACAAGCTGTCCCAGCACATTATGATAAGTGCTACAGGAGTAATGTGGTTCTAGCACTAGGAGAACTCTGTGGAGTGTGATGGGAAGCTTCCTGGAGGAGGTGGCCCTGGAGCTGTGATCTAATAGAGGGAAGGGAATCTAGACAGGAGAAATATATGCAATAGAGTCCTGAGCCAGTTTACGCATGGTGCATTGGGGGGGGGGGGGGGGCAGATGGGGGAGGAGGCAGGTGTAGGTCGTTTTGCAGTCCTGGAGTATGGTGTGTGTGTGTGTGTGTGTGTGTGTGTGTGTGTGTGTGAGAGAGAGAGAGAGAGAGAGAGAGAGAGAGAGAGAGAGAGAGAGAGATGTCAGGAATACAGGCTTGGGATAGAGGCAGGTCAGCAGGACTTGTACAGGCAAGGAACTGGAAATCTACCCTGACAGGGAAGCTGTTTGAAGGAACTGAGATTAGATTATTATTTTAGAAAGGTCACTGTGAGAGTATAGAGCAGGGCTGGGCAAACTACGGCCCACGGGCCAGAACCAGTGAATAAAACTATTGAATTAAAAAAAAAAAACCCAAAAAGACCGTATCCTTTTATCTAATGATCTTTACTTTGAATTTATATTAGTTCAGACAAACACTCCATCCATGCTTTTGTTCCGGCCCTCCGGTCCAGTTTTAGAACCCATGGTGCCCCTTGAGTCAAAAAGTTTGCCCATCCCTGGTATGGAGCGTGGATCAGAGAGGCCAGGGAGCTGCTGAAAGTAATGCAGAAGAAGGTCAGCATCATAGCAGTGTAAAGAGTTTGGAGAGGTGGGGACAGGTGGGCTCTGTCCTGAAGGTGTGGTATGTCACACGGGTGTCACGGTGAGGGAAAAAGGCAGTTCCTGGGTGGATGGGCCTTACAGGAAGCAGGGTCATGGCAAAAATGTACTCAGTTTTAGGTTGAGTTCGATGGGCCTAGGGGATGGACAAGCTAATACATACCTGGCTGTTAATACACACCTAGCTGGACTGTCGTCATTCAACCAAAAAGAAAAATAATTTGGACAGGTACTCAAGTCCTCTGACTTCAAACAATGTGTGCATTTTATAGATTCTTTAGACAATGCTTTTATCTGTATATGCTTGTTGGACATTAGAAACTGTATGTACATCCCAGCAGAGAGTAGTATTCAACTAAAGTGAAAATATTCAATTAGTTTTTTTGTCCATTCATAACCCTGGAAGTGATTCAACTGGAAGAACAAAACATTCTGAGCATAAGAGCTTGCTTTTCACCACCTTTAAATGTCAGAAGCAAACTTTTCCTTTGACATCTACTAAAATATTCTTTTTAAAAATATTTTATTGATTTTTTTTTTTTTTTACAGAGAGGAAGGGAGAGGGATAGAGAGAAACATTGATGAGAGAGAAACATCGATAAGCTGCCTCCTGCACACCCCCTACTGGGGATGTGCCCGCAACCAAGGTACAAGTCCTTGACCAGAGTCCAACCTGGGACCCTTCATTCCGCAGGTTGATGCTCTATCCACTGAGTCAAACAGGTCAGGGCTAAAATATTCTTAATAGCTTATGTTTTTCTGTTTCTCCTGCTGCAGTGGATAGAGGGGGATGCGCTAAGCTTGTAGCTACCATTAATGAAAAGACTATAATAACTCTAGCCTAGAAATTTACTGCTCTGTTCCTATTAGTGTGACACATGGTTTTATTATTATCTCTGACCCAATTAAATTCCATAATTTCATGATTGTAACTGTACTTCCAGAATGATGTGAAGTTATTCCAAATGAATTATATGGCTCAAAGGTCATCTCATTTTTAATATGCTGGGATGAATAAGCTAATTATTATTAATTAATATTAACACTAAATTTATTAGTATTTATTAATCTCCCAACTGACTCTGTTTTGTCCCTTGCATTATTTTGGTCCTTATTTTGTGCCTTACTATCCTACACTGGGATTTCCAAAGAGCATTATACAGAACGCCAATCTTGGAAGGTGTTCTGAAAAATAAGGAATATTTGACCAGATAAATAAAAAATTCTGTACATGAGTCCTGTGTTGGAGATTGAGGATACATTTAAAGCTTTATAGGTTCTAGTAAGTCTTGCAGTCAAGAAGCTGGTGTAATCCTGTTAAACTTAACAGTTCTCTAAATTTATCATGGAAGAATCTCCTTTTTACAGTTCTCAGCATCTCATGGGAGTGGTCTGGGGAAGGTAGTTTAGGAATGTTGCTTCCTCATCTGTACTGATCCTGTCCTTTCTAGACCTCATTTCCTCCCTTTTCACTGTCACGTGGGTGCTTTCCATTCATTTGTATAGTGATGCTCACTCTGGGATCAGGGCAAGGGACTGACGTCTCATGGTCATGCTGAGTTTCCAGATCCCCATGCCTCGCCACGCACCTTTTGTGTTGTTTGGGAAGTTATCCTGCCTGGAGTCTATGGGGCCTTAAAACAAAGAGAACCATTGCAATACCAATGACCATTCTGTAAATCCATTTTCTTTTTTATTCTTTTGTCGTTTTTAAAACTCCTTGCGTGATTTGCTGTCTTAGCCTTTGTGCCACTAGTTTCATACTTTGTTGGCTTCTTCCCATTAATTATCTTCCACATTCTCATTATCAACAACAACATCAACAACAACTAACAACACACACACACACACACACACACATACCAGGGGTTAGGGTTGGAATATGGAGAGAAGGCGAGGTCCTTTCCTTCAGGGCTGAGGCAGCAGCTGCACGCAGGCTCGGCAGGATTTCCTCGTGATCCCCTGTGGAAGGTGGGAGAGGCCGTGGACCCAGACAGGCACAGACTAGCAGACACATAGGGGTCCTGTAGGCTCGCATACTTGTCCACTCAATAAACATTCACTGAGTGCCCACAGGTGCCAGGCACTGTTCTAAGCACTGGTGATGTAACAGCAACCAAAAAGGCAAAGAGGAAAAACCCTGATCTCAAGGAGTTGGCCGCCATTTAGTTTCTCTCAAGCATCTGTTGTGTGTCAGGCGCTGCTCCACGTGCTGGGGCTTCAGCTATGAGCTGAACATGGAACACATATCCCAGTGGCTATAGAGAGGGATATCTCTTTGGGCCAGGAGCCAGTGTTCCCTGTTTCATACATGAGGAGGTATAGCACAGAGAGGTCACATAACTTGTCTGAGGGCTCACAGCTTGCCCAGGCAGTCCGAACTCACTGCACTGTAGAATACCCATCACCCTTCTAGAACAGAACATGGACCCATTTAGCCTTTGGACTGCTGGTCTAGGGTTCTCGCTAGCACTTGTGTGATGGAAAGGGCAGAATTAAAATCATTGCCTTGAATGAGCTGTCCCCACAGGGCTGGCCTGGGTCACAAAGCTCTGAGGACGGGAGAGTTGGGATTGACAGGCACAGACACGTCTTGATGACACACACCGGCAGCAGGCGGACTGCTAACAACCTCAGCTCTGCCACAGACTCCCTTCAGAGCTTATGCAAGTGACCTCCTTGTGGTTTCTTTTGTGGAAAATGGTGGCGTGGGAGTGTCAGTTAATACTTCCTTCATAGCAAGACTTAAATGAGAAAATAAAGATGGAGCACCCTGACCCGTCTCTGACAACCCGTCAACTCTTGATCATTATGAGTTCGAGCTAGACCATGTGGCTAGGGTGGACTCAGGGGTGTATTCACAAAAACAGAATAGTATTTAGTGATATGAAGGAACGAAGTGAAAGACAAGTGTCTCATGATCTCACTCATATGTGGACTCTAATGAACAAAATAGATCCAGAGACTTAGAAGCATGGAACAGACTGATGAATTTCAAAGGAAAGGTAAGGGATGGGTAGGGAGAGACTAGCTGGGAAACATATAAACATATATGCATAGCCCATGGGCACGGACATGGTGAAGGCCTGGGAGGGGTGGGTGTGGGGTAGAGAGCTCATTGGTGGGGGGAAAGGGGGACATCTGTAATACTTTCAATAATAAAGATAAGTTTAAGTAAAAGAAACAAAGTACTGATACATCGCAACATGAATGAACCTTGAAAACATGATGCTACAGGAAAGAGGCCACGTACAAAAGGCTGAATATTGTGTGATTCCATTTATATAAAATATCCAGAATAGGCAAACCCCTCAGGATGGAACACAGACTACTGGGCGCCCAGGGTTGGGTGAGAGTGGGAGGTTGAGGATAAATGGGTAGTGAGTGATAATCGGTACCGGGTTTCAAGTTGGGGTGATGAAAATGTTCCAGAATTGACTGTAATGTTGATTGCACAACTTTGAATATATTAAATATCACTGAATTATAGCCTTTATGTGGGTGCATAATATGGTGTTTAATTATATCTCAATAAAGCTGTGACAACATATATGCCTGGAGAGGAGTATATACTAAAACATTAACAGTCGTTTTATTGATTACTTTTTCATAGTTCCTTTCAAAGTTTCTTAGGTTTGTTTCTGTGGGTGTTTGGTTTTTTTTTGCTCAAAAGTGTCACAAATTATTTTTAAAAACTGTATTTCAGAAACGATGGCTTAAGTTCTTTCTGAAATAACGCAGAGTACAAATATGAAAATGGTGCTGTAAAGGAACGTGTTTTTGAGTTGCTGAGGAGCAAGAATTTCTTCTCTCACCTGGACACGCTCTCCCGGCTGCAGGTGCTGCAGGCAGTGGGAGCCCGGTTCGCCTGTTGAAATGGAATGTTGAGGGCTGTGGACTGACAGGGCTCACGTAAATATTTCTACAGATAAATGCCTCAGTGTTTTTCCCAGTCCATGCTTATTCTTATCAGTATCCCCACCTTTAGGGGATAAACTCCCCGCGTAATTGGGATACTGAAACAGAAGGTCAAGGCGTTGTAGTGACCTCTGAATTAATAGTTGTGGGTAGTTTCTCACATTTGTTCCCTTCATCATTTTGAACCTCTGGCAGTGGTGACTAGGACAGTCACACTAGGCTAAAACATTAAAGTGATGCGTGGGCATGAGGTCGTTATAAGTGCAATACAAGTGCATAACGAGAGGAAAGCGTAGACTTGGGTCTGACAGAGGAGGAGGGGTGGGAGGAAGCAAGGGGGAAAACACTCATCGGTCTGATCCAGTTTGGAGTTGTATCAAATTGTGCTAGTATTGGAAATGTTTGGAGGAATAACTCAAAAAACAAGCAGCCTTCTATTCCCTGGCTCACCCCCAGGTTTCCTAACGACCTACCACATCTCACTGGCTGCTTTGGGCCGCCAGATCCAGGTGGAGGAAGGAAGCACTTATTCAGCATCTGTAGTGTGCCCTGTGATCTGCTTGGCCCTGGGAATACGGGTATTGGGCCCAAATGGATTTGGACCCAGCCTTTCGGGAACTCATAGTCTATTAGGAGAAAAGGACTCAGTGAGAGACTACGAACCACCCTAAGGGTTCCCGTGGGCATTTGTGGGGCCAGTAGAGCAAGCTGAGAGTAAGGCCCTTGTTTTTCCAGTTGTGCTTTGAAGCTGCCTTGCAAACCTCATCCAGTCGTGCACTTGACCGTGGACAGCTGAACCGGAGGGTAGCGATGAAACAACAGTAGTTGTCTGGCTGGCTCTGATCATGATTCGTCTTGCTTCCTTCCTAGGGGAGGGGTCAGATGGCACAGCAAATGGTAGTTAAAGGAGAGTGCCGTGCATTCTAAATTTTCAATGTAAGCCTTTTCTTTGCTTAAGTCTAGCCTGGCTGGCCCCATTTTTCCAAAGGAGACAGGCTTGTGCACGGAGTTCAGATCTATTAGGCTGATCTGTTTCTTAAGACACTGATATGAATCTTACAGCTACTGAACCCTGTTTTGAAAACCTGTTTGCTGGTGCAGTGTCACTGGTAAACATGATTATTAGAGATCATTTCTTGTTCCATTGCAGTTTGGCAATAAAAAGGTATGTTTATGAAGTTGATAAGTCTGATTTACGAGTAGAGGGGGTAATTCTGACTCCTGGGTGGGCCTGGAAAGCAAGAGTAATAGGTCTTTAAGACAGAATAGCTTGGAGTTACTGATATCATTATCTGCTGAAGGTTGCTATAGCAATGAGTGGTTTGATTGCACCGTGCAGTTGGTGGTACAGTGGGTGAATGTAAAAGGATCTGAGTAATTTAGCAGAAACTCTCCTGGAGCAATTTAATTAAACCCCAGTAGAATGAGTGCCAAGTTCTTTGAAAGCTCTAAGATGCAGTTCTGTACAGACCTAAATTAACTAATGGTGCATTATTATCCTGAATTTACACTGTCACAAATACCTTAATGATTTTAGGATAAAGGTTTTATAACTTCGCAACTTATCTTTTAAGTGATGGAATACAAATTTTATGAAGACTTGTCTATTTTAATATAGCTTTTTAAAAAAATTAAACAAAATTGCATTAGACTATAAGGAAAAAAATGTAGGCTGGCCATGAACAAAACCTAGCTTTTTGAGAGGAGCTGGGGTGTGAATATACTACCGGGGTGAACACATTCTTATTGTTGCATGCTGGACTACCAGATGACATAGCCTTCTTTATTAGCAATCTTGAATAAAATGTGCACTGTTCTTCTGAATCACTGGTGTTGGTATAGAATTCTTTAGAAGTGCAGAATCATCATAATTTAAGAGCATATGGTCTGAAATGGCTTTAAAGGAATGGTCTGTTAAGGACAAAATAAATACGTGCGTGACTCTTGATATCTTGAAACGTTGGTTCTGGTCACCCTCCCCTTCATTTTTAATGCATTGGTGATATCTTTCCCACTTGCCTAATTTTTAGGGTTTGTGTATACATGTTTCAAAAACAAACAAATAAACAAACCCAACTATGTTACTATAATGCGGTAAACAACATCGTGGGTGCTTCACATTAGCTTTTTGCGTCTGTGCAGTGGGGTGAAAAGCTTTGGACATAGGCCCTTACACAGTAGCAGGCTTTTGAAGTGTGAAGTTGGCCCAGTTGACACACATCTTGCTGTCCATGCTGCCCTGCCGATGTCACTCTGCTGCCACCTAGAGGCCTGCAGGGAGTGTGCATTTAAAGGTAGGCAGGATGCCTGGCAAACTAAAGCTGCCTGAGCTGTGTGTCAGCTGCCGCTCTGTCCTTATTCCCTACTGAAGTCAGTTGACATAACCACACAACACTGAGGCTCTTGCTTTTTCATTTTCCCTCTTAGAGCTGACGTGCGCTGTGAATTCAAGAGCAGTACACTATTGTGGGGTGTTAATATCTTACAACTTGATTGACACAAAGCAAATTCAAAGTTTCTGTGATGCAGATTGTTAAAAACCCCTCATGCCAGTGAGAAAGTTGACCGCTCTGCGTGACATCCTTGCCTCGAGGTGTACACGAATCCCTTATACTTTTATAAGCAGACCCCCGGGAGAAAGCTCACAGCATGTTGCCAGGCAGTGAGAAGAGCTCGGAAAAGCCCGCTTGGAGGTCTGAGGCCCGCGGTGACTTACGTGAAGAAGTGAGGCAGAGCCTGCGTGGTGGGCCCGCTGGGAAAGGCAGTGGCGTTTCCCCAGAAGGAGCTCCTAGCAGGGCCCTGGGGGCAGGGGAGCCGAGGGGCCCAGAGTAAGGCCTTTGGGCCCACAGCGTTGTGTATCAATTCAAATTCGGAGCAAAGATCCTTAGCCATCTGCCCTCTTATTTCCCCCGGGCCCAAACCGGCTGCTGGTGGTTATTGAACAACAGTGGCCCTTGTTTACCGGCAACTGAGTGTTTGGGAAGAGAACCAATCAGTCAAGGCACAGAGAAAAACACCCCCTAAGTGGACCTTCCTGAACACCGATATTTCCAGGAAAGCCTTTATTCAGAGAGGGGGCACGGGCATGCCTGCGGCTTGTCAGTGCCGAGCCTGTCGCGGTCGGAGGCTGAGCCTGAGGGCTGTGCTGGCGTTCTCCGCGTCCCCCGAGCCCCAGGGAAGGCCAGACGGCATCTAGAATGGATGGTGGTCTTTTGAAACATGAAATCTCTGGTCTTTGAGGAAGTAGATGCACGGGGTTTCCTCAGGTGGGTACAAGTCCTGGCCTTAGGATCTGTGCTATTTTGAAGAGCCTTCCGTTAGTGAGCAGCCTTCCTCCTGGGTCAAGGGCATTGATTTACTTAATGACCATTTTTTCCCCCTTCAGGATTTCCGGTGAGAGCTCCTGGGCTTGTTTACATGTTGGTTCGCACAAATAATCCCAGAGTGTGGCCAGTAAGGTTATGAGATACTCTGCTCTGCGGACAGTTGATTTTTAAGAAGCTTAATCTAAAAACCGGGTTTCATGCAGACAATTCCTGGGCAGTTCATTTATATTTTTCATATAGCTTCTTTCTTTCTTTCTCTCTTTCTTTTCTTTTCTTTTCTTTTCTTTTCTTTTCTTTTCTTTTCTTTTCTTTTCTTTTCTTTTCTCTTTTCTTTTCTTTTCTCTTTCTTTCTTTCTTTCTTTCTTTCTTTCTTTCTTTCTTTCTTTCTTTCTTCTTGCTTTCTAAAAAGAAAACTAAAAGCTTTCCTCAGCAGATCCTGATGATAATTATTCCTTTTGCAGAAGTTGAGAATTTGGTGTCCAGTAGATCATCTCCTGAACAGGAGGATGGAAAGGTAATGACTCTCTGCCCCCCCCCCCCTTTTTTTTTCCTCTCGGTGCTGCTCCCCAAAGTTGAATTAGAAGTGAGGATCTATTGGTAGTAATTTGTTTACAACCCCCCAAGGAAAAAAAAACAAACCCAACATACAATAAACACTCAAGGCTGTGCCCCACGCCACATTCAGAATAACCTGAAATTCAGTTTTCTTTATCGAATTTTCCATCTCTACTGTTTATGACAATACCTCGCTATCTTTCTAGTAGTGTCTGCAGGATGACATAATCCATTTTTCCAAAACAACCTTGTACTTCAGGACTGATACCCAGCTGTGTGCCGGTAGCGCGCCTGCTGGAGAAAACCGGGGAGAGATTCTTGGAGCAAAAGAAGCTATGGAGAGCTTGCAGGCAGGTTTCAGCTTGGGACAGGTCCGTCTCGTATTTTTAGCTCTTAAACACCATCAGTTAAGGACAAGACTAGTTTTCTGTTCGGTGTACATGTAACATGTCTTCACTGGTGTTCTCTGAGGTTGTTTTTCTAGTTTATAAAAATAAGGAAATAATAATAATGGCATTAAACACACACACCTGACTTTATCTCTTCCAGGGCGTGAAAAGCCAGGAGGTTCAACTGAATGAGCGTGAAGACCAGGACGGTCCAGATCTGGGTAGGTTCCACAATCTTGCTTCCCCCTGCACTCATGGGGCAGCACGGTCCCAGGTGTACCGAGACAAGAAGGAAACATATTTAAAATGAAAGTCTTCCTTGCTCGGAATCTTGTCTGTTTCTCGAAACCCACTCAGATGCATTTTCTTTGCAGCATTAGTGATGCAATGACCTCAGAGGTTGAGTCTCCATTTGTAATGTGAAAAGCAAAAACAAGCAAAACAAAGCAATGGAGGCTTTTCCTGAGCTGTTTTGCTCTGAGCCAGCTGGGGCCGGGGGCTTGTCCCACGTCACCTTGTCAGGCACAGCCCTCAAGTGAAGCGACTCCCCCCGTGGAAAGTGCCTCGTGGAATTGGGACCGACAACTTCCTCCTGGTCCGGGAATCCCCACACTGACCACTATGTCATGTTGGTACCTAGTGTGGCCCCTGGAGCTGAGCTGATAGGGTCTTACCCCTGGCCTCCTTCAAAGGGCCCGGGAGGCCCCTAGGCAAGGTGAAGGTCGTTCTTCCTGTGGGCCTGGAACATCTCATCTGCTCACAGGCCCGCTAGTTCATAATGCCCTGAGGGCTCCTCCGCAAAGCTCTTCCTAGGCATTTTCTAATTCTCCAGGACTAATCCAGGCCCAGCGTCCTCTTCTGAGCTACAGCCTGAGGAAGCTGCTGGGTTTGAGGACATACCTAGGCCCGGCAGAGGCCTCGCCTGGCCACCTGGATGGTCTTTGAAGGCCTCTGTGCTAAGTGGAAGGCGGATAAGCACTAGCTTTCCCAGGTGGTGTCTCCAGGCTCAGCACAGCTGAGGCAGTTCACGTACCTGGAAAGCACGAGGGCCAGGCAGGCTTAGGAGTTGGAGGTGAGGCGGTGGTGGTCCAATGCTCAGGCTGATGTGAAATCGGGAAAACCAAGACGATGCCCAGTATGGTCCTGCAGAGCCTAGTGGTCGGGGTGCTCCCTGGAGGCCAATGGGGCGTTATGGGCACATTTGGCAGCTACTCGACAAAGCAGTTACAACAGTTGGGAAATCATGAAGAATGAAGCCGGGCGAGGAGGAGGCACCCTCAGGGGTGGTTGGCTGTGCTGCTGGTAGCTTGGCCACGAGCCAGCAGTGGGGTGCTGGATCTCCTTGTGTGTGGAGCTCCTGAAATTGGAACAGACACTTAGACCATCCCCAGCTAACCACACGCCTTTAATATTTCTGCTATATAAGGTAAGAGGAGTGATTGACTTCTGGGAGGGGGAAGATGAGAGATGAAAGCCAGCACGTCCGTCGGGATGGCTGCTGTGGCCGCTGACGCCGGGAGCGTGGCCCTAGCTCATGCATACACGAGGTCACGTCCACCCAGCCAGTGCATCACGCTCCCAGGAATGTTAGCTCCGGAGAATGTTTACCGAGGCAAATTGCTGGTGGGGAGGAGTGTTGGCTGGTGAAAGTATGAAATACCAGGATTATTTTAATTTTAGGTTTTGAAGACTCACTTTGTTCTCAAACGGGCATACTTGCTGGGTAAAGAAGACACGTGTTCAGGACATTGTTGTAGCCTGACCTAATCCGGGTGTTTTGTCAGTAACATCACTGTGTCCGAGGAGGATTGTGGGAAGGATTGGAGAGAGAACCATGTGTGACATTCACCCCGCGATGTATGAAAGGGTTGTGAATGATTGTTCCTCGTGCTTACATTTGCTTTTTGTTAACTTAAACTTTTTTTTGGGAGGGATTAAAGAAAGTTGCCTGACTTTATGCAAAGAAAATGATAATAAATTTTAAAAAGACCTTCTGACTCAGAGAAGGGGGCAGCCAGCGGTGAGCAATAGTCAGATGCCAAGCTGGAGTCTGCAGCTGAAAACCGCTTTTCCTCAAGGCCATTTCAGCCTGTTTTGCTGTTTCATACGTGTGTATGTTCTGCTCAGTCTCTAGGGAAGGGCTGATACATGTGGGGTCGAGGTATGTCTTTGCCGGCGTGTACTATTGAAAATGATGTGAGTTTAGTGTGATCTCACAGACTACATCATTGCTGCTGTGATAGAACGCTGTGACGATGGACACATTCTGAATCCGCACTATTCAGCACGGTCGCCAACAGCCACATCTGTTTCTAGAATGTGTGATGTGTAACTAGTGTGACTGAGGAATTGACTTTTAAACTTTATTTAATTTATGGCTCTGGGTGTTGACTTTGTATTGTTGTTGTTAACCCATCAGAGCATCAGGAATCATACTGGCCATTAGTTATCCACCGAGCATGTTGATTGGAGGGTTAACACAGTTAGCAAGCTCTTCCGAGCCAGTGCCCTCAGCCACCTCATCGAGAAGTGAGAGTAGGATTCCATTTATGGTGAGTCAGCAGTGACGGGCCCGCTCTCTGTGGATGCTATACGGGCCTGGTGTTTTGCTTAAAAGAAGAAGAAGAAGAAGAAGAAGAAGAAGAAGAAGAAGAAGAAGAAGAAGAAGAAGAAAGAGGGCTGGGACCTGATTCCATTGTAGTGAAGAGTGGGACGTCCAGTGGTTCTTTCACATTCTTGGCAGGTAGAATGGGAGGAGAGGGCAAAGCATTTGGGGGAAATGGAAAAAGAGAAGGTAGATGAAGTGGATTAATGCAGAAATTATCAAGGAAGGCCGAAACCAGTTTGGCTCAGTGGTAGAGCGTCGGTCTGCGGACTGAAAGGTCCTGGGTTCAATTCCGGTCAAGGGCATGTACATTGGTTGTGGGCACATCCCCAGTGGGGGGTGTGCAAGAGGCAGCTGGTCGATGTTTCTCTCTCATCGACGTTTCTGGCTCTCTATCTCTTTCCCTTCCTCTCTATAAAATATCAATAAAATATATATATATATATAAAAAGAAATTACGAAGGGAGGAGGAAGGGTCCAGTTAGTCCTGATAGAAGTGTAGATGTATGGGGGGGGGAGGGGGGCTCAGAATGATTAAACACTAGAAGCTCAGTAGTGGGCAGCAGCTAATGCTGTGCCCAGGAGAAGGGAAGCGAGCACCTGGCAGGAACAGGTAGACTGCCTGGGGAACACAGTAAGATGGTCAAGCTTTGGCTGCCCTATTGGATTCCCAAATGCAAACAAAGATACATTAGCTGTAAACAGCTTGATTCGCTGCTCTTCGCAAACTCTACTTTTAAAAGGTTGAATCTGGAAAAATTAAAACCATGGTCAGAATTCAGATGTCCAAGTCACAGCTGAGCTCGTGCTGAGGACTGTGACACAAGAGCGCCGGTATCTCAGGTGAATTGCAGAAGCTCCTGGTACATTGACACCCCTGCTCTCTCAGCAGGTGATATTCCAGAGTGTGAGTAGGTTGCGTGTGACAGCCAGATTTGGTGACACGCATACCAAAGCTGATTTTCTTGCAATAATTTATCAGCCTTGGCTGCGTTGGACTAAAGATTATTTGAAACTCACTTGGCTAAAATTGTATATTGTATGACTGTTGGATGGGGGAGAAAGAAAGGATTCGGGGAAACTTGACTTACTCAAACAAGAACTATGTGAGCATGTTGTAACTTTCCTGGTGGGGGGATGATGGAAGGCAGTTAGGGAGAGACTAAGGGAGGTGGCGTTGTTTGGCATCATCTGTTTTGCTTGGGCCGTCCCAGTACCTTGAGGCTCTGGGCATGGAGCAGTGCCGTGTCTGCTGTTCCAGGTTTGGCTGGCACACAGTGGGCCTGCCATAAGTGCCAGAGGAGATTTTAAATATAACGTCTTGCTAAATAGCTTTTGCTGAAAAACCTATTGTTTTTTTTTTAAATCATAGTAGAAAAGTCAGAAATTTTAGAATGAGTAGAAAAAAAGAAAAACATCCCTATAATTTTCCTACTCCCAACGAGCTACTCTTAAATTTTGGTATACTTCCTACCAGTATTTTTTTCCTAGGCATCTATTGTTGATATAGTTATGATCATGTAAACAGTAGAGTTTTGTGTCCTGCTTTATTCATTAAACAGCGTATACCATACGTATGCTCCATTTCAGAAGGTAGCTTAAACTGATTCTGATTATTTCCTACAAAAAAAATACAGATTATTTTTCTGAGAAGAAAGGGAAAATGTCATAGGGACTCCTGAGAAGCATATTATTTGATTTTAAGGAGTGGCTCGATTGTCGGTAGGTGCTGAGTCTCCAATCCCAATTATTCTTAACACTTTGGGTCACTTCACTGCTCTTGCTGTTTGTTGCTTATACATGACCTGAGAAAAAGCAAGCCTCTCAGTGGGTGTTGGGACGGGGAGGGTGGGCATGAGGGAGAAAGATGAACCAAAGTGGGATGTGGAAGGAAACCCCGACTTGATGCCCATCCAGACCAATTGGGAAGAGAAGGAAGCAGAAACAGAGAGAAGCAAACGTTAGGATGTGAGGTGCTTCCGATTGCTCAACCTAAATGGTGCAGACTTCTGTTACTGCAGACAAGACCGAGGAGAAACAAAGGCCTCACACAGGAAGCTCAGGAAGGCGCCAGCAAAGGGGATCTGGAAGGAAACGATTGGAAGATCCAAAGAAACAGTGCCTCTAGTGCTAATTTGGCAAACCATCAATTACGTAGGACTAATTAGGTTAATATTTATTTTCTTCTTATGTTAGCTAAAAGTTTGGAAAGGAAAGTAATGCTGTGAAGCTATAAAACCTTATAAAACTGTGTTTTTAAATGGCTTGTGAGAATACAGTCTTGCACATGCTCCCAACAAGATCTTCAGAGTGAGATCTCAAGGCCTAGGACCCATGTCAGTGGAAGCTGGTCCTCTATTGGCATTTATTTATTTAGGTGAAAAGTACAGAAACTTTATTGCAAGCAGACACCTCTAAAACCTAATTCTAAAGTCTGCGCCTAGGACTCTGTCCCTCCTGGACGGACAGAGAGGCCCCGGAGAAGGGTGGCCGCCGCTTTCTTTGTCTTGAGGTATTCAATAGGCTGCAATTCTTTATCAGAACCTTACCTTTTCTTGTTAGTCCTTTTGCTACATTGAGTTAGTTTTCAAAGCTCAACGCCCACGCCCACGTGGTGTTCCTCACTTCCCTCCCCCTTACCTTGTTGGTTGGAGTCATTTTTGATTTATCTTATAGCTCTCCCAGTTGTGTTGGCAGAGAATGCCTTATAGCCCTCCCAGCTACTCAGGTCAGGGCTACTTTTGGCCTAACGTATGGTCACTTTAATTGCTCAGGACCGAGATACCCCTGTCTGTCCTTGGGTTATAGCTGTCTTAATTGCATAGGCCAGATATATTTCTATTATATTGGCTACTACTTGAAAACACAACCCTATCTATGTTGAGATCTCAAGAATGTTGCATGAATCATAAAAAAAAAAAGTAGAAAAAGGAGAGGAAACTTTAGCAAAATTCCTACCCTTTGAAAAATAAGTTTTCAAGCCAAATGTTTGGCTAATGTTTCTCTCTCTCTCTCTCTCTCTCTCTCTCTCTCTCTCTCAATTTGGTAATACTCTTTTTTTGTAAATTCCATATCGCTAATTGATTCTACAGTACACTTTTTTTCTTTATTGATTAAGGTATTATGTATGTGTCCTTAATATGTATTATATTATGTATTGCCCCATTGCCCCTTCCTCCCACACTCATGTCCTCACCCCTCTGGTGTCTGTGTCCATTGGTTATGCTTATATGCATGCATACAAGTCCTTTGGTTGATCTCTTCCTTTTACCCTCACATCCCCTACCTTCCCTCTGAGGTTTGATGATCTGATTGATGGTTCTCTGTCTCTGGATCTGTTTTTGTTCTTCAGTTTATGTTGTTCATTATATTCCATAAATGAGTGAGATCATATGATATTTATCTTTCTCTGATTGGCTTATTTCACTTAGCATAATGTTCTCCAGTTCCATCCATGCTGTTGCAAATGCTAAGAATTCCTTCTTTTCTACCACAGCATAGTATTCCATTGTGTAGATGTATCACAGTTTTTTTTAATCCACTCATCTGCTGATGGGCACTTAGGCTGTTTCCAAATCTTAGCTATGGTAAATTGTGCTGCTATGAACATAGGGATGCATATATCCTTTCTGATCGGTGTTTCTAGAGTCTTGGGATATATTCCTAGAAGTGGGATCACTGAGTCAAATGGGAATTCCATTTTTAGTTTTTTTTTTTTTTTAAATATATATTTTATTGATATCTTACAGAGAGGAAGGGAGAGATATAGAGAGCCAGAAACGTCGATGAGAAAGAAACATCGACCAGCTGCCTCCTGCACACCCCCCACCGGGGATGTGCCCGCAACCAATGTACATGCCCCTGGCCGGAATCGAACCCGGGACCCCTCAGTCCGCAGACCGACGCTCTACCACTGAGCCAAACCGACCTCAGCCCATTTTTAGTTTTTTTGAGGGAACTCCATACTGTTCTCCACTGTGGCTGCATCAGTCTGCATTCCCACCAGCAGTGCACGAGGGTTCCTTTTTCTTGGATCCTGGCCAGCACTTGTCATTTGTTGATTTATTGATGATAGCCATTCTGACATGTTTGAGATGGTACTGAATTGCTGTTTTGATTTGCATCTCTCAAATGATTAGTGACTTTGAGCATGTTTTTTTATGTCTCTTGGCCTTCCTTACGTCTTCTTTCGAAAAGTATCTCTGTAGGTCCATTCCTCATTTTTTGATTGGGTTGCTTATTTTCCTTTTGCTAATTTGTATGAGTTGGCTAATGTCTCTTTATTCTCCAGGCTACAGAAGTTTCTATGGGTCTCCCCACCCCCGTTTTTCTTCCTTTGTAGGTTGGGGGGGGGGGTGGTCATTTCTCTACTATAAGCCAAAGCTTATCAGTGATATGGTTTGAAATCAAGGGGTTGGGATGGAGATCAAGGGATTGGGATGGGAATGCAGTTATTTGTAAAAATTGACTAAAATTTTATGCCTTTTGTTAACTTCAGTGACATTTTCTTATTGCAGTTGTTGAGATTTTAAAATTGTTTTTGGTAGAGGAAATTGCTGCCTTACTGGAATTTTGCTGAGTGTTATAAGCTCAATTTGGTTCTCTTATCACAAATGTCCTGTCTTTTATATTTGCGGCTTCATTGCTTAGATAAAATTCCCCCTGTGGAATGCAGGTAAATCATTGTTTCATTAAATTAGACAATTAGAGTATTTGTTGGAAGACTTTTATCCCATAAATTAGAAGAAAGAATATTTTTTATGTTAATATATACTATAGACTAGAAAACACGAAGTAACTAAAGTCTTACTAGAGGTTTACAGTTTATCATATTGTCTTTTTTTCTTATTAAAACACACACACACACACACACCACCACCACCACCACCACCACCACCAGAGTGGCTTAGTTGGTTGAGTATTGTCCTGTTCACTGAAAGGCTGGAAGTTTGATTTCTAGTCAGGGCACATCTTGGTTGTGGGTTTGATCCCCCAGTTGAGGCACATATGGAGGGTACCTGATCTATATTTCTCTTCCCTTCTCTTCTCTTCTCTTCTCTTCTCTTCTCTTCTCTTCTCTTCTCTTCTCTTCTCTTCCTCTTCCTCTTCCTCTTCCTCTTCCTCTTCCTCTTCTCTCTCTCTCTCTCTCTCTCTCTTTCTCTCTCTTTCCCTCTCTTTCTCTCTCCCCCTCCCTCCCTTCTTCCCTTCCCTCCTCTCTCTCATCATGTCCTTAGTAAGGATTAAAAAATATAAAAAGCCTATCTTAAATTATAATATCCAAGTCTAGGAGCAGTCATGAGTCTAATGTCCTGCTTAATGTTTGCTCACCAAGGTTTACAGGAGATAGAGAGAGAGAGAGAGAGAGAGAGAGAGAGAGAGAGAGAGAGATAAAGCTAGGAGTTGCTAATCTAAGCATTCAGTTATCATATCATACCTAAACTCTTCCAGGTTTTAATTTCAGTGGAATTACTGTGGAGCTGTAACAATACTGGAGCCCGGATCCACCCTTAGAGAGATTGAATTTAATTGGTCTGGAATGCAGCCTGTGCTTCAAGAGTTCTAAGAGCGCCCCAGGCCATTCTCAGGTGTGGCTCAGCTTGAGAACCAGGGGCACACTTCCTTACTTTAAGGTGCTCAGCTCTGCTGAAATCACCCTGGACTTACTGGGTTTCCATATTTTTGGAATTTAGATTATAAAAGCATTTAATGGAAGCCAACTTGCATTAGGTTTGCAGACTTTTAATGATTATCACCATCAATATATTCATAGATGTGGGAAATTTGAAAACTTTGGGGAAAATTTTTTTGAAAAAATTTCCTATCTACTTGAACCTTAATGAGGTTATTAGAGATGCACAGATTGGGATGAAGGGAGTTGGGCTTACACTAATGTTATAAGGGCATTATGACGATGCTTGATGTTTTTGGTATTAGTACCTGTAGTATAATATAAATCACCTTTTTCATCTCACAAACCACCTTAATTTCTGAAGTGTAATCAAGGGAAGGGAAATGGCAGTTCCCCCCCCTCCTCTGAACTCTTAAGTTCTTCATTCTCCAAAATAATATCTTCAACTCCAAATAAACCAGTTTCATGAATAAGCTAATTCCATAGAATCCTTCTCTAAAGATTCTATCTTGATATTTAAATCAAATGATTAGCTTATACGTTTCAAACAAGTATGGCATTTAAGGAAACTACAACTAATTATGAAACAAATGAAAAATATGAACTATATTCTGGAAATAGCATTTATAAAATTTTTATATGGAAAATTAAAATTCCACTCAGAAATGTGTTACTTTTCCTTGTGATGAAACACTTCAGGAAACCTGTGTACACAGACACTTAACGAAAGAACTGCCCTCACAGAGGACTCACTGGGCTGTGGGGCTTGATTGCAGTGTAAATGTGTTTATGTGCGTTTAGGCATGTTTTTTACTGAGTACCAGTGGTTAATCCCTTGGAAGGGACTTTAGAGCAATTAACATTCTGGCTAACTTTCATGCCACGCAGTACAAGCTCTAACAATTTATTGGGACAATTTGCTTTAACTGTTTGAGTGGCTAATTAAAAAGGCATTTTTATGAAACACAGCCCCTTACTCCAGACATGGGCAAGAAAGCCAACAGAATTTATTTTTCATATGAAGTTCTGCTGAAAACTGTGTGTAATAAAAATATAGAGTAGTGATGCAATTAGAGGCCAAATAGGACATCCATCAGTAAATAATCTATTGTTGCTTCATAATATTTAAAATCGCAAACAAAAAATCAGAATAAAGAGTGAAGTTGAAGGTATCTAGATCTAGAACTTGACAAAAACACTTCAAGTAAGCTAGCTGGGTTTCATCCGGGTTCTTGAGATTTGTCTGCCAAGAGGCTTTCTGTTGACCTGGCTGAGATAGATTCACCTGTGCACAGGTGGCACATGGGAGCTTCTCATTGGGGTTAACTCTTGGGAACTATTAAAATTATTTTCAGCATTTAATTTTAACGTCTAATTAATTCCCTTAGAGTTACACAGCAACTTTACATAAGAAGAAGTTAAGCAAAAATAAAAGGAATTTTATGGTTGACTTGAATACTATACATCTGAATAAGTGATGCAAACATTCTTTTAACATGAATTGCAAACATTTAGTCAACACAGACTCTGTACTTTTTGTCTCCATCTTTTAACATTTTTAAACTTTATTTTTTAGAACCATATTAGACTTATAGAAAAGTTGTAAAGATAATACAAAGAGTTGCCATATGCCCACTTCCCCAGTTTCTCCTATTATTAACATTATATATTACTATACTACATTTGTTGATAATAGACAAGTGTTGATATATTATTATTGATTACTGTTTTTTAAAATATATTTTATTGATTTTTTACAGAGAGGAAGAGAGAGGGATAGAGAGTTAGAAACATTGATGAGAGAGAATCATCTATCAGCTGCCTCTTGCACACCCCCTACTGGGGATGTACCCGCAACCAAGGTACATGCCCTTGACCGGATCGAACCCAGGACCTTTCAGTCCGAAGGCCGACGCTCTATCCACTGAGCCAAACCGGTTTCGGCTGATTACTGTTTTTATTTTATGTAGGTTTTATAGTTTTTATCTAATTTTTTTTCTGTCCCAGGATGCCATATTACATTTAGTTGTCATGTCACCTGAGCTTCTCTTGACTGTGAGAGTTTCTCAGACTTTTCTTGTTTTTGATGATCTTCACAGTGTTAGGAGTCCTGGGCAGGTATTTTGTAGAATGTCTCTCAATTGGTGTTTTTCTGATATTTTTCCATCATTAAACTGAGGTTGTGGGAGGAAGTTCGCAGAGGTAAAGTACCATTTTCATTACCTCGTATCAGTGGTCTATACTGTCAACATTACTTATCACTGTGAATGATGACCTTGATCAGCGGGCACAGGTAGGGTTTGTCAGGTTTCTCCCTGATAAAATTACTCTTTCCCACCACGCTTTCCATACTGTACACTTTGGAAGGAAGTGATGACGTGCAACTCATATTTCATGCATAGGAGGTTATCTCTATACTTCCTTGTGGATTAAATATCTACGTAGAATTATTCTATATGGGAGACTTGCATTCCCCCCACTTATTCATTTATTCAGTTATTTATGCCAGGATGGATTCATGGATATTTACTTTATACTTTGGGTAATAATCCAGCCCTAGTACTTTATTTTTCAGAGTGTTCTAGCCTTGGCCATGGGAACTCTTTCAATTGGCCTCTGTGTCTTATCTAACACATCCCTGTCATTGAGGGCTTTTTGTGTAGGGTGATGAAAGTTTTCTCTATGATACTGTGATGGTGGATATATGGCACTGCATTTTTCAAAGTTCATAGAACATATGGACACAGAGTAAACTCCATTGTGTGCAAATTAAAAAAAATTAAGAACACAGACAATGGGGTGATGAGGGTTGGGTGGTGGGGGCACAGGAATGGGCTAGAAGAGGTTAATGAGGGGGGGGAGAGGATCGATGTAATACTTTCAACAATAAAGATTTTTTTTTTAAATTAAGAAGTTGGAGGACCCTCTGGTGGAATGCAGAATGTGACAAATGAATCTAACTACTAACCATGTGTGCAATTCCTTACTGTAGGGGTGGGAATGCAGATTTGGAAACCAGTAGAGTCTGTAAGACTGAAGGCAAAAGAAACTACTTAAGCACTGTCTTCTAGGTGATAAAGTTGTTTCCCACAGGGTAACGGGTTAACAATTTGGATACCACTATGAGTGTGTACTGGAAATGAGCGATCAAGTGAGGGGAGTATGGATAGTAGGTGCCAGGTTTCTCACTCTTGGAGTGGGAGTTTCTAGATAAGCGAGGGGTGGAGGCCAGGATGATTCATGTGCTAATAAATTAGAGTTGTAGACATCAGTATGCACTTATGATTAATTAATGTAGTGCACATGGCAGTATAGAGAAATATTTGTAGATATGTGAATGTGCATAGGTAAGGCCCACACACACACATGTATTTCCTTGCCCTGTTCTATGAGGGGACCTAGAAGCAGCAATGTTCCACCCACTAGCAGATACAAGATGAACCATCTGTTACATTTTATGTGAATTCTAGCTTCAGAACTGTGGCACTGATAGTTTAGAGTTCATGTCAAAACTAATTATTTACATTCTTTGCTTATTTTATACCTCATGGTTATGTACATGTGAATACTATACATCTGAAAAATCTGTAGAAGAGAAAGTTGAACAGTGATTGTTAAAACTAATAAAAATTAGTGTGTGAATAAGTGTGTGGTATGTAAGAAACATTTTTGGTGTGTGAGAAAATTGGAATGGGAACATTATTAGAATAAACCGAAAATGTAATTATAGATGTTGCTCTCCCTAAGTGTCTTGGCGTTAGGGATCTTGTCCTGGCTTTAGGGGTCTTGCCTCCTCTGATCTGTACTTTTTATGACTTTTTCAAGAATGGTGTCAAGCAGTGTTCAACACTGATCCCTGGTGGTCAAACGAGGGAGCAGAAAAATAATAAATTCTCTTCTTTCTGCCTTGTACGATTTTCTGGAACGTCTTCGCACATTGCCATGCCTTAGTTTTGAAAATCAAGCTATTACTTCTGAGATAGTGTCTATAATGTAGAAGAAAAAGATAATGAAAGGGCAACTTCATTATTTTTCTTAAATCTTTATTGTTGGAAGTATTATATATGTCCCCTTTTTGCTCTCATTGGTGCCTTATTACCCGCTGCAGCTCCCCGCCCCAGGCCTCCAGCATGAAAGGGAAACTTTAGATTTAATATTTAAGCTAAAAGTTATTGAAAACTTGCTTATGTTAAGTTCTTTATTATTATCTCATTTGGTCCTCACAAATCTTCGAAGTGTAGAGGTTATGGTCTTGTTTTGAATGAAACAACCGAGGATCGGAAAGTACGAGTGACTTGATTGGGGCCACTAAGCAAGTCAGTGACAGAGCCGGTGAGCCCAGATGTGTGTGGCTCCAAGAGAGCATGGCTTTTCTCTTTGGCTTGTGGTTCCTTAACAACATACGTTATGACACAGTTCTTGCCCTCCAGGCATGCGAGGCCCCATTGAAGGCTAAGAAAACTTACAAATACTGTAATTCAAATCAAAATATAAATTTCCCTCTAAGGGGATTTACTTTTATCAAGGTTGAAAGGTAGGTGACCTGTTCTCTGATGAGGAGAATCGAGGAAAGTTTCCCTTCGATGCTGAAACTTCAAGGCGGCAGCCATCTGTCCTGGATGATTGTTACCGTGTGGAGGTCATTTTCTAAGTGAAGGATTTTTGAATTGAAGGAGGCACAGTAAGGCTGATGAAATCATTCGCACTTGCATCATAATGGTTGTTGGCTCTCTGGTGAGAGGTGGGCTTGGGGACGTATCACTGAATTCTGCCAACTGTAATTGCAATCAGCCAGAGAAAGCAAAGAAATTAACTGGTTGAATATGAAGGAGATGTAAATAACATCTTGAAATAATTTAAATATTGGCACAATGGAAAAAAAAAACCAGTCTGTTACTATAGAAAATGGGGATAAATGACCTATAGTCAGGGAAAGTTTTGGGGTGAGCAAGAAAAATAAGAAGGGCTGTATGAACACCATATTTTTACATGTTAACTGAGCTGTATATGGCTGGTTAGTGGAAATCATTTCATTCTCTAAAAAATATTGATTAAGGGTGGGGCAATGATAATATATGTGCACAGATAATAATTTAATAAAAATATTAAAAAATAAAAGATATTGATTAAAAAATAAAAAGAAATCTATAGAACAAAAAAAAGATATTGGTAAATAATAAAGCAAATAAGATTAGAAAATTTCTTGTCGAGTTTCTCACATGGATTGGTTCAGTGGTGTTTGAATTTTTATTGTCAAAATTTTCATATCAATAATTAATTGATATGCAATTGATTCCTCTGGGTTTTGGGGAAAAATATATTAATACTAGAAGCCCTGCATATGAATCTGCGCCAGTAGCTCGCTGCTGCACTCCAGTAGCTCTGTGCCTACTGCCTCACCCTCCTGTAGCTCCCCCTCTTCCCCCATAGCGTGCTGCCCTGCCTCCTCCTGCAGCTCTCCACCGCCTGCTTATAGCTGGATGTCCCACCCTCCTGCTGATCTGTGATCCAGTTGTTACACTTCACGGTGTAATGACCATTTGCATATTATATCTTTACTGTATGGGATGGATCTATCTACCTAGAATCTCAACTAATAGAAATGTGTTTTACAGAGCTCTTTCATATCACTCTTTGTCTGCATTGTCCTGAAGTTCTTATCTAGTTCTGATGATCAAGCTAGGAGCAACCTGTTCCAGTAGTTTGCTGACCTGGGATTTATCCTAGTAAGGTGGCTCTAAATCTTCATCTTGCATGAGAATAAAAGACAATAGTATCTCCTGGCCCAGCACTTTCATTTCAGTGTGGTGATTGTTCTGGTTGGTGGAGATTCCCTTTCTTTGGTCTGTGGATGTCTCCGAGGCAGCCCAAGGGTGCATGGACCTAGGTACGCCCCAAGCATTGCCAGGAGCCCTAGAGAAAAATGGGTTTTCACCACCCTTAAGCACTGTCTGTTTTCAAATAGACATCCTGTTGTAATGAATAAAATATAAACATACTTAAACACTTTACAAGAGTTCATGTAGCTTTTTATGTCAATGTACATGTTTACAATATAAAGAGGATATAAAAATACTACAGCTGTTATATAAAGATTCCACACCAACAAGTTAAGACTAATAAGTGCAAATCATTCATTTATTCAGCACATGCCTACAATGTTTCTGGCACTGTTCTGAGCCCTAAAACAGAATGAATGGAAGCACCCATCCACAAGATTTTATCTGTTTTCTTATTAAAGATATATATGGACTCTTACCTCATGTAAGGGTTGAGAGTATTTTACCCTTACAGTTGCACCTAGTTGATGAATAATAATACACAGTTATTCAAATAAAAAGGCACAAAATAGAAATGTATTAATGTTTATTTTCACTTAGTTACAATGCTTACAATTATCTTCTAGTTGTATTTTGTCCTAGTTATATGCTATATAAGAACACAGGAGTGATTTATGTAATTCTGACTTGAATTTGAAATTAAGTGGCTTTTCTCCTTTCTCCACGTCTTTCTGTGCCCCTCACGCAGCACCTCCCAACAGATAGGATTAGCTGTCACAGAGCAGGTTATGCATCCCTTTCCTTCACAGCATTGCATGATAGTGCCAACCATTTGGGAGATAATTGATGTGAAGAGATGAAGGTTAATTAAGACACATATTGTCATGTTCCAAACCTGCAGGACGGAACAGGTCCTCATAGTGTTTGGGTGTCCCATGACCTCGAAAAACAAAACACAATACTTCTTGCTCTCACGGCTACTTAAAGAAATGCTTAAAAGAGACTCCCCTGTGAAACTTGGGGTGCATTTTCCCTAAAAGAGACTCCCTTGTGAAACTTGGGGTGCATTTTCCCACCACGGGTCTTGGTTGCTATGCCTGAGCCTATTTGGAGCACGTGCTTCTGGGGAGTGGAAGTAGATTTGAGCAGTGCTACGCTTTATGGGGAGGCGGTAATGAGCTTCCACTGAATGCTAATTAGGAGAGAGTTGTTCAGGGAGACCGCCTAAGAGCTGGTGGTTTGTGGTAAATTAGTCACTAGCTCTATTGAGGCCCACTGCAGGGCTAGATCAGAGCTATGATGGCGCCCAGATCCTTATGATCCACAGCCAAACTTGGTGACAATTTGAGAAAACAGCCCCATTGTGCTCCGTAGTAGTAGATGACTTTGCCTGAATGTAATGAGGGGAGTATAATTCTGTATAAAATGTAAAGCTCTCAGCCACTTCAGGATTAAAAAGGTGGGGGGGACTGGATGTTAAGTGAGTTATCAAAGCTGTGTTGGCTCTTAGAACTGAAAAGCTGCCAAACCAGCCAGTGGTCTGAAAAGAGAGATTGCTCTGGAAAAATCCTTGCCCCTGAGTGCGGCGGCCTTCATTTGCGTGTGCAAGGCGCTTTCTGGGCTCTCCACACACATAAATCTCAGCCTTTATCTAGCACGGCGCAGGGTGGCTTTTCTGAGAAACGATCCTCCAGCTCCAGATCGAAACAATCGCCCGCGTTTGGGGAGCTTTGCTTGAATCACAAGCAGCTCTTTCAATCCCCGGTTACCTTTCTTCTTCATTTCCATTTCCAGCCACCAGAAGAGGGGAGTTAATGATTCATTGGCTCCCGATGACCTTTTGAATAACTGGACTGTGATGTGCCAGCGCGCCTCGGCTCCCTCTCCCTCTCTCCCTTTCACTTCCCTAGTTTGGCTTTAATATTTACAGCCTCCTTCTCGGTCTACATGCCTGAACGCCTGAAGGAAGCAAAAACATTTATTGCCTCTCCCTCCCCGTGTTCGCCAGCTTTTCACTCAGCCCCGTTCCTTCCTTTTACATCACATGGGAGACTCGCCTCCCGGCTGGGACGCCCGGGTTCTTCCTGAGTCTCTACCCGATCTGTTGGATCTGTCGGTCTCTCACCGACACAGAACGATGGATTCTGACTCAGACTCACCTTTTAACTACTCGTGGCCTGCCTTCCCCAAAATGAAGATTCGACGGAGGGCGTCCAGACAAGGTAGAGATCACGGGCTCCTTTATTTCCCCCCCCAGAGCCAAGCCAGGCACCTTCGTATTCTTTCCTTCTTCTTTGTTCCTTTGCCAGGCTGTTTTCTGACCAAGTGCGTGCTTATACGTGTCGTTATAAAACTCTCCCTGGGTAAATGCTTTCCATGTAGACTCCCAAGATAACCCTACTCCTTCCTAGGTTCCTTTCACTTTAAGTCTACCTTTCTACCTTTGTGCGTGTGCAACTCTCCTTTTAAAAAGGAAAGCGTAGGGAGTTTAGTTCAAGGTGAATGTTTTGGGGCTCACTTAATCAGAGTTACCTTGACAGTAAAGAGCCCTGTTAATTTAAACGTGCCTGGCTGTTAACATATGAAGAGAGCGACACATGCACTCGATACCCAGTTTCTGCTTCGTATGTGTTTTGGTTTTCAAGTGTGTATTCACTTAAAAAAAAAAAATCTTGTACTTTAAAAATTGTTCTTTCTTTTTTTATACTAGTCTATTGATTTCATAGATGCTCTGAGGAAGGGACTTTGTGAAGGTGATTCCCACAAGAAAGCCTGCGTATCTCCAGCGGATACAGTCATATAGTAAAAAGTTTAACAACAATTAGCAAGTATGCAAAATCATTACTGCCAAAGGAAAAAGAGCCGTTTATCTGCAGCGTGGTTAACAATGGAGTGGGTGTATACCACCTCTTTTCCCTCACCTGCACCCACCCTTGCGGTGCAGGCCTTAGAAACCAAGGGGCAAGTTAGTGTTTAGTAGCGAAGGGACCCAGAGAGTCTGCTGATGGTCCTCGCTGGGCTCAGCACAGGTGGTGATTGCGGCTTTCTGAGATTTACCAGAACAAGAAAGCTAGCCAGTTTGCCCTTCCCATCTCCTGCCTGGTGCAGGGGCTTGTGCGGTTGTTTTTAACGTAAGGAGAAAGGAACATTTTCATGAGCTTGCAAGCAGAAGAGGTGCCTCTGAAAGTGAGACTTCTTTATTCTCTGGAGCAGAGTGCCCTGCTGCACCACCCCATACTTTGCCCCGAGAAAAATGGAGGCTGGCAGTTATTAACACACCTGGTTCTCTTCAAGGATCTTGTTTCCTTCGGCTAACACAGAGGGGTGTGTGTGTTTGTTTGCTCTTTGCCTGGGAGCGGGGCCAGCCACAGGAATAAGATGGCTTGAGCATCTGGGGGAGGAGGGCAGAAAGCCTCAGCCTGAACAAACCTCCCGTGCTGCCCGGCTGCCATCCTCGAAACTCTGTCATGAGGAACTTAAAGAACCTCTGCCGTGCTCTATTTCCCTGTTTTAAAATGTAATGCCTTCTTTGTAGGGTAAAGGACTATGATGTATGCAACTTGCTATTAAATGGTTTGGGGGGTGGGGGGTATACCTATGAGAGAGCATGTAAAAGCAAGTTTGAATACAAGTAGAAAATGGAGTGAGTTGTTAACAATAGGTAACTCTGGGCAAAGATGATATATTGGTGTTCTCTTCAAATTCTTTCAGCCTTTCTGCAAGCTTGGAATTATTTTTAAGTTAGGAAACATTAAAAAACATTTAAATTACTGCTGAGAAAAAAAGCTACATAAAGTCGCTAATACTTCAGAGTGAATGTGATTAGTTTGGGTTCATGGAGAATGTCTTGAGGGCAGGTACCAGTTTTGTAAGACTGCTGTCTCTTTTTGCTAATTCCAGCCCAGTTAAGTTTGGGGGAATCATCTGCTTAATATATTTTTGTATTTCTCCTGCTTCGCTGGCCTGCTGGATGCCTCCTATGGTTTTGGGAGCCTGGGTAGCCTGACAACCCGGAGAGACATGGGGTTAATAATTAGGCCAGTGGAGAACCTGGAGAGTCCAATGGAGTTGGAGGGAATGCATTAATCACGCTCGCCTTTGAAATCCGAAGTTGGAGCCCAGCCACTTGAGCTACAACAGAAAGTCATAACATAGCTATGTGTAAATTAAACTCGATTCAAGTGAAAGCAGGTACCCAGCATATGAGAATGATGAACTGTTTGCTGCTAATAAACAAAAGACAAGTGCAAATCGGTTGGCAGCAGAGAGTTGGAGATGGCCAGACAGTGTCCTATGGTTCCTTTCTTCGTTCAGTGGTCACGACCTGGTTGAGAAGATGGGTTTGATCATCCCATAATGTTAGCTGGACAGGGTCCCAGAACAATAGGTCACAGAGATGACCTGGTCCAGCCACCACAATTTACAGACAAGGGTGATAGAGTCCACATAAGTGAAGTGATGGGGAAATGTTCACATGTCCCACGGGCATCTCCAGAGTGCCGGGTACCAGAATAGAGGGTGGGGCAACGTGGGAACCAGACAGATACCGTCCTTGTTTACAGGGGTCTTAGCTTTGGGAACGGGTTTCTCTTCTCCCAGGACCCAGACAAACCACCTCCATATGGCAGAAAAACACCATGAAAGCTGATTTTTTTTTCCTTCAGTGAAATGATTGGTTTGTGAAGAGCTATCATCTTTTATCTCTTAGAGGATGATCCACTTATTTTAGCTTTTAAAACTAAGGTGAGTTGAGTTCTGTCTCATTCTTCCCCCCCCCCCCCCCCTTCTAATCATCACCATCATTCTCAGAATGTAGGTTCCAGTCACCTGGGAAATCACGAAGGAGGTTTTGTGGGCTTGAAATATCTACCTTATTAACAAATTTCTCTCATGTTTAGTAACAAATATTCTCTTTCATTTTATATTATGCTTTCTCTTCTTGAGCCTTCTTGTTATATTATCTTTCTTTTAATACCCTTTCTGTTCTTACTATCACTGTTCTTTGATAGACACATATAGGTCCACAAAACTGGCTTATTTAGAGAAATGTGAAAATGTAGAGGATTTGGTAATAAAAGGAAAACTAGATTAGCAGAAACCCACTGATACTTACATAGCAACTGAAAAGCATCTAGTACTTACTTAATCTTATGCCTTCAGGAGAAAAAAATAAAGGATATACCTCAGAAGCAGTGCTTTTGGTCATGACCAGTGATGTAAACAGAAGGTGAAAGCAGTTAAACCAGGCTGCCTCCAATACAGTCCTGGGGTCCTCACAAGTTGCCCTTCGTCGTTTCATGGGCGGCCCTGGGACAGGCTGTGCTGGGAGTCTGGTAGTTAATGACTGGAGTGGGCCAGAATCCACCACTGTTCTGCTTCAAGGACTCCAGGAATGCCTGGATTTTTGTTTGTTGGAGATTTTGTTCTCAGTAGGAGAGTCAACCAAGAAATGTAATGTGTGTTATGCGAATATTTAAAAATATCAGGATTAGACCTTACCCAAATTTCCCATAATTATCACTCAATTTTTAAAATGCGTTCTTTAATATATGTAAATCATCAGAACCTGGGGAATGTTGAACTTTGTGCTTTTCCATCTCCTTGGGTAGCTTCTCTCATTGTCTCCCACTCCAGCTCATATCATATGCCTCTTAATGACACACAGTGTGATAGAGTGCTTTTTAAAAAAGAGTTTTGTTGGTGCAGCACCAGTCTATGGTTGCCAAAGAAAGGATTGCCTATAGAAAGCTTAACCACCTTGAAGAGCTTAGACAGTGCCAATTTTTTTGTGGTCATAGCAAAATAACTAATATTTATGTGGTACTTTGTGCATCATAATAAGTAAGCACTGTTTACTAAACTGTGGTAATTACTTTACATACATGATGTATGATTCTCAAAATAACTCTATAAGATCGATATTATCTCTGCTTTACAGGTGAGAAAACAGGCTTAGAAACTTTTAAAGTTATATCTAAAGCCATACCAGGAAATGCAGGGAATAGTAATCATGGTAGGATATGGAAGAAAACGAATGAATGAGTGACATATGTATAAGGAGTTATTCACATGTTATATTGTAAGAGCCCTGTATGTTAGATGTGGGTGTCATCTTCATTTATTTTTGGGGGGGCTCTGAGGCTCAGAGTGGAGAAATGAGTTGCCCAAGATCAGAGCTAATAAATGGTAGAGCCAGGCCTACAACCAGGACTTTGAATTCAGAAGTTTTATTCTTCCTTTATGTTTCACCACTTCTTAGAGAGGTAAAGAAAGGAGGGGTAGACTTCAATGGGGAGCTACCACCTTATATTCAAAAGGTGCCACTGTGTCTCACCATCTTAGTTTTCCTTCTCTTGTGAATCTTTGTCTGAGTTGGCAGTGGAAACTCTGGAGGAGAAAAATGGGAGTGCTGTTTCTACATCTCGATACGCCCAAGCACATAGGTACCAAGCACTGGCACCATCATTGGTTTGGGTGGGAAAAGATGGCTGAGGACAAGTTGAGGAAAGGATGGGGTGGGAGTGCTTCCAGTTTGTCCCGAAAAGTTCACAGCTTTGTCTCAGACAAAGAGAGAGAGAGTTAAAGGATTGATGTGCTGGGAGAGGAGATGAAAATCATGGGGTCATTGTTTCGGCCCATTTCATGAGTTCATTGAATGTTTGAAGGGCAGGTACGTAGTCCGAAAAATAATCCCCGACATAGTGTGTACTAAAGGTATGATGACATTTCAAAAGGCTTACTGATGATTTTTAAAGGTGAGTTACTTTTATCTCATGAATTTATTTGTTTTCTTCTCTTTCCTGCCCTCTCTGCTTTCCTTTCATGAAGTTGCACTGAATACACTCATGTGCTTCCATGTATTGATGTGTATTCAATTCAGAAATCCCCCAAAGGATACCTGAGTACCACAGGAGGAGTAAGTCACTACACAAATCCTTATTAAGGAAGAGAAACATTTCATAAAGGTGACATAACCTGCTAAGATTGCATCGCGCACAATGAAGATAGTGTCCGACCTCACATTCAGAGGTTTCAATTTCACTCTCTGCCTGGCGGCCCACCTTTGTCGGCAGAAGGAAGGAGGCCCATTCTGAGCCCTTTGCCAAACCACATAGCTATGTATTCCTCATGGCTCACTTTAGTTAAACAAACACTTTGCCAAATATTTGAAACTGTTTTTTCCCCTTTTATTTTGGGCTAGTTCAAATTCTTAGGCAAGGTATAGTTCTACACTAATCCCTGTACGTGGAAGAAAGGGAGGCACTATTCCTATTACCTCATGTTTGAGAGATTCCTCCCTACCACTCCGGTTTTGGGGAAGAATCAATAGTCGTGTGTTCAGATATAGTTAGGCAGGAAGTCCCATAGGTCAGAACAAATTACTGTTGAAGTTCAGGGTGAAGAGACCAGTTCAACCTGAGGGCATCATGAAAGGGATGTCATTTCAACAGCTTGTGGTGACTAGGGAGACAGTCCCTACAAACAGGAGGGGAGATCATGCATAGAGTATATCAAAGCCACGGAGAATAGCCCGGGCCTGTGTACTGTGGATTCGTAGTGGTACAGAAATGTAGAATGGTGCCAAATGTTGCATTGGTCTGGACTGTTGGTTTTGTCTGCCTAGCATCCTCCTTCTCTTCATTGCATAGCACTCACGTTCTTTAGTGAGTGGTCCTTCTACTGTTCTGGCCGTGGGTCCACATGCTGCTGTCACTTTCTCATGTGACTTTGCTTTTCTGGAGGCAGTGGGCTCAGCATCCCATCCTGGTGAGCCAATCACAGCGCCTGTGCTGCCTGGCCACAGCTATTGGTCCAGAGTCAGCACATGACTCAGACTTGGCCAGAGTCCTTCTTTGGGATTCTTCCAACTGGAGTTTGGAGGGAGATACCTTCCTTCTTGGGTGGCAGAGGGAGGTTGGAGTTGAAGCCCTTAGCTGGGAGAAACCAATGTATAGTAGGAGGAAATACTGCAATCGTGGAAAGAGATGGCATCATGAGATAGGGTGCTGCTAGATGCCAGGCCCTTGTTCTAGTCTCGGGGGCTCTCTTGCCGCCCAGGTGCCTCCCTCTCAGGGTTTGGATGTTAAGTTCCTTCGTTTTGTGGACTGCCCTCACGCCTCCCGCGAACCTTTCCCCTCCCCATTTCAGCTTTGTTTTAGCAAGTTCAGGTGACTATTTCTTCCAGCTCGAAATCTCCAATTTGATCTTTAAGAGATGGTTTGAGAGTCCATGGTCTGGAAGTCTTCCCTAAATTCCCTCAGAGCTCATTATTGTATCCTTTGTGCCATGCTGGCTTGTGCTTAATTTTGGAATAGCCCCCTCATTGCTGTATTGCAGCTATTAGTTAGTGTCTCTCACTCTAAGACATGAACTCCTTGAAGATGGAGACTGGCTGGCCCGTTTTCACACCTCCAGAGCCTGGATCGTAGGAAGCAGGCAGTAAATATCGGAAGTGTATTGTGACACAGAGTACTCACACTACACTCAGATATTGCTTATTTTGTTTTTGTTTCTTTATTATGTCTATAATGGATCTCATTTTTCTTATGAAATCCTACCCTTTAGGCACCAGGAGGGGAAAAGGGTATATTTTAGTCTAAGAAAATTTGGTCCTATGCAATAATGAAAATAGCCATTTTCTGTAACTGCTCAGTCTCTTTAAGTAAAATATTCAGCTTCTCAGATTTCTTTTTCTTCCTCCACTTTCTTGTTACTCTGGTATTGATTATGACTTCCTGGAAGTGGCGGGGTGGGGGGGGGGGACTGTTGGTGGGGGAAGGAGGCAACACGTCTTCAGATGCTCTCTGGGTCCTCCTGGTCTCTGCTGCAGATCTGCTGTTCCTCAGCCACGATTGCTTTATTACGGGGTCTTCTGGTGCCTGTGACCAAGGTCCTGCAGCTGTATCTTCTTCTCCCTTAGGGTTGGTCAGAATTCGATGGTTTTTCTTCGAGAAAAACAGAAATCTTAGAATCACTGACCCTGGCCATTGGCTTAGGTGCTTCCCTCTAAACATCTTCTCAAGGATCCTTCCTAGGCACCACGGTGGGCCTTGTGCAGGCTGAGTACCTGACTCAGCCACTTCTTGCTCCTCTCAGAGGCCTGAGGGGTCTTAGGGACCCATCCTCATGACGTAAGCAGCTAGGAGCAGCCTAGGAAAGCTGGCCCTGTGGCCTTGCTGCCTGACCTTACTCTGCTACCGAGTTGGTTGGTGGTGGTTGACCTCATGCTGGTGTGGGGCAGCCTGCAAGGTGTTCTCCTTTGGAGGAGCCCCAAATGGAAGCGAGGAAAGCCCACCCACCCTCAGAGTAGCTGCTGGCCTATCTCTTACTGTTCCCCACGGGCAGGGGAACCGTCTCTCTTATTCCTTTGATCTCATTATCCCAATCAGTGGAAAAGTCTGGTTATGAATGGTAACAAGTCTCTTATCCGGCTCTCATTCATACTAACCTACTTTGAGGTGTCCAGAGTTGCTCAGGAGAGTGGAACAAGATTTAGGGACCAAGTAGTTTCCAACCAGGAGAAACCCAGAACAATTTGGAGGAATGCCCGCATTCCTTGGCTTTCATTATTCGAATGATATAATGAAATTATTCATTCAAAGTGTTCTTGTTGAGGACACACACACAAAAAAATAAGTGACAGTTATTTGAAAGTTGCTCAGAGAATAGATCTTAAAAGTTCTCCACACTGGAAAAAAAATGTAACTATGAATAGTGATAGATGTCAACTAGACTTAGTGTGATCATTTTGCAATATATACCAATATTAAATCATGTTGTACAGCATACCTGCAACTAATATGCTCTGTCATTTATAACTAAATTTAAAAGAAAACAAGTGAGAGAACTTACATTTCAATGGAGAGTTCTTTATTTTGCTAGCATGATTCCTTGTCTGTAGTAGAACTCAGTTCTGTTTAGGATGTTAAGGGGAATTAAAAACACCCACGTTTCTAGAGAAAGGTGCAGGAGAGTTGGAGGGCTTCTGACTTTTCAAGTGGACAAAATCATGTTTATGTGCCTAAGTCTTTTCATAAGATTATGCAGAGTTTGAATTATTTGTAGGATTTCTGGTAATGAGGACATGTAATTTGTTTGTTTGTTTTGTTTTTGTCTAGTGTCACCTGGAGTGGTCTTGTTAAAGTCCTGCCACTTTATTTGGGGTCCTTCACTTCTGTCCTGGTGTTTGTATAATGGGTTAGTTTTCTTACCCTTAATTTCCTAATTTTCCCTTTCTGTAGATTAATTTGCTTTTGGCCTTAGAGAACTGCACCCAGAAGGAAAGGAACCGCTGAGTAAGCGCAATCACACCAAAGTCTACACACCACACATGACTGAACATCTTGATAATTTGAGGGGAAGCAAGGGCAGGCAAAGGTTGTTATTTACTTATTTGAGATCCTTCTCTCCCAAACATAAACATATGTCCTCTGGAAGGCTACTTTGTGCTACTATCATTAGGAAGGAGAATTTGGAAGGATTTGGGAGAAAACCATTGTTTGAGGAATGTATTTTCTTCCACCTTTCCGCCCTTCCCACCGCCCACCTCCTTTTCTTCTCCATGCCTTGTAAGGGGAGAGGCTTGTTTTCTTTTTCAATGATTTTGATGACGAGGTCTTTGGAAACAGCAGGATAGGCCTTCCTTTAGGATCTGATTTTAAAGTACCAAGTGGTAACTTGCTATGTAGAATGGGTTTAACCTGCTGTTCTAAGTGTGAGGGCAGGGGGAAGCTGTCATCCCAGCACCTGGGTCCCCTTCACTCTGTCCTCCGCTGTGACTGCTGTTACCAGGAGGCCAGCCCGACCTCATCCCAGCGCTCTCTCTTCCTTTTACGGATCCCAGGAGGGTGAGGCAAGGTCTGAGGCTGCATTGCACATTGGATGGATGTTAGAGACTTACCTCGCTTGGTAGACAAAGGTTCCCTGGGTTCTCCCAGGTTCATTGCGGTGCGGACTGAAATCTTCAGAGTGACCTCAGCTTCTATGTGACCCACAGGAAATTCCTGGGCTGAGGTTAGTTTTGGAATTTGGAAGGATCCACTCTGTAACCTCAACTCTAACTCAGAAGAGGGAGGCCTAGAGATTTTCCAGGCCATGACCAATATCAGGAAAATCCTAAGAGAACCTTCCAGAAGACTAGGCAAGGGATCGTTTATCCCTGAAAATGTTTTCTCTCACCTGTGAGGGTGGGGTTTTTTCTTTCTTCTGGGGCACACTCAGACCTTTAGTAAAGAGGACAACCTGTGAAGTGCAGAATATGGCAGTTTCCTTTGACTGGGGGGGGGGGGAGAGGGGGGTTTGGAGAGGGTGTGCTGTTTCGAGAGAGGGTGTCTGTCAGTGCTGTTGGCATTCTGGTTCTATCACCTAATGGCGTGGGCAGGCTAATCACTCTGCTTGTGCCTCAGCTTTCCTGTCTACAAAATGAACGTGATGGTACACGATGTGGTTATGAGGAGTAGGGTTGGCAAATGGGTAAAAATAATACTATGTACTCTCGGATAAAACATTTCCAGCGAATACATTTACATATATCTTATCTGATAGGGTGGATTTACTGATAACCTATTTTGCATGAAAATGCTGCAGCTGTTCTTTTACATAGGAGACACATTTTAAACCCGTGACTTGTTTCCCCCCCCCTCTTATTTTAGATGTAAAAATGGTTATTGTTGGAAATCTAGAAATCACAGAGAGTAAAGGGTTAAAAGTAAAAACCACCTGTAATCCATCATGTAGAGATAGCAGTTAACATCTTGGTTTAACTTTCCAGGTCTTTCTCTTGATTGTTTTGTCTATTGTGTGGTTAAATAAAATGAAATCACACATTTACCATTCTATGAATTTTTCTCAGCAAGATTCACACTGTCATATTCCAGCAGGAAATCTCCGGCCCAGGAAGTGAACAAACACACTTAGGCACAAGTCAAACTGTAACACATTAATGAAACTTCCCACTGGGAAAATTCCAGACATTGCTCACATACCATTTTCTTTGGCTTAAAATAGGATACTTAGTAACCCCAATTATTAAATAAAATACTTTGAACTACCTAGCAGAGTGTGACCTTGTGAAGTTATTTAAATAGCACCACAGTTCCACAAAATGGAAATAGTAAAGAGTATAGCTACACAGGGTTGTTTTGGAGATCAAATGAGTTAGTGTATGTAAATCAGGCAGTATCTGGTTCATAGTGAGTGCTGGATTCATCTGAGCTGCAAAAGTAGTATTACCAGCATAATTATCCAGCATGGAGCAGGTGTTCAATAGATGCTTACTCTTGGAGTACTTAATATTTTGCTTTTATCCTCTCCCTCCCATCCCCCTCCCTCCCTCCCTCCCTTCCTCCCTCCCTCCCTCCCTCCCTTCCTTTCCACCCTCCTTCCTTCCAGATCATCTTCCCAGTATCTTTACTTTACAAACCTACCTGATCATCCTATTATTCCTTTAGAAAACGAGTAGCCTAACTGATATTTTAAAGAGATTAAAGAGTACATTCTTGGGCTGCTAGCAGAAGGCATTGCGATGGTGCCCCAATAGGAAGCGCTCAGCATCTGTGGTGTTCTGCACAATGGCAGAATGTGTTTCTAGCTTGGACTCCAACTAAGAAGTTATTTGGAGGGGCAAAGTAGAAGATGCAGGACAAAACATAGAGGTAACAGGCAGGCAGGAAGAACTCTGATGAAGAAGACAGCCTCGTGGCTGTTTAGGGACTTCTGAGGGGATATCCTGGGGAATAGTCCATAATGACTGTGCTTTGAGGAGATTTTAGAGTCATAGATGGAGCCTGACAGTCAGTAGATACTCAGTACATGTTGATAAAGAGAATGAATAGATGAGTGGATGAAAGAAATAAGAAATTGACACTCCTATCACATCTTGGGGTAAAACAAAAATCTCCGGGCAATCCACAAGACTACCCCCAGAATGTGAGGAAATTTTACCAGACCAGAGGTCATTGTACCAAGGAGATTCTTTTCTCAATGAGAAAGAATTCACTCCTTCAGAAAATATATGTTGAGTATCTACTACGTACGTGACATGGCCCTAGGCATTAGGGATACAGTGAACAAAGCGTTCTAAGTCACTGTTCTCATGGAGCTTACATTCTAATGGAAGGGAACAAATAATATACAGTAGATACAATGTACAAGGTGATGATATATGTTATAAGGGAAAATAAAGCAGGGCTTAGGGGGTGCTATTATATATATAGTATATATATATATATTATATTACATATATAATGGTCAGGCAGAGACTCTTTGATAAGATGACATTTGATTAGAGAGCTAAAGAAGGTTAAAAAGAAAGACAGAGCTAAAGAAGGTGAAAAAGGAAGACATCTGGATATAAAGGAGAAGAGCAATCCTGGTAGCAAGAACAGCAAGTACAATTGGCCTGAGACATAGAACAGCAAGGCCAGAGTGGCTAGAGTAATTGGCAGCTTCAGAGAGGTTGGATGAGGGTGTGACATTGTAATTTACAATGAAAAAATACATATTTTGTTTTTGTCCTCATTTCTGGCACAGAGCTCCTAAAACCCTTGAAATGTCTTAAGTGATGAGTGTGATAAAGATGTATTTTGTTATGTTAGTGAGGTGGCTTTTGGATCTAAGGATGCAGGTTAGTTGCCAGGAAAACCAACCTTAGGTTTAGAGGATTGAAACTTTTTGTCCCACTCGCGCCCCCCCCCCCCCCAAGAGAAGGGATAAGGGCTAAAGATTGAGATCAGTCTCTAAGGGGAAAATTTTTAACCAATCATGCCTTTGTCATAAAACCCCCATTAAAAAAACCAAGCTGATAGGATTCAGGGAGCTTCTGGTTGATGAACACATGGAGGTACTGGGAGTTTGGTGTGCTCAGAGCACAGAAACAATGTGTCCCTTCCCGCATACCTTGACCTATTCGTCTCTTCTGCCTGGAAGTTCCTGAGTTATATACTAGTATATCTTTTCATAATGAACTGTTTTTTTCTGAGGTCTGTGAGCTGCTCTAGCAAGTTAATTGAACCCAAGGAGGGGGTTGTGGGAACCTCTGATTTATATAGTTGGTCAGAAGTACAGATAGCAACCTGGACTGTGATTGACACCCTGAAATCCAAGAGGAGTTATGGGAACCTCCAATCTGTAGCCATTCAGAAGCACAAGTAAGAACTTAGACTTGTAATTGGCAACACCTATTCGGTGTCCAATAATTGCTTAGTTGTGTGGGAATTAGGTCCCAGAACCATTTGAGTAAGTTGCTGTAGGTTGTGGTAAAATTTGGCGTTTACTCTGAATGAGATGGGAAGCCACTGGATACTTTTAGAGGCATGCTATGATTTGATTTCATTTGTAACAGAGTTGCCTTGTCTACATTGTGGTGAATAGGCGATGGAGGGCAGAAGAGTAGAATCAGGGAGACAATTAGGAGAGGGTAGTCTTGCAATGGTCTAGGCAAGAGATGGTGGTAGCATGCCTTGGGTGTCAGTGGAGATGATCAGAAAAGGTCAGATTCTGGATCTGTTTGATTGTGAATGATCAAGACAACTCCAAGGAATGATAGAGCTGGCATTTACTAGGAAGAGTAAGTCAGTGTAGGAGGGGAAATCAAGAGTTCTGTTTTACACCTGTCATGCTTGATGTGGCTGCTGGACCACTCAGTGGAGGTTTTGAGGAGACAGTTATAATTCAGGGGAGAGGTCTGGGTTGGAGATGAAGAGTCATTCTGTAATGATGTATGATGCCATGTTGTTAGATGAGCCACGGAATGAGTGGAGAGAGAAAGAGAAAAAGATAATTGATCCTAGAGCGCTGCTACCTGCCCAAATCTAGAAGATGAAGACGACTGAGAAGGAAAGGCCAGGAAGACAAGGACAGTGGTGTCCCAGAGGCAAAGGGGGGAAAGGGAGCAATCAAGTGTATCAATTGCTGCTGTAGGTCACACCAGGCAAGACCCAACCACTGCACTCTGTGATAGCAAGGTCACTGGTAACTATGTTGTAGAGTGCTGGGAGCTGAACTCTAAAATAAGTCTTACAAATACCATAAGATTTCTCACTTACAGGTAGAAGGCAAAGGACAGTATAAATGAACAAACAAAATAGAAACAGACTCAATGATACAGAGAGCAGACTGATGGTGCCAGAGGGGAAGGGAGTTGGGGGACTGGGTGGAAAAGGTGAAGGGATTAAGAAGTACAGATGGGTAGTTACGAAATAGTCATGCAGACGTACAAGTACAGCACAGGGAATATAGTCAATAGTATTGTAATAACTCTGTGTGGTATCAGGTGGGTACTGGCAACATCAGGGGGAATACTTTGTAAAGTATGTGATTATCTAACCACCATGCTGTACACCTGAAACTAATACACAATAATATTGGATGTAAATTGCAACTGAAAAAAAATTAAGAAAGAAATAAAATAACAATAAAGACTTAGGCAAAAAATAAAATAAAAAGTCTTACCTATTTTGTGGCGGGTAAGACTAAATCCTGCTCTGTTCATAAACTTCTAGGTTTAAAGCAAAACTGAATGAATGAATGAATGAATGAAACCAACTGTCCAGCCATTGTTAAGAGATATCTGGACCTAGAGGCCTTCTCTTGAGTTTCGCAGGCAAGAGCTTGGCACCCAGAGTGGGCCAAACCAGGTCAGCAGCAGGTTTGCAGAAGCTGCCTTAGCTGGGTTTGTTTATGTCTGGGTGTGGGCCTCTTACATAACCACGCAAGTAGGCCACATTTTCCTTTAGCTACAAGGCTCTTAGCTTCTTGAGAGAGAGTTGGATTTCATTATAAATCAGGTGGCAGAGGCCCTAGGCTGGTCTGTGCCTGTCACTGCTTCCTGCCAGATTTGGGGTAGTTGTAAATGTCAGAGAAAAGGGAGGCATCTGGAGCTGCCTCTCTTTCTCCCCGCTTACGAGTACCAGTCACCCTTCCTTCTGTGGGTGAAATATGCTTACGTTCAGCTGTCACCTCGCCGGAGCCTCTGTACAGCGAGCGAGCGCTGATGGAAAGGCTGTTGCAGGGAGTCCTGGTACAGTTTCACAGATCACATTACAAAGCCCTGAGAATGGTGGGAGAGGGGCGAGCTGGGGATCCCCTCAGTTACTGTTTACCCTCTAGGCGCTCTGCAGCGAGAACCTGGCCCAGGTCCACTCCGTCATGTCAGAACACGGCGGTTTCTGAAATCCTCCCTTTATGCTTGAGAAATGCTGCCTCTGATGGTTTGACTTTATATTTTGTTTGTCCTGCTGTTGGACTCTCTCCTGTTTCATGAGATCTCACCCGTGAGTCGCTGCAGGTAACTCTAACTGGGTAGTTTGACTTCGTTTATCAGGTACCGTGTTCAGGATGGGCTTTTCTTAGCACGAGCTGAGCCAGAAATGAAAGCCTTACAACATTTTTTATTTTTTTAGCTCTTTGTGTAGCGAATGGAATATTCAGTGAGGTCCAATCGCCTTGGGTTGGCTCTAAACATGTCAAGTTATAACCATGGTTGAATCCATTTTCTAAAGCATTGAAATTACATAAAACTATACAACCTCATTTCCTTGTACAGTAATGTCAAGCATTTTCCTAGTGCTTCCTTTGTGTCAGATTATGTTCTAATGATTTAAAGTGTAAATCATTTAATCTTTAGGACAATGCTAGTAAATAGACACATTATCATTCCTATTTTACAAATAGGAAATGGAGATACGGAAAGGTTAAGTAATTTGCCCAAGGTCGCACAGCTAAAAGATGATTGAGTGGGGCCTTGAATCTGGGCAGGCCAGGGCCCATGCCTTAACTACTGCAGTGCATTGCTCTTCACCGTTTTAAAATTTGCAGCTATTAGGGGTGGGCAAACTTTTTGACTCAAGGGCCACCATGGGTTCTTAAACTGGACCGGAGGGCCGGAACAAAAGCAACCTGACCATGCTGGCACTCTCATCTTGGGCTGCTGGTGAAGGAGCGGAGGGGAGAGCAAGAGAACCCTCCGCTCTTTTGGCTCCGCGGGCCGGATAGAATAGCTGAAGGGGCCGGATCCGGCCCGCGGGCCGTAGTTTGCCCACGGCTGAGCTATGTAGATGGGAGTTAACTGTTTACAAAATATCACTCACTCATTTTTTTTTTTTTTAAATTCTTATTGAACTTTTTGGAGTAACATTGGTTAGTAGAATTATATAGATTTCAGGTGCACGATTCAGTAATACATCATCTATATATTGTATTGTGTGTTCCTCACCACAAGTAAAAAAAAAAAAAGCATTAATTCAAGACAGCTGATTCTTACTGCAAATTACATCTATAGGTTCATTGAAAAAGAACCTGAAGGACTTCTTTTGGCAATAATTTTTCACTTAATTTGCTACTAAAGTGGTTACATCTGGAAGCAATAAAATCATATGTCTTGAAAATCTTACAAAGATCAGGTTTCTTAAGAAAACAAAACCATTGTAGCCTTTTCTTTGTAACGGGCTGACACAGTGCAGCAACGAGCCACTTTAATATAGGTAGCTGATGTTTATTTGAAAGTCCTTTTAAAAACTTTTTTTTTTCACAATAAATCTTATTCTGCTGGTCTGAAGCCTATTATCTGCAGTGATTATGTTGCAGTTAATAAAAGAGTAGAGGTCTTACATGCTTGTCATCTTCTGATTTGTCGGTGTCTCTTCACTTCTAAATCCTATTATCTGTTGGTGTCCTTTGACAAGCATGAGCCACGGCCGCCCCAGACAGTTATAATGCAAAGGACTTCTGGGACAATTTTATAAATAGTTGCAATGAGTAACCCAGCAAATCTACGTGGTTGAGGGCGACAGATCTAGAGAGAAGACAGATTTCCCCTTGTTACTGTTGTATTGTCATGCGCCCCCCTCCCCTCAAGCCCCCACAAGACTTAGTGCATCCATACCGAATGGACAGGATGATGACACTATCCAGGCACGTTTTCCAAAGCGTAAGGTAAATTCTTCTGGGCTCCATCGGACTTAACCTAACATTAGATGACATCGAATCACATTGTAAAGGAGATTTTTCTTTTTCACTTTTCTTTTGACCTTCCTGCTCATTCAAGGAGAAAGTGGATGTGTTGCCACTGCATCTGTAACATTGCTGAGTCCTGCAGAACCTCCCTTTATGACAAAGGGCAGGCACTGTAGATGCTCAGCTCTCACGGGCAACTGGGTTTAGTCAGAATGCAGTTTCATTGTTTTGTTTTTATTATTTTATTATACACTGGCACCAGACCATTTGGGTTAATATTTCATTTGGTTCTATGTTTTAAAATTAAATATGTCAATTATTTGCATATGTTTTGTTAAATATCTCCCACAATTCCCATTTTCAGTAAGGCCAGGAATTTCTTGGAAAATTGGTTTTATTTAAAGAGAAAAAGGAGAGCTAATCTAAAGACAAGCTGTAGAGCATAGAAAAATACAGAATGAGATAGAGATATGGAAAATTGTGAACTTGGTAGAGGAATGACAAAAATCTTGGTCTGCTATCTGCTATGGTTAAGTTTGTGGAGATCCACAATTTCTTCTTTGAAACTCTTGGGACCAGGCATGTTCTGGAATTAGGAATGTTCATATTTTTTGGTATAGTGCTTGTAATATATATGCTATCAGTCCCATTGGAAACACTGGGGCAATGCCATTATCAAGCACAATAATAATTCTGCAGCAGGAGGTATGACCCTTCACACTGAATGGGGGTAAATAGAAACTTTACATGACCTTGTGTGGATTCAGGTTAGATTTTGCCATCACATTTTTGAACCAAACTTAGTGGGGGAAGAAGTTTTGATTTTTCAGAGATTTTCGGATTTCAGAATTACAGATAAGAGGTTATGGGCCTGTCTTGTAAATAAATCACATCATTTTCCAAAACACTGATTAAACCAATCATGCAGAAAACAAATTAGATTCCAACTCGGTCAAAGTAACCAAAGTAACTCTTCCACCTTTGAGTTTATTTTTGCTGCCTGAGAATGATTTCCTTATAGATTCTGACCTGCCACACAGGGCCAGGTAGATTCGCTTATGGAGGAAAAGTTGAATCCAAATGACTTTTACCTGAGTGTGTGAAAACAGAAGTGTTCCTGGTCCCACTCATCCTTGCAGGGAGGGTCAGTTGTGAGCGCAGAGCTGGCTGTCTTGGTAGTTCAGAACGTGGCTGTCGGATGGCTGGGCAGTACATACACTGGCCCCAGACCATTTGGGGTAATATTTCATTTGGTTCTATGTTTTAAAAGTACATCTGTCAATTATTTGCAGATGTTTTATTAAATATCTTGCTAGTTCCTTAGTCTAATGATCAGTGAAGTTTTGATTTGGCAGTGATGGAAGTGGTTAAAAGGAGCATAGCCAGCCTCCCAAGTGCGATGGCAGACATGCCAGGTGTGTTACCGTCTGTGAACTTAGGACAGGAGAGCAGCTAAGCTGGATTAATTACCCTTCAGAGGACCATGTTGAGTTATTTATGATTGTTTTTCTAACATGCTGTAAAATGACAAATGAGCAAGTATTTTCTTACCTCAGAACACAGTGAAAGGGTTTTGTCAGGTTTTTGATTTATAACCTTTGGAACATGCTCTTATTTTGTGTAATTAGAATAAAAATGTATAGTAATTGATCATAAAGGTTATCCTTGTGAAGTATTTGTGGGCTTTGTGTGTTATATTGCTAGCTGTTTAAATAAATTGATAGAAGAAGACATGATAGATATGATGAGATAATGTTTTACATTTCCATTGTATATTTCCTCAAGGAGCTTAAAAAATTCTCGGTTGGGTGTCCTGTGGGGAAGAGAGAGATTTAGATGGAGGATCTGAAGCCAGGGCTACTTGGCTCATACAACTCATATATCTTTATAACTTCTGTAATGTCATCCGGGACCTTCTATGAAAGAATATAAATTTTTATTCCTAGTGTATCATCTCAACAGTTATTAATATTTAAAAAAATTTCTGATTCAGTTCCATGGGTTTACTTGGGTTTTATGCTATGACATAGGTAAGACATGCCATATACTATGTCATGGAATAAGTGCCATCTCTGATGGAATAAAGACAACATGATTCCTTTGTATTCATGCAAGAAAACTCAATGGAATGTCAGTGAGGACATCATTTGCTATGGATATAACTTTGAATCTATCCTATTGAATTAATTTTTACAGCTATTGATAATTTATTATAACACCCTATGATTAGTATTTAATGGCCTTATACATCACTAATGGCTTTGTACCTCACACTGAACATGGTTTAAACTACTACTAACAGAATATAATGATAGTGACAATGTTTACTGAGCACTTACTAAGTACGTAGGCATGTGTTAAATGCTTTACATGTCTGAACTAATTTAATCCTCATAACTATACAATGAGGAAGAGTAATAATAATCCACTTTTACAGATGAGGAAGCCCTGTAAAGTATCTGGAGATTTAGCAATTTAGCCAAAGACACAAGAAATGAAGCATTCTGGCTTCTCTATGTTTTATTGCCTTCAACTTTTGTTCCCTACAAACACAGTAACACCTCCACTCTCTGGGACTCCTCTCGGAGCAGCCTCGTCTATTTGGAACAAAGCTGAGGACATAGAAGCAAGCAAAAACATTTCTGTAACTGAAACGGAAGCAGGGCTGTGTCTGTGGGAGTATGCATATTCAGCAGGCAGTCCAGAGCCAGAACTGCCAGGCTGCATGCCATCTCGGGTCCTTTAGTAAAGGGTCTGGAACCTGAACACCTCAATGGCATCCGAGGGTCACAGTGCAATCACTGGTGCTTCCAAGTGATGCATGAAGTGAATTTTAGTTCACTCTGTTAGAAATGGAAAGCAAAAATCTCATTGGTTTTATGAAAATCTCTCATGATTAGCAAACTAGTGCTTGAAATGGGCATATACTTATCTAGAACGATGCATTCTTTAGGATGGTTTTAGATACTGAGAAGGTTTGGATGCAGAAAATAAAATACTTGCAGGTAGTTCGGAATAAGTGGAGATAGCAAAAATGCCATCTTTAAAAATATAATCTTGATTTTTTTTCTTCTAGTTCAATTAAGAAGGTAAAGGTTGACTGCAAAATAAGTTCCTCCACTTTATTTCACTTTTCCTCTAGATCGCTCCTGTGACCTCCTCAAAAAGTCCAAGCAGCCCTCCTCGTTCCATGCGGCCAGTGGGCTTTCTGACATGCTGAACGGCGGCGCTGAAGTCTATGCTAACTGTATGGTGATAGATCAGGTAAGGCGTGACTGCTGTTCCCAGGTGGACCTGCCCTCTTCCCAAGCCCGGGCATGTGAGAGAGAGATTCAGCATGGCTGAGTTCCTCAGGAAGTTTTAGCCCAAGTAAAGCCCTGATGAGGCTATAGTGGAGTCTCATCATGTGAGCATTTAAACGAGGTCCTTCCTTCAGCACAGCACACCTTACCCAAGGTGCACCTCGAGGGAGGGGCCTTTTGACACCACCCAGAGAGAGGAGAGTGAGAGCTCTTCCATGGGGCCAACATAGGAAATGACAACTGGGAGGCCAATTTCTTCTCTGCAGCTTGTCAAAAAACAAGGTGTGTGTGATTTGCTCCAGCAGCATTGGTATTCAAAGCCAGCAAGAGCTGGGTGAGCAAGAGCTTGACGCCAGCCCCATAGGATGATGTCATATAAATTACTGGTTTAATCCTTAGGACACACCTGTTAACAGGTTGCAGAGCTTTAATATTAAAGCAGAATGGTGTTGGGTTACAGGGAAGCTGGAACCCTTCAGAGCTCCCCGCCCATTCCCTGACAGAGATTTGTGAGTGAACTCTCATGAAGGCAGGTGGTTTGTGCATCTACATATGGATTGATCCTCCATTCTTTTCTGAAGCTCATTGACCCTTGATTTAAAACAATTTAATTTTAAAATTTGTCTTTATTGTTAAAAGTATTATGGATGCCCCCCCTTCTCTCCATTGGCCCCTCCCACCCTACTCCCATCCCCCAATATAGTTACCAATCAGAATATTTTTGCATATTCTTTTTTTTTTTTTTTAATATATTTTATTGATATTTTCCAGAGAGGAAGGGAGAGAGATAGAGAGCTAGAAACGTCAATGAGAGAGAAACATCGACCAGCTGCCTCTTGCACACCCCCTACTGGGGATGTGCCCGCAACCAATGTACATGCCCTTGACCGGAATCGAACCCGGGACCTTTCAGTCCGCAGACCGACGCTCTACCACTGAGCCAAACCGGTTTCGGCAATTTTTGCATATTCTAATTTATGGTAGATTTAAGGGATTCAAGGGTAATTTTGACAACATAATTTCTGTTTTATCCACTAACTTTAAAGCCTAATTCCCATATAAATGCACCATATATATGCTCCTTGAGCAATATGGTATTTTACCTTTTTTGTTGTTAGTATGCATACATTATACCTTATTACTTATAGATGTGTGATTTTCTGTGATATAAACATTTTTTTTTATGTCTACTAGATCTCAATTTCATCTCCTAGTCAAATATCTCTGCTTTTTTTCTATTTGTGTTATAAAGCACTATTATCTCAAATGCATCATAAAAATGCATAGGGTGGGACGATATTCAAAATGAGTGGGACATGAGCATCAGGACCTGGATATCAGGCTATGAAAACTGGTATACGTTTTCATCTAAAGCAGCTGAATGTGGACCTGTTTGTGAAATCTGGAATGAAGCACAGAGTTTAGGACAAAGTGGGAGTTCTGGGGACATTCTTTGAAGATACAGGCTAATTGGACTTGGTGTGCTCTAGCCATGTTCTGATTTTACTGCTTTTATTCTGTTGCCTTATTTCCCAAGCATTTGCATGAAATGCTTCTTGAGTTATTTTTATTTTTTTTGGTCTAAGCCTCAGTGAACACTGTAACATTTTTCACTTACCTCAAGTGACTGAAATTGTACAACTCACTATTAGGAGGAGAGAACTGTGTCTTTATGTGTTCTAAGAGATAACAAAAATACATTAAAAAATACACTCAACTGAAGTTAGGATGTGATTGTTAGGCAATGCTTTGAGTGAGAGAAGTGTCGCTCTAGTAATGTGAAGCGTACACTTGAAGAGAACTCAAGCAGGCTAGCTGGTAAACTGAAACATAGCAGGGGATTGCCAAATGCATGCAGTGAAAACAGAAATGAAACAAAAAACCTGGCTACAAATCACAAAGTCCTCTATGTCAGTGTGGTATAGTTATCATATCATTTACCTCGCTATCCATTTGAAGAACAAGAATGAGGAGTCCAAATTCTGCATTTTTTAAGCAATTTCTAGCAATATCTACAAAAACAATCTTATCTGTTTCCTTCATCCTCTCAACATGGCACAGAAACCTGAAAAGATTGCTAGCTTGTTTGCAATGCTGCTTCCTGTAAATTCTCAAGGTTATCAACCTACCTGATGAGACAATTCACATGATAAAGCTACTTTGAAAACAACAGCGTTGTATTTGGACATTATTTCAAGCCTGCTTAATTCAGTAAAAAGAATCCCTGTATCCTCTCTATCAAAACTCCTCAAATACTAATATTTTACCTTATTATCCTCTGAGTATGTGCTGTATGTATGCAAATGTTTAAGACATATAAATGTTTTTTAATTATCAGAGAGCAAATTGAAAATATGGTATCCCTCAATCTTTGGTGGTGCATCTTTCTAAAAAACATGGGCATTCTCTTACATACCCATGTGTCGTTACCAAAATCAGGGAACCATCACCTCTGAATTACTGTTAGCAGTGCACAGATCCTATTCAATTTTAGCCAGTTGTCTCAAAGTTTTCTGTAGCAAAAGTAAATTCAACTACATGGGTTGTAATGAGCTGTTATGCGTTTTTAGTCTCCTTTAATCTGGGACAATTCCTTAGTCAATTTTTATGACATTGATAATTTTACCAATGATGTTACCTTGGGTCTACCAAATTTATTTTCAATAAAGTCACTATTTAAAAAAAAATTAAGTATCTTGTGGGAGACAGTTTGAGTCATTGCAAATATCCTGTTACTCATTTGACTTGCTCCCATCAGTCTGAGCATTGTGCGATTGTTTTTGCCTTAGTAAATTCCCATTATGGTGGTTGATTTAGGACCCTAAATCTCCCCTTTTTGCTTAATTTCCCCTTCACCGCCCATATGTACAAATGGTGTCATTCTCTCTCCCTCTCTCTCTCTCTCTCTCTCTCTCTAACTCTCTTCTACCCCAGAAGTGGTGCCTTTTGATGAGTGATGCCTCAGATCGCCTGTGTTTTTAAGCCCCTTTCTTAGGCAGGTGCTTTGATCAACTGGGACTCTTTTTTCACATGTGGACTTTCTCTTCCCATGATAATTGTTAGATCAGTCTTAGGCCTGGGTCCACCTCCCTCTTCTCTCTGCCATGCAGATTTTTGCAGACTGTCCTTTCTGCAAAGGTTGATGGTAAGGGTACGACATATTGCTTGTGGAGATTTGGTGTTTATTTCACTATTTCCATGTAATTTGAATTTCAGGGCATTTTCTGTTTTCTAGCTATGCTAAGCCTGTGCATCTTCTGTAGTTTTATTCTTATTTTTGTTTGGTAGTGTTTTATGTGACCACCACTACCTTGTTTACTCAAATTCCTATAAACTGCTTTTTAAATCAAGCTGCCTGCTCCTTCGTTGTTGTTTTTTTCTCTTTTCTTGAGTATTTAAAGCATTTCCTCTCATTTTGAGTCAATGGTTCATAAAATCTTAAAATACTCAGTTTGTCTTTTTCCTTTTGTGAATTATGGGATAGCAACCAGGTGAACATGATAGAATTATCTGCTTATAGAAAACAAAACAAAAATTAGAGCAAATATGACAAGATATAGTGGAAGGTTTTTAAATTGGGAGAAATTTATTCTTAGTTAAGTCTATCTGTCCTGCTTTTGCTTAGCAAATACTTTTCTTTTGTCTTCCAGGTTGGTGATTTGGATATTAACTATATGAACTTAGAGGGAATCACTACAGACACCTGCCCTGAACCTATGGGTTCTTCTCTGACACCACAGAGCGGCAAGCATGTCCTTTCTGTGGAAACCAGCCCTGGCAGGCACCCGTCACATGAGAACAAGGAAGTGACATCACATCCGGAAGCCCAACAGTCCTTCACATCGCCATCTACTTCATGTGCTTCCAACTTAGGTCTTTCTTTTGGTCTTCATGGGTTTGAAAAGGAACAGAGTCATCTAAAGAAAAGAAGGTAAGGTACTCTCTTTTAGAGGAAAAATGTAGAAAATCAAAGAAGTTTGCAGCGGAAATTGGGAAGTTCTATTTTGTTTTCTATTTCATTTTGTTTCTATATAAAAATGTTGCCCTTTAACGTTTCTATCTTCCTTGATTTGAAAGTAAGACAGTTAAGAAAACTGGCAAAAAACAAAATAGAAGAAACCCATAATGAGATACTTCGGCAATACCATATTTTAATGAAAATGCAGATAATGAAAACTTCCATTTCTGTTGATTGGAGTGAAAAATTGTCTAAAAACTTTGGAAACTAATTTGAATATGCATTTTGTGACCCAGCAGTTTGACTTCTGTGTTTTAAGAGACATATATGCATTAGTACTTATAGGGCAGGAAATAATCCAAATGGGCAAGCTATAATAATAAAAGCCTAATATGCTAATTAGACCAGATGTTCTTCCAAACATTCTTCCAGACATCCTTCTGGATGACTTCTGGATGAAGCCGGGGATTCGAGGGAAGCCAGTGCCAGCAGCTGGGGGAAGGAAGTCTTGCGTCGGGACTTTAGTGAATAGATAAATTATAGTATAGTTATACAAAGGAGTGCCATACAGTACCGAAAATGAACTACATCTACATACATGACATACATCACAGAAGCACAAAGTTCAGCAAAAAGTAAGGCACAAAGTACTTTACTTAGGTGTTGTTTTTATAAAATGCAAGCCAAACAAAACCAAACAATTTATTATTATAGGGCCAATATTTAAGTGCTTAAACTATTTAAAAACAGACAAACAGGATAACAAAGAGACATTCTGTCTCCTCTGGAAAACATAGGAATGAGAAGAAAGGACTTGTAATCTCCAGAAAGCCCCATTTTGACCCTGGGATGGCATGGGACTGTTCCCCCCCCCCCCCCCCCCACTGCGTGTCATGGTGGGAGTATATAATATAAATGATAACGAACTTGAAGTGAACTATACCCCTTTTTAAAAATAATCGAATCATAGGCTGAGAGGCAAGGAACTTCTAATGGAGGAGAAATAAAAACTGAGGTTGACACAGGGACAAAGCTGGCTGGGATCCAAGTTTTCTAAAGTTTAAAACAATATTTTGGTGAAAGTAAAATTGTATGCATGATATGTAACCATTATGTTATTTAAAATTAATAGGTATTTTAAGAAGTTACAAGGGCAAAATAAGCAATGCAACACTCATTTTAACAAACTTTACAGCCAAAAAATTAGTTGATAGAAGACAAGTTTTGTTCTGTTCTAAAGTATATCTTTAAAACCATTTTTGTGTTTTTCCACAGTAAGAAATGCTTGTCACGCCGTGAGCTCCCTCTTGCTTCTTCCATTCACATAAAAGTTAAATTTTTTTACGAAATAACATGTGGAATGTATTCTGATATTTTTTTACTCTCTACTATTTTAAAAGAAAATTCTGGTCACAACCTATTGAATCAATTTCATAGGCTCACTAGTGGGATTTTGAAAAATGGTATTATAAAACGAGAAGCTAGAGGTAATTATGAAAAATAATGTCTGTAATATTGACCATCTTAGGATGTAGAGAGCCACCTGAGCCCGAGGGCACTGGGCACCCTGTTATCAGTACTGATTTCTTATCTTTATCCATGAGCTTGGAACGAGGAACAAAAAGGACCTTGACCCACCCAGGTCTTGTTATGCTAAATCTTGTACCAAAAAATAAGGAGCTTACCCAGATCCTGATGAATAGGGTGTGAAAATCCCTTTTGATCATAAAATCCCTTTTGGAAACCAATAATTATGCTATGTTATCTGAGGTGAGCATGACTGTCTCTCCTTCAGAGAGATGGTGCCTACCTAGCTCCCAGCTTGAATCTATTTCTGTCTCGTCTCTTTCTCTAATTTCTTAATCCCCAGCTCCTCCCCTCAGGAACCTGTTGTTTTACGTGCGGGACGCGGAAAACAGAGAAAATGTCCACCACATTAGACTAATAACCTAACAAAGAAAAATTGTAGCCCAATTTATTTATTTATTTTTAAATATATATTTTATTGATTTTTTTTACAGAGAGGAAAGGAGAGGGATAGAGAGTTAAAAACATCGATGAAAGAGAATCATCGACCAGCTGCCTCTTGCACACCTCCTACTGGAGATGTGCCCACAACCCAGGTACATGCCCTTGACCGGAATCGAACCCGGGACCTTTCAGTCCGCAGGCTGACGCTCTATCCACTGAGCCAGACCGGTTTTGGCAACTGTAGCCCAATTTAGATGAGTAGAAAAGGAACATTCAAGTATAGTATGCGAAATAAAATAATACTCACTAATCCTTCTAGGATATATTCGTAGTGCTGGAGAAATGCTGTATGTACCTGGAAAGGCTTGTACTAAAATAGGATACTCCTGCAGGCAGCTGACTATTTGAACTAATTTTCATTAGTGTGGAGATCACAAGTTGAAAGACAAACACAGAGGTGGGCCTCCACCGCACCCCAGATCTTTTTCTATCCTCAGGTGATCGCTGCATTAAGGAATCTACACACCACAGCACTGTGATTACATCACTGTAACAGTCAGAGCACTGACATTACTGGGAAGTTTTTCTTAGCACTAAGCTTTAGTTTTTTATGAGAAATACACATTGTTGTTGTTAAGCCTCTCCCGAGAATCTGTTTTTTCACACAGAGTGGAAGGGAGGGAGAGAGAGAGAGAAACATCGATGTGAGAGAGATACATCGAGTGGTTGCCTCCTGCATGTGCCTGATCGGGGGGAGCAAACCACAACCCAGGTACTTGTCCTTGATCCAGAATCGAACCTGAGACCCTTCGATGTATGCGCCACCACTCTAACCACTGCACAGCACTGGCCAGAGCGATAAATCATTTTATGTACTCCAACATATTTTAGTGTTGAAGTCCACCTCCAATTTATCCCTCCTTTCTCAATGCCAAGGTGAAGGGTCTCAATGTGTTCTTTTTTTTTTTTTAACTTAAAAAAAAGTATTTTATTTTATTTTTTATTTTATTTTTTTTTTTTACAGAGAGGAAGGGAAAGAGAGGGAAAGAGATAGAGAGTTAGAAATATTCATGAGAGAGAAACAGCTGCCTCCTGCACACCTCCTCTTAGGGATGTGCCTGTAACCAAGGTGCATGCCCTTGATTGGAATTGAACCCGGGACCTTTCAGTCCGCAGGCCGATGCTCTATCCACTGAGCCAAACCACTTAGAGCTCAATGTGTTCTTTAAGGAGAAAATTCCACTTTAGAAACCTTAGTGGTGTCAGGCCTGACCTTTACTTACTGCCAGGTTTGCCGGTGCCCCAGCAGGGCCCATGAAAAAGTTCAAGGACCAGAGGCTAATCTTAGTGTTTGGACTAGAGACACATATAGGACTCTGTGTCATGTAATTTTGTAAGGTGGTATTAGGTGGCTATTAAACAGCCTGTGTGTTTATTTATTTTTTAAGGAAAATTAACCCAAATGAGTTATTCAAAGTTTTATTTTCTAGCTGTATTTCATCATCAAGATGGTTTCATTATATTGGGCTTAAATTTTAACTTCAGAACTGTAACAACCAGAGGAAAATACATTAAAAAAACGCACTGTCTGTTTTTTCGTTTGTTGCTTCTTGTTTTATATACAGACAACAGAATAGTAGTTACCAGAGGGGATGGGACTCAGGGGGCACAAATCAGGTAAAGGGGATCAAATGTCTGGTGACGGAAGGAGATGAGGCTTTGAGCAAGCAATGGCGTTTCAGATGTTGTTTTATAAACTGTACACCTGAAATGTATATAAAGCTGTTAACCAATGTTACTCTAATAAATTTAATTTTAAAAAATTGACTGTGCAGTAAACGTGCAGATAAAAGCTGTTGGCCTCGGAGTTGGAGCGGCTTAGAATGTGAATGTTCAGGAATGAGCCAGGAACGTGGAAGGTCACATTCTTTCCTTTACATTTCATGGTTAATCACAGTTAAACGAGGAAAGAACAGCATTGTAGCTGAGCCGAGTTGCTACCTGCCTCTGGGATGGATTTTTTCATGGGATAATTTTTAAACGTTTGTAAACGCGGTCATTTAATATGACCCATTTGGGACCTCACTGGGTTCCGGCCTGACCTGGGTGGGGACAGCAGCCCTGGGTGGACCTTCGCCCACCTCGCCTTCCCGGTGTTCTGCCCCCTGAGTTCGCCAGCCAGGGACACGGAGAGAACGCCACTCAGCATATGCTCACATGCAGATCCCCCAGAGCTGCCCCCAGACAGCCCCGTGGCTCTGTTTTGTCTGCATTTTTTTTAATATTTGAAGGGTAACTATTTGGGGCTTGCCATAATCACATTTACACAACAGAAAATGGATAACACTAACTCGAACCAGCTTTTGTTTCTTAGAGCCTCTGAAATGGCTTTAGCTAGGTAGAAATGTTCACGTGGGGAAACAAAGTGTTGTTGAAAACGAGGATACCTGGGGGAAGAAAAACAGTGAAAACTACTTCAGTATAAACTTTATTAGACATTGGCCCTCACCGGGTAGCTCAGTTGGCCGGACATCGTCCCAATACGCCAGCCAAGGCTGTGGACTGGATCCCCGGTCAGGGCAGACACAAGAATCAACCAAGAATGCATAACTAAGTGGAACAACACACCAACAAATAAGAGTTAAGAAAAAGAAATTAAATGCATGACCACTACACTGCATACCAATGAAGAATTGGAATTCAGAGAAATAGAAACCAACTCTGCTGGCTTCCTTGGTTTTTTATGTGTTGGCTTACCTTGTGCTGCAGTTCCAGCCTGGACGCCCTGGATGCAGACAGCGAGGGGGAAGGGCCTGCGGAGCAGGCGCACCTGTGCCACACGCCCGTGTCGCAGAGCTCCTCCAGAAGCGGGATTCCCAGTGGCGACGAGTTAGACGCTTTTGAGACCAACGCTGAACCGGATTTTAACATCTCCAGGACTGAGTCACTTTCTTTATCAAGTAATCTTCAGTCAAAGGTATTCTGATTGGTATTAATGTGGCTTATTCTAAGGGGGGAGGAGGGATATGATGTGTGGTCTAAATCTATCCATCTCTGAAAGACAAATGATGTTTTATTCACATGTATAAACTTTTTTTTTTTTTTTGAGACCTCATGCGCTGGCTGATTGAGCCTTTCTTTTTCATCTTTCCCACTGTAATCTGTATAGTCCTTACTTACAAGAGACGGTTTTCATTAAAATAGAGAGAATATGCAATAGTTCAACACTAGTACATGGAACCTTTCACATACTTGGAATATTTTGCCACTTTACATGATAATCTCTACTATCATCTCTTTAAGCAAAGGGAAGGAAAACTGGTAGTATTCAGTGGGTTTCTGATCAAACTTGTTTTGCTCACATAGCATTTTGCTTGTCCTGGGGGGTGAGGTAAATCATGTTACTGAGGCAGGTGATGTTTGTTTAGCATTCCTGACTGCACGAGCTAGTCTGGAACCCCATAAACTTTGTCAGTTTTTCCACAGGAGACAGATTTTCTCTCATTGGCACTTTCACATGGGATTTCATTTTGTTGTGGTTGTTTTTTTTCTTTTTCTTTTTTATATTCTTAAATTGATGTTATTGGGATAGCATTAATTAAATTAAACAGGTGTCAGGTATACAGTTCTTTAATACATTATCTGTATAGCAGTGAAAGCCCTTTTGTATTTGGATATGCATTCTTCCTTTTAGATTTGTATTATTGTCCACTTTTTTCTTCTTAAATTGAGTTTTCTACTATGCCCAAACAGTTCTTTACCATGAACATGTGGCTATTATGAAACACTTTATGTTTGTAGTAGAGTATGTAATGTACAAATATGTTTTACGTATGTACAACATCTATTTTTATCACAACTCCCCTTGGACATAAGAGGTTTGTGGAAATGGTTGATTAGATGAGGTTCTGCAGAGATGAGATGTTTTGTCTTGGTTACCCATGATAGTGAATAATAAGAACTCAAATCCAGGTCTGAGTCCTCTCCTCAGCTGTGAAGACTGTCATAATCTTTTGAATCCAAAGATCATGTGATATTTCTGAATAGCCATAAATGAGTATCCTTGTTGATGTAGATCCTTCTTAGTTTTGCATTTTGGATGGAATTGTGAAACACTCATCATTACTTGGGATGAAAAGTAATCTCATCTTTGTGAAGCAGTTCAATGTTGTCCACTTTGAAGAAGAACATGTCCTTTATTTTTATATATATATATTTATTAAATTATTTTAATTAAATTATGTACATATATTACCATTGCCCCCCCTCCCATACATGCCTTCCCTCCCCAGAGTTTTCTGTCCATTGGTTATACTTATATGCATGTATACACGGCCTTCAGTTGATCTCTTATCTCCCCCAGATCTCTCTACCCTCCCCGCTGTCATTTGACAGTCTGCTTGTTGCTTTACTGTCTCTATCTTTTGATTCATCAATTTGTAATGTTCTTTATTATCTATAAATGAGTGAGGTCATGTAGTGTTTCTCTTCCATTGACTGGCTTATTTCACTCAGCATGATGTTCTCCAATTCCATCTAGGTTGCTGCAAATGATGAAAATTCCTTTTTTATGGCAGCATAGTATTCCATTGTGTCGATGTACTATAGTTTTTGATCCAATTATCTGCTGATGGGCACCTAGGCTGTTTCCAAATCTTAGCTATTGTAAATTTTGCTGCTATGAATATAGGGGTGCATATATCCTTTCTGATTGGTGTTTATAGTTTCTTGGGATATATTCCTAGGAGTGGGATTACTGGATCAAATGGGAGTTCCATTTTCAGTTTTTTGAGGAAACTCCATACTGTTCTCCACAGTGGCTGCACCAGTCTGCATTCCCATCAGCAGTACACGAGGGTTCCTTTTTCTCCGCAACCTCGCCAACACTTGTTGTTTGTTGTTTTGTTGATGTTTGTTGTTTTGGTACCATCTCACACCATTCTGACAGGTGTGAGATGGTACCGCATTGTTGTTTTGATTTGCATCTCTCTAATAATTAATGACTTTGAGTATGTTTTCATGTGCCTCTTGGCCTTCCTCCTGTCTTCTTTTGAGAAGATTCTATTTAGGTCCATTGCCCATTTTTTTAATTGGATCATTTATCTTCCTTTTATTAAGTTGTATAAGCTGTCTGTAGATGTTGGAGATTAAACCTTTATCAGTGATAACATTTGCAAATATGTTCTCCCATACCGTGGGATTTCTTGTTGTTTTGTTGATGTTTTCTTTTGCTGTAAAAAATCTTTTTATTTTGATGTAGTCCCATTTGTTTATTTTTTCTTTAGCTTCCATTGCCCTAGGGGCAGTATCAATGAAGAAGTTCTTTTGGCATATGTCTGAGATTTTGCTGCCTGTGGATGTCTCTAGTATTTTTATGGTTTTCCGTCTTATGTTTAAGTCCTGTATCCATTTTGAGTTTATTTTTGTGTATGGTGTAAGTTGGTGATCTAGTTTCATTCTTTTGCATGTATCTCTTCAATTTTCCCAACACCATTTATTGAAGAGACTGTCTTGACTCCATTGTATATTTGTGCCTCCTTTGTCAAATATTAACTGAGCATAGTGATTTGGGTTGATATCTGGATTCTCTATTCTATTCCATTGATCTGTATGTTCTTGTGCCAGTACCAGGCTGTTTAGAGAACAGTGGCTTTGTAATACAGCTTGAAATCTGGTATTGAGATCCCTCCTACTTTACTCTTCTTTCTCAGGATTGCTGTGGCTATTCGGGGTCTTTTATTGTTCCAAATGAAATTTTGGAGAGTTCTTTCTAGGTCAGTGAAATATGCTGTTGGTATTTTAATGAGCAGTGCATTGAACCTATAAATTGCTTTGGGCAGTATGGACATTTTGATGATGTTGATTCTACCAATCCATGAACATGGTATGTTCTTCCATCTGTTTACATCTTCCTCTGTCTCTTTTTTCAGTGTTGTGTAGTTTTCCGTGTATAGGTCTTTTACCTCCTTAGTTAAGTTTATTCCTAGGTATCTTAATTTTTTGGTGCGATGGTAAATGGGATTGCTTTTTTGGTCTCTGTTTCTGTAAGTTCACTATTAGTGTATAGAAATGCCATAGATTTCTTGGTGTTAATTTTGTATCTTGCTACATTGCCAAATTCATTTATTAAGTCTAATAGTTTTTTGATGGAGTCTTTTGTTTTTTTTTTATGTACAGTATCATGTCATCTGCAAATAAGGATACTTTACTTCTTCTTTTCCAATTTAGATACCTTTTATTTCCTCTTCTTGTCTAATTGCAATGGCTAGTACTTCCAGTACTATGTTGAACAGGAGTGGTGAGAGTGGGCATCCCTGTCTTGTTTTTGTTCTTAGAGGGAGTGGTTTTAGTTTTTGCCCATTGAGTATGATGTTGGCTGTGGGTTTATCATATATATAGCTTTTATTATGTTGAGGTATGATCCTTGTACTCTCACCTTATTGAGAGCTTTTATCAGGAAAGGGTGTTGGATTTTATCAAATGCCTTTTCTGCGTCGATTGATATGACTATATGATTTTTATCTCTCAATTTGTTTATGTGATGTATCATGTTTACTGATTTGCGGATATTGTACAATCATTGCATTCCTGGAATAAATCCTACTTGGTCATGGTGTATGATCTTTCTGATGTACTGCTGAAGCCGATTTGCTAGAATTTTGTTGAGGATTTTGGCATCTATGTTCATGAGGGATATTGGCCTGTAATTCTCTTTCATTGTGTTGTCTTTATCGGTTTTGGTATTAGGGTGATGCTGGCTTCATAAAAGGAGTTTGAAAGTGTTCCTTCCTCTTGAATTTTTCGGAAAAGTCTGAGGAGGATAGGTTTTAGTTCTTCCTTGATTGTTTGGTAAAACTCTCCTGTGAAGCCATCTGGCCCTGGGCTTTTGTTTACTGGAAGCTTTTTGATGACTGCTTAAACTTTTTCCAAAGTCACTGGTCTATTGAGATTTTTAGATTCTTCCTGCTTGAGTTTTGGAAGGTTGTATTTTTCTAGAAATATGTCCATTTCTTCCAGGTTGTCCAGTTTGTTGGAATAGAGTTGTTCGTAGTATTTTGTAACAATCCTTTGTATTTCTGCAGGGTCTGTTGTTATTTAATCTCTTTCATTTCTGATTTTGTTTATTTGGGCCCTCTCTCTTTGTTTCTTGATTAGCCTGGCTAGAGGTTCATCTATCTTGTTTATTCTTTCAAAGAACCAGCTCTTGGTTTTGTTGATCTTATGTATTGTTTCTTTGGTCTCTATGTCTATCTCTGCTCTGTCTATCTCTATGTCTATCTCTATGTTTATCTCTGCTCTGATTTTTATTATTTCCTTCCTTCTGCTTACACTGGGCTTTTCTTGTTGCTCTTTTTCTAACTCTTTGAGTTGTAGGGTTAGATAATTTGTTACCATTCTTGGTTTTTGCAATAGGCTTGTAGAGATACGAACTTCCCTCTCAAAACTGCTTTTGCTGTGTCCCATAGATTTTGGATTGTTGTGTTTTCATTGTCATTTATTGCCATGATGTTTTTAATTTTTTCCTTGATTTCTCTGGTAACCCAGTCTTTGTTCAATAGCATGCTATTTAGTCTCAATGTGTTTGATTTCTTTGGATTATTTTTATTGTAGTTGATTTCCAATTTTATGCCACTATGATCTGAGAAGATGCTTGATATGATTTCTATCTTCTTGAATTTGAAGAGACTTTGCCTATGTCCCAACATGTGGTCTATCTTTGAAAATGACCTGGGTGCACTTGAGAAGAATGTATATTCTGTGGCTTTGGGGTGAAATGTTCTGAAGATGTCGATTAATTCCATCTGGTCTAGTGCGTCATTTAGGATTGATGTTTCTTTGCTGATTTTTTGTTTAGATGATTTGTCCAAAGGTGACAGTGGGGTATTAAAATCTCCTACTATGATTGTATTGCTATTAATATCTCCCTAATGTCCTCCAGCAGTTTTTTTTTTTAATGTATTTGGGTGCTCCTGTATTGGGTGCATATATGTTTACCAGGGTTATTTCTTCTTGTTGGATTGCTCCCTTTAGTATTATGAAGTGGCCTTCATTATCTCTTGTTATGTCCTTCACTTTGAGATCTAATTTGTCAGATATAAGTATTGCTACCCCACTTTTTTTTTTTCATTTTCATTTGCCTAGAAAACCTTTTTCCATCCCTTCACTCTCAGTCTGTGTGCGTCTTTTTTTCAGAAATGGGTTTCTTGCAGAAAGAAGATATATGGGTCTTGTTTTCTTATCCAATCTGTTACCCTATGTCTTTTGATTGGATCCATTTACATTTAAAGTTATTATTGATAGGTACTTATTTAATGCCATTTTTATTCTATACCCCTGTGCTCCTTTTTCGCTTCCTATTTCTTTATCTTTACAGTAGACTCTTTAGCATTTCTTGCATTGATGGTTTGGTGGAGATAAATTCCTTTAGTCTTTTTTTTCTCTGTGAAGCTCCTGATTTCACCTTCAATTTTGATTGATAGCCTTGCTGGGTACAGTATTCTTGGATTCAGACCCTTCCTTTGCATGACTTTGTATAGTTCATCCCATTCCCTTCTGGCCTGATTAGTTTCTATTGAGAAATCCATTGCTAGTCTGATGGGGGTTCCTTTAAATGTAACTTTCTGTCTCTCTCTGGCTGCTTTTAAGATTCTGGTTTTGTCGATGGTTTTTGCCAGTTTAATTATAATGTGTCTAGGTGTTGATCTTTTGGGATTCATTTTGTTTGGGACTCTGCGAGCATCTTGGATTTGTGTGGGTTTTTTCTTCTCTATCTTAGGAAAGTTTTCTGTCATTATTTCTTGAAATACGTTTTCCATGTCTTCCTCAGTTTCCTTTCCTTCTGGAACCCCTATTATTCTAATATTGTTTTGTTTCGTATTGTCCCAAAGCTCCTGTAGGCTCTCCTCCTGCTTTTTAATTTTTTTTTTCTAGCAGCTTCTCTAATTGGGTATTTTTTTCCATTTTGTCTTCTAGTTCACTGATGTGGTCCTCTGCTTCTTCTAGTCTACTCTTGATGCTTTCTATTGAGTTCTTCATAGTAGCGATGTCATTTTTCATTTCTTCTTGGTTCATCTTCATTTCCTCTTGGTTCTTCTTCAGATCCTCTTGGTTCTTACTCATATTGTCAAATTTGTCTTCCATTCTTTTTAGCCATTTTATGATCATTACTCTGAATTCTTGCTCTGGTAGGTTGCTTGACTCTAACTCGTTTACTTCCTTTTCTGGTGTTGCCTGATTTTCTTTCATATGTGGGCTGTTTCTTTGTCTCCCAAAAATCTCTCTTTTTGGGATGTCTGGTTATGTAGTTCTCTCTCTTCTGCTTTGATTTAAAGGCACAAAATACAACACAACCAGGTACAACACACAAGGCACTGAACAGAAATGTGTTTGCGATATTAATACCGTATTTGCCGGCGTATAAGACGATTTTTTGGCCCTGAAAAATATGCCTCCAAGTGGGGGGTAGTCTTATACGGCGAGTATATAACAAACTCTGTATTTTTAGTGGAAATGTTAGGGGGTTATCTTATACGCCCAGTCGTCTTATACGCCGGCAAATACGTATTTTTCAGGGCCAAAAAATCGTCTTATACGCCGGCAAATACGGTAACCTCCAATAAAGGTGACTAGAACCCAGCTAACAAAAACGTACAATCAAACAAAAAGAATAAGCAAACCAATCTTACAAAAAAGCATAAAACTTCGATATAGTTAACATTCAACATGCAACTACAATGGGATAGAGAGAAAGATTGTTGTGTGTGTGTGTGTGTGTGTGTGTGTGTGTGTGTGTGTGTGTGTTTAGGACAGCGACAAGGGAGGTGTGAATGGGCTTGGAGCAGGGATTTGGAAATTAGATATACACAGGTAGGGTGAAATTTTAGGAGGGGGTAAACAGAAAGAGTAGGGAAAATCTAGAGCAGTAAAGGGTTAAGATAAGCAGGACACCAAAGGGAAAGGGTTAGGAAGAGAGTGATGGCATAAAGGTAGGGTTGAAATAGAATAAAGCATTGGAGAAGGAAAGGTATAAATAGCCTTTAGAATAGTAATCCTGAAGTGGGGAGGGGGAGGAAGGCAAATAATATGACACTTAAAAATTAATAATAAAAATAAGCAAAAGAAAATAAGATAAAAAAGGTAAAATAGTAATAGTAATAATGTTGGTTACATATAAAGTGTATTAATTAAAAAGGTAAAATCAAGTGAGGGAAGACGAAAAAAATAATTTCTTGAGTAAACCTTGCAACTAATGAAAACAAAAATTAAACAATTAAAAAATAAAATAAAAAATAAAATAAAATTTTCAGTAATGGTCATTCACTTCCTCTGTTTGGCATGCCTGTTTCTCAGTTTGGGCAGTATTGCAGTTCCCTGCGTTTCACTGCTCCTCAGTGTTGTAATCTGGTCCTGCACTAGGGTTAATATGTGATTTAGCCTCTGAGTGGCAGTGTTTCTGGGTTGACTTCCAGGGCTCTGAAGCCTCTTCAGCTTTTTTTCCCCTCTCTGTGTTCCTGATCTGTGGAGGGGGGAGGAGGGTAGGACCGAGCCACCTGCACTCCCCTGTAACTCTCTTGATATGCCTCGGAGTCAGATCCAAACGTGTTGCTCTTTAGATATCTCCCCAATTAGGAGCCCTGTTCACAGTCAGGGGTGCCACTAGCCCAAAACCCAGGGATTTCTCCTTGTAAACCCCGGCTTAGTCCTCCAGTTTCCATGCGCCTGCCGTCCGTGGGCTTGTCTTCTGCTGCTGCGGGCGACTCACCAGATCTCAGCAAAATCTGACCTTTTGGTTGTCGGGTGGAGCACTCCTTTGAATCCAAGTGTTCGCACTGACTGGGATCAGCATTCTGGGGCTCACAGCTGCTTGGTGGTCACTGCAGCTGTGGATATTCAGGCCTCTGACACGAACCACTCTTCCCTTCAAGATGGTAAGATTTCCCGGTCCTAACCCGTAGGTAGCTCCAGGAAGGGACCCAGCTGTGGGTGCTTCCCTGTCAGGGACACCCTGATCAGCAGACCCCCAGTTTCCCCTGGTGTTCGCCTGTCTCTTGGCTTGCTGATAAGCAATCCCAGTGTGACCCTCGGCTGCTCTCTCTTTCTTCTTCGGGACCAGGCTCAGAACCCGGCTACCCGTTCTTCCGCCATTTTCCTCCCTCCTACCGAATATTTCTGAGCCTCACTCCACTCATGGAACCTCTACCCTCCCTGGAGCCATGAATGTAAACTCGAGAATATGTCCTTTAAAGCAGCGGTTGCCAATGGCTGGTCCGTGGACCACTGGTGGTTTGTGTGGTCTGAAAGGTTGGTGTCCGCTGCTTTAAAGTATAGCTTGCCTTGCCCTGACATTACCTTAAGTTACCTTTTACCTGAGGGTTCTGGTAATTATTATAAAAAATGACTACCATCTATGACTTGAGTGGAGAGGATGGCGTTGGGTGAGGGCCCTGTGGCGAGCTCACTGTTAGGGTTATAGAAAAGCTTGGGTTGGCCTTCCTGACATTCAGCTCCAGAAGGCCCTCCCTAGTAAGTCAGGGGGGCCACAGCTCAAGGTCCCTTGAAGCAGGATCAGACATCTATTTCCAACTTTGCCCCAGGCTCTCTATGCCGAAGAACCTAGAGAAGCCACGCATTTTCACTTAGGAAGAACAGAAGAGACCAGTGCGTGGGAAGGCCAGTTGCTTATGGCTCAGTTTTAGTAGTAAATTGTGCATTACTTTATTTACCCCTAATTTTAAGTGCTATCTTACAAGTGGATGGGTGGGATGGATCCTAAGGCTACTAGGCCTCTCTCTGGTGGATGGGAGTTGGGTTCCATAAATGGCTTTAGTGGTGTTCTATTGCATATTCATTTAAACTTTCTAGAATATGTAAGAAACCATGTTTTATTATCTTGCCGCCTTGCATTTTCACATACATTAATGTTGTAATAGAAATTGTATATAATTGGGACAAAAAAAGTGACAGGTCATTTAAAAGGAATAAAGATACATGAACCAGTGCAATTCAAACATCATTCTGGGAAGTGCTGGATAAAAATCTATTAAAAGGTAAACATAGCTCCACTGTGCTCAGCAGTAGTAGATGACTACTATTATTAGTAGTAGCACAGCCTAGGAAGATTTTTATAGTAACATTATAAACTTAAACAGCTATTTGGAAGATTTTTAAACTCCTCCAATTATAAGTGGCTATCTCTCTACCTTCTAATGCTCATTAAGTATAGAGATATACACTGAGTGGCCAGATTATTAAGATCTCTGAATGCATAATAATCTGGCTACTCAGTGGTGTGTGTGTGTGTGTGTGTGTGTGTGTGTGTGTGTGTGTGTGTATACATGTGTGGGGGTAGGGGAGTCCAGTCATCCTGGCCAGGGGAAGGGGACATAGGTAGTTGGCCGGCTTGCCTGCTGGTCGAACTCCTGGTTGAAGGGACATTTTGCATATTAGCCTTATATTATATAGGATATACACTGAGTGGCCAGATTATTATGTGTTCAGAGATCATAATAATCTGGCCACTCAGTATATATTAATATGGAATTTTGATTGAATGCTACAGTGTAAAAGAAAAATAACTGACAATTCAGGTGAAAAAAAAGTCAAACTCATTAAATATACAGAGAAAAGTCATTTGACTTAATTTTTTAACTAACTTGATTGGAGTGTCATAATTGCATCCTAAAGTATATAAAAGGAACTATTCCCCAAAGTTTCAAAAAGACAATAAAAATTTAAAAGTTATGAGAGTCAAACAGAAATAATAAGATTACAAAAACAGATCCAGAGACAGAGAAGCATTGATCAGACTGTCAAACCTTAGAGGGAAGGTAGGGGAGGGAGTGGGTAAGGGGGAGAGATCAACCAAAGGACTTGTATGCATGCATATAAGCATAACCAATGGACACAAATACAGGGGGGGGGGTTGTGAGGGGATGAGTGGGGGACTGGGGGGGGGAGATAAGGACACATATGTAATACCTTAATCATTAAAGAAAAAATATAAAACTTAAATTGAAAAAATAAAGATTACAACAGAAATGTTCAGGTTGAAACCTTTACAAAGATGCTGATTTAGTAACACTCATGGTGAACATATAATACTTTCAAGACTTATGTAGCATTTTTAAAAACTTTATTATGTTCTCTTTCAGGAATCACTACTTTCTGGAGTCCGCTCACGTTCTTATTCCTGCTCATCACCCAAAATTTCTTTAGGAAAATCTCGGATGATGCGTGACTTTACAGTGTGCAATTCAAGTGAAGGTGAGCATTATTTACCATGCATCTTCACAAGCATTCTATCCCGGGGTAGAGTTTTATTAAAAGTACATAAAATATACAAGGACAGCAGGCAAGAGTTTTCCATTTTATTTTCACAATTGATTTTTCTAAGTTTAGCAAAATCCTTTTCTCATTAGATAACAGACAAATTAAAGCTCCAGTTTTGATGAAATGACAAATTTGTACACATATCTCTGTTGATTTTTCTTTGAATTAAATGTATTCCTCAAATTGTATAAGCTATAATTTATTCTAGGCTCATTATTGTGAGAGCTTTAGAAGATTTTATTTAAGTATAAAAATTACTCTTCCCCTATATATAAATTGCTGAAATAATCTAACTCCTCAGAGGCAAAGCATTACAAAATTGATTTCCTTTCTTTATTTAGCAAGGGACTTTAGGGAGTTGAAATAAGAGAACATATTTGAAACCTGAGTAAATGTATCTCAAGGTTTTATGTGCCAATGTAAGCATTCAGAAATGTAACTTTTGTGCATTGACATTTTAATTTAAATAGTATATCTGCAGAAAAGGGTATATATGATAAGCATATAGTTAGATGAACTTTTAAAAGTGATTTCAGATAAAGAAATAAGACAATTACAGGTAACTCAGAGCTTCCCCTCTCAGTTTTCAACTTGATTTTGAAATGTAATTATTTAATACTTTCTGTACATAATATATTATGTAAAATTGCATTTCAAAACATATTTGGAAGTGTTCATGCTACTCTGAAATATATAGCATTATAATAAAATTTTTGTCAATGTATTAGATAATGCTTTTTTAGGTTATCCTTCAGAGTCTTAAAAGATTCAGAAAACAAGAGATGTACTTAAGTACTCTCAAATTCTCAGTGTAGAATATCTAAAATAAGATTTGTTTTACACCTTTTCTTTCCTTTTTAAAATTCTTACTTTATTACATTGCTGTTTTGCATTTTCTGCTATGTAGAATAGTATTGTAAGCATAATCTTTGTGCTTGGAGCTCCCATCCTAAACAGGGCCTTAGGTATGGAAGATATTCAATAAATATTTGTTGAACAAATACAGTAGTCAAGATACTTCAAATACAAAACAAGTGTTACTAGGAGTGCTCCCTGCGTCCCCACCACCCCTACCTACCCTCCAACTGCTGTCACCCTTTCTGGGAAGTCTTTTGGAAGAGGAGAAAGCAAGACTACTCATGTGTTGTCCATGTTAATTTTTGGAATGCAAAGATAGAGAAAAGAACTATGAGAAGAAAAGGGTACAAATATTCTTTAGAGGACAGGAAAAGATGAATTGAATTTCCCTGGATTTTTTATTTTATTTTAATAATTTGAGTATTTTTAAGATCTCCCATTACCCCATCTTAGTTTAGGTTGGGAGTCCTCTTAATGGCAGCTTGATACCTTTCCACTCAGAATCTTAGGTAACAGATTCACTTTATTTATTATTATTATTTTTAAGATGTTTTATTGAGTTTTTACAGAGAGGAAGGGAGAGGGATAGAAAATCAGAAACATTGATGAGAGAGAATCATCGATCAGCTGCCTTTTGCACACCCCCTATTAGGGATATGCCCGCAACCAAGGTACATGCCCTTGACTGGAATCGAACCTGGGACCCTTCAGTCCACAGGCCAACGCTCTATCCACTGAGCCAAACCGGTTTTGGTACCGATTCACTTTATACCATAACTATTTGGAAAACATCTTGAAGTCTTCTATGAAATGTGCAAAATGGCCGCCTTGCCTTTATATTGGAAATAGCCCTGATTTTCCAAGTCAGACCCTTCCAAGTTTAAAATTACTGAGCAGATGACTAAGAGCAAATAGATGGTTTATAAGGGAAAAGAGCCCTCCCTTGTTAATTTTTTAATGAATAAGGAAGGGTATCACTGCCTAACATACAACCTTTCACTCTTGGCAATTGAATTAGAAAGAATAAAAACTGACATCCTTTGGTTTCTCTGTGAATAAAAGCTCATCTTTAGACTGTGTATTTTAAAACAAGGCTATTTGAATGAAGTTTGATATTCTCCAAAAGGTAAGAATTACAAACAGGTAATTTAGATTAAAGCTACACACTCAATGTATAGATTCCAATAGATAACTCCTGTATGGTGGCAAATGTTTGGATTGACACCATTTATCTTAGTCAAAACTATTGGATGATGAAGAATAAATTAACTCTTAAGGAAGAAGGAGTACTGTTAACTGTGATTAAAGCACAGATGTGAAAACATGACCAGTTCAAAGATATATTCCAATGATTCAATGTTTAGTTGGCTTAATCAGGGGTAAATGGATATTTGTGGGGTTAGAAATCTTCTCTCAATGAGTTTTGAATAGTCCTAAACATTTTCTCTGTTTCAATAGACTCTGATTCTCCTTTTGCCCCAGTGAAAACTCCCATATATGAGCTATAATACAGTTATATGAAGATAGGATGGTCTTTTTGCCCTTCTTATTTTTACTTGTGATCTCTCTCCCTTGTCACTTCCAAAGGGCTACTATTGTTATGTCACATCCTTTTTTTGAGCCAAGAGTACAGTGGCAGCAATTTTATCACTTAATGCTTATATACATAAAACAAAATCCAACCCTATACATAATTCCCTTCGGTACATCATAGGTTCAGATAGAAAGGGACATTGTCAATATTGTGATGATAATTATAACCTTACCAAGATGGACAAAAGTGTTCTACATTTAGGAATCTGAGAAGTGAACTAAATGTACTTTTGGAGATTACTGTGCACTGATGGATGGAATCTTTTTAGACTCTGTCCAGTTGGCTGAATCTGGTTCTGTTACCTTATTAGCTCGATTGTTTTGAACAAGAAGCTTTATTCTCCTGGTACCTCTTGTACCTCATCCTATTTACAATAAAGATACTGATTTCTGCCCAGAAATTAATGTGTGGGACATTTAATAGCAATAAAATAAAGCCTTCAAATTCTTCAAAGTAGATTTTATGTTACCTACAAGATAGAATAAGGTTCAGCATCGATATTTACATATTTCAGGGATATGTATTTATTAGTGTTCCTTCTTATAGACCTGGCCCATCTTCTTTGCAATTTAGTTTTGCCTCTTCAGGCTTCCGGATTGTCATGGTAAAGGATTTGTCCCTGCTCTGTAGACGGTGTGCTCCACAGTGGCTGCTCCCTCCGTCAGTCTCTCTCCCTGTCTAAGTCAGTGGCTCTGCTCCACCCCTGGAGTAAGTACTTCAGTTCCTTCCAAACACCGGATGGTGCTGAGTCGCTTGCATGAGCCTGTCCTTCTACTCCCGAGAAGTCCAATGGGACAGGTGGTCTTCCCTTTCCCCTGAGCCACAAGGCACATCTCTCAACTGGCTGCTGCTAGGATTTTGTAAAGGCATTGCAGATCTATTCAAATGGGCTCTTCCTTAGACTGGCCTTTAAGACTTTCTTTTTAGCTTTGCTTAAAAAGTAGCTAAGGCATCTATTTATTCTGTATGTTGGGAAATTAGTGTTACAAATAAGAGATGAAGCTCTGGTGAGAAAAAAATATATATATAAAGATAGAATTAGTTTTCTGCACTTCTAAAAACATTTGCTGCCCTTGCTGATGCTAACTTTGTTCCTAGAATCATTAAATGTTGCCATGTTTTGGCCCCTTCCCCAAACTAGGGAAAGTGGTAAAGATACCCAGAGCAACGACCTACTTATATAAAGTGACGTATTTTCTCATAACTGGTGGTGTGCGTAATGACAAAATAGGGTGGGGTGTGTGCATTTCAGACTGATACGTGACTGCTAGTTTGTCTGCCTTGGTTTTCATTTTATTTTCTGTGTCTTATAGAGCAAAGAGCTTACAGTTTACCAGAGCCGCCAGAAGAAAAAAGGTATTTTAACTGTTCCAAATTTCCAGAGGCACTGCTTGATCCACTTTTGGAAATGTGTGCACGTTAATAGTTTGTGAAGTTTTTATGCAATGGGCCTGCCTGAATCCTTGGCTTCCTTTGTGATCTGTATAGGTGCCTCGCTGCTCCTTTCTGTCCCCAGGCTGGGGACTGAGTATTCTATTGGGTTATTGTCAAAGCCAAACACTTATAGCATATGGGACCATGGGGAGCAGTGCGAGGCCACCTGCTTTAGAAAGGCATCAGGCTGTGGTCTGCTAGCTTACTTGATTAGAGCATCATCCTGATATGCCAAGGTTGCAGGTTCAGTCCTCGGTGGAGGCATATACAAAAGACAACCAATGAGTGCATAAATGAATGGAACAACAAATCGATGTTTCTTTCTCTTTTCCTCTCTCTCTCTCTGAAATTAATTTTTTAAAAACAGGAAATAAAAAAGAAAGACATCAGGATTTGTCTAGGTAGGCCTGCCATGACAAGAAGCTTTATTTACTATGACCACAGATCCTGGGCGGTCAGTTTTAGAAAGTGCCTAAACATCTGTTACTTGTCTGTATGGAGTAGTGTGTAGGAGTGTTAAGTTTGAAACAAAGAATACATAATGTTGAAAGTGCTTTAAGCATCATCAGTTTTCTAATTGATATGCAGATTTGAAAGCTTTGTGCCTAAGCACCTCTCTTCCTCCTCCCCCAAATTACTGTCCCAAAGTGAGCCTGTTGCATATTATATACCATGAGTTTTGAAGATTAGGATGCTTAAGACATAAGAGGTGTGAACTTTTATAGGTTATATTAGTCAGTTATCTAAGGAAGTGGCTGTGAAGTAGAAAGGAAATAATAGGGTCTGAGTTCCTTTTTGTTACTCTGAGTAGTTGTAGGATACATTCACTTCTATTCACCCTCTTTCCTTTCTGAATTTTTCAACTGTTCTAAGTAGCACACCCAGTTTCACTTGCCATGCAGGATTTGAAAAGCAGGACACTGCCCTGGCTACGCCTTTGGATCTGCATGACCAAGAGGCAGCTCTGAAGCCATTTATTTATTTTAAAAACAACAACACATTCACAGGTTTAAACTCTTATCTGGAATAGAGGTTAAATAACTTAAAGTTTTGTTTCATATGTACCAGATAAGTACATTTTATATTTAAGTGTGAGAAAGGCCCTTTGAAATAATTTAACTTAAGCCTGTCATTGATCAGATGAGAAAACTGAAGTCTTAGATTGCTTTTGAAAGTATTTCCCAGAGTTGAATGGGTTAGCCACTAATCTTCACAAATGAGAAGGTTTTTTGTTTGTTTGGTTTTTGCGGGGATTTTGGGGGGGGGGGGGGCGGTAGGAAAGACTTTGTTTGGTTTTGCGGGGATTTGGGGGGGGGGCGGTAGGAAAGACTTTGCTTATGAAATCTTTATTTTGGAAATATTCAGTCTACAGGAGTGTTATCTGGTTTGACATAATACATACTTAGGTTGATATTTAACATATTCTCTCTCTGTTATAATATTAGCAATATAAGACTATCAGAGAAAGTTCCAGGGGAAATACCATTTTTTTAATAGCTGGGACTTATTTTTTTCATAAAGAATGATTATATGGATTAGAGGTAAATAAATTATGTTCAGTGTGTTCATGGATTGGGTACAATTGCCTCTAGTTTGCCTCTTATTTGGGGGAGTACCCACAGTTTTCTCTTCTTTGTAACCTAAAGAGTTTCAGGTTGCAAATAGCCTAAGTAGAAGAGATGGAAGCAGGAGGCAGACAGCCTATTTCTCAGGCTGTATTGACAAAGGAAATATCTGTCTGCTGAGTATTATCTCTGTGTTCCAAAAATACAGAAAATACACTTTTTATTGTTGGTTTTTTGGCTTCTCTGTGCCGGAGGAAAATTCTATTAGTATAACAAAGAGAGAGATGAATATTTTCAGAGTAAAGTTACAAGTCTGAGTTATCCTTTATTTCTCCAGTATTTCATTATGAAAAAATGTAAAGTATACAGAAAAATTAAAAGAATTATACACTGCATACCTACCTCTACCACTTACATTCTGTAATTGTTAGTGGTTAGTCTGTGAGCTAGTTGCTTTATCTATCTACCTACCCATCTCTAAGGTATATTTTAATAGTGTGTATCTTTACCTTTAGAATAACAATTAAAACTGAACAAATCTATATGTGTAAATATATATATATATATATATATATATATATATATAATGTATAAATATATATGTGTAAAAGCATATGCTGTATTTTGCTCCCTCTTCAAATTCTATAAACCATGAATGAATACAGATTATTTTTTGTAGAATTCCAGAAGAAGAATGGGATAAATACATCATACCTGCCAAATCGGATTCTGAAAAGTACAAAGTGAGCCGCACTTTCAGCTTCATCATGAATCGGATGACTAGCCCTCGGAATAAATCTAAGGTAGTTAAGGTTTGGTGCCTATCATGCATGGACATAGAAGGCTCAGTTTCTCAGCAATTAGCATAGTTTCCCCTCCCCCTCTAAAATCATTTACCTCAGATTTTACACTTATTTGAAAACCTGTATGTTTTATAAGGAGTATTGCCCAAGTCAGAAATGCTAAGACAACTACATCTGAGTTATAGTTGTACCCGTGGCTTACAGTTCTTGTACCCATGGATTACAGTTCCTATAGTCTGATAGAAATGTAGGGACTTCGTAAGATGTTGGCTCTCAGCATTTCTCTTTTCTCATTTCCCCCCATTTTTCTGCTGCTGCTGCTGCTGCTGCTGCTCTATCTGAAGACAAAAAGCAAGGATGCCAAAGACAAAGAGAAGCTGAGTCGACATCAATTTGTCCCTGGAACTTTCTCTGGAGTTCTGCAGTGTTTGGTTTGTGATAAAACGCTCCTGGGGAAAGAAGCGTTTCAGTGTTCTAGTAAGTTCTCCGGCCTTGTACGTGGGGTCTTTGTGCTTTGCATCCCCAGACAGTAAGATCCCCGAGGCCAGGGTCATTGCTAAGCATATTCACCTGGACATTTGTCTTACTGCTGCACATACGATTTTACAGCTTACAAAGAATGACCCACGATGGTTCTAGTCAGTGTTTTTTTAAAATATATTTTATTGATATTTTACAGAGAGGAAGGGAGAAGGATAGAGAGTTAGAAACACCGATGAGAGAGAATCATCGATCAGCCGCCTCTTGCACACCCCTTACTGGGGATGTGTCCGCAACCAAGGTACATGCCCTTGACCAGAATCGAACCTGGGACTTTTCAGTCTGCAGGCCGACGCTCTACCACTGAGCCAAACCGGTTTCGGCTCGAGTCAGTACTTTTAACCACAACCACCCAGAACCCAGACTACATATTCTCACTGCCACCTTAAATGTCTCCACTTGGGTGTCTAGAAACTTCTCAAATGTTACATGTCCAAAACGGAGCTCTGTTCTGCCTCTGCCATGCCCACCTTCAAGCTGACCCTCTTCGTTAATGCTACTCACAGTGCCCAGAGCCAATGCCTTGTGAATAGCGGCTTAGTAAATACTTGTGGAGTGAAGTAATTATTCAGAGCCAAAGAATTCAGGCCCAGGCAGGTGAAATGCATTCTATGAAACTTGCTGGTGGCTGGAGTTAGAGGGTCGCATTGGAGATGGGATGGGAGCATAAAGGGAAGAGAAGAGCAGGGGAATGTTTCCATGTAAGTTTCTCTTTAAATTCCTAGGAAATGATTCAATTTAAGAATCGAACTGTGTTGATAGCTGTACATCTCAGGACAATACAATCCACACACGGCATTAAAAGCAGCTTGCCTTTCCTCCTCGCCATTGACAATATTTGATGACAACAGCTCTACACGTGCTTGAGCTTTGCTTTCCTTGGCAAATACCTAATTTCTTTCTTTTTATGGGATCTGAATTAGCATCAAGCAGTTCAGATGTGATTTAAGTTGCTAGTGTTTTAGAAGTTTGCTTTAAGTATTGCTGCGGATTGTTTCCTGCTTGCCTGCCTGCCAGCAGGCGGTTATAAAAGGGTGCGATGGCACCCACTTCCTAGGGTGCCAGTCTACCCTGTTCGCCAGGCTGATCCCCCCGATGGCTCCGCCAGCCACATCACCATCATTCTCCCCCCTCATTTTAAGATAAACCCCTCAAGGGGGTGATCGGCACTCCCTGCTTTGATATCTGGCCCTGGCACTTCTTCCTCTGCCACCTGCATGTTGGCCTCTGTCTGTAGCCCGTAACAGAAGTCCTGCTTTAGACGGAAAAGGCATCGCTTTCTAGTCAGGCCTGAGGGTCTGGGCTCCTGTGGATGGCCCGTCCATTTAGGTAAACATTCTCTTTTCCATGGCACATGGCACACTTCTCTCCTGCTTCCCCGGGTGCTGTCTCCTTTTCCCTGAGGCCCTGCAAGCTCAGTTCTTACGCATTGGTTCACTCCCCCTTTATAGTTTCTTTGTTAATAGAAACGCAATCATTTGTTCTAAAATACCATATTTAGGCCTAGTCTTCTCAGATTAATGTCTTTATCCCTCACGTTCTACTTCCATATTTCCAGCTGCCTAGAGAGGCTGAGCAGTCAGGTAATGTGTGGCCATTTGGAGAGTGTGGAAGAACTACGGGGACAATAAGCCAAGACTGTCCCAGCCACATGGCTCAGGGTGACCCTCGCTCGCTGTGGGCATCGCCACCCACATGTTTCATGTGAAAGGCCATCCTTCTTGCTGCACTAATGGTACAAGCTTGGCCTCCTTGACTCCTCTTCCCTTTTGTCTCCTCCCCTCACCCCAGTCCCCACACTCTTTCCTTTCCTGCCTCCCTGGGGCCAGTCCCCCCACCACATGGGACCACTCATGGACATTCTCACCACCCTCTTTGGGACTGCTGAGAGCAAATTGCACTAGTTTCCCTCTCCAGGTATTTGCACTTCCAATTTATTCTGAATACACTTACCACACCAGTCTTCGTAAAGCGCCACTTTCATCGGCCCACGTGCACAAAAGAGCTTCTCTCACGTTTGTTTCCCGGACAAGCCCAAGCTCCTCTGCTGCCTGTGGTTCCCGGTCTGCCTCCTGCTGGCCAGTCCCAGGACAGTCCCCCTTTCGGCCTCACGGCGAGGGGCCGAGCCGGGCCTGCTGTCCCCTTCTCCCTTCCTGTGGGGCTTCCTGCCTCTGCTCTTCCACTTGTGATTATAGTCTCCCTCCTCTCAGTGTCCCCTTCTCTATGTCCGTCCACATTTCCCACCTCGCTTTGGGAGATCTTCCCAGACTACTGTGACCTAAATTCTTACGCATCACGTTTATGACCTATTTGTTCTGTTTAATCCTGGGCTATGTACAACCTCTTTTGGTTTTTAACTACCAGAAATGGGCTTTAAGTTATTCAAGGACTATAATCACGCAATTCTTTTGTATCCCCTACAGCAGCCATCACTAAGCTGGGCCCTTAGACACTCCTATGTAGTTAATATATAATTAATAATATGTAGTTAGATACTCGGGTGTAATTAATGCGGCTTAGGGAGCCAGGACTGGCTGGAACGTAAACTTTCGTAGTATAGGATATGTTGGTGCATACTGAGTTGCCACGGAAGTCTTAGTGGAAGATGGAAATTGCTGGAAGTACATAGGCTATGTTCAGCTTTTAAAGGAGTCATTTTAAGGTAATAAAATTCATAGAAGATATAAGGATTAAGGAGAAGCTTGGAGTTATCCAAAATTTACCACCTAGAGAAAATTGCTACTTAATATTTTGATGGAGTCCCTTTTAATAAAAAAGAGTCAGCTTGTTATGCTCATGTTTAATTTGAGGATGCTATCACATGTGACTAGTTGTTCCTTACTTAGTGTACGTTTAAGTTTTTCCCAGCATAATGTTGCACTGAGAATTCGTTTGCACATGTAATTGTACGCATCTTTGATTATTGCCTTAGATTAAATTCTAGAATCAGTATGAATATACATTTGACTTCCTCTTTAACCCACAGTTTTTTAGAAGAAGTTTTTAAGATTTACAGTTTCGGGGATAGGGGAGTGTTAGAGTTTTAAACTTCATAGTAACATTAAGTGGTGTTTTTTTTTTTTTTTGTTGTTTGTTTGTTTTTTTACATTGGATAAGAGAATATGACATGTCCAATCTCTGGTGTTTTTGATAAATAATCCTATTTCACTGGTATAGTTTTGTTTTTAATCATGAAAGTTAGTATTTCTAACCTTAAAAATATGATGTGAAACAAAATATGATATAAATATTGAAAATCCTGGTGGCCCTAGCTGGCTTGGCTCAATGAATAGAGCGCCAGCCTGCAGACTAAAGGGTCCCAGATTTGATTCTGGTCCAGGGCACATGCCTGGGTTGCAGGCTCCATCCCCAGTAGGGGATGTTTCTATCTTTCTCCCTTCTTCTCTAAAATCAATAAAAATATATTTTAAAAAATCCTGGTGTCCATAATTTTTTTTTTTTTTTGGTTAAAGCCTGAGCTGTTAGTTTTTCATGAAAATTGTATTTTTATAAGTTTTTCCTTGTTTATAAGTAGATTGCATTGCTTATGTTTTGAAGTTACCTTCATTGCAGATTTCACTTTCATCAATGTAAAATTAATTTCTAATGACATTAAATGCCTTTTACATCAAATTTTACTTCATTTAAAATTAATATTCCTCTTGCTTTCCTTTCCTTGTATTTCCCTTGCCTAACTGTGGTTTTGGTTTGGGGTGTGCATCTTTATTTTGGGCTTAGGTGCTCTGTAATGTAACAGAGAAGCCTTGTTTTATAACATTTTTTTTTCTAATTTGCATTTGCAGCATCAACTATCCTTTATAGTTCTATGCTATTTTTCTTGATGACTGGTTTCGCCATTTGCTTTTATCTTTTTCATATATTTGGCAAGCAGATATGCTCTTTTATTATCTATTAATACTAACATTAGGGCTATGAAAGGTTTATAATTATACACTCTTTTATTTCCCTTCTATTTACCCTTTTTACCCCTAGCCTGGGTTAGCATAATAATTCATCATTAAATTATTGTTTTTATATTATGGGCATAATCTTTCAGAAATAGTTTTATATTTCAAGACTAATTTGCTATTTGTGTTCAGCTCCGTGCCTCTACTTACAGCATTTTTTTTTTTTAGCTGTGGTTCTTTGTTTAGCCAGTTCCACTGCTCACTTTGGTCCTTAAAAAATAAAATCGGATTTATTTCTGAACGCTTAGTTTTTTTGTGTGTTTTTTTTTAATATATTTTATTGAATTTTCACAGAGAGGAAGGTAGAGGGACAGAGAGTTAGAAACGTCGATGATAGAGAAACATCGACCAGCTGCCTCTTGCACACCTCCTACTGGGGATGTGCCTGCAACCAATGTACATGCCCTTGACCGGAATCAAACCCGGGACCTTTCAGTCCACAGACCGACGCTCTATCCACTGAGCCAAACCGATTTCAGCTGAACGCTTAGTTTTGATTCTGCTCTTAATACCTTTCTAAGAAGGTTATTGGTCTATTTTCTGAAATCTTGTACATCTAAGGGTGTATCTTTGCTTCTTTCACACCCAAAAAGCAATTTATCTGGCCAGGTTTTTAGGCCAAATGTTTCCACTTCAATACTCTGTCAACACTGGTCCATCCTATCTGAGCATTTAAAGTTGTAGTAGAAAAGTCTGGGGCCTGTTTGACCTTATTCCTTTGTGGGTGACCTGCTTTGTCTACTTGAGGACTTTTCAATTTTTAATCATACAGATATCGTCAGAATGTCTCTATAGAATAGGTGTCATTTAATTATTTTTTTCTAGGAAACAGTGAGAGCTTTTGATCTGTCTTTTTTCTGGGGGGGGGGGAGAGGGTCATTGTTAGCTTTAAAAGAAGTTTTTGTCAGTTATCGCTTTGACTATTGCTTCTGATCTAATTTTTCAGATTTTTCCCTTGGAGAAGTGTGATCCCTGTTATCTGTCTTTCTTTGTATGACACCTTCCATTTTATGATTATAACCTTATTCTCCTCCACATTCTGGAGGAAATCTTTCAAGTTTCATTTCAAAGTGCTGCTTTGATGTTTCTGTCGCATTGATTCTTCACACCCGGTTCACCTTCTCCCTCCTTGCAGTCCTGTTTCATCTCACAGAGCTCGCCTTCCTCTCCTGCTGCCGGCGGCCCTCACTTCTTCCTCCTGCATGGCCACTGGGGCCTATTTCATGTCTCTTCGGGAGAATACATTCAAATACCTAAAAACTCCTCTTTTTCCGGGTTTAATGATACTCTGTGGCTCACTCTGCCCGTTTGTTTTCAGTATCATTTTGTGCTGGGGTAGCTCACAGCTTCTTTTTTTCTTTAACGTTTTTTTATTTGCTTATTCTGGGATGAGGAGAGATCCTCTGGCGTCCATGTTTGCCAGTAGGACCAGCTTGCAGGTCAGCCTGGGCCCTGCTTACTGGCCGCTGAGTTGTAGGCTGAAATGCGTCTGTAGACCCACAGGGGGGAGGGTGGTTGGGCTTAACCCCCTGCACAGTGTGGCTTTGATGGACCTAAATGGGTGGGAGGATTCTTTCTCATGAAGCTGCTGATAAGCCACAGGTTCCTGCATCTACACAGGACATGGGGGTGGGTGGGACAGGGTGGCCCTGGCCCATGGGAGGGCAGGGAGGGCAGGGAGACAGCAGCCTGGCAGGAAGCAGTCCCCACGCTGGGGCAGTTTCCGGTGAGGACAACTTGGACCTCTGAGCCAGAGGGCAGAAAGGAGCAGACAAGGTGTTCCCTTACATCTTTCAGGGAGATGTGGCCACGTTGTTTCTTGGAGGAAAAACACAGGCAGGCCACTAACATTTCTCTTTTAGTTTGGCTACCTCTGGTTCATAAGCATTCCTGTTGGAGCTGATGATGTATTTTTTTCCTCAGTGGTGGTGTGAGCTTTTCTTTCTTTCCATTTCCATTGGCATTCTATCTAGCGTGGGAGTGGCAGTTGCTACCAGCTAGACGTCAGAAATTGCTGACAATACAGGCCGGCAATAGCAAACGAGTTCTCAGGCAGACACAAACGTGCATGTCGTGCGAAACTCCAGGCGTCAGAACGGATGAGTCCCTCTGCAAAAGGAGCGCGGTATCTCCAGGGAAATCAGACCATGGACAGTGTGCTTGTGCTTGCGTGGTGGGGCTCCACATCAGTTAGTTATGTTTTTCCTTATGTTTCCTAAATATTTTCAATGTGAATGTGCTGTTTTGTGAGCAGTAAAACCACGATGCAGTCCTGTTCGTTTCTGACTAACTTCAATAAGACAGACACTTTTCTGTCTCCTCCCTTTGTTACAGACTGTACTGCAAGTGTACACAAAGGCTGTAAAGATGCCGCGCCTCCATGTCCCAAGGTAACTGCTGTCGTCTGTGCATGTGCATGTTTCTGTCTGGCTCGGTTGCTTCATATGATCTGTTGAGGTTGTGACTTTTATACTATCATCTAGATTTATTTCTAGAACGATCACTGTAATGACAAAATCACGCACGCTCAAAGTGTGGGGCTAGTCCCTTCCCTGCGTGCTCCCAGAGCTAGAGGGAAAGCGCAGTCTGGCCACCAGAGTTGGGCAGTGAGGGTGGGTCTGCCTTTCTGCTGGAACCTGCTTGGTTTGCCAGTGTGAACCTGGTTGTATGTAAAGGGAGCCTAGAGCAGTAATTCTCAAACATCAAACTCCATCAGAGACGCCTGTAGGAGTTGTTAAAACACAGATTTCTGGGCGCCCCTTCCAGAATTTCTGACCCAGTAGGTCTGGGTTGGGCCTGAGAATTTGCATTTCTAACAAGTTCCCCAGAGATGCCGCAGGTCCCGGGACTATGCTGAGGCTCACGGGACTTGAAGAATGTGCTCAGTGTTGGGGGGTGGGCTTGAGTAGACAGGCACCTATCATCCTATTCCCTTCTTCCCACTTTGAAGCCATGTCAGGAATGCATGTAAGAAAGCATGAGGATCTTTCAGAGGGAATTGTGGAGTCACAGCCTTCATGTTAACTGCATCACATGCTATGTCAGGCCACAGAGTTGAGGGCGATGTTCCATGTGCAGAGTTGTGTCCTGTAGGCAGGAGGGATAGCCAGGATGGAAACCAGCAAGTGGGAGAAAGGCAAAGCTGATAGGAACTTCCCTTTCAATGCGAGGAGCGGTTTCTGCCTCTAGGCTTTTAATAAAGCTGGGATGTTCATGAGACTCACGTTCATGAAGCACACATTCATTAAAACTTAGCATCTCATTACCATAACATTTTTCTTTGTTGCCTTTAATATCTTTTGCTTTGAATTCCTCTTTGAAATAATGAAAACGATGTGATAAGAATCCTATCTTGTATACTAACTGTGTGGACATTCTTGTAGTTTGTTGGTGCATTGATCTTATTTTATGTGTTTCTGATGTTCTTTACTAGAAATTTCAAGAGAAATACAACAAGAACAAACCACAGACCATCCTTGGAAGTAAGTGATGTGGAAAACTAGAACTTTTCCAATTTCATACATTCCATACATTTTTTTCCAATGTTGAATACCCCCAACTTTTGTTTTCTCATTTGCCCAATTATTTCTTCTTTCAGAACAAATGCTTGGCATAATGTTTAGTTACTAGTATACAAAGAGATCAAGAATGGTGTGAACTTCTATGGCAACCTAAAAGCCTTTGTACTACATTACTGCATGATTTAAAAAAATTCCAATTACAGTTTACATTCTATGTTATTCTGTATTAGTTTCAGGTGTATAGCATGGAGGTCATATTCTTTTATATTATGGAGGACTATATGGAAGAGGTATTATGATTTTTGCCTCAATTCTAAGATGTGATCTGGCATAACACGCACTACTGGCTTAATAACCTTTTAAGGGGAAAAAGAAACACCACATTAAATGCACATAATTTATGGTTTCCTAGCAGTAGCACATATTTATCTACCCAAGCACACACCACACACTTCTTACGAATCACAAAGTTAGGGGAAAAATCTTCAAGTTTGGAATTTATAGATCCTTATCATCCTCTGTTTATTACCATCACAGCCTGGTGTTTTTCTTAGTTGGGCTTGAGGCTGGAATCTCCTTAGCTCCTCCGGGATGGCTGTGAAATGTCAAGGTCTATCCAAGTGTTGTTTGCATATAGTTAGATTTGGTGGTTCTGCTTTTCACTGAATTGTATATGAAATTTAAACAATCCCTCCTGAAGGTAACTGCAACCTTTGACAGTTCCTTACGTTGCATGCAAGAGCCAGCCGTACCATCATCTCCTATGTTTGAAATCCTTTGATGTGTTGTGAGAGATTAGCAATTTCTTCTGCCTCACGTGGCGTTGTTTGCACTTTAAGTTTGTGATCCCTTTTCACTTCAAGGCTGTCACAAAGTGTGACCCGTGTTTTCTAAAACGACTTGAATTAGGGGATAAGGAGGCATGCATCTTCACGGTGACATGCGATTGGGAGAGATGTTACACAGGCTGAGCTAATGCGGTCAGTACAACTGTGACATAAATAACTGGCTCTCCTGACAGCCGGAGTGCCTTTGACCTGAGCGTAAGGTACTTCTCATTTTCATAAGGTTAAGCGTAAAAATAAAAAAAGCATCTTATAATTAATAAAATACATCCATTCCCTCTCTTTACTTGGGAGTCACAAGAATAATATTAGATCATGCATGTGCCAAATTCCTTGTACTACCCACCCCCCCTTTCATTGCTTGAGAAGGTGCCTGTGACAGCTATGATATTATAGACTAAAATATTTTCTGGGAGTTATAGATAGTATCCAGCAAATGTAAATGCACCTCTGGCCACAGCGTTTTAGAAATGGCCAGAAAGGCACTGAAGCACCACTTAGTTTCCAGTATGTGAGACCCGGAGAAGAAGGTTTCATTCCGATGAACTTTTACAGCCCATGGGCTCAGCGAGGCTTTTATTTGCCTGAAATCCATAGACCATAAAGACACGACTCCCCAACACCATTCCAATCCATTGACAGGCTCTGTGCGCGCGTGTGCTTGCTTACACACACACCATGCCTCCTAGTCATGGTGCTAATGACACGTTGCGCCTCTTCGAAGCCGGCGCCGGGGAGTACAAGCAGTGCTTTATGAGAAAGCTGCCCCGTGTTTCCCTGTCCCATTTTCCTGTTTGTTTGTCTAATCCCAGCCACCCACAGCCTCCAAGTGGATATGCGGGAGCAGGCCTGCAGCCCGGCTGTCGGGAGGGTGTGACATGGAAGGGACATTCGGGAGCAGGTGTTGGGATGTGGAGGGAACTGGCTTCAAGGCTGAGCATGCGAAAGGCTAGACGTGGCCACTGAGTGTTTCGCTTTCTGGCTTTTAAGCGACTACCTGCACTTCTTGTAATTACCGCCCTCTATGAAAACACATGAAGCATCCATTCTGATTTCCAGATTCTTCATTTAGAGACGTCCCCCTGGCCGGTCTCTCCTTGCATCCTTCTTCCTCCATGCCCATCGGATTGCCGGCTGGGAGGAAAGACACCGTGGGGCTGGCCCATCCGTTGTCCAGAAGTGTTCCCGGCACCACCCTGGACAGGTAAGTCTGTGTGGTTTTACCTCTTCTCACCTCAGAGCTACTGTTGGGCTAACTCTTCTCCCTCCCTCCACGGCAGGAGGCCAGGGGCATCCTTGGAATCTGAGAGTGACGCGAACGCCTGGAGAAGCAGGTCTCATTCCGATGAGCTCTTACAGTCCATGGGCTCATCCCCCTCCACGGATTCTTTCTTAATGGAAGGTGAGAAAATGATGTTTGCAAGTACTGTGAGCATTTGCCAAAAGGAATATTTTCTGAAGGATATAAGATTAAAAAAAATATTCTTTGCTCTTTTTAATTCTATTTCATGGTGTCTCTTTGGTATAGGTTTTTCTAAGAAAATAAAGGAAAAAAATAAAATTTAGACCTAAAGAAGATTTCCATAGAGTGACCAAGGAAATATGATGTATTTTTTAGTGGACATATGTCATAAATATAATGATGAGAATGACACACCTTGTATGTTTATTATTCTTTTAAAAAGTTTTATAGCTATTAATGGAATTGAAATAGGATTATATATCAAAAAGATGTATTTCAGTTAGTTAAGAAAGGACTTGCTTGGAACTCTGGGATATTTATTGTCATCTGTTGCCTCCCACTTTTAGGGAAATAAAAACATTTTTTTTTAAAGAGCATATTTTGTAGGGTATGACTTAATGTGGGGAATTACTTATCATATCCAAATTGTATCAATAAGTGAAAGAAAACCGAATGAAAGGAGAGTAGTGACAAGAGAAAGGAGTAGACTCTGCCCAAGAATCTGTTTTGTTTTGTTTTGTTTTTTTAAATTTTAAACTTAAGACTTTAAAGTTCATTGCCATGTCATGTTTATTGCTCTGAGCTGGAATCACTTCTAGGAGTGCTATTTGGACAAACAGCTCTTCGTTTTCCTGAAGGGTGTGTGTGTGTTGTCAAATTCTGTCAGAAAACTCTTGTGCTCACATGGCTTGGGTCCTGACACCATGTGTCATGTTTATATTAAGGACAGCAAGCCAAGAAAAGAGAAAATAAAGTGGACAAGTACAAAATTCAAATCTGAGTAAACAGTGTGAAACAGCCCAGGGCAAAAGATTCTGTGTTCAAGCACACGTGGACTCTGAAGGTTACCAAAAGTAAAACCTAAGCAGAACAAGCCAAAACAAACAGAAGAATCTTCAAATGTCTTTTTTTTTTTTTATTTTTTTTTTAAGTATCAACATAACCATTGTGTTAATATCTGATTCTTCTTTGCTTTCATGAGTGCAGTCTTGGTTTTCAGATGTTTCAACTCCATATCAACAGTATTTTGGCTTAGTTGTTTCTCTGTTTATAGCACATTTATTTAGTGTGATGAATCCATAAACATGGGTACTTGAGAAGGTCTGTTTGTGTTTCACATGTTACTCCACTTCTGACTTTTCCAAAACCACATTAGATGTCGTGGATTCTTCTCTGTGGAGCGACCTCAGCAATGATGCCCAGGAGTTTGAAGCAGAATCTTGGAGTCTTGTGGTGGACCCCTCGTTTTGTAGTAGACAGGAGAAGGATGTCATCAAAAGACAGGATGTCATTTTCGGTAAGCTTTTCAGATATGCTCCTTGGGATGAAGCAATGCCATATAGAGGAAAAAACCTGGACTTTGAAACCATTCAGACCTGAGTTCATTCAAATTCTACCATTTTCTTTCTTTCTTTCTTTCTTTCTTTCTTTCTTTCTTTCTTTCTTTCTTTCTTCTTTCTTCTTTCTTTCTTCTTAAAAAGCAACTTTCGCAATGTGATTTTTGTTTTTATATTTATTTATTTTAAAAAATATATTTTTATTGATTTCAGAGACAAATGGAGAGGGGAAGAAAGATAGGAACATCAACGATGAAAGAGTATCATTGATTGGCTGCCTCCTACACGCCCCCTACTGGGGATTGAGCCCGCAACCAGAGCATGTGCCCTTGACCTGAATCAAACCTGGGACCTTTCAGTTTGCAGTCCAGTGCTCTATCCACTGAGCCAAACCAACTAGGGCCAAATGCTACCATTTTCTAGTTACTTGATCTCTGATAAATGGTTTAATTCACCTGGACCTCAGTGTCTCCATCTGTACAATGAGAATAATGATACTCAGGTTTGAAACGTTGTGAGGATTAGATAAGGCATTGTGTGTACCTGATACAAAGCAGAATTTATTTCTTATACCCCTTTAAAGTTTATTTAAGCATGGCCTATATACATTTACCTCTTCTATTATAAAAATCACAGAAAAATGTCACACATGTTGATGTAGGGTGGACAGGGCTATTGTATATATGACCCTGCAATTTTCCCACATGCACCAGCGGTTGCCAGTCACGTAGACCGCAATGGGAGGGGCAGCACCTGGATTAGGGCAGTGTGTGATGGTGTGATGCGGTCCTGCCTATGGAGTTACACTCTGCTGACATTTACTACTTCATGCCACATGAGGTGGAGGCAGTCTGAGTCAGGGGAAGTTCAATTATGCACTAGTTAGGAAAAAATGAGGTTTAAAAAATGTTTCAAGTACGAAGTAGATGCTAAATAGTAGTTCCAAGAAGACACCCTATCTGAAAGATAAGACTAGCTCTTCGTTTTAATTGCTCCCATGTACATGCAGATCTCGGAGATATTTCAGGTTCAGTGCCAGACCACTGCAATAAAGCAAATATTGCAATAAAGTGAGTCATAATTGTTTTGCTGGTGGAGGCAAAAAAATTATTTATTGTAATGAATGCACAGTAAAGCAAAGCGCAACAAAACAAGGTATGCCTTTGTGCAAGTGTGGCCCACAAAGTCCATTGGCAAGTGAGGACCCCTTCTCACCTGGGTGGTTATGCAGGCCAGGCGAGGTGCTAGGCAAGCGTGCTTGAAGTCTGTCCAGAGCTGCATCAGTGGGAGTTACTATGGGAAGGAAATATTTCTCATGCAATTTATATCATACTGTAATTTTTATTTATTTTTTCTCTCGATTTCATATACTATCATAAATAACCTAACCCATTTTGGATGAATTTACCATGTAGGGGTAGTTCACAGCGTGGCCTTTGTGTCAGAAAGACTTGGATTCTGGGAAAATACCTTCACTTTTCTTCTTGATTGTCTTTGAAAGATGAGGGAAATCATTTTTATTTTGGAGGCATGCTAGATAAATGGACTAGAGGGTTAAATGAAATGATATGGTTATGTGTTTAGCACTGAAACATGGTAGAAAATAATATATAAAATTAGTGGGTTCCCAATTAAAGAGATTTTTGTTTATGATAAAATAATAAAGCTACATTTAGATTTGTTCACCCTCCATGGCTAATATTTAATTAATTAATTAATTAATTAATTTTTATTATTGACATTTAGATTCTTAAAACGTGAGTTTGGAAAAACTAATCTAGGACTTTGGGTGCTTCTACAAATTGTGAATTATTATTTTCTCTCATGTTGGAGAGATTCTTAAAGTTGAAAATTAATTTATATACCATAAAGTTCACCCCTTTACAATGAACCTAATGGTTTTTAGTATGCAACCATCAACTGCCATCTAATTCAATGGGATTTTCATGGCTCCAAAAGGAAAGCCTGTACCCATTATCAATCATTCTCCATTTCCCCCTTCCACTTAGCCCCTGGAAATCACTACTATTTTGTGTGTCTAGGGATTTTTGTGTCCTGGACATTTCACATAAATGGAATTATTCAGTGTATGATCTTTTGTGACTGACTTCTTTCACTTAGCATTGTGTTTTCAAGATTCACTCATATTGCAGTATCAGTCTCCATTCCTTTTTATGCCTGAATAATATTCCATTGTGTAAATATGCCACATTCTGTTCATCTAATTACCAGTTGATGGGTATTTTGGGTTGTTTCCCCTTTTGGGGTCATAAGGTAACTTTATGTTTAACCTTTTAAGGAACTGCCAGGCTGTTTTCCCAAGCAGCTGCACCATTTTACATTCCCATCTAGACAAACAGCAAATGTTGATTAACTTAAGCTTGCATTAATGTTTAATTGATGCTGACTTTTATAGTGGAAGAAGTTTATTTTTAAACATTTCCTCTCTTTAATCTGTGTGACGTATAGTGTTTAGCAGCTAACTTAGGTCAGTAGAGATTCTTGTTTAGAAGAACCCCGTTTCTGCTTGCGTGTTTCAGAGCTCATGCAAACGGAAATGCATCACATCCAGACCCTCTTCATCATGTCTGAGGTCTTCAGGAAAGGGATGAAGGAGGAGCTGCAGCTGGACCACAGCACCGTGGATAAAATCTTCCCCTGCTTGGATGAGTTACTTGAAATTCACAGGCATTTCTTCTATAGCATGAAGGAGCGGAGGCAGGAGTCCTGTGCTGACAATGACAGGAATTTCGTCATTAACCGAATTGGAGATATTCTAGTCCAACAGGTAAGAGAGGTTTAAAGGTCCTAACCTCAAAAACTGAAAGGTTTGCAGATTCTCTACGGCATTAAACACCTACGGAGAACTGGAATTAATTTCATTTTGATTGAGAGAGATGATTTTGATTGCCTTTCTTTGATTTGATGTTAGTTTATATGACTGATGCCTGACAGTTTCCAAAAGCCAGTGACTGGCCCTGTCACTACCTCCACCAAGAGTCACAGCCACAAGTAAATCCCTTTATGAAAATTCTATTTAAACTTCTTGTTGTGATGGCTTTCCCATAATGTGGCTCCCCCATTGGGCCTGTGGTATTCTTACCAGCATCTTCAAGGCAAGCACTGGCTCATTTTAGGAGGAGGCAGATCTGTACCATGAAAGCCCCAGAGTTCATGGCTTGGAAACAGAGATTGATCTATAGGTCAAGCTTATTGAAACATCCATTCCACATCTCTGCTTCCCTCCATCAGTTAATTAACTGGTACCCTAGTTACTCATCTTTCTCTTTTATCTTGGCCAATGATTAATTACCTGCCTCTTGATCTATTTGTGATGTGCTGACAGAAATAAAATTCCCGACTGAGCACTGAGTCCATGGACATGATCCCTTAGCCAGTGTACATGCCAGCCAGTGAGAGGTCCCCAAATGTTGCCACATAATCCTTTCTTCAATCTTCAAAAATATTCAAACTATAAGTTGAAATCACAAAGATTACAAAAAGAATAAATTATATCCAATGTTTTTTATTTGGCTATTTGATAATTGAATTAGTTCAGTATAATATATCACATTAGATTACTGTCTTCCCTTTACTTCTTGACCACTTTCTTTTAACTGAAAAAGATGAGTGATTGTGTTCAGAAGTTCCATGATTTTATTCTTTTTTTTATAGTGTAAATACTTTATTTGTTCATATGCCATGAAAAGACCAGTAAAGTTTCATGAGCTAGCTGCTTTTATAAAACATTTCTAATATTGCTAAGAAGCAGGTCCATTAATAGATAAACATAATATACCTACATTATTATCTATTTGTAGATTAATAAAAAGGCAATTATTTTTAACATATGCTCATCAGCATTGAGCTCTGGAAACCATGATCTTTGTTTTTAATTTGCAAAGTATGTATTGAAATATATGAAAATTGCATTTTCCCTTTAGTGTTCAGAACTGACTCAGTTTATAAATCATCATTGAAATGTTATTCTCAGTTTTCAGAAGAAAATGCAAATACGATGAAGAAAATATACGGAGAATTCTGTAGTCATCACAAAGAAGCTGTCAGCCTATTTAAAGAACTCCAGCAGAATAAAAAGTTTCAGAATTTTATTAAGGCAAGTATTTTAAAATTCTATCATACAGTGGCAAACCAGTTTGAGAAAGCAGTTCATGCTTATTTCTTGCATAATCTCACTAAGTTTCACATGTAGGTGCTGTTTTAGAAGGAAGTGCTAATAAGTTTGTGGTCAAGATGGAAAGTCTTCTTTTCTGTGTTAGTAAAATATTTCTCCTAAATCACTTTCTTTTGTAGCTTGTATTTGTGAAGTCATGTCCTCCAAGCTTATGAGCACCTTTGTAATATCCTGTGAAGCTCTTTCATGCCCTGACAAGTTAAAAATCAGAAGAATCATAGTAAAAACAAGAACAGAATCCTTCCACTCCCACTGAATTAGCTTGAAGCAAATCCATGACTCATCATCATTTTATATGTATCTCTAAACAATACAACCTTTTAAAAAATTACAGCGACATTATCACGCTTAGATAAATGAACAGTAATTCTTTAATATTTTTCAACAGCTGGCCAGTATTTGGATTTCCTGATTATTTCATAAAATTGAGTTGCTTAAATAAAGATCTGCCCAAGGTTTACAATTATATATGAGGGTTATTTCTTTAAAAAAATTTTTTTTAATTTGAATGTTCCTCTTTCCTTTTTTTTTGCACCTAATTTATTTGTTAAAGAAATTTGTCCTTTTCATGGATCCCAAAATTTTATCTAATATTTAAAAAATTCTAACAGATTGTCCTCCTTTTTTAAAAAAATATATATTTTATTGACATTTTACAGAGAGAAAGGGAGAGAGATAGAGAGCTGGAAATGTCAATGAGAGAGAAACATCGACCAGCTGCCTCTTGCACACCCCCTACCGGGGATGTGCCCGCAACCAAGGTACATGCCCTTGACTGGAATCGAACCTGGGACCTTTTAGTCCACAGATCGACGCTCTACCACTGAGCCAAACCGGCTTTGGCAGATTGTCCTCCTTTTGAGAATACTGTGAAATTTTTAGGAAAAGTTTCCCCGATTAGAGGGAACTTTAAGTTCCATGGTGAATAACACATAAAGAGGATGCCCTGTTGGAAAAATAGAGTTAACGGCAAACTCATACTCAGACTCTAACTTTGATTTCTGAGTATTTTTCAACACTTTTTGCTGTTCATGAAGCTTAACTCTTATATGTATTTGAATTTTCTCACATTTGGAATTAAAAGTACAATTACATCAGAGCAAATTTAAAACTTCTTGAAATCTTGGAGCGCTGGGTTATTGAAATTAATGACAAAGTGTACAAATTAATGACAATGCATCAATTTTCAATTAGTAATAATGTGTATTGTATTGTGTCTGAATAGAAGTATGCGGTTGCAGATTCTTTGTGTTATTAAATTCACATCTATAAAGAAAATGCGAATAGAGTTTGTGAACATAAAATATATCTATCTTTTTTTAAGCTCCGAAACAGTAATCTTTTGGCTCGACGCCGAGGAATTCCAGAATGCATCCTGCTAGTCACTCAGCGCATCACAAAGTACCCCGTCTTAGTGGAGAGGATATTGCAGTACACAAAGGGTGAGTGATGACTTCTGGGACAAACATTTGCCTCTTTCATCACTTTGAAACATGCCTGAGGTGTTGTAAAGACCTATGCCGGTAAATGCTTGTGGCCTCTGATTCATAAAGATTACCATTATGGAAAAACTGTTAAAGCCTTAGGATTTGGATCTGTTTTGAAAAGTTAACTTTTATAATGTAGCTTGGCCAATAGTCTAAAGTCCTCCAACCAGTCCAAACCAAGAAGGCTTCTTCATACTTTGACCCCCCCTTTCTCTTCTGCAGTCTTTCCATATCCAGATCTTCTTCATACCTCTTCATCCTCATCTTCCTGCTACCTTCCTGCTGTTTGTTGAAACACATGCAATTGATCCCAGCAACAAATGTCAACTCTCCTAACCAATGAATTCTTAGATTGAGAATGATTTATGAAGGAGCTATTTTTGACCCTGTCAATTTGTTAAGATCCAGGGAGTGACATCTGGGTATGCTTTGAGGAGCTATGAATGCACATGGCTGGACTGTAAGCGCCTGGAGGGATCTAGAAGGCCTGTGTCTGTCTGGTTCACAACTGTATCTTCAATGCCTTGTGCAGTGGCTTGTCAAGAATAGCCTATCCATAAACAAAACACATATCAGTGCAAGGAATGAATAAATAAAATTGCCAGTTCCAAAAGTTAGCTTATCAATTTCGAGTTTATTATTGGGCTTTAGTGTGTTGTATTAACATGGGCTGGGTTTGGAGTTATGTAAACTTGCATTGCTATTGCATATACTTGGTTCTGCCGCTCATTAGTTGGGCGAGTTAATTAAGTGAGCCTCTGTTTTCTCCACTACCAAGTGAGAATAATAATCCTCATCTTACGGAATTGTGAGGATCAAGTGAGATTGTCTCAGAACGTGCCCAGTGCAGAGCCTGGTGTAAAGAAGGTGCTCAATAAGTGGGAGCTGTTCTCATTCTCTTTATTACACTCAGTTGACTTCGAGTTAATGAAAAATGGTGTCCTAAGCTACTGTGTGAGGTCAATGAGATTGTATATGCCAACTCTAAAAACGTCAACTCTGACATTCTTTTTTTGGGAAGGGGTCTAGGTGAGTAGGGATCTAGGTGAGTAGCATCTATTCCTTGTGTCCCGTTTTTATTTATCCTTACAGTATAAAAGAAAATAGAAGCACAATATACAGAGAAAAACCTCATAAATATTGTTTTCAGCAAAAGAATGAAAACAAAATCAAGACTTTCATTGTGTATTATGTTCATGCTAGTAGCCCTGCACATGGATCCATGTGCCAGCAGGCTGCTGCCCCCCTCTGAAGCTCCCCGATTCCCTCCCTTCTCATAGCTTACAGCCCCGCCCCCTCCTATAGCACTCAGCTGCCTGTTCGTAGTTCGCTGCCCCACCCTTCTGCAGATCTGTGATCCCGTGGTTATGCAGTTGGTTGTTAAGCCTTAGGGTATATCAGATAACTAGCATATTCCTCTCTTATTATATAGGATATACAATACCTCACAGATTAACGTTTGTCAGATTGTATTAGGTCTGCTCCAACAATCATCCCATGCCACATCCCTGGAAGAATGAATAATAGTGATTCCCTGGTGTGTGTCAACCATGATAATTACGACATATGGCTCCTCACACACAGCTGTCTGACCTCCTTAGGTCAGAGCTTCCCAATGGTCTGTCTCTTTCTCTGGCTACTGAGAACATTGTTCACATGACTCTATTATGGCAATGCTTCTCACACTTCATTAGGAGTTACCCTTCACCTGGGGATTGTTTACATGTTGATTCTGATTCGGTTAGCGCCTGAGATAGAACCCAAGGTATGCATTTCTAACAATACTCCCAGGTGAGTCTGATGCTGCTATACATCGAGTAGTAAGCTATTATAAGATAGTAATTTGTCCTTGAAGGTCAAGACTTTGAGCCTTTCTTGGCCTTACCACAAGTCACCTTGTAACTCAAGATTGACTTTGTCTACTCAACCTACTATGAAATATGCTCTTTAGGAAAAACTTTGGTGGGGGGGCGGGCGGGGTGTATGCTGCTAATTGGGCAGTAGGCGTAGTAAAATAGTGAGGTGTGTCCTCTCACGGGCCATGAGAATGACTCTTCTTTGTTGAAGATGAGTGTCTGCATCTATTCCTTGAGCTTGTCTGACAGATCCTCATGTATCTAACACATTTAGGTCTTTGGAGGACTTGTTCTCATCCCACTTGTCTGCTATTCCTTCGTATTTATTTCTGCTGCTCTAGGATCTAGAGAATCTTTGATTTTTCTCTGCCAATTTTTAAAACATCTTTTAGCAACTTCTAATCTCTTGAAACTTTCCCCTTCAGTTCCATTTGCCTCAATAAACAGCAACTAGTTGGTTTTTTAAATCCTCAATTATAGAAAATAGCTATACACGGTTTTATCTGGAGTTTCAGGATGCTGTTCCAGAAACTCCTCCGGAGTTTTTGCTTAAGATAATTTGTAGATAAGAGCAGGTGGCCAGTGTTTTAAAGAATAACAACTGGACTCGGTGATTATCTACTCTGTTGGCACGAGCCACTAGGCACAGTGCCATGGTCCAGTTTTTTTTAGTTCAAAAAATGTTTAATATGTATTATTGATATATTTATCTTCCTGCTAATGCACTTGTAAAAGGTAGTATTATTTTTATGGAGGAAGGGATCTAAGAAAGCAATTGAGTCTGAGGCCCATTCAAGGCACCCTGAAGCTCTAATTTATGAAAGGACTTCAACCTGGGCCTATGGCTTGATCAAGTTCTGAGAAGCTTGGTGCGGGGATTACTTGATTGCCTGTGTCTGCGAAGGCAGAAGGAAGACCCAACTTAGTATACACGGTGGGGCAAAAGTAGGTTTACAGTTATTCAGATGGAAAACAATTAATAAATAACAATCCAAGAATAAATGCTGTGTTTTTCGTACTCACAACTGTGGCTACTTTTGCCTCACCTTGTATATAAGACATTCCCTCCTCTAGGAGGAAGGTCAAACCAGTCTTTAGAAATCAGTCATCCTATTTTCATAGTGTTTCAGCTGAGGCACATCTGATAAGCAAATCTTTTATAATTAAATATGTTAACGGTTCTTTTGGGAGGAGGGGTGCCCAGTGATAATGTGGTATTTGAATTTAATCCAGCATTTTTGTTCAGAGACTTTTGCTGTTTGGATGATACATTTAGCTATATTTAAAAGTATAGGGGGGGGGCGGGGGAAGAAACCTGTCTCCCTTAGCTCTCTGGCTTATTGTATCACGTTTCTTTCTTTTTCCAATGCAGAAAACACGGAAGAACATAAAGACCTATGCAAAGCTCTTTGCCTAATAAGAGACATGATTGCAGCAGTGGATTTAAAAGTCAGTGAATATGAGAAAAACCAAAAATGGCTCGAGATCCTAAGTAAGATCGAAAACAAAACGTACACCAAGCTCAAAAATGGCGACGTGTTTAGGAAGCAGGCGCTGATAAGCAAAGAAAGGACTCTATTACATGACGGCCTTGTGTTTTGGAAAACTGCCACGGGCCGCTTCAAAGGTACTGTGGCACTCCCAGACCAATTTCTCCTTTTCTTCATACGTGATATTCCTTTAACAGAGGACAGATTTTCAAAAGACAAATCGTTCAGAAATGTAGGCACAGACTCTGGGTCAGTGGGAAAATTCCTGTAGGATCTGGTTGTAAACACCCATAGGCAATGTGGCCAACGCCACGAACCTTTTTCGTGGCACTTTGCAAAAGCCATTATGTATGTCTCACGAATGTCCAAGTTTGAGATGTTTGAGTTAAAGGAACTGAGAATTCTGCTAACAGTTGGCACGGAAATGTTAATCTGGGAAATGTGGTTTAAAGTGGGGTGGCACACCTGCACACCCAGCTCAGGACTAGCCGGCCGTGGAAGGGAGGAGGGAACTCTGAATGTCACGTTCCGTATTGAGTAACATACCTCAAAAATAGACACGTTTACATTGGTGTAGATGCTTCCTCAGTACTAACAGCATTAAAGTGGCTCCACTAATCTGGTCGGAGCCTGAACCAGTTTATTCAGATTCTTAGGGGCTGATTCTGTAGCTCGCATCTTGCCTGAGCTAGGCTTTCTCAACCCTGGCCACACTCTAGAATTGCCTCTGGAGCTTAAACAATTTACTATTGCTTATCCCCTCCCGGAAATTCTGAGCTTGTTGGTCTGGGGATGAAGCCCAAGTATAGGGGTGTTTAAAAGCTTGTAGGTGAGTCTGCTGCGCAGCCAGGTTAGGAACCTCTGGTCTGCTCTCCTTGTTTTTTACGCGTCCTAACATCCTCAGGTCAATGCCAAGGGGTTGTTAATCCTACTGGAGGATTGTCAGGTTTTGCTGGTGATCGCCACTAATGATTGAAATGGGATCTGTTGGTCAGCAACTTGCCATGTGGCACCTAAACCTTAACCACAATGAGAACATTAACCAAACTAAAATATTAAGCACCGTCTATAGATCCTGTGTGTCCCATCATTAGCTCTTGATCCACTTTGCAGAATCATTAGGTTGGTAGCTCTGTCAGAACGGCCAGTGGTATAGAGAAGATGGGTTCCTGTGAACAATTTGTAAGGGAAGTATAGGACTTTGATGGAACAAAATAGCAGATTTTTATATGTAATTTGAGGCAGAAGCTGCCCTATAACATTTTTAATTAGCACTTATTTTTCCTCATAAAGGTAACAGCTTGCTCCATTCTATTAAAACTTTTTGTTTAATTGGATATTTTTCTTCCTTTTTAAAAGTTACAACATTAAGCCAAAACTGGTTTGGCTCAGTGGATAGAGTGTCAGCCTGCGGACTGGAAGGTCCCAGGTTTGATTCTGGTCAAGGGCATGTCCCCGATAGGAGGTGTGCAGGAGGTAGCTGATCGATAATTCTCTCTCATCAATGTTTCTAACTCTCTGTCCCTCTCTCTTCCTCTCTGTAAAAAATCAATAAAATACATGTATATATATATATTTTTAAAAGTTACAACATTAAATTTGCTGGAGATTTAGCAATACTTACAGTGACACACATAACCATGTACACCTAGACATGGCTTGTCTGTTAAGTTATCTATAAAATATCTTTGGCTATCATAATTCAGGCATTTTTATCCAAGTTTCATTATTAGATGAAGTCTTTTTACTTTAAAAAAATATTTAATGTCGGCATTTGAACTCTGGTTTGCTTCATTAATACTAACAAAGCTTTTTTCTTTGAAGATATCCTAGCGTTACTTCTAACTGATGTGCTGCTCTTTTTACAAGAAAAAGACCAGAAATACATCTTTGCAGCTGTTGTAAGTATATGGTCATGTGATGCATGTTTAATCCCACGTCTCCTTGAAAAATTCCTGACATTCCTGGTGACATTATATAGTCATGGGTGAGAATATGCCTCTGTTATATTCCCATTGTAATTAATGACTACAGTGTTTAGTAACAAACATCTAATTGGACTTAAGTAGCATGATGAGCATTGGATTATCACAACCAGGATAGATAATTAGCTGGCTGAACATAATCATCCAATTATGATATAAACACACACACACACAACTATATATATATGTTTATATATACACACACACACACATATATATGTGTGTGTGTGTATTATATATATATGTGTGTGTGTGTGTGTGTGTATATATATATATATATATATATATATATATATATTATAATCTTTATTGTTGCAAGTATTACATAGGTTCTCTTCCCCCTACCCCCAACGACCTCTTCAATTATGAAAAGATTGCAGTAGTTTGGTACTGGCTGGTGAACAGGCACTGCCATAACTCCCTCCCCCTGCCGTGACCCTCTGCCATCTGGCTCTCTAGATCTTTCCTCCAAATGACCATCCCCTTGGCTTCCCAGAAACTCACATGTTAATGTTGGTCACCTCTGGCACCTTGCTGCCTGTCTTCTGTACCTGTTGCTAACGCCAGTCATAACTGTCATGACTTTCCTTCCACCCAATAAGAAAACACCATCCTCACGGTATCTCATGTTTAACGATTCCTGTTATTTCTACTATAATGGTTACTAATGACTGAGGCTGTTCCTATAATAGTTATCTCTGTAGTATGCTATGTTAACCTCATTGCCAGCAGAGTAGATTAGCAATAAAGCCAGAGTTTTATATCATTTCCTAGGAAGCATCTTATGGTCCAAAATGATGCACTTAGAGAAGGAAGATGTCATCAGTTAACGCCTTGTCAGCGTCATGGAGCACCAGGCCCTGGTAGAGGAAAGAACTTAAGGTGCAGGACCAAGGTGAACAGCATGATGGTGTCTCTAAGACGCTAGTGATTATCATCCATTGACTGATAGGATGTTCAGGTGTCATCAGCCGATACCATCAGTTCCACTTGTTTTTGGCAAATTCAAAGCTTATGCTGCTCAGAGTAAACAAGAAGCACGCCTGCGCAGTGGGGAGTCCTGGGGAGGACGAGGCTGGAACAGAGCCTCACCTGCCTGTCTGGCCTTGTCAGGCTGGGCCAATCGGCTTCTGTACCCTGTTCAGCACACAGCCTCTTATCACATGGTGTGCGACTTGCATAAAGGTCAGAGATGATCTCCCAAAGCTACACCAGCAGAAAACCAGAGGCCTTAACCGAGTGCCCAATTTCCTGATCTGTTTGGATTGTATATATTACAAAATTTGTGACCATCTACTGATTTTTCTAGCAACCCCTCTTTTTTGTCCAGAGACCTGGGTGCTCTGAAAGAAAGCAGAGTAAATAAGTGGACTGTTTGACCTGTGGTTGGCTGGAAAACAAATTTACACCACTGCTTTATAGAAACGAAGGTTCCTCAAAACCAAAGACCTAAAGGAGAAGCAAATCCTGCCCCCCCCTGGGGTGGTTCTATAGGCCAGACAACCTGATGGCGGATCAAAGAATCAGGCACAGCAAATGGACAACGGTTTTGTTTTTTCTAGAACAACCGAGTGTGCGGATTGAGAACCAGCTGTGATGCTTAGCTTACAGTATTACCTGAAATATGGGTCTGGCCTCTTGAAGAGTTATCTGTGCCACCCATAGACCACATTTACCATGAAATGGGACTTTAGGGATGCAACCCGCCAAATGCCAGGTTGAAGGCAGCTACAACTCAGCTCCTTTTGGTAAAATGTGTTTGGCAATGGACAGCAGTGAGATGGTGCTGATACCGTTTCCTGAAGATGGTAGCCTGACATGTAGCTGCCAGCTAAGCCCTCGCTGACATCAGGAAGCAAAAGAGGAAGCATTATTTTTAAAAGAGTCAAGTGCACCCTGTTGTTAATCAGATGCTTTTTAGTTGCATCATATACATTTCGGTGACACAGCCCATGTGTCATAAATATCTTATGGTTAATATCTTGAGGGAATTGATGTGTTGGCTAAGAGTATGAAAATATTTGTACTCCCTGGTTCTCACCTGAGTATTTTATAAAGTTATCTTCATGCTAATACCCACAGGTGAGATTCTCTGTCCCTTGTATTATTAGAAATACTTCTCTAGTAAATGCTGGCTACAGGTTACAGAAGATATGATGAATTTGGAAGTGGCCAGAAGATAAACAGCTGAAAAATAGCAAGAGGATGGAATAGCTCCCCTAAAAGATAAATCTGTTTGTTTTCAAAGAGGGCTCAGCTGGAAATGGCAGTAGGACTTAAATATATAAAATGAATAGGAAAGAGCAGATGTTTTTCACTAAATCCTGGGATGCTGAGTGTAGGAGGTCTTTTTGCCATGTAGAAGTACAAGTTGAAACGAGAAGGTGACCTTAAAGTCTTGTTATCACAGTGGAATCACAAATAGAATTGCTCAACCATAGAACCTGCCACCTTGTAGAATCTCAATGAGTATATTGTCACCATGGGCTAAAGGTGGCAGCTCCTATTCCTCCTCTTCTGTGGCAGAGCCTTCCATGCCTACAGCGATGTGTGCCTGCACACATCCTCAGATGTGGGTGCTGGGAGACCAAAGCCAGCACTAGAGTCAGCAGTGAGGCACTGAGCGGCATGTTCTGTAAAGGCGTCGCTCTGTCCACAACGGAGAAGCAAAACCACACACTGCAACTTACACTGTAAGCGGGTGGAAGCCACAAACCAAGGAAGAGTCTTCATATTTACCACCAAAAATTCAGCAGGCATTCCTTTGGCTATTCTTCCATGTATGTGCCTCGCTCCGTTACTATATTCAGTGTCTCATTCATCTCTGAAGTCCCCAGACTTAGAGGGAACAGTGGTCACAGGAAATGTTGGGAGAAGAGGTGACTTAATCATGGATTGGATGCCAAGTTGTAGACTTCCTTCCTATTCCCTTCCGATAGAATTAAGCCAAATCTAGTTCTACAGACATCTATTGAGGGCCTGCTCATGCAAAGCACTGTGTCAGACATGAAGAGGAGTTAGACCTATTCCTGCCTACCCAGGGGTCCTCTGGTCAGTAGAAATAAGAGAAATTTGCAGGTAGAACTGTGGAAGTTGTGTTGCTGCTCCTCTGACAGCAGGAGACGCTGGTCATGCCAGGGGAGTCTGAAGCCTGGCCACCTCATTCCTGCCTGTCGTCTTCGCATTCCACTCCTCGGTACCTGGGGTTCTGTGTCTGTCCCCTTATTGAAACAGGGTTGTTGTTAACTGCCAACTCCAAGGGACTCTTTAGGTCTTCCATTCCTCTCAACCTCTCCGTAGTATTTGAAATACTATTTCCTATCCCATGCCTTTCTAGAAAAATTCCTCCACCCCTGACTATGGCATTTTGATATATTTTTTTCTCAGTGCTCTGATGGTTCTCTATTTTTAAAAGTTGTTCTTTTATTCTATTTTTTTATTGCAAGGTAATTTTATTTACTTGCAGCAATGAAAGGAATTAGGATTTATATCCAATCCAAATTTATATCAAATTCCAAAAGGAATTAGGGTTTATATCCACAGGGAGGCTTAGCGATTGCTTATGCACACTCTTTGGTCAATGATATGTGGGCTGCTATAAAAGTTGTCCTTTTATTTTTTATTTTTTTATTTTTTTATTTTTCTAAAAACACAGATTGTTAAAAAAGACTAACATGCTCTTTTTTTTCTTTTTTCTTTTTCTTTTAATTTTATTATTTTTTAAAATTTTATTTTATTTTATTAAGGTATTATCTGTGTACATAGCTTACCATTGCCCCCCCCCCCTCCCATTTATGCCCTCCCTCCCCAGAGTTCTGTGTTCGTTGGTTGTACTTATGTTCATGCATACCAGTCCCTCGGTTGTTCTCCTATCTCCCCCCAGGTCTCCTTCCCCTCCCCGCTGTCATTTGAAAAGTTGTCCTTTTAAACCACCAATTCCTGAGGACAAACACTTTCCTATATCTTTTCTTCCCACCCTGTCTTCACCATAACTGTTCTACGGAGCTCTTGCCAACTCCCTCAGCTCTTGGGGAAAGACTGGAGTGATATGAAGACTTCCCTAACAGGCTGCTTCCCTGCGCTCACGTGCTCTGCCAGCCCTCCCTTGGGGTGGGATGCGGTTTCATCTGCGCGCCCTCCTGTTTTCGCAGGATCAGAAGCCGTCCGTTATCTCCCTTCAGAAGCTTATCGCCCGAGAGGTTGCTAACGAGGAGAGAGGAATGTTTCTGATCAGCGCCTCTTCTGCTGGCCCCGAGATGTACGAGATTCACACCAATTCCAAGGAGGAGCGAAATAACTGGATGAGGCGGATCCAGCAGGCAGTGGAGAGGTAACGCTTCCTTCTGCCCACAGGCCAGGAAATGGGCTGGTTCGATGGGGAGGATGGGGAGCATGCTCTAACGGTGTCTCCCTTGTATGATAACTGTGCCTCAGCCCGAGCTGTCTGCTCCCCTGCGCCTGCCTGTGATAGGCCCCCACCTGCAGCTTTGTCCTCCGGCCTCCCTGCATGCAACCCTACCCATCTTGACGCAGCTCATGCTCATCTCCTTCGTGAACACCTCTTTGCTTCCATTGGCTCTTTCTTATCTGAGATTCTTTAAAAAAAAAAAAAAAATATATATATATATATATATATATATATATATATATATATATATTTTATTTGTTTTTTACAGAGAGGAAGAGAGAGGGATAGAGAGTTGGAAACATCGATGAGAGAGAAATATCGATCAGCTGCCTCTTGCACACCCCCTACTGGGGATGTGCCCATAGCCAAGGTACATGCCCTTGACCGGAATCGAACCCAGGACCCTTGAGTCCGCAAGCCGACACTCTATCCATTGAGCCAAACCGGTTTCGGCTTACCTGAGATCCTTTAACATGTTCTCTAAAGCATTTATTTGGTGCCTGTCATACACTGCCTTTGTGGCTGTAATCATTTTCCATGTATGTTTATTTATTAGATTGGAAGCTCCTTGAGGCCAGGGGCCATGCCTTATGTTTCTCTGTGGGCTGCATTCTGAAGAATCATTCAATAAACATTTTAGATTAGTGGATCTACATGCTCTAGGTCAATTTACTCCTCCTTACTGTGCACAAGCAGTTTTTTTTGTTTTTTTAAAATATATTATTGATTTTTTTTTAATTTTTTTTTTGCAGAGAGGAAGGGAGAGAGAGTTAGAAACATCGATGAGAGAGAAACATCGATCAGCTGCCTCCTACACACACACACACACACCCCCATACTGTAGATGTGTCCGCAACCAAGGTACAGGGCCTTGAGTCCACAGGCCGACGCCCTATCCACTGAACCAGACTGGTTAGGGCACAAGCAGTTTTTATAAATGGGGGTGGGAGAGTAGGGTGATTATTTTTAATGGTCCTTTGATTCATTAGATCTTGAAATACGCTACATAAAATTCCATATCACCACTGTACCCCATCCATCCTGGCGCCCTACTCCCTTCCCCTCTGCTGCTGGCTTTGAGGGCTGTTACATTAGGTGAGGTCCTTTATATGCTCAAGAAAACCAAATGTCTTGGCCAGGGGGCATGCCGAATTCTCTTTATGTTGACTTTTTCTTTGAATGATTCTATTGCACCTCCAGTGTCTTTCTAATGACACCAACAGTTCTTGGACTTGGTTTGAGTTGTCTCTCTTGACTGTTGTCTTTTCAAGTTGCCCAGAAGAAGAAGGGGGGAGGACAAGTGAGTCTGATGAAGAGAGGCGGAAAGCTGAAGCAAGAGTGGCCAAAATTCAGCAATGTCAAGGTACAGCGCTGGCACCTGTGGCTCCCTGGTTGTTGCGTGTGTCTGTGGACGTTGAGAAAGCCCAGGTGTCATGAATGGGAAGCTATGGCTGACTGATGAATCTGATTCCGTGCATGCAAGGCCTATTCCAGTGGTCGGCAAACTCATTAGTCAACAGAGCCAAATACCAACAGTACAATGATTGAAATTTCTTTTGAGAGGCAAAATATTTAAACTTAAACTTCTTCTAACACCACTTCTTCAAAATAGACTCGCCCAGGCCATGGTATTTTGTGGAAGAACCACACTCAAGAGACCAAAGAGCCGCATGTGGCTCGCGAGCCACAGTTTGCTGACCACTGGCCTATTCTAACCTTTCTCTCAAAAAAAAAAATACTGGTACTAGGAGTGCTTAAATAAGGTGTCTCTCTCCCTGCTTCCTCCTTTGTGATGAAGAACATAGTATTTTTTAAAAAGCTGTGGTACATAAATAAAATGGAATATAACTTGGCCATGAAAAATAACAAAATCTTACCATTTATAACAGCATGGCTGGTACCGGAGGGGTATTGTACTAAGTGGAATAAGTCAGAAAAAGACAAATACCATATGTTTTCACTTATATGTGTAATATAAAGAAAGATATAAATGAAAGAGCAAAAGAGAAACAGATTCATAGATACAGGGAGCGGTTTGATGGTTGCCAGAGGGGAGGGAGGCGGGGGACTGGGTGAAAAAGGTGAAGGGATTAAAAAGTACAGATGGGTAGTTATAGAACAGTCCCTGGGATGTAAAGTATAACATAGGGAATGTAGTCAATGATATTGTAATAACTCTGTACGGTGCCAGGCAGGCACTGGAAAGAAATATCAGAGAAACACTTTGTAAAGTATAGGATTGTCTAACCACTAAGCTGTACACATGAAACTAATGCAAAAACAATATTGAATGTAAAAATAATATATTTTTTAAATCTTTGCACATGACACATATGAAACAGTAACCGTGAGGGTGTGGCACTGGCGGTTCTAAGAACTGCTGTCCAGTGGTTCGGTTTTAAGGCCTGGCACCGTCAGGCACAGCTGTATGACTGTGAGCCCTGGTCCTCAGTGTCCAAGTCCGTGAAATTCGGAAATTAGGTCAACTCGGTGATTCTCATCTCTGGCTGGATGTTAGGATCACTTGGGGTAGGTTGTGCAAAATTCTGGCGCATGGGCCCCGCCCTCAACCAATTCGGGGAGAATCTGTCGGAGGTGGTGTGCAGACATTAGTATTTTAAAGTCTCCCAGGTGATTCTGAGGCAGAGAGATGGAGACGCCCCAGATTAGATGCTGGTTTGGTCCCTTTAAGCTCGAAGAATCCTGTGACATGTTGAAATCAGAGGAAAATGATGCATGCGAAGTTGGTCAAAGAAATGGGATGTTTAGGAGTAGAAACACGAACTGCTGTGCGTGGTTTTGACCAAGGCTGGCTGGAGCCTGAGCAGTTCCGGCCTTTGCACTGCTTTCCCTCAGGGGTCTCCCTCAGTACGGAAGAGCCGCCTCAGTGTCATTCCCAAGCTTGATGTTTAGTTGTGATAGAAAACAGCCCCAGCAAAGAATAGCTTTGCCAGTTTTTCTGGAATTAGGGGACTGAGAAAGGATTTATTGAGTACTCAGTTTGTAGGAAATACATGGGAAGCTCAGAGAATTGGGTGCTTTGCTGGAGGCCGCGGTCACTGAATGGAACAGTGAGGGTTTGAACGTGGATCTGTCCCACCCAACAAGGTTATCTTACCTGTTAGGTCACTCTGCTTGCTAATCGGCAACTTCTTTGCCTTGTAACGTGGATTTTCATAGTTGCCAAGTTCCTGCGATAACCTTCTACAGTAAATGCTGTTTCGTAGAAATACTCTGTAATCAAGACCAGCAGATCTGCACGTATTTGGAGGAGAAGCTGCACATCTACGCGGAGCTTGGAGAACTGAGTGGATTTGAGGATGTCCACCTGGAGCCCCACCTCCTCATCAAGCCGGACCCCGGAGAGCCTCCCCAGGCGGCCTCCTTACTGGCAGCGGCACTGAAAGAAGGTAAGTTGCTTCCAAAGGGTGTGGTTTGACCAATTCAGAAAATGTTTACTGTGTCCCTACCATCGGCCATGTGCTGTGGTCTTGGTGTTGAGGATATCTATCTATCTATCTATCTATCTATCTATCTATCTATCCATCCATCCATCCATCCATCCATCTAAGTCTAATATGCAAATTGTTCCTGCGAGAGTTGGACTAGGAGACTAATGGCTCACTATATTGTGCGCTGACCACCAGGGGGCAGCACAGAATCAAGGAAAGCCCTGGCCAGCAGCTGGAAGGCACCAATCGGCCCTGATCGCTGGTCAGGCCTAGGTACCCTCCCCGTGCACAAATTTCATGCACCGGGCCTCTAGTAGTACAATAAACAAAGTCCTGACTCTCCTGAAACAGCAAAATGTAAGGAAATAAATATGTCAGGTCTTGGCAAGTGCACTGCAGAAAAATAAGCAGGGTGGGGGGATTAGGGAGTAATGGGGCTGGGGAGGATTTATTTTGGAGAGGGCGGACCGTGGAGGCCTCTGATATAGTGCTATATAAGCAGACACAAGAATTGAGAAATCCAAATAGTATCTGGGAAAAGAGTGTCCCAGACACAGGAGCAGCGGGTGCGAAGGCTCTGAGGCAGGTGAGTGCCAGGTTTGTCTGGGGAACAGCACAGAGAAGAAGGGAGGAGAGGAGAAGAGAGGAGAGAGAGAGAAAAGCATAGATGTGAGCGAGAACGTTGAATCTGTAATGTGGGTATGTGCTCTAACCAGGAATTGAACTGGCAACCCTTCGGTACATAGGACAACACTCAACCAACAAGCCACACCAGCCAGGGCTGGAGACATACTCTTTTTGAAGAATAACTAACATTTCAGAGTAGCAAGTCTTAAAATCCGAATGCCCAATATCATATTTAAATTAATTGAATGTTTTTTCAACACACTCATTTACCGAAAGTGATATATTTTTATACAAGTTTTTTTTTTTTTAAATTGAATTCTCTATCAAAAAATGATGCTTAAAGAATTGCTTTAGATTGCAGGTTAGCAAGCTTTTTCTGTGAAGGGCTAAATAGTAAATACTTTGGGCTTCAGAAGCTACATAAACTTTCTGGAACACATTATTCTGTGTCTGTGCATGTGTATGTATTTTGACTCGTTAAACATGTAAAAACCATTTTTTTTTATGCTCCTGGGCCATATAAAAACAGATACAGGCCAAAGATAGTTTGCCAACTTCTGGTCTAATTGTTAAAATACACATGCACACAGGGTGGGTTTGTGGTTGTGAGTATGCAACACACAGAGTTTATTCTTGTAGCATTATTTATGAGTTATTGTATTATCTTCCACATGAGCAGCTAGCTGTAAGTGTACCTGGTAGGTTCATGTACTTACTTTTACATTGAACCTACATTGACTTTCGTTTTCCTGCTTCTTAGCTGAGAGCCTGCAGGTGGCCGTGAAGGCCTCCCAGGGGGGCGATGGCGGTCAGCCGCCCGAGGAGGGGTGCGGAGAGGCCGCGCTGCCCGAGGTGCCCAGCGGTGACGCGCCAGGACCACCGACTGCCTGTAAGTGAACCGCGGGCCTTCGCGGTGAGCCTGCACACAGCCCCGCGTGAAATGGTTACACTACACGAGGGCAGCGCCTGCGTTCCTACTTGAAGGGCTACGTAACGCATTTCTGAAAATTTGAAAACCCCCCGAGAATAAGTCCACTAGCCTTCTTTATGTGTAATAATGGCTCTGTCGTTATAAGGATAAGGACTGAAGCAATAGTCAGCTGGTGGGTTTTATTGCTGTTGCCCAAGCAAGCTTTGTACCTCCCCCTAAACTTACTAATTTTTGACATAACTTATTGAATACAGTTTTAAAAGATATTTTCAACCTTTATTTTTTTGAGAAACCAAGACCTTTCAGTTAATCTCCTCTGTGGAGAAAACGTCAGTGGAGAAAACAGAGCTGAGCAGAGTAGAAACACACACACACACACACACACACACACACACACACACACGTGTGGTGGCGGGGTTAAAGGCAGTGGATGGACCTGGAGAATATTATGCTCAGTGAATAAGCCAGTCAGAGGACAGGTACCATATGATTTCACTTATATGTGGGATCTAATGAACAAAATGCACTAACAAACAAAACAGAAACAGACTCATAGATACAGAGAACAGACAGCTGTCAGAGGTGAGGGGTGGGAGCTGGGTGAGAAAGGTGAAGGGATTAAGCAAAAAACAAACAACAACAACAACAACAACAAAACACCTCTCACAGACACAGAAAACAGCATGATGACCAGAGGAAAAGGGGGTGAGGGAGGTGGGAGAGGGTAGAGGAAGGATAAAGGGTGCTGGAAGGAGACTTGACCTGGGACGGTGAACACAGAACACAGGTTACAGACGATGTATTAGAGAGTTGTACACCTGGAACCTATATAGTTTTATTCACCAATGTCACACCAATAAATTCAATTAAAACTATCTTCAAAAGAAAACTGAAAAAAAACAACAACAAACAAACATAGCAGAAGTGCCAAAAGATTCTTGATTAATGTTGTCATACACTTCAGGTCAGAATTTATTTATTAAAATACTGTTACAATATTTTTTAAATACAGAAAAATAGATGGTTGAGAATTGATTTAGGTAATTTCTCTAAACCTAATTATACTGTTATATGTATAGTGGTAAGCTAAATATTTAATTTTCCAAAGGTTATTGATTTAAGATATTTACAACTATAATTTTTATTATGTTCGGGTGATGAAAACCTTACTCCCACCAGGTCTTATATGTCTTTTAGTAGCTAGAAATTGGAGTATTAAATTGTCTTAGAATTTCTCTACAAATATCCATTGGTTAAATAAGATGAATGGAAGGGGTACCGTTTTAAAATTCTATACATTTTTTTTTTTTTACTAGCGTCCATAATTATTTTCCCCTCTTAAGTTCTGCTTTATCTAATCCTGGGTTTCTATTTTCAGAATGTGCACATATGTTTTTCATTTCGACACAGCCCAGATTCATCAGGGGAGTTGTACTGCCCTGGGTGATTTCCTCTCTAAAGAAGAGCCTCATTATGCCATTAAGGAAGTTCTGTCTAAAAATACGTGTAGGGATCTGCTGCTGCTCTCACCCGGGACAGCTGGGAGGGGCCGAGCTCGGCTGCACAGCTGCTCGGAGCACAGGCCACGCCGTCCCTCCCGCAGAGCAGAGCAGGCAGCCGGGGCTCTCCCTGCCGCTGTCCACGTCTCCCAGGACACCTGCCCCAACCGCCCAGAGGCTGGTTCTGATTCAGGCTTCCCGGAGAGGAGAGCCAGGGGCAGGGGCACGTGGGTGGAGTCCCGTACCCCCAGAGACCTCCTCAGCTCCGGGCTGGACTGGAACTGGTGCTGCAAGCGTTTGATTCTCTTTGTAACGTGGATGGGGACAATACTACCCCTCCACGAGGGCCTGTACCTGAAGGCTCAGCCCCGGGTGTGACTCCGAGGACTGTGTCCTGCGAGGTCAGGCCCAGGTCTGTTTGGGGATATTGGCCAAGCAGGGAAGGCCCTCTGTTTCAGGCCTCAGTAGGGTTCATCAGGTGGGCGAGTACAGTCTGCTCCCTATAAAGTTCTGCAGGCCCTCTCGTCCCCTCTGAACTGACCACAGGAACAGAGGGACCTGGCCTAGATTCCCCCTGGCCTTCATGTGCCCCAGCGTCAGCTGCCTTCCCCAGCGGAGGGTGCTCCTTCCTACGAGGAGGGGGAAAGGCTAATTCTTTTGTTTATGCTTTTGGCATCTCGCTTAAGAGTTAAGAACAGTACCCATGAGTGGAACCATGTTTTAGTGAGAGAAAAAGTGTTTATAAAATGTCCCTTCACTATAGACATGAGCAAGTGTTACCTGGCGTGGGCAAAACAAACTCACTTTTTAGCTGACATAATGTGGAGTCATTTATGCTTAAACAAAAAAACTCCTTTGTATTAGAGGACTCTCGTTGAGATAAGGAGAGAACAGTATTTCCTCTATCAGAAATAAAGTTTCAAGATGGCACTGAGGAAAAAAACACACACATGAACAGAGTCACAATGTCCCTGTTCCATCAGGGTCCTGACCGGGCCTGGGTGCGTGTGAGAGCGAGTTCAAAGGTTTTGTTTAATCCGTGTATGGTGGTGAGCCTACGATTTCACCAACAGAGATTTAATGAATGGAGTGGCATCTGTAGGTGGTACTTAAGAGTATTTCTGGAGTGGAAATATTTCAGTTTTTATAGGTTAAACATGCAGTAGTAGCAGTGTTTATACATTTAGAGCATCAACAAGAGTTGCGAGGGAAAAAAAAATTCATTTGGAAATTGTTTTTGAAAACCAGTTCCCCTCCTGCTGTGGGGCGAGTCCTTCCCGCCCAGCCTTGTGTCTGGCCCGCCGCGCTCCCATGGTCACCGGGGAGCCAGCCCTGACCCCTGTCCTTGGCTCCGGGCCCGCCAGCCCGGCTCTGCCCCGCCATGCCTGCTTTCAACGCCACCCCTCCCAGGCGGCTCGTTCCTATTCCGTGCGAGTGAGATGGAGAGTCCGCCTTCTCGGTGTCACCACCATCACACGGACCCCTCTCGGCAAGACAAGAAGAGAAACAAAACGACGGATGATAGCTGACGCCCTCTGTCAGCGTGGTGCCCGTTAGCCTGTACGCTCCCCGAGGGCAGGGTCTCTGCGTGGCTCTGAGCTGTTTCAGCGGTTCTAGCACCGCGTGGGAGAGTGTCCCATCCCTGCGATCTCATGGTGTGTGTTCATGGGAAACGTGGGCCGGCTGTGTACAAAAGCGCCCGGTCCGCTGGCTGATGTGTGACGCTGTCCTTTTTGTTTCTGTCTCACTGGCACCCTTCCAGCACTAGTCACAGAAGGGACAGGAGGAAGAGGCTGTTGGGATGTGGATGCCGGGACCCAGGGTGTGGGAGCCGACCTGGCGGTCTCTGATGCAGGGGAGAAGGTATTGTGACCTGATTCGCTAGTAAACGGTACCGGTTACTTTCTGTAATACAACCACCTCAGGTCCTGCTCTGTCCGTGGCCCTGAGTGGTAATGAACGTGTTTTCCTGAATTGTTTCTCAAGTTCAATATTTATATTTAAACTTTCTAACTTATTTCTCCTTAAAATGTTCTTGCTCTTCCTATGCCATGGAGGTGTAAACAAAGAAAGACTTGAAAAGTTATTAAAAAAGATTGAAAACTCCAGCGTTTATTTGTGTGTCTTCTGGTCTCACTTTTCACTTTCCGCGCTGAAGCCTCTAGCTTTTCACCACTACATTCAGCAGCTCTTAACCTAGGGTGTCTCCAGGCATCGGGCCTTTATGCCACCAGGTGGCACTAAAGTGGCGGAAATAATTTTGATTTCGGAACCTACTTTCCTTCCTTCCTTCCTTCCTTCCTTCCTTCCTTCCTTCCTTCCTTCCTTCCTTCCTTCCTTCCTTCCTTCCTTCCTTTTTCTTTTTCTGACTGGGGCCTCTTCTTTTTTTGACATCCAATCCAAATACACTATACACTCTCTTTTAAAAATTAAATGTGGGGACCTTCCTATCAACTTCAAATGAAACTGAGATGTCAGAAATAGCGAGGGACCAAGACTATGACTGTCGGGGGTGGCTAGTGGGCCTCCCCAGGATCGTCTGGGCCTGGGAGTTTAGCTTTATCTGAAATCGCACGAGGTACACTGCCAAATAGCAATATGTGTCAGGGTGGGGAAGTGACATGCCAGATCTTTATATGTGTAACATTTTATATAGCATTATATATTTTGTAAAAATGTACACATGACGGAGAACCCAAACCCAAAGGTGTTTTTAAAGATGGCCGTGGCTGTTTAAAACTTCACAGGCCAAAATGAAAATAGGAGTGCAGTATTCGACTCCTCTCATTCTGACTGCATGCTTTCTAACCTTTCCTTTTTTAAATGTTCTGCTTTCCATCCTTTTCAGTGGGGACTTCTTCCCCTTTAAGTCTGTAGCTCCCAACTGCTTTTGTGTTGTTAGAGAAAGGGAGGGGAGGGTTTGAGCACTGATAGTTTTCTCTTGGTGGAAAGCTGTGGTGGCTGGATCCCCCCCTTAAAGTCTTTTCCTTCGATGATTCAGTAACAGGTAAGTGAGAAGTGTCTAGACTCCTCTTTGCATAAACTTATCTGGAAATGTTGCCATTTAATAAGGTATTTTGATAAACGAAATGAGCTGACAGGGCTGGATCACTTAAGATCAAACTTTAAAAAAATGCACAATGTCTATTTCATAGTTAGAGACCTTAATTAGCTAAGATTTAAAATTATTTTTTTTTCTGAAAGAATTTTTAAACATTACAAAACATCTTGTAAATCACCACCTGCAGCTCTGCACGTTGACCACAGGGTGGCGCGCCAACTCCATTAAAAAGATGATGTTAAACATTCCTGTCTTGTGGTGGTTCTTAGAAATAGGCAACCACACATTGCATAACTGATTCCTATGTTTCTAATTTTTATAGAATATAAAAACTGTATATAGAGTTATCCTTTCATTACAAAAACCATGGAGCGTGGAGCAAGGATAGAACCAGAGAGAATTCCAAAACTCACTACAGAAGGGCGGTTCTTAGGCCATTATCTTCCTGAGGGGTTGGGACCAGATCTCCTGACTAAACGTCATCCCCTTCTCCGTCCTTTGGCCTTCCCCTGCCAGAGGTGCTGGTGAATGACGACATCTTAGAGGTCTGGCTAGGTCATCAGGGCATCACCAGCCTGAACTATTGAAAGTAACAAGCCCAATGTTACCTGAGCACCAACAGCTGACTGCTTCTTGTAGTTTCCGCTTAAAGCTGCTCCGACAAGAGCAATGGGAGACTGTCGGCTCTTGGAGAGCAGGAATCTGATGACCTTTCATAACATAAAGTGTGACTACCTCCTGGGTGTCCAAATCTATTTATAGAATGGAATGAGTGTCCATTTCATACCAGGCCGGTATGTGGACATAGCATTGAGTACACAGGTGGAGCCTTGCTACTCATTGCCTGACCTTCCAGTGAGAAAAGACAGACCATAAATGAGTAGGCAAATGTTCCATCCAACTCTGGGAACCAGAAACCCTCCTTACCCATGTGTGCCCCTCATGTGTGGGTAGAGAGACCCCATCCCCTGGGGCAGGTGGTCCCCCGTGGTGTCCTGTCTGGCCTCTGCTGTAGTGGTTCTATTGAGGCCAGCATGGCGGGCGGAGGGAACTCGGAGAGGTAGGATCTGGAGCAGGTCAGCTAACTGCTCCCCCTTGAGCCACCTCCAGGTCTGGCTCCTTCTGCCCACTCCTCCTGGCTGTTGGGCTCTGTGAATCTCAAACGTTGAGACAGGCAGCTAGAGACCAGGCCATGATGCTCTCCAGCTTCCACATCTGGACCCGGGATGCTAGGGGCCAGTTTGGTCTGGGAGACAACTTCCCTCGGCCACGAGAGAGCTCTATCCACAGCGGTGTGTGCAGGCACAGCTTGTCTCTTACCTAGCGGGTGCAGTGTTTCCTGGCCATCATCCCTGGTAGTTTTAGGGAATGGTTGGGTGGAAGGATGGCTTGCGTCTCAAAGACCAAGCTTGCGCAGAGGGGGCTTTCATGACGCGATTGTTAGTTCTCTAGACTTTGATTTCAGGGGAGAAGGGGGAGGATGGAGTCACCACAGAAGAGCTCAGAGAGAGTGGAGTGATTTACCCATTTACCCGTGGCCATACATTCGGGAACACTATAAAGCAGCTTTTCAAAAGTGGAGTGATTATTCATTTTCTTATGCCTTTGTATATTTTAGGAGGAATATAGAAGTTTTCCAGGTTCCTCTCAGTCAGAGGTGAGTTGTGCATACCTTAAACACACGGCCATCCTCTCTTCTTTTGTGAGTATACATGCCTTTTCCAGAATTTGACACTTAGGATCTTATTTTTCAGATTATTCAAGCGATACAGAATTTAACCCGTCTCTTGTACAGCCTGCAGGTAACTACGCTCCTCTAATGCTTGACCCTGTGAATGTTTCTCTCAGTGCACTTCGTTTTATTTGATGATTCCCAGACTTTAACAACCAGAACATGTGTGAGGTAGTGCGTGGTCGTACAGGAGTGCCAACCCCCGCGCTAACTCAGCGAGGTGCGTTGGACCTCACCTGGTTTTGTCATCACAGGGCAGCCCCACTACTACATTTTATATCATTCTCTTCTGAAACCATAAAACAGTTCATATCTTTAAAAAAAAATACGGATGAATATGACCCGGCTTGAAGTCCGCAGTGAAACACTTAGGTGAGTGTAGCAGGCTTCCCATTTTCTGCTGAAAACTTAAATTCACACCTAAACATTTTTCACTTCCACATGTTGGCCTTGGGCCTTTAGAGCAGTTAAATAATTCACATGCTGCTCATTCTTTGATTTGTGCATCCACCCAACACATACAGAGTGCTGGCACACGAAGGCAGAAGGACAGCTGAGCCTGCTGTCGGGTGAGGTGCCGTCTGACCAGAAAGGACAGACATAGCATCCTGCTTGCGTTTGGGATTATAGGTTTGGATGGTCTCTTAGGGCACACACAAGAAAGGCTGAATGCATCTCATTGCTTAATTTGTGACTTAAAAATATTTTAGAATGACATAAAAACAATGGTACGTAAATCTGTAGAATAATTTGGAGGATACAAGTAAGATAACTTGTGATTCTACGGGGAGAATTACTAATGTCAGGCTGGTGTATCTCTCTCCTGTTTCTTAGAATCATTTCACATAGAGTCTTGCAAAATGTACCCTTCTGTGTTATCAGTGGTTTTTCAATAGTACACTTTATATGGTCCCATAATGTTCCAGTCTATTAAAGCTATTTTGCCAGTTCCTCATAATTAATACTTTTGTATTAATAACACTCTAGTATTATCCTTACACACTAATTTCTTTGAAGATATCTGAGTGTTTCCTTAGGGAAATTACTGGTCAATGTTTTTAGTTCTTTAATAGACTTTGTCAAAGTAATTAATCGATGCCCCTCTCTACTTCTCAATTTGAAAATTGGTCAACGTATCAGATTATTTTAATTTAACTTGTTTGGATGACTGTTAAGATTAAACACTTTTCCTACTGGTTTATTAACAGTCATACTTCCTATCTCATAGCTGTTGAATATGAAAAGAAAAGTGTCTGATTTTAAGTTTTCACCAGAAAACAAAAATAAAGTCATGTTACATATGACTTTTTCTTATTTGTGCTTCACCTGCATCAAGACTTCTTTATCTCATGTCCCATTGATCACCTACCGATTCTTGCTCTACGCCACTGTCTTAATTATTCACGTTTTGGATTACATTTACATATTATGACCGTGCCAGTTTCCCCTTATTACTTTCTATGCTTATCTGTATGGTTTTTTTTTTTTTTATAAAGAGCTTTGAATGACTAACAAGTTTTTTCTTTTCTACTGAGACTGTTTAATTAAAATCTCATTATACAGGGTGGGGCAAAAGTAGGTTCACCGTTCTGAGTACTCAAAACAGAGTTTATTCTTGTATTGTTATTTATTCATTCTTGGATTATTTTCCATACAAACCTACCTTTGCCCCACCCTGTATTTATGAATTCAATTGTGGAGAATTGGCAATTTTGCAATGATTAGTCCTCATGTCTTTGAACATGTTAGTCATCTCATATTTCATGCTCTGCTGGGAAGCTTTGAGATTATCTTCATGTATATCTTCAGGTCCTGTTTGTTTGTGTTTCTGCTAAGTTTATTTCTAGATGTTTGTCTCGTTGTCCCTATTGTGAAAGGAATATATTTTTTTTTTATGCTTCCCCGGTGGTGGTTGCTGATAAGAAGGGTCTTGATTTTTATATGTTTATTTTGTAACTGGCCACTCATTGAATCTTACATTTGAATAGTTTTTCTGTTGATTCTTTGGGATATTCCAGATAGAAAGTAAAAAATTTGAAAGTAATGTTATTATGGCCATTTTTCAATAATTATATCAGTTTTACGTTCCTGGCTTGCTGCTTTGGCTAGATTGAACTTCTGAAACTGTATTGAGTAACAGTGGTAATGGTAAGCATCCTTGTCTTGTTCCAGATAGTGGAACTGCCTTTCCTGTCTTACATTAGACAGGCTGGTTTGGGGTAGATGTTCTTAGAGATTGCATTTATCATGTAAAACAGATATTCTTTCTTCTCCATATTAACTGAGAGGAGATGTAGTCAGAGTATATATCCTCATTGACTTTGGGGAGATAGGAACATTGAGTATCCTGGTGTGTGTTGCCTGATGAAAACACAGAGTCATATCTCTTCTTTTCAACTTTGAATGCAGCCAGCCCTCTGTGGGTTCAAGGTTCAGAAGAGCCAGGTGACCTCTATGGCCCAATCTTTGCAACTAATTAGGTTGAAGCAACATGGGATTCTCTTAACCAAAGCTTTTGAGCTGGTCCCAGGATACGGGCTCTGAGAGATTTCTGTTCGTGGCACAGACATCTCTTGTGAAGCTGAGTTTCTTATGCATGCTTGAAGTTTTTACATGAACATTTTTGGATTGCATGAGAATGAAGTTTGGTGCTGGTATGAGGAGAGCGGAGTTAGATGAGGTATTGGCAAAGCAGGAAGGAAAGGCCACAGAGCCACTCCAGCAAAGAGAAGTCTGGAGAAGTGAACTGGGAATTTCCCTAAAGTTGAAAAGCAAGTGCTGTTCTCTGTCCCAATTATCAATGTCAGCGTTAAGTGTGAAAATGAATGCAATCCAATCTTCAAATTCTACCTCTCTGCTAAGAAGAAAATGTTCCTATCTGAAATGTAAGTAGATGTGAGGAATACTTGATAGTAGCGCTTAGTTTTTGCAGCCCTTACATGAGAGTTATCTTTGCTTATGGTGGTTTTGACATGCAAAACATTGGATTTTTGTTTGTTTCACTGCACTGATGCCTGAGATTTGTTAGAATTAAATGGTGATGTACAGGCTACAGTTTGCCCACCAGATCCTCAGAGTCCGAGTGTCTTATTATCTCATACTTAAAGATCAGGGTAACCAGTACCTGTTCTCAGTGATCGCTATTCTCTTGGTAATAACTTCTAAAGAACATTAATCAAAGGTCTGTGTGAATCTGAAATTCTAAGAATTCTTTTCAAACGTAAAAACATGAATTTTTTTCAAAAGACCCCAGTGAATACATTTTTTTGAATCCTATTCAAAGATAAGTACCAATTTAAAATCTATCTTACTCCTTTAACCTTCAAAAGTGTGGGAAACTGCTGATCTAACAAAGAACTAATGGTCAAATCCCCATCTTCCCAGCATCTGTTACGTGGACAGTTTTAGAAATTCTTGGGAAAGAAAAATGTGAACGTATCCCTAAAAGAGTAATAATTTCTCATAATGAGTCAAAACACACACACCTACCCAGTATGTGGCCATTTCCAATTAGTCCCCTCTGTGCCTCTTTGCACTTTAAGTGGGAACTTTTAAAATTAAAAGCTTCCAAGGGTATTCACGGATGTTTTTTTTTCTCCTGTGGAATCCTTCCAAATCTTGGCAGTTACTTCCTGTGATGTGGCCAAAGTTTTCACAGGCAGATACCGTAACTCAAGATGTTTTTTTAATCTAGTTGGTAATATCCTCTGGGCTTTAGAGTATCTATGTTTCCTTAACCATTCCAACTTCCTGTTAGCAACTGTTAAACAATGAATTTCAGCTTAGTGCATGGCCTTCCTGCTATCATACAAAGAAATAACAGTAATGAGACTACCTTTACCACCTACATACTCTATCTACTGCTATTCCTGGGCATACTATCTAATAAAAGAGTAATATGCAAATTGACCATCACTCCAACACACAAGATGGTCACCTCCAATGTGGTCAAAGATGGCTGGCAAGGTAGGGCAGTTGTGGACGATCAGGCCTGTAGGGGAGGGCAGTTGGGGGCAATCAGCTGGCAAGGAAGCAGTTAGGCATTGATAAAACTGGCAGGGGAGTGGTTAGGGGGGTGATTAAGCTGGCAGGCAGAAGTGGTTAGGGGCAATCAGGCAGGCATGCAGGCAATCGGTTGGGACCAAGCAGTCCTAGATTGTGAGAGGGGTCCTAGATTGGAGAGGGTGCAGGCTGGGCCGAGGGACACCCCTCCCCGTGCATGAATTTCGTGCACTGGGCCTCTAGTTATACTATAAAAAGGTTATTTCCTGAAAGTCTACAAGTGGCCGAGTTTTATTTTTATGTCTTCCTATATGCAATGTAGCTTAAGTAACTTCTGGCTTGAGACTCAAGTAAAAGATACTACCGGGTTTATATAGAGTCTTAACTTCTCGTGAATTCTGAGAGCGTGTGAGATTCAGAAGAGGAATTCAGAGGCGTGTGAATTTATGCAATGAATTCTTATTCGGAAATGTTATCCAAACGCCAGCCACAAAGCCCACGTCCAGAAGCAGGGGCTGCCTGTGGCTTCTGTGCTCTGTCCTTCTGTGTGTGACGTCCCAGGTCCTGCCGCTGGGAGGTGTGGACGAGCCTGTCTGAGTGCCAAGGCTGTGCTCTGGGGGGCACCCAGCAAAAGACAGCGATAGGCCGAAACCGGTTTGGCTCAGTGGTAGAGCGTTGGTCTGCGGACTGAAAGGTCCCAGGTTTCATTCCAGTCAAGAACATGTACATTGGCTGCGGGCACATCCCCGATCGGGGGTGTGCAAGAGGCAGCTGGTCGATGTTTCTCTCTCATCGATGTTTCTGACTCTCTATCCCTCTCTCTTCCTCTCTGTAAAAAGTCAATAAAATACATATATATATATATATATATATATATATATATATATATATATGACACCGATAGCAAGAGAGCATAATCTGGTCCTGCCTTTTGTGTTGGGAGGTAGTTCCAACGCAAGAGGGGACACCATGGCAGCCTTCCCTCTCCCTCTCCGCCCGCAGGCTGCCTTGACCATCCAGGACAGCCACATCGAGATCCACAGGCTGCTCCTCCAGCCGCAGGACAGCCCGTCCCCGGGCCCCCCGTTCAGAGGCAGCCCCTTCCAGGACCCGGACAAGCACCGGGGCCTGGAGAAGCGGCGGGAGGAGCTGGCCGACATCCCCAAGCTCCAGCGCCAGTTCCAGCAGGACCAGCGGCGCTGGCAGCGCCGGTGCGACCAGCAGCGGCGGGAGCAGGAGGCCCGGGAGAGCTGGCTGCAGGAGCGCGAGCGGGAGTGCCAGTCGCAGGAGGAGCAGCTGCGCAGGAGCCGCGGGGAGCTGGACCTGCAGCTGCAGGAGTACCTGCAGAACCTGGAGCAGCTGAGGGCCGGCCAGCGCCTGGTGGAGAGGGAGCGGGGCCGGATGCGCGCCCAGCAGAGCCTGCTGTGCGGCTGGAAGCACAGCCGGCAGAGCAGCCTTCCCGCGGCCTTCTCTCCGGGAAACGTGGAGGTGAGGGTGGATCTTCGGGGCTTGCCCGGGCGGTGTGGAGGGCAGCCGGTCAGGGTCACACTCACTTGCCCTCCGGTCTCTTGGTCTCTTTGCTTCTTGTGTGAGCTTTCACCAGAGTGATTCCACACGCAGGAGCTGGGACCTTCCCCAGACACTGCACATGCGTCTTGATGAGAAATATGGGAATGGGAAGGAAAGGCCTTGGTCCCGTGGACTCATGGGCTCATTGCAGATGGGGGCGCCCTTAACCGAGAGTTTGTCCTGGAGGCACCCCACCCTGAGCATGCTGATTTCCCTGGCGGGAGGCCCCTCTTCATAGGGTCTGGTCTTACCCTTGTATGCAGGTTTACTTGTCACTGGATCAGTTGGCTGTTAAGGTGCAGTAGAGTTGCTGAATTTAGCAAGTATGACACTATCCTGTGATGCCGTGCTTATGCGCCTTTTGCCATGCTGACCTGGTCAACTCAAAACCCCTTTCACTCATGATGGTCAACAGGCGTCTACTAGCTGATGACGGGGCAGAATGCAGCCTTCCCGAAGATTCTGTGTTCCACTTGCATCCTCTTTAACCATGCTTGGCAATTCCATTTGTCCCAGGAGTTTGCTTTTCTGTGCTATGTGCAAATCTATGCTTTTTTTTTTTTTTTTTTTTTTTTTTACTGATAGTATATAATGCTGTAAAAGTTGATAAGCTTATGAGAGAGGTCTGCTGTATCTGACCTTCCTTTCAAGTAGGCCAAATTACATTTATTGCAAATACATGGGTGCATGAACATGTTTTTTAGCTTTTTTATTTAACAGGAGTTAAATAAAATGCTGCTCTCTCTTAAAGTGGAAACATTTGAATGGCAGAGAGCACTACTGCTTGTGTGCGTGTTTAAGCCTCATCTTACTGATTTGAAAGAGAGAGGGGGAAGGGAGAGAGAGAAACATTGATGTGTGAGAGAAACATCAATCCATTGCTCCCCATGATGCAGCCCAATTGGAGATGGAACCCATAACCCATGTATATGCCCTGACCTGGAATCAAATCTGGCAACCTTTTTTTTTTTTTAAAAAAAAATATATATATTTTATTGATTTTTTACAGAGAGGAAGGGAGAAGGGTAGAAAGTTAGAAAACATCCATGAGAGAGAAACATCGATCAGCTGCCCCCTGCACACTCCCCACTGGGGATGTGCCTACAACCAAGGTACATGCCCTTTACCGGAATTGAACCCGGGACCCTTCAGTCCGCAGGCCAATACTCCATACACTGAGCCAAACTGGTTTGGCATATCTGGCAACCTTTTGGTGTACAGAATGATGCTCTAACCAACCAAGCCACCTGGCCAGGGCTGGGTTTTTGTTCGTTCGTCTGTTTTGTGTTTTTAAATATATGCTGGGCACGGTGAATGGAAGTTGTTGGTACTAGCTCATTAAAGAAAGGCTGGAAGGAAGGCGCTAAGGGTGATATTCTTCTTGATTCCCTCTTACTGAAATGCTGACTGCTAAATTCCTTTAGGAATAAATACTTTTACAAAACGGGTTCACATGCCCGGAGTAATTATTGGTTGTTTCTATTTCCTTACACAGGTGATGGAACTTAATCGCTCTGAGAGTTTACATTATGAAAATTCAGTCTTCGTCAACGATGCTTTCGTACAAATGTCATTGAACACTTTGGACAAACCCACTCCGCCAGCCACCCACCAGGACGCCGCTGCCTACCCCCCCGGCGTCTCTAACCCTGACTCGGAAAGGACTAGTGGAAATCAGGTAGACCTCCAGACGGATGTGGCTCAGCCCCCCGGAGACAACGGTGAACTGTGGACAGCCGCTGAGTCCTGCCACCCGGCAGCCCCCCTCCACCAAAGCGGCCAGGATCCTTGTCAGAATGGTAATTAATTAACCCTTTCAGCGTCAGCTGCATTGTTTCAACAAGAAGCTGTGCCTCTCGATGGTTGGCTCTATTTTTTTATTTTTTTTAAATTTATTTTAATTTTTTTAGCGCAAATCAAAGTGGGGCCCTCGAATGGGAATACAGTGGTGAGGATGAGCTGGGGTTTGCGGCATGAGCTTCTCCTTGGGGAAGTCTGGGGACTGCCACCCCCTGTGAGTAGCGAGACGAGCTTAGACCGTGTTTGGAGGGCTTACAGGAGGTCAGCGAGATGCTAGAACCAGGCAGGTTTCCAGGCCTGTGGGTTCAATGATAGCTTCCTCTTTCTCTTAAACCTGAAGCAACTTGACATCTGTTCCTCTCTGTAGATCCTGTCGCGTCCAGGTACACGCACTTGTTGACTCTCAGAAATAGAAGATACGGACAGGGTTTGTGGCAGGACTTTATTGTCTATCAGGGCAATTTCCTGGAACGCTAGTGAACCCTGTATTGCTATTAAACGTCCGACGTGAAACCGGTAACATCGTTTGTCATTGTGAAAAAAAAAAAAAAAAAAAAGGTGTTGTGTCTCCGTAAGTGCCTCGTAATAAGACAGTTTGCTGATCCCATTAAAGCCTTTGCCAAATATCAGTGAAAGGCAGCTCACGTTACCAGCTCCCCGTGAATCCAAAAGATTTAAATCTGCGTGTGTTATAAATGATGTTCCGTGGGGTATGAGGTAGGGAATGAGAAGAACTTGAAACCTCTCTACCAAAAAGCAGATGGCACGCACTAGAATAAACAAATGGCTGACCACATGGATGGGAACGAAATCACTGACAGCAGAATGTTTCAGAAACATGAAACAAGCAGCGGTGTGGAGATCTCAGAACTGGGCACAGGCTTGTTTCCATGCTTGACACAGGTTCTCCGTTTGTCAGTAGGATAACTTCTCAAGCTCTGGGAAGTTTTTTTAAAATATATTTTATTGATATTTTACAGAGAGGAAGGGAGAGAGATAGAGAGCTAGAAACATTGATGGGAGAGAAACATTGACTAGCTGCCTCTTGCACATCCCTACCGGGGATGTGCCCGCAACCAATGTACATGCCCTTGACCAAAATCGAACCCGGGACCTTTCAGTCCGCTCTACCATTGAGCCAAACCGGTTTTGGCATCTGGGAAGTTTTAAAGCTTTTTCGAATTATTGTTACTAATCCAAAAGAGGTTGATTTGTAGTAGTGGATCATTCTTTATAGTCGCTGCTAAGACATTCTTATTTCTTGCCAGCATCTAGGAGAGAATTGAATATTGCTTTAAAATACCACTTCAAATATTTAAAAAAAAAACCAGAAACATACAATGGAATAGTCATTGGGACTAAATAAAATGAAGAGTCAGGAAGAATTTATAAAACGTAACCTCTTTAATGTATTGCTTTGCAACGTGAGGATGATGGTGACCACACCGCAGAGGCCTTTCCTAGGTCCGAGTTGCTTTGCTGCTTTGACTCATTAACTTGCTGGTTCCGGTGCCCCTGATGTTTTTGTCGGTGGGGTTTTGCATACTGGCTGTAGCAGAATTAAAAAACTCGGTTTGAGTTAAGCCACATTCAGCTTTTGTTTAAAAGAGGAATTTCTCTCATGCTGTGCGTGTACCTCCCATCTTTTTCCACGGCTTGTGCTTCAAACTAGAAAGCTTTAAACATTTGGCAGCACACTTGCAGGAGATAGAAAATGTACTAAGGAAATAAACAGTGATAATGCACAAAGCCAGGCCTCCACTTGCTCGGAATCAGAGGGAAATGCTGAGAAAAAGCGCTTATGCTTCCGATATTGTGTGAACCGTGTAGGGCCAAGGACACGCGGGCCATTGACAGAGGAGAAGAATCCACGTTGGCCTAAGTCTCTCGGGGGAAATCCTGGTGTGTGTAAGCAGGGATTAGATCAGAAATGCAGGGTGTGCTGTTAAGCGCCCTGAGTTTTGCAACTCGTTGAAAAACCCCTATTTATGTTTGTTTACTTAAGCGGGATAAGCAGTTCCTGGAGCAGAGAAAAGACAGTCAGAGATAAGGAGGCGATAGGGAAGTGGAATGAAAATTGGATATATACTCTTCCGAGGCTTGTCAGGGCCAGATAAAATTGTGCGAACCTCGCCAGAGCCTTCGCAGCTCGTATAATTGAAAGTAGCACAACATAACCCCCTGATGCTGGTCCCCCGCGGCCCTGCAGTGCTCTCCCTGCATCGTCCTGGGCTTTCCCATGGAGGGGCAGTCCAGTGCTGGCATCAAGGACAGTGCAGTGCCAGCGTCCCTGCTCTCACCCCCTGGCTGCCGAGTCTTTGGGTGAGCGGTCCCCACTCGTGAGGGCCTGGAGATCACCGTGTTCAGGCTAACAAAATCCGTCTCTCATGTTCCTACCGGTGTTTTTGTTACATGTGCATTTAAGCATGACCCGATTAACGCCGCACTAAGGAGCTCATCTGTAGGCCGGCCCTGTGGTCCTCAGGCAGCGCCTTAGAGACTGGCTAGCTCTGCTGTTTGGTCCCGCACGTGGTGCACATGAGCAGCTCAGGTCCGTGGAGATGTGAGTTTCTGGAGCAGGATAAGCCAAATGGAAAAGTTTGTCTGTAAATAAAATTCTCAAACGTGTTTAGCTGTCACCCAGACCGGAGTTTTCATCGGTTTGTTCCACCCCAGCCTCGCCAGGCGTTTCACTCAGCTCCGTGTGCTCCGGTCGTGATCGGCTTCCGAAGTGCTCTGTCACCCCCACAACCAACAGGTGACACCAACCTTCAAGCGCTGCGCCATGGCGTCACATGGGGAGACTCATTTACTACAGCGGTCCTCTGAGATGGTTCTGGGGTGATCTCCCTTTGGGAGGGGAAACTGAGGTGCAGAGAGGGTCGGGGACTGTCCAAGGTCACCCAGCTAGTAAGTCGCAGGGCCAGAGATGAGCCTGGGGAAGACGGGCTCTGGAGTCCATGTGCTTAATCATTACCCGGTAAGCTGCTGATTTCTAGCCAGGCTGTTTGGAATTGGACATTTTAGAGAAGTTGGAGCAAAAATAGAATCCATGGGGTTGTAATGCCTAGCAGGATGTTCAAGATTAAGAGCTGGGGGTGGTTGTTTTCTTTCTCTCCCTCCCTTTAATATTAGCGTTTGGAAAATCTAAGTCTTTGGGATTTCCGTGGGCAATGCTCGCATGGGTTCTGAGCACCTTCAGACACCATCAATACCCGTTAGCTTCCCTCTGCCGGGGAGACACCTTCCGGCAGGGATAGTTTCTCTAAGGATGCCTAATGACAGCCCCATGGTCCTTGTATATATTTTTTGAGGTAGCACTTGGGGGAACTTTACTCTGCAGTTTTGGAAGCTGTTTCATGAACAAAATTCTTGGATGTTTGAATATGATATCCAAACTGGAATTTGGTTTAATTTATAGAGGAAGGGATGGTTAGTTTAAGAACTTAATCTGCACTCCTCTGAGGGACACTAGCCAGGAGTACAGAAAACGTGAAATTTTTGAACAACGTAGTCCCGGTGGGACAATTGCTATGTAATTGGCCCCATGAAATGCTCAACTGTATTACTCTTCTTAAAGGCGAAACAAACAAAGAAACACTTTATTCCTATAAGTTTTTTTTTTTTTGTTTGGTTGTTTGTTTTCCCTTCTAGCTTTAGGATTCTAGAACTAATTTACTCAATGCATCTATTAGTTTATGGTGTTTGCCTTTTTCATTGATCAACAGAGAAAACACTCCATGGTATGAAAATCAATATGATATCTTCTTATTCCCCGTTTTCAATTATATTTTTATCTGTACCTCAATTTTTGCAGGCTACCTGAAATGCTTCTCTTCAATGTAAAGCATTATGGTTTCACCATGCATATAATACAATTTAAATTAAGAGCCAAATTTTATGAGTTAGTCATGTAGATGTTGGAAAAAGATAATAACTTTATGTTTGAATTCCAAAAGAGTGTTTCCCTTTGCTACATATTAGAATTTAGTGCCCATCAAAATTTTTTCAAAATTCAGCCGAAACCGGTTTGGCTCAGTGGATAGAGCGTTGGCCTGCAGACCGAAAGATCCCAGGTTTGATTCTGGTCAAGGGCATGTACCTTGGTTGCGGGCACACCCCCAGTGTGGGGTGTGCAAGAGGCAGCTGATCTATGTTCCTCTCTGTAAAAAAAAAAAAAAAATATATATATATATATATAATATTTTCAAAATTCAATGCATTTTATTCAGAATATTTCCTCTTGGCAATGATTTAAAAAAATACAGACAGCTGTGTTGAACTGTAAAGGACTGTTTTTTTTTTTTTACATATGGAAAGAAAATAGAAAATTTCTCAATAAAAAGCAATGTTGTAGTTAGCATTTAAGTAAGTCTTAAAGAAGTGAGTATATGATAATTTCTAATGTTTTGCAACTATTCCATATTTCAGAAATGGCACTGTATTTATGTAGAAAGGAGCTTTGCCAAAGACCTTTAGGCAATTTCCCATAAAGCTGAAACTGGCATGAGGTACTGTCAGCCTCAGTGACAAAGGTGTATTTGACAAGAAGGCTGTATGAGTTTGCCGGGGCTGCCATAATAATGTTCCACAGCCTGGGAAGCTTAAACAACAGAAATGCATTTCCTCACAGGTCTGCAGGTTGGAAGTCTGAGATTGGGGTTTTCTTCTCTCTGTCGTTAGTGGTCTTTCCCATGCATGCCTGTGTCCTAATTGCACCTTCTTCTAAGAATACCAGACCTGCTGGATTAGGGCCTTCCCTAATGACCTTAGTGAGCTCTTTGAAGTCTCTATCTCCAGATACATTTTGAGGTCATAGGGGTTAGGATTTCAATATATGAATTAGGGAGTGGGGGCAAACTTTAACCCTTACCTTAGGAGAAAATGACTATAATTTTTTTCATTGCAATATTTTTAGGTGTCATGAAGGCTTTGATTACTTATGAATTTACCGAAGTTGGACTATAATTTACCTATATTGTGAGCTTTTTTGACTTGGTTAGAAAAGTGAGTTGAACTTTATTTTTTAAAAACGGCATAACAGTGAAATTATAATGAACAAAATTATAAATATAGGTGTCTGTTATCAAGCCTATGTCAACTCATAGGAATTAGGACAGCAAGTATTGAGTCTGTAGATTCATTAGGCTGCATTTCCAAACCAAGGCCTTAATTAGGAGCTTTGGGAATTTTGAACTCTCTTTATGATCAGGACGGATATTAGATGCCTTTATATTGGATTGCTTAAATGAAACCAGAGCTGAAGGATTGGAAACATTCATTTTGACAACAAATTTATTATTTAGATATATTTGCGGGAGTTTGTAGAAGTCAAAATTGTGAAATCACTGGGCAGCTCTTTATCTTCTACAATCTTGACTAAAACTTTGGGTAACATTTTAAAGGAAACCTTAATATTGCTTGCTTTCAGTAATCTGCGTCTTGACAAGAGTATAAAGGATTGGGCTCAAAGGCTTACTTTTAATCTTTCTCACTGACTAGTGTAGATGACTGACTTTCTCCTTTTGCAGATTTTTGTACCAGGAAAGGGAAACATGCCATTTGCTTGTAAGCCTGGTGAGCCACTGGTGCTGCCTGCCAACTTCCTGATTGCATAGTTCTCTGGGGGCAGATTGGCTGTGTGAGCCAACTGGGCCAGGGCCATCCCGCCCAGCGCACAGAGCCCGGGACACAGCAGGAGAGCAAACCAGCAGGTGGGTGGATTCAGAGGCAGCCAGCCAGCCATGTGGCTGCCTGTTCCTCCCCACCCTGGGCTCCAGTTTGGTTTGAACAAGCTGCTGGAGTGGGAGTCCACTGAGTACAAAAGATTCCAGAGGCTAGGGGCCTGGCCGTGGGTTATCCTTAGCTTAAAACATGAAATATATATAAACACATATATGATGGCATATATGTGTGTATATGTACAAATGTGTGTGTGCTATATATATATATAATACAGCACACACACACTTGTACATTTACACACACACACGTATATATAATAAAGCACATACACTTATACATACACACACATATATATATATAATAAAGCACATACAATTGTACACACACACACACACACACACATATATATATATATATATATATATATATATATATATATATTGCACATACACACTTGTACATACACACATATATATGCCATCTATGGGCCACTTATTGGACTGCTGTACTACAGTGTAGCTTTTATTCTCCAAGTGATTAAGTCGAAGTGATTAAGGGTTGGGTCTGGAAGGGAGGTTTGTAACTATTTACATACCAAACATACCTAAAGGATGAGGCACGCTCCTGTTAGTCTCAATGACTTGTGGGATAGGGATTCTAAACTAGTAAAGGAAGCATCACCCTGTCCATGGATCAAAATCTGGGGACTGCCTCCTTCCTCGCCCTTTGTCCACCCCACCATGAAGATTCTGTTTTTAGGGCTCGATTAAAATGTGGAGTGTTCAGCTGAGGACTGTTATTTTACACATTTTCCCTATGAAGAATGTGACCATCTGGTTCAGAGAGTGGCAAACTTTTTCTTCAAGGGCCGCATGGTGAATATTTTAGTCATTTTGGGCCACGAAGTCTTTCTTGTCCATAGTCAACGCTGCCATGTAGCTCGAAAGCAACCGTGGACAATGCGTAAAGAATGCGATTGGCTGTGTTCCGGTAAAACTTGATGGACTAAAACAGGTGGTCTAACTTTGTGTTTCTCCACTTAAACAGAGGTTACAGTCCTCCTGGTTTGGGAAGCATTTCTTATTAGCACTTATTGTAATTGGAATTAATTGCATGTGTAATAATTTACGTAATGTCTGTCTGCCCCACAATAGAATCAGCTATGAGGGTAGAAAACTCCCTGTGTCTTCTTTAATTGCTCCGTCAGAAGTGCCAAATACAGTGTTTGGCATGTAATGAACATTCGATAGATATTTAGGACACGGATGAAGGATAAGATTTGTGCACCTTTGGCAGAAATGAAAGCAACTATGAGCTTGTGCCACACAGCTTGACTTTCCTGAGGCGTTGGAAGAGATCGAGCACAGCTAGTAGAGCTACGGGGTGTGATGGTTGTTCCTAGAGGCTGGCTAGACAAGTGCCTCAGACTCCCTGAATCGAGCGAGCTTCAAACTTTTGTGAGATGAGTGTCTGTTAGATGGAGTTCTTTGGTTGTTTGTTTATTTTTGACATTCTGTATTATTTTATATTAGTTTCAGTGATCCCCCTGATAATTCTAATACCCCCCTGACACCATACATAGTATTCCCTATGCTGTGCTTTACATCCCGTGACTATTCTGTAACTACCAATTTTGTACTTCTTAATCCCTTCGCCTTTTTTACCCAGTCCTCCAACGCCCTCCCCTCTGGAATCTCTCAGTTTATTCTCTCAGTGAGTTTGTTTCTGTTTTGTTTTGTTTATTTTGTTCTTTAGGTCCCACGTATCAGTGAAATCATACGGTATTTGTCTTTCTCTGTGTGACTTATTATTTCACTTAGCCTAACACTACATGGCATTCTTAAAATGTCAGGGTAACTGCAAGATCTCTTGCCTTTAATATCGTAGTGGATTCTAGGCAGCAGACTTTAACAATTACCAGCTCTTCCTCATTCATGTGGAAATAACTTTGTTTACGGAGGTCCAGTCCTGTTGATCAGTTTGGGATTGGCACTCTGTACTGCTCTAAAGAGCATCTTTTTATATGAGTTATTTTTTTAAAATTTAGATAATCATATGTATAGTCTCATATGGCCATGTGTAGCAAATAAAAATGTGGTGTTCTCCACAAAATGCTTCAATTTATTCTAAGCAAATAGGAATGCATCCATTGCTATCATTTTAGGAGGATGGCACATAAACAATTTAGCATTTAATTGTTGTATTAATAACTATTAGTCAACTTATCTGTTCACTGCGGCATTTCTCTTTTAACCATAAAGTAGCTCCAACACCAGAAAATTAAACATGTGTCGCTAGCTCAGCATCAATGAAACACTTTTGTAAACCCTTTTTCTTCTGCTAAATCCTATTTAACAGTCCAGTGTATCTCCCCAGGCAAAAACAATTAGTATTTGTTTAGGTAAATACGCTCCTATAGCGGGAACCAGTTTCCCTGGCAGACCTTCTACTTGTCAGCTTTCAAATATGGCCTGAAACATCACTTTTTTTATAGCAATCTGAAAATTAAGTCTAGTGGCATCTTAAGAGCTATATCCCTGCTGAAACTGGTTTGGCTCAGTGGATAGAGTGTCGGCCTGTGGACTGAAAGGTCCCAGGTTCCATTACTACCAAGGGCATGTACCTTGGTTTCGGGCACATCCCCAGTAGGGGGTGTGCAAGAGGCAGTTGATGGGTGTTTCTCTCTCATGGATGCTTCTAACTCTCACTCCCTGTCCCTTCCTCTATGTAAAAAAATCAATAAAATATGTTTAAAAAAACAAAAGAGCTATATCCCTTTGCTTCACCCCAGACGAACTGAAAGGCACCTATGTTCTCTCGGCTGGTCAATTCCCAGACACAGCTAGCCGAGGGAGAAGTCTCATCCTGTTCTTCTGCTCAGACGTCGAGCCAAATAATAATTCAGCTTGGGCCTGAGTGTTGACGTTAAGTTGCCATGATCAATCACTGCTGAGTTCCCTTGGCTAGGGCACCTGGGTATCCATTCTCTTTCTGGATGAGATAATTAATTCAATTTAATTTGATATGTTAATGTTCGGTTTGAAAATTCACCTAAGGAACAATGTAGTCTTACGAGGTTTCCAGTTAGGCCGATAGGACTCTGGGCCTTTTGCTGAGCAATTTCTCAGTGAGGCTGTGCAACGTTATTTTCATGGGGACTCCCTTCAACAGTTCTCTTTGTGCAGCTTCCATTGCGCTGCAGCCCTTTCGTCCTGCAGCAAGACATGCATCATGTTTGCTTTAAATAGGGGGTATTTGGATCCTCCTCCAGAAACACAGGAGACGTTGCTTCTCCGGGGAGGTGAGGCCATTTTGGAAGGAATGGTGCTCGAAGGCTTTGGAAGCAACGTTTACAAGCAAAACATTGGCAGAGCTCATTTTTATTTAATGACCTGCTTCCTACCAGGGATCTTGGCATCCTGTACAGTGATTTGCAATCAATTAATCATACAGAATGTTGTAACACCGCAAGAAGGGCATTGCACTCTGAGGCTCATAAATCCACCAGCAACGAAAACAGGAATTGCATGCTCAAAGCCCTCTTGGTGTGAAACCCAGAATAAGAAGGTGGTTTCAACACCAAGGTATCTTCGGGAAGCCTTGGTACGTTCTTGTAGATTCTAAATTTTGAAGTTCCTCTTTTTCAAGAATGGGGTGGCCTTTTCACGGGCTCTCAGAACTGGAGTCTGTGCATGTTTGCCTCAGTCACATTAGACCCTGGTCAAGTAGATGAGAGAATTCTGGATTTTTCTGGATTACTGAGAGAAGGCTATGGTTTTGGTTCCGCCCTACCCCAAACTCAGGGCAGTCATGCTCAACAGTGGTAGGCCATGTTTTTGGATATCTTTGTAGGAATGATTCAGAAAGGAAGTATGTTCCCCTCCAGGGAGTACACTGACATTTGTTAGAGGCAGATGGCAGAAGATAGGCTGGTGTGATATTAGCAGTCAAAGAGGCTTCGCATACTTGGCTTTGCCAAAAGCTTCTGGAATCTGCGTGTTTAGGATCTTAGGCTTGTATTCTTGTCATTTCAGATGTGCCCTTAAAGTTAACTGTTAAGCTGTGCTGGATTTTTTTCTCTCTTATTTTAGCATAGTAAGATTGGGGCTATTACATATTCTTAAATTTTTATATGCATAAGTGTATGTATATTGTGTTGTCTTTACTCACTTCCATGTGGTTCTATTTGGAGAATGTTCTTATAACAAGAATATGGAAGCTTGATGTATATTCCATTTGATTACAAGGGAGCCTTCTTTTAAGAAACTGAAGGTTTTCAAACCTAGTATTACTTCCGATGAATAGGTTAAATGCCTGACTCTTGATGAATTTATTCCTACTAAAGTTGTGCTATTTTTGATTACTTGTTCACTTATCCAGATTTGCATGACATTATACACAAGTAGAACTCATCCTATATTTTTAGATGCTTGATGCTTCTGTTCAGCATGAGCTCTAGAATACATTTACCAAGTTTTGCATATGCAGACCACTTTTCACAGGCACATCGGTGGGTAGGAGAAAGCACAAAGACCAATTTTGGCCAACATGTGATGGTTTGTCGGTCTGTGTGCAGTCATGAGATCATATTTTGCATTCAGGCTCCAGTGTGAAGAAGTGCAGTTGCACACGGGTATCTCCCTGGGGACCATGCACTGGATCATACCCCGCTGGAAGGAGACTCAGCAACACCGCAAGGGGTCAGGTGTTTAGCTTCCTCTTAAGGTACTCAACTACCTACACAGATTTAAAAGATTGTAAAGTCATTTTATGCTGAACAAGCAGCCTGAAGTAAAGTATTGTGAAGGATCAAATACTAAATTCATCTTTTAGGAGCACCCTCTGCTCTGAGAGGCCTTAACGGACATGGAGGGTAGGGGGAGAGGCTGAATCTGAACTGTGGAAGCCTAGAGGCAAAGACAGTATTGGGGGGAAATCACATTCAAATGATCCTACTCAAAGAAGTTATCATTGCTCCTGGTGAGAAAATGGAAGCCTATTTGCAAATGCTGCTGCCAGTAAATTAAAATATTTCCTTTTTGTATTCATCAGATAAGAGGCTTGGGTATATTGATATACAGAGATATAGCAGATGTTTGTCAGATTCAATTTCTTGCCTACCTACCGCACTACTTAAGATGTTCAGTTACTCACCCCCACACACCTAGACACACCCACTTACCCGCATAGAGACAGAATTAAATGTTTATTTTTATGAATCAAAGTGGGCTTAAAGGCAAAATATTTATTTTCTGGGGGAAAAATGTATAGTATTTCTCTGCAAATTTATTGAACTTATGGTAATGTTATTTGTGATGACATCCATTTTTTAAAAGGGATGATTATTTTCAGGTGTTTTTTTTTTTTTTTAAGAGACCATTGGCTTTGAGAACATGATTCAAGAAAATTCAGAAAATATATTTCATGAAAGGCTTGATTAAATAACTGAATCAATACTATCCCCGAAAATCCACTAGATTTGAAACCTGCTTGGAAAATATTATTTTTGACCAAAATAACCAAGGCCAGACATGTTTCTGTGAGGAAAGTAGGTGATGTGATATTTCCTTGTCATTCAAAGGTGAGAAGATAAAGAATCTACGTTCTCCCACCTCCTCAACCAAATTTCATAAAAAATAGACTAAAAACATACTTTTCCAGTATAATGAACTTACTTGAATTATCAGTACTTCACTATTTGAATGACTGAGTACGTGAATGGATGAACAAATGAATGCATGAAAGAATGCAGTTGATTAATAGAACAATGGAGATGGTTGACATGGCATAGTGGATGGCACAGAGGGCTTAGAAATTATGTATGGGTTCATATCCAGCTCTGCCATTTGCTACCTGTGAAATTTCAAACAAGTGTTTATACTTACTTAGTGTGTCTGTTTTCTTATCTACAAAATTGGGTTTCTGGTAGTGCCTACTCTGTAGGTGGTAGGAGAATTACATAATATAAAACATAAAATACTTAAAATTTTGGGAGTACTCAGTAGACATGGTTGTTATCAATGTTACTTCTATACATTGTATTAAGAAAAGGGGTAATTCAGCCGAAACCAGTTTGGCTCAGTGGTAAAGCGTCGGTCTGCGGACTGAAGGGTCCCGGGTTCGATTCCGGTCAAGGGCATGTACATTGGTTGTGGGCACATCACCGGTAGGGGGTGTGCAAGAGGCAGCTGGTCGATGTTTCTCTCTCATCAATGTTTCTAGCTCTCATCTCTCTCTCTCTTCCTCTCTGTAAAATACCAATAAAATATATTTAAAAAAAAAAAAAAAAAAGAAAGAAAAGGGGTAATTCAGTAGGAGGTGCACTGGGTCACTTGAGCCACTGGACTGATCCCCAAATGGTTGCCATGGTAACCTGAAAGACTTACTCTGTTTCATTTGGATATTTTCTAAGAAGGCATGTCTCAAAAAATGTTTTATAACTCTACGGGATCTTAGTAAGTTTTACATGCTAAAAGGTTCCCATAATCAGGTAATACTGAGACATGCTGGTTTGGGGACTGCACAGCTTTTTCAGAACCTTTATTGAGCTCGTGTGTCCTGTGAATCTCCAGAAGTGGCACTTCCCAATCCCATTTAACCACAGTAGCCTCCTCTCCAGCCCAGCACCTTGCAGGGTGACTCTTTCTTGAAATACACCCGGAAAAACATTGATGTAAATATATGTTGAAATAAATTCATTGCCGGTGACACACCCTTCAAATATATTTGTTTTCTTCCTTGGGAACAGTTGAAATCTTAATGACATATCCCAACACAATTTACCACATGGGTTGTCTTTTGAAAACTGAATTCAACATGATGAGTTTAAGATAGAGCTTTGTTTGCCTGGCTAGTGTGGTTCAGTGGTTGAGCAATGACCCACGATCCAAGAGGTTTGATTCCCAATCAGGGCACATGCCCAGGTTGCCGGCTCAATCCCCAGTGGGGAGCATGCAGGAGGCAGCAGGTCGATTTCTCTCTCATTAATGTTTCTATCTCCCTATCCCTCTCCTTCCCTCTCTCTCTAAAATCAATAAAAACATTTTTAAAAGATAGGGGGGAAATAAAATTTGGGCCTATGGATGAAGGTTCTTGGGCAGTCTTCATAGGGCTTGTCTGGGCCAGCTTTCTTGGGTTTATCCAAACGTGCCGTGTGCTAAAGTTAGCCAGCCCTGATGCAGCACAGGGAGTTATGTGTTTGGGCCTACAGGACTGACTGGCCTCCAGTCTCTCAGCCTTAGCCCCACACTATTCTGTCCATTCTTACCTGTGGTCCAGCCTTTAAAGTTCTCTCACTCATCCAACAGGGCAGCCCCCCTACCTTCTGTACATATATTTCCTCTGTTGAGGAATATTCCTCTCCTCCATTCTTTATTCCCAACCTGGTTAACTCTTACTCATTTTTCAAGATTGAGTTCCGGACTCTCTCCAGAGCCTCTCCGCCTGGGACAGGAGCCTCTCCTATGTGATCCTGAAGTGCCAAAGACCCTTTATTACTTTCTGCCATATTTTGTTACTTTTCCACCTATAGACTCCAAGATGTTTGTTTATTTTTTTATAATTTGATGGAGATAAAATTTGTATACAGTGAAATGCTCAACTATTAACACTATTCTTTGATCAATTTTTTGGAAAGAATATCAGGGCACAGAAAGTTTCCATCACTCCCGAAAGCTCCTTATACCTCCCTCCAACCAATCCCCGCCCCAGAAGCAAATACCCATCTGCTTCCCATCACCACAGGTTAATTTTGCTTATTCTCGAGTGGCATGGATTCAGCTCTATGTACCTTTTTGTGTCGAGCCCCCCCAACCCCACCAGCATATTATTTTTGTGATTCATCCATGCTATTGCATAAATCCAGAGTTGGTTTTCTTTTTTTTCACTGAATAACCTTGCATTAATAAATTTACTACTTTCTTATACATTCTTCTTTTGATGGACAACTGACTTATTTCTAGGTGTTTTTTTTTTTTTTTTTTTTTTTTTTTTTTTTTGCTGTTGTGGATAAAGCTACTGTGGTCATTCTTGTACAAGGCTTTTTGTGTATTATGGTTTCATTTTTCTTAGGTAAATACCTCGGAATAAAATAGTTCCTAGAATAGGTGCCTGTTTAACTTTTAAGAAACTGAAACAGCTTTTGAACTGATTAGACAGACTATAAACTTCCTGGGTGTGAGACCAGATTGTGTTTAACCCAGTTTCCCGGTGTCTGGCCAGTGCAGGGCCCGCACTAGTCTCTCAGTGCTTATTGAAGAATGGATGGCTGAGAGGCTCGAGCCAGTTTTTATTTTGACATGTCCTCTACTAATCAACAAAGAATGAATGCGTTATCGTCAAAGGGATGAATAAACGTGGACTCACTCTAGGCAGGCAAAAGTCAGGGGCAGTATGGCTCCCTTCCCCCTGCTCCTGGAGCTGGATTTCTGGTTTCAGGGCGGCAATACGTGCAGGTGAAGCCAACTATGTAGATTTACAGGGAACCCCAAGAGGGCCCTGGTCACCAGTCGCTGCCAAGCTGACTCCTGGAGTTAAAACTCCCAACATTCCCATTCAGGATCCTCCATAGCCTACTTTTCCCGCACCCATCCCTTTATTCATCTGCATAAACTCGACAAATCTTTTATTTTTTTCCTACAGCATCAAACTCCACCTGAAACACCTCCACAGGAGGCATCTCTCCCTTAAATAACCTGGTCGGCCTTTAAGGCTCAGGTCAGATGCTGTCTCCCTGAAGTCTGTCCTGGTCACCACATCTGGAAACTCTCCCTTCGGAGGGCCTCTGACGTGGTGGCCAGCTGTGGGCAGTATTCATTAGCCAGGGAGCAGGATGTAGTTATCTGGGTTTGCATCTTCCTACTCTACGAGGGAATAGGCTTTCTCAGGGCAGCGTGCTTTGTGGCCCTCAGCATTCTGGAAGGGACGGGGGCCGAGGGTCACTAAGGAAGTAGCTAAGAATACTCCTCATGATCTTTTCTTCTGCTGGCCGACTCCGCTAAGGCAGGGGTGGGGAACCTTTTTACTGCCAAGAGCCATTTGGATATGTGGGACATCATTCCAAGGCCATACAAAATTATGTTGGGTCGAACATTTAAGTAGCTCACTTCTAATGCCTTGGCAGGGACAGAGCAAATGATTGATCAGGCCTTCTCTGGCCCTCGAGCTGAACGTTCCCCACCCCTGCACTAAAGAAAGGCTAAGTTATATGATAATGCTGTGGCTCCTTGAGAAGAGGAGGAGGAGAGTGTGCCAACTGGGGATTTGTATCTGCTGGTAGATAATTAAAGGGAAATTAGCAAGTTGCTTTAGGCGCAAGTGTTAGTCACAGGTCACATGTCAGAAAGCACAGATATTAACAAGTAGAGGAGCTTCATGTGACATTTGTATGCATAGAGCAATTTAAAATTGGGAGAGATTTTAAGGAGTAGAGCAGTTTAGCGTGTGATGCATGTTCTCTTTTAATTGCTCTTTTGGTAAAGTCCCAATTTTGCCTCTGCTCTGCAAACTGCCTACTTCTTTAATTGTATAATTTATAAAAATACTTACTTTAAATGTAATTTTCAGAAGTATACTCTGATAACAAATATTAATGTGAAAAGAAGGCCCAGGGTGTGAAAACCTGCACTGAAGAAAACATTTTCTATGCTGAAGGCCAGGTGTACAAAATTCGTGCCCGGGGTCGAGGGGGGGGGGTCGGGGGAGGTGGCCCTCAGCCGAGCCTGCACCTTCACCAATCTAGGACATCCCTCTCACAATCCGGGATCACTGGTTCCTAACTGCTCACCTGCCTGCCTGCCTGATCACCCCTAAATGCCTGCCCTGATAGCCTGGTCACCCCCAACTGCCCCCCCCCCCCAACCAGCCTGGTCACCCTTCACTGCCCCCCTCTGCCGGTCTGGTCGCCCCACACAGTCTGCTGCTCAGTTGTTTGGTCATCCCTGACTAACCCCCCTGCCGGCCTGGTCACCCCTCGTAGCTTGTTTGGTCGTCCATTCAGTTGTTTCAGTTATGAAGGATATATATATATATATATATATATATATATATATACTGTACTTTTAAAATTGGAGCCAAAACCAGTTTGGCTCAGTGAATAGAGCATCGGCCTGCGACTGAAAGGTCCCAGGTTCGATTCAGGTCAGGGGCATGTACCTTGGTTGCGGGCACATCCCCAGTGGGGGTTGTGCAGGAGGCAGCTGATCGATGATTCTCTCTCATCGATGTTTCTAACTCTCTATCCCTCTCTCTTCCTCTCTGTGAAAAATCAATAACATATATATATATATATATATATATATATATATATATATTTTTTTTTTTTTAAATACTTCAGTTGGAAATGATAGTTGAGGGTTTGGCTTCTTGGCAAATGTTATTTCACTAATAAGAATTATAAGTCCTAACCAGTTTGGTTCAGTGGATAGAGTACTGTCCCTTGGAGAAGGGTCCTGGAGTTGATTCCGGTTAAGGGCATGTACCTAGGTTGCAGGCTCAATCCTAGGCATGTGCAGGAGGCAACCAATCTATGTGTCTCTCTCACATCGATGTTTTTCTCTCTGTCTCTCCCCCTTCCTTCTAGTCTCTCTTTCTCTCAAAAAAAAAAAAAATCTCGAGTGAGTATTAACAACAAAAAGAATTACGAAAATGTTTCACATTTTTGAAAAAGAATTTTAAGTTGTTCTGAAAACAAAGTTCTTTGACATCTCAAAGTTCTATGGTTGATCAAGAGAAAAATACCCTCATTCACAGACCTTTCAAACATTGGATGCCTTCTTTTCTTGGCCCAGTAATAACATAATTATTAAAAAGTACGGAGAACTAATTAACTTGGGCGTGCTTGGTGTAATTGCTTGCCTTCTTCTGGTTATGAGAAAAACACTGGGTTTTGTGTGCGTAGGAATTTGAACAGCTGCTCTCCCCTCTGCTGAAGCAGTCAGAAGTAAATGCAGCATTAACATTCCTGGGTTGATTTCCTGCATTATTCAGCTGGCAGAGAAGTGGATTCAATTTTTCTTCTCTCCGCAAAATGAGAGGCATAACTCTTTCGGTGTGGGCAGGCCGGGTCCCGCAGCAGGCAGCTTCCAGGAAGTCCACTTTACCGGCTCGGTGCTCAGCCGATCCTGGTCGCTACATCCTGCAGAGGAATCCAGAGCCCTGTCCTTGTAGCTGGAGGCCTGCCTGCTGTTTCATTTGGCGCACTTTTAAAAACGTGTCCCTGCTTTTTTAGCCGAGACTCCAGGATTTGGACATCTTAATTTGTTTTGATTTAAAAATTGAACTTGACATATTTTTTGTCTACTTGAATATATTATGGACAATTTCAGACATGTTTAAAACTAAACAGAGAAGTAAAACAACCACTCAACTCCCAACATTTAGGCACTTATGGCCAGTCATGTTTAATAAGCTAGACTCCTTACCCCCCCCCCCCAAAAAAAACCCCACACGCCTATATTATTTTGTAGCAATACCCTAAAACTCATGTGTAAATGCTTACTGATCCATAATATTTCAGTATACATCTCTAAAAGATAAGGCTCTATTTTTTAAGCTATTGTCACACCAAGAAAAAATTAACAAAAATTCCATAATAACAACATATAGGCAGTGTTTAAACTTCCAGTTGTTTTGTAAATGTGTGGACTTTTTCTAGTGTTTTTTGTTTGTTGTTTTTACTCAAGATACAAATAAAGACTGTAGATTGGCTATGCATTTTAATATAAAACTTTTAATTATGAACAGTTTCAAACTTACAGAAAAGTATAGGAAATATGTATCAGGCATGCGTTTAATAAATGTTAACATTTTGCCATATTTGCTTTAGATATCTCTTTGCCTTTTTAAAAGAAATGTTACAGATATGAAGTTCCTTTGCCTTATCTTTTTTTTTCTATTTAAGGTTAGTCAATATTCTGTAATTGGTATATATCATGCCCACAATATGTTTTTATGCTATCACTACATATATATGCAGCTATCTATCTATGTTTCTTTTTAAATTTTATTTATTGATTTGAGAGAATGACATAGATGCATTGCTCCACTTATTTATGCATTCATTGGTTTTCTCCTGTTGTGTGCCCTGACAAGGTATTGAACCCACAATCCTGATGTACTGGGATGACTCTCTAACCAACTGAGCTACCCAGCCAGGGCCATAAATAGTATAATTTTTGTTTTTTAAACTTAAATAGCCTATCCTTCTTCTCCTCTCCCCCTCTCCTTCTTTCCCTCTCCACCAATCCTCTCCCCTCTCCTTCCCTTTCTCTCTCCATATATATGTATGTATATATGCATAGGTGTATGTCTTGGTTTTTTTTACTCAATGTCCATATTTATAAATGTAGCACCATTTTAAACTGTTGTATACTATTCCATTATATGAATAAATAAGAGCATTTCCATTACCCTACAAATGAGCAATAAAGGTGTTTTCTGTTTTTTTCTATTACAAACTATTCTCAGTAAACAGCCTTTTATACACATCTTTTTGCGCACATGATTGAGAGTTTGTTTCGATTCTAATGCCTAGAAGTGGTAAGGATGTCTTTGTTTTTTGCCGGATATTACTGATTTCTCTGTAAAGTTGTGTAATGCCACTTTCAGCAGCTGTATAGGAGAGTTCCACTTTCCTTGGCTACTCCCCAACACGTGGGACTGTTAGGCTTCTAAATGTTTGCCGGTATCACGAGTAGGAACTAGTAGCTCATTCTTGCAACTCATACTTCCCCAATTACCGGTGAGACTTGGTACCTTCTTTCCTGCCTCTCCATAACCCATCAACAGTATCTACACACACTGACCCCATCGAATTCCTATCAGCTTCATTTTTCTTCTTGGAAATTTCCCTTCCACGACCCTCTGTCCTCCTGTTCCCATATGGCCTTGTTGCTCCCTCTGCCTGCTAGGTGGCTGTTTCTACCCCACCCCCACCCCATTCCTGCAGATCTCTCCTGTGCTGGGTCCTTTGTCCTCAGCCCCACTCCCTCTCTGTAATGGCATATTTCTTTATTTGGTAGAGCAATCTCCAAATTCCCTAAGAAAAGGTGTAATGAAAGCAACTTTTCCCCCCCAAAATTAGTTGAAATGTCTTTTGCATTTCATTTGTTTATTTTTTTTGTGCTACTTTTACACTTGGTTTTTATAATCTATCTGGGCTTAGAATTCTAGATGAAAATTATTTTCCTTCAGAATGTTGAAAGAGTTGATTCTTCACTTGCCATGGTTGCTGTTGAGAAGTCTGATGCCATTCTGACTTGCTAACCCTTTGTTTGTAACTTGCTCTCACTTTTTGGAAGACTTTAGAATTATATTTTTATCCCTTTCTGGATGAATTTTATAATATGCCTGAGTGTGGTCTTTTGTTAAAATCACTTTTTGCGGGTTATGCATTAGGCTTTTTCCATCTAGAGATATATTTGTCTTGATTCTGGGAAATTTTTTCTTAAAAAATTGCTTCTATATAATTTTATCTTACTGGAACTGTTTCTGGTTATAAGTTTGGCCTCTTGAATCCTCTGATTGTTTTGCTATTATTTTCCTTTTATTTCCATTTCTTCATGTTTTTGTTCTATTTTCTGAGAGATTTTCTTATCTCCTAATATTGCATTAATTTTTTAAAAATCCGCTAGCATAGTTTTAATTTCCAGGAGATATTTCTTGCTCTCTTATAGCTCCTATTTTATGGACTCTTGTTTTGTAGCTAAAATATCTTTTAAATAACTCTTCAAAAATATTGTTTTTTTGGAAGTTTTCTTCAGCTTCCTGTGTTTTGAGATTAGGTCTGTCTCCCTCCGTGCTGGTTCTAGGCTCTCTTTCATATTCCACTGTGGACTGGTATGAGGATTGAATTGAATGTTTGACTCAAAGGCAACTAATGTAAGTATCTTAAAGAGAGAAGCCCTATAAAGCAAAACTCTCTTTATTTTCTATTTAATTCTCAAAAGACAGAGTTTAGACTAAATAAAATTGTAAGGTACTTTCTAAACATGACAATTTCAAATTGGCGATTCCCATGACTCTGATTAGATTAGGTAGAAATTTTGAATCAGGTATCCACTATTCTGTTCATCTTTTTGGCAATGCATATTAACACCTACTATTACAAACTGAAATTTATACTGATATTATTGGACTAGACATGCTACTTTTACTTCCTGTTTCTTTAATGTTTTATTTTGTTTTAAGTAAATTCAAAAGACTAAAGTATAGGAATCCAAATTCTAAGAGAACCTTATTAATTCACTGCCACAGTCAAATGTACCAGGGTATGAGGTCTCGTCTGAATTATATTTCACATAGGAGATATTAGATTATTTAGGCAAGAGCAAAGACCATACCTGAATTTGTATCATTTTTTATCTATGTAGCTATAAACTCAAATGAACCTCATCTATTTTATGTATCTTCACACATAGATATAAATCCTTACATGGCACTTGCCAACGCCTTGTCATGTAGTTGCATTAAAAGTGATCTAAGCACACTCAGCATCCAAAGGAGGACTCTAATTTATTGCTACAGTGTTCCATTTACATCAGATATGTAGAAGCTATGCTGTTGTAATAACAGAGGACCCTTATAATTTTATAGTCCAACTATTAACTTTGAAAAATGTATCATGGAACATTTCACACATTGGGTTATCTTAAAGCAAATTTAGGGTGTCCTGTCATTTCATCCAAAAGTGCTCTAGTATCTTTCTCTAAAAGACATGAACTCTTTTTAAAAATATATATATATTTTATTGATATTTTACAGAGAGGAAGGGAGAGAGATAGAGAGCTTGAAACGTCAATGAGAGAGAAACATCAACCAGCTGCCTCTTGCACACCCCCTACCGGGGATGTGCCCGCAACCAAGGTACATGCCCTTGACCGGAATCAAACCCGGGATCTTTCAGTCCACAGACAAACGCTCTACCACTGAGCCAAACCAGTTTTGGCTCTTTTTTTAAAAACATCAACACAATATCATAGTTACACCTTAAAAATTTAGTAATTTTTACTTAAAATCATATTGTCAGTACTTGAATTTCTCTGATGGTCTCAATGTTTCCTTTGGTTTGTTTGAATTTGGTTCCAAATAATTTCATATATTGTGTTAAGTCTCTTTTGACGTTCTCCTGTCCTTTTTTTTAAAAAAGAATCTTACAATTTGTTGAAAAGACTGGGTTGTTTATTTAAAAGACTTTATTTGTGTTTAAAAGACTTTATTTGGGGGAAAACTATTTTCTGAAAAATTTCGTATATTCTGGATTTTTGTTGATTGTATCCCTGTGGTGTCATTTAACATATTCTTTTTGCCCCTATGTTTCCTGTCAACTGGTAGTTTGGCCTATGTTTGATGTTTGACTAGATACATGGTTTATTTTTTGGCATGAAAAAAAATCTTCATAAAATAGTGTTGTATATTTTCTGTGTTGTATATGCTGTCTGTTCCCTATTTGCATTCATTAGGAGGCTTATCATGTCTGTTTCTCTTTTTTGTGTTATTAAGGTTGATCTGTGGCTTCAGATGTTCTCAGCTTGATACATTCCATTATAAAGTTTTCCATCAGCTTTTCTCCTAATGAAGTCAGCAGCCATTGCTGATTATTACCAGGGTCCCCTATCCTGTCTAATAAAGAGGGAATATGCAAGTTTACTGTCACACCCTCACAAAGGTGGCTGCACCCACAGTGGAGGCTGAGTTCCCATAACAAACCTTAAGGAACAATCAGCAGGGACCTGAGGCTGCCAGGCACCGGGCTGGGATAGGGGACCTGAGCCCGTGCACTCTGCCCACCCTGTGGGGCTTGACAGGGGCCCTGATGCTGTACCCCAACCCCCTCCCCGATGGGGCTTAATGGGGGTGGGGTAGGCTGGGTCTGGATCTTGCATGATTTTGAGGTGCTGTGGGTGGGCGGGGACTTGACTCTGGGTCCCTCGGCCTGGCCCAGACTCTGACAGGAGGAAGATTTTCATATACATTTTACTAATTTTCTTTCATCTCTGACACTTCTATTATAGAAAAAGGGAAAATAGCAATATTAAATTATTTCCTCTAATTAATCCCCTTTTAATGTACATGCATTTCGTGCACTGGGCCACTAGTAGACATTATAAACAGAGTTAAGAGTTTCTGAATTTGGGAACCCTCAGCTATTTTCAGTTTCTCACCCCTGATTTATTCTTGCATCTTGGTCATTGATTGTTTCTTTTTTAATCTACAATAGGTTTATCGTTCTCTAATGCAGTATTCCCCAAAGTGTGCTACATGAAACACAACACTGCAAAGTACATTGTGAGAACATTCTGCTGAGTTTGAGGAATGTCACATTCTGTTTTTTAAAATACATTTTTATTGATTTCAGATAGGAAGGGAGAGAGGATCATTGATTGATTGCCTCTTGCACGCCCCACAATGGGGATTAAGTCCACAACCCGGGCATGTGCCCTGACCGGGGATCAAACCTTTACCTGGTTCATAGGTCCGCACTCAACCACTGAGCCACGCCAGTCGGGCCCACGTTCTGTTTTTCCCTCTGAGATTTATAACACAGGTGAACTTGTTAAAATTCCGAGGACTCTGTCAATAACCTTAATTTATCCAGCATTTCATCAACTTACTTGACCATTCTTTTATTATTAATGCCTATTAAGAATCCTATTTAGCCTAAACCGGTTTGGCTCAGTGGTAGAGCGTCAGTCTGCGGACTGAAGGGTCCCAGGTTCGATTCCGGTCAAGGGCATGTACATTGGTTGAGGGCACATCCCCGGTAGGGGGTGTGCAAGAGGCAGCTGGTCGATGTTTCTCTCTCATCGACCTTTCTAGCTCTCTCTCTCTCTCTCTCCCTTCCTCTCTGCAAAATATCAATAAAAATATATATTTAAAAAAAGAATCCTGTTTAGAGAAACATACCTTTTTGAAATAAAAAGAAAGAGTGTTTGAAATGTATCTCAGGGAAGAGGGGGAGGTAGAAGCAATTGCCCCATCCCCCCATGGAGTTTGTGATGTGAAGGTCCTGATTCCTTAGCACTGGCACTCTTTCACCCTCTGGGGAGAAAGGAGACTGTGAGAACAAATCAAAGTTCAGACAGCAGAGAGAATTGGCTCATCATGACAGACTTGTGTTAATCTTCATTGAACTGGTTGCTTCAATTGCTGTGTTTCTTGTCAGCATTACCTATATAACCAACTTAGGTTATTCCAAATACGTTAAATACTGATAAGGAACTAAAGCCCAATTCTAATAGTCACAAAAACAAACAAGTCAGTTGCTTTCTTGCATTATAAACTTACTAGTACACATGCAAACCACATACACACACACTCTCCAGAGCACATGCTGATGATTTTATTTCAGGTGCAGTATTGGTACATGAGGACTAGTAGAGGGAATCATCACACCCATGGTGAGCGTTGGTTTCAGATAGCAGTTCCAGAATGGCTTTCATGCCAGAGGCTCACATCCTGTCTGTGGCTCACTACGGGAAATGGAGTTGAGCAAAATGAGGGACAGAGACCAATTTTCCTTTGCTCTAAAGACACCTCACGCTTTGTACAATAAGTGTTTTCCATTAGAAGGAAAATGCCGCGCATTAGTGCTCCCAAGAAAAAATAGTGATTGCCAGTAATGCCATCAGGAAACGATTTTTTAAATGTTTCACAGTATAAGCACGAATCAATCATTAAGTAGGGGAAACAACTCACTTTGCAGACTTGGAACATTAATGACAACATTTTTTGGAGGTAGAGTTATTTTAAGAGAGTGTAAATTTTGATTTTAGGAACATGCACAAGGGATAGAGGAATAAGTATAAGTCAGAGTGATTCATTAAAATAAACAAGAACAGAGCCAAGACCCAGAAGACATGAACCTCTGTCCTGTGAGTTTCGTTTGGGGGAGTGGAACAGGATGAGACATGGCTAAACGAGGCATCACCAATAATCTCAAGAGTAGACTTGGCATCCTTTCTGTCGTGCTGGGCTGCTGGTGCCCGGTCATGGGGTACACCGCAGAGCTACACTCAGCTATACTTAATGAAAAGTATACTGGTGATTTCAATAAGCTTTTGTTTAAAAAATGATCATGATTTTTGTTATTTAAATATTTTAAAATGATAGACGACCCTTTCTGACTTTGTCACAAACCTGTTCTTTATGACAAGTTACCCTTATGTTGGCTCTTCGTAGAGGGAAAGGTCAAGTACAGGTCTCCACTGTGGGCATTATCTTCCACTTATCAGGTAGCTTCCCAAATCCTACCCTAAGGACAGTACGAGGACTCAGCTCAAATATGTGTTGGTGGGAAGACTGAAGCTAGAGGAGGATGGGACATATGTCTGGAGATTACCCTAAGAACATTCTTTTTAAATGCAACCTAGGGTAATAAATGTGCATTTCTTGAGCACAAAACAGTTGAGAACTGCATACATTTGTTGCAGCTCTAGAAGATTATTCGGTGAGTCACCGAGCCAGGACACAAATGTAAAGATTCTGACATAGTTTAAGATGCTTAAGAGGCCCGAATGATGACCTCCGTTCAATTCTTGATGAACTGGTGCCCAGAGGGAGGAACATGACTAGCCCAAGGTTACATTTTTCCCTTGTGGTTTAAAAGATTTCATTCAGTTCTCAGCTTCACTTTGAATATGGCACGTGGGTGCCTTTTACACCTTGCGTTTATAGTCTGGCCTTGAAAATAACCAATGATTCGGTTGGCGCAAAAGAATAAGGAAGACGGTGAGCCAGTGAAGGGAAGGCCCGCTTTACTTCCTGCTGGTGTCAGCTTTTCAGGAGCTAATTGCCGTGGCTGTATGTCATCCCAGACTCCGGGTTCACTCCCCTGATGTTCCAACAGCTGGTGAGCAGAGACAAGTGTGAAAATGATAAATGCAAATGTCAACCAGCAGGTTGCAACTAGGGCTAAAACCTGGGAGGTGGAGGGAGCTGTCTCTGGGTATCGGCGCAGGAGATTTCCGAAAACTCCATAATGGGTCTAAGGAAATTTCCCATGAAGGATGGAGTTTTAGGATCAGAATAAACGTTCAGTTAACTAGAAAAGACCCTGCACCAAGATTCTACTGCTCCACCTGGTTTAACGGGGCATTTGGGCTTTTATGTCTTTCATCTGATGTGTCCTTATTTTAAGGACAACAATACTCACTCTGCTTAATTTCCAGAGGAATGGGAAGGTAGTTCTTTTATGTCAACTTAGGGGGAAAGTTGTGTTGAGACACTAGATTGTTCTTTGTAGTTTAAAGTTTGTTTCATTATAGTAGTGTTTGGCTTTTAGTCGCCCAAATAATGACTGTATTACTATTTCTTTGCTCATTTGAAAAACGAGGTATTCTATTTTTTATGTCCAGCAATGTACGGGCATTTCGGTCACAAATCAAATAGGATGATTAATTTTACTCCCTAAGAATTCTGCTTTCTGAATCAGTGAGGTTTTATTTAACAAATGTTTTTTGAGTTTGAAGTTCTATATGATGATTACATTCTCTAAGGAAAAAGTGTGGAAAAAGGTGACTGACCTTGAGAAATATACAACTGCTGTGTTGGCATTCTCTCAGGGTTGAAGTGGAGTAATAAAACCAGAAATCACAGAACGGTTTTCAATTTCAAAGACAGGCTGTCTGACCTTGCCTCAATAGTCCAGGTAGAAACCAAGAAGGAACATGCAGAAGGAAATTGAGTTCCCCTCCAGGTGACACACACCACAGCCACCTCCATTAATACGTCTGGGATTACAACATGGGCCATTCACTTTAGGGTTCAGTAAGCTCTTGCCTAGAAGTGTATTTTTATTCTTATTTGAAAAAACTCTGATTAAACTTCTATACCCCCTTACACACACACACACACACACACACGCACACGTTAGCTCCCCCACCTCCCCCAATCATTCTTGTTTTTCTGTCTCCCCGAACTAGGGACATGGCAGATAAAAGAATTCTTTCTGATATACATTTGGCTCTTTTTGAACAAGTTTTCTCTTGAAACCATCAAGGGGACTTACCAGATACCTAGACGCACCCGCATTTTGGATTCCTTGCTAATGTGTTCACATTCAGAGGAAGGAAACTACACGGATTACCGGCTTCCATTGTGCCTGGCATTGTCCCATTTGTCAGTAATCGCCTCCTGACCGCCTCATTCAATGGGTGATGGTTCATTCTTTATGTCATATTCTGGTGCCCTGGCAGCCAGTCTGCTGGCTAGGAGGTAGCACTGCAGTGTCTCAGTGAGCTGTGCCACATCTGCTGGATGGAAGTGTTTTGTGTGGGTATTATTATTATTATTATTATATTGTATAACATTAAACATTAGGAATTCAACCAGGAATATTTGTTTTTAGAGGTGAAATGGCCTTATTCATTCAACGGCTGGGGAAACACAGTTGAAATTGTGAAAGTGTGTTGTGACCACACAGGCACACTTTGTCTCCTAATGCGGAGAGCTAGGACCCAGGACATTCTAGGTTGATTTACATTGCTCTGACAATGAGATCCTCGCCCGAGGGTGTGTGTGTGTGTGTGTGTGTGTGTGTGTGTGTGTTTACCTGGTGAGGTGAGGGACTTCAGACCTGGGACAGTGGACGTCAGAGGCGGTGGACGTCAGAGGCATCCTCAGTGGACGTGTGTCCTGTAGCTCAGTGAGTTCAGGGTTCGAGGCACAGGATCTGGACTCGAGGTCAGTACAATCAAGTCACTCCAATGTAAATGGGTTGCTTTTCCTTGGTTCCCCGTTGGCATCTAGATGCAGGGATGACCTAAACCTCTGAGCAGAGTGTGGAGTGTGGACTCTCCTCCCTACCTCCTCTGCCCCTCCCTCTCCCGGGAGCCTTGTGAGGACACCGCTCTTCATTCCTGCCAGGCCCTGCTTCCGCTTTCTCTAACAACTGAAGATCCTTGTCAGGAGGGCAAAAGTCACAGGCATCTTTGTCCTTAGGATGCCAGCAGTTATGTGTATCCATCTAAATAATAGAGGCTTTGAGTAACTGTGGCAAGGATTATAATGGCTTCTTGTTAATGGCTGGAGAAAAAGCAGGAGGGCCCCGGGCTACACATCTTCCCCACCTGTGTTTCCATCACACTCTGCTGCCTGCGCCACCTGGAGCGGGTTGTCTGTCATTTTGCCACATAGCTGAGCCCCGGGGAGGATGGTCATTGGAACAAGTGCAAAGAAAATGGTGTGCAGCAAGAGCCTCTCTTTTCTTCAAATCAAAACCCCCCTTTGCCTCCCCTTTAAAACCATTTATTAGAGGGTTTTACCAGAAAAAAGAAAAAGAAAAAAGGAAAATAGACTGTGCCCTGCTGTTGCTAGGTAACAGGAAAAAACCATAGCGATATTGGGACTTTGTTCCCTAGGAACCTGGCTACTCTTGCTAAGTGATTTGTGTAATGTGAACAGATTTGCATAATGGTGAGGCTAAAGGGTTTCCGTCCTTCAGATTCTTTCTCCACATCCCTTACCCACATCAACAAAATCCCAGGTACATTGTTTGTCTGAGGTAAATTCTTGATTTTGAGATAACTTGAAGGAAGGTGCTATGCAGATAAAAATATAGCAATTGCATGTAGCTAGAGTATGCACTGTATTTCTAAGATTTTGAACACATTTTTAAAAAAATAAATGGGTACCGACCTGACTGGGGGGGCTCAGGTGGTTGGGTATTGCGTTTTGATTCCCAGTTAGGGCGCATGCCCAGATTGGAGGTTCTGTCTCTGGTTGGGGTTTGTCCAGTAGACAACTGATCTCTCTCTCTCTCTCTCTCTCTCTCTCTCTCTCTCTCTCTCTCTCTCTTCCCTTTCTTTTTTTCTCTTTCTCCCCTTCCTCTCCCTGTAAAATAAAAAATATATTTTAAAAATAAGTAAATCAATAAATAATAAATAAATATTATCCTTTCTCAGCAATAACAGTGTTTTCCCAGCCCACAAATGGTGACAGGTCTGTTTATTTGACATGTCCCTAGGAGTATTTTATGAAGGTTATGTTATGGAGACATTTGTACACACAAGCCAGTATATCTTAATCATACGAATTAGATCATTAGATGCCTGCTTCGTTTCTTTCTCACTGGATTCCACCATTCTCCTTGTGGGTGGCTGAGTCAGAGTTCACCTGCCTCGTGGGTCTCACGCTGACGCCCCTGTGACCTGTGCTGTCTGTCTGTTGCAGATTTGGACACCTCTGAGGCTGAGTTTCCAACCACCTCCGACTCAAACCCACCCGGCCCTGAGCTGCAGACGTTTATAGCAGAAGCAAAGCTAAATCCACAAACACTGACCAGGCAAGATGGGGAAACTGGAGACGGAGCCGAAGAAAATATTGTTTACCTCTAATTGTGTTGTCATTATTTTTTCCCAACAAAACAGAACACTGGCATTTTGGGGGAGAATTTTTATTTTCCTTTCCTGATACGTGTGTGACTGTGTCCAAATGGCTTTAAAGAGTAATAGTTAATATTTCATGCAGGTCCCTTTTGGGGGAGCGTGAGTCTAATAATTAAATTATTGAAAGCAGTTCTGTTTGTATAATCGTTAACTTACCATACCTAATTTCTGGAGGAGAAATTAACTTGAATAAGTAGAAATATGTTCAAAGTTCTGACTCTGGACTAAAATTGCACAATGCATTTTCTACTGAATCATCTGGTTTTTGAAATGCCTTTTAAGACCCAGATGAAGCAATCTGAATGGAAAGAATGATATTCATGATGGGCAAACCTTCACAATCACAGCAGTTGATTACAGATGTGGCCTCGCTGCCCCAGAGACCCAGGAGGCAGTGGGGAAGGCCTTTTCTTGGTTACTTTCCACATGCTGATTGCTCTTTGGAACATCACAGGGGTTGCTCCTGGTGGTGACCTGTCACAGTCACGGTGTAGCCAATGTGCGCTATTTGGACGCTGTGCTGAGCGGAAGGCCACTCCGCGATGGACACAGTCTGGACTCTGATGACCTGGGCCACATGCTTCGCGGATGCACTTTCTCAGTCCCAGTGCTGGTTGTTTTTCAAGCCACGTCTTTCAAGAGAGCCTAGGGGCAAAGCTCCAGCGCGGTCCGTTTTGCTGTACATAGTGAAACCCCAGTAGTGCCCTCACTTCCCTCGTCTGGTCCTGTCCTGCCAGGCCTGGGAGCACCAACTGTCACTCGCTAGCAGCGTCCCTCCCTGCAGTTCTTTAAGGACAAGAACTGCTCCCTCGGCAAAGCTTACTGCCTGTTTGTGATTTTCCACAAAGGAAAGCTGTTACGTTCTGTCCTCAGAGTAATATGGGTCTCTGTGTGAAAAAATAAACCAGAAAATGTTTTCCGCTTGCTCTTCGGAAATATTTGTACATGTTTCGGTCACTGTCAATAAATGTCTTTTACCTGTCTGTTTTACTTTGAAATTTTAATACTGTGTAGGACAATAGTAAAATATACAAATCATACACAAATGCAGTCTCCCCTGATGCAAATGAGGTAAAGGAGGAGTATCATCAATTCACCTAGAATTGTAGAACTTACCAGGAGGAAGCTATGATAGGATGGGGAAAAAGTCACCCAGATTCCATTGTTTGCTTGTTTTTTTTTTCCTAGTTAAAGTTGTCAGTTGAATATCTCTTTGATATTTTCCACTTAGGCAGGTTAAATCTTAGTGTGTTTTTTTTTTTTCTTTTTTAAAAGCCTTTTGGGAGGCACACTTTTTCTGACTCTTTTTGCTTTTGGCCATTTCGGTCACAATCGATATTAAATTCAGAGACTAATCTTCACAGAATGCGTACAGCATGTTAAAATTTTAGTCAGTCACTTCACCTCCCAGCTGAACTCCTACTAAATTATAAGATGCATCTCCCATTCCTAAAGACATTTAGAGAAAAAACAAACCTGTCTTTCCTCTCTCGCCAGCCAAGTCTATTCCAGAATCTGTGTCCCTAGAATGAAAACCATATAGATATTTCAGTCTGTATCCTTGCTCCAATAACTATAAATAACTTCTTTTTTTTCCCTAACAGTGGATATGGAAATAGCCACACATGAAAATATATAAAAATGTTCAAAATCTCCATGGCATTCTTTAAAAAAATGTGTGTGCTCAATTGGTTTTTAAGCTTTGCAAAATCTGGGTATTCATGCCATCACCCTGGGAAGCCCTAGAACCTTTGACGATACCTCTACCGTATTCATAGTTTCCTCTTTAATTTCATGATTTTTCAACTAAATATAGCTGGGCTTCAAAGCTTTGCTTGATAAGTTCTTCCTTTGGTCTCACTATGTAATGAGCTCAGATCTCAACAGGGATCACTATGTGGCTCCAACAGAAATTCCAGCTAACCTTTAGAGTAGAATAGACCACCCTATTCCCCAGCATAATGGGTTTTCCCCCAAAGGATCTACTTCTCCTATGAACCAAAGAGCTTAAAGGAGATAGTCAGCTCTTTAGAGATTTGCTGTGGGGGAAAAGGAATGGTTTGCTCCGTCCCAGGCTGCATGAGTTAATGTACCATCTCATTTAGTGTCCAAGCTACTCTGCATTTCATCAGGACTGCATAATTACTGCACTCATGCAACACCTTCCAGCCCACCTACAACGGGAAGCCTGCTCATTCAGAAAAGGGTAAAATAACAATACTTGTTGCAGAGGTGTGGTGGCCCGGTGTATGCGTGTAAGAGTTATGTGAGGTAAAAGCGAGCCTAATGAAATCGTGGGATGACAGACAAAGAAGAAGAAAGGAGTATGTACTCCTTCCTGTGACCTATCGGGTTTCCCCGAAAATAAGACATCCTCCGAAAATAAGACCTACTTACAGGTTTCCTTCTGAGTGAAATATAAGGCATCCCCTTGAAAATAAGGCCCCAGGCTCTGTCTCAGAATGAAAATTAATTTACCGTAAACTGGTCGCTAGGGCCGCCCCGACTGGCGTCTAGGGTCGCACCTAAACTGCAAGAAGTTGTGACTTGGGTGAAGAATTCATGGGAGAAAATCACTGACAGTTGCATTGCAAATGCACTGCGAGCAGGCTACCTTGACAACAAGTACTCATTTAAAGACAGTGCTATTGCTAAACATGAGAGATTTGGTCCACTGACTCTGAAAGAAATGGAGTCACAAGAAATTCACCAGGAAATTCAGGAATTGGATTGTTAGGATGATGTTCCAGAAGATAATGACATGATTGTCATTGAATAAATGAGTAAATTCTTGATACTGTAGGATTCACAGTTTGTCTGGTTTGTGTTGACAACTACCGTACTACTGTACCGTATACAGGTAATAAATGTCCTTTATTTTCATTTAACAATAAATGTGTACCGTATTCTTCTTCATGGAAAAATAAGACATCCCCTGAAAATAAGACCTAACGCATCTTTGGGAGCAAAAATTAATATAAGACACTTTGTTATTTTCGGGGAAACAGGGTACGTCCACCTTTCAAAGTCAGAACCCTGAGGTTATGAAGGTTCAACCCTCTGTCCACCTTGAGAAGCAAAGCAGTTGAGAGTTGGATGCTGGAGCCAGATCTCCTCTTCACCTCTCTAGGTCTCAGTTTCCTCATCTATAAAACAGGAGTGATTACCTTATAGAATTGTTGTGAGAATTAAATGGTTAATATATGCGGTGTTATTAGGACAGAGCCAGGGACATAGAAATCACGGATATATGCTAGCTTGTATTATCATATCATTAAAAATAATATCTTAATAATTGCCCGGTCTTGTCCTGGCCTTTAGGCAGATAGCACCTGCATCCGGGAACAGTGAATAGAGAAGTCAAATGCCTGGAGAAGGCTTGTCAGAAGACTGGACTAGAATTTCCTAAGATTAGCCCTCAACGTATTTGCATCTCTAAACCTCCACTCGGCTTATTTATCCAACAAATACGTATTGACTGACTGCTAAAGGCCAGACAATCTGTTAGGAATGAAGTTGAGACGAATAAGCCTGCAAGTTGTTGGAAAAGACAAACACATGAACAGGTATGAAGCAGTACAGTTGCTATGGGAGCTCATAGGGGGAGCGTTTTGGGGCCAGGAATACGCGGAATGGAGGGAGTTGTCCTAAAGCAGCAGTTGCCTGAGGCTTGACGGATAAGTAGAGAGTCAGAGAGAGGAGAAAAGACCTTCTGAGCCAGGAGAGCAACCCAAGCCAAAGTCTAAAGGCACAACACGAAAGTCGTGAGAGAGACGGGAGCACACACACATTTGGAGGTCCTGCAGGGCGAGTTCCTCCCGTGGATTAAGGTGTCCTGTGAGAACCCCCGTCTGTCTTTGCCTCTCTCGTACACTCCTGTACTAGTGAGGAGCACAGAAGTTTCTCTCAACTGGGTAACTGCTCCGGTTCCAAGGTGAGCCAGGCTATCAGGAATGTGTCTTCTACGTATTCCCTCACCCTTCCACACCCACCTTCACCATACAGGGCTGTGGTCCCAGGGCCAACTGGATAGCTGCTTCCTGGACCCCAAGCCACAAGAAACCAAGAGTAAAGGAAGCCCTGGAACCACATTGAGATGCTATTGGAACAGAGGGGTCCGGAGGGTGCCTTGGGGTGCTTCTGAGACAAACTGATGACATATGAGTCCAAGCACAGGTTTTAAGTAAAGGGGGAAAAAAGAAAAAAAAAAGTACATACTTTAGCCCTAGCTAGTTTGACTACAGTCTGTGGACTCAAGGGTCCTGGGTTCAATTCTGGTCAAGGGCATATGCCCAGGTTGTGGGCTCGATCCATAGTAGTGAGTGTGCAGGAGGCGGCCAATTAATGATTCCCTCTCATTATGAGGAAGAGATGTTTTTATCTCTCTCTTCCACTCCCTCTCTGAAATCAATAAAAATACGTTCTTTAAAAAAGTACACACTTTGCTCTTCTGATTTATTTTCTTATCTCCGTTTTACTAAGGTGTTTGATTGTTTTTTTGGGGGGGGGTACGGGGCATGTGTGTAGAGGAACATGTTCCTTTATTTCTTCGTCTTGCTTGACTCTGCGTTGGTTTCTCTGTATTAGATGACACAGCCATCTCTCCCAGACTTGAAGGAGTGTCCTCATCTAAGAGATGGTCCTTCCTGCCACCCCTGCCCTGGCTTCTGGTGTCTCTGGGACTGTTTGGTGGTCCAAGCAGCCTGCTGTCTTTTGTGGTGGCTGCAGCAGTGCGTGTGTGCAAAGACCTGTGGGGGTAGGAAGCAAGTGAGCTGGGGCATGACTGGAGTGTTTCACAGCCTGTTGTCCTTGACCTGAGAGCCGTCCACGATCCAAGCCTTCTCTGTCGCTGTGCTCAGGGTAAGCGCGTCCTGACAGGGACTGAAGGAGGGGCTGAGTGGAGGAGAGTGAGTCTGGAAATTTGAGCTCACAGAGGCGGCAGAACTAGACCTAGAACCCTTGCATTCTTGGCCTCGGGCTAGTGAATTCAAAGCAATCACCTCAGGCTGATGACTGAATATCATTTTGGGTGAAGTGACTTGAAGGTCAGTAGTTTTGTAGAGGCTTCATGGCTGAGGAACTTCAACGTGCCCTTAATGGAATCCTACTTGTGTGCCCGCCACAAAACGCTTTGGAGAGCAGGAAGTCGGGAGTTTCAGACGCTGCCCGCAGCCAAGAGTCTCCTACAGGCAACTGCCTGGGACAAAGAATGAACGTGGTGAGAAAATAGGATTATACGTCCTTTGCTAATTTCACGGGATGCTGTAGTTACGTTAGAGAACTGGCCCAGCTTCTGCAAGAACTCCCAGCCCCCACCTCTTCCAGTGACCCCTCTTTTATTCATAAGCTGGCGGCCCCCCACAGGTTCCTGGCTTACTTGGCTCTGTCCCTGGGCACTCCGGGGATACGTTTTCCCCGGGCCAGAGTTCCCACGCTCCACAGAACTCCAGTCACCGAGGAAGGTTAGGGAAAGTCCTCTCGTTCAGAGACACATTGAGTGTCCTATTTGACATCATACAAAGGGATCGACTTTTTCTTTAAAATATATGTTTTTACTTAAGAGTTTGTCTAAGTTCTTTCCCTCTTCCCTTCTCAGCTGGTTTTGGGTCGTTTGCCTATTCAAAAAGAAAGAAGCAGTGAAGGGGAAGGGAGTTAGAACTCTGATGAGTCGTTGACTACTTGTTAGCAACCCAAGTTCAACATTTAACGACAGAAGCCAGTATGGACTGAATTGCCATTTGGGAGTAAATGCCTGGCTTCATTTTTCTATGCTTTCTTGACCACGACTCCCCCCTCCAACTACCCCGGTGCCATGTATAATGTCTGAGCAGGTTTTCTGGGTAGATGTCAGTGCTTATTTTTATAACCTCTTACATAATTGCCTCAGATACAAACACAAACATAGCTCGCATCAAGGAGAGCATCTGTGTAGGCCACGGAGCTAACACAGACCCTCAGAAATGTGCTGGACATTTCCTTTGCAGCAGTCACGGGCTCCTTGGAAAGCCTTGGTCCTCCGCTCTGCTGCTGGCAAAGTCTAATTCGGGTAAGACGGTGGCAGGTGCCAGCAAAGGACAATAGGCCTTTAATTAAGGGCTGGAGAGCCAGAAGTCAGGAAACGACCTCCTAATGAGTTTCTTTTTCCTGCTGGCATGTCTCCTAACTTCCCTACAAACAATCACTGCATGCTCCATCAAGGTAACTGTGGTCATTAATCTTCTGTAGCACAGGAATTTCTTGTAACGTAAAGGTAGTAATAGAATTTCTTTTTTGTGTGTAATACCTTGAAAAATGGGTGTTAATGCGCATTCCTGGTTTGAACAGTTGATTTCATGAGGGCGATGCTGAATGTGATCCCCACAATGTTCTCTCCATGCAGATACCCTCTGTGCAAAGTTCTCATTATATCTGACATTAGAATTAAGGTAAACGTAGTTTGGTAATGGCCGCGGTTTCAATCACTCCCTCTGAGGGAGATTGCGGATGCAGAGACTGAGCCTGCTAAGCATCGTTGCTATGGAGGCTGTATGAGCGTTGGATTAATTAAGGCCTTAGCAGATGTTGTGAAGTGTGCAGAATGCACTGTTTTCTGCTAGCAATGGAAGAGAGTACGTGTACATGTGAGAGAGGGGGGAAAAATATTGAGACAATCAGAGACAAAGAAGTCAGACAGATGTGCTTGGCACTGGACGTGTAATATTTCCCCCAGGAAGAATAAACTGCTGATAAGTCTCTAACACGTCTCCATTTTCCCCTCCACCTATGGCCGACAGAATGATTGCTTTAAGAAATGCCCAAGCAATCCATCCATTCTGCCCTTTTTGTCTGATTTATAAGAGGCATAGGGATATGCAAAAGCATGCTCTTGGATCAGTGGGTTGTCTGAACACTCAAAAACCAAACTGAACTGTGTGAGTGTTTTTTAAACTACCTGGCAAGGAGACCAAGTGTGCAGGCTGGAGCTATATTTGTTGTCCAACCTGCCGGGGTTATTGTCATCACTGACTTGGTAGCCAAGATAGAAATTGGATTTGGGTTGTTTCTCCACTGCCCAAGGCCGTGGAGAAATTAGCATAGGAATACTTTCAGGATTAGAAAATAAATGACATAGCAATCTACATCAGATTTTATTTGGAGGACATGTCATTGTTTTAGTTAGAAATAAATGTGTTGGTTTTTAGCACACGGTATTTCTATTTTCACCTGAATGATAGTAATGTTAGGTTTAGGTGTAAGTTCAGCAAATTAGTTTCTATTTGACTCCTGCTGAGTGGCCACAGTGAGGCGTGTCCCCGTGTGGCCTCTTCCTGATAGACAGGGAGGAGTGAATGGGTTGAAATCATCCTAAGACTTTTCTGCTGGACTGGCAGCAGTTTGACACTTAGAACTGGTAGCCTTTGAAACACGATCCTTTTTTTCTTTGTCTCACATCGGTGGAAGCAGTGTTGTCTGAAGATGGGGAATCAGAAAGCATCACTGAGGTACTTTGTTTCCTGGGGGACAGTCTCCTTGTGGCCTAAGTCAGCCTCTTCCCACCCTTAGACCATGGAGGTGAGTCAGGATAGCGTAATGTAATGAGGAATTGCATAGCCTGAGAGGGAGAGAGATGAAATAGAGATGAGAGAGAGCTAGAGCTAGAGCTAGAGCTAGAGCTAGAGCTAGAGCTAGAGCTAGAGCTAGAGCTAGAGCTAGAGCTAGAGCTAGGGCTATAGAAACAGAAACAGCACAGACAGACAGAGCTATCAACCAAAGCTTGCTATTTGATTGTACACTTATGCCCCTAAGGAGTAAGACATCTTCCCCCTGCCCAAAAAGTGTTTGCCCAGTCTTACCATGCCACTGATTATAGCCTGGCTCAGGTACGAATGGGGCTTTTTTTCCCTTTTCCTTTTACTGGTATATCTGGGAGGTCAGACACCTTGCACTTGTGTGCTATTGGGAGCTATAGAGATAGGGGAAGAGGGACAAATTGGATCAGTGTGAATTTATCACTGCCTGGGGGGTGGAGAGGATTCAAGTTAGAATCTTCATTTCTGCATTGTTTTCTCCAGATGTGACTTGTATTTCACTCACCCTCAAGTTTGATTATTAAATCTGTTGTATTTTCCACCTTTCTTTCAATTTGAGGATAATCTCTATCTCATGCAGAAAGCCCTTACTGAGGCCACATAAATAGAAAGGATTAGTATTTGCCCTTTGAATCGATGGTTTATTTCTATCTCTCTGGTCACTAATAAGAAAAATGACCTTTTAAAAATATTTTTTCTTTTCCCCAAGACATATAAGTAAAGGGGAAATTATATTCTGGGTCATTTGTTTGCTGAAGAAGATATTGGGGTGAGAGAGAAAAAAACACACACAGTGGCTTGATGCCATTCGAGGGACAGCTGTTAAGTGTCTTAGTAAAAGAGCAACAGTGGAAACCAGGAAACAAATGAATAAAAATAGAGCCATGTTAGGGAATTAATTCTAGAGGAAAATCTACTATTCCTTTAAATCGGTAAATTTTGAAAAAGGACTTTATTTTTTTTAAATGTCAGTATGTCTTCTTTCTCTGTGTGTGTCTGCATATATTTGTGCACACACACTATTTGTGGTCATTTTAATACAGGGTGGGGCAAAAGTAGGTATACAGTTATTCATATGAAAAATAATACAATACTTAATAACAATTCAAGAATAAACTCTGTTTCATATACTAGTACCCTGTTTCTCCGAAAATAAGACAGTGTCTTATATTAATTTTTGCTCCCAAAGATGCGCTAGGTCTTATTTTCAGGAGATCTCTTATTTTTCCATGAAGAAGAATACGGTACACATTTATTATTAAATGAAAATAAAGGAAATTTATTACCTGTATACGGTACGGTAGTGCGGTAGTTGTCAACACAAACCAGACAAACTGTGAATCCTACAGTATCAAGAATTTACTCATTTATTCAATGACAATCATGTCATCATCTTCTGGAACATTATCATAACAATCCAATTCCTGAATTTCCTGGTGAATTTCTTGTGACTCCATTTCTTTAAGAATCAGTAGACCAAAAAAATCTCTCATGCTTAGCAATAGCACTGTCTTTAAATGAGTACTTCTTGTCAAGGTAGCCTGCTGGCAGTGCATTTGCAATGCAACTGTCAGTGATTTTCTCCCAATCAAAATAACACAGTAAATTAATTTTCATTCTGAGACAGAGCCTGGGGGCCTTAATTTTCGGGGGGATGCTTTATATTTCACTCAGAAGGAAACCTGTAAGTAGGTCTTATTTTCAGAGGATGTCTTATTTTGGGAGAAACACGGTATTATAAACCTACTTTTGCCCCACACTTTATACTTGCTGCTCCAGCAACAAACTTTACTACTTCCTTCCTATTGTGTCTTTCCAGGTGTTAGTATAAAGCCAAAAGAACCCAGTAGTCACCATGCTATAGACACCACCCACAACCCCAGCAAGCCATGAAGACAAGTAGAGACAGAGTGTACTGCTTTTCCTATTGAGCCATTAGTGAGTGGCCCAGAATTTAGGTCTTCTCTATTCATCCAACCCTGAACCATGAATCACTCACTATAAAGTCAGTGCATATTTGCTGTGTCCAGGACTGTTTGATTTGGGGGCCCAAGATATCCTAAGATACCTACACTCCAGAAGGTCACCATTTTTTGAGTCAGTCAAGACCATCATCAGCAGTGAAAGAGCTATGTAGTTCAAGCAGCATCACCAAGTAGTAAAGTCCAACAATGCAATGAGGAGGCAAGCATACAGTGTTAGGAGTTAAAATTAGTGGGAGAACTCTGAGAGTGAGGACAGGCTTTGTGGCTGGCAAGTAATTTGGTTTGTTTTTCGTCCAGTATGAAGATTTTAAAATTTTTGTTTTAATCCTTGTCTCCACAGGGGCAGACCAGGCCTCAGGAGGTGTTTGGAAATATGTGTAGGGTTTCTGTTGTTGTTATTATGATAACCGAGAAGAATTGCTGGCACTCGGTGGAGAGGAGGAGCAGGGAAGCTAAAGGCCCTGCAATGGGTGGGATAGTCCCATCCGAAACAGTTGTCACACTCCAGAGCTCACTGAGAAACACTGATCAAATTCCAGCTTTTAGAGCATATTATTCATTCGCTACATGAATTCAGAGGTTGGAAAGCATTTATAAACCTTTCATACATTCGGAAAAGTAACTATTTATAGATACTAATAATTTGGTGTCTTGCTCTTTAACTATAGTTCAGATTTCTAAGAAGACTTTCATAAAAATTCAAAGAGGAGTCTTAATGCATGCATTCTTAGAGAAACAATTTCCATAACATTGTCAACCAAAAAAAATGATAGACCAACACAAAACCTCAGTTAATGAGGCTCTGACATTTTTATAAAACACATTCTAACTTTAGCTGATTTAAATTAAAAAGCCCAGCAGTGTAGCAGAGAGTTGATTGATTTGGAAGGCATGGGTATGAGATAATGAGGGCTCTGCTGTGCTCTTCATGGTGAGGGGTAATAAATGATCTATTCCTGGCCCAAAGCAAAGAAGATGAGGCACTTTCTATATTTGAACTACAAAAATTTGCATTGCATTGAGACTAAAAGGTATTCAAATACTGCCTTTCTTCTGCTCATATTTTCATATTAGTCTTAATAACGAACAGGAAAAGGACCCTGGTAGGCATTTCATGTGCCAAAGCCAGGAATGGTTGCTTTCTTAAATTTCCCAATATGCTTTAGACATACCAGCCTTATAGACAGACAAGCAAAAACTGGTTCTATAAGTGGGTTGGTCCTGCCTTGACCTGTCAAATGTGGGAGGTTTGAAAAACTCAGGTCAGAAAGTTAAGCCAATCTGCCTTCATTTTGAAATGTATCATCTGTTTTGGGAAGAGTGTTGACTTTGCATTGTCATGAGGGGCAACATAATAAGAAAACTGTGGGTAGGAAGACACAATGACTGATAACAGGGCCTGAGCCCTTCTTCATTGAACAAAACTCTCATTCTTCAGTTTTCCCCATCCATAAAATGGTCCAATAGTAAAGTTCACCCTCTTCGCGGACGATTAATGAAGTGAGATGTAATGGATTTTAACTCAAGGATCAACCCCAAGATACTTTTAAATGCTTGGAATGAAACCACTCCAGGGGACATTTATCTGGAAGTTAATTTGACAGAAGCCTTCTGGTAGCCCAGTAAAAATTAACTGGAAAAGAAAACCCTTAATTTTCTTTCAGAAAAACTAGATGCTCATTTTCTTTGTTAAATGGAGATAAAAGCACAAAAGGGCTCTTCTAAGAGTCACATCAATAGATACAAAATTTGGTCACAATGAGGTCTGTCCTTTTTACCAGGTTCTATTCATTGGTCCAAAATAACTTCAGTTTTGACTCTTGTTTAGAACTCCTTGCCTCTCAAAATCAGAGTGGGAACAAGATATTGGGCCCCCTAATATACTTCCTGGTACTTCTCTTGAGAGGATATACTGCTCCTGAACATGTAAAAAAAATCTTCCCATTAAAAACCTGGAATATTGATAATGGCAAAAATGAGTTGAGCAAAATACTCCCTGTGGTCCTTGAAATGTGACGCATATTATCCTAATTAGACATTTAAAAATATTTTTATATAAATTGATTTCAGAGAGGAAGGGAGAGGGATAGAGAGATAAAAAACATCAACGCTGAGAGAGACTCATAGTTTGGCTGTCTCCTGCATGCCCCAGGATCAAGCCCACAACCAGGAATGTGCCCTGACTGGGAATAAAACCATGACCTCCGGTTCATAGGTTGAGGCTCTATTTCTGAGCTACACTGGCCAGACCTAATTAGACATTTTTAAACAGTTTAATGTGGAGTAACTCTTGGAGTATTTATATTAATTTGTTCCATGGAGAAATACTTAGTTATTCTTTTTTTTAGGTATTTCTTAAGTTGGTTGCTGTTAAGCTGTGTCTGAAAATAAACTCTCCTTGATTTTCCCTGTGGGATTCATCAAGAGATAGACTTTCAGGCAGCTTAATGAAAGACAAAGGTCCATCAACATTGTTTAAGGAACTGTAGGACCTGTGCTAATTGTCAGAGGCTCTGCATGCTGCTTGGCAGCCTTGTGAAGTCCACTGTGGCACAACTGTCCCGCCCTTTGTTCCAACCCTGCTTACAAAGGGAGAAAAGGCTTTGGAGGGGTAGGGGAGGGGGATGGAGGAGGGGGGGGTCGGGGTAAACTGTGAAATTCTAATAACTATCAGGCACTAGCCTGCTAATGGAATCATCTGGGCAACATCAGGTTACATATTGGCATCTAGGAATGGCTGACATAATTCCAGTTTACAGAACGCTTCATTGCTGGCCCTAGTTATATAGAGTGTTAAGGTTTATGCTACCAGTGGAGGCATTTCACCTCCAATACATTCAGCTGAGTTTATATTGAAGTTCCAAAGTACTCCTCCAGGGGAAGCAATCTGAAGTTACAACTAAGCATTGGGAATGCAGAGAAATAATTTATGGTTAACTCATCCCAAAGTCATTAGATCAGTGGGAATGTGCCAGAAAGAGTCCTAGCCTTATAGAAAGAAATTTAACTACATCATTTTCTCTACTCCATAGACATAGCTCAAATAGGATACAATAGCAACAGGGGCCTTAACAGATCTCAGGTGAATTTGCAAAATGCAATATGGAGTAGTGGTTATGAGCCTGGGCTACTGATTATTACTGTTATGACCTTAAGTGATTTACTAATCTTTCTATGCCTCAGTTTTTCATTTGTTAGTTGGGGATAATAATATTACATACCTCATAAGGTTATTTTGTGGCATAAATAAAACTCTTAGAAAACTTTACCTGGTACATAGAAAACCCTCAATAAACCTCAATGACTATATTAAAAGCTAGTATTAGAACTTACTTTCAAATACTACATTTGTATGATAGCATTCACTAATCACACTGCTCCCTTGAAATAAATATCCGATTCACTTCCCTTTAGCTGAGAGTTGAGAAGTGGATTGCAGACCATTTATTAATTCTCACATCATTAAGAAATAGTAAGCGAATAGAAATATTTCAAAGAAACTACCAGCATTCTGCACAAATATAAGCCACTTTCCCACAGTGGAAAAGAAAAGAGGTTCTTCTAGAAGTATCGCTGTTAGAGATGGGGAAACAGTACTAGGTCATCATTAGCTGGCTAGTTCTCTGGGCTTTCATGGTTCTTTTTCAGCTTGTTTCATGAACTTAGTGACTTCATCTGGGAAGTGCTGATGACTAATTTACCACCCCCACTAAGGGAGGATAATGACAGTAATGAGTTACTTAAATACAGTAGTGCCACCTTATCCACAGGGCATACATTCCAAGATCCCCAGTGGGTGCCTGAAACTGAGGACAGTACCGAACACACACACACACGCACACGCACACGCACACATTATGTTTCCTCCTATACATAGGTCTCTTGGTAAAACTTAATTTATAAATTAGGCTTGGTAAGAGATTAGCAATGACAACAATAAAACAGAACAATTATAACAATATATTGTAAAAAATTATGTGAATGTGGCTTCTCCCTCTAAAAATATCTTACGGTGATATGCACACCTTTTGATTTAAATGAAGCACTTTATGGACTCTCTTCGGGACCCAAATTATCAGCATCGCTACTCTTGCACTTTGGGGTCATTATTAAGTAAAATGAAGGTTCTAGAACACAAACACTGCAATATCAAGACGGTTGACCTGATAACCAAGATGGCTGCTAAGTGGCTGATGGACAGGGAGTGTATATACAGTATGGAGACACTGAACAAAGGGATGATTCACATCCCAGGTGGGATGGAGCAGAACAGCATGATATTTCATCATGCTATTCAGAACATTATGCAATTTAAAACGTATGAATTATTTATTTCTGTAATTCTCCATTTAATATTTTTGGATCCAAGCTAACCACGGGTAACTGAAATGGCAGAAAGGGAAACCATGGATAAGGGGCACTACTGAATGACCTTTTTGGTTTTCTACTCAGGAACTTTGGCTAGAGTTAACCCAAAAAACCCATAGAACAAAAAGGAATGGCATTTGTCATTGCTTTGGTAAAAGCTACTTTTGGGGCAAGATGCTAATTTTAATAGGAAGATGACCTTTTTGTCCCAGTATATATTACACGTAATCAATAGGAGTGGGACACTGGTTATTTGTTTAATACACAACATTCCCAAGACTATTTCGTTTTCACTCTGTTTCCCTGAGCCAAAATTAATATATCCCAGAATAGACTAGGAGAGGAAGGAGTCACATCCTAAGGGTGGGGACTTCTGTATGTCTCATATTTGGGTGTCATAGCAATTCCCATTGGTTCTGTCTTCTGACCCAGAGGATTCTCAAATACAATTTGTTAGGCCCAGTGTGATGTGTTGCTGAATGAGGCATAAAATCCCCTGAATCTGGAATAAAGGCTAACTGCCAAGTTCTAATTTTTTTCCTTGGGCTTAAACTTGTTCCCACAGAATCCATAAAGAAGACCAGTTTGAATCCATAGGTTATATGTTGTCAAAAGAAAAGAAAAAAAAGACACAAGATGCTTGATTGACTAATTAATTGAGCCCAGTACCTTTTCATGACTGATAATCACAACAGAACCATTCCTTTCTGCCATAGATCTCATTCTCTTGAAGCAAAATGAACTTGTCCCATGGTGCTTTTTACTTCTGCCCACTTGCCCACATTACGATAGTGCAGTGGTCGGCAAACTCATTAGTCAACAGAGCGGCAAACCGTGGCTCACGAGCTCCATGTGGCTCTCGAGCCGCAGTTTGCCAACCACTGTGATAGTGTATACTGAGGTACGGTAGCTACTTCCATGTGGTTTGTTTATGCAGCATGGGTTACTCACCCTACTTGAGCTAAGCTAAGCTGATAAACTCTGCTGATCCTAATGCAAACGGTGAGCCACACTTCACAACTTGGAAGCCTGGGAGGTGTAGAGTCGGGGAGATGAAAGAGAGGAGAGTGGGCCTTTGATTTTACCGAAGGAAGTTGGCATGTTTGTGCAGATTTTTTTCAATGAGATGACATAACATGATTCCCGGTAGCAACATGTAATCTGGCTGCAGTGCTATTGGTCTCGCTTAACTTCCCACTGGGAAAAGCAGCAGACAGACCAGGCTCAGCCAAATTCTTGCAGACATTTCAGCCTCAATTGCACCCAATGTGTCCTTGCCGGCTCTTTGCACCAAGTTCTGAAAACCATCTGCAAATGGAAGGAAATGTTCTCTCTCTGCTTCTGAACGACTCTCTACTAAAATGAATTGATATTCTCCTTCAGAAGAGCTATTTGATGTCTCAGAAATCTAACAAGTCTTTTAAAAAAAACAACAATCAAGCTGTTTTATTTTCAATGAGAAAGTCTCCACCTGCCAAGAATTCTTTTTCAACCTGAAATTCAAAAACCACAAGCAAAGTAAGAGTTGTTCTGAGACTAAGCCAAACCACCTCCCTGATTTGCCTGAGATGAAAGCACCAGCCATCTAACAAAACTAGTCAGTGGTAGACAGCACACTAACTCCAGGACCTGTAGGCAAGACAAGTTTTAGAACTGAGTGGGAAGTGGGTAAATAAACAAAAGATAGGAGGGCATGCTGGGAAGTGAATTTAATGACCAGATCAGGGTCAGAATTGGGGTCTGGTCAGCATGTAAGGACTGCCATCCACTGAGCACTCACATCATGCCAAACATTGTGTTGCCACATCACAGGCAGTCTTTCTGCAGGTACTTTTATTATCCTCAGATTACACAGGAGTAGGCTGAGGCTCAGAAAGGTTGAATGATTGGCTCAAGGTCCTTCTGTAGTGGCGTAGGTTTTATTCACCCATTGTCTGACTGACTCCAAAACCCAAGTATGGCTTTAAGCTCCTCTGCCACTTGAGTTATATGTACACAAAACAGCTCACTGCAGGCCTTGTGCACGGGGTACCCAGAGCGTCTTATGTCTGTTTAAGGCTCCCTACTGGGGGCGTTCTTAGTGTTTTACCATGAAATTCAGTTCCAAAATGTTTATTATCCCTGAAAACTAGGGATAATAATAGCTAATATTTATTGAGCACTTACTAGCTGTGAGACATTATCCCAAGTGCCTTAAAATGTGTGACTTCATCCAATCACTACAGCAGGGTTGATGTTATTTACTCCATTTTGCAGAAAATAAAACGGAGTCCCCGAGAAGTAGTGTAACCTGTCCAAGTTCAAGTGATATTAGGTCAAATTATATGAAATTGCTATTTTGTGGGTCAAAACCAATCAAATGTAGGTCAACTTCATTTTAACTAGTGAAATTGGGACCTGTGTCCAGATCTGCCACCAAACTAGTTAGCAAAGGAATAGTCAGCATGGTGAAGTTGGATGCACTTGTCTTTGTTATCTATTAGAAAACAATACCTCAGATCAGGGAGTAATAAACCATTGGAGACCACTTGTGGTGGCTTTGTAGTGCATGTACCCACATATGCTTCTAGAATGGACTCACGTAAAAAAATGGTTGGTGTCTAAGTGGTGGAGCCCTTGTACTCCACCTGTCTCTCCCATCTTCTTGTTTTTGTATTTCTTAAAAATATATATTTTATTGATTTTTCACAGAGAGGAAGGGAGAGGGATAGAGAGCTAGAAACATGGATGAGAGAGAAACATCGACCAGCTGCCTCCTGCACACCCCCAATTGGGGATGTGCCCACAACCAAGGTACATGCCTTTGACCGGAATCGAACCTGGGACCCTTCAGTCTGCAGACCGACACTCTACCCACTGAGTCAAACCGGTTTTGGCCATCTGCTTCTTTTCAGGTCTGCCTTGTTTCTGCCTTTTGATCCCTGTCCTTGGATTCACCTCAGACTCATGCTCGTACTATCACGACTTGTTTTGACCTGGCTCCTCCTCTGGATTGGCCCTGGGCATTAGGTTGCTCCATGTGACTCATCTCCTCTCTTGGTTCCCACCTCTTATCTCACTCTAAATCTTTGTGCTTTTGCTCTTGATTTAACCCTCGGTGGCTTCTGGCTTCTTCTCTCAACCTAGCCCTACCTGGGCAGCTGTTCACCCTGAGGCTGACCTTGATGTTCTCTTAGTTCCCAGTTTTTCACACCAGCCACTTTTTACTCCAGCTGATCCAACTTCCATCCGTTTCCCCTAACCCAGCGTGTGTGGGCTGGTACAGGGAAGACTTTGAAGGTGCTGGTGATAAGTTTGGAGGCAGTAAGAAAGCTCTTTTTAGTTCCCATAGGTAGAAAGTTCTTTAGAGAGTGGGCAACTCTTGTAAAGAGTATGGTGGTGGTTGGGTAAGAAGGGGGAAATGTAGGAATTAGGTTCTATTGGCTACCTGAGTAGGCAAATCACTTAAGGTCTTAGATGAAACTATCATCTGGGGAAAAGAAACAAAGAGGAAAAAGGTGGAAGGAGGAAGAGGCTGATTCCCACTGTTGAACTACAAAGGAAAATGTATTAAGTCTTCCTTTTTCCTCTAAGCAAAAGTAGGAGTGGGACAGAATGGCATTCAGAAGGGGTGATAACAGTTTTGCCTCTTTCCTTCCTAATGGAACATTTCTTCCTCCTGGCTAGCCCTAGCATTTGGCTTCATCTCCATGGCCAACTATAATGGGATGGAAAATTTTAAAGATCTTGGAACAAGGAACCAGAGGAAAGTAATTCTAAAAGATTTTAGCAGAGAGAAGTCAATCAACTTTATGGAAGAATGAAAAGAATCATAGTAGACATATTTGGGATGACTAAGAGGTGGCTAACAGAAACCACAAAGTGATATGTAAACTTACCTGGGGCTTTTTAATGCCTGGCAGTTCAAGACAAAGCAATTGATCTTATATATAGTTATTTCCCTCTCTACAGGTCAATCATTCTTGCCCTCTCTGGGGTATAACTACATGGATGGGTTGTAGACACACAAAACTTGGGCATGGCAGTGAAAGGATATTTAGAGGACAATGGCAGCTAGAAATTTTAATTGTGAGGTGTAGGGGGGTCAAAGAGCAACAAAGACCAGAATTTGAGCCTGTCCATGCGAGCCCTAGAGGGTTTGAATGCCTCCATTTCTATGCTGATACCCTTCTTGGACTGAGCCCTTCCTCCAAGCAGGACTGGGAGAGTTCTCTTGAGCCTAACTCTATAGAGGAAGTTGTAGGATGAAGTAGTTACTTTGGTGAACTTAACATTGGTCGTTGACCTAAGGAATGGGGTGTGGAGTCAGATGCCTGGCTTCAAATCCTAATTCTGCGACTTCCTACCATTTAATCAAGTATCTTTATCTACTTTTCTGTTTCCTTAGGGCAGTGTTTCCCAAACTTCTCTCATGATGAGAATCACCTGGTGGAGTTGTTAAAATACAGATTCCTGAATCCCAACTAAGAAGTGCTAAACTAGAGTTTTTGGGAACATATAGGTAAAATTGTATACTTAACTAGTGCTCTAAGCTTAACTAGAGCTTAACTAGAATTTTTGAAACATATAAGTAAAATGGTGCTCTAAGCTTAACTAGAGCTTAACTAGAATTTCTGAACTTAGAGTACTAGTTCTTTCCCGCCCCGTTCATCCCACTCCTGAGGCAAATAGCGCTGCCTGACCTGACAAGGAGCACCTGAAAGAGGGCACTGAGTAAAGCCCAACCCCTTCTTCCATTCCAGTTGGAGGGAAAAGCACACTCTATCAAAGTGATATGAGGAGAACCAACTACTAATGAGCTCTATGTTATTCCTTCTGAGCACTATATTATTTCCATTTAATGTATACCCTTTTAGGCGGTGGGCTTATTGAGCAGAAGAGTAATTTAGAAGGGGCTGATTTTGAGACTGTTTCTCAACATGCCTTTAATGGAAAATATTTAGTGTGCACTTACTGGAAGTGATGCGTCTCAGTACTGGGGTTCAGTTGAATCACACTCATTAAAGCATGCTTGAGCGTTCCATATGCTTGTGGTTAATGAACACTATATTCTTTTAGTTGTTCTGTTTTCTGTCTTGTAATGACCAGTCCTACCTGTGTTATATATGAGAGAGAAGGAGTTGAGAGTGCTTTGGAGGCAATTTGTATATGAATCAAATTGACTGAGGAATTAGTACGAGTCCATAAATATCCTTGAGCATGTTTATTTCATTTTGTATTCAAGGATAGCAATATTTATAGCTCGACTCAAAATGGATTACAATAAAGGATGGTTATCTACGGAACATTGATTATTTTCTTATGTTTTTTACAAATTGAACATACACACAACTTCACCAGTATAGATAGAACAGTCACATCTTTCCAGGATTATTAGGGATTTAAGTTCTCCACAGTAAGAATTTTCCAGATGACTGAAACTTAACTCCCTTTAAGAGTGAGAGCATATTTATTTTAACCATTGAAATGAAATATGTTTGAGTCCTGAAACATATTACTCTGACTTCCCAAACAGTGATTCTCAGCACAAGTTTTCTTGATAAGTTAGAATGAGGATTAAAAACCATAATTATTATACTGATCCAAGATTTACCTAAGTATTCTGATGGCCGTGGGTGACCATGCCTTTGAAATTCTGATTTTTAGTGTACTTCTTGCATTTCTTCCTTGCTGTAGTTTTGTTGGTGTGACTTTGTGCTTATATCAGTAGGTCTACTTCTATGCTTTCTCCTTAAATCAGCCATGTCTACTTAACTTTGGACTAAAGAGATCAGATCACCAATCTTAGTCAGCTTTTAAATGAAGCAAGAGTAAATAGTCTCTGTGTGAGGATGTCTTTAGGAATAAAACAGTTACATTTCAACATATGGACTTTGTAAGGTCTCTTTTAGCTATTTTAATTGCCTTGTGTACTTGTTTTGGTGTTCTGGATAAGGGAAGTTATAGGATGTCTGAATTCTTGGTGGCTGAGATGTTTCAAGATACTGCAATCTTGAAAAAAGAATCTGTCACTTGAGCTTAGTCTGCCTGTGTGTCTGTTAGTTCCTCCAGTGAATGGTCCAAATCTCCCTCATTAGACCAACCCACATTAATTCCTCCCCTGATTCCCTAAGGGTATTTACCACTTTGATCTCTACCACCCAGTTAGTAGTTTATTACATATAGTAGACCCACGGAATTCACTGGAGATATATTCTAAATCCTTAGTGAATCCCCAAAATTGCAAATATTATTATAACAATAATATCCCACACACAATGCAATAAAATGTGGTAGAAAAATTTAAGTGTTCCTTTAGACCCTTAATGACTCTATAAATATAGAACTTAAGTTACTTATAAAGCCAGTTGGATTTCATGTTAGGGCCATTTCTTACAAAGAAATAAAATTTTATTATTTTACCAACATTACTGCATGGGCCCTGACAGAGGGAAACAAAGCCCAATTTTGAGGGGGGATGCTTTGAGTTATACTGGGCTTCCATATTCAGCTAAGTGATTCTTTGTATATACTGGTCTCTCACCTTGAATGATTCAAGTTTGCTTTCACAAGAATTACAATAGGTCATGACCAAGGATTGCAACCTCAGGGCCACATAAATGAGTGAAGAGGAACAAGTTCATGAATGTATTCTATTGACATTTTCCGTTCTTATCTATTCCAAACAGTAGCTTGCTATATACTGATTGCGGCGATAACATCAAAGGGCACGTTCAAATGTCATTTAAACCCCCTACTCCTTTGTCTTTCACAGTGTAGAGTCTGGAACTTGATTTCCCAGTTTCCTTGCAACTAGGAATGGACACATGATAGAGTGCGGGGCCAGTGGGACACAGGCAGAGATCAGGAGAGGGCTGTCTTTTGTCCATTTCATTATTTCTTTTTTAAAAAATATATATTTTAGTGATATTTTACAGAGAGGAAGGGAGAGAGATAGAGAGCTAGAAACGTCGATGAGAGAGAAACATCGGCCAGCTGCCTCTTGCACACCCCCTACCGGGGATGTGCCTGCAACCAATGTATATGCCCTTGACCAGAATCGAACCCGGGACCCTTCAGTCCGCAGACCGACGCTCTACCACTGAGCCAAACCGGTTTTGGCCATTTCATTATTTCTGCCTGAAACATCCAAAATTCATTTCAATCATGAACATGAAAACCACACAAAAGATGGTAACATAGGAAGCTGGAAGGAGGCTGTGTTTCTGACAACTCTGTGGAGCTCGCGTCCTTATTTAAGCCAATGTTTTTGAGTTCTCTATTACTTGCAGCTGAATATATTCCTGACCAGTTCATTGATTATAATTTTTATCATATCCTCTATCAAAATGAATCATTAAGCTGTGTTCTTTCATTTAAACATACTTTATCCCGTTAAACATGTGGTCATAGTCTTCCTTTCCACCGAACTGTCACCACTCCCACCCTCCCATTTTTGGACAAGCAAAACAAAATCCTGCAGTTCTCTCAATATATTTCTTTTTCCTGTTTTTCTGAAGAGAAAAACTCTAGGTGAAAAGATGAATAGATGTTAGCTGACCTCTGACTCTGCTGGAGAGAAAGTAGGAAATGATGAGCTCTCTGGTAAAATGGAAGATGCATAACCCATCCAAAGGGATCTTGGAATGGGAATATGGACCCAGCATTGCCTGTTTTCCAAAAGGAAAAACATACTTTATTTTCCAAGAGAAGCTAGAAACATAGACATTTGTAACATATCCTATTTTTTTAAAAAAAATTGGCAGCTAATTTATGAGTTTGTAAATATTCTTTAAATAAAAAATGTTTAGGACAAAATATACATTACTGCCTGGACAATTTAGCTGGTTGCCAGTTTGTATCTTCTGTCTCGGGGAAGCTCATTAAAATTGCATATTGAGAACATCAAGAATCTACATGGTAAATTACATTATTTATTGTTCCATCTATAAAATGTCATCTCTCCCACTTACTGTGGGCAATCTAAAAGGAAGGAGCAGGCTATATTTTTCATACTCCTTAGGACATCCTCCCTGTGGCTTTCTGGTGGGTCTTTGTAGGATATTTTTAAAAAGAAATCTGATACCCTGATGCCCAACATTGACACACATTTAGAGGGTATTCACAGAGGGTACAACACCATGAGAAACACAAAAGAGTGAGTGAGAAACAAAAGAGAAACAGAAGAAGCTGTGAGTCTAATGGAAGGTACCACACTCATGTAACCTAGTAGCCCCAAAGACTGTCATCTCAGGGCAGGGCGTGTTGCACAAATTGCATACGTATATCCTGAGGGAATGAGAAGTAGATGTGTTATTACTCAGGGAAACCTTCCTGCAGGGTGTGAATCTTAAACTGGGCCTTAAATGGAAGGAGGACCCACCTTGCTGAGATATAACTTACTCAAGAGTCAAATCACAAGAGCTTGTTGAGAAATGAGAAACCTCTCTCTTAAAAGAATTTGAAACACACATCTTTTTTCTTAGAGTGAAGAAGCATCTCTGCATGAATTGTTTATTTTTATACACATAGCATGTTTCATGACAGGTGAAAATTGAAAATGTGAATGCTGAGAGTATGCCAGATATGTTTGTTAAACAGTAAATGATTTCTATGGTAATGAATGCATGCTTACCGAGCTGTGAAAATTTCAAGTAAGATGAATTACCAAGTACTTTGTGCACTTAACAATGCTGGGGTGTTATCAGGGTTGGCAAGTTAAATTTAATGCTCTGCATCGAACATCCAGCCAAACACCTAAAGAATGTGGAACGAAAGCTAAGGGAGCCACACATCCTTAGAAAAATCCCCAAACTTGACCAACAACATGTGCTTGCTTGATTCCTCAAGTTTCAGTAGGCCGAGAGCCAAATTTTCTGAATTCATGTCATACCTGCTAAGGCTTCCAAAACTAATAGCTCTTGCTTTTGTTTGGTACACAGTAGTCATGGATGGTATTATGACAAGATGGGGAGGAGGTCAGAAATGGACAAGACAGCTGTTGGAAGTCCAAAGTGGAGGTTAGCTGACCTTAATAGATAGAGAAGGCAAATCAAAGAGGTTTGTGAGGTCCTAGTCCATGTACAGCACTGTGTTGGGTCCTGTGAGGGGGCCAAGAAATGTGAATGATCTGTGTTCAGGCAGCCTGCAGCACAGGCATTTAAAAAATTAAGAAAATTCCCTATGGAAGCAGATTTAAATCTCACCTCCTTTACACCATATATTAGCTGTATGACCTTGAGCATGCTACTTAACCTCTTCGAACCCAATCTCAGTGTCCTCATAAGTAATATGGGGCTAGCACATCTTACCTCAGAGGGTGTTGAGAGGGTCCCATGAGCTAATGAAGACAAAGAGCTTAGTTGCTCCATATAGAATCCCCACACATTAAAACTTGGCTGGTATTTTTGCGGCAATGACAGCTTGGCATCATGCAAAAGGCTAAGTGAATTAATTAAAGGTGATTCATATACAGTGACCTTATTATCCAAGCAAATAGTTATAAACCACAATTTTGCTCAAACTTGATTGTGTTTCGAAGGTACTCCTGATGGAGCCTCTGCTTGGTGGGTGCAGAGCAGGCTATGGCCTGCTATGGTCTTGTATTTTTGGAGCCTAGCCCTGTGTCTATCCCTGGGTAAAATGTGTTCACAGATGATGTCCCCAGGAATTTAGCTAGAACTGAATAGAGGGCATGACACCAGAGTTTTCAAACCCCGAGTTCTAGAAGCTTGTAACTGAGCATGACTAAAGGTCATGCAGTCTAAACATCTTATTTTAAGGAAAAAGACATCTCTCTCCTCTGCTCATGCTCCAACATGCACAGCAGAGGTGGAATGGGGCAGCAGCCTGGGGAGTGGTTGGCTGTGTTACTCATCTTTTAGAATAATTCTTCCTCTCCCAAATCCTCCATCCTTCCCTCCATCACCCAACATTCCCCTTGCCATTACTCTGTCAGGGCAGCCCTAGTTCCCCCTGAGGACAGAGCAGAGGAAATGGGAGAGGATGGGCTTCTTGCAGAGGTTGAGCTGTCGTCCCCCCAGGGAGTGTGGCTACCCCTTTAGCCTGGGATGGTTTTATAAAATTCTGGTAGAGGTAGAAGTATAAACCACAATGACTTTTTAAGGATGCTACTAATAATATGAAGGGCCAGGATTTAAAAACTAACAAACAAGTAAACAAACAAACCTTCTTTAGGAGAGTGGGGAAGAATGAGCAAGTTGGCATTTTCCTTAGGATTGAGAAGCATATGAAACGAGTCGTCTTATTTGAGTCTGTGCCTCTCTCGCCACTCTGTGCTTTCTAGAAAACAATTATGTAAGAAAATTTCATTAATTTTATGTCTTTGGGTAATTCACTGACTCTAATTGGCTTTGAGAGTGTGGTGATTGCAGAGCTGCTGTGGGTAAGCACACAAATGAAAACAACCTTCTCTCAGTGTGATGAAATGTAATTGAATGATAACTCCAATTTTTAATAACCCCCAGAACATTAGCGCTCTGGGTGTGCAGCTATTGCTATTGGTTACAAGATAGCACATTACCCAAGTATGCATGAGGTACCATGGTGATGGCAAACAGAGGCCATTGCATTTGAGAAATAACAAAAAGGCAACAACAATAATAATAGCTTATAATCTGCTGAGGGTTGGGTACTATCCTGAAATTTTTGTGTATTAACTCACTGCAACTTCACAACCACCTTTGAGGTAGGTACTGTTAAAATCTACATTTTGTAAATGTGGAAGCCAAGGCACAGAGATATTTAAAAATTTACTTACTTCATATTGTTAGGACACAGTAAAGCCAGTCAGAGAAATATTACCAACATCCCTTGCAATGATCATACATTGAATATATTGGTTTCCTACTCACTTTCTTAACTACTTAGATTTTCATTTGGCTTCATCTTTTTCCATACACATTCCACGTGTTAGTTTGAACTATATGAAATTACTTTTTTTTTTACAAGTCAAATATCATTGACTGTTAGCAGTCTCAGATGGTTCAACTTAACACTCCATGGCCCAGGGGTCATTCCTAGTTAATCAAGTTAAGGAAGACAATAAACACATTCTATTTTCCGATCATGGTCATCTATTCAGGAGGAAGGCATGTGACCAACATAATCCAATTAGGATGAATGTTACTCTTGCCTGGAATGTTAGGATAGTATTGTTATTCATAGACATAAGGTGTAGAACTCCTATAGCTTAAAAATGAAAATTATCCATGGAACTTTCATACTTATCACAGCCATGAGAACTACATAGCATAGAATGAGGACCTTGTAGGAACCACACTTGATCACTGATCTCCCTACTTTTTCACTTAGATGAGACAATTGATCTTTTGTTTAAGGCAACTGAATTGGCCATTGATTTGAGTTCTTATAATCACAGTTTTGTCATTCTTGAGTAGAGAGAGACAAAAGAGGATTGCCACTTTGTAATGGACGTAAGTGTTGGAGAAGCCAGAAGTTTGTGTGACCCTTTATATATGAGTCTTCTGGCTCTTTGGCCAATAAGCCACCTAATGGTGAGACAAGCCTGTCTTCATTACACAACCTGCCTTCCCTTTTTCCCTGAAACCCTTTGGACTTCATCTCTGCAGTTTCTAACGGAATATCTGCTTGACAAAGATGCAGAGTGAAATGAAATTTGCTTTTTTACTGATATAGAGTCACTCCTAAACCAAGAGAGAAGAGGCTTAGACAGAAGAGGCCCCTCGGGTTCTGAAAGACAGTGCACAGTGTGAAGTTTTACATCTAGTGAGAGCTTATTTAGGAAAAGTGGGAAATGGGGAGTAGAAGGCAGTGTCCTTTGTCTTTTGTTATGAACTTACTCTGACATGTATCATGTCATTACCATGTAGTATTTTTCCATCTAGAATTAGTCGCCACCCATATTTTCCTCCACTTTATGGGAATTTGATGAGGATTAAGTAAGGATGACATCAGTGTTCAGGTTGCCCCATAAAAGGTAGACATTGTTGGTTGCCTACAGAATCTCTATCCCATCCTTCCTATGTCCTCCTAGCAGAATCCTAACTCTGTGCAGAAATCCATGAGTAAGAATGTTTCATGGTATAATGTGTAGCCTGGGGAGTGCCTTTATATGAACTAAAGGAAGCCAAAGCCAATTTTGAAGATGGAAATGATTGTCCCAATTGTTTACAGGCATTGTTTTCCTGGTAATTGATGACTGCTCTGTCTAGGGATATTTGTGTATTCCTTTTTTAATAATATGTTTTTATTGATTTCAGAGAGTGGAAGGGAAAGGGAGAGTTAGAAACATCAATGATGAGAATCATTGATCGGCTACTTACTTTATGTCCCTTATTGGGGATTGAGCCCACAACCTGGATGTGTGCCCTGACCAGGAATCAAACTGTGACCTCTTGGTTTGTGGGTCAATGCTCAATCACCAAGCCCCACTGGCAGGGCAGAAATTGTGTATTTCATTGGTAATATGAGTAATATTCTTTGACCATAAGTGGTTTAAAATATGGAGAGCTTTCAATCTTGTTTCACTGAAAGAGTATTAGAAAACACATGCCATTCAAAATGGGACTGGGTCCCAGAGAGAGATTTTATTTCTGGTCACGGGAGAGATGGGAAATTAGGAAAAGATCTCCTGGAATTTAATACTTATATTCATTTACAAGAAGTCAGGGTCCTGTAGGCTGAGGGTTTAAATTGTGGAACAAAAGGACTGAGCCTGCTGAGCCAATCGTTTCCAGTCTCACTTCCCAACAGGCAACCCCTCAGTACCCAAGACAGCTTTGTTTCTTGTGAGGTAGGCAGCACCAATACTTGATTTCAGGTTGCTAAACTCACAGTTTTTCTGCTCACCCTTTAGAATATCTGCAGCGAGGCTGAGGACATTGTCACCAGCTGTGGAGGGAGCACATGCCAGATCTAGGAGTGAATGAAATAAGACCAGATTAGGTCAAGGATCGTCTGTAGGCTGCAAGCACTGGCCATGGTGCCTGGTGGCCAAAGCAGTTGGCACTAGAGAATGTTCTAGATGCCTTAAGTTGCATGGAGAAGAATGAGGCACTGGTCTTTCTGGTGAGGTGGGATGATGTGGGTGAGTAGGGAAGGAATATAATGTTCAGATCCTTCTTGGATAATGCTGGCCTCTGCTGCAGCACATACGGAAGCTTTTGCAGGCAGTCAGGTAGAAAGGAATAATATGGTAAAGGGGGAATTCAGCTTGCTGTCTGAGAAGATGAGGAATGGGGCCTCGGAAGCCCTGTCTGATTGGCTTTGAGACCGTGGGGAGCAGTTATAAGTCTCAGAAATTTTGAAAGCACTGTCTGACTTTCATCATTTTTGAAATATCTCCAGAATCAGGAAAGTAGTTACTGCAAACACTGATTTTATGCCCTGAACTGGGAAAATGAGGAAATAAAATGAAAACTGCCATTTTATTGTGCGAAACTCGGGCCAATTACAGTCATGTGTGTGAACGGCTCATCTCTTATCCCTCATGACTAGGATACACAATGAGGGTGACTCATGGAGAGCACTTGATAGGGTGAGACTAACCAAGCGTTACTTGATTCCAGTAAAAAGGCTGTTATTTATGTGCTCGATGTGTGTTACTTGCATGTCAGAGACATTTTGTCTGTGATGTAAATACTTTTAAGAGATCTTTGCTGAGGAGACTTTAATGCTTTATAGATCAGAATGGACTAAATTTCCTGACAACAGGGCCCTTGGCCCACCCTTGGGTCTGGATTAGGGGCGCCAGAAGCTGGCTCTGCTGTAAGCACAGACTCTCAGCCTGTGAAAAGATCGAAATTGCCAACAGCCCCGAGTCACTGGAACTCATCACAAAGTCACCATCACACTAATGGCATGATAAATGGCTTTTCATTAGGCTTACTCCATGCCTGGTACCATGCAAAAATTATATACATTGCTCTATTTAATTCACACAATTACCTTGTAAGGTAAATTAAAGCCCCATGCACAAAATTCATGCATTGGGTGTGGGAGGTTGTTCAGTCTGGCCTGTACCCTCTCGAGGTCTGGGACCCCTCGCTCCTTACCACCCACTTGCTCGCTGCTCCTTAAAGCTCGGCTTGCTGCTCCTTAGCACTGCCACAGAGGCAGGAGAGGCTCCCGCCACCACTGCTGTGCTCACTAGCCATGAACCTGGCTTCTGGCTGAGCAGCACTCCCCCTGTGGGAGTGCACTGACCACCAGGGGGCATTCCCTTCATTGAGCTTCTGCCCCCTGGTGGTCAGTGCACATCATAGCGACTGGTCATTCTGGTCGTTCTGCCATAAGGGTCATTTAGGCTTTTATCATATAGATTATTATTTCTATTTTACAGATGGAGTGAAGGACACCAGCATCACACAACTGATAAGAGGCAGAGCCAGGAGACAAAGGCAGGTATGCGTGACCCCCACAGGCTGCCTGAGAAGCTTTAAGGGTACCCCAAACTCTTGAGGCCACTCTGATGGTAAGTCCTGACTGAGTGCTATGGGGGAAGAACAAACTTTCCTCCACCCCCAAGGTTCTTTTGGGTGGTCTAATAATCAAGTGGACATGAGACAGATCAGCAAGAGAAAAACCAAATTCAATGCAAATATATGTGTGGGAACCTCACATACATGAGAAAATCAGAGCCCCCCCCCCCCCCCCCCCATGCAGGAGAGGTTCATAGATAGAAGGGGAACATGGGTGGATGAGACATCCTGAGCTAGAGATGAGGCAATGCACTGGGGGGCTTCGAAAGGTCATTACAGATGACAAGAGCAAATGTTTAGTAAATAGACATTTGTCCTGTCTACAGATAGGACCAAGGAGATTATCTTTGATGGTCTCCTTTGCGGGCAAGGCCCCTAATTCAAGTTCATCCAGGCAATCAGGGGAGGGGCAGACGTTTCTCCTGAGCCTGCAGCTCAAGTTGCCTTTAGCTCAAAACTGTCTACATATTACAGAAGCTCATCTTGGGTGACTAGCTCTGAGCCCTCACTGCGCCATACTGGATTCTTTCCCCCACGTGACACTTAGTGCCCAGGTGTGGCTCTGGTGGGAGGGAGTCTCCTAGAATTCACATACTTGACAAAGGAGGCCTTTTCACTTTTGGCCTCCGCATTTTGGAGAGGGTGACCTTTCCTGCCTGGCTTGCATGCACATCAGCCTGCAGAGCGAGGTGTCACACTCTCTCAAAGAGAGAACAGGGTGTCACTCTCTCCAGGAAGGCTGGTGTCTTTGAGCCGCCTCCAGCTCGGGCTTGGAACCTCTCTGCAGGAGCTGTGATTCCCAGCCAGTGTCAGGTGCCCCTGCCAAACTATGTGGCTCCTGTAGATGCAGAGGGTTGCCAATAAGATAAGAAATTGCTATCAGATTTCACCCTTCAAAGGTCTTCCTCCCTTTTCTCACTCCAGGATTGATTCATCTTGAGTTTCAAGATAGGGGCAGGTGAGGGTCTGGAGGAAATTTATAGGACTGCTTTCGAGGGCAATTTCTAATGTTTGGCTATAAACATTTTCAGGAGGGATAAAAGTGGTTACTTTATCACTACCCGGAGCACACAAATGGTCCCCGGGAGGGAGCGAAGCTGCCAGCAAGGGAGTGTGGGAAGGCAACCTAACACCTCTCCTTCCTGTTTGCCCCCAGGGAGGGAGGGAGACGGCACACAAACCCAGCCAATTCGTACTTAATCTGGTATGCCATGCTCTTTCATTGCCAGCCTGAATCCTTGACAATAGTTTTCATTTTCTCCCTATCTCCCAAGTAGTGAGTAACAAAGGAAAGACAATCTAAGAGCCCATGAAATGTTTTTATTGAAATCCTGTTCTCCAGAGAGAGATTGAGGAAGCCATGTAAGCAACCTTATTGCAAAATTAAAATGTATTCCCCGACTCCATGACAGGAAATGGGAGACAAGCCTATAAAAAAAATAAACACCTCCTCCACCCACGCCCCAAATAAACCAGTTTGCAGGACTGGAACAATAAAGAGATGTTAAATAATTATGCATAGCCCTAGCTGGTTTGTCTCAGTGGAGGGTCCCCCAGGTTTAATTCTGGTCAAGGGCATATGCCTGGGTTGCAGGCTTGATCCCTGAGTGGGGGTGAGGGGGTGCAGGAGGCAGCCTAGCAATGATTCACTCTCATCATTGATGTTTCTATCTCTCCTTCTCCCTTCCTCTCTGAAATCAATAACAATAATATTTTTAAAAATCATTAAAAAATAAAAAAAATTATGCATATAAACAGCAAAAATAATATGAGACTCAAAAGGGATCTTTTAAAAAAATCTACATAATATTAACTCAGAAGGGACTTTCTTTGGAACATTCTGCATTATATTTCAAATTTTCTAATTAAAAATATTCATCAAGCTGTGTGTAAAAGCCAGGAAGGGAAGTCCTTATCTCCGACACTATACCTATGAGAGCGCCTCCGATGTTGTACTGCTGACAGTGTTATGAAAGCATTTGGCAGTGCTTCCAGGAAGATTTCAGGTGCTTCATATTTTGTTTGTATAAAAATTGTTGTGTTAGACCATGATTTAGTGGCATCTAAGTAAGTCTGCTTATTAATGAAGCTGGTTAAAAAAACAGACACAACATATCACCATAGCACAGCCATGTTTCCTCTGCTCATCCCCTTTCTCCAACCCCATTCTTCTGTGGCTGAATATTCTGCCCAGACTGAAGTGAACAGGAAGTATGCCTGCTGAGATTTTTTAGGGTCTCCCCCCTCCCTCCCTCCCTCCCTCCCTCCCTCCCTCCCCCTCTCCTTCCCTCCCTTCCTCCCTCCCTCCCTCCTTCTTTCTCTCCCTCTCTTCCTCCCTTCCTTTTTTCTTTCTTTCTTTTGTCTCCCTTCCTCCCTCTATTTCTGTTTTTGTTTTTTGCTTGGTTTTGATGGTGTATTGATAGCTACTCTCTCACTAGATCCTCCAGGCATTTCAGAACCCATGAATTTAGTGAATTTAGTGAACAGTGCCCAGCTACTTTTTAGGTCTTTGTATGTGATCTCCTCTCAGGTTCTATCTCAACACCTGGCTTCCTTCTATAGTGGGCTGGGCTGGGCAAAAACACTTGGAATATGCAGGTGCAGCAAGGCAAGTTTTTCTTCAGAAGGGCTTGTTTACTTTCCAAGACACACTTCTCTTCCTTCTCTGGCTCTGTGAGTGCTGCTAAGTGCCTCTGTTCCTGCAAGGATGAGGGATGGAGTGGATTGGGGAGAGGAACCCTCCTTCCGTCCCCATGTGTGCCGACCTAATGGAAATGGAGCTTGTGACTGCTAGCATCAAAGTGTTGTCCATGGACGGTGGTCATGGGGAAGGCAGAGTACAAAGCCCTGGGCATTCCCTGACTGACCTCCGAGATGGGGATTGGTGAGAGGAGGGAAGAGGGGTAAACAGATGGGGGTTAGTAAGGGGGTGGGTGGGGAGGGGTGGTGGAGTGGAAGGAGGCCAACAAGGTGGATGGCATGTAGAGAGGGTGATGGATCTCATCTCCTAGTCCTGACTTCTGGTGATGGGGGTGGGGTAGGGCCTTCCTCCATCCAAGCTTCTCCAAGTCATGCCTGCAGATGTGGCAGCTCACCAGTGGCATCCGCACTAACCAGACACAGAGCCCACGAGGCGTGCAAACTCCCCAAATGTCAAAGCACACTGTAGAATAGGTGCAGAATCACAGTAATACTTGATCTAAATGTCCCGATTTCTGTCTGAAGAAGCTTGTAAGCTTTTAGGCGGAACGAGGTTACATAAAAATCAAGGTAGTAAGCAGAATTATTCCTCCAGGCATGTTTGAGTCAGAAAGAGCCTGAATTTTAAAAATAAAAACTGCTGCCTGGCTTAATATATTCACTCCTCTAACGAGCCACCAAGCGGCTATTGTGCTCTCCCAGGCCGACGGACATATATCTTGCTGAGACACTTGCATCCAAAGTCAGGATATTGTCTGGGAAACCTGAGCCCACAGCTTGTGCAGAAGCCACCATCACCACATAATTCCTTCCAGAAGAATAGAAACCCAGGCACAAGGCAGCAGCGCAGAGTCCCCAAAGGACACGCTGCCATTTATTTCCAGCGTGCTTATTTTCCATTACACATTGTGCAAGGGGCGGTTCTGAATGCTATCTTGCTTTCTTTTCATGTCCCTTCATTTACTGCACCCCGGGAGACAGTCAAAGTCTCCAGGCCACACTCTGCAATAAAAGCCCAGCAGGTCTGAAGGATACAGCATGAAGCTTCCCAGATGGCCAGGAAGTTCTGCTGACGGCACTAAAATTCGGGAGCTTCATCTAGCATCCCGGGCAGGTGTGTTTATTTAGCAAAGGGGAAACTGGAAATGTTTCCTTTGAGGATGGCTCCTCTCCTTCCTGTGCATGGAGAGCTGGTGTATTTTCCTCCCAACTGCCTTGATCCCGGGCTTTGCCACTTCTGGGTCTCAGACCAGCTTAGGAGCTTTGTTTGGATTTGGAGGTCACTTCCCTCAGGATCTCTGTACCATCAAGGATAAGGAGGGGCCATATATGAACTGTGATCTGAGGGCAGAATCTTCTTCCACTCAGAGCCTTTCCTGGACTGCCCCTGAGTGCATGATGACCCGAAACAGTCACACATTGGTTCCCGATGCTTAAGTGCAGGCACCCTCTCAATATATGCATAGCAAATAATGTGTTTGCTCCCCCAAATAAACGCACAGCCCCACTTTCAAGTGAAGTGGCTCACTCTGCGTGTCCCTGGAGATACGCCTCTGATTCTATGAATTTCCGAGTTCTGGGTCAAGGTTGCTTTGGTGCGTTTTGGAAAATGCCTCAGCTGTATCAAAATCAGTGGTTCTCAAAATGTGTAAGTATCAGAATCACCTGGCGGGGTTGTTAAACTAGCTCGCTGGACCCCTCTCTCAGAATTTCTGATGGAGTAGGTCTTGGGTGGGGCCCAAGAATTTGCATTTATAACTACTTCCTGGGTACAGTGGGTTGCATAGTGTTCCCCCGAAATGCATGCTCTCCCCAGGGCCTCAGAGTAGATATCATTTGGGAATTGGGTCGTTGCAGGTGTAATTAGTGAAGATGAGGCTATACTGAAGTAGGGGGGGACCTTTGACTCAATTTAACTGGTGTCCTTATACAAAAAGGAGAAGAGACCCGGAGACAGAGACACCGGGGAGAAGGTCACGTGACAACAGAGACGCAGACTGGAGTGATGTGTCCACCAGACAAGGTGCCTGGCAGCAGTACCACAAACTGAGAGAAAGGATAGAACAGGTCTTTCCCTGGAGCCTTCAGAGGGAGTGTGGTCCTGCTTACACCTCAGTTTTGGACTTCTAACCTTCAAAACGTCAGAGAATAAATTCTCTTGTTTGAAGCCACTGGCTTGTGATAATTCATGTTGCCAGCCCTAGGAAACCAGTATTCCAGAGATGCTGACGTTGCTGGCTCTTGAATTTCACTGTGAGAACCACTGATCAAAATTAACCAGATCATCTCCCCTTTCTTCAAGTCCTAGTTCTTTCAATATTCGTGTTAAATTTTCTTTTCAGAGTAATTCTTATCTGCATCTGGCAGCACCTGTTTAATTCCCTAAGAAGCATTTCCACCCGCTCCTGATTCCTTAATACTTCTCTGTTTCTTGTTCTTGACCCTTTTACCCCCATATAATCTGCGGGGCTCGCTTCAGCTACGCTGTGGTCAAGTCGGATCTCTGACCCCATCCCCCCCAACCTGATAGAGAACTGTGACTCCTATGGTTGGGTTTTCATACACTCTTAAGAGAGAGAGACACAGGTAGAAGGAAGCCTTTGCAAGAGACATCAGGGAGCTGGAGAGATGGGGTGGGAGCGAGGGGATTTGGGCCTCAGGAAGACAAGCATTAAGAGGGATTTATCTGCCTTCAAATATATGAAGTGTTACCGTGTGTACAATGCAGACAGCCTGCTTTCCACCCCTCCAGGAAGCGGCCAACGCAAAGCAGGCTTAGGAAGGAGACCTTCCCGTGGGCAGAAGGAATTTTCTGAGGTTGAAGGTTTTAAGTCACTGGAATGTCCAGGGAGAAGTTTAAGAGCAGACACTTCTCCATTAAATTTGTTTTAAGTCGGGCCCTTCCTGGAGCCAGGAAGATAAACAAGAGAGACTTCTGAGGTGCTCTGCTCTTTGAGTCTATAGCCTTGCAAAAGAAGGAAAATGCCCAGTTGGGAAAAAAATAACTCAAAAGGAAGAAACATCTTTTATTGGAATATATATATATTTTTTAATCCTAGATAGGGAATCTGCCTGTATTTTTTTTTCTCCTTTTAACTTCAGCCTTATTGAGGTATAACTGACATGTAAAATTGTAAGATATTTAAAGTGTATATTGTGGTGACTCGATTGTATATGATGTGAAAGGAACCCCCTCCTCGTAGTTAATGAACAAATCCATCACCTCACATGCTTATCTTTTTGTTCTTCCTTGGTGAGACATTTAAGTTCTACTCTCTTTGTATTTCTTCTTTTATATTTTTAATTTAATGCCCAGAAAACACCCTTTTGTGCTAAATTAAGGAGTTAGATTAGTTAGAAAGTTTGTATTTTAATTCTCCGGTATTATTTATTCTTGTCAAGTCCCGTTTTTTTCAATCTGTATGATGACACAGGCAGTGCATATTCATGTTCTGTTGCTGTAAACAAATGACCACAAATTCAGTGGCTTAGCACAGCACATACTTGTTATCTCAGAGTTTCTGTGGGTCAGGCAGCTGCGCACAGCTAACTGGGTCCTGTCCTTAGGGTCTCACGAGGCTGTAATCAGGGCGGCAGTGGGCTGCATTTCTTTCTGGATCTCTGGGTCCTACTCCAAGCCTACAAGATTATCAGCTGAATTCAGTTCCTTTGTAGTTGTGGGGCTGAGAGCCCCGCTTTCTTGCTGGCTATCAACTGGGGCCTACTTTTTAGGTCTTTGTATGTGATCTCCTCTCAGGTTCTATCTCAACACATGGCTTCCTTCTTTAGGGCCAGCAGGAGACCCTCCCTCTGTAAGAGTGACAGGCATCACCTTGACCGTGCTCTTCTGGATGGAAGACAGTAATGGGTTCCACCTGTACTCAAGGGGAGAGGATTATAGGTAAGGGGGTGACTCTTTGGGGTTGTCTTTGAGTTCTGCCTACCACATAGAGATTGGGAAGGGGCTCTTCTGCTCTTGCTTTTCCCCAAGAACCCACTGCCAGGGGGGTACTGAAACTCAAAAGCTCATACTGCATTTTTTATTTATCCGATTAAGTAAATAATCAAATGGAATTCCAATGGAATGCTGAGCATGTGAAAATCTCTGTTTTACACACCAAGTGTTCACCAATGCTCAGTCATTTGTTGGAATATTAGTTCTTTAATCGAGAAACTATTATAATCAGTGGTTTTCTTTATTTAAAAAAATTTTTGGCAGTAAAGCATAGCCAGACTGCCTAGGTTAAAATCCTGATTCTGATTTTAATAGTCATTTTAGCCTCTGTGTGCCCAGTTTTCCCCATTTATAAAATGGTGATTCTCAAATGCTGTTGAGAATGAAATGAATTAATATGTATAAAGTGTTTAGAACAATGCCCAGCACATCATAAACACTGTATGTGCATTGTTAAGTGTTATTTGAGTTAGGGCATCAGACATGCCATTCACAAGCAAGACACTCCCTGACATTCTTAAGACTCTGAACATTTCTTGGCTGTAACTATGACTCTGCTTCTTTCTCTTCTGCTCAGACCGAAAGAAAAGCGACATTATTATAGGGCTAAGTTGTTATAACCCCCTTTTAGCAGATAAAGAAATTGAGGTTTAGAAGTTGCCAATGAGAAGTTAAACTGAGAGTCAAACCCAAAGTCCTTCAGGCCCCAAAGCCGGAACTGTTCCGCCGCACAGTGTTGTCTGAGGGCCGAGCAACAGGAGAGGGAGAGGCACTGACGTGTGGAGAGAGAGGAGCCAGCAGGCCCCATCAGCCTTGACTAACTAGGTTGCATTTCTGATGCATTTGACACCAAAGTGCTTTGCTGAGTTTTAATTCTGCCAGTAGCACCACTTGAGCACAGGGCAAATACTGTCAGCATGAGTTCCTCATTTTTTTTTTCCCCAAATAAAATTTACCTTGTTTTCAAGACAAAGTGAGATAATTTAAAAAATATATATTTTATTGATTTTACACAGAGATGAATTGAGAGGGATAGAGAGTTAGAAACATCGATGAGAGAGATACATCGACCAGCTGCCTCTTGCACACCCCCCACCGGAAATGTGCCCAAAACCAAGGTACGTGCCCTTGACCGGAATCGAACCCGGGACCTTTCAGTCTGCAGGCCGACACTTATCCACTGAGCCAAACTGGTCTTGGCAAAGTGAGATAATTTTTGATATCCCTGGGGAGATGTTACAGCACTTCTCAGATAAATAGGCAGGTGCTATAACACTTTACTCTTCCCGTATATAAAGTGTGGAGGCGGAGAGTAGGAGAGATTGAAAAGGAGACAAGCTGCAGGCCGAGAGCGAGACGGCGCTGATGAAGAGCATGCACCATCTGTGAGCTGTTGTTATGACCCTTTGGATAAGAAAACCGCTCAACCCTGGAGCCTCACATGTCACTCCAGGATGCTCTTCCAACTTTTTCTCAGCTCACTTTCAGAAATTAGACAAAATGTGAGTAAACAGGAAGCTCCCTGATAAACAGAAGCCTACTGAACACATGGCGGAGAAAACAGAAGAACGGCCCCGTGATTGGCACTGGGTGGGAACTCAGAAGCTTTTTTAATATGATTAATTTCAAAAGGTAGAAGCTGACAAAATGGACTTGGAATCACACATACTTGTTTCAGTTCTCAGCTCAGTAACTTAGCTATTGAACTGAGTCTTACATTGTCATTTCTAAGATGGAGATAGTAACATCAACCTTGCAGGTTAGATTAAATTAGGCAATGATTCACTTAGCACAGTGTGGTGGCTCATCGAAAATGCTCATTAGTGGGGCCTGCTGTTTCTGTACCCTGCTATATCATAACCATTAAAATAAGAATGAAATATGAATAAATGTGGTCATTTCAGTGTAAGTACTGTTTAGAAAAGTCCTGCTTAGGTAGAGTCCCATGCTTGGATTACATCATGTGGGAGACCAAGGAGTGGGAGGACCAGGCAGGAGGGGGTATAGTCCAGATGTTATGCCCACAAGTTATGTCTGGCACTGGGCAGAGGTGGCATGCAAAGAATTCTGAGTTTCAGGAATAACTGGGTGATGACATTAGAAGACAAGCCAGGAGTTGTCTTTTGAGTGTGATATATGTGACAATGGCATCTGCATGAGAGTGGAGTGGGGATAGAAGGGAATCCTGTCTATACATATGTCCACAGGTCTAGGAAATGGTTGCAGAAGTGGCATTAGAAGAAGTTTAAGTTTAAAAAATTTGGCTCTTAAAAGAAATTTCAATCGTTGTGCTATTGATACTTGGCTCTGTTGACTAATGAGTTTGCCGACTCGCTGGTGTAGGGCAAGGCTGTGAGTAAAGAGCAGTGAGTCAAGGGCACGGACTTATAGGTTTGGTTCCTATGGCCTCAGACAATTTACCCTGTTTCCCTGAAAATAAGACAGTGTCTTATATTAATTTTTGCTCCCAAAGATATGCTAGGTCTTATTTTCAGGGGATGTATTATTTTTCCATGGAGAAGAATACGGTGCACATATATTGTTAAATGAAAATAAAGGAAATTTATTACCTGTATAGGGTATAATAGTATGGTAGTTGTCAACACAAACCAGACAAACTATGAATCCTACAGTATCAAGAATTTACTCATTTATTCAATGACAATCATGTCATCATCTTCTGGAACATCATCCTAACAATCAAATTCCTGAATTTCGTGGTGAATTTCTTGTGACTCCATTTCTTTCAGAATCAGTGGACCAAATCTCTCATGTTTAGCAATAACACTGTCTTTAAATGAGTACTTCTTGTCAAGGTAGCCTGCTCGCAGTGCATATGCAATGCAACTGTCAGTGATTTTCTCCCATGAATTCTTCACCCAAGTCACAATTTCTTGCAGTTTAGGTTTCACAGTTTCCACGCTGATTTCTCTTCATTCACACAGCAGTGACGTCAGGACTCCGCGTAAGGTCACTGGTTGCTAGACGCCAGTCGGGGCGGCCCAAGTGACCAATTTACAGTAAATTAATTTTCATTCTGAGACAGAGCCTGGGGGCCTTATTTTCAGGGGGATGCCTTATATTTTACTCAGAAGGAAACCTGTAAGTAGGTCTTATTTTCGGAGGATGTCTTATATTTGGGGAAACACGGTAGTAAGCCTCTCTTTGCCTCAACCTTCTCATCTATAAAATCAGAGGATAGTGCTTCCCATGCAGACTTCTGTAGTGATTAAATGTGACAGCACACATCTGAAAGCCTTAGCAATGCTAGGGACACACAAAAAATATGAACTCTCATTATTACTACCCCTATTATTCAGCAGAAAGTGGGATACCGCAAAACCAAAACAATCAAACAAATAAAGAATTAGAAGGCAGGAAAGGTGGATTTTGTATCCAGATTTGAGATTCCACCTCATGGGTATCACTGTCCCTCATGTCCTTTTCAGAGTCAAGAATTCCCTTTATGTTCTGTCTCCTGTTTGTCTGTCCATGTTGTTACCAAAACACATCTTGGTGTACAAGTGTATCCAGAAAAGGTATTTTTAAGTTGCCTGCATCTTCTGTCTCTGGGAAGATCGATTGTTCTTTTAGGACAGTGATATCATTACAAAAAGGCCACATTTGACCAATTAAGAATCACAGTTTATTAATTATTTCCCCCAGAAGTGAAAATTATTAGCTTCTGATTCATTGTAGCTTTCCAAATGTTCCAAGTACAATGCATGGCTGAAAGCTAAGTTCAAAGTCAATTTCAAAAGAAACCATTAATTAGGCATATCCTGAAAGAAATCAATTGACTTCATTTGCTTGGGAAAGGCATTTCAGCATAAAGAGGCCAAAAAAAGAATAGTCGGCCTTTTGAAACAGACCAGTGTTTGCAGGGATCAGGAGGAAAAGTGGGAAGACTGATGGCTAGAGATAAGTGTGAGGGGGGCCTGTGCAGGCATCTGAGCATGAGCCTTGTGTCTTACATGGGAAGCTTACCATCTAGGGAGAAAAATGGAAATGACTGTCCCTGGCTTTCAACTGATTGCAACTGTAAAAGGAAAAACTCACTTCTGGCATCTCCTTTCAGTGCTCACACACAGAACATGTCACTTCTGACATTTTGATCACCAAATGTAGTGAGTCTTCTCCCCCCTCACCCTCCCACCCTTCCCCCTTTTCCCCTCCCATTCCCTCCCCCCCCCTCCCACACACACCAAGCAATTCTCAGAGACACCAACTAGGTGTCCTAAAATTCATTTCAATTCAATCTGACACTGTCTACCTGGAGATCCCTCACTCATAGTACACCTGAGACTCAGAGCCCAGGAGCCAGGACTTTTATAAAGCACTCTGGTTGTTCTGACAGTCATCCAGATCAGGATGCCATTGCTTTGCATTGCAAGCTTTATTTCTCTAAGGAACTAAATGGAAATTAATCTTGTAAACAGTGAATAGCTGAACATTACCCTCATCTCGACCATCTGACCCCCTCAAGTTCCCTGGGATAAAGGAGACTTAAAATAAAGTGAGCTAGTGGTGTGCACACACTGTTTGGCAAGGTGACAACATCTGGATCTTGGAGAAAAAAACTATCCTTTTTTAGGAGGACATCAGACAGTAGAAACCCAATGTGTTTACCTATGAATAGGTGAGAACCCTTGGGACAAATGTTGTCATAGTCTGTAAAATCGGAGTAGTGGGCAGATGAGAATAACTCAGAACCCCTCCAATGTGCAGAATTGGAGAGTGAGCGAGGACTCAGGGTGAGCATGGCCGTATCATAGGCTCTTACTTCCCTCTTTCTGGCTGCTCCTGTATGCCAGCTGCAAGCAGTTCTCTTAGAAGATTTCATCTGCACCCAGATGTTCCTCACTGTCTCCTCTCCATCTCTCTGGACCAGACTGAGTTAAACTCTGAGCCAATTCCCTGCCCAGAGCACATACTCCTTTACTTCTTGTCTGCTGGTGAATGGGGCTTTATTCCCAATGACCCAAGATCCTAAGCCCATATCAAGAACAACAGCTCAGAAAGGCACTGACCAAAGCCTGTGGCTCAAATTGTAATACCCTATCTTCCAGAAAACTGGGAAGAGCTGTGTGGAAACGGGCTGGAGAGGATTTCCATTATTTGCTGTTCTGGATGAAGGATTCTGTTGGCTCAGAAAGGAATCCTCAGTTTCAAGACCATTTTTCTCTCTCACAGACATTGCTTTTCCCACACAATCAGCAATCATTTATCAGTTGGTGCACACTTACTTCATTTCCTCTGTAGGTGGGTGACGATACTCCCAATTGTTGAGTGCCCACCAGGTGCCAGGCACTGGGTAGAGCTCAACATATTAATTCTGTTATTTTACCTTTCACTGAGGTTCTGGGAGGTGAAACGACTTAACCTTCCCATAAGGAGTGAACGGCAGAGAAAGATTCAGATCCTGGTCTGTCCGCTTCAGTGCCCATGCTTCCTGTGTCTTTCATGTCTTGAAGCACAAAGAATGGGTCAGGTTAAGGGAAATGTTTTAAGAGCTATGAAGACTGCTAACATTGTCAATGGTAAGAGCCTTTCAGTAATATTCATTTTGTTCTCGTTGAAGCTTATTTGATTGTAAAACTATAAATGTCAATTATTTTTCAAAATGCTTAGAGATGATGCATGCCTACACATCAGCGTCTACTGGTGAGGCCTTGTTTTGTAAAGACATTGGGAGAGAAATACAAAATTATCCAATTAATTAATGTGAGGTTTTTCTTGTCCTGAGGATTTTGGTTCGCAGAAGGATTTCCTTTAATAGGAATGGGCTTTCGCAGCCCATACTTTCCTGACCAGTCGTTAATTTGGTGCCTACATGGAGCCGTGATTCTAAACCCCCATATACTGTTCCTAGAGCTTGTGATGCAATAGCTCTGAGGAGAGGCCTGGGTTTTGGGAATTTCCAAAGCTCCCAAGATAGATCTAACGTATAGCCGCTGGAGAACTACTGATTTAGATTGGTGGGGGGAGGAGAAAACTAGGGGAGAAGGAGGCCAAAGCTAAAGGATTAGGAAGCACTGTGGGGTAAACCAACTCATTCCAGTTTTCTATGGACTGTCCTGATTTTTAAAACTGAAAATCCTGTTTTCCAGCAAATGACTCAGATCCAGGCAAAGTGGGACTGTTGATCACCCTCACATACCACAGTGTTAAGTAAAGACAATGGTTCTCAAAAAACAGTCTCTGTCCATAGGAAAGGGATCTGTTTGCAGAACTTCTCTCTATACAACACTAAAACCACATGGTTCTCACATGGAAACTCACATCCCATCCCATTTGAATTCTAGCAGAACAAAAGTGCATGTCTGCTTTCCCCACATGCATTCCCTTCACTTTGACCTCTGGTGCAGAGCCTGACTGTTGTCCGCAAAGAGTCAAGCCCCCATCTGACCCTGTAGAGTCATTCAAGGCCCTGTTATTTGAGAAGAGACTTGCTGATAGGTCTGTTGTTTCCTGTTGCCTTTCGGTAAATAATTCCCAACACCTGAAGATTATCTGAGCTCTTTGAAGTGCCCTCTGACTCTGATTCCCATCAATTTACAAGCGATGTGAGATAACTTTGAATTTACCCAAATTAATGTATAACTTTTACAGGCACTCCACCCTCTGTGAGCATCCTGACTGACTCCCAAGGCATCTCACTGGCTCCTGACTTCCCACGGGCTCCGGAATCTGGCCCCGGAGAGGGAGGCAGGCATTCCTGCTCACTGAGCATGTTTGGCAGCTTTCGCAGTAAACACCAAGGAGACCGGTCTCTGCTCTGACATGTTTCAAGGGTTGAATCAAACTTCAGCTTTCTGGTGGGCCCTGCCTGCCCAGCCTAGGGCTGGTCTCCTGAAGGACCAGCTATTAGCAAGTGACCTGTAGTCACAGACCCGAATGGCCAACGTGGTCAACAGGATGCCCTGTGAAAAATCCCACATTTGGGAACACATGACAGGAGCCGCAGGGTGCTCCTTTGCGGTCTGTCTCATGTATGAAGGGCTCACTCCGTGCTAGCCAGCATGCCAGGGCAACACAGACAGGGCCATTCTTCATACTCGCAATAAACATGAGAGGGAGATATTACTACCAGTGATTTATAGAGGAGAGAGGAGGCTTGAGGAGAATGAGTAAGTTCCACAGCTGGTAAGTGACAGAGGTGAGAGATGACAGGGCTTGATCCAAGAGAACACATTCTACAAAGGGCAAGGAGAAGATGTTAGAAACACAGCACATAAAACAGATGAACTTAGGCAGAGAAAGAAATTTAAAATATCAAGAGTGTAGCATAATGGTTCCATGCCTGGACATGGAGTCAAGCTGCCTACTTTTAAATCTTGGCTCCGCTTATCTATAAAATAGGTTTAAATAAGATAATCTAGTTAGAATAGCACTGAGATCTGCTCTTTTTATTATCTTTATTGTTGTTGTTGCTATTATAGTATTACTAGGGTCCCGGGGCCAGAAGATTCATGCACAGGGGATGGGACCCTCAGCCTGACCTGCACCCTCTCCAATCCGGGAGTTTCTGTCTGTCTTTGTAATCATATGAGTGAATTGTCTGAGACCCCAAACCCAGTTTGGTTTGGTGCTCACAGAATAATAGAGGCTTTTTTTTTTTTTTCCTTTGCTTCACTGGTAGAGATTTCCTGGAAGTTTTAGGATATCTTCCCCTTAATTTTTCCTAGACTCTTGATTTTACTTATGTAAAATTAAAATTGTAAGTAAAAAAATAATCCTATATAATAAAAGAGGATGTACATTGACCATCTCTCTGCTACGATCACCAGCCAATCATGAGTGAGTACGCACATTAACCCAACAAAGATGGTGGGTTAATTTTCATACACAGGTGCCAGGTGGAGAGCAGAGCAAAAATGCTCCAATCTTAATCTGAAAAAAGCAATTCCACCTTGAAAATGGAAATAGTCAGAAATGATCAGGCCCCACTAGTACCTGAATAGGTAAAAGACACATATATAGGAAGCAACTTAAGCCAGGTAATAAAGGTGATTATAAACTAGTGATTCAATTGGAAGCCTGAACCATGGCCAGTCGAGGCCCACAGGTTGAGATCCTCGCTGTAGAGCCTAAGACCATCAGAAAACACAGATACTTACATTATAATTTATTAACAGTAGCAAAATTACAGTTATGAAATAGCAACAAAAATAATTTTATGGTTGGGTTCACCACAACATGAGGAACTGTATTAAAGGGTCACAGCATTAGAAAGGTTGAGAACCACTGCTCGAGGGTCTACTCTAGGAAACTGCGGCTGGCGAGCCACATGCGGATCTTTGGCCCCTTGAATATGGCTCTTCCACAAAATACCACGGCCTGGGTGAGTCTATTTTGAAGAAGTGGTGTTAGAAGAAGTTTAAGTTTAAAAAAATTTGGCTCTCAAAAGAAATTTCAATCGTTGTACTGTTGATATTTGGCTCTGTTGACTGAGTTTGCTCACCACTGCTCTAGGAGATCTGTCTGCACCAGAACTACATTTCCCAGCATTCCTGGTGCTCCCCACACTCTGGGCTTCTGCTTCTGGTCCTGGGGCTGCCACCAGAATTACTATTCCCAGAATTCTTGGTGCTCCCTGCATTCTTGGTTTTCCCTTCCTGCTCTGTCTCTGCCCCACAGCCTCCTGCTCTGCCAAGTCCTCCAAGCTACCAGCTCTCCCTCTCTGCTCTCCATCTGGCAGCTTGGGGAGCCAAGTTTCCCAAGCCGTTCCACTCTCCTCTGGCTCTCCTGCTCTGCTCTCGACCTGGCACCCGTGTATGCAAAATAACCCACCATCTTTCTCGGGTTAATTTGCATATTCACTCCTGATTGACTGGTGATCTTAGCAGAGATATGGTCCATTTAGATGTTTCTCTTTTATTATACAGGATTACTTTCTTACATATATTAGTTGAGGGCATACTTGAGCTTCTTGGTCTTGAGAAAAGAAGCCATTCAGAGCAGAGTGTATTTTATTTCCTGTCAGGTTATGGCACAGTTGTTTTCTTAAAGATTTTTTAAAAAGGGAGTAAATATCTTCAAACCTCAAACTCTGCTAATTTTCATTAAATAAATGTTAAAGCCAGTGCTGTGTTCAGTGCTTTTTTTTTTTTTTTAAATAAATCTTTATTGTTCATATTATTACAAATGTTCCTCATTCCCCCCCCCCATTGCTCCCCTACACCAAGTTTCCATTCAATTCTCTGCCCTTTCCCCATCCCCCATTGTCCTCATCCTTAGGTGCAGTTTATGTTCAGTCTCTTCCCGCCCCCCTCCACTCCCCATTTCCCCAAGAATCATCAGTCCACTCCCCTCCCATACCTCTGATTCTATTATATTCACCAGTTAATATTGTTCATCATAATTTTTACTTCCCTTGGTTTTTAGACTCACTTGTTGATAGTTACGTGTTTGTTCATAATTTTTATCTTTATTTTCTTCCTCTTCCTAAAGAACCCCTTTTAACAATTCATATAATTCTGGCTTGGCAGTGATGAACTCCTTTAGCTTAAATTTATTTGTGAAGCTCTTTATCTGGCCTTCGATTCTGAGTGATAGCTTTGCTGGGTAGAGTATTTTTGGCTGTAGGTTCTTGTTATTCATCACCTTGAATATTTCTTGCCATTCCCGTCTGGCCTGCATGGTTTCTGATGAGAAATCAGCTGACAGTCGTATGGGTACCCCTTTATAGGTAACTACCTGCTTTTGTCTTGCTGCTTTTAATATTCTCTCTTTGTCTTTAGCTCTTGGAATTTTAATTATGATGTGTCTTGGTGTGGTTCTTTTTGGATTCCTTTTGTTTGGGGTTCTGTGTGCTTCCTGGACGTGTAAGTCTATTTCTTTCACCAGGTGGGGGAAGTTTTCTGTCACTATTTCTTTCAATATGTTTTCGGTATCTTGCTCTCTGTCATCTTCTGGGATGCCCATAATTCTGATGTTGGTTCGCTTGAAGTTGTCCCAGAGGTTTCTTACATTATCTTCAACTTTCTGGATTCTCTTGTCTTCTTGCTTCTGTGGAGGAGTGTCCTCTGGCTCTTTGTGTTGCAAATCTTGGACTTGATTCTTGCAATCTTCCAATCTGTTTTTAGGACTCTGTATAATATTATTTATTTCAGAGATTGTATTCTTTATTTCTAGTTGACCTTTTATTATTTCTTGTTGACCTTTTATTATTTCTTGTTGATCCTTTTTCATATCCTCATAGGTCTCATTTATTTTATCGGCCTTTTCTAGGAGATTGTTGAACAACCTTATAAGCGTGGTTTTGAACTCTAAATCCCTTCGCTTTTTGTCCTCCATTTCTTTCGTTTGTGATCTGATTCCTTGTTTCGACATTTTCCCTGCTTCCCTGAGTTGGTAGGTTGGGAGGATCAGCTGTGTCTATGCCAGGAGAAAACCTTATATTCCACTAGACTTGGAAACCTGCAAAAGCCTCTCAGAGTTCAGCTTGGATGGGGCGGAGTTTCAGGGTGGAGCCTACAGCCTTGGCTTCCGGTTAGCCCCGCCCTCGGAGGTTCCTGAGTCTCAGTGTTCCTCAGTGTCCTTTGGTACTCGCTGCAAGCACCTCTCAGAGAAAGGCACCCTAGAGCTTCGCCCGCTACCAGACAGTGTAGTCTCTCCCCCAACAAGCCCACAACTGGGGTTCAGAGCAGTTGGAAGTGGGGTTAAGCACAGTCCTGAGCTTATGTCTCCTTCCCGCCAGGGCAATCTCGCGGCCCAAACAACAGTCTGTCTTCTGTGCGCGCAATGTGCGCGACTCAGGGGCTCTGCTTTTCGCCGCCCCCCTGAGCTTCTGCCTTACAGCCTAGATTCCCTCTGTATGAGGCTGGAGCCCGAGGGTCTTGCCCAGGACTGGGGTTCAGTGCAGTCAGAACTGGGGCTCAGCACAGTCCTGAGCTTTTGAGTCCTTCCCGCTGGGGCAATCCAGCAGCTCAGTGAACAGTCCCTCCTCTGCGCACAAATGTGCGTGACTCCGGGGCTCTGCCTTTCTCGCCGCTCTGCTGAGCTTCCGCCTTACAGCTCAGATTCCCTCTGTGTGAGCCTGGGACCCCCGGGGTCTCGCCCAGAACTGGGGTTCAGTGCAGTCGGAGTTGGGGTTCAGCACAGTCCGGAGCTTTTATCTCCTTCCCGCTGGGGAACGCCAGCCAGGCACTCCGCCGCCCCTCCTCTCCGCCTCCGTCCTCTCCCCGCGCGCGCGAGCACCGAGCACCGTGTCTCCGTACCTTAGGCTTTTACAGCTCCTCTGGTTTTCCTTCTGGTTTTCTCTTTCCTTCTAGTTGTAGAATTTCCAGTCAGTCAACTTTCCTGTAGTTCTGGATAGTGTCCACTCTATATTTTAGTTGTATTTTTTAAATTGTTGAGGGCGGCTGCAGTTAGGCTTTTACCTCTGCCGCCATCTTGTTGTTCTTATCCTGTGTTCAGTGATTAACAGTTGATGTTGAATAGTTTGCAGCTGGAGGACATTGTGCAAAGGGGACTTTTAATTGACCTCCACCCCATTCTTGGGTATGTATTCATTTTATACTCATCAGAGCCACATTGGATATGAGGAAACACCTCATCAGAGGCAGCTATAAATCATCTAGTTCATCTTTCTCTGTATTGGGAATCCCTTTTTTTTGTTTATCTTGGCATTTGAATATCTCCAGTGTTGGGACAGTCACCACCTGAAGTGGTGTGTCACTCTCCACTAGCTGTAAGTGTTACAAATTCCTTTCTGAGTAAATCTGAAACCTGCCTCCCTCTACCCACATCTGCACATTGACTACAGTCCTACCGCTAGGCAACTGTTAGCATTGCCACGTCCTCTTCCACAAGAGGGAGATAACCTCTAAGCTCATTGTTTAGATAGTTGGCAATTTTGTTGTTTTCAAACTTTGTTTCATAGAGAAAAAAAATGCTCCAATCTTGGAAGATAGGTCTTAGTATTATGTGAGGAACAATGCACTTACTGTGCGGACTATTTTTTTGGACATAAACAAGCATTGCTTAACAGTTTTGTGCAAACATGTTCTAATGGGCGTAAGTATGAGATTTGGTGATTTTAGCCCAGGGCCAGACTGGCCAAGGTTCAGGCTTCCAATTGAATCACTAGTTCATAATCACCTTTATTACCTGGCTTGTTTAAGTTGCTTCCTATATATGTGTCTTTTACCTATTCAGGTATCAGTGGGGCCTGATCATTTCTTACTATTTCCATTTTCAAGGTGGAATTGCTATTTTCAGTTTAATGTCTTTGCCTAAAACCCAGAAATAGGGAAGGCTTTCTGTGCAGAGCATCTGCAAAGCCACTGCTTTCTAGGACTAAAATTAATTATAAGAGGAGAATTGCTTAAGGTTTTTTGTTTTGTTTTTTTAAAGGAGAGGGGCTATTCCACATTCATATAATAACGTTCCTCTTTATAGTCACTTCCCTTCTGCAATGGAGTTCAAAGCATGGCCCAATTAGATCATTTTTATGGTTTTTGTTAAGTATGAGTGATGTGCTGTATTATTATTATCCCTACTTTATAGAGAGGAAAATGAGGAGTAGGGAAGCCTGGAGCACAGGAAAGGAGGAGCTAGAAATCTGGACCTATAACCTCATCCTAGCTATTTCTCACCTTGCCGGTGTCCTAACTGCCCATTCTTCAAAGGACATTTCATGTGACTTCAGCTTGTATGCTTTGTCACTCTTGATTTGATTTGGATCTTTTTTGTTGTTGTTGTTGGTGGTGTTATGGGGCATTGTGATTCAAAACATTTTGTTACAGCTGCCTATGCTTTATTCTTAAACTATGGAATGGAAGTTCCTTAAGCCAAGGGACTAGGTAATCTATTTCTTGCATAGCCCAAATAGCTCTTGCATAAGTGGTGGCTACATAGTGTTTATTCAACAAAGTCTTAGCTGTCTTTCTAGGGCTTAGATGACAGGATGTGCCATAGTAGGAATGACTGATTATTCATGCCTTGAATGTGGGCTTGGAGAGGAAGACTCAACCAATCAACACCATCATTTAGTGTCCTCCATCTGAAGGGCATTGTGTTATGTTGTGAAAACCACTCAAAGAAAGTCAGGATTTTGCCTCTGCCTTCAGGAACTTCTGGTTTCCTTGAAGGGGAAAGGACCCTACTGCAGAGGGGCTGGTCTATGCAATATGGAGATGTGGCTTTGAATCTCCCTTCTGTCACTTATGTGTGATCCTGAGCAGGTTGTTTAAACTGCTTGAACCTCTGGATTTTCTTTTGTAAAATTAAAATGATAATATAGAGATAATAAATGAGATAATGTCTGCAAAACCATTTGACACTGCAGCTCATACCAAGTTAAGAATCAATAAATAGCTGCCATTTAAATATTATTATTAAACTAGAGGCCCGATTTATGAAAATTCATGTAAGAGTAGGCTTTCCTTCCCCTGGCTGCCAGCACCCAGAACCCAGACTGACTTCCCTTGGGCACCGGCTTCATCAGGAAAGATGTCAGGAATGATGTCCAGTCTAATTAGCATACTACCCTTTTATTATTATAGACTAGAGGTCCCTTGCAGGAAGATTCCTGCAATATGGCTTTCTGCTCCAGTATCCGCTGCCCTGTCTACTTCCCTCCCTTCTCTGCTGCCCCACCTGCTTCCCTTTCTCCTCCCCCCCCCCCCCCCACGGCCCTGCTTGCTTGCTTCTCCACAGCTTCGCTCCCTTCTGCAGTACTTGCTTCTTTCTAGCTGTCTTCAGTCTTCCCTCTGGCCTGGGTATGCAAATAACCACCATCTTGGTTGAATTAATTTGCATACTGGCCCTGATTGGCTGGTGGGCGTGGCTTGTGGGTGTAATGAAGGTATGGTCAATTTGCATGTTTCTTTTTTATTAAAGAGGATGAGCAAGAATGGCAGACAGTCACTGTATTCTAAGGTGGGTACATATTAAGTAACCAGAAGCCCTTTTGGTACTGTTTTGTAAATCTCAAATGAAACAATGAAGTGTATACTATCAAGTCTTCTTGATAGCAGCCAACAGGTCATTATCTCAAGGAACATAGCAATGACAACAATGTATTGTTTCGGAATGTTTCTCCTGACTCTTTCCATGTCTGACTGCACAAAAAAACAACAAATTACAGTGAGGAGAAATAACTATAAACCCCGAAGTTCACCTACACTCTCTCCTTGCCACCACACCAGCCCACAAGGAGGCTTCCATTTTTGGACAATGTGCTTGGAACAGAAATCGCCCCTTCTTACCCCCCTAATTTCCTTCTGCCTCCCCCAAGCTAAACTTCTGGTTCAAATTTTGTGGTTCAGTTCCCCTGCGAGAGGCCACTAGACCCTTTCAGGTGTGCAATAAATCTTCCTCCAGTGCGCACATTTCAAATCCCTACAGGGCGGGCATTAACCCCATCTGTGGGGTGTTGGTGAATGTGAGTGTGCATGTACATGTGTGACAGAAAAGTTTTCATGATGCAAATATTTATGGACTTTTAACCTTCCTCTCTAATCTCAGTAGTGCCTTGGCCATATTATCTTTTAACTGCTTTAATCTTTCTTTATAAATCACTCAATGCCTCTTCCTTTTCCACTCTAATCCATCAACCTCCTTCTTGTTTCTCAGGTGCCCCGAGTGGAGGGCAGAACTGTCCAGATTTGCTCCCAGATTGTGTCCGGGTCCCCCACAGTGTGGTCTGGCCCAGAGATGGATCTGAGAGCGTTAGGAGCAGAGGGCTTCCTCTTTCGATACACTCAAGTGCCCCTTCAACTCAAAAGAGACAACATTTCCATTCGAAGCTGTCGGGCAGCAAAGAAAAGACCCTTCAGGCTTTTTCACACAGAGGCTTCTCTGGGCTTTAATGTCTGAGAAACCTGTCTCAGGCAGCTGGGCCGTGAGGGGCTCTGTGGCTGAGATTGGTAGGGAAAGAGCACATGACAAAGGCACCACACTTTTCAGTTTCTCTCTCTCAAGATCTAGCCACTGGAGATTTAATCACACATTTCAGGACGCTTTGCATCTCATTAGCTACAGATCTATACCTTTCCTTGATGTTTATTTAGGAGAGGTTACTACTTTTGGAAATGGGATTGGTTGGGACAGAAATCATCCATCCACTCTGCCCCCGCCTCCTCTCTACCCTCCTAAGGTAAGCTTCTCATTCGAATTCTGTAGTTCAGTTCTCCTGAGAGTGGTCACTGAACCCTTTCAGATGTGCAAGCTGTGTCTACCCCTATCCTGGGATGTGGCAGTAGAAGCCATATGGGTGCTCTAGTATGTTTCTCTGAGACAGGGATGAGATCCCCCGAAACTTTAATTGCTCCATTTATGACCATACTCAGTTCTGAGTAAGTATCCCTTCCAGAATGGATCAAAATGGTCACACAGAGCAGAGGCAGCCATGGGCTGCAATACCTCCTGGGTAGCTTAATGGGAACCCATCAGGGCACCTTGCAGAGTGGGAAGTGATTATGCAGAAAAGCATGAATGAGCCATACCTCATCCAATGCTTCTTCGTTAACAGAGAGAGCCAAGACGCTTTCTGGAATCTTAAAAAAGAGTTGAGGGATAAAGTCTAGAAAAAGCTAATATATGTAGTGAGTATGTTTTAAACTGAGATGTGTCACCTAGAAAAAGTCCTCTGGATTTCTGCTAATGGAAGACATCATTTTGGAGGGTTTCAACTTCTGTTCCATGATAGCTGGTGCCAGTGAAGTTATCCAATTATTTACGTTTTAGTTAAAGCTGAAGGGAGATTCTATAATACAGAAAATGCAAATACTTGTTCTGATTATTTGAAGAGGAAGCATTTTTTTTAAATGTATTTTTATTGATTTCAGAGAGGAAGGGAGAGGGAGAGAAAGACAGAAACATCAATGATGAGAGAGAATCATTGATCAGCTGCCTCCTGCATGCCCCCTACTGGGGAATGAGCTTGAAACTTGGGCATGTGCCCTTCAGTCTGCAGGCCAACACTCTATCCACTGAGCCAAACCAGTTAGGGCAGGAAGCATTTTTTTTTATAACAACTAAGTACTGTAGTAACTTACTAAGAAGAATCACCTTTCTGGGCAGGGATCATGGAGTAGATACAACACCTGTACTGCTCTACCCAGTGGACTTTTAACCTGCTAGGCGTAAAGCATATCAGGTATCACTAGAGACGGTATAACTACAGAGCTATAAACTTTAGATTTTAGGCAAGAAATGGACAGAGTTCACAGTATCTCTGAAGTGTGAAGGGTTTGGGAATAAAAGCAGAGGGGGAGACCTGTTAGCTCTTCCAGTGTTCCAGGCCAGGGGGAGTTCCTGGGGGAGCGAAAGACATTTATATCTAGGGTTCCACCTTTGGCCTGGCAGCCATTTTCATCACCTGTTTGAGGTTGGTTTCAGGCGAAAAAAGACTTGTGGAAGATACAGTGTAGTATTTCTGAAAGTATACTCTGAGGGCTACAAATTCTATAGACTTGTCATTAAATGCAATAGAAATCTGATCATACAAACTTGGAAACACTGATTTAGACAGCTCTAAAATCGCTCCTTGCTGCATGTCTTCTCGGGGCCTTTTTAATACAGAGTTCCCTGTGAACCTCCAGGTGGAAGGAGGGAGGGGAGGAGCTTGAGTAGATACAGTCTAGTTAGTGCATATATCCTGCTCCAAAACGTTTCTCACCATAAAACCTCCTACTGCCCACAAAATGTCCTGGGAAATCTTTTAGAACTGGTGCTCCACAAAATATTCTGTGACCCACATGGTCCAGGTGACAAAAACCCAGGATTGGGAATTTGTTTCTCAGGACTCCAATTCTGGGTGTTTCATTTTGAGCGTTTATTTACTCTCTCTGAGCCTTGGTTTTCTCCTCGCTTTATTGGTCCTAGAATCCTGTGCTTCCTGTGTGAGCATTTCCTCACATTCATCTCTTTCTGACCCTAAGAGTGTCCTGAGGACTCCTTCTGGGGATAGCCAACACCCCTACCAGTGAAAGACCCCCCAAAATGAACAAATAGTGGTAACCCATTACAACTTCTGTGGCTCACCCGTATATTTATAGAACCAAATGGGTTTGCATTAAACCAACACACCACTAGCCAAGCCTTCCTGCAAAGAACATTTTATACTGTTGAAAGCTCTCTTGACAGATTGCTCTCAAAGAACATGAATCACACTTTGAACTTCAGATCCATTGCAAAACTCATCACATTTTCCACCAGGGCCAAGGAGAATTTTCAAGGTGGAGAGAGACAAAGTCATTTACCCTGGGCTGTTTGTCAGAATGATTAAGAAACTATTCTAGAGTAGATAGAACCTCATAAAATAGATACTGTCATCCTGACCACTTCTACCACCACCACCATCATCATCATCATCATCAAGAGAGGGTTCCTTTTCTGACATTCTTGCCAGACTGACTATTATAATTGAAAATGTTGCTAATTTTGGAAGTGAAAAAAAATGCTATTTCACTGTGGCTTTAATTTGAATTTTTGATAGTTGCATTTTTATAATTTTTAACTTAGTTGTATTTTTAAAAATAACGTTTCCATTTACATGTTAGGATCTTAGCTGCTTGAAATCTATAACAATAAAAGGGTAATATGCTAATTAGACCAGCTGGGGCTGGAGGGAAGCCAGGCCAGGTTCTTGCGGGGGGGGGGGGGGGGGGGTGGAGGAAAGGGGGAGGGAGGAGGGAGGAAGGCCTACTCTTGCACAAATTTTCGTGCATCGGGCCTCTAGTTAATAAATAAATGCCAGGAGAGTGTCTCACAATCCAAGAGCATAGGGATGATGTTAAAACTATCGGGCAGATAACAGGGTAATAGCGTCCGCAATGTGTGTGAGCAACATTGGAATACCCCCAGATGCCAGGCACAGCCCCAGGTCTTTGCACCGCCCAGCCATTGTGCTAGCTGTATCGTCTCCCACCCAGCACCGGCTGCCCTTCTGCCTTCCTGAGCCCATCATGACTTCTCAGAGTGGTCGTTCTTCTGGTCTGGGTGGGGGTGCAGGAATCAAAATGTATTCTGTTTCTGCCAAGGTGGGATGCACCTAATACTCAACCACTTTGTTTAGCTTTCAGAATCCTCCCCACACCTACCCCTTATTTATCTTCTCTTCCTCATGTCTTCATGTGAACTTAGAATCCTCACAGGAGGGGAATAACAATAAACAACCATCTGTTTGACAGAGCAGAAGCTCATGCTTGAATGACTTCCCGGAGGAGACCCAAATCCTCAGCAAACTTTGAAGTCAGCCTCTTTGCCTCATTTTATCCTTTTCACAATCTTTATGTCCCACGTGATACATACATACTCCAGGGACGGGGGGAGGGGGGGGGACACGACACAGGGCATGTAACAGCAGACTCATATGGAGAATCTTAGCGGTTCTGTGGCCCAGAGGCTGTGTGTGGAAAATGGCTGTTTTCCTGATGGTGATGTTCTCCTTACCACTGGACACTCTCCTACCAACCAAATTTTTCTCCTGCTTAAAAAAAGATTTGAGGTCACAGTGAAAGCCCTGTCTGGCCTCAAGATAAAGGGGATTCTAGGTTTCCTTCTTCCTCTGCTCTCTGCATTCATCAGTAAGTTTATCATTTGGTTGAAAAGTTGGTCCAAGGTTGATCTTTTATTTACAGGTTTTATTTTCTAATGTGAGGTCACAAAGTGATGTTTTCTACCTCCAGAGTCTTAAAGGGGTTCTTCTCAAAGGAGCCTTATTTCACAAATGTAGGTCAGGCTTTGAGATTTCATAGTGGGTCATGATTTTAATCACCCCCAACCTGTGACAGTCAATGAAACAGAGCCATTCTCTCTCCCTGCTTTTACCTTGGCAAACATTGTTGAAGGTTGACCTCATCGTAGTGATGGGACACTATAGAGTTGGGATGATTTCTGCTCAGCTCTAAGGCCTCCAACATGTCCACATGATGATGAGGACCAAGGGCATTCTAAGGCTGGATATGGTATGAGAGTCTAGTGTGATACAGATGGTATTCAAGGTGCAGTTTGTACTAGATTGAGTAGTGTCTCTTTTATTATTCAAATTGACCAAAGCATTATTCATGCTTCCTCTTTCTCTTAATCATCCATGACTAAGGATAAGAAATAACAGAAGATTGCCCTGGCCAGTGTGGCTCAGTTGGTTGGGCATCATCCCATGCACCAAGAGTTTGCTGTTTCTGGTTAGGGCACATGTTAGGCTGTGGGCGTGATCCCAGGTAGGAGGCATTCAGGAAGCAGCCCAGCATTGTTCGCTCTCCCATCAATATTTCTCTCTTTCCCTCTCCCTTCCATTTCCCCTAAAATAACTTTAAATTAAAAAAGAAATGCTAGAAGTTTGAAAAAGAAACCGAGGTTTGGGCCAATGTCCAAAACTTTCCTTTCTCTTATTATTTTAAGTTTTTCATTTTAAAATTTTATTTTTAAATTCCAGTTTACGTTCACTATTAGTTTGTATTAGTTTCAGGTATACAGCATTGTGGTTAGACAATCATATACTTTACAAAGTGTTTCCCGTCCCCCAATATTTCCAGTGCCCACCTGGTACCATATAGAGTTATTACAATATTATTGACTTTTTTCCCCGATGCTGTACTTTACATCCCCAGACTATTTGTAACTAACAAGTTGTACTTCTTACTCCCTTCACCTTTTCACTCAGTCCCTCAACCTCCCACCCCTTTAGCAACCACCAGTCTGTTCTCTTTATCTATGAGTCTGTTTCTGTTTTGTTTGTTTATTTTGTTCTTAGATTCCGCATAAAAGTGAAATCATATGGCATTTGTCTTTCTCCGACTGACTTATTTTCCTTACCATAATACCCTCTATGTCTATCCATGCTGTTGCAGATGGTAAGATTTCATCCAACCTTTTCTTTATATCTCTCTCACTTAAAAAAGTGTCAGTCACCTCATGGACCCTGACTTGGCTGACTTTGGAAGAGTGCCATGCTTATAGTTCACACTAGTGGAGAAGCAGGGATGGGAAGGTGTGAAAAGGAGAAGCAGCAGGTCCGGAGAGCTGCTCATCAGTGTTACTTTGGCCAGCATGTTATATGCTACAGACCAGTGTGTGGCCTCTGAGAAGTACCACATTTTCCTCTTCGCTAGTAATGGGAGCCATTATTATACTAATCTCATAGGGTGGTTGAAGGACTGGGTTAACACATGTGAAAAACAGCATCAGATTTGTAGTGAGGGTACAATAATGCCAGCCATTCTTGTCATTCTTATGATGATATGACAATCCGAGTAGCTCCAGGAAGCTGCAAGTGGAAGCCGCTGGTCTCCTCAAAAGAGAGGAGGATGTTCAATGAGAAGGTGGTTCATGGTACCACACACCACTGGTTTCAGAATTACTGACCAACCGCAGCAGGAAGCATGTTGCTTAACCTCCTTTTGGCCTTTACCTCGTAGCTGATAAAAACAAGTTGAAAATAATATACCTCTGCCCATCTCCGTAGTTTTCCACAATAATAAAATAAATTTTATAGAACGCTTTGGCAAGGAAAATGCAAGCTATCATCATTGTGTTTTTCTTTTCAGCCTTAAGGCGCTACGATTTTTTCCCCCCTGTCACTAACACAAGTAAAATAGACTATTTTTTTTTTCCCCTTTTACTCTCTCTCTCCCTGTCTCCTTTTTAATGGCTTCAAAATGTTTGGAAGGGAGAATTGCTTTTAAGGCTTATTGTGTTAAGCCAGATCATTTAGTCATTAGCTCACCAGCACAACTTGTATCCAAAAAGGTATCAACACAGAAAAGCACTCAGCAGGTAGTCGGAACACAACACAAGAGAACACATGAGACCTTTGTACAAACAATAGCAGGACACACAGTCGGGAACAGAAATGGTGTGCCTAGGAAAAGGGAAACTCGGGGGACACAAAGTCCTGGAATGGCTGCCTGGGAGTCAGATTGCCTCTCAGGTACAGGGAACAGGTAAAAGAAGATTGTAATTCACTGTGAACCTGCGCAATAGCCCTTGGTCTTCATCTTCTCAATCACATTTGCTAAAATTCATTGGATTTTATCTGTGCTCTCAGTGCTTTCCCAAGGGCTCCACAATGTCTTATCTCTTTTAATTCTTATCAGTAACCCAACGGGGTAGGTATTATTATTATTTCCATTTTACAGTTGGCAAAGAGAAGCCCTGACAGATCTAGTAACTTCCCGAAGATGATAGCTAATACGTGGCAGAGCCAGGATTGAGTGCAGATCCATGTGACTCTTCTCACACTTGTAACCGCAATGCTATCAGCCTCCAACATTAATGAGTGGCATGTCCCAATAGCCGCTAGGGTACCTGTATTGAAAAGGTAATAAACATGTGCATCTGCCTCTCCCTCAAAGGAGGTCATGAGCTGTAATAGGTAGGGAAACAGCACATCTTATATTAAAGCTGCCCCATATCTTCCTTTCAATTTTGAGTTTGTGAACTGGTGCCTTTATGGATGAGACACGAGTAGAGGGAAATATATATCCTGGGCCCGGTATTTCCATGGTAAGTGAGCTAAGATGTGAGCCCACAAAGAGCTATGCATCACTGCACCGCAGCAAACCATAAATAATAATGGCATCTGATAAAATCAAATTCATGTGCACCAATGTGATTACTTGAGCGCTAGCCTTTCCAGGGGGGAGTCCCGCACATCTGCTGCTGTAACTCAAAAGAAATCAGTCTCCTGGTATTTCTAGTGGGCAGTTTGGATAGCTACTTTTTAAGAAGTCTGGAATAATCTTACATACTTTGGTGAATATGCAACTGGCAGATAATTTATTTCCCATTCATCAACATCCACAATGGAGGAAAATATTGGAGTGATTAATATGATGATTTAATGGGGGAGGGAAAGAGAAAAAAAAATCAAACTGGAAACTTGGTATTTGGATAATTTATGGGCAGTATGGCACAGAAAAGGCTGCATCAGTTTTTGCACAAGTACAAGTCATGGGCCTCAGTAAGGAGCTTATAAATAAATATGAAGGCCTAGCAATCTTGAACTTCAGAATTAATCTCATCTGAAATAATAAGGGACTCAGTTTCAAAGAAGAAAATCTAGGGCAGAATGCCCAGCTCTGAAGTTAAAAGCCTTTCCTATTAGTTATTTTTATTTTTAAGCTTAAACATAAGAATACCAAAGTTCTTCACATGTAAACTCTAAAAATTTAAAATAGATTAATTTTATAGTGAAAAAGGGCTTTAAAAATCCATCTAGTCCAACCTCCTCATATTATAAGAGAGATTGCAGAGAGTTGAATAATGTATATAGTTACATGTCCAGTCAGCCAGCCCTCTAGAAAGTCACAAGACTTTAAACGTAATCATAATGATAAAAGTGATTAGTGCTTATTGCAGCAAATGAGAAAAATCAAGAACAGAAAATCAAAATGAAAAAAAATAATAACACACCTCACAATTCTTCCATTAAATCCTTGTTCTGTTAATATTTGGATGTATTGCCTCTTTTTGCTATTTTCTATACATTTATATTGAGTTTGTATTTTACTAAATGGGATTATGCTATCCTTTTTAAGTTCCGATTTTGTTTTGGAGATTTTAAAGAAATTAAAAATAGCTTTATTGCTTCCTTATGACTATAAAAGTAATATATGTTTATTGTAAAACATTCAGACAGTATAGAAATCATAATGAAGAAAATAAGAATCACCTAGAACTCTACCATTCAAAGATAATTGATAATACTGACTTATTTTCTTCCAAAGTTTTTTTCTGTGGCACCTTGGTCACCCAAAAGTCCCCCTGCCTCACCAACTTATGGGTTCATATTAAGTCTTTTAAAAATGAACACAGCCGAAACCGGTTAGGCTCAGAGGATAGAGCGTCGGCCTGCGAACTGAAAGGTCCCAGGTTCGATTCCTGTCAAGGGCATGTACCTTGGTTGTGGGCACATCCCCAGTAGAGGGTGTGCAAGAGGCAGCTGATCGATGTTTCTAACTCTCTATTCCTCTCCCTTTCTCTCTGTAAAAAATCAATAAAATATATTTATAAAAAAATAAAAATGAACACATTTTCTGGCTTCATGCGAGATCTCCATTACTGCCTCAGTCTCTCTAACTGTCATTTCTGGGTGCACCTGAGGTAGCTCAGGGTCCTGCATGCAAAATGTTCATGGTTTCTTTTTTTAAAAAAAACCTTACCAAGGATATGTTGATTGATTTGAGACAGAGAAATATCAGTAAGTTGCCAGGAGGAAGGGAGAGGGGGAGAAAGAGAGAGATGCCTCCCATATACGCCCTGACCAGGAATCGAACCATCAACGATTTTGGTGTATGGGAGGACAGTCTAGCCAACTAAGCCACCTGGCTAGGGCAAAATATTCTTGGTTTCAAGAGACTCTGGAGCCTCCTGAGCCTTCTTGGCCCTTTATTGTGGCCTGTTCAGGATGCTTCTTTCTCTAACCCATGCTTTTGTAGATTCTGTGTTCCTCTTTTTAGGAAGTCAGTGTGCTGAAAAGCAGCTTCTTCCAGCTCTCCAGTCTTAATGTAGATCATCTCACACAAATTAATGACTAAGGGCATCTTGGCCTTAACTAACTTTAGCTCCCCGTGTAATCTATATGCATTATTTTTTGGATATTTTGAGTAAACTTTTGTACGTGATGTACAGTATGGGTCAAAGTTATTATTATTTTGCATATGGATATCCAATGGTTCCATTATATTTATTGAAAATACTATACTTTCTCTATTGAATTGCCTTCACACCTTTGTCAAAAGTCAGTTGTCTTGTTATTGTGGGTGTCTATTTCCAGGCTCCATATTCTGCTGCCTTGATGATTGGTCTAGCTTGATGCCAATCACACATCATCACGATCAATGTATTTTTTTAATCAGTGTATCTTTATAATCAGTCTTGAAGTCAGTTAGGGTTAGTTTGCCAACTTTATCCTTCTTCCCTCTCCCCCAAATTGTTTAGACTATGCTAGGTCCTTTATATTTTTATGTGAATTTCAGAATCAGTTTTTTAATTTTTAAAAGAAACTAGAAGCCCAATGCATGAAGATTCATGCTAGAATGGGCTTTCCTTTCCCTGGTTGCTGGCACTGCATTTCCACTCCAGCCCAGCTCCTTTCCACTCAGGCCCTGGAGCCACCTCTTTCTGCTCCAACCCCACCTTCCCATGCTGCCCAGAGGTCCTGAGAGACCAGGGGTGGGACAGAATGCTTGCATCATTGCCATGATGTAAGTTTCCCACCCCCATCACTGAGCGCTTGTGTATGCAAATTAACCGACACCTTTGTTGGGTTAATTTGCATATCACTCCTGATTGGCTGGTGCCATAGTGGAGGTATGGCCAATTTGCATATTTGTCCATTATTAAGTAAGATAGTGCTGGGATTGTCATTGTGATTATATTGAGTCTGTAGATCAATCTGGAGAGTGTTAGTATGCTAATAATATTGTATGATTTATGAGCATAATATAGTTCTTCACTTATTTATATCTTTAATTCATCTCAGCAGTGTTTTGTATTGGTCTCATTTGTTCTTGGTTCCTTTTTTCTTATGTCTTGTTTCGGAGTAATCAAATATTTTTAATGATTCTATTTTATCTCCTCTGTCTTAGTAATTATTACCTTTTGTTTTGTTGTTTAAGCAATTGCTTTAGAGTATATAGTATGTATCTTTAACATACCTATGATATCATAGGACTTCACATGTAGTATAAGAATCTTACAATAGTATTCAGTATATTTCCATGTCTGCTCCCTTTAGCTTTGTGGTATTACTGCCATACAATTTACTTGTCCATCTGTTATAACCCCACACTTCATTGATATTAGTTTTGTTTAAACAGTGAATGATCATTTTATGGTATTTATTAATAGGAAAATAATCATATATTTATCCAATGTAGTTACCACTCTGGTCCTCTTGTTTCCTTTGTGTAGATCCATATCTGATATTCTTTTCCTTTTCCCTGATTGATATACTTTAATATTCTTCCAGTGGGGATTTGCTGGCAATAAATTCTTTCAGCTTTGTACATCTGAAAAAGCATTTATCTTAACTTAGATTTTCAATGATATTTTCCCCAGATATAGAATTCTAGTTTGACAGCTTTTTTCCTTTCAGTGCCTAAAAGATGTTGCTCCACTGCTCTGTTTTCCTGTAAGGAGTAGGATGTCATCCTTATTCTTATCATTCTCTATATAATGTGTCCTTTTTATCTTGCTGCTTTGAAGATTTTTCTCTATACTGGTTTTATTAACTTGTACTTATTTGATTCTTGTGCTTGGGATTTGTCAAGCTTAGAATTTGGGGTTTATAGTATTTATTGGTAAAATTGGGCCATTATTTCTTCAAACATTTTTTTTCTGCATGTGCTCTCCCTCCCCTCTGTCCCTATCCTTTGGGGACTGATTGCATGTATGTCAGGTTTTTTGAAGTTGTCCCACAGCTCACTGGTGCTTTGTTCATTTTTTAAAATAAATCTTTATTTTTTAAAATAAATCTTTATTGTTCAGATTATTACAGGTGTTCCTCTCCCAGCCCCTACCCCTTAGCTCCCCTCCACCTGATTCCCAACCCCACCCCATGCCCTTACCCCTATTTTCATTCATAGGTGTAAGATATTTGTCCAATCTCTTCCCAAACCCCTCAGATCCCTTTCCCCCTGTGAATTGTTAGTCCAATCCCTTTCTATGTCCCTGATTCTATTATATTTACCAGTCCATTTTGTTCTTCAGATTTTTTTTTTTATTCTCTTGATTTTTAGGTTTGCTTGTTGGTAGGTATGTATTTGATGTTTTTTTGTTGTTCATAATTTTTTACCTTTACCTTTTTCTTCTTCTTCCTCTTCTTAAAAAATACCCTTCAACATTTCATGTAATCTTGGCTTGGTATTGATGAACTCCTTTAACTTTTTCTTGTCTATGAAGCTCTTTATCTGACCTTCAATTCTGAATGATAGCAAGATAGAGTAATCTTGGTTGTAGGTTCTTGTTGTTCATCATTTTGAATATTTCTTGCCACTCCCTTCTGGACTGCATAGTTTCTGTTGAGAACTCAGCTGACAGTCGTATGGGTACTCACTTGTAGGTAACTACCGGTAGTTGTTTTTCTCTTGCTGCTTTTAAGATTTTCTCTTTGTCTTTTGCCCTTGGCATTTTAATTATGATGTGTCTTGGTGTGTTCCTCTTTGGGTTCCTCCTGTTTGGGGTCCTGTATGCTTCCTGAACTTGTAGGTCTATTTCTTTTACCAGGTAGGGAAAGTTTTCTGTCATTATTTCTTCCATTAAGCCTTCAATATTCATCTCGCTTTCTTCTTCTGGCACCCCAAAAATCCAGATGTTGGTACGCTTTAAGCTGTCCCTGCGACTCCTTACACTATCCTCACACTTTTGGATTCGTCTTTCTTTTTGCCTCTCTGTTTGGGTGATTTTTGCTTTCTTATATTACACATCTTTGGTTTGATTCTTGGGGCATGTTGATCTATAGTTGAGTTTCTGTATATTCTTTATTTCAGACTTTGTATGCTTAATTTCTGGCTGGTCCTTTTCCATTTTTTTGGTATTCTCATTAAGGTCCTTGAAGGTCTCACCAAGCTTCTTGGAGGTCTCATCAAGTTTCTCAAAGGTTTTTAGAAGATTCTTGAATAATCTTATAAATGTGATTTTGAACTTGTGTCGTACAGTAGTTTACTCTTCTCCATCTCTCCCATTCATGCCATGCTTCTGTGTTTCCTCATTTTGGCTCCCTCCCTGTGTTGATGGAGTGGCTTTGTGTGGTCGGTAACCTATAGGGGTCAGTAGCTTAGCTTTCCCAATCACCTGAGGTGGTTGCTTTTGCTATATACCTTTGTGGGCTTAGTGCAAAGTCTTGGTGTAATTAAGCCTTGATTGCTGTTGGTACACTGGGAGGAATTGACCTCCAGGCCAATTGTCTGTGAGGATCCGCTATGTCTACAAAGGAAGAACTGCTGTGCTGGAGACACAACTTGTTTCAGTGGGGCTTTGGTTCTCGCTGAGGCCATCTCCCGAATGTGTCACTTATGGCTGTGAGGGATTGAAACTGAGCACTAGAACTCTGGTTTCTGGGTCTCAATGAGGTGCATTTCAGCTACTGTCTGAGGCCATTACTATTGCAGAAGCTACAGTGTGAACCACAGTCCTGTCCTCCTTGGATCTGTTTGCCCCAGGTTGCAATTTTGCTAAACTGCAACAGAGAGGGCCATTCATATGCAAAGTCTGCTGCTTGGAGCTTGGATGTGCTGTGAGGGGCGAGTCTCAGGGTGTCACTAGGCTAGGGCATGGCCAACAGCGATGGCAGACCGGCCACCACCTCTTCGATGGTGCTCCCGAGTCTCCCTGCGTCTTGCACCACAGCACAGCAAACAATATGAGCTCTGCAAGCAAGCCAGCCTCACTTTCTGATATGATGGAAGATAATTTAGCTTCTCACCAGAAACTGGATTTCAGAGAGATCGGGTGCTTGTCTCTCTTCGGGTTGAAGAAAGCACCACCCTCTGCCAGCCTGGATCCACCGCCAGCCCTTATCACGTCCTTGCCTCCCTACTTCAGTTTTTCAGTGCTTGTGCCCTGGATTCTTCTCTTTCTCTTTCATCTGGTTGTAGGGCTTCCTCTCAGCCAGCTTTCATTTGGTTTTGGGAGATAGACGTTTATTTTATAGTTGTTGTTTTTTTAACTTGTTGTGCACGGCAACCATTTAGAGTGTTTACCTACACCACCATTTCATTCCTTGCTTTGTTCATTTAAAAAAAAATTATTTTCCCTTAATAGTTTTTATTTCCACATCTTCAAATTCACTAATTTTTCTTCTGCAATGTCCTATCTGTCATTAATACCATTAAGTATATTTTTCATTTTGCATAGTGTAGGTTTTATCTTTAAAAGTTTGATTTAGGTTTTTACATTTTTTTCTAGTCCCTCAATAAAGATGGAGGAAAAAAAATCTTTCATGTCTCTGTTTAACTTCTGAACATATGGAATACAGTTATATTAACTGTCTTCATGTCCTTGCCTGATAAATCCAAAGTTTGTGTCAGTTCTAGTTCAGTTTTTTTGATTGATTATCCTCCTCATTATGGGTCATATTTTCCTGCTTCTTTGCATGACAGTTACTTTATTTATCTTCTGTATTCCAGACACTGTAAATTTTACTTGGTTGAATACTGAATATTTTTGTGCTCCTATTAATATTCATGACGTTGATGCAGTTAAGTTGGTTAGAGATAGTTTGATCCTTTTTAGTCTGCTTTTACGATATTTTGGGCAAGACTGGAGTAGAGCTCCGTCCAGGGCTTACCACCCACTGCGACAAATCCTTCTGTGTATCTAATGAACTGTGTGGGATAGGCCCTACATGCAGTCCTTGGGAGTGTGGGCTCTGTTGCTTCTGATCCGGTTGATGGGTCTTTTCTTTTCATGGGTATTTTCCATTTTTGCCTGTGCTGATCACTAATCAGCTGAGTACCCTCTACAGATGGCTGTGTGAAGCTCTGACCTCTCCAGTGCTTTGTTCTGAGAACACTAGTTGCCTTGGTCTCCACAGAAACTCTGCCCCCTGTTCTCAACTCAGGAACTTTCTAGGCTCCCTCTCCCTGCACCATGGTCTGGGAACTCTCCAGGCAATTTTATATGACTCACTTCATTTCCTGTCTTTCAGAAAGTATCTTGAAAACCATTGTTTAATGTATTTTATTTAGTTTTTTTTCCCTACTTCTTTTTGGTAAATGAAGGCAGGAGAGTAGATCTGATACCTTTTATTACATCTTGGCTGCAAGCACAAGGTGCATTAACATTTTAATGAAGTCCAGTAACTTCAGTCAACAAATGGCAGAGCAGCTAAATCAAGTGTATGCATCATCAATGACCATTCTTTTATTAAAGCTGTGTCAGCTTGACAAATATTATGCTATAACATGCCATTCTTTTAATCACCATTGAAATGCAGTGCACTTTTATCTCTTTATCAGCCATTCCCACTTCCTCTTTGGTGGGCTTTACTGTTCCTGGTCTTTATCATGTCTTCTTTAGTTTCAAGGAGCACTCACAGGATCTGAGTCAGCACCAAGGGCAGAGAGGCCAGTCAAACACTTCAGATTTCTATTCCAGAAAGGTGCTCGGTGTGCAGAGAGGCTGTGGAACAAGAGGAGGGTAGAATGGGAGACGCTTAGCCAAGATGTTTTGAAAGCCAAAGAGCCTTTCCCTAACTCAGAACATTAACTAGATCTTTGTTAGCAGCAAACAGAGGTGTAATTACACTCCAAGAACCAAACTCTGTTCACAGTCTCTCCCAACAGTGAGCTGCCTGTGTGTTTGCAGGTGGTAGCCAGCATCTGGATTTACTCCAACCTTCTGGAAGTGACTGTGGGGTTTTGGCACGTAGAACTGTGTTGGTCAGGTCTGCGATTAGTCAGCCCCTGGTCTGTAATGTCTACTTGTGCCAAATATTACTCCCTATTTGCAATAAAGTTTCATTTATTTTTGGCCCATTTCATTAAAAGAAAAGACTTTGAATTTGGTTGATTTACCCCATCATCCTGCTTCAGAAGCAGATAGATCAAAGTAGATCCAGGGTTATCTGAAACTCCAAGTTTACTTTAATAAACTTTGAAGGTTTTTTTTTTAATAGCCTGCATGTCTTTGATTATGCTGAGTCTATACAAGTATGTGCAAGAGAGAGAGAAGCCAAGATGGAGGCATAGGTAGGCGCCTAACTGCAGCCTCGCACAACAATTTCAAAAAAATACAACTAAAATACAAAATGGACATTATCCAGAACTACAGGAAAGTTGACTGACTGGAAATTGTACAACTAGCATGAAAGAGAAAATCAGAAGGAAAATCAGAGGAGCTGTAAAAGCCTAAGGTATGGAGACACGGTGCACACGTGGTGAGAGGACAGAGCTAGAGAGGAGGGGGCAGCTGAGTTCCTGGCAGGTATTCCCTAGCGGGAAGGAGATAAAAGCTCCAGACTGTCCTGAACCCCTGTTCCGACTGCGCTGAACTCCAGTTCTGGGCAAGACCCTGGGGACCCAGGCTCATACAGAGGGAGTTTAGGCTGTAAGGAGTGGCAAAAGGCAGAGTCCCGGAGGCACACACAGTTCGTGCAGAGGATGGACTGTTGACTGTGCTACTGGATTGCCCTAACAGGAAGGAGACAAAAGCTCCGGACTGTGCTGAGCCCCAGTTACGACTCCACTGAACCCCAGTTCTAGGCCAGACCCTGGGGACCCAAGCTCATACAGAGAGAATGAGGGCTATAAGGTGGAAACTCAGGGGAGTGGCGAAAGGCAGAGTCCCAGAGGCACACACAGTTAGTGCAGAGGACGGACTGTTGACTGTATTGCTGGATTGCCCTAGCAGGAAGGAGACAAAAGCTCCCGACTGCAGTGGACCCCACTTCCAACTGCACTGAACCTCAGTTCTGGGCTCATTGGGGGAGAGACTAGACCAGCCGTGGGCAAACTATGACCCGTGGGCCAGATCTGGCCCCTTTGGCTGTTCTATCTGGCCCGTGGAGCCAAAAGAGTGGAGTTTTGGCTCTCCACTTGCTCTCCACTCCACTCCTTCACCAGAAGCCTAAGATGAGAGTGCCAGCATTGTCACGTTGCTTTTGTTCCGGCCCTCCGGTCTAGTTTAGGAACCCATTGTGGCCCTTGAGTCAAAAAGTTTTCCCACCCCTGGACTAGACTGTCTGGTAGCAGGCAAAACTCGAGGCCACCTTTCTCTCAGAGTTGCTTGCAGCGAGTACCAAAGGACACTGAGGAACACTGAGACTCAGGAACCTCATAAGGAAGGGCTGATGGGAAGCCAAGGCTGGGGGCTCCACCCTGAAACTCTGCCCCGTCCAAGCTGAGCACAGAGGTTTGTGCAATTTTCCAAGTCTAGTCAAATAAGGCTCTGGCATAGACACAACTGATCCCCACAGCCAATTGGCCTGGAGGTCATTCCTTCCAGTGATACCAACAACAATCAAGACTTAACTACAATAAGGCTGTACACACAGTCCACAAAGGGGTGCACCAAGAGTGTCCACCTCAGGTAATTGGGAGGCTGACCCACTGAACCATGTAGGACACCTTAGCACACAAAGCCACCCTACCAACTCAGGGAAACTGTGAAAATGCCAAGACAAGGAAACAGACCACAAACAAAAGAAATGGAGGACAACAAGCAACTGGATATAGAGTTCAAAACCACAGTTATAAGGTTTTTCAAGAATTTCCTAGAAAGGCTGATAAAATAAATGAGACCTATGAGGATATGAAAAGGGATCTAGAAATAAAAATAAATTAGAAATAAAAAGGGATCAACTAGAAATAAAGAATACATTGTCTGAAATAAAAAATATTATACAGAGTCCTAAAAGCAGAATGAAAGATTGCAAGAATCAAGTCAAAGATTTGGAACATAAAGAGCCAGAAGACACTCCTCTGCAGAGGCAAGAAGACAAGAGAATCCAGAAAATTGAAGATAGTGTAAGAAACCTCTGGGATAACTTCAAGTGACCCAACATCAGATTATTTGGGGTCTCAGAAGAAGAGAGAGAGTAAGATACCGAAAACATACTGGAAGACATAGTGTCAGAAAACTTCCCCCACGTGGTGAAAGAATTAAACTTAAAAGTCCAGGAAGCACACAGAACCCCAAAAAAAGGAATCCAAAGAGGACCACACCAAAACACATCATAATTAAAATTCTAAGAGCAAAAGACAAAGAAAGAATATTAAAAGCAGCAAGAGAAAAGCCGGTAGTTACCTATAAAGTAACACCCATACGATTGTCAGCTGATTTCTCAACAGAAACCATGTAGGCCAGACGGGAATGGCAAGAAATATTCAAGGTGATGAATAGCAAGAACCTACCCAGCAAAGCTATCACTCAGAATTGAAGGCCAGATAAAGAGCTTCACAAATAAAAAAAAGCTAAAGGAGTTTATCACCGCCAAACCAGAATTATATGAATTGCTAAAGGGAGTTCTTTAGGAAGAGGAAGAAAATGAAGATAAAAATTATGAACAACAAATACGTAACTATCAACAAGTGAATCTGAAAACCAAGGGAATTAAAAAATCTGATGAACAATATTAACTGGTGAATATAATAGAATCAGAGGTATGGAAGGGAAGTGAACTGATGATTCTTGGGTAAAAGAGGAGTGGGGGGTGCTGGAAGAGACTGAACATAATCTGTGCACCTATGGATGAGGACAATGGGAGGTGGGGAAAGGGCAGAGGTTGGGGTGGGAATCTGGTGTAGGGGAGCAATGGAGGAAAAAAAAAGAGAAAAAATTTTAATAATCTGAATAATAAAGATTTATTTGGAAAAAAACACAATAAAATATATTTAAAATAAAAACAAGTATGTGCAAGAATGCTTTCTATTAATCATGGCAATTTCCAAAATGAATAAATATTTTTGAATGAAACTGACAGTTACATTTGATTTGGCAGATCAACTGGGATAATCTGCAGATTATACACTATCAACCTTCTCGATAATCTTTAAATAAGTATCCTGTGCACCAAATTAAAAAGTCAGAGTAATATATACACGTATGCATACAAACATATTCATACCTATCTCAGGGCCCTTTACCATGAAGAAGTAGGAGATGTTCAAGGCTATTGCAGCAATTCTTTTGTGTATTAGATTGCCAGGGCTGCTGAAACAAAATGCCACAGAGTGGGTGGCTTAAACAACAGACTTTTTTTTTTTTTTTTTTTTAACAATTCTGGAGGCTGGAAGTGCAAGATAAAGGTGCCAACAGAATTGGTTTCTGGTGTGGCCTTTCTTTCTAGCTTGCAGACATCATTCTTGCTGTGTGTCCTCACATGGCCTTTTCCATGTGTGTGAGTGCCTCCATGGTTTTTCTTCCTGTTCTCATAAAGACATTAGTCATATTGGACTAAGGCCCCACACTTATGGCCTGATTTAACCTTAATTACCTCTCTAAAGACCCTGTCTCCAAATACAATAACATTGGGGTTTAGGGCTTTAACATATGATTTTGGGGAGGGACAAAATTCAGCCCATAACAGTTTGAAAGGGGGTTCCTGTGCTTTTGAGGGAGGTGGAAGAAATATAGAAGAACTGTTACTTAGTTTTAGGTCTCATAATGTTTCTAGGAAGAACATAGTTAACAAGGTACAAAGGGCTCGTTATTTCAACCCCTGGATGGAGAAGTGGTGGTGGGTTTGGGAGAAGTGTTATCTTTGGGCACAAGAGAACTAAACAAGACGCAAGGAAGGGACAGTGAATCCGGGGTCTGCTCTAGAGATAATATGGAATACTAAGGCTTTATTTACTTTCTTAGGGAAACTCTAGGGAGCTTTAAATAATGAAATGGGATTCTCAATTATTGTATTCTAATAGTGACAAGGTTTACAAGGAAAACAAAAGTCATCATAGAACAGAAGTATTCACTAAAAACGAACCAATTTAAAAATCAGTGGCCACTTGGACATCACTTCTTGCTTATCACTGGTCTCTATCCAGTGATGCATTGAGCGGGCTCATACAGGCTCTCCAAGTGTACACATCTCTTCCCAAATCTGCATTCAGTGACTTATCATGGGTGTCATGGAGTTGGTCATAGTAGAGTATTTATACTAGATAATTGGAAAATCGTATAAATTAGAGCTCTTGTTTTTCTGAAAACTGGTTTTTAAAGATTTACCAACAAATCACCGGATTGATTCATGCCTATTTAACAACTAGTGGCCTGGTGCACAAAATTTGTGCACGGGTGGGGTGGTGTTCCTCAGTCATGCTTGCACCCTCTCTAATCTGGGACCCCTAGAAGGTTGTCCTACTGCCGGTTTACAGAGATCAGGCCTAAACCAGCAATTGGACATCCCTTTTGACAATCTGAGACTGCTGGCTCCAGCTGCTCACCTGCCTTCCTGCCTGCCTGCCTGATTGTCCCTAACCACTCTGCCTGCCAGCCTAATTACCCGCTAGTGCTCTCCATACTGGCCTACTCACCCCTACTTTCCCTCCCCACTGGCCTGCTCATCCCCAACTGCCTCCCCTGCTGGCCTGCTCACTCCAAACTGCTCCCCCTGTCCTGATCACCTCCAACTGACCCCCCACTGATGGCCTGCTCACCCCCAGCTGGTCCCCTGGCTGGTCTGCTTACCCCCAACAGCCCCACCCCCCACCAGCCTGATCACCCACAACTGCCATTCCATCCTAGCCTGATCACGCTCCAGTGACCCAAGCTCCCAGCCCCTCCCTTTTTTCTTTTCTTTTCTTTTTGTTTTCAGCACCTCCTTCAGCAGAGGCCAGGGATGGTTGGAAGCAAGTATCTGGGATTTATTTATCTTCTATAATTGAAACTTTGTAGCCTAGAGTAGAGGCCAGGGCCAGCTGGAAAGCTTAGCTTCCTCCACCACTGGGCATCCCAAACCTCCTGCTTGCTCCAGCTCCATGGCTGCCACCATCTTGGTTGGGTTAATTTGCATAATTGCTCCTGATTGGCTGGTGTGTGTGGCTTGTTGGTGTAGTGGAGGTACAGTAAATTTACATTCTTAGGGTAATTGTAGTTTAATAACTCTTTTATTAGTGTAGGTATCTTTAGTGGACCACTTCTTACCTATTGTCTAAAATACCTGAAAGAAAATAAAAATCCTGTGTATATGAAAGGTAGAAGGAAACCAGTTTTATAATATTGATGAAAGTGATTATTTTGCTACCCCAAAACACACACATAGCTATTGACAAGTAAAGATGTGAGAAACTTTGGTCAGTTATCAACTAAGGGAAATGAACAAAATGCATACTTAAATATAATAAATTACATATCAAAATATCAAGGAGTCCTGGTAAAAATAATAAAATTTTGAATTTTTTCTCAAATATTCCTTTTACTTATGGCACAGTGGTCCAACTTGAAATTACAATGTCTTCCTAGATTCTTTCAGTTTTCTGAAAATATTCACCCCCCTCATTACTACTTTTATGATAGAAATTATTTTCATAATTTAAATTTTAGTTTAACAAAGTTCAAATCAATCTTTTCTTTGCCATTTATATTTTAAGTGAATTTAATTAAAGGGCTCTCTCTGATGTATCAATTATACTCTGATAATAAAGACACTGAATACTTGAAAATGTTTATTGAGCATCCATATATGCATTACTCCATTCATCCATTTATTCATCAAATAGTAATTGCATATCTACAATGTATTAGACACTCTAAACGTGTCTGGGAATAGTGAGATGAATAAGCCAAAGTTCTCCTTAAGGGTTCATTTTAGAAAGGAGACATATGTGTAATTAAATTATAGTCCAACTAGAGAGGAAGCAACAATAAAATCATGTATAAAGTCACAGAAGTTTTATAGTAAAGAGAGTGATTAACTCTGTGGTATGAGGCTGGGAACAACTTAAGATAAGAAAGGATGAACTCAAATATCCCCCCCATGGAGAGCTTTCCCTACACCCCTGGTCTGGTTTAAATGTCCCTCATCTGTGCTATCTGTGCTCTGACAGCACCCCATGCATGTTCTGTTGGAATTGTCAGCTTATTTGTCTGTCTCTTCATCTAGACTAAATCTATGTTCAGGGCAGAGATGGTTTTGCAACCCTAAGAGGTAGCGAAAGCTCTGCTAAATGCTTGGTGCTCAGGTGAGGTACAATGAATGAATGAATGAATGATGAATGGCATTAAAAAGATGTTGCATAAGAGGAGTACCTTATCAGCTTGAGCTGCTATAATAAAACACTATAGACTGGGTGGCTTACATAACATTTATTTCTCTTGGCTTTAGAGGCTGGGCAGTCCAACATCGTGGCTCTATAACTGGGAAGTCCATATTGGCAGATTTAATGTCTGGTCGAGAGCCTGCTTCCTGGTTCCTGGTTTGCAGATGGCTGCCTTATTGCTGTGTCTTCACATGGCAGAGAAAAAGAGGGTAGTGGTGGGGGAGATCTTTTGTCTCTTCTTATAAGGGCACTAATATTATCATGGAGGCTCCACCCTCACGACCTCAACCAAACCTGATTACTTCTCAAAGGCCCCACCTCCAAATACCATGACCTTGGGGATTAGTGACTCAACATATGAATTTTGGAAGGACACAAAACATTCAGTGCATAGTAAAGAACAGAAGAATTAATAAGATTTTCCCAGGAGATCCGGGCATGCAGTGTGGAGAGTGAAGGCATTCAAACACAAGGAACCATAAAACAGTTGAGAGCATGACAAGTTTAGGAGCTTCAGGTTGTTTTTGTTGTTCATGATATTTAGGACATAAAGTAGTCAGAGAGAAGGCAGGAGCCATGTTCAGTAGCTCATGTATTTTACATAATTTTTCTCTTTGCAAGAAATGGAAATTATTCAAGAATTTAAAGCAGAGACCATATCTACACTTTAGAAACATAACTCTCCTGGTAAAGTGGAGATTCTGCCTCTTTTGTAGCAAGTCAAAAATTCTCCACCTACCGCATGAATGTTGGATGTTGTTTTTTTAAATACAGGGGTACATTTTAAGAGGAATTTTGAAGTCTAATTTAAAGACTAATTATAAATACATTGGAAATTGCACTGTTATGAAATGAATGGCCTTACAGACCTAGGGGGAAATGTTGTGCATGATTCAGTAGGGCCCTGGGGCCTATATCAGTGAGTTTCCTGAGCTTCTCACAATACGGGGTGTCTGAAAAGGGAAGGCTCTGCCCAGGTGATAATTGCATAGATGGGGAGTTTTGGTAAAAACTGGCTCCAGAGCAGCCTCACAGGATGGTCTGTTTAGAATAGCTACATTTTTGTCCCGCTTCTCTCTGACCTGGAGTCTTTCAACTGGATTAGTCACAGGAGTTCCCTGTAGTTTGCAGACTTTGAGGGGCCTCATCAGCACCACTCCGGTTCCACCACCCCAACCCCTCCCCAGCTCCCTCTGCTTCCGCCGCTGTAGTTGTGCTGGGTCTCTTGGGCTCAGCAAGCCCCATAAGATGCTAATCACCCTGAGACTCTGAAAATGATATTGAAGGAAGAGCAGGCAAGCATGTGTGTTTGGTACCAGGTCTCTGTGTCCAGAAACAGTCAGATATCTAAGCAGGAGGGGCATGGTTTGCAGCTAGGGGGTTAGGTTTGAATCTTGCTCTCCAGTGATGAGCTGTGGACTTTCAACCCCTTCCTGAGTCATGATTACAGCTTTAAAGTGAGGAAAGTTTACTGGGAACTCTAAGATCTCTTCTAGCTCTTAAAATGTGTAATATTTTCAATCGTGGTTGCACATTACTAGTAAAGTCACCCGGGCAGCTTTGAAAGCCAACCGATGCCCAGATCACATTCCAGAGTCTGACTGAATTGGGTTGGGTGTCGTCTAAGTACAGGGGTGGATCCAGGTTGTGGGTCCTGAAGAGCATACAGTTTGAAAGCCCTTATTAAGAAGAAAAAAAAACACACAATATCTTACTTTTGTAAATTTTGCAAAAATATGACCTTGTAAACACATTCTGGGATCCCTCCCATCCCAGGATCTTGGGAGGGGTCTTGTGCAAGTGAGTGGCCCTGAAGGTTAACTTTATTGCTTCAGAATAAATCACAGGGTGCCTAGGCATCAGTAAGTTATAGAAACTCCCTAAGGGATTCCAATGTGCACAATTCCGGTGTGAGAATCCCTGGGCAGATTCTAAACCCTAAGGTGAGGATGAACGTGAAAGCCCATGGGGATCTCTACAGCCTGGCCTTAGAAATTTCCCCTCCATGTACCTCTCTCCTAACGAATTCTTACTCCCCAGGAAGGTTTAGACTTGAGGTCACCTCCTCCAGGAAGTCTTCCCTCATTCTCTGGTTAGGTGCTCTAGTCTGTATTTCTCTCAGATTAGTGTATGTTTCTGACATAGTTTTTAGCATGCTTCACCACCACCACCAACATCATCATCATCACCCGCAGAGATTGTATCTTAGACATCTTTTTTGCATCCCAGGACTCTGCACAGTCCCCAGCAAATAAAGCCATCAAGGGGAAACAAAGAAGACAGGACCAAAGAAAGAAAGTTATTACCACTTTTACACAGATCTTTGCCCCTCCCAACCCACATTGTATTTTCTAGTCTCTTTTCTCAAGGGCCAATAAAAATACCACGCTTAACATCTATCAGATTTTCCTTCTTTACAAATGGAAGCTCTCAAAACCCCTAGCAAATACCTAATTAAAAAAACTAGGTTGGATATTGGATGGCACTATTGTTGGGCAAGAAGCATAAAATATGGTCATGTCAGACAGGGTTCTGGCAGGGACCAAGAGGCGCCCCCAGCTGAAATTGGGACTATTTATAGAGGTGTATGCAGAAAGAAGGAAACCAATACGGAAACCTGAGGCACATCCAGGGACCCATTATTCTCCAGGCCTCAGAAAGTAGAGGGAGGAAACCATGCTCCACAACCATGTTGAAAGCTGGAGCCCAGCAAAGAGGCTGCTCAATGGGAGCTCCAGTTCTGGAGTGGGGTAGGCATCACCATAATGATGGTGCTGAAGGAGACAGGAGCACAGGAAGACATACTTGATCTCACTCCTTCCGCCCTCCAGTCTCCTCTTGGTGCCTCCCATGGACACACCAACTGGAAGCCAGAGACAATGGGACTGCAGCGAGGTTTAGATTCCTACAGAACGCAGGCATTGCTCCCTGGGCCCCAGTTCAGAGGAGGAGGAAAAAGGTGGAGATGGATCTGGGGAGAGAAAATTAAACAGAAAAAAACAGCATAATGAACCGAATGATACTGTGTTATAAGTAGGAAAGGAAATTTGGTGTTGTCTGTCTCCGTAATGAGCTGACATAGTTTAAAGTAGTCCTGCTGTACTTAATTGGAAGTGAAAGACTCACTAGATTCTGGGCAGACTAGAAGAGGGAGAGGTAGCAGAAATGCTGTTTTCTAGGAAAGAGAAACAGCAATATGTTTCTATTGAAATCTTATTTGTTCATCAGGCTCCACAGTTGTCAGCACCCCACTTCTTTGCCTACCACCTCTGATGTCGCCTCAAATATTTCTAAGGGTTTCTCCTTCCCAGTATAAGGATCTGAACTTGCTTAGCTCTCTGATTGCATGCACGGCTAATTACCTCATGTGTTACCAGACTCTAAAGAGAGTCCATTCACTTGTACACATTAAAGTCGTATCAGACATGAACAGCAGTTTGCAGCGAAGAAAGAAGAGGTTTATTAGTTGAGGAAGTGGCACCAAGCCCTGAGTCACAGGTAAGCTAGTGCTAAAAAAACTGGCTCCCTGAATGGCTTCCAGCAGTAGGTTATAGAGCTGGGATAATCATTAATCATGGTACCCAAAGAAATTGGGGTCCTGGGCTCTACTGGTTGCTTGGGTAGAGCCAGGGTAGGGGATTGTAGATCTTTGTCTCAGGTGCTTATGTCAGCCACGGCATTGTTCTGTCTGGTTTCGTGAGGGTGTGGTGTACGGGGTCACCAGCCTGAAACTGATATTATCTTTAGCTTGACCAAACTCAGTTTCTGTGGTCAACAGACCTGAGGCTTTGTTTTTAAGACAGTTTGATGCTGACCAGAATCTGATGTCCCAAGGACTTAATGATTAAGGAAGGGAGTGGAGAAAGAAAGAAAGGAGAAAGGGTCACGTTAAAGAAATGGAGTTTCTGCACAGTTACACGTGGACCATAACATTTGGAGTTTACTGGTCCCCTCCTCAGCCTGAAACCTCACTCCTACCTTGAAGGGGAACGGGAACAGCAGTGCAGCTTGTGTGTGCACAGGGGAGCCTCACACTAGGTCCCTGATGCTAAGGGACACCCTACTGTGCTCATGGGTGCCTTCCTTCTGGCGCTCACCTTACTGACTCTCACAGAGTCACCATAAGCAGAGAGAAGAGCACACTCTCGGGGGATTTCCCAGGGCCTCTATATTTTTGCTTGGGATCCACTCAATCTGGCAGCCTACTATCATTGCTTCTCTGCTTCACTCACTCTTGTTTTTCCATAATTGGGAGATGACAATGTAGGGGGATGTAGACAAAGGTCTTTTGTTTCTCAGGTTCTTAAAGTACCTGTAGGGGAGTTTCAGAATAAGGATATGGCTGACCCCAACGACTTTTGAACTTTCTAGTCTCTTAAGCTTGTGGTTAAGACTGGAATCTGGGGATGAGCAACCACATTTGTCAAGGAAATATTTTCTCCTCAGCTTGCTAGAAAGAATGAGGGGATTCTATGGAGTTAGACCACGGATCTTAGCAAGGCTTGGGAAGAACAAAGAATTCTCTTGGCTGAGGCAGAGGGAGGCTTCAGGAGTTGTCAAGCAGGTGATTGAGGCTGTGGTTGCCTACATACAAAGGGCAGAGGGGCTCACGAGATGAGGCAGAGGAGGCCAGGCAGAGAAGCTTATGGGTCTGGAGTCTGCCGATCCTCCCTGTGTGTGTGTGTGTTTGAGGGTGGGAAAAATTGGGCCTAAAGCTGGAAAGATTTTTCCTTTCTTCTTCTGGGGATTGTGAGTCACAGGGTTGCCTGCAGGGGATGACCCCAAGAGAGTAAGGAGTCATAATATGGGTACCCTGTGAAGTTGGGAATTGCTTGAAGGAAGGGGCTGCGGTGTCTTTGCAAGTCAGCCTCAGCTCATTACAATACCTGGTGCTCAGTAGGTGCTGACTGGCTGGTTTTTAAGTGAATGAATGAATGAATGAATGAAGAATGAAGACCCTTGGTATTTTTCTGTTAACTTTCTCTCTAAACACTGGTAAAAATGCTCACATGCTGGCTTGCCAAGCAGGTAGCGCCGTTCTCTCTGGATACTGAATGGGAGTATGTACCAGAGCAGAGTAATTTCCCTTCTTTCTCTCCCACTCTTTCTCCTCCTCCCCATCTCCCACAATAAAAGGTAACATGGGACGTGTGCAGGGTCCAAGCCAGCTTGCTGAGCAAGTTCCAAACACATGTGTCTGCCCTGGGGCTCTGGTAAACCTGTGCCTGGGAAAAGCCCACAAGAGGACTGTAAGTTGACCTGTCCTTTTCTCAGCTCTCAAGTCCAAGGCTATAAAACCAGACCCAGAGCTCTAGACAGGGCATGCCCTCAGTGTGCTGAGTATATGCTCCAGCAGACAGAGCCTTCCAGACCATAAGCTTTGTCCAAAATCAACCCCTCTATCTAGGGGACAACTGTGAATAGCTGTTCGTATGCCAAAACTTAAGATTTCCAGGGCCTTCAATGGCCCATTAACATACCCTGGGAGTACCAAGCACACTGCCATAAAAACCGATGGCCCTGCTGCCCACTCTGATTCAGAGGGCTCCATGACTCACAGGGCTTGTGACTCAGAGCACTCCCAGGCAGGTTTTAATGGGTTTCAGGAGCAGCTCCACTCACTACTTTGAAGACAGGAGGGAGGCTCTGCCCAGGTGATAATGGCCTTGACCTGGAGTCTACTAAAAACTGGCAAGAAAAATGCTATTGTAGCCTTGGAGACACCAGTGCTTGAGAAGAGCAGAAGCAAAGCCAGAGCACAGTAAAACCTGGTTTCAAAATGAGGTGGAGAAATTGAATAATCTCATGAAACCCAGTAAAAAAATCTCCAGCTTCTAAGAAAAGCCCAGACATAGTTAGTAAGCATAATGCTATAAAGGGGATTTATTGTGATGGCTCAGAGTGGGACCTGCAGCCTCAAACCTCCTAGCTGAGCTCCTTCTAGCTAAAGGTTGATTCATTGTTGATGTGCAACAAATTCTTTACAGAATCATTGTACTTATAAGCAGGTCACCAAGATACAACCAGTGGTTCCTCAACATGCTTGCATTTAGCTGCCATATGGCGAGCCCTGTCCTCAGGAAGTTCATAGTCTAGGTGGGGAGACACATTAACACACATTACGTTGACACTAGGGCAAGGGCCCTAAGGCAGATGTGTTTGAACTAGCCTGTCTCAGCCATCTGGCAAGCCTTTAAAACGCAGATCTTGGCTTCCATCCCCCAATGATTCTGATTCAATAGGCCAGGGATCATGCCCATGCAGTTATATTTTAACAAATTCCCACTTTTGAATAGCACTATTATAGTAGAAGTCAAAAGTAATGGGGTTATTTACAGAAGAGGGAGAGAGTAATGAATTATTTTGAGGGTGGGATGGGGTAGGGAAGGACGCTATTTGGATGACTATCTGGGTAGTGAAAGGTTCTCCCCCTCCCAAACTGGTGGGCGGAGTTTGACACATGACCCCTTAGGGCTCCCCCCCCTCCCAAACTGGTGGGTGGAGCTAACAACATGACTGACACCTGCCAAGGAGACATCTACAAGATAGTGAGCCACCAATTAACAGGGCCAAGGTGTCCTTGGGGCCCATCCCTTCCTGTTCCACCTGGGCCCAACCCCCTCCCTTTAAAAGGAACTCCAGACCGGCCACGTGCGTTCTTTGGAGGGGCACCTCCATTGGCCCGGTTGGGTTCCGATTTCCTGTCCCCCTCCCCTAATTCTGATCTTTACCTCGGTGATGGCTTCCGCCCATTACCGGGAAATAAACTCTCTTTAAAACTCCCTGTTGTTCTGTTTCCTGTTTCCTTTCAAACCTAACAGGTAGGACTTGAGCAAACTGCAATTAGTGAAGTGTTTTCCCAGAGAGAAAATATTTAAAAGTCAGAAAAAATTCAGCAAGCAGCTGTATGTATTGGGAAAGGAAGGGTAATAGGAGGAAATGTTGGACATTGGTTTCTGAAAGACCTGGGTGTTCAGGCTGAGGAGGTTGGATTAGTCTGTAAACAACAGGGAGCCACAGACGTTTTGAGGGTAATGCCATTAATATAGTTACCTGATGCTCTGTGTTTGTGGATGAGAAGATTAGAGGAAATAATGAGAAACTGGAAGAGCAGTTGGCAAGCTAACCTTTTTTTTTAATAATATATTTTATTAATTTTTTTACAGAGGAAGAGAGAGGGATAGAGAGTTAGAAACATCAATGAGAGAGAAACAGCTGCCTCTTGCACAACCCCTACCGGGGATGCGCCCGCAACCAAGGTACATGCCTTTGACCGGAATCAAACCTGGGACCTTTCAGTCCTCAGGCAGACGCTCTATCCGTTGAGCCAAACCGGTTTTGGTGGCAAGCTAACTTTTTAGAAATTGTTTAAGTGCTAAGGAGGTAGTCTGAAAGTCTAAACAAGGCCAGATGGAGCAGGAAAGGGCATTTGCATATGAAAGACAAAGTGGAGGGAATATCATAAGAATTTTAAGATTAAATTGCATGTGGTAGACAAGGAAGAGGAACAAGTCAAAGATGGTCCTAAGGGATGCAGCCTGAGTACCGATGCAGTAGAAGAGTTGGGGGTTTTAGGAAGAAGAGGGATTTAAAGAGGAAGATAATGACTGATTTTGTACCTGTTGGATTCGAAGTGCCTACAAGTTACTTAATAGCTTGCAGTGCAAGCCTGGGTTTGGAAGAGAGGCTGGGTCTGGGCATTTATATTTGTGTAGAACACATAGAAGGTTGTGGACACTAGGAAAATAGATGACTTCGGGCAGGCTGAACTCATGGAGTGAGGAGATGAAGATGTAGACAACAGCACCTTAGGGAATGTCTACATGAAGTGCCAGCAAAGAAGTCTCAGATCAACGTCTGGAGAGGCTGTTAAGTGTTGTCAATAAGAGCATTGAAAGCTAATGAAGGTGAATCTATGAAGGGAGTGATTCACAGTGAAAACTGTTAGAGAAGCTGAGCCGAGCGGCTATTGCTTGTGTCTACTGGGGCCTTCAAGATTATACGCTCCAAGGTGGGGCAGGATCCTGGCTGCAGAGAGTCAGGAAAAGAATAGGAGGTAATGCTGAAACCGGTTTGGCTCAGTGGTAGAGCATCGGTCTGCGGACTGAAAGGTCCAGGGTTCGATTCCGGTCAAGGGCATGTATATAGGTTGTGGGCACATCCCCGGTGGGGGGTGTGCAAGAGGCAGCTGGTCGATGTTTCTCTCACATCGATGTTCCTAGCTCTCTATCTCTCTCCCTTTCTCTCTGTAAAATATCAATAAAATATATTTTTTTTAAAAAGAAAAAAGAATAGGAGGTAAGGAAGCAGAGGAAGCTAGTGTTGAGTGGTGACAGGAAGAAAATGGGACAGAGGCTTGAGAGGGAAACATGTTCATGGGAGGGTTTGGTCGTTTTAGGATCTGGGGGACCAGAGCAAGTAGGTAGGCCGAGGGGAAAAGAACCCGTGGAGGAGAAAGATTAGAGGTAATAAGAGAGGAGATGATTGATGCCACAGGGTCTGAGAGGACACGAGAGGGTGGGACAGAAAGGTCTGCGACAAATGGCCACTTTATAACAAGGTCCTCGGGATGTGTAGGCGATTAGATCCCTTGGATGGGCTCCAGGCAAGGCTCTCCCTTCGCTAAAGCCAGCACTGAGGCAGCCCCGAGGATCCCAAGTACAGAGGTGTCTGCTCCTTACTAAGACCCACCTCTCCACTTTCAAGCATTCACAGAGGGCCGAAGTTTAAATTAGAGTTTCAGTATTCTAATTTTCCAACACATTTATTTCCTTCCTGGGTTTGCCAAATCATGGAGTCTTTATCCTCACCTGGGTCCCCCAATTTAATTAGCCAACTTCCTCCTTCCCCTCAGAGGGTCAGAAAATAGACCTTGTTTCTCTCCTTCCCTTTCCAGCTTTTACTTATCTAAGCTAAGGGCCCCACAGGAGCTTTCGGCTGATTTATTTCAGCTGGTCCCTCCTAGCCACAGCGACTCTGGGTTAACCTTCTCGGCCCCTCTGGGACCATTTTTAGGAAGGTTTGCTAGGTATCCTGACCTACTAATAGGTCCCAGAGGGGAAGTCCACACTGTCACAGTAGATCTTACTACCTAACACCTAGTGAAATCCTAGGCTTTGCTGAGCTCAGCCAAGATACTGCAGGAAACACAGGGGCTGGGGCTCCCACAGAGAGTTCCTAGATCTCAAAGAATAATGCTAAGCAGACAGAGTGCAAAGTTGTCTGCAACAGGAGGCTTTAGGGTTTTACTGTAAAATGCTCTCTTTTCTTCCTAACGTTTTTGGGGAGCGTTCTAACCAAGCACGAGAAACACAGGAAATGCGTCTGTTTCTTAGACTTTGTATTATTTTCAGGTGGCATTATTAATTATGAAGCAAGCAAGGAACTATTTGGAGAAATATTACCAAAGGTGTTTTCCCCTTTTTGTTTGCCTGGAGGGAGTGGCCGATTCCCCTTGGCCTTGCTCCACATGCCAATGATTTTTTAGGGGCGTGTCATTAGTTTGAGCGACAGAAACGTGTTCTGCGCCCTTCATAGAAGTGCATTCATTTGTGTTCTTAAAACGTTTTCTTGAACATCAAGTTCTGTTCCATGCCATTTACACAACCCGAGCACTGAACATTGTAACTGTCTCATCTTTCATGTTACATTGAAGATGTCAGGGGAAAAAAAATTACCAAACGTGATTATAAATAGGACAAGTGGGACATGAACGTCTACTGTAAGACTTTTAAAAGATGTTGTTATGTAACATATATGCGTTTATTTTCTACTACCTTTAATTTTCACTTTAGTCTTTGAAACTAAGATATTGATTAAAGTTATGAGAAATACAAATTTAGTAAGATAATAATGAGCTGTGCTGTGAAATTAAAATTAGAGCAAGTGCTCTGGCAGGTGTGTTTAGTGGTTAGAGCATCCACCCACACACCAAAGGCTCTCAGGTTGGAATCTCCATTAAGGGCACATACCTGGTTGCATGTTTGATCCCTGGCTCCAGTCTGGGTGTGTGTAGGAGGCAACCATCAATGTCCCTCTCACATCAATCTCTCTCTCTCTCTCTCTGTCCCCCCACCCCCTGCCTGCCTCCCTTCCTTCTACTCTCTGAAAATCAATAGAAAAATATTATTGAGTGAGGATTAACAACAACAACAACAAAAATGGAGCAAGCAATACATACTGTTTCATGTGAGATGTGTGCTTTTGGTACAGTGGCATTGGTAATCAGTCTTTTATTTTTGGAAGTGTTGCTCTTAGTCGATCTTTATGTTACAGTAATGAAAAATATTGTCTCTTCATGAAATATTGTAGTCATTTTGCCTGAGTGGGTGTGACTGTTAACCTAAGTGACTCTCTTTCTGGGCAGGTTATAAGGCCAAGAAGCTGGACATATTTCTGCAGTTCTTCCTCTTGCCCTTAGACACATCAGACTGGGACACAGAGCTGAGAATGCAGCACTCTGTGATCTGTCTTACAGAACAGAAAAACACACAGACAAAATCATAAAGACCTGAGTGTCCATCTTAGCTCAGTCACTTTCTACCTGTATGATCTTGGATGATGTTTTTATCATCTCTGGGTCTCAATTCTTTTCGCTGTAAGAGAAAATAATGGAACCCATCAAAAGCAGTTGTAGTGAGAGTTAGAGATAATGTTGCAAAGCTCACCAAATTCTCATTCAATGATTATTTTTATTTTGTAGAATTACTTTAAAATCTATGCTTATAAACAAACTAGAGGCCTGGTGTATGAATACATGCACAGGTAGGGTCTGGCTGGCCTCCCCAACTGGGCCGATCAGGCTGGGTATGAGGAAGGTACGTGGAGGTTGACCAGCCAGCCCTACCCCCTGGTCGAGGGGATAATTTACATATTACCCTTTTATTATATGGGATCCTTTATATCCGTGCCATTAAAGGCCCAGTGATGGCCTTTACCTGCCATCCGGATTAATGACTCATAACCTCAGCTACAAAACCATCTCATTATTGATGGTATGACTCTCTGTAAACAATTTATGCCACATCCCATTGATGTAGGATTCCTCATGATATAGCCACATTAAGCTTCAACTACACTCTCATAAGATCAAAGGACCTTGGCTCATTAATTAGTTAGAAAGCAATTTTTCCCTATTCAGTCCAGTACCTAAGCTGGCCCTGACAAAGCACCAAGGTTTATCTAGGGTCAAATGAGCTTGAAAATCCTACAAATAAGGCCACCCACAGTCTCATAGTCGAATGACAGGTGTCTGGACTCACAAGAAGCAAAGACCCATGGAATACAGAGCAGAGATTCTCAGGGTTGATCTGAGAGCTGCTGCTTCCAATTCTCTTCTTTCATCTTTTTCACATATCTTGACACCCAAATCAGCACACACACAGGTCTGTGTCCTCCGGGTGAAGGAAATGAACACTCTCTGAAACACAGACAACTCTGCTGATGGCAGTAATGCAATGATGGATTACCCTTATGTTTCTTCATGCTCTGAATCCATTAAAAGAGGGGAGTTGCATTCTCTCTAGTCAGGACCCTCATTCCTTTCCTTAATTGTTTTTTAAACTACCGAAATGAAAAGCTGCAAACAAGGCACATACTATCTATTCTTCCCCTCTTCGGTCCGTTCTTGCCGCAGTCCCATTTTCTGTCATACAAACGGCGAGTCACACATAGATTGTTCAGACAACCGAAGAAAAATCTGTTAATGAGATTGATTCACAGTTCTTACAGCAGAAAAGAGTAAGGTATGGAACAGCCATCATGTAAAAGGATTCTTCCATGCCATTCAGAGTAATGAGATTCCAGTGTAGCTTCTTCCTGAATTGAAATAACTGACAGTGTATTTGCATATTTATTTTTGGATAGTTTGATCTAAAAACCAGCCCATGGAGGAAACCAGCCTAATACCAGAGAACTGTAGGCACTTGAAAATAAAGGAAAAATTCTCTCTTAACTTTATCTCTCTTCAACATGTTTATGGTCTTGAAGAAGAGGTTGAAAACCAAGTATCTTAGATGGTATGCTTGCTGCCTATTAAAAAAAAATCTGATAAAGATTTGTGGCAGGAATATTTATCTGTATTTACAATTTTTGATTTTTATTCAACAAAGATTACTTGAAGCCTTTTATATCACTGTAGAGATTTAAGCGGAAACTTTTTTTTATATTTGTTTAATATGGTCGTCAATAGCCACAATGTACTATGTGAATTTAAGCTAATTAAAGTTAAATCAAATTAGAGTTTTAGGTGCTTTGTAGCACAATCTACATTTCTAGTTCTCAGTACCCCCGTGTGCAGCTCCAGGGTGTGAAAGTGGTAAGCATCGGTATGAGCGGACATTAATCTCCCAGACTGAGTGTGATGGAGAGCTCTGCAATGGTTAGTCAACTAATTATCAGCCTTTTGTAAAAGCCTTTTCTCCTTATTGGTGTGGGACTCTACTCAGCCTGCAAAAGATCCCTAAATATGGCTAGCTATGGAGAGAGAGGCTTGCAAGTTAAAGTTCATGCATTCATAGCTCAAGACCTAGTTAAGCATAACTGTGTTATGTGTAGTAATCAACCCACCACATTTATTTACATTTTTTTTATTTAAAAATGAAAATTAAGTCAGGATTATCAATGGACCTATCTTGGGAAACAATGTTCCCCCTAGAAAAGAAATGCATCTGTTTCATATATTGATGTTATTCAATTTATAAGCAAATGCAGATTTCCCATCATTTGAAATAACACAAGAGTTGGGTCAGATCTACGCAAAAATGAGCAAACAAAATCTCCAAAACTCAATAGTCTGCATTTTCTGGTGATGAGTTTACTCTCATGCCTGATGACTAAGTCTACTTTGCTTTTATATAAAAAAGGATATGTGTATTTTATAAGTAAAATCTACTCATTGTTTATTATCCATGTGTTTATTCAGAGATAGCTCTTAGGGAGTTAATGGATGTCATGTTTCCTCCATTACTACCTGCTTTCCTTACCCCATTTACCACCAGCATGATTATTCTAGTAGATACCACCAGAATCAACACTACAAAAGGAAGTTTGAAAGGAAAACAAAAACTCAAAGGATTAAACCTGAACATCAATAATTGATTATTCTCTGAGCTTCATCTAAGGAGAAGGTGGTGATATAGGCTTATTTGATGTGTATAAAATAACTAACTTTTAGAGGGCTTATTCTGTGGCACTGTTCCCTACACTCTGTATTTTCTCATCATCACTGCAGCCCCATTTCTCTGGTGAGGAGACACAGGGAGAGGTTAAAGCAGTCTACTCAGTTCACATCTAGGCCACAAAACCAGGCAGTCTAGGGCCAAAGTCTATGTTTTTAACCATGAGGCTAACTGCATCTCATTTGTGTCTTATGTCTCCTTAAGCATCTGTTGGGCTGTGTCCTCTGTCCCAAGTACAGCCTGGTAGGGTAGGCTGGTTCCTGGAGCTGTGTGAAAGCTCAGAATGTAGGATGTGAGCCCTGTGGAAGGTGTCATGTCATATCTAGAAGGTGGGAAGTGAGCTGAGTATGCGCCCTTCCATTCTTCCCTCATCTGGGCTGTTTATGTTGCCCAGGATAGAGAGATGAGAAACCTCTATACCCACCATACTCCCCCCTCCTGTTCCCCCACCCCCCACCCCAGCCACCCCAGCAACCGCTCCTTGGTACTGGTTTAGGCTTCCTCAGGGAAAGCCAGAGTGGTGTGGTCCTAGTCTTGGTAGCATACTATGTGTGTGTGTGTGTGTGTGTGTGTGTGTGTGTGTGTGTGTGTGTGGCCTTTGTGTAGGCTGAAGGGCATGCAATATCTTTTAGGAATAAGAGTTGCCTTTGATAGGGTCCATAGTTCCATTGGGTCCATAGTTCCATTGGGTAAGACAGGCTCTCAGTTCCAAAACATGCATGCTTTAAAAACCCACATTAACACATAAAACCCAAGATGGAATTTTTAAAAGGAAAGGAAAAAAAAAAGACTTTCCACTGTAGAAGCACCAAATTAACCTATCACTAATAGTTGCTTGAACATACAAATCACAATGTTGTTAAAAAGCAGTCTGGCACACTATTTGTCCAGTTAGCAGACACTCAGTTAGCTCATAGTCTAACTCCTCTATTGGGGGGGAAGCCAGCATGGATGGCACAATGCAGGTGCCCTCAGCAATCCTGGTGTGTCTGTATGGCTGGGATAGGAAATGACTCTCCCATCCCTTATCTGTAGCTGGGTGACTGACAGAAGGTAGGGTTACAGGGCCAGACAGAAGGAGAGAATGCTTTTCCTTTTCTGCCTGGGTGGTCTCTTTGTTCCTATCTTCCTAGAAAAGATGATTAGATACAGTTCTGGGGTGGGAAGGAACCTTAGAGATCATATAGACCCACCCGAGTTGTTGCTTTGTCAAAAAGAAAACTGAACCTTGGAATGATAAGATGACATGCCCACGGTCAGTTAAATGTCAGAGATTAGGATCATGGATGTCATCCAAAGAAAAAATTCCAGTTCTGTCCTGAGCTACTAAGTGGAACCATTTTGTGATATAACTTTCTTTAAGGTTTCCAGTGCTATATTTGGTAAAAACCTTAATATAGGTTGTTCATGCATGGAGCCCTCTGGGCAAAGGGAGTGAGGCGAGGAAGGTGTGTTTTTTTCTAAGTATTATTTACTATGGGCACTCTGCTACCTGTCTAAAGGGATTTGCAGTGACTTGTAGTGAAATAGAGGCATATAATAAAGTTACAGTATAAAAAAAGAAAAAAATATGTAAAAGAACAGGGGATAATTATATCAAATTTCTCAGTTAAAAGCAGCTAACAATATGAATAATTCATTTCTCATTATCTATTGAGACATACTAATTAATTCTTCAGGTGCCACATCCTTGGAGAAAAGTTAGTTGGTTAGCTCATTATCATTCTCCACTGATTCTAGAGTTTTTTGCTTGTTTTTGTTCATTTGATTTTTTAATCCAGCAATGAAGGGCTCAGGGTTCAGCAGTGATGCTCTGACTCTTAATGACATGGTGGTCTTATGGCTGGTGGGAAGTGACAAACCATATGTACTTAGAAATTCAGAAAAGAACTGTTTTATCCGCACCAGTGCTGCCTCAGTCCTCTCCAGAGGCTGAGCCCCATGTTCAGGTTCTGATTTTCTTTTATACATGACTAGAGGCCCAGTGCACAAAATTAGTGCATGGGGGGGTGTCCCTCAGTCCATCCTGTTCCCTCTCCGATCTGGTGATCTGGTACTTCTTGGAGGATGCCTGACTGCCGGTAGTCACATTCCTCTCACAATCCAGACCTGCTGGCTCCTAACCACTCAACTGCCTGCCTGCATGATTGCCCCTAACTACTTCCTTGCTGGCCTGATTGATACCTAACTGCTCCTCTGCTGGCATGATCATCCCCAACTGTCCTCCCCTGCAAGCCCACCTGCAATCACCTCCAACTGCCTTCCCCTGTCAGCCTGATCACCCCAATTGCCTTCTCCTGTGGGGCTGAGGGGATTGGGGGACTGAGGCTGGACGAAGCGGGGCTGAGAGTACTGGGCACCACCACCTTGTAGCTGTGGGAGCCACCATCTTGTAAGGGTATGGCAGTCAATTAGCATATTTCCTCTTTATTGGCTGTGGGTGCCCCAATCTTATGAGGGTGTGATGGTCAATTAGCATATTCCCTGTTTATTAGATAGGATAAGCCTTCTGGGTATTCAGGGGTCTTCACACATGTGGCAGCCTGGGCGGTTGGCTGATGCAAGAAGCAAACAAGATTACAGAAGCCAAGGGCACCATTAATGGTGAAGCAAATAAAGGGAGGGTTATCTACTTTCAGCTTGCCTTCTCGGTGGGGGTGCCCAAAGGCATTACTGTCAGGGCTTCACCATTACTCTGAGACACTGTCTTCAGGGTGTACTATTTTGACCCCATATTGAGGATCACAGCTTTTCCCTGGGTGCATACATAGTCATCTGATAATTTAGTTGTCTTTAGAACAAATATGGGGAGGAAAGATAAAATATTCAATGTTGTTATTTACTTATAAATACAGGACATGACTTGGCACACCCAAGGAAGAACTGCAATCCAGGGAGGCCTCATTAGAATTCATTTATCTGCATTCAACATTGTATATTGAGTACTTGCTGCGTGTTCCAGCCTTGCTGTAGAGCAAGAGATAAGATGTGAGTTGAGTCTGATCGGTATATGTGGGCCCATTGACTTATAATACAATGTAATGACAAAATAAGATATGATAGAGCATTGATCAGAGCAATGTGCTTTGCAACATAATAGAAGAACAGATTCCGCCCAGAGGTATGGGAGGAGGCCTCCCAGGAAAGCCAGCTCTTTATTTATTTTTTCAACAAATCTCTATTATAAAAACCCCTTGGTCGTGGTGCTGTCACGCCATAATGACCAAAGACTGGTCACCAGGAGGCTGCAAGTGCAGTGAGGCACAATCGGGTGGGCAGGGCTGCATGCATGGCAAGGCGCAAAGGTGGGTGGAGACTTAACGCTGTGTCCCTGTGAGCTCTGGAATGGACTTGACTCTGGGTCCCGATTTCCCACCCAGCGTGCGGGACTCAGTATGGATCCCACCAGCCTAGCAGGTCTGGGTCTCATGCGATATCATGCACTGGGCCTCTAGTAGTTAATAAATGTCTATTTTCTCCAGGCATTTGGGTTGGGTGCTGGGATGATTAAAGCAATCTTGGTCCTTATTCTCATGGAACCTGAAATAAGAGGCTATGTGTATAGGGAGATGGAGACTCTTAGAGTGTGTGCTAGAAGAAAAAAAAAATGAACCCTGTAAGTAAAGATGAAAGGGGCATAGAAGCTAAAGAATGACCAGATAATGTGAGAAACATGAAGGAACTTGAACTTGAGTTTAATCCTAAAGGCAATGAAGAGATGGGGAAGTATTTAAGGAGGGAAGTAGCATGATCAGATTTGTACTTTCAAAGTTAATTAGCCACAAAGATTTAATTATATATATTAAAAAGAAGAAACCATATAAGCACTAGAAAAACACATAAGTAAATATTTATATAATTTCCACTTGGAGGAATAAAAACTTCCATATTTTCATGAAAAGGTTATATCCATATAGAAAAAACTAATACATTAAAAGATGTAAATTTTTAAAAATTGTATATAATCAAATAACTATTGAAAGTTAAAAAGACAAGTCTTTTTAATCCTCACCAAGTACATGCTTAGAGAGAGGAAGGGAGAGAGAGTAAGAAAGAGAAATATCAATGCTCTGACCAGGAAATTGAACCAGCAACCTTTCAGTGCAAAGGATGACACTCAACCAACTGAGCCACTCCAGCCAGGCAAGACAAACATTTTTTAAAGCTTAATTTTTTTTTAAATGACAAGTTGGGGAAAATTTAATAGGCTTGATATACCAAATGGCCCATACACATAAATTAAAAAAACAAACACCTCTAGAAAATAGGCAAAAGAAGAAATTCAAATGTCCAATTAAACGGATGAAAAATGTTCAATTGCACAAATAATCTAAACAAATTATAATAGGTGTATACCATTTTTCATTTACTAGATTGAAAAAAAGAAATTTTAATGTTAATTTTTTTAATGCTAATACATGTAAGTAACGGGATTGATACTTACATGATGATTTTTCTTAGAAACAGACACTTTCAAGTACCAGTGGTGTAAATGTGGTTTAGAAGAGCAACTTGTAATATGTATTAGAATGAATAGCTGCATTAACTCAACAAATTTACTTTTGGAAATATACCCTAAGAAAAGAGGTCAGTTTACAAAAATCTTTGTTCCAAATGGTTCATTCCAATGTTATTGTTTATAATAGCAAAACAAAACTGAAAGCAAAACAAAAACCCCAAAGAGCAACAACAACAAACCCACAAGGACACAATGTAAATACTCCACCATTAAATAAAGGGTCAGTTAAAAACACAATGGCATAGCCACATACTCAGATGCTCTGCAGCCAAGAGGAAGGATGTGGCCCTATATTTACTGATATGAAAATTTGCCCACAATTGTTAAAGGAGACTAGAAGATTACAGAGAACAATTGTAGCAGGATCTTATTTTTGTAAATACATATTTTATGTACATACACATAAGAAAAAATCTGGGGAGGAAAGATAAAATATTCAACGTTGTCATTTCTGATACATTTTTAAATTCTGCCCATATTTATGTTCCCTTTTTTTCATCAAACATAGATTGATAGAGGAAGTTAATCATTATTGCCATATGCTAAGATGACTACCTCAAGTGTAGAGGACCAAGGACATTTAGGAGGCCTTTGTCACAATCCAGGTAAAAAATGAGAAAGGCTTGAATTGTGCTTTAGAATCACCTAGGGAAGTATTAAAAATACCAATCCCAGAACAAGACAAACTAACTACTTTAGAGTCTCTAGGATGGGGCCCTTGACACTGACTGGTATGTTTTAACCTCTGTGCTCCCACCTTTGCCACTCCACCTCCCCAGGTGACTCCAAAGTGCAGCAGAGGTAAGACCACTGCGCTCTAGGGCCGTGGCAGTGGGAAAGGAGAAGAGGATTTGATGTTTCATGGGTGGGATCTCTGAAAAGGATATTAATCTTAAGGCACCCACAAAGCTGGCTTTCGTGGCCTTCCTTTCACTCCATATGGCGTTCAAGGCCCAGTGTGGAGCTGAGGAGTGCAGAAGGCACTGGAAAAATGCCTCTGTTGTTCTCCCTGGGCTAAGCTGCTTTGACGTGTGGCACTGGAGGTCATGTGTATTCACCATACATGTTGTAGGAACAAATGACCCAGGCTTTGTGTGTGAGCGAGCCATGGGCACTCAGGCGTGCTGGCAAAGAGGAGAACTAAAACTAGAGTGCTGAGAAAGGGCGACATTTCATGTACATGTGTGAAGAGGACTGTTACTTACATGATGATTTTTCTTAGGAGAGGCTTTGTTTGAAAGCTCACTGGAGTTTGCCATTTCATTACTAATTGCTGTGTAGGTAGGTGTTAGCTCGCATTCCAATAACTGAATGTTTCCAGCAACCCTGCAATAGCTTCCCCGAAGGTTTAGAAATTATGATTTGCTTTTAATTACTACCCTTCTTAATAGGTGTTACTCAGACAGGAAGGAAAGCTCCACAAATTCTCACCAGTCTTTGAGGGGAGAGGCTACTGAGGCAATTTGGAGAGATATCTTAAAAGGTGTCAAGTAAATACAGGTGAATGTTAATACACGATGCACAGTGATATTTTTATCCTGTACAGCAACAGAGAGACTTTTGTATAACTGGGGAGGAATTATATCAGATCCTGGCTATGGCGACAGGATTTCTTGCTTCTTATTGGCTGAAAAAATAAATGAACGCCATTATAAACAGTATTAAAATATCAGCCATGCCTTCCATAATTAAACACCCCCTTTAAAAATAGAAGTCACACAATCTGTCTTTCATTCAGCTTTGACTTTTATCCCAACACGAGTGGTAGGAAATGAGCTCTGGTAGGAATCAACTTTGAGAAGCGATTTGACTGCAGAGCTAGCGAGAGCCGCCAAGTAGAGGAGGGGAGCGCGGCTGTACCTTCTCTCCCGCTTGGGGTCAGTGTTTCAGTAGATGCGAGAGCAACTGGGGAAACAGGACAGGAAGTGTCAGCACTCCTACCAGAGGTCAAGGGAGAATTGAGATAATGGACCGCATCCCAGACCCAATGCTGACAGCCCTCTTCAAAGGAGATCAGGGGTGTAAATAGGGACTCAGAAGGGCTCCCAAATGGCACCTGGAGGTCAGGAGCATTCAGGAGAGAGAATTTGAGGAGGCAGGGCTCCAGTGAATGGCTCTGAAGCTATCCTTGCAGCCAGTCTTTAACATCAAAGTGCATTTGTCTGCCCCAATTGGCAGGTAAAAGTGCTATGCAGGTGACAACAAGCCTCTGGGAAGGTAACAGAAATGGCTAAGCTTCAAATCACTGATCTACATGCTTCATTGAAACTGGTCCTCTCTACCTGGGGTGTTAGTCATAGCTTGCCTGACCCAAAACCCTGAGGGCAGAGGCTGTGGGATTTCCTGTGCCATCCCCAGACCCTGATGTGCCCATGCAGTGACTTAATCAACTTTATTGATATCATCTCCTTTTTAATGTCTAAGGATATATAATGTGCTTGGTAAGTAAAAGTCAAACAGCTCCAAAAGGTTTAGAATGAAAAGCAAGCCTTTTTCTCTCCCTCTCTCTGTTTCCTGGACCCCCATTTTTCATTTCTCTCCTCCTGGAAACAACCACCACTGATCATTTTTAGAAATTGAACTAGAGATGGATCTTCCCCTCCTTCTCCTTCTTTTCTATCCCTGCTAATTCTTCTCTATAAAACACACATACCGTATTTGCCGGCATATAAGACGATTTTTTGGCCCTGAAAAATATGCCTCCAAGTGGGGGGTAGTCTTATACGGCGAGTATATAACAAACTCTGTATTTTGAGTGGAAATGTTAGGGGGTCGTCTTATATGCCCAGTCGTCTTATACGCCGGCAAATACGGTATATGTATATATAAATATATAAACACTAGAGGCCTGGTGCATGAATTTGTGTATAGGTGGGGTCTGGATGCCCAACCAGATGGGGGCCAATTGGGCCAGGCCCGAATGGGATAAGGCTGGTTGGTCAGCCAGCCCTGCCCCGATCGGAAGGGGGGTGACTTATTGGAGGTTGGGTCAGTTGTGGGGAGGGGCTGTGGGAGGCGATTGGGGCCCCGATCAAGCCGGTTGGCTGCCACAGTGCACATCATAGAGACTGGTCATTTCAGTTCAGTCATTCCTGTTGCTTTATATATAGACTAGATGTCCCTTGCAGGAAGATTCCTGCAATAGGGCTTCCTGCTGTGGTCACTGCCCTGTCTGCTTCCCTCCCTTCTCTCTGCCCCGCCTGCTTCCCTTCCTACTCCTTTCCTCCCATCTCCCCACCCCTGCCCTGCTTGCTTCCCTTCCTTCTCTCCCGGCCTGCTTGCTTGCTTCTCTGCAAAGCTTGGCTTCTTTCTATGTGTCTTCATTCTTCACTCTGGCCTGGATATACAAATTAACTGCCATATTGGTTGGGTTAATTTGCATACTCACCCTGATTGGCTGGTCGGTGGGGCTTGTGGGCATAGCGAAGGCATGGTCAATTTGCATGTTTCTCTTATTAAGTAGGATATGCATATAATACATATGCACACTTTTTTACAAAAAAAGTCAGCTTACTCACTATTCTTACTAAGTTCTCTTATGATCACTTATCAATATATTCTGGAGATCATTCCACATCAGTCTGTACAGAATCTGACTCACCCTGTGAGTGACTGCATAATATTCCCCTGTAGAGTGAACCCTAACGTATTCAATCAGGCCCTAACTGATAGACTTTAGATTTTTCTCAACCTTTGTCAATGCTGCAATGAATGTTTTTGTACAACTATTTTTATGTGGAAATACTACTGAGGGATTAATTCATGGATATAATATTTCTGAGTCAGAGTATATTCATTTTTAATTTTAATTGATTTTCCTCCAAATTTTGGGTCAGTTTACATCCTATCAAGAATGTATGAAACCTTGAAAATATTATGTTAAGTGAAAGAAGCAGGTCACTAAAAGGCCACATGCTATATAATTCCATTTATAATAAAATATCCAGAAGAGGGAAATTCACAGAGATAGAAAGTAGATTAGTGGTTGCCAGGGGCTAAAGGAAGGATATAATAGGGAGTTACTGCTAATGGACATAAGGTTTCTTTTTTGGAGTGGTGAAATATTTTGAACTTAGTGGTGATGGTTGTACAACTTTGAATATATTAAAACCCACTGAGTTGTACATTTTAAAAGAGTGAATTTTATGATAGGTAAATTATAAAGCTGTTATTTTTAAAAAAGTACAAGGTTACCTGTTTTCCCCCACTCTTGAAAGTTTATGTTCATATTTTTTCATTATTCATTCTAATTATGAAAGTCTTTCTCCTAGATTCTTCTTCCAGTGCTAAAGCGTCAGTCAGGGATGTAAGGATTTGGTATGTTAACTTTGCATTCTAAAAAACAATGGAAATTGCTAAGATGGCAACAATCAAAATAATCAAGTTGTTAACAATTGCCAATGAATTTAGCAGCCACATAGGAATGGGACCTAAAAAATTCCTGAAAGGTGTAAGAATCCCATTTGTCCCAGCCAAAAGGAATTAGAAATCTCCTTTTGCTTGCTTATGCTGGACATTAATGCCACATCTTCTGAAGCAGAACCTAACCAAGCTCCAGAAGAAACTATATTGAAACCCTATGGAGAAAAAAAAAAAAAAAGGTATGGAAGCCAAAGAAAAAGTGCTGATTGTGAACACAATGCCATAGCTACCGATAAGCAGGAAAACTACCCATGCCTGTCTCTCTTACAGTTAACTGGTATTTTCATCAAGATGGGTTTACTTTGGATTCCATTTCACCCCTTTTCACCTCTCACCTCTAGATTAACCCTGCCCAATTCTTCCTTTTCTAGGATGTCTTATATTTCAACCTGCTTGTGCCCTGGGGGATTAAAAGCTAAATACTCTTTAACAAGAGTAATCCCCTGAGTGGACATGTTTCTGAGATTGTTCGGCATTTGATCACAAAGGAAAGAAGAGAAAGGAGAGGGAGGTATGAAAGCTAAGAAAACAGAGAGGTTGGAGATTTTCACCTTAGTAATAATTGATTGCTAAGGGCTCTCTGAACCAGTATTTGCATGAAAATGGGCCATTCTTAATTCCCAAGGATAAGCTCATTTTCTCTTTTCCTTTGAGAGACATTATGCCCAGAGGAACTGAGCTCTAGCTAGGAGGGCCTTAATGCATTAGACATTTCCCAGTTTTTATGATTTTAATAATAAGCCAGCACTTACTAAACAGAGCATTTATTTTAAAAAATTATTTTATTTTTTACAGAGAGGAAGGGAGAGGGATAGAGAGTTAGAAACATCAATGAGAGAGAAACATCAATCAACTGCCTCCTGCACATCCCCTATGGGGATGTGCCTGCAACCAAGGAACATGCCCTTTGACTGGAATCGAACCTAGGACCCTTGAGTCTGTAGGCTGGCACTCTATCCATTGAGCCAAACCAGTTAGGGCTAAACAGAGCATTTAATATGTGGCAGTTACTGGTCTGGCATGCTATGTAATTTAATATGCACAACGATCCTATGAGGAAATCACTATTTGGACTGCTGCTATGGACTGAATTATGTGCCCCCAAATTCATATGCTGAAATCAAACCCCCAAAGTGATAGTATTTGAAAATGGGATCTTTGGGAAGTAATTAGATTTAGAGGTCATGAGAGTGATGTCTTCATGATGGGGTTAGTGTTCACCAGAGAGCTTGTTCCCCCTACTCTCCACCATGTGAGGGCACAACAGGTAGGTGACCATCTGCAGGTCAGGAAGAGAGCCCTTGCCAGGAAATAAAATTGGCCAGCATCTAGACCTTGGACTTCCCATCTCCAGAACTGTGAGAAATAAATTCCTGTAGTTTAAGCCACCCAATCTTGAGTATTTTGTTAAGGCTGCCCATAATGACTCATACAACCACCATTTTATAGAGGAGGTTAAGTAATTCATCTAAAAAGAACTAGAAAGAGGATGACAGGCTTCAAACCCACATAGTCTGACTCCAAGGTCTGCATTTCCTACTACTATGGTTGATTGTCCATGATAAAGGCAATAGTGTTCTAACCACTCCTTTTTCTGCCATTTTGAGACTCCAATCATACCCTCATCTGGACTGGAAAAAGACTGTGTTTGTGCTCCCACTGTAGCCCTCTTTGAGTAATTTCAGAAAATGTGATCTCTCCTCACCTGTAATGGCTGGACTTCCTATCATTTATGCACCCCCAGTGCTACCTGGCACAGTGCCTGGGGAGGTACTTAATTATTCTTGATTTGGATGACTATGTGTATAGTAAAGAGGAAACTATTTATCCTTACATTGTTTTTTTAAAAAATATGGGAGGTTGTTTGGATGCTAATTCAGCTAACCAACACACCTGCTTAAGCAGTTTCCTAGGCCTCACCATGAGATTTTGTGCTGTTTTATGATACTCTGAATGGACTTAGGATATGGCAAAAGGAACACCAATTTTCTGTTTTGTTTTTGGCTCCTTGCTCATAAAAGTCATATTGCAGGTTGGATTGCAGCAGAAGCAGACTCTGAGATTATACTTAGTGAGGGGGATATTTATTAAGGAGTATCCTTGGGATCCACACCTGTGAAAGGGAGGAGAGTGTAGTAGGACTGGATGGAGGAAGAAGTGGAGACCTGATTCAGAGCTGGTGAAAGCCTTGGCCAAGCCCATGGCGAGCTCTTAAGCTAGGATGGTCTTTTGGGTTGTCCCAAGTTGAGCCAGATGGTCAGGTCTTTATACTCCATCCTGACGTGGCCACTAGATATGAGTTGCCCAGCAAGGGACATGACCTTGGGCAATATGGCTCATTGCAACTGAAGCATTCCCTGAAGGAACTGACAGCTAAAGGCTGTCCGTGACAGACTCCCAGAAGCTGGGGCACCGTGTCTTTTATCTAAGGGAGATCAGGGTGGAGTACCACAGTGTCCTCACATGAACATTACTTCAGAATGAGTGTTTTGGCAGCACAGGAGCCCAGCATGCAGAGCATTCTCATTATTACAGAATGTTACTTTCATCTCTCGAGCCAGATTTCCTTTTATGACTCTTGGCAGATGCCCAAAGATCTGATGTCTGTGGAGGATCTTTTTGAAAGGTTTCCACATATGTTACCTCTTGCATGAGATTCTCTTCTAAGAACATTCCACCTCCAAAAGTCTAGCTTTAAACTCATTTTCTTATCTTCCCTTCATATCTCACAGGAAGAGAGTTTCCTTCTCCCTTCTCAGGTTAATTTCCTTTCTGCACCTTTGACCTGATCTTCTTGACAGAGCCTTGCACTCCCAATGATTCTCTCCCAAGCCTCCTCAATCTTTTCCCTCTCGAATTAGGGTAAGGCTCTAACAGGGGTGGGCAAACTTTTTGACTCGAGGGCCACAATGGGTTCTTAAACTGGACCAGAGGGCCGGAACAAAAGCAAACCTGACCATGCTGGCACTCTCATCTTGGGCTGCTGGTGAAGGAGCGGAGGGGAGAGCAAGAGAACCCTCTGCTCTTTCAGCTCCGAGGGCCGTATAGAACAGCCAAATGGGCTGGATCCGGCCTGCGGGCCGTAGTTTGCCCACAGCTGCTCTAGAATAGTATCATAGATAATAGGGTCTTTGTAGAGGAGTAACACAGTGATAGTGGCATTTTGGGAGGAATATTTTGGCAACTGTGTACAAGAAGGGTTTTTGAAGCAGAATGATTTGCATTTCAGCTACTGAAATACAACTTAACACATCGTAAGCAGGTTCTCCTAGGAGGCCCTAATTAATACCTCTTGGTTGCTTGTTACTCTGTGCAGCCCATCAGGCAGGGCTGCATTGGTAGAAGTCTCATGGTGAAGTAAAAGGCATGTGGTTTTAGGAGTTCAGGATTAATTTTGACTCTTAGCTATGTCACTACTTCCTAGGTAAGTTACTTTCAGCAGATTATTCTTCACCTTTTCAACTTCAGTTTCCTCACCTGTGTCTTAATAAGGCTTCCTCAAAGGATGACTTAGAGGCAGACTTTCATGAGATGACATAGCCATATCTTTGCATGGCTATTGGCACACAGGAAGCTCCAGTACACATTAGCTCCCTCCCCACTTTAGGATGTTCTATTTAAGCAGTTGGTTCAGAGAGAGCCAGGCTCAGGAGCCACCTGGTTCTTTGTAACAGATGGGCCCAATCGCTTTCTAATTTTACACTTAAACCCAACGTCTGAATCCCCATCCTGCCTTTATTAGTGAGATATTACCTTCTCAAATGCAATTGAGTTGATAGACTCTGAGCTGGGTGAACACAAGACTGACAAAACCGAGAAAAAAAAAAAAACGATGTGTAAATAAATTTCAGAAATGCTTTCTTAGTTCCTTGAGCTCAGATGGTCTGTGCTTATTCTACTCAAGGTTGGCATGTTATTTCTCCACTGGCTGCTGGTGGACTATAACAGGATGGTTTCTTAGCACTGAAAAGGGCCTAACAGGACTTGTCATGTCAACTCTCACAGTATACCAGTGATAATAGCTAATATAAGATTTGTTCCTGCCTTTGGGATTTGTCTTTGAAGAGTTAAAATTCTTATTCTGTGAGCCCATGAGAATTCATTTTAACTCATCAAGCAAGAATTAGCTACAAGGAAGAACAAAGAAAAAATAAACTTTATCTTAAGCAAAGAATTGGACAGATCTCTTCTTTGTTTAAGTAAAAACTTCAATACCAGAGACAGAGAATTTGGGGACAGCTGGATTAATGCTTGTACAGGCAAAAGGAAATAGAGTAGATATGTCTAATGAGACACGTATCTTTAAATGAATTTTGAAAAATGACTTTGCTTTGAGGAAGTTGAATTTTATTGCAGTTTGTCTTGTGATTGACTGAATTGTTCTCTACTTAGCACATCAACTTATCTGTTTTGACGCTAACCTGGCAGAGGGATGGAGAGGAAAGGCCACAGGCCCAGGTGTCAGGCTTGGGTCAGGATCTGGCTTTGCCACCTTCCAGTTGTGAAACTTTGGGCAAGTTACACAATATGTTGAGCTTCTGACTTCAACTGTAAAATGATATTTTAATACTCATTTCTTTGGATTATAGTGTATGTAAAATATCATAGGTACACAAAGTGCCTGGAATGAAGTTGGTATCAAAATTGCTATAGTTCCTCTCTCCTTGCCTTCTAATTCCCAAAATATCCAATGTTTTTAGCCATATGATTAGTATCAGTTGTTACAATTTACTTATTCTTTACAATTCCTAATGTGGAATATTCTATGCTTAGCCCTGCCATCAGCAAGTCTAGATACAAAGATATGAAATTGCTCAGGCAGTTTATTTTTTTATTTTTTATTTCTAAAAATATATTTTATTGATTTTTTACAGAGAGGAAGAGAGAGGGATAGAGAGTTAAAAACATCGATGAGAGAGAATCATCAATCAGTTGCCTCTTGCACACCCCCTACTGGGGATGTGCCCACAACCAAGGTACATGCCCTTGACCGGAATCGAATCCAGGACCTTCCAGTCTGCAGGCCGAAGCTCTATCCACTGAGTCAAACTGGGTTCGACTGCTCAGGCAGTTTAGTTCAATGGGTTTGGATCCAGGCTGTAACACTTAACAAATGTGTGACCTTGGACAATTTATTCAAGCTCTCTGTGCCTCCCTTCCCTTTCCTTGTTGGTAAAATGCAGATGTCAATATCAATGCTAACATTGCATTGAGGATTAAATGAGTGAATATATTTGAAACAATTAGCATGGTCATGGCAATGATAAGAACTGTGGAAGTGTTAGTTTTAATTATTGCTGACCAGATGATGTTTGTGACTGCCTGTCTACTCACGGCCCTTTCCTCCAAACCCATTTTGTCCCCAAAATGATGTTTGTATTACATAAATGGAGCATCCATCCATGTCACCGTTATTTGTGTCGGGAGTGGACATCGTATATGAGCTAATAAATCAGAGCCCTCCCTTTAGTTTGGGAACAGTGAGCATTGGGTTTCTGACATGAAAGTTTGTGTCGACTCATGTCTGAGAGCATTATCTGAGCCCTGGTGGGTGGATAGACAACTTTTTCTGTTAAGAGAAGCAGAAAAGTGAGGCATATATGGGGCGGGGGAGTGAGGAGTGGGGAAGAGGAGAAATTAGATCGCCTGTGAGAATGGAGACAGTATTGGGAAAATGATTTGGAGTTCCTAAGAACTCCAAGTCATTTTCCTAAGAACTCCAAGTCATTTTCCCAGTACTCTGTGCTTGAATTCCTGCGAGCTCCAGATTCCTGAACTATCACTCGCCAATGCTCCACCCCTTCCTTGAAGAGCTTAAGCAATCTTCTCTGCTCCATGCACATAGAGAAGCTGTGATTAAAACACTGTACTTCAGCAGGAAGTGGTCTGCATTAGGGGCCTACAAATGTTTTTACTTGAAAATTGCAGAATTCTGAAAACCTATTATCTCCACACATTTTCTAGTTGATAACTTACAAGTTTTATTTTCATTTTGTGGGGGAGGAAGAAACTTTTCTTTATTCCCCAGGTTCCTTCAGCTGGTCTAACAACCACATAGACGTGGAACAGGTTCGTGAGAGAAAGGAACCAAATTCAATACATACCTATGTGTGGGAACTCTGCATACATGAGAGAGTTAGAGACCCATAGGCACTGTGCATGGGAGGTTCAGAGACAGAAAGGAAAATTGGGAATATAAGACATTCTGAGCTAGGGATGAGGTAAGGCGCTTGGGGGCTTCAGAAGGTAATTGTGGGAGAGCATATGTTCAGTAATTATTACTTTGCCCTACCAGATACATAGGTAAAAAGTCATTTTTGGTTTTAACTCATATCATGGGCCAAACTCTTAAATTCTTCTATATAGTTAAGGGGGGAGCAGAAGTTTCTCTTGAGCTGGCAGGGTCTCAGTTGCCTTTACCTCAAAACAATCCTCATATTATAGAGGCACATCTTGGGGTGCCTTGTTCTGAACCCCCACAATGTCATCTATCCTAGAATATAAGAATATGTTGATTGCAAGAAATTATGCATCATACTTATTGTTTTATGTTATATACAGCTAAGGAGGTAAAAATACTGTAAGTTGTGACCCACCATCATTGTAAGATGTACCCCAATTTCAGAGATGTGAAAAATGTGGAAAAAAAGTAGTCTTCAGAATCATTGAAATGCAGTTAGTACCAAGGATATAATGCCTTACATATTGTAAATATTAACATTTAAGAATAAAAGTGCTACATTCTTCTTATAAATGAATTCAAATAATTGAAGCACTATAAAGAGATGATATTCATCATGGTCCAGCTAAAAAATATAGATGAGTAAGATCTACTTTAGCATTTGAACATTTTTTCTCCCCCACCACTTGATTCTATATTTATATTATATTGCCCACACATAATTTTATTCAAATGTAATATGTTAGTATTTAAAAATACTAGAGGCACAGTGCATGATTTTGTGCATGGGGGGGGGTTCCTCTGGGTGGCCTGAAGGGATTGGGCTGAAACCCACAGTACAATGCCCCCTGCAGCGCCTACCTGCTTCTCCCACTCATCCCAGCCCCACTGTGCCTGCTGCCGGCTTGCGCCCAATCAGTCCCCATCAGGAAAGGCTCAATTTGCCAGAGCAGCACTTGCCAGCCATGAGCCCTTCGTCTGGGGCCCTCCCAAGGGTAGTGGCCTACGGGATTGGGCTGAAACCAGCTCTCCAACATCTCCCTGAGGGGTCCCAGATTGCAGGAGGGAACAGGCCAGGCAAAGGAACCCCACTGGTGCACCATTCGGCCAGGGAGGGATTGAGTGAGGGCTCCAGGGCATGTCTGGCCCATCTAGTTCAGTCCCGACTGGCCAGACCCCAGCAACAAGCTAACCTACCAGTTGAAGCATCTACTTCCTGGTGGTCAGTGCATGTCATAGAAAGTGGTTGAGCAGCCTTAGCATATTTCTCTTTGATTGGTTGGTTGTTCTGCCATTCAGTCTATTTGCATATTAACCTTTTATTATATAGGATATTAAAGTCTTTTATTGATTATTCCATCATACTCTTTTGCAAGAAAAAAAAAAAGAATGGAAAATTTGTCTCATTCCCTATATCTATAAAGCTTTAAAATCTGCACTATTAAAGATGGTAACCATTAGCCAACAATTGATATTTAAATTTAAGTTAATTATAAACTAAGTAAAGTTTATAATTCATTTCCCTATCATATTAGCCACAAATGCTCAATAGCCACATGTGGCTCGTTAGTGGCTACCCTATTAGTGCAGACAGAGAACACTATCTGATTTGTGTTTTTGCTTTTTTTCTGTGTTGTTTTTTTTTTTTAAGGAAATATTGGGTAATACTCAAGGTAGTACCCAGAGCGCATGCAAACCACTCACCAATGATCAGCCCAAATGTCTATGCTAACGAGACTCTATATTAATTTTGTTTTACTACTGTAACAAACTATCACGAAATTCATGGCTTAGGAAAATTTTCATTACCTTAAAGTTTTGGAGGCCAGGAGTCCCTAAAATCATGGTGTTGGCAGGACTGCATTTCTTCTCTTCTTCAAGCCTTTGGTGGCTTCCAGAGGCCACCTGCATTCTTTGACTCATGGCCCCTTCCTTCATCTTTAAAACCAACAATGTGACATCCTCAGATCTCTGACTCTGATTCTTCTATCCCTGCCTACCATCCTTTCCATTTATTTGGAAATGAAAATATGACCCCTCCTTGTGATTACACTGGGCCCACCTGGATAAACTAGGAAATTTCCATTTCAAGGCTGGCTGATGAGCAACCTTAATTCCATCTGCAACCTTAATTCCCTTACATCCTTTACAGGTTCCAGGGATTAGAACACTAGCACTTTGAGAGGTCATTATTCTGCCTACCTCAAACCCTAAAATCAGTTTGTCACTAAGTTTCCCTGTTTTTTTGTTGTTTTTTGTTGTTGTTGTTTTTCCTGGATAAAAGCAAGAGGACCGTTTGGTATTATTTTCATCCCACGTTGTTTGCCTGCCAACAATGCACTCAGATCTACACCGAAACATATTTAGGAACAGTTTTGCTCAATGTGCTTACAAATATGATTATTGTTAACATTTTCAATTATTTAACATTTATTGAGCACCAATCATGTACTAAGTACTCTTCAAAACATACAATTAGTCATGGTTGATGCCTAAAGGGCTTACTATTTAAAAATTAGACAGACAAGTGTAAAATTAGACAGATGCAAACATCTATAAATAGCAATGCCATGTGAAAGAACTGACTCTCCCAGACAAGTCACATGCAGTGCTGTATGTATTATATTCTCCAAACTCATCCTTACTCCCATGAGACTTAGAAATGTGTACTCTTCCAGGAAATTCACATTGGAACTTTATGTAGACAGGAAAGAAATATTGTATAAGCACCACTTACAAGAAATTTTTTTAAAATTTGGGACAACTGCTTTGCATTATTTCAGATCCTATGACAAATAAGATCCTTTTGGGTTCTGTGGTTAGGATTCATCTATGAAAAGAAAATACCTCGTAAAAGATGCAGCATAAAATTTAATTGCTAACTAGAGGAAGAAATTTTTAAAAGCTAGTATGGTGGTCCTGTCTGGATAGCTCAGTTGGTTAAAGCATGGTCCCAATATGCCAAGGTTGTGAGTTCAATCCCCAGTCAGGGCACATATAAGAATTGACCAAGGAGTGCATAAATAAGTAAAATAACAAGTTGATTTCTCTCTCTCTCTCTCTCTCTCTCTCTCTCTCTCTCTCTTTCTTAAATCAATAAATATAAAAATAAAAATAATTATAAATACTAGTGTGGTGAATGACGAGCCAAGCTCTCAGAGCCCCAGAATTATTTAGGAGATTGTTTCACACTATAACTCAAGAGCAGCCAGGAAACCATTTCTTCAGTTGAGAAGATTGAACTAGCCATTGTGTTACTGTCTCATGACAGTGATGGAAGTATAATCATGTACAGACTATTTGTTCTAAACCTCCAATTAGTTTCCCTGGCAGTAACTTGCTCCATGTACCATTTCCAGGGAGGGGGCCTGGCAGAGGTGAATTTATTTTATGCATGTGCCCTTTCAAAAATGATAGAAATATGTTTATAATATCATTTAATATGCCAATATGTTTTGTTGGATAAATACTGGGGACAAAATCACCTATTCATTTTAATGATGAACTAACTGGGTCCCTAAGGTAAGATGAATTGTTTAAGGTCATAAAACTAGTAGCATCAGAGGCAGAGCTAGAGTTAGTCACCTGGGACACCAGCTAACCAGTTCTTACACAGGTAGGTGTGTTTCTGTTTCACCGGATGCCCCTTTCCTGCCTCTCATCCTGACTCTTTCTCAGTCTGCTCCACCTTCCACCACTACCCACCTTTTGCCTAAAACTCTTTAAAATAAAGAAGAAGGAATCTTTTTGTAATGTCAGGTATCTGTCATCCAAATATTCTTCCAGGGTGCCAGGTGGATTGTGGAGGCTTCTATCTATAGCTGCAAAGAGAGGCCCACGTCAAAATGGTCCCTGCAGAACCATGATGCCATGCTCTCCTGTCAGGATGATTGATGAGGGTTTGAGCTCCCTCGACCAATCCCCAACAATTAGGACTTTGGGCACAAGCCTGGGCGGAGTCTCTGCCTGTTCTCACCTCAGGGGATGAGGTTCCACTACCATGTGCCAACAACTACTGTGGGGTGTGGGTGTCTGGGACAGATTGTTATCTGAATCAAAATAACTTAGTGTTCATCAGGCCATCTTCCCAGAATTAAGAGTAGTGGGTGGAGAGGCGGGAACATGGCTTTTTGTTCTAGGGTTTAGTGTTCCGATTGGAAGGAGACTCCACAGCCAGTGTCGCCCTTTCTACACAGTCACGTCAGGCTGAGCATGGTATCTTCAGCCTCACCGAGCCAGTTCCTAAACTGCTTGCTGCCATCTCCCTCTGATTGTTCAGCGACTGCCTGGATTTAAATCTACTCCATCACTTACCGCCTGTGTAAGAACTGGTTGGTTTTCAGGCCCCTCTGTGTCTCGATTTCCCCCTTTGTCAATTATAGGTAATTTTGGTATTTATCTCATAGGATTGCTGAGAGGGTTCAGTGAGAGAATACAGGAAAAGCACTTAGCAAAAAAAAAAAAAATCAGGCAAATGATCAGTGTTCAATAAGAGATGCAGTTTGATGATTTTATTAATTTGATACATATTGATGATAGCAATTACTACGGTGTGCCTAGTGCTGAGGATAGTATGAGGCAGGAAAATTAATAAGATTAGCCTTGATCTCAAGCAGCTTCAGATGATCTGCAGAGACTCTTTTTGTTGTTGTTGTTTAAAAGATAATTTTGAAAAACCTGAGAAGCAGCTGTCAAAGTAGATGGTGAAAAACTGTTGGGGGTGTGCTTTCCTAACAGACCTCACAGAGGAAGAAAGGATCAAGCAGGGACAGGAACAAATTGACTACAAGGCAAAGATGGTATCTTATGTGTCTATTCCCAGTGCCTAAGATAAGGGAGTTCCTCGTCCTTGGTGAGAGGTTAGTGACAGGAGATTCTCCATTGCATGTAAAATGCATATTTCATGTGAGCAAAGAGGGCAGCAATGCCTAAGTAGATTAATTTATTATAAATTTATCTGGAAGTCAGATCTAAAATATACTCGACGAGAAGGTAGGCTCAGGCAGTCACTGAACACATTTTTCTGGGTTCTCTAAGGCAGCAAATTATAAATTGTCTACTGGCCACATTAAAAGAGGAAAAAGCAGGAGAAATAAAATTGAGTAATATATTTTATTTAACTCGGTAATTAAAAACATCATTTCAACATGTAATCAATATAAAAATTACCAATGAGATCTTTTACATTTTGGGGAGGGGGACCAAGTCTCTGGAACCCAGCGTGTAAGTTTTGCACTTATAGCACATCTGAGTTCAGACCAGCCACATTTCAAATGCTCAATAACCACATGTAACTAGTGATTACTATATTGGTATTGCAAATCTAAAAGTTTTAGTGCTATTAGATATTAAAAGAAAATTATATTCTTGGAAATATTTTATCTCAAAAAATAAACTCAAACAGTTTGGAGAATGCTGTATGTGGCACACAGTTCTCTGATGACAGAATGTACTAAGATTTCTTTAGTAATACCCTCTTCCAACTTTTTAAATAAAGGCAAATCTAGTCTGAGGAATTGCTTGCCCTGATGATTAATTGAGACATATGGGTGAGCATAAAGCAGGATTTCCTCCTACAATCAGTCTTCTATGACCTTCATTAAGGACAGAGAGCTTTTTAATGGATGAAGCCTTCACCTTTAATAAGCCTTTACTCTGTTATTTCCTATTGAACCATTCATTAGATTAACAAAACAATGGTAGCTGGCTAATGACAGGACTGTGGTCAGAACCCCAGGGACAGCCCATGTCACCATTAGTGCCTCAAGGCAAAATGTCACTAGGGCCACAGCCAATCCAGTCAAGAAGACATTGACCTATAATTGGATTTGGAGAGTTCAAGAGCTCAAGAGGTTACAGATGGGGTGAGTGGGTCCATGCTTTGCATCATCATGTCAGCTTAAGAAAAGGATGTTTGTGAGCATAAATAGAGATTGATATGGGTGAGGGTAAAGTCCAAATGATATCCTTGTTGGTACTTGACTATTTTAGGGAGGCATATTTGTTTTTTTTATTGTTTACATATATTTTTATTTTGGTATAATTTTAGAGTTATAGAAGAGTAGTGTGGATGAGAAAGGGGCCATATACTAAATCTGACAGGCTCAGGGAGGTCTGCATGGCAAGCTTTACAAACCCAGAGAGCTACAGTAACCACATAGGATGGTCTGAAGTTAAAACTGCCTACCTAAAAGTGAGTCATGGTGGGTAGTCATATCCCACCATGACTCACCATTGACCAGTAGGTCAATCTTTACCTTAACTGAGCCTGTCTATTGTCTTTTTTCACCTACAATAACATACCTTTGGAATGTCAAACTACTCCTCTTTTCCCAGACCCCTTAAGGCACAGTCTCCCACCAGAATGGACACCTCGGAACCTTTCATTGCTATATTTTTCCCGGCATACCATCACTATGTGCTGTAAATGTTAATTATTAACTATCCCATACTCACCAATTATTCAATCTCAGAGACTTCCCCCTTTTTTTATCCCATCTCCCTAATCTACTACCACTGCATTTCATGTAACCCCCTTATGTCTTCCCCTTTGATTCTGATGTATAAAGTAAGTAATAACTGCCATTCTCCAGAGGAATTTCTCAATCTGTTGAGATTCTGCACCCAGGCAATTATCATCAGTTTGGCTCAAATAAATTCATAAAATGTCTCTGCAGGTTTAGATGTGTCTAAGGTTGACAGTAGCAAACATAGTATACAGAATTCTAATATATCCTCACTCAATTTTCCCTTACATAATCCAGGTACATTTGTCAAAACTAAGAAGTCCACATTGGTACACATACTATTAGCTGAACCCCAGATTTTACATTGACTTAAAAAAAAAAAACCTCAACAGGAAGAATGGTATAAAAAACAGAGTATCAAAATAGTTTTTGATCTTTATTTGAAAAATAAGATAACTCCTATCTTAGAGGGAAGAGTGATAGGAATGAAGGATGCAAGAGACAAAGTGATGACATCAACCTAGGAACTCAACCTTCCCAGCATGGACACACAGATGAACTTTTATTATTCAAGTCAGATCAAAGCCCACTTCCTTATGAGGCCTTCCCCATCTTACACTAGGGAACAGATTTCTCTAAAACTTTCCACATTGCATTGCCTGGCACTAAGAGAAACTCAAATGCTGAAAGAACAGGGACCTAAGTGTTCTAAATGCAATTATTACAGCTTTCCCTCCCTCACTTCTTGCCACTCCCAATCTGTATTAGCCCATGTGCTTTCAGAAAGGCCCTCTGAAAGTTTTATGCATGAAGAGTTTGCATTGGATCCTTTTCTTTTTGAATTATTAGAAGGGAGCTATATATCTTTAAAGATGTAGTTTAAGAATCATCATGGATAATATATCTTAGCATATTTAGGTAAAGTCATTCTTGTCTCAAATGCACTCAGTGGGAATTGGGTTTACTCACTTAACTACTGACTTTCAATGAATATAATTTGAGCAATTGTCATGTATTTGGCACTGCTAGGTGTGCTCTGAGGGTCACTCCTATGGGAATACTGTTCTTCTCTGTCTCTGTCTACTAGACTGGAAGTTTCTTGATTATAAAGACTTTGACAACTGTGTCTTATTTAATCTCTCTCATTCTGATATTTTCAATGTCTGAAACAGTCAGTTACCCAATATCTATTAGATGCTCAATAGTGTTATTGAATCATTAATGACAAATAGTGCTGGACATTGGGTGGCATTTAATGCCAGTGTGTCTTGATCCGGGATCTAGAAGGTTCTAGAATCTGGAGAAGGCTGTGTGTAGATTAAATAAGAGTCCAAAGATGAAAGATAATTTTGAAAGGAATTGGGGGGGTCAGAGAAGCTTTAGCTAAAGGAGCTAGGTTCTCCTTGTCTCAGGACCCCTTGCATTTTATTAACACAAATTGTCCTAGGGCAAGGTGGAGACACACTTCAAAGGGTAGGATTTCCGTACAGAATCCTCAGAATAGGGAATAGCCTCCGGCTGTTCAGGTGTTTGGCCAATTGGAGGCAATAACATGTAGACTAAGAGGCCCTGAGCAAAAAAAAAGTGTTGTTTAGTTTTAGGTGAGAATGCAACTCCTGAGAAAATAATAAGAGGTAAGTGTCCCCTGAGGCTGTCCAGGAAGGATGGATAGGATGTCATAATCAGGAAGGGGATGGGGAAAGTGGAGACATCCCAGCCTGAGGGAGCAGAGCGAAGGAACACAGCAAGGTGGGAGAGAAATTACGAATACTTTATAAAGAATTTAGTTTAGATAGCTTACTAAATGTGTAGGTGAGAAGGGGAAAATAAACAAGTTTCACACCACAGGTCCGCATTATGGGCATCCTTGAATGTCTGGATTTGTTCATTTGGAAGTGATAACAGACACAGATAAATCATGAAGAGAAGCTGGCTTGGGGGGGGGAGCAGTGAGATTTGTTTGTGTCAGCACATCTTCCAAAAACATAATTGGTCTAAGGAAAAGATTCAAACTGCAGGAATGAAAAAAAGAATTTGTCATAATACAATGATACAATTTAACATTAAGTTCTTTGATGAGAAGTCAGAATTATCTTATGTTTGTAATCCAGAAGTCTATACCACAATTAAATTACTATATCTACCCTGTCACTAAAATGCAAAGAAAGCCATCAAAGCATTTTTGTTAAATAGGCAATTTAACAAAATTGAACTTGTGGCTTTTGAACTTGTTGCTTTTTCTTTATATGTTTTCATTAAAAGTTGTGTGATGAAGCTGACCTGAGGATTTCAGCAAAAGCTAAAGTGAGCAATCTGTGCTGAATTGCATTATAACTACTCAAGGGGTTCAAAGGGTAAAATATGAGCATCTCATGGGGGCAAAGCATTCTTAGTTGCAGCAACAAAATCACCCATGAGCATCACATTAATGCCCTTTATTTCAAGACTTTCCATTGCAGTGCGATAACTCTATGCTTCCGTGAACATCTTCCTCGGAAAGGACACTGAGCCACTTCACTGGGTGGTTCCTGTTTGTTTCCATTTGCAGGGACCTTCTGCTGCTCTGGCTGGGTGTCTCAGCGCCTAACTCTGAGAGCAGTAAAACCTTTCAGTTCCCAGCTCCGGCTTATTGGGTGTAGAGAAAGGGGCTATCGTGGCAATAATTACTGGAGGTGCTGTGTTTGCACATCTGTGGTGGCCTTCTAGATTGAATTTCAGGCCAAAGTCAGGCAACCCTCCTCCTCCTTTATGTTCACTGTCACACCATTAAAGGAAATGAGATTAGGGCACAAATCATCATTCACGTGACTCCAGGGTAGAAGGTTATCGAGATATTACAGAAATAATTCTATAGCCGCCATGGCCCCTGACAGTAATTACAATGTGACCACAGGGGATCAGCTTCTAATAGGCTTTTGTTCAGTCAATTCATAGTCTGTTGTGTTCTCTGAGTTTGGGTAATTAAAGTTGTGTCTCAGAAGCCACATGTGGTAGCTCATAATTATGCAGGAGAGCCTGGGAGGAAACTGAGGTGACTGACACCCGTGTGGAGTGAGGACCAGGGGCCCTGTTGACGAGAAAGAAAGAAACCAGTCCCTCATTTGGGAGCAGGGGGGTGGTGTTCACTCCACAGCCTCCACTGCTTTATTTATTTTAAAACAAAAATGAGTAATTATATCCCTTCCCAGTCCAATCGCTCATCCTCCGGAGGGACTTTTCCTAACCCTTTCCTATTGCCTCCAACAACAGAATGGTAGCTGACCTGGGCAATGAAGAAAATACAAATGGCTTATTTAAATGCCATAATGGTTCAATTATTTAATCGTTTGCATGCTGAGTGATTTGCATAAAAGCAGGAAAAGGCTTACGTTGGAATTGAGCCTGTATTTCCCCCATTCCTGCCTCCACCCCCTCCTCCTCCGCCCCCCGCCCCCATTCTCACTGGAGAAAAGATCTCCAAACTTGGCCTCGTTTAGGTTCTTGAATTTTAAAGAAATGTGAACTTTGGAAAGCTTAGATTTGTTATTTCAAGGACACAATATTGCAAAGGAAAATAAACCCAAAGACCATATCCCATTGGGCCATATTTCCTAAGTCAGCCCATGGCTGTCAAAGAAGCAAAGAAGTTGATTTTTCCCCGGGTAGCCTGGCCTTGCAAAGCCTCTCTCCTGAGCAGGACAGGCCCAGGGCTTTGGTTGGCGGTATCTTTTCAACATTCCAAGACTGTGTCCCAGAGTCTCTGGATTTGGCATGGAAGAGATGGCTCTTTTACCCTTCTGTTTGCAATGTGAAATGTTAGTACGGGACATCTTTTATCTTAACTCTTTAGGCCGTTTATTTAGAATATACTTCTAAAAGGCTTTCCCTTTCTGAGGCTTAAAAGTAGAATTCTGCTTTACTCTAACATAAGACATCTTTTCCTCCAAAGTTTTGCCAGGTAGAGAACAAACCCCTCCATTCTCTCCAACACTGGCGTCCCTTCTGAAGCGCAGTAAATGTATTCTTCACTCAGTGTGGGAACAACAATTGATATTCACCACGCTGCCCTTTCCTAAGGCTTTGCCTTCATCAAAATGAAACATATTTTGTGCTGAACACCATATGGTGTTTGTGAAGAGTGGACACGCAGATGCTTCCTAATTAAAGCACTAAAGTTTGTCATGAGAAATGGCAGCCACAGATGATTTTGGCTGGGCATGCGTCTGGGAGGGGCTCGGTGGGAAGCGATCCCAGAGAGTGGGTAGAAGTGGTAGGCTGCCTCCCAGCTTTTTCAAACACACTCTGTGATTGGTCCCCAGGGAACAGATAATGGCAAGAGGCAGTTAATTTGAAGATAATTGAGAGATTTCTTTCCTGTCTTCACACAATAAAATAAGGTGTCGGGGCCTCAGCTGGCACTTGCATTCTGGCAGGAAGAAAAGGGCCCAGAATCAGCCTGCTAAAGCTGCCACCTCATTTTCACTTCTCACACAAAGCTGGGAAACCCCGTTCCTGGCCTCCACACCCTTCCCCACCCCCTCCCCTAACCCACAGTTCCAGCCACACACCCATGTTTATTGTTTCAACACATCAGACCATAAATAAGAGTTTCCAAAGAAAAAGGATATTAGAGGGCCAGGGATGGTTTATTCTTCTGGAGAGCAAGTGCTGTGCCTCTAGAAACGAAAGCTCACTAACCAGACAAGAAAGGGGCAGGTTTTCTTCCAGAAGGTGAATTTGTTCATGGAACCTTTTCTCTCTCTCTCAGCATCCTTGGTACTATGTGCAAATCTTTCCAAACCACCGAAGTCCAGGAATACCGAGGGATTTCTCAGGTTAATTTACACACTGGTCTGCACGCCTTTGTGCAGACAGGAGCTATAGACATATCTATCAGACAGGAGGAATGGTCTTAAACCAGCCTCCTCAATTGCCACATTAAAGGGGAAGAGATGAATCATACCAAGTAAGGGGGCCTTTTCTCCCCTGAGGGATCCTTCTCTCTGTCCCACCTTCAAATTCTTTTTTAGAGCAGCTTGCTTATACATTCTAAGAAAACCTTAAAGCCAAGCAGGTGGAAAAATAATCTAATTTCCTCTTTTAACACATACACGTGAAGAATGACTGGAAATTAGGATTACATAAGTGTGAAAAAGAAAGTTGCCCCTTCTCCTTAGTGCTGGAAAACTTACTGGTGACAAGCTTATGGGTATAACAATGATAAAGAACTTCAAAAAGTGAAAAGAGCCAGATTCACCAGATTTATTCCTCACCAGTAAAGCCCTAAAAAAAAAGATTTGAGGGAGTGGGCACACAGGCAGAGAGAGGCAGGGGGCAATCTGAATGAGAAAGCCAGTCCCGGGAAGCCAAATTAGATGATTAACACAGGATGACTTGGGGGTCATTAAAGGTAGCTACACAGCTGGGTTTGTTAATCTGATTTAACATATTTTTAAAGTGAATTTTTCTGTTCTTCTGGTAAATTGGGGCAAAGTAAGTTTTTCTTCCCTCTGAGCACTGAGACTGTGATGGTCTCCCTCCCAGAGGGCTGTCTGTAAGTTTGTTCCCGGGGAGCCATAGCAGTGGGAATGTTGGTCTATGTTGTCATTTCTGTGCTGTGATTGCACAGAAAAGGCAGAATGGGAATGAGGTGCTGGGACCATGAATATAAAGAATAATAATGAACAATTTCTGTTTGTCAAATGAGATCATAAAGAAAGCAAAGAGAGCCCTGGCCAGTGTGGCTCAGTTGGTTGAATGGCATCTGTGCACCCAAAGGATGCTGGTTTGATTCCTGGTCAGGGCACATGCCCAGGTTGCAGGTTCAATCCCTAGTTGGGGTGCATGTGAGAGGTAACTCTCTCACATCTATGTCTCCCTCTCACATTCCCCCTGCTCCCTTCCTTTATCCAAAATCATCAAAAAAACATTGGGGGGGGGGGGAAAGAAAGCAAAGATATAAGATCAAAACGTACAGAAGATTTTGCCAACATATAAACCAACAAATATTTAGTATTGAGTATAGATAAAATTTAAAAATAAAAATGAAGTTACAAAAGAAAAATAGATAACCCAATGGAAAAACCAGGTTAATGGCAGAAGTAGACACCTCATGATAAAAGAAACACAAATGATGGGTACACACAGGAAAAAAAAATGCTCCATTTCACAAGTAGGTAGGAAATGGAAATTAAACCCAAAGGAGAACTTATTTTATATCCACCCGATTGGCAAATGGTTAAGTCTGACATCAAGTGCTGATGCAGATACAGATGGAGGAAGTCCTTATACATTCTGGAATGAGTGTACATTGGTCCTACAACACTGGAAAACGATTTGGCTTTATTGATTATCTAGTAACTCTATTCCTGGCATATCCCCTCAGTAACTTCTGGCATATTTACAAGAATGGTCATAGCATAGTATTTGTAAGAGATAAAAACATCAAAGCAGCCCAAAAGCTCATCAACAGGCAAATGTAAGCTAGATAGTGATAGAATACTATAAATCAGTGAAAATGAATGTATCAGAACTATACACATTATGCAGAATCTCACCAATAATAGTGAATGAAACAAAAGAAAAAACATTTTAAAAGATTGTACAGTATGATGTCATTTTTTCTAAAGCCCAAATCAAATAAATTGAACAATACATTATTTTAAAATAGTTGATTCTAGTTCTTTTCAGTGGTTATGTTCTTTCTAAAATTATAGTGAACATAGAGATGGTATTTGGGCAACAGGACAACAATGAGAGGTTCTGTGGTCTCAAGCTCTGGTGGGAAATTATGTTCTGAGGGGTCTGGAAAAAGAGGATTACTCTGACATTCCAAAGATATGTTATCCTAGATGCAAAAGGACAATAGACAGGCTCAATTAAGGTAAAGATTGACCTTGGTCAAGGAAGATATTGGCCTAGGTATAACTACCCACCGTGACTCGCTTTTAGTTAGGAAGTTTTATTTTCAGACCATCCTGTGTGGTTACCTTTGGACTGAGTTTGCACGGCTTGCCATGCAGGCTTCCCCTTAGCTTGTCATGTTTAGTAAGTGGCCCTCTTTTTCATCTATATTATATACTCACGGTGCATGTTGAAGGTGACTCTGGAGCCAACTGAAGGAGCTCCGCATGGAGAATGTGGGAACAATTTGAGCAACAAAATGAAATATTGGATTATAACTCAAATTATAAAATAAAATAAATATCCATGAATTCACACCGATATAAATAAACGATTAAATACATAAATGGGGAGAAAAGATAAAACTTTATTGCAGAAGTTTTTATAAATTAATTTATTACTATTGTCTATTGATGAGACATGGTTATCATACTTCCTTTACTTTTTCAAGTGCAGTTTCCTTTCCTGTTTTGAAGCCGTCGTCTGCTAAATGCAATATCTGTGCCCTCTCACAGGCAGTTTCTGTTTCTTCCTTTGTTCTCTGTGTATGGGTAGTATTGTCATGCTTCCTTCCATGTCTCATAATTTTTTGTTGAAAACTGGACATTTTTAGGAAACATGTTATAGCAACTCTGGATACTGATCTCCTGCCTGTCTAGGGCTAGTTTTTGATGTGTTCACCTGTGAATTTGGCTGTCCCATTATAATGATGTCTGTTTCCCCTATGGTATGAACCTCATGATGTTGCTTCTCAGCGGATGGAGCCTAGGTCAGCACACTTCCACCCTGGGATGACAGTGCTGAAAGCAGGATTCTCTGTGACTGTTTTTTGTGTGTGTGTGTGTTTTTTTTTTTTTAATTTTCCCCTTTGGTTTATCTACTAAGGTGTGTGTCGTACTTGATATCCCACCCAGATGATAGTTTCCTCTAATGGCTGACTGTTTGCACTACTATTTCTGACACTGCCTGGTCCATGAATTGCTCCTCACTCTGATCCTATTAAATCCATCCCCTTCGCAGGGCCAGTCCCTGAGGTTTGTTCTGACCTCAGGTGGGCTTTTGATGGCTACCTCTTCACCTCGCTCTCTCTGGCAAAGGAGCTGGCCTACTGGTTAGTTTGTTCTTCTCATAGAGCTCCCAGATGCTGCTTAATTTGCTGGCCACCCGAACCTCCAGTGTTTTTGAAAGCATCCTTAGGCTTAAACTTCCCAACACTCCGTTTCAAACAAAGGTATTTCCCTGGGGAGGAGATTTAGAGCTCTCTGCTTTGTGGTCTGCATTACACCCTGGTAACATCCCTGAGCCACTGCTGGGCAGAGGGTGATACCCCTGCCTGAGGGGCAGGTGCTGGGCAGGAACAATAGCCTTTGAACGTCTTGGTGCATTTTTTCCAGCATGGAACCTCCCCTCTCTAAGTAAGCTGAGGCAAGGGTCATTAGGGCTCCAGTGCTCTTGGACTGACATGCCTGAATTAGGACCTCTCCTCTATGGGTGGAGAGTTGGGGAAGGATGGGGGTAACCTCTTAGCCACACTTGCCAGGAACATATTCCCTACACATCAGAGCTAAAGGGAACGAGAAATGCTGGTGGCCATCCCCTCTCAGTGAGATATTGTATCCCTCACCATGCACCCGCTCCCGCCTGGCGAATAGAAAGAGGAGTCTCCTTTTTCTTGGCCACAACATCTTCCCAGAGTGGAGCGTCTGTCTCTCTAAGCTTCTGGGAGGCGGGAGGAGGGAGAGAATGGCTGTGGCTGATGATTTAGGATGATTTCCAGAGTTTTTACGATTCCCTTTAAAAAGATTTTTCTAGTTATGGTTGTTTGACTCCATGGAACTCCTCACCACCCTTCTGAGAGTGGAACTCCTCTTGTTTTCCTGCCCTGGATCTAAATGATTCTTTATTTTCATGAACTCCCTGGTGTTAAGAGTCTATCCTCCCATCTGATAGGAATCCAGATTTTCTGTTTGACAGTCTCTTAAGAAAAGTGAACTGGAGCCAAATTCCCTTAAAAAATAAGTGGGGGTAGAATAGATGGGAGGTCCCAGTCTAGGTTCTGCGGTGCCTACCCAGAATGCTCTGCTTTATTTGCACAGCATTACCAACGCGCCTAGTACAGTGATTGGACCTCCATGGATTGAGGAACGGTAAGGCTGTGAATTTAGTGATAGCAACCAGTTGACCGACCAGTCCACGTCTAAGGTCTCCCCTCACTCTCTCCAAATTAACCTAAATTCACATGCTATTTTACAAATTGTAGAACATGGGATGATTTTATTTAGTACACGACTAACATTTTTTTGGTTGGTTACTTATAGGTTTACTATAAAAATTGATATAAAATCTGAATGGATATGAATATAGGTATAGATTTATAAAGAGTGTGCTTCATAATAGCATAGATTCATGGTAGGTGACAAATATTGAAACATTTCCCTTTCAAAAACAAATAAACAAACCAGTTTAGACTCCCATGCATTTCCCAGGATGTAGATGGCCTCTGCTGCTGTTTTTCCTTCCGTTTTATGGTCTCAGTGTTCCAATTAAAGAGCGCCACATCCATCTTCATCCTTTGTTTTCCCCCAGACAATTCGGATGAGATGAGATTATACATTTTAAAATGATATAGGCACAAACACATACACATGCAGAGCACATCAAAATTGGAATTTCACAATACTATCACTTAGATAAGGCTAAAGCAGCTCTTTACTTTCTTCAAAGTAAGCCAGCTTAAAGATGGCCCAGAGACATAGCAAAAATTGTAAAGATGGTATGAAAATTACTAAATTTAGAATCAAAGTGTAGACATCAGGTAAAAATTTACATGGTACCAGTCTATCTAGACAAAAAATATAATTAAATTGGTTGTTTGGCGATAAGCACGACAGGAAGGTGCACTCAGAAGTCTCCCTTGTAATTAGCTACACTGGCAGCTTAAAAGTAGGGGCCTCAAGCAGGCAACAGGGAAAACAATAGTTCCTCTGCTTCCACCCACACAGCCTTCTCAATGGTAGCTTCAGGTACAGCTAATCTTCCCCTTTTCATGCTTTGCAGAGCGCTGTGAGGATTAGCTTAAGTCAGCAGACAGCCTGGTTGAAGGAGGAGCATCTGGAGGCCCCTGATGACTTACACAGGGAGCAAGACAGAGGCCAGCTGGGGGGGCCAGCAGAGCCACAGCTCAGAGGGACCCAGATCCTACAGTCAGTTGCTGATACTATCATCATTCTCAACTTCAGCTTCCAGAGAAGGCGCCTGAGAGTTTTCAGGGGCTGGTTGCCACCTAGACCATTTATGTATGTGAACTGAAGGCACTGATTTTGTGGTTGTCATCTCTTTTGTTGTGAAGTGCTTCTTCAGAAGTAGCTTTCGAGTTCATGAATAAGTCAGATGGGACTGCGAGGGCAAAGGTTGTTAGCATGCCAGTTCTACACAGAATGGCAGCCTCACGCAAGGTCTCCCCGTGACACTGACGGAAAACATTTGTGCGTCACGTGCCCATGGGCCTCTTCATCCCGATCTGTCTGACCTCTGCTCCTCCCCCAAGAACAGGATCAGGTATTAAGGAAATGGACACCTTGAAACCCCCATTTCCCATCAATTTAAAATAAAGAAATTGGTTGAAATTGGTTGTTTGGCTTATAAGCACGACATATGAAACAATCTTAAGCAAACTTGTTCAGGAACACCCCCCCCCCATCCCTCAATTTAATGCCATCGTTCCTTATTCCTCTCTCTCTCTCTCTCTCTCTCTCTCTCTCTCTTAACCAGTTTTGTCAGTGAGCTTCTTAGTGCAGCATTGACTGGCATGGGTTTGGCTCCTCCTTTCCTCATGCTACCCTTGTAGAATATCTGAATAACTGGGCACAGTAAGGTTACTGCATGGAGAAATCAAACAGGCAATGGGTCTAGAAATTTCTCGGCATAAAGGAATAACGCATCACAGTTATCATGAGGTGTATTTTTGGTAATAATGCCTGGTGTAGGATGCATCCCACAGGCCCCATCAGGTTCTCCTGGCCTCACCTGTCCCCTGGATCCTTACCTCCTAGAGATTGACTGCTGAGGGAAAAACTCCATGCAGGGCCTCAGGTCTCCCTCAGCTCTTCCTTCACTTCCTCCACTGCAGCCATAGAAGGCTGCACCATTCCAAGATCTGCTTCTCCAACAGAGGCCAGGTGACCCAACCCAGAAATATAGGCGTGACCTCCCTTGGGGTCGTTTTGGTAAATGGGAATGATAGGAACAGCAGGGCCTTCCCTCCGTTCTTCCCTCTGATGTGTGATCTGAGGTTGGGCTTCACACAGCTTATCCAGAGACAGTCTGCACCTGTCAAGCCACTAGTTGTGTCACTTCTTAGCCTATTGTGACCCAACAGCCAATGCAGTAGTAGCGCATACCCTGGCATTTGCTTTCCATCCTTCCCTCCCATCCTCTCCCTCACTCTTGCTTCCTGTGATTGTACTTCCCAGAGGAGCAGGAGCACCTACACCTGAGCCTCTTTATCTGAAAATGGGTTGGTGTTTGCCAAAGTATGTGATCCCTTCTTTTTTTCCTTCAGGAAACCTCAGAGATGGGATGTATGAGACTAAAGAAGATGGCGGCAGCTCTTTAATCCAATTTTAAATTTCTGTCTCAGATTTGATCTCTGAGCTCAAATTAATTAATTTTGATCTTATGCCTTTGTGTTTTCTTTCTTCTCTGCCTGAAAAAAAAACTGACCTATTCTTCCAAGCCCAGGTGAATGTCATCTGGGGGAAGCTTTTCTTGCCACTTCTGCCCACCTCTGCCGTGCCAGTCTATGCTACCTCAAGCCCGATGTGATAGAGCTACATCTGTGTTTCCTTGAGTACTGACATTATGTCCTTGTTAGTTGGATATTGTGAGTTTCCCCTTCCTCTGCCAAGATTTACTGATTTCTTCTTATCCCCAGGACTGGCCCATAGAAGATGTTTAACAATTTTTTTTCCCTAATGAAGGTGGTTCAAGTTCTCCTTTTTGCATCCATCATTGTTGGATCTCTCTCAGTCCAGGCAGGCCCACATGGACTGGACAATGCAATCTGCACAAACCATAGGCTCCTCCTTTTAGAACCACACGCTCTCCCCCAGATCTCCAGCATGTATAGAAAAAATATATATTTTATATAAATAACATAAATGCATGAAAAGGTAGTAATAGCACTGAATAAGTGTTAGAAACATCATATCTGATGTAAATGCCTATGTCTGGTAGCTAAAGTCCAGGTGAGCCAAACTCCTGCATCTTTAATCCCCATACACCCTCTTCCGTCTGGTGAGGCCTGGCTCCCCTCTCCTGCCCAAGCCTGCGCCACTGTCCCCTGCATTGGAGTAACTCAGGACACCCCTGCATCTATCCAAATCCTATCCACCCTTTAATTTCCTGCCTTCATAGATGCTATGGAGTTGCTATAACCGGACAGATTCCCCCTTATCTCAACTTTTATAAGCAGGAGAGACATGCCATCCAATTTCTCAGGCTGAGATCTGAACATCTTAGGTTTGCCCTACCTCTTTCTTCAATGACACTACAAGCTTTACAAGGGCAGGAGCCACATTCAATACTTCTTCAGTAATCCTCCTATGCCTAGGCCAGCAAAGACTCAACAAATATTAGCATATTGATTCATTGCTACAGAAATAAACCTGGCCAAACCTGACAGAAAAGGTTCATGATAAGCTACAGCCTATTAGTTAGAAGGTATCGTTAGATCTTAAATCAAGGAAAGGAATTTTCTGTTATTTTTACTGACATCAGCATCTAAGGAGAAAAACATGACACACATTTTTCTATATGTCTAGAGAGAGAAATACCACTATATGTTATAATAGTTCATTAAAGTGTTCTTGTGCTGCCTTTCCTAATATATGCTATGAATCTTCACAGCAGCCAGGGCACACTTTTTTCCAATTAATTTTTCTTTTTTTGTTTTACTGGCAGTCAGTTTTTCTAGTAGCCATTTCCATTTTTCTAAGTCAAACACTTTAATTAAAGTTAGAATGAAAAATCTGATTAAAATCTAAATTGCCTCAAGGAGCTGTGATCTTCTGGTCTGCCTTGCACTTACATAATTTATGCCCCAAATCGCTACATTAGGATTTCAGTCCATTTGCCTGACCTAAGAGGTTTCAAAAAGGTCTGGAGCTTTGAACCAAATGATCCCAATTTGGGAGCAATTGCATACCTAATATCAAGAGTCTCAAGACTGGCAGTAGGTTATGGGGTGATTTTCCAAAATAATTTAATTTTGGAGCAATTCCAAAAGACAGGCACACAATTTCCTTGCTGTTGGTTGCCTTTTCTATGCTAACCTGTATTTAAATAAATGCAGTGCTTTTCCTAAAACTAATTCCAGTTAATAGATGCTCTGCCACAATCCAGAAGAAACTGATTAATTTTGAATAGATAAGTATTCAGGAGGAAAAAAAGGTGATGTGGTTTATCTGGGATTACCTTTTTCTATTTTCCAAAAATCTTTCTGATGTTACATTTTTAAAGATAGTTTTAGAAAACCCAGAAAGATTAATATTGGATTGCAACTCCCTCCCCCTTCCTTTCCACCCGCAACCCCCCCAAAAGAAAACCCAAAGAAAACAAGAAAAAATAACCTGAACCACAGAGAAAATTGATAGATCTGATTCTCACTTGGTGTCTCAGGTGGATGAACTAATGATTTCATAAAAAATGTATAAGGCCATCAGGGATATTTGAATTAGAACAAAGGCGGAGAGAATAAAGCTAACAGAACTGGGGAGCATTTATACGAAAGAAATTGCAGTTACTCTGGTGTCTTGTTTTTCAAGCTAGCTTGTGGGGGTCACACAGGGTGGCTGGGCCCATTGCTGTTCTCTGCAGATTGAAACTGGCTGCCGCGGGCAAAGGTCACCCCACGGTATCAATTACTTGCTGCTACCTGGAAAATTTAATTTCATGCCCTGCAATAGGTCTGCTTTCTTCTCTAGCATGAATGGCAACTGTCTCCAATTGATAACGAGAACAACTCATTTCCTCTGAGTCATTGGACTCTAGAAGGTTCTCCATTCATAAAGGCCTCTGCAGATTCCTGGTCTAGTCAAAAGATCTGCTACACTAATATGCTCAGTGATTGGAATAGAAATTATGTATGTTCCCTATTCTTAACCCTTTAAGATGTTTTTTATAGTTTGTTTCTGATTTAGGTTAGTCTAAACTCTTGTGTACAATTTTTTTTTTCTGGAAATAATTTTTGTGAGTTTATTTGAGCCAAACTGTTGATAGTTGCTGGGAAGCAGAATCTCAGTGGATTGGGATAATGCTCCATAAACTCTTGTGTACAATTGGCATTTAGATTAACATAGGTTTCTTCATGGAGTTTCTCAAAGAAAAGAATGTTAGCAAACAAAAAAGTCTGTATTTCCAAACAACTGGGAATCTGGTTGAGGGAAAATTTGTATTTGGCTTATTTTTGCCTGAAAATATTGTTCACGGTCTATAAGTAATTGCTCCTTCTTTCTTCCTCCAAATCATAGTCTTTAGAGAGATGAGGTAAGAGCCGTTTTGGTAATGAGATGGATATTGCACTAAGAAGCTGATAGGAATATTTAAAATAAGGAATGAAACAAAGAGGAAGCATTTGGTCTGCTTCATTATTGACCTGGGTGCAAGCCAGAAGAGGATAGTGCAAAACTGCCAGAAATCCTTTGTAGTAAATGACCAAAGGAAACATTCTTAAAAGGATCACATAGATGCTCCTCACTTTTATTTTATCTTTGTTCCTATGGCCTTAATTCTAATTTTAAAAATGTTCCTAATAGTTTCATCAGTATTACAAAGAAAGAATAAAATTATAACTCAACTAGAGACACAAAATTTGTACGCAGGGAGGGGGGGATATCCCTCAGCCTAGCCTATATCCTCTCCAATCTTTCACAATCTGGGACTGCTGGCTCTCAACTGCTCACCTGCCTGCCTGCCAGCCTGAACACCCCTTAACCACTCCTCTGCCAGCCTGATTGATGCCTAACTGCTCCCCTGCCAGACTGGTCGCCCCCAAATGCCCTCTCCTGGCTGCCCAGTCATCCCCAACTGCCCTCCTCTGCAGGCCTGGTTCCCCCAACTGCCCTCCCCTGCAGGTCTAGTCCCCCCCAACTGCCCTCCCCTGCAGGCCTGGTCCCCTTCAACTGCCCTCCCCTGCTGGCCATCTTGTGACCACATGGGGGTGGCCATCTTGTGCAATTTGCATGTTACCTCTTTTTATATAGGATTAAATATACATTCCACAAAATCTAAGAATTTTGTAAAGCAGAAATAACAAACTAGTTATGAATTGATGTTTCTTGCAGATGTGTGTATGAGGATGTTTGTACTATATGCAACTTACATGAAATCTTAACCATGCAATTGATAACAGAACCTGAGGCCTGCTCACCTCACCTGTACTAGAATCATAGGAGAACACAGAATGGGCCTCACATGCACCTCTTCCTCTCCAGATCACCCTCCAATTCTCACCAATAAAACCAAACCCACCCTGGTCATAAAAGCTTGTAAGGGAAAGAGAACCATAGGGCTTTAGGTATTAGGCATCTCAGTGGGTGGGAAATGGTGGGGAAATAAAGGAAGATGAAGAGGTGGGTGAGAATGCTTCTCTTCTGGCCATTAGTTCCAGGGACAATGACCCCTCTGAGAAGAGCTGCCATTGTTAGAGGAAGCTGCAAATGTTTCCTGCTGAGGGTCAGAGGTCTTCAATTTATTCCATCCTTTTTGATACAAAAGGCCATACTCTACTCCACCTCCTCCCCATGCTAAGAAATAAATGAGTTAACTAATCATGTGTGGCTTTTGACTGATTAACCACTATTATGGCTATATAAATGATTTTTAAATGCAGTTGAGTAAAAAAATACTCTCAAAACAAAAACAACAATGGAAACAAAAGGCCTTTAAAAAGGAACAGAAGGAAAATTAGGGTTTTTGGTTCTTTAGACCTAAACAAAGAAAAATAAATTATAGATTTTCTAATGTGATTCCCTTGTTATGCAAAATGAGAAATTGAAACTCAGAAGCAAAATGAATTGCCCCAGTTCACAGAGCTTCTTAGAGTTAAAAGTGTTATTAAAATACATGTTTTTAAAATCTGGGGTAATTTGAATATCAAAATAAGTGATCATACTATCTGATAACCCATTGAATAAAGTAAAAATCCTGATTCTATACTGATATGTATAAATAAACAAACAGATGGGAAGGTAAATTTTTTCTTTAACTAGAATGACAACTAATAAATATAGACAAAATGATTGATTTATGAAATTAACAAAGGATGCTAAAGTTAAAGAATGAAAGTCTTGATGAGAAACATGTTATCTACATTGTCTAAGAAAATAGTCTAAGAAAATTTAACCACAAATTACTTAATACAAATGGGGAAGAGTAATTTTATAATGAAGAAACCTAGTGAGCACCAATAACTATATAACCAAAGTTGGGATAAATATGAAATATAAATATCATCAATATTGGGATGAACTGACATCATGTCCCACCTGATATGATGCACTGAGAAGAACACAATGTCACTTTTGTGGTGTTCCTGCCAAGAATGCACAACTGGAACCTAATTATAAGGATGACATAGGCAAAATGCTCATCATAGTAACTGCCACTCAATAGCACATTAAATATTATTATCCAGTTAATAGTAGTTGAAGCATGGAACAGAGTTACTAAAAAAAATTTTAAAAATAAAAAATATACTGAGCCAATAAATGAATGAATGGTGAGTGAATGAATGAATGAGTAATAAGATGTGCGGCCAAACCTGTGAACTGAAGTCACAAATAGAGCTCTAAAACCATAAAATGAGCCCAAATGGACACACAGAGCCATTTACTAAATGTGACCGAAGTAGGAGGAATTCCGGTGAGAGCCACAGATAAGTGCATAAATCTGTGTGCTTCCTGAGATTTTTCAGCATCTCCTTTGCCCAAAGGAACGGTTCCTTAGAAATCCCCTGGTTTAATGACAGAATTAATGTGTGAGGAAGGGCGATTAGAGATCCTGGAATTCACGTTAGAAGTGGAAATTTAGACCCAGAGGGTTCAAGAGGCTTCTGAGGGTTAAAGGATAACATTCTTCTGGGGCTCTGCGCCCTCCCCATTAAAAAGCCAGGGTGACAGTGGTTGGTGGCAGGGCTGGAGGCACACAGTGAAGAGTGTCTTCATCTGTAAGGGCAGAGGTTAACTACAAAGTTTTCAGGCCCCTTTTTGGGGGGGAGGGGAAGGAGAGGTTCTGAAAAGCACTGCTTCAGCACATGTGCACTGGCATATGTCATTGTGACAGGTAGACACATCTTAAAACAAACCTCACAAATACAATTCAAAACAAACTGAGTCTGCAAGAACTAGTTCCTTACATTAGCTCCTCAAGTCTCTCCCCTTGTCAAGAAGAATTGGATCTCCAGGTAGAGAGAGGAAAAAAAATACTTGATCCTATCCAGAAGGCCACATGAATTCCACTTCTTCCCCTTCCAGAACTGATAAGATCTCAAATAACTGCATCAGCCGGCTCCTAAGAGAAGCTAGACCTTGCTTTGTTAGGAAGCTGGGAGATGCTAGTGGGAGGCTAAGACGCCTGCATGGAAAGATTTTCAACTACATGGAGATACTTCTGTTTGGTTTTACATCACACACTCTCTCGCTCAGTGCTTACCTCACCAGCTTGCTATGCGGACCAAATGAGATGTGCATAATGGAGTTTAAAACCACCGAGAAGCTCTATGCAGTTGTGCTCTGTCCCATTATTCAGGGCATTGTTATTTCATAATCCTTTACCTCAAAGAGCTCTAGATCTGAATGAATTTGTGGTCTGTATATTCCTAAGCTTTTTTTGTGTGTGTGATTCTGATACATAAAATCAGCTTGAGCGCTCCCTCTTGGATATGGGAGAGAGAAGAATGAGAATAGGGTGCTAGGCATAGGAGCTTGGAGTTCAGTTCAGCAGTTCCCTGTGACTCCAGTCTCTCAAGCCTAAGGCACTTTAGCAAAATTGCCCAAGTTCACCACCTCTTTTAAAAAATATATATTTTATTGATTTTTCACAGAGAGGAAGGGAGAGGGATAGAAAGCTAGAAACATCAATGAGAGAGAAACATCGACCAGCTGCCTCCTGCACACTCCCTACCAGGGATGTGCCTGCAACCAAGGTACATGCCCTTGACCGGAATCAAACCCAGGACCCTTGAGTCCACAGACCAATGCTCTATCCACTGAGCCAAACCGGTTTAGGCAACCACCTCTTGATCTCACTTTTCTATGCAGAGCTAGTTCCTGTTAAATGCCCTTCCGGTGTTTTGGTTTGTGCCAAATGATGTGGCTACTCTTCTGCCACCTCCCATTGGCGCTACCTTCTTCCTCTGCCAGGCTATGCTTGGGCACCACATGCACACTATGCTTTCTCTTACTTCCTGTCCATACCACATTCTGTTGGAGTGCTCCTAGCAAGATAGCCCTATATTTTCCAGTGTTTTAGAGAAAGTCTTTGTTTTTATTTCCTGCCCATGCTGTTCTCCACTGAGTCCCACCCTGATTCCAATAGTGCTACACCAGGAGCAAAACCAAGAGATGGTCCCAAGGTGCACAGACTTCCTCTTCCCTCCTCATAGTAGAGGCTTTGCTTTAGTTCCCACTGGCTGTACCTGGCTTCTTTCCTCAATGCTTCTCTCTCAGGAGACTCAACCTTCCATGGTCTGTGCTATGAACTGAATGGCTGTGTCTCCCCCAAATTCATATGCTGAAATTCTAACCCCCAACATGATGCTGTTAGGAGGTGGGACCTTGAGCAGGTAGTTAGGTCAGGAGGGTGGTGCCCCCACAAATGGGATTAGTGTCCTTATAAGAAGAGACACAGAGCCTGATTGCTCTCTCCACTTCCTGCCATGTGACAGTACAATGAGAAGATGGCCATCCACAAAGCAGGAGCAGGGCTCTCACCAGACACTGGATCTGCTGGCACAAGCCTCCCAAACAGTGAAAAATAAATGTCTGTTGTTTAAGCCACATCGTATAGGATACTCTGTTACAGCAGCCCAAATGGACTAAGGCTATCTGTCCCACCAGCTCCCCCTTCTCCCCCAGTTAACACAAGTAATGTCTGCTTAGACTTTGCCTTCCTCTTTGCCTGCTCCACCACACCTGCCTTATAAAACTGTCCTTGATTTTCTAACATCCATTCATCTCATAGATTTATTTTAAGACTATTTACTATATGAAATGTTACTGAAGCTGTAAAATGAAATTGCGTTCCAACTCCAAACAGTGCTTAAAATGTCCTGTAACTTAACATCCTGTAACTAGAAGCATTTGGCTTATGAAAAGTTGAAGGACTAGTGACTATAATTTATCACATATATTCAGTTTTAAGAGACGATTTAAACCCAAAACACTGAAATAGGCTTAAAGAGCTTTATTAAAGATATTTACTCAAAATTACACCTTAATGAAACTGCAGTATGTCACTTTACATCTCTGAATCACAAGGTAAACAACTACATTTGTAGTCACTTGCCTAGTTCTCCTGGAGGAAAGCTCTGGGTGGAACCGGAGGCCTGCAGAAACTGGATGGAGAGGGGTTCTGGGATTTGCTAGGAGTTACTGGGTATTGGGGTGGTGGGGGAAGCAGGATAATGGGCCCCCTACTCCTCTCTTTTAACTTTATCTATCCTCCACCCCCTTAGCATCTCTAGTTTTCTACAATGGCCCTAATCTATCTCCATCTGCCTACAAAGTATCTCTTCTTTTGTATGCTGGGTGGGATGGGGTGCTGGGAGGTAGAAGGGGATTCAGAGAAGAAAGAAAGCATTTAACACAAATTTCATTTATTTTGAAAGTCTTTCAACACACTCTTCTCCTATCAGAGAGTTTGATGTGGGAAGGAAAGAAGAAAGGGGGGGAAAGTATAGCTGTCCCCACCACTCCACCCAGTCTTACCCTTCAGAATTCTCTCCTCTCCCTATCCCTGTCTACCCTCCATTTTAACTTTTGTAGATCCAGGCAGCAGGTCATCCCCACTTGGGCAAACACCAAGTCTTTGTGATTGACTGGAATCAGGTCACTGGACTTCCTGTGCATGTGTTAAAAATCAGTGGGGATGTGATTATGTTGGGGAAGTGAAGAGGTCAGTTTGGGGCTGTGGTGTTTGGGAGAGAGATCTGGAGGAGGGGCTGTGGCTCACGGTCACCAGAGGTCAGCATGAAAGCTCTTCCCAAAGCAGGTGTTGGGAAACCTGTTTTGACTCTGCCAGTTCAGGGCTAGGTGTCCGTCCTACACACCCCCAGAAGGCTCTCGCACTCCTCTCACTGCCTGTTTCTTGCATGGCCTCCCTATGACACTGTAAGACTCTCGACATTGCAGACTGCACCCCGAGTGGCACAGTGTCCCTGCCCTTAGCCCCAGTCCCAGGGAGAGCCCAGGAAGGTTGCTTGTCTATGGATGAAGTGGGTTGCCATATCGGAAAGGTCACTGGGCTGAGATGCGAATTTTAAGAGATGGGAATTCCTGTACTACATGTATTAGTGGGGTTGACACTCAGTCTCTCTAAATCTGCTTTTTTTTTTTAACAAAAGCAAAGTGATTTTGATTTATCCATTTTACTAATGAAGTAATGGAGTAAAATGAAATAATGGATGTAAGGGGGCTTCATAGGCATCATAGTGCCAGTCAGTATAGGATACTATTATCCAGATAAAGCTTGAACAAAGAAAAGTATGATCTGGTTATTCTATGGGGAGCAAGTCTGTGCACTCATGTGCAGACTTTTGTAATACTAGCTCACTAGTCTCAGAGTAAAAGCATAAAAATGAATAAAATTACAATAATAAACAATGACGAAATAATAATACATGAACATTTTGTGAATATTGTATTTACAAAGTGTCAAGAAATTATGCTGAACACTTGGCATGCTTCGACTTATTTAAAACTCTTTACAATCATATAAAGTAGATACCAATTGTCCTCATTTCTGCGGGGTGTAGATGGTCATATGGCCTCCGTGGGGCAGAATTTAATCAAGATCTATCTGACTCTGGAGCCCAGCTCTAAACCAGGCCACTAACCTGTCAAATCACCATCAAGACCAGTTTGATCCTCCTTAGAAAGGAGGTCTTAACTAAAGACAGGGGACCCTGTGTTTGAACCTTGCTACCTGTAAAATTGCAATACAGTTGGTTTTCTCAAAGAACTACAAGGAATGATTATTTTTTTCAAGCATTCAGGGCACCCTAGGGAGAATGTGTGGTGTGTGGAAAGGTGAGGCTGGCCCATAGACCAGGCCAAACGGCATTTGTGTCCTTTGCTTTCACTAGCATTAATCGTGTTTATTTTTGTTTTTGTAAGACTCTTCTAAGGCCGAGGGGAGGTTCCATTCTCCAGAAAGGATTTGCATTGGTTCCAACCAAGTGTTCGAGAGAACTCTTCATTTGGAAAGTCTTTAAGTTAACTTCTCTATTTAGGGTGTTCTCAACCATACAGGTGGTATAAGTTGAAACCCAGAACCCACAGAATGACAAGCACAAGCTGCAGATTTTCCTAGAAACTCTTTTTCACCACTCACAACCCAAATCAAGTCCTGCATAATTCCTTGTCATCCCCTTGGCCTATACACCGTTTCCCCATTTAATCTACACTTGGACTTTTTTTAAAAAAATATATATTTTATTGATATTTTACAGAGAGGAAGGGAGAGAGATAGAGAGCTAGAACATCGATGGGAGAGAATCACCGATCAGCTGCCTCTTGCACATCCCCTACCGGAGATGTGCCCGCAACCAAGGTACATGCCCTTGACCGGAATCGAATCCAGGACCTTTCGGTCTGCAGGCTGACGCTCTATCCACTGAGCCACACCGGTTTCGGCTACACTTGGACTTTAGAAGCCCCAGATTTGGACAGGAAATCTCAGTTCCACCTCTCTTCCTGACATAGACCCTGTCCCTTGCATTGTTGTTAAAACCCAAGGGCACCAAAACTGTACAACATCCTCCATACCACCTGCATTGATTCCTGCTTCTCACTCTGGGCTCTAGCCCCCTATGGGATTTTCTTGACTTCCTTGTTTGATATACAGTATATTCCCCAGCATTTCTAGGTATTTTGTAGTCAGAGGTGGTTTTAGACTATGTGGTCTGCTACATGGGAAGAAACAGAATCCCTGCCAATATTTTTACCCAAAATCTGGTTAAGAACTAACTGAAAAAAGGAAAGAAAAAAAGAGAAAAGAACCTGCCACCTGAATGTGTTAGCGGCCCTACTCCTCAAATCAGAAGTCAGGACGGAGAACGACAAGTTTTTTATGAGTTCAAGGGATGGAGCATTAAACACAAGAACTGGTCTAGGAGGTCCATGAATATAGGGGAGTCAGGCATCACTGCCAGCAGGGCTGGCTCATCAAGGCTAAGGAGATATGTGTCTGGCGACCAGCACGAGAGTGAAACTCCCACCACCTTCCCAGCCAGCCTCTCATAGTCACCATCAGTCACCCAGTCTCCAAAGAGGAGGGCAGAGCAGGGGCAGATGAGAATCCCCATCTCCTTGTCCTGGGGAAGGTCCCTGCCATGGTCTTGAGTGCCTCCAAAGATAGGGCCTGCAGAAACACACTATGCATTCAAATGGTAAATTTTTCTGCCATTCTCTTTCTTATAACAGGCTGGTAAAGAACTCGAAGAAATTAGTTCTTTCCATAGGACACAGACATTGAACACTTGAGTCAAACAGTCATCTGTGTGGTCACATGGCTAGACATAAGGTGGCAGTAAACGTTGTCGACTGAGTCATATCCATTCAGTCAATCCCAGGTGTATTCCTAACGAAGCAGGTGGACTGGCTTCGGGAGGCTCGGGGGTGGAGGAGTGGATGGTAAGGAAGGAGAGCTGCCTTGTTCACTGTGTGCTACCTTCGGGCTGACCTTTGGGCTGTGCCTCCTTTACCTTCTGCTTACACACAGTCACACGTGAAGCTCACTTGTCTCAATGAACTCTTCTTTTTACCTCTCCCACTGGGCTTTCATCTTTGTTATTAAACCAGGCCACACTTGGCAAGTTGTCTATGAACCGTCTTATCTCATGCGAATTCTTCCGCTGCAGGAGAAATGCCCCCACAAAATTAATTAGCTCCAAATGAGTGCCCCTGGGGGCGCTGGCCATGTTAGACACACTTCAGCAACTGAGAACAAATGTGTACCTGTCCTAGGGATGGGGAACTTTGAGCCTCGATAGGGCCATGCTCTTAGAATTTACATTTTTTTCCCCTTTGAGGCTACCAAAGATTTTTAGCCATGGCAGAATCTATGCTGTACTTTAAAGCTCCGACCTTTGGTTAATTGTAAGACTGGAAGGGTTTTTCTCTTCCCCCACCCCTCAAACCAAGGGCCAGAAAGGCCTGGTGATATACCCAGGATCACACTGCTCACCTGAGGAAGAGTCTCCAATTCCTAGAGCACTTTTCTCCCCCCCCACCCCCCAGATCCTCAGTGCTTCCCAGAAGATGGTAACAGAGGAAGTAGACCAACAGCTGGAAAATATTCCCCCCTGGAGTAGTGGAGGGAGTGGTTATGGGGTGTGTCTTGCTTGCCATGAATTCAGTATAAATCCTTGAGCAAGAGATGCCAAGCAGACTGCACTTTGGGCTCTGTTTTTCAATCTTCAGCCTAACACATGCCATTTCTGGCGAGGAGCTCAAAGAAACAAACACTAGCTTTTGATTTTCTTCGTAGAATCAAGTCACTCGGGCTACTTGTAAAGAGGGGGCCATCATTTTATAGGCATGTAGCTTCTCCAACTCTTGTTCCCTTCTCTGCTTCAAAGGACATCATAGCAACAGGGCCCATCCCTACAGGTGCTCAGAGACCTTCATGTTAACTTTCCTGGACAAACAACCTCAAAACTAATCATCTTTGAACCTAGGTCAGGGAAATGTAAAGCCCCTGGAAGGTGCAAAGTATAAACCATCCATACCAGTCTTCTGATTCATTGAGATACTGCAAACTCCTCATTGTTTATCCCTCTCTGGGAAGAGGGGATTCTCAATTTTGGAGAAGCCACTATTGTAAATATCTGGCAATTTTGCCTCCCCAGCTCCTGAATTCCCCAAGATATGTTGGAAGCAGGGCTTGTCTCTCACTTCACAGCAGAAGCAGGCCAGAGAGTGCCCCTTTCAGCAGCCTGGCTGCTGGCATGTGGAGTTGGGCGCAATAATCCTGGCCTTGAAACCTGAAGTGAGTGCTGCAGAGAAGTAGGGGGTAAAGATGAATTCTGGCAGCACCAGAAACAGCAAGAGCTGCTTGACGCTGGGGATTTTAGGGACAGCTGCTGTGTCAAGACTTGGTTGTCTTTCTATCACCTGTGCATAGCCCAAGCCCAGTTCTCACGAGGACTTGTCATCAATTTTGCACGTTATTCAATCTCCTTCCAATAAATTCCTTTTCTGTTTGAATTAGCTAGAAATAGTTTCTGTGGTTTACAACCACAAATCTTGACTAGCCCAGTCTCCTTCAGGTTGTTTGAATGGATGGGTCTGAGGAGTGAGCTGTGTTCATGGTATCTAACAAGGGGGTGAGCATGAAGACTTCACGGCTGAGGCATGAAGGACTTCTACTTTCCCAGCTGCGAGCAATGGGGACAGGAGGAGGTCAGTGAAAACCAGCAGGAGGTGGTGGTCTATGCTAAATCACCCATGTGACTGCTCCGACTCCCACACCCTCAACTTAAAAACAGGTACTGACAGGCATCCTGTAGATTTATTTTTCCTGCTCTGCCCTCTTTTCCAGCCAAAAGTCAGGCCCCACAGCTGGATGGAATAAAATGGTTATATTGGGAAACCTTAAAATTAGCATGGTTCTGTATGTTTTAAAATTGGGGCCATTCCGTGAGTAGAGAATGGGGGCTTTTCTCACTTTCTCTAACACAGCTGCTGGGGATAAAGTCAGAAGCTGTCAGCTCCAAGGCTCCCCTGTCCCAGTCCTAACGCTCCACTCACCCAAACCTCTAAACCCAGTCACTGTACCCCACCTTGTACCACAGTGAAAGACAACCCCACTCCGTCAGTGGCACATTATCATGTGGCTTTCCTTTTTTTTTTTTTTTCCTTGATCACCTTATTCCTTCGCTCTTCCAAAGCTGAGGATAAATTATTTAACAGGTCTCCAGGGGTTGACTTTATGAGAACTTAAAGCCAGTGCCCATCTGCTCTAGGTTAGGTCGAGCCAAATGCTGAAAGCTAATCCTTCTTGTTCCACTCTGGAAAACACCCGGCCGTGCACACACACGTGCAATCACACACGTGAACAATCACAAACCCACACACCTACCATCGCACCTCCAGACCACATGGCCCAAGCAGTAAAACATCAAGGCTTGACTCACCCTACACAGGCCAATAAAAACTTAACTTTGTGCTCTCTTACAGTCGAGCCTGTGCTTGCAGGTATCCCCCACGTGTCTGGGTGTCTGGGTAGGGGGGACTTTTCTGTTACTGAAACACTGTCAAGCCTTTCAGATGAGGGACGAGGTTCTATTTAAACATTCACATGCACCTATACTTTTGTAGCACGTGCATTAGAGTGTAGAATATCAGAGATGAAAGGGAACATACACGATATATATAATTTTATAAATTCCACCACATTCTACTTAATTTTAATTTAAGGGGCAGAGGTCAGTTAATGCCATAGTTGTCTAGCTTTTACAGAAGTGGGTTTGGACAACAACATGTGACAACTAAGTGAAATACCAAATCAAGTCTTAGCACAGAGTCTGGCAAATACAAAACACTATTATTAGGTAGGAAAAGGATAGCTATCATTATTATTCACCCCTGAATGGATTCCATTTTGGAGGAGTTTGCTAATGCAACCCATTTATAAATTAACTGGGGCGCTGGTGCACAAAATTCATGCACGGGTGTGTGCATGTGTCCCTCAGCCCAGCCTGCACCCTCTCCAATCTGGGACATACCTCTCACAATCCAGGACTATTGGCTCCCAACTGCTCGCCTGCTTGCCTGCCTACCTGCCTGCCTGATTACCTCTAACCACTGCTGCCTGCCAGCCTGATCACCCCCTAACCACTCCCCTGCCAGGCTGGTTGACATCTAACTTCCCTCACCTACCAGCCTAGTTGTCCCTAAATGCCCTCTCCTACAGGTCTGGGTCCCTCCCCTGCAGGCCTGATCCCCCCCAACTGCCCTCCACTGCAGGCAGGGGTCCTCCCCAACTGTCCTCCCCTGCAGGCTTGATCGCCCACAACTGCCCTTCCCTGCTGGCCATCTTGTGGCCACATGGGGGCAGCCATCTTGTGTGTTGGAGTGATGGCCAATTTGCATATTATTCTTTTATTAGAGAGGATAATGTGGTAGTTTCTCATCTGTGAAATCAGTTGCTATAGCTCTGGTAAAAGGTAAATTAATTCTAATTAAGTTTAAGCCAAGCAGCCTTATTGTTAATGGATAATAAACATTAAAGTTTAAAAAATATTTTTGATGTAACTAATTATATAGAATTGGCCTAATGTAATTTAGAAGAAACTAATTTCAAATCAAGGGAACTTTTCTTAGGCCACAAAGCAGAAACAAAAATCCAGGTCTCCAACCATGAGGCCAACTTCAGTTTATTTCATTCTGTATCCAACTAAAAGCCTATGGCCCAATTTCAAACTACAAATAGGCACTGTTCTAAATCAGGGAACCTAATGGATTATATGTCTAGCAAGTCACCCCTATTTTACCCCAGCCTTTTTAATTTTTTTTGGGGGGGACGTTTTCCTTTTCCCTCTATTTTCATCAACTTCCTTCTCCCCCACCCCCCCTCCCATCCCATACACACCCTCTCCCACAATCCTAGTTGTTGTTGACCAAATTCATAGTATATGAATCAACCCCTGGTCTCAGGTCCAAGGGTAGGCACCAGGCCCAGGTTGGCCAATAGGAATAGCTATTTTTAGGAATGAAGTGGTTAATCTTTTTCAATGGTGCTGCCCACCGAAGCAGAGAAAGCCAGGGTATAAAAAGAAAAAAGAAAGTAGACTCGCCATGAGGAAGAGATAGAAGAGACAGTTATTTTGTACCTCATATTCTTTCTTTCCTTTCCTTTCCTTTTCTTTCTTTCTTTCTTTCTTTCTTTCTTTCTTTCTTTCTTTTTTTTGATATCTGCTATATGCTTACCTTTGAGTCTTTGGAAACACTGTTTGATAAGTTCTTTCTTGGTTTAAGCTAGCTTAAGTCATTTATCAACTCCCTTTACAGCATGGCGGTTACATTCCAAGAGGTGGGAGCACTTGGAAATTCATGCCACATTGCCCATTAGAGCATCCTTCCTACAGAGAGATACTTTCTCATCATTAGTATTGGCTCTTCCATGCTTCAAGTCTCTTCAAGGAATGGCGTGCCTCTGGCCATGGCCTCGGAAGCTACTAGGTCTATAGTGGTCTATCAGACCTCCCATCTACTCTGATATTTCCTTTGTCAATGTCCAAGGTTTTCTACCAGGCCCAACAGCCTTCTGTTCTTCCTTTCCACTTCTACTGTGTTTCCCCCAAAATAAAACATCCTCCGAAAATAAGACCTACTTACAGGTTTTCTTCTGAGTGAAATATAAGGCATCCCCCCGAAAATAAGGCCGCCAGGCTCTGTCTCAGAATGAAAATTAATTTACCATAAACTGGTCGCTAGGGCCGCCTCGACTGGCGTCTAGCAACCAGTGACATTACTCTGAGTCCTGACGTCACTGCTGTGTGAATGCAGAGAAATCAGAGTGGAAATTTTGTGAAACCTAAACTGAAAGAAGTTGTGTCTTGGGTGAAGAATTCATGGGAGAAAATCACTGACAGTTGCATTGCAAATGCACTGCGAGCAGGCTACCTTGACAACAAGTACTCATTTAAAGACAGTGCTATTGCTAAACATGAGAGATTTGGTCCACTGATTCTGAAAGAAATGGAGTCACAAGAAATTCACCAGGAAATTCAGGAATTGGATTGTTAGGATGATGTTCCAGAAGATGATGACATGATTATCATTGAATAAATGAGTAAATTCTTGATACTGTAGGATTCACAGTTTGTCTGGTTTGTGTTGACAACTACTGTACTACCGTACCGTATACAGGTAATAAATTTTCTTTGTTTTCATTTAACAATAAATGTATTCTTCTTCATGGAAAAATAAGACATCCCCTCAAAATAAGACCTAGTGCATCTTTGGGAGCAAAAATTAATATAAGACACTGTCTTATTTTCGGGGAAACAGGGTAGTACCATTGCCTTGAAGGCACGTTGAGCTTCCATAAAACTTGCATTTACTACCAGCCGCATCCTCTCTGCAGCCATTTCTCCGAGATAGCTCCAGCACTTGTGCCTCTTCTGTTAGCCATCAGGGACCAAAACCATTCCTCCAGAACACAAGCAGCATGGCTAAAAAGGAGATCACAGCGCAATCAACAGCCAGCATTATGGACACTTTCAACCAGGGAGCTTGTACGAGCACATGCTCGTTTCTGGGAGAGGAGGAGGTCTGTGCTGTGGGCTCTGCCGAATTGCCAAACTCCTATGACCCTTGGACAGGGAAAACGTATGTTAAGGATTACTAACTGGAGTGTTAAGTGTGAATATGTAAATAAGTTTATGTGTATATAAATGTTTCAAGGAAAATATTTCAGAGGCAAACACATTTTAACAAATCAGCCCTTTGCCACCTATGGAGAAATATATGCATTTGCAATTCAAACCATGTTTACTCATGTAGGAGCTAAGAAATATTGTTAAAAGCTATGAGGAATATTGGGACTTAGCAAATATTTAGTAGACTTTTCTTGGTTGACTACTAGTAGTATGTGCTATTTAGCGACACACAAAATAAAATTATTTGCCATGATGGAGTTCCTATCAGTGGGCATGAAAGCCCTAATGGAAATACTAGCGATGGAAACTACAGATAAAAGTATCTATTCAGTACCTTTTAGTCCTAAATTTTGTGTTAATGTGGTTTTTATACATTGTTTTCTATGTTCTACTGGATGATAAGCTCTATAAGTCAAGGAACTGTTTTGTGTTTTTTTTACTCATCATTATATCTCCAGTACCTGATCCATAGTTTGTCTCAGTAAATATTTGTTGCTTAAATATATAAATGGCTTCCTCTTAAATTCTATGAGTTTAGTATTATTGTGCCCATTTAACAGATAGCAAATTGAGGATTAGATAAGTTAAGTAATTTGGCCCAAATCACAAAGCAAGAAGAGCCAAGATTCGAACCTAGTTGGGTTTCCATTACACCAAAATATTACCTCTCCATGCATCTGTTGGACTCAAGTTTTCCTGGAGCTCAGGCCACTCTTTAATCTAAGCTGGGCCTGTAGGGACGAACCTTAGCACTTTCAGTACCTAAGATACTAGTCCATGCTAACAGGAGAACCTGATCCCTGATGAAAGTGTTAGTTTTGTGTAACTTGTTGTTCCAGGCTTCCCCAGCCCAACCGGAGACTACCAGGAAGCTGTGGTGAATATTAAGGACCCAAAGTTCCTGTTTTTGCTCCAGGCCTATAGCCTCTCCAGCATCTCTTTCCTTAATGAAGCCAACCACCACTCCATTTACCCACCCCCACTATGCACACACCGATACTTTACATTTTCAAAGACTTGCTTCAGAGATCTCAGACCCATCTGCAAGCCCGTGAACAGCTACCATGGGTCCTCCACAGTTCCTACCCTCTGTTACAGCTTTTCATTGCCAACCTCTACTGTGCAAGTAGCTGTTAGGAGCGATTGCACCATTCCTGCTAATAATGGTGCCTTTTGGGAAAATGAAAATGATGACTCTTAGTTCTCCCAAAGCTTCCAGTTTCAAGACGGACATGCTTTCTGTGAAAAGATTAGGAGAATGACCCATAGCCCATGTGCTCGTGTAACCTGACCCTGAAGCAACTCTAGTGTGCCCTGAATCTCAGTGTCTTTCCATCATGTCCAGCCAGACCCTCTCCTGAGGAGCCCACAGAAGAAGCCTGCAGGGCAGAGGACCTTACACTTGTTCAGGTGGAAACCCGTGTGTCATTGATCAATTAAATTTAGAATAATTAAGGACATCACTAAGTATTGCTAAATGATGTCTCATCTTGGATTCTCATACTGACAAGAATTAGCAGACACCAAAATGTAAGCATATACCCTCAAGTACACACGCAAACTCCTTACAATGGAGGAAATTCAATTATCTAAGTGTGTATAAGAGAGAGAGAGAGAGAGAGAGAGAGAGAGAGAGAGAGAGAGAGAGAGAGAGAGAGATTGAGACTGGGAAATTTTCCTTGTTATGGACATGCCCATGTGTGGTGGGCACAGCCCATGACATACTGGTGTTGTGAAGGAGTGGAGTCTGAAAGCACTAGAAAATGCTGAGGGTCATTCAGGTGACCTCTTGAGTGTTATTCCTAGAGCCAAGTCCATGCAATGTCATTCCTCAGAACCTCAGTTCTTCCTCTGTAGCTCAGAGTTGGTTAGATTTGAAGCTCTGTGGGTCCCCACCCAGTTTAGCCTTCTGAGATTCACATTGAGGTTGGTAGGCCAGGGAAGAGAAGGCTTTGGGGTAAAAGCAAACGCTTTAGGGAGGAAAATGCCAAGAGGGGAGGTTTATGAGGTGGGAATAAGTTTATGACACAGCTCAGGACCTCACAGTGGCCTGTGTCTATAAGAGTAGCACTGTAATTATAAGGTATTTTAAAGGGAACATTTCCAGCCAGAAATAATATAATTTCAGTCTTCTCTCCCGCTTCTCAGTGGCTGTGCACATGAACTTATTAAGCCCCACGGACCCAGAATGGGTTGTAAGTAGCATTGTATCTTTTAGGCAATAAAAGGAGCTGTGGCCACAGAGAGTGCTGCCTTTGTGCTCCCCGCGTTACCCGCAGCTCAGTGGGCCTCCGGGGGTGGTCCAGGCCTCCCTGGTTGTCTGCAGTGGATTTCCAGGGCCTGCGGGTTGGTCTCCCGGAGTGGTCATGCTTCATCAAGAGCTTTGTCTCTGCTTAGGCTCCAGAAGGGATTTATAATATACTTGCGCGCCATCTTCTCATGGCTTGCCAGATTCGAATGCCATTCTAATTGTTTCCCCTGTGACATTGTCCATGCCCACTCTGTGCCCCTCTTTGATGATGCTAAGTTATTGATGGTGCTCGGTGGCCTGGGTGTTCTCTGGTTCTGACAAAGTAGGCCTTTACAGTGTTAGCATCTCGGGTTCATCCAGATGTTTCATTACCAGCATATCCTGTGACGCTGAATTCCAGCCCTGCAAATGGGCCTGGCAGTGTTCAGAAGTTATGTCCTCTTTGAATATTAGTTGTCTTTCTCCTCTAAAGGCAAGTGTTGTTAAGATATCATCCAGGCTGTGCTACTTTTCTTGTCTAGTAAAAGGCCAAGAAAGGAAACCATGAAAAATAGAAACACTAGGTGTAGGTCAAGGTTTATTATTCAACATCAAGGGTTTTGTTTTAGTGGAGAGACGGGAAAAGAACACACACATGCCCACCCAAATAGTTTATTAATAAGCACAGTTGTTTTCATTTGTTATTGGCTGTTATTTCAAAGGGCTCTTGAAAAGTATACACAGAGTCATATATTTTTTAATGTAGTAACTGTAAAATTTTACATTCCAATGGAAGTTCCTATCTACTGACTCAATTTTCCAATGAAAGAACCCCTAAACCACAACAACCTGAGATCCCTGGAACCTTTATTGTCAAACTTCTGGTCTGTTTGTTTGACAGTAAAATTTCACATCTTGGCTGACGAGCCTAGTACCAAGTTTTAACCCAATACAACTTCAAATGCATGTGCTGTTATGTTTGAGCAAGCCAGAAGACTCAGGCTCCTAATGGGATGGCTCGATAGCCCTTTACCCACAACTTGCCACGATGATAAGAGTATAGCTCCGTTTAGTGATCAATGAACTCAGACTCCTGCTACAAACCATTTTCCTAGAGAAAACAGATCGCTTTTTAATTCACTCTTCATCAATTAGGGTCCAAACATCCAGCCTCATCCATTTATATCATCTGTGCCAATAAATGCTCACATAAGCCTACGTGAGGCTCCAGTCAACAGCAATCCAGTTCATTCCAACAAGTCCTCCTTCAGAGGGCTACTGCTCCCATGTTAATTCCTTCCTGCTTCTTTTCCTCTGCACACCGACAGTACTTCATTTAAAATGAGCCGTAAAGCCAAAACCGGTTTGGCTCAGTGGTAGAGCGTCAGTCTGCGGACTGAAAGGTCCCGGGTTCAATTCTGGTCAAGGGCATGTACATTGGTTGCGGGCACATCCCCGGTGTGGGGTGTGCAGGAGGCGCCTGGTCGATGTTTCTCTCTCATCGACGTTTCTAGCTCTCGATCTCTCTCCCTTCCTCTCTATAAAAAATATCAATAAAATATATTTTTAAAAAATAAATAAATAAAATAAAATGAGCCGTAAATATTCTGTAACACACCAACTCCAGATCGTCTAATGGCTCCAAGGTGACCAAGCTTATTATTTCTTGCTTCTATAAAGTCCACCTTTGTGGCCTGCCCTGCTTCAAAATGTGACACACAGGCCCCGCGTGGCTCTGTTATCTATTTCACATGGCCTGACTGTATTAACCCAGATCAAGAAGGAGTATGGCAAATCACACCTGGGAGGTATTTGAGGGTCAGGCCTGGAGCATCTTCTACCACTTCTGCTCGCATTGCTTTAGTCATAAGAACAAGGGGAACCTTGAAGAACCACAAGGGAGAAAGAGGAAATGTAACCGTGAACCATTAGCTAGTCTCTGCTCCACCTCAGCTGTAGCCCTAACACTTAGTTTTGTAGCGCTCCCTCCATTCCCACCCCCTAGAGATTATGAAGGCCTCCACTAAGGCATGTGATAAAATTGTGTCTACTCTCCATACTAACCCTGGGCCTGGAGGAATGAATGGTTGGATGTGGTCAGAAGGGACATAGTGCAGACACATTTTATGAACTTAAGATGTCCTTCTTATGAGGACAGACTGTGAGGCTGAATGGCGGTAGCTGATAAGGTCATCTTTGCACAACTGAAAAAGGATTCTTCTCTTTCCTAATTATAAAAATAATATGTGCTAACTTATAAAAATTCAGAAAATATTTTAGTTGAAGAACATAAAAACCACCCATGATCTCTCTTCCCAAGAAATGCTAGTTTTTTGTTTTGTTTTGTTTTGTTTATGTACCAATAGATTTCTTATGTACATGTAATTTAAATTAATTTGTGTCTAAAAAACTGAAATCATACTGTACAGTATGTACTATTTTGCAATTGGCTTTTTTTTTTTTACTTAACAAGATACATTATGCATATCAATACATGTAAATAAATACAGATTGGCATCGTAATCTTTGGCTATATCTTATTTGATTGTATAGACATGCCAGAATTATCATGAGGTTGAGTAAGATGTAAATGGTAAAGAACATGCAGTGATTTCATTTCCTCACCCTCTTCTCCCACATTTAAATGACCTGATGCTCGTGGGATGGTCCAAGCTGGCAGTGCCTGATGGCAGGTTACCATGGCTGCATGTTCACAGAAGAAGGGCTCCTGACACCAGACCAGACACATTCCTAGGATGATGTGTGGGCAGCATTGAGAACAGCTGATGAAAGGCCCTTGAATGTGCAGAATGGTCCCTTTCCAACAGGGGCTGTGTTCTCATTTGACCAAGTGCCTCGCCAGCCTCTGTCCGATGAACGTTCTGACTCTTTTAAGAAACTGTGGCCTCCATGGAGCCAGATGGTCCTGTTCCTCTGCTCTCCAGGTGCCTGATATTTACCCTGGAGCAGAGCTTGAGTTCCCACAGTTACATAAGCCAGGGGCACTCACAAACATGACATTAGCCAGGGAATATTTGCTAAGCAAATTAACAGTGTAAATAAGATTAGAGGGAGGCAGGGAGTGGGTTTAAATGTGAAAATGCCTGAGGACAAACTGTGTTCAAGCATCTTAGAAGCATCCATTGGTACTTCAGTAATTTAAATCAAGTGCAAAGGCATCATACTGATTGTACCGGGTCGTGCTTTGACCTATATATGTGTTTATTTGTATATGTAGCTGTAATATGGAAGCAGCTGCTTTCGATGATACACACATTTCACTTATATCTCAAACACCCTCAGCAAATCACAAAATGATATGACTTCTACAGCTAATGTCTTAGAAATTCCAAGCTATCAATTGTTCATAGAGTACCTTTCATCACACACACACACACACACACACACACGCACACACACACACGTATATGGAACTTCCCAAAGAAAACTTCCACACATCTGTGAATTAGCTTAGGGATGTTGCCTCTCGCTGCCTCTGCTACCCGAGTTCAGCCTTGAAGGGCCCCCACTGCCCATTGCCCTGACCTCTGCCACCTGCCTTGGCCTCCGCTGCTCACAGCTGCACTTGCCGCCAGACCTGCCTCCCAGAGTCACATTCTTGCCTTTGACCTGCACCCTCCCCAGCAGACCTCTACCCAGCAAAGTTCAGCTCGTTCCCCTTGGCCACCACCAGCGCTGTCAGTCACCACAGGGCCATGACAGTTCACAGTCTCCTGTAAATCGAAAGGAAAATAGTCACTTCCTCTGTGTCACCTTCAGATGAGGGGGGTCTCACAGCATGGGTCCTCGGGCTCGATGATTACAAGGTTTATTGCAACACCTGTTTACACACCCAGCTCCTGTTCTTCAAGGAATGGACAAATGCCACCAGGGTGGCAGGGACAGGAGGATTCCATCTGAGGCACCACACTGCATGTTCTAGACACCATGCCCTGTTGCTGGGTCTGGCTGCCAGTCATATTTATCTTTTTTTATCCCATATAGTAAATTCTCCCTTCAGGAGCCTGCTTTCTCTCCCCACTTCCCACATGTCCCCTATCACCTTCCCTGAAAATATGTCCACAGTTGAATCCCTTGTAAGATATGGTTCAGATAGCAACTCACCCCACTCCCACATGTTAATCAGTTGTTACAAATAGATTTGGGGGATAGGGGGTAGGATGAGATGGGGTGAAAAAAGGGTGGGGTGATACCAGCACATGCCACAACCAAATACATGTTCAATAATCTCAGATTTTAGCCACACAAGGCTCTTTATGTGAGAGCCCTGTCTGGCTAAAATGTAAAAATAAAATGTAAATTAATTTTAGAATTTTTGTCAGTTGGTTTACATCAATGAGATCATGTATTTTACAAGTCCAAGTACTGAGAAATGTCTAATCTAGGTGCACAGAGAAAACCCACGTGTATTGGCATAAATATTTTGAAATATTAAGGCGTATATTTTCCATTAAGATAATGAGGACATTTATTTAAATTGAAAATATGATAAATAATAAATATGTCCATGTGACATTACTATTTAGTACAAATAGTCCCAAAGGCCAGAAATTGAATAATATATGTAAAATAATGCAATAATACAATTTGCTTCTCTGTATTTTTCTAAAGGCACTTAATTCCAAGTTTGCTCCAATTTCTCAAATCTTTATTTAATATAAAAGAGTATTCCAAGAGAGCTATAGAAAATGTGTTGTATATTATGTTATAACTAGACACCCAGTGAACAAAATTCATGCACAGGGAGAGGGTGTCCCTCAGCCCAGCCTGTGCCTTCTCACAGTCTGGGAGCCCTCAGGGGATGTCCAACTGATGGCTTAGGCCCAGGAAGTGAGCTTAAGCCATCAGTCAGACATCCTTAGTGCTGCTATTGAGGCAGGAGAGGCTCCCGCCACCATTGCTGCACTTGCCAACCTTGAGCCTTTCTCAGAGCTTCTTCTGGCTCAGCAGCACTCTCCGCCCCCCCCCCCCCATGGTGGTAAGTACACCCTCTGGTTGTCAGTGCGTGTCATAGTGACCAGCCATTCTTCCCTTCAGGTGATTTGCATATTAGCTTTTTATTATATAGGATAATACTAGGGGCCCAGTACACAAAATTCATGCACTGGTGTGTGTGTGGGGGGGGAATCCCTCAGGCTGGCATGCACCCTTTCATAATCTAGGACAACCCTCTCGCAGTCTGGGACCCCTCTTGCAGTCTGGGACCCCTTGCTCCTTACCGCCCTCCTGCTTGCTGCTCCGTACTGCTTGGCTCACTGTTCCTTAGTGCTGCCGCAAAGATGGGAGAGGCTCCCACCACCACCTCTGCGCTCACCAGCCACTGCACTCACCAGCCGTGAGCCTGGATTCTGGCTGAGCAGCGTGTGGGAGCACACTGACCACGTTGCGGGGTGGGCAGCTCCTGCATTAAGCATCTGCCATCTGATGGCATCATAGTGACTGGTCATCCTGCTGGTCATTTTCAGTCTATTTGCATCTTAGGGTTTTATTACAGAGGATTGTAATAAACACTATACTACTAATTATAGAAAAATAACTAGGGAAAAGACTAGAACACTTTAGGTTGAGGTCTTTGAGCATCTCTGCTGCCTTCTCTCTTCCCACAAGGAAAGCTCTTCTAGAATGCTTAGAAAGCTAGGAAAAGAGTTACCTAAACTTCATCTTTGATTTTTTGGTTTTGCCAGCATACAGTCTTTCCCTATGTTTTCAACTGTCACCCAGACTTGTTCATTTCAATCTGTCATTCTATTGTGCAATTTTAGAGACTCTATGAAAAACATTGTTAGAGGGACTGGAAGATGTTTCTAAGAAACATTTCCCCTGTCACTGAGGTAGAAGCATTTCCATTAATCTTGGTGCTTTTCTGAGTGAGGGAACAAAGCCGAACAACAAGCAGAGGAACACGGTGGCTGCAGGCAGAAGTGTGAAGGCAGGACGCTACCCTCTCTGTTGGATGAGCTGATGTGTGGGCAAGGACTCCAGCACCAGATGCCATTTCAGAATGAGGTCATCCATCCAAAGCCTTTGTGCCCACATTCCCAGCATCCCAGGAGAGAAGGATGTGGGTGTGGTACCTCGCCTGGATCTATGCAGTGTTTCCAGGCAGCAGGGCCACATGCAGATGGACACTAAGAATGCAGGTGATGTCACCACACGCACAGCACAGCTGCTGCAATGTCCATCTGGGGGTTTGGCTCACAGCCTGGCTTAGGCCTGGCAGGGTAGTGGGCTGGCCCTGAGCACATTCTGTTGAAGTCTGAGCATGCTCTGTGCTTCCTGGTCTTCTCCATGCTTTGCTTCTCCCACCTATGTTCCCCAAGTGGGAGGCTGCAGCTGCTACTGCTCACAGCCTGTTTCCATGGTCTCTTTCCACGCGAATGTCAGCAGCGGGAATGTGGACTGACAGCTGACACTGACTGGCTCCTTCTCTTCTTGTTGAATGGAATGTGTGAGGGGGCAGCCGAACTCTCTCAACTTTATTTTTTATATTTATTTATTTACTTACTTATTTATCCCAACTTAAAAACACAACATTAGCCCTGACCGGTTTGGCTCAGTGAATAGAGCGTCAGCCTGTGAACTGAAGGGTCCCAGGTTCGATTCTGGTCAAGGGCGTGTACCTTGGTTGCGGGCACATCCCCAGTAGGAGGTGTGCAAGAGGCAGCTGATACATGTTTCTCTTTCATCGATGTTTCTAACTCTCTATTCCCCTCCCTTTCTCTCTGTAAGAAATCAATAAAATATATTAAAAAACAAACAAACAAACAAACAACATTACCCTTCCAACTTCCAGATTTCTCTTAGAGGCTGAGAGCACAGACTCTGTAAGCAGGCTATATGAGTTCAAATCATATCTCCACCATTGTGTATGCTATGTAAAAATTGGGTAAATTATATAATCTCTTTATGCCTTAGTTTTCTTACCTATTAAAATGGAATAATAATATTTCTTAATTCACAGGATGACTATGAGAATTAAATGAATTAATGTAGGTAAAGAATTCAGAATAAAGTTTGACCTATAATGTGCTACCTATTATAATTTTACTAATAAAATTTATACATGAGGGGGAGGGTTCCTCAGCCCGGCCTGCACCCTCTCCAATCTGGAACTCCTCAGGGGATGTCTGACTATTGGTTTAGGCCTGATCCCTCTTGCAATCTGGGACTGCTGGCTCTTACCTGTTCACCTGCCTGCCAGCTTGATCCCCCTAACTGCTCTCCTTTGCCAGCCTGATCACCCTAACTGCTCTCCCCTGCTGGCCTGATTCCCCTAATTGCTCCCCCCCTGCTGGCCTGATCACTCCTAACTGCTTCTGCCTTGACCCCACCACCATGGTTTTGTCAGGAAGGTCTTCCAGAAGACATTGGGTCTAATTATCATATTACCCTTTTATTAGTATAGGCTCCTAGAAAGATATTCACTTCATAGTGGTGTTCTATGCCACAATTTAAATTCTATCATTTCTATGAGTGGTATTTATTAAGAATAGCTAACATTTGTTAAACACTACAATTTTAAGGCAGTACATTCACAAATTTCATTAAATCCTATGAAATAGATAAAGCAGAGGTTTTTGTTATACCTCATCAAGGATTCTCAGAGCAATTTAATAACTTGTCTAAGATCATAGATTTTATAAGTACAGAGTCAAAACTTAAATTTAAGGCTTTTTGCCACCACATTTCATATACTTTCTATTATATCTAGCTGCCTCTATTTTTATCGATCTGTTCAATCATTATTTGTTGAGTACTGACTGGGTACTGAAACAGGTGAAATGAAATTGGGTGTGATGAAGAAATAGCCACCAACAAAAGGATTCAAGGGGAAAAACTAATTTACAGCCATTTACCCAAGTGTCCTACTCCTCATTTGTCTGAAATTTAATTGTTATTAGTTGAATAATGCATTGAATCACCTTAATATTTAAAGAAACATTCTTAAAAAGGTGACCTAAATCAATCAGGGTGTAGTCAGAAAGTTATTCTAAGTGTTTTAGCAGAGAGGGATATAATGAAGGAATCATGTGATTACAAAACTATTATAAGGGTTGAGGGAGCGAAAGTTTCCGAGATCCTCTGCTGCTCTTAGGAAAGCACAAAGTGCCTCTAGCTGCAGGTCTAACACTAGCAAGTCACAAGCATTTACCTGGAATTCACTGCAAGCCTCACCCATGTCTTTCCACAAGTCTGCCTCCCACTTCCAGAGGGGCAATGATGGCTGATTCTCTTCTGCCATGGAAATCTCACACCAGAGTCTTTTGTTGGCTGTATCTGAATAAGACTGCTGGCAGTGGAATCTGGGAAATGTAGTTTCTGGACCTCTAGCTCTGTGACACAGGGAACATACTTAGCAGAGCAAGGATACTACTGAGTATCAATAACATGACATAGTATTCCACCCCTTTATTTGAAAATGCCTAATGATGAGGCTGACTTTTCTTCTTTAGACCCAGGAAATGAATTCTGCTTCATGGGGATGGGTACCACCATTGTCTAGTCCCACCCAAGTAAAAGAACTGAGCCTTCTCCCATTGTCCCCATCTTAAAGGCATTAAAACTTGCACGGATGCTGTTTGAGGATATTGTTATTATACAGTTGGGCCCTTTAGTGGATGAAGTCCATCAGTTTCAGAATACCTTGAGGTTTGGGATGTCGCTATGTGTTAGGTGATAAATATGTGGGTGAGTCAGGGGAGAGTCCTCATACTGCCACGGCTCATGTGGCTTCCCTGGGAATGGCCATCTTGAAGCAAACACCCAACCCTCATGCAATTTGTGCTGATCTCTCTTCATGCCAATTCTTTCCTCGCTGCAAGGCATTCTGGTCCAATCCAGAACATGCATGTGCACACCACCCCCCCCCCACTCTCCTCCCTCTTTTTTCCTGCCACCCCCCAGTCCAATGTAAGGCTCTCGGGTTTAGAGGCATTAGCCAGGACTTCTCTCTTTCTTCTTTCCAATTTCAAACTAACACAAAGCCCAATTTCCTTTCCATTCTCAGGGCTTTTCCTCTCTTGACCAAATATGGCTCTGACAAATAAAAATTGTTGGCTTTTGAAACAATTGTTTTTGGTATGGGCTGCAAGAGCTTACTTTGGAAGTCAAAAACTGCACGTCAAATATTTCTATCTAAAAGTATTTCTAGAAATAGACCCACAATTTATAGTTACTTGATTTATGACAGTGACACCATTCAATGAGGAAAGAATTATCTTTTTCATAAGTCATGTTGGAACAATTACATACCTATATGAAAAAGTTAACCTAGACCCCCAAATCACACTAAAACATTAATTCAGGATGACTAATAGCCTTAAGTGTGAACTAAATTAATAAATATCATAAAAGAAACATAGGAGAGTATCTTCATGGCCTTGGCACAGGCAACAATTTTTCAAAATCAGGGCACAAAAATATTAATCACAAAAAAGCTGCAAAATTTGATTTCATTAAATTAAGGACCTACATCTGTAACATATGAAGAATTTCCATGAATTAATAAGGAAAAGAAATAACAGAGTCTAAAAATATATAGAGAGAGACTTGAACAGGCTTTTCTACAAAAAAGAGAATAGACAAAGGGCAAATAACCACATGGAAATGAGTTCAACATTATTAGTCATCAGGATAATACAAATTAAAACCACAATAAAATGCCATGGCACACCTGTCTGAATACTAAGATTTTTAGAAGATGAACAAAACCCAGTGTTGGCACGGCTGTGAGCAAGTGGAACTCTCATAGATTGCTGCTGGGAGTATAAATGGTGCAGTCACTTTGGAAACTACTTGGCAATATCTACTTATGCTAGCATACATTGTTTTCTTAGACATATGTCCAAGAGATATAAGTATTTACATCCAGCAAAAACATTCACAAGACTGTGTACAGAATCTTTATTCATAATAGTCAGAAATTGGAAATAACTCAAATATCATCAACAATAGAATGGATAAATAGTTATATATATCTATCTAGAGGCCTGGTGCACAAAATAATGCACTGGGGCAGGCGGTGGGGGAGGTTCCTTAGCATGGCCTGCACCCTCTCACAGTCAGGGACCCCTCTCTCCTTACCACCCACTTGCAGCAGAGGTGGGAGAGGCTCCTGTCAGCTACACTCAAGAGCCTTGAGCCCAGCTTCTGGCTGAGAGGTAGTGCTCCCACTGTGGGACCACACTGACCACCAGGGGGCAGTTCCTGAGTTGACTGTCTGCTCCCTGGTGGCCAGTGAGCCTCATAGTGACCGATTATTCTAGTCATTCCACCATAACGGTTGCTTAGGCTTTTATTAGATAGATAGATAGATAGATAGATAGATAGATAGATAGATAGACAGATAGATATCACAAGACATAAATAAAACAACATTTCAATGACAAGGTAAATGATCTAGAAATGGAATATATATAAACACAACAATAAAAAAAAAGAATGAACTACTCTGCTCTACCAAACAACGCAGATAAATTTCAAAGATGTTATACCAACTAAAAGAAGCCAACAGAAGAGTATATACTCTAAGATTGCTTCTATATGAAATTCAGGAACAAGCAAACAGGTCTATGGTGTTAGAAGTTAATCTAGAAGTTATTTCTTGAGAGTTGGTGAGGGTGGGTGTTGGCTGGGAAGGGAACAGGGGAGCTTTTGGAATTTGTGGGAATGGTTATGTCTTGGTCTGGGTGGTGATTACATGCATATACATATACATTTGTAAAAAATCTGCCGCGTCATGTACTTGAGATGAGTGTATTTACTGTAGGCATGTTATACCTCAAATTAATAAGGGAAAAAGATCCTATTGGAGAAATTCAAAAGATAAACATCAAATATTTCTGCCTTCTTTTATTTTTATTGTAACAATTTTAATTCTTCTCCAAGAAATGTGTACACCTCTGACTGACTGGGAGAAGGGCCACAAATAAGAGAACCTATAAAAGAAGAGTCCACATTTGCTCTCTCTTTTTTTTTCTTTCTATGTATGGAGAGATGTGTACCAGGCGGGGTGGTGGTAGGAAACAACACTGGCAGGCAGCCCTGCAGAGCCCTGGTGCCCTGCATAGTGCTTTACACACACAATAGCAAACAAACATTTGCTAATTAAGAAACAACAACATATATTTTTATTAAATTCTGAGAGGAAGAAATTGGGAGAGAGAGAGAGAGAGAGAGAGAGAAACATTAATGATGAGACACAATCCTTGACCGGCTGCCTCCTGCACAACCCACACGGGGGATCTGGCATATCCCTGACCAGAAATGAACTGTGACCTCCTCGTTTATAAGTCAACACTCAACCATTAAGCCACACCAGCCAGGCACATTTGCTAATGTTTGACTAAGACTTTATAAGCAGATTGGCCCCGTTAAAGCCAAAGGAACCAAGTATAATTGCATGAAGGTGCACTTGCTGATGTCACAAGACCCCCTAGAATGGACCAGCAGGGCTGTGTATTGGGCTCAGATTCACTCCCCTCACCTAGTTAGTGCTCAGCTCCATGTGGTCAGGTATCTCTCCTTACAGAGCCCTTCGGTTCGCCAGATTGTTGCCTCTCCACTCTGGGAAAGTCCCTTCCATTTAAAATTTCCTGGCATGCCTCTCACTTTCCCTCCTCTTCTGCTTGGTGGCCTCTGGGTAAAATAGACATGCTACATTTGAACAATCTCATCATCAACAGACAAGCTTATCTCAGTCTAGCCACAGATATGAAAGTACCTGCACTTTTTTGTTTTGGAAAATCCATCCTGTGTCTACAGAATGAACATCCCCTCCCATGGACTCCTAATAAATATCTGGAAGATCTCAAGGAATGAACTTTGGCTGACCCACTTGTGCACATCTTTGAAATCCCTCCCTTCCGCACTTTCTGCGGAGCTGGGTGAGTGGTCTGAAACCCTTGGACACTTTTGTGAACCATAAATTCAGAAAACTGTTAGTTTGGGGATTTGAGGAACAGATTTCAGGAAGTAGCAAGGAATAATCATGTTTTGGGTCATTTCATCATTGTCCATTCCCAAGAGCTTACATATGTTCTCTGCCTGTATCCCTACAGATCTGCATTTCCTGTTGGAAGGAAAGGAACCGAGTCAGTGTTCTATTTGCAAATGATATTAATCAAAATTGTATTTTAAGTGACAGCTCTTAGTAATGTGGGGTTAGCTCCATCTCTCACAGAAGATCTATTCTGTCTGCTTAAACGTGAATGCAAAGCAATGGCTGTCCTCTCTACATAAAGAATCATCTCATAAATACTATATATTCCTCTCCCATATGACACATCTTTCCAGACCATGTTGTGTGTGCATTCAAAGGAACCGCAAGCAGTAGCTTTGAGCTGCATGACCAAGTTCATGCTATTTTAAGAATCTAAGGGTTTGACCTCAGCTCAGAGTCATGGTTAAAATGGATAGACTCTATGTCTAGCAATTGTAAATGGGAATTCTTTGCTTGATGAGTTTTTTACTTCATCATTTATATGGGGTGGAATAAATAGACATAGTGGTAATTAGGAAAAGAATCATTCCTTGTTCTCTGTGTAGAATTTACAGAAAAATTTGTGGGTTCAAGGGTAGAAGTACAACCAAGCGTCTGGTGTTTGAACTTATTTTGGTCAAAAATGTTACTACAGGGGGAAAAGGATGAGAACATTTTTTGAGTGACTTCCAAAAGCATCTTAGACATCAAAAGGTTATATAAAACAACATGTTAATGATTTAATGCAAATGAGCCAGAAATGGATATATTGTGTGTCCTTTAGAAGTACATAGGTTTTTAAATTAAAGGGAAAATGCTTTCAGATAGAATTTCTGACTTTGAATCAAAATGTTTCCCAGACTGAGTCTATGCTGGATAAGATGAAAACAGAATAGCTCGCATTTAAAAAAAAATCAATTATATATATATTTTTAACTCATAGAATTCTATATTAGCTAATAGTGTTTAAATACAGATAATCTCTCCTTGTTATTGAAAATGCTAAGGCAACCATGGTAACAATAGATTTCATTCTATTCGCACCGAAAGCAACATTACAGTGACTTTGAAAAGTAAGCAAGTGTGAAACGTGGGTGTCAGCAGAAATTAGAAGAACGTGTTAAAGAGGAGGTTGCGAGCTCATGGCCCATGGCTGAATCTGTTCAGCACTTGTGTTTTATTTGGCCCAGAGGACATTCGAATGTTTTTGAATTATTTGCCAGCATTTAAACATTAGTTGATGTGATCAACAAGTTCAGATTTCTAGTTCCTCTTGACAAGTAGGAGATCTGGCTACAGCAGCTCCAACGGCTGCCTGGCAGGCGTCAGCAGGAGCTGAGGCCTGTCTGCTTCTTCAGAAAGTGATGTCTCCAGGTGGCCAGCCCCTCCTGAGGCCACTACAGCAGCCACATGCCATGGCTCCGCTGGGCTTTGAGTCTGTGACCCATACTGGGGAACAGAAGTAGAATGCAGCGCCCCCTGAGAACTGCATCCTTTTTAAGAAAGATATGGAGCATCTCTGCTCAGAGTTCTTAAAATGATATATCAATTCTGGATTATTCAAGGCCTGAAGAAATCTCAAATGCAAGTTCTTTGCTTTACCGACACTCTACTCCAGCCCTCCCAGTTTGCTGCTCATGGACCCTGCATCAAAGGGGCAGGAGAACCGGAGGGAGCCACACCTCTGCTCAGTACTTTAGCTGTCGATTAAGCGGATGAAGGAGATGACCCTTGAAACTAAAATCAGATTACAGAATTGACTGTGACAATTATTCCTCCTATCTTCAGCCACTGAGAATTGGTGTCTATATAATTCACGGGGCTGTTTAATTATTTCCTGGGATCTTTGGTAGACACAAGGTAGCAGCAATTGGTTCTGTTGGCTCACGATTTTGGTTGGTTTAGACGTTGTCCTAAGAAGGACAAGATAAGAAGAGCAAATGTGGAAAATATGGCACGGACCAGTTACATATTCTGACAACAGAAAACACCCTTAAATCAAGCCAACCACCTTGCATACGTAAACTGCTACTCCAAGAAGAGGTTAGAAAGTATACTTGAATCACTATGCAAACACACCAGCATGAATAAATAACTAACACTTGTAAACAGAAAAATGTCACCTCATAATAGGCTTAGCTTATTCACATTTGCCTCCTAACCTAGATTTGAGTAAAATGGCTAAGGCTATGCAATGTGTCCAGTTATAATTCACAAGACAGCCACTAATCACATAACAGAAGAATGCCACAGCCACAGCATTTGGACTGGTGGTCCTTAGGTCAAGCTGACATGTGATTTCAGTTGAATTCAAAGCTAAAAACAAAGATTGATGTCTAAAGCTTGCCAAGATTCATCTTCCTGGCATACAAGAGTCAGTGTTTGTTCACAAACTCCTTTTTCTCTTCCTAAAAGTGATGCGAACAAGACTTGCCATCGGCGCCACCCTGGGATGATACACTTGTCTGTTCTAGTTGTGTAGATAACTGCTCTAGTTATGAAAAAAGACCTCCTACATCTTTCTTGTGTTCAAATCTTACCACTGTTGCTCCTCAGTAAACCTCTTTGGCATTACCTCTTCTCTCCATTGTGTGAAGCTCTGTGAGAAGGCCATCCTTGCTGTCCCTTCTCAGTGAGAATCCTGGGGGAGGGCAAAAAGTTTGGTGAGGAAGTTCATTCCTGAGGAGACCAGTAGTAGTAATTTGTTACCATAATTGATGACATCTGTTTGTTTCCCCATTCTAGATTTATTCAACAGATAGTTATTGACTATATACTCTGGGTCGGATACAATTCCTGAGGCCTGGCATTTAAATTAGTTAGCAACTATTTCTCAATATCTCCAGTGGTGGAAAATGAAACCCTCACTCTACAACCCTTGCTAGTATATGATCATTCATGTAATGATATACTTTCTTATAACTAGTCAAAATTGTTCATACTTATTCACAGCATATCTATTGACTTAATACTACTCATTATTTTCTGTTCCAGAAAACACTTTATAAGAGCATATAATGTATGGCAATCAAATCACCATTTGGATGTGCTTTTATTTTTCTTTCAAATGAGTTAAACCCGTTTAATAGGAATATTTTTGGTGGGTTACTGGTGCCCTAATGGAGGAATAAGCTAATTCCTTTGTTAATGTTAACACTGTGTTCCACTCAGCTATGCCAATTTGTCTTGTTGTTATTATTACCAATTTATGACAGGTGGACTGGGTGTATCTCAGGGATGGTGCTTTCTCTTTTAAAAAAATACATTTTATTGATTTTTCACAGAGAGGAAGAGAGAGGGATAGAGAGTTAGAAACATCCATGAGAGAAAATCATCTATCAGCTGCCTCCTGCACACCCCCTACTGAGGATGTGCCTGCAACCAAGGTACATGCCCTTTACTGGAATCGAACCCGGGACCTTTTAGTCCGCAGGCCGATGCTCTATCCACTGAGCCAAACCGGTCCCGGCAGGGATGGTACTTTCTTTGTCAGCTCTCCTCTTTGTCTCGGTAGTCACCATAGTTATCCAGAGTTGCAGAAGGATCACTATAAGGCAAGAGGTTCCAACCAGCTAAAGATTCAGGTGAGGAATCACAGGCTGCTATATGATGTCCCCACAAGACAGGGGCATCATAACATCGTGCTGGTGTATGTGGCTCCGCTTCTTCACAATTCAGATCTACAGAGCAAGGCTTTAAGGAGTCTCTTGGGCATCCAGAGGACTTCCCCCCCCCCAAAAAAAAAAGAGAGAGAGAGAGAGAGAGAGAGAGAGATCTTGCAGGGTCTTCATATGACTCAAGCGCATATGGAGAGATAAGAATTTGGTAGATGTTGGTCACCAGAAATCTGGACACAAGAAAGGCTAGGAGAAGCATGAGAGAAGAAAATTCTTCCACCCTCTCTCAGGAGGGGATGCTTGATTAGTTAGAGATTCACTGTGTTGTCATGAGATCCGATGTACTGGCGAGGTTATAGTGAAAGCTAACTACTGGTTCAAGATGAACCTTACAGAGAAACATGATACACAGTATATTGACACATGTAATTGAGTGGAGAAATAAGTATCTATTAATTTGGACCTCAAGTGCAATAGTCACTTATGCTTGTTTTCATGATCAAGCTTTTTACTGAAAGGCCTCATGATAAGGGCAATTGAGACAAATGTGCAGGTGAGAGGTCCTGAAAACAATTTCCATACCACACAGCATGGAGAGAACACATTAAGCATATTTCAGCTTTGCAATCTGCATCCACAGAATTAACCCTGTGCAATAGTCTGGCCGGCCACCAAGAACTAGACTTAATTTCCCCCCTTGGGTATAAATTAGTCCAGCACACTGACGGCGGACTCCAGAGCTCAGCTCGAGCGCAGCTTGCCTGCGCCCCACCGTGCACTGCAGCCAGGTCTCCTAAGCCCGCCAGCTAATTACGCTCACTTCCTGAAGAGAGAATTTCTAATGCATGGGGTTTGTAATAAATACAAGTACAATGCTACTGAGATGGCACGCAAGAGGAAGGGTCGTACCTTTTCTAGAAGTCCGTTATAATTTTACAATTCTATATACATAACATTTTAAAAATTATATCTACAGGGTATAACTCATGTCTCAAACTCAGAAATTACATTGCGTATTTATCTTGTTTTGGGAAAGGCTGTTAAAGGAAAGAATTATGTTTATCTGACCCAGCCTAAAAATATGTTCAACCCCAAACCATTTTAGAAGCATTAGGTCAGTTCATATGAAGTATAATTAGGTTAACTGCTCATTTTATTGAATGGAAACTAAATCACCATCCTGATACTGTTACCTTTTTTTTTTTTTTTTTTTTTTTTTTGCATAGTGGGAAATGCAAGAGTAGAACATACAGTGGGAACAGAAAAACATTATATGGAAAATAACCTTAGTAACTAGCAAGACACCCTAAACATAATCTATAACATCGCTGTTAGGAAATGGTATAGAAAAAAAGGGATCAACAAAATAGGAGTCAGAGATTTGGGAGCAACATCAACTACTTTCCATTGGTGTGGCTTCACACTAGCTATCTTGGTGGCTCTTTGTTCTTGTGGCAACCTCACAAGGAAATAAGAGGGACTGAATGTGGACACTGAGCGGGAGACAGCAGTGACGTGGTGTCAGCTGGAAGGGAGAGCTCATTGGCAGCCTCCAGAAGCACAGCCAGTGTCATTCCAAACAACAAGAAATCTACTTGGGAAGGGAACCCAGCAAGCCTTCCTGAAGATAGCTGGAAAGAGAGAGGCTTATACAGTGAGAGAAAAGGTTAAACAACACTTACGTTTGATAAGTTAGAGTAGGAGGCTGATGCCAGTCAATTGAAGTGACAAAGAGACCAGCTGTAGAACGTTAGTGCAGAAGAGAGCAATCAGATGCCCAGCAGCGCAGTGGCGGGAGGGGCTCTGAGGGGAGACCTGAGTGTGGTGAGCACAGTGAGCCATGTTGCCAGCTTTGGCAGTTCAGTGTGAAAGGGACAGTGGGTGAATCGAGCTGAGCTGTTCAGGCCTCACCTGGGGGCGATCTGATGAATGCAACAGACTCTATAAAACATTAAGGCATGGATGTTCAGAGAAAATTGAAAGTACATGGGTATACTTGGGCCAGAGGGGATAAAAGGCTGGTGAGTGGATTTTTGCAACTCCATAGATACCCTTCCTCCCCTCCGCCCCAATATTATCTATAGAAAATATTGAGTAAGGAGCATTATTTTTCCAGTGCACACCCACGGGAGCATATGATGTCAAGAACTGTGGAAAGTCTGAGACTTTACCCTACCTATAAGCTATCAAGTTAGCTTGCCAGTTTCATGGATGCTGGCAGAGGACGTGGATCAGAGACAAAAGGCATTACTTACAGAAATAGCTGTAGCTAGGGGATCAGCATTTTCTTGTGTCAGTTCCCTGATTTCCAAGTTCCATGGGTGACAGGAGGAGGCCAGGTTACCTGCATGTGCAGTGGGCTGTTTTACAGGGGAGGAATCTTGAACCAAGGAAACCTGGACCACGATAGAGGGCTGCAGACAAATGTGCCCCCCACTCCAAATGGAGACATTATCTCTATCTTCCAAGACTGACCTCTATTCCAACATTATGTCTGTGAGATCCGTCCACATTATTGCAGGTAGGTCTAGATTAGTTAGTCCTCTTGCTGGGTAGTATTCCATTTATGAACATTCCACAACAGCCATTTTGGGTAATCTTCAGTTTCAGATTATTATGGGTAATGTTGCTGTGAACACTGAAGTGCATGCCTTCAGATACACAAACAGGATTGACTTTCTGTTGGGGAGAACGGTTGGGTCCTCTGGTGTGCTTATGTTTAGCTTTCACAGGTGCTGCCAAACGTTTTTCCAAAGTGGTTGCAGCAATTTACACTCCTCAGAAGCTTATGAGAGGTCTGATGGCTCCACATCCTTGCCAACACTTGATATTTTCCATCTTTTCCATATTCGCCATCCTAGTGGCTATAAATGGCTATAAATGAGTGTTAAGCTCGGTGTGGTTTAAACATAAAACAATTTTATGTGTCTGGCCTCTGCTTTCAATCATGCTGTCAAACCCAACTTTCTCATCACTTAATGGTATCTTGGGAAAATCCCATAATGTTTAGGTCCTTTTCAGTTCTTAAAATTTAGTTTGGCTCATTTTAAATTTCAGTCTCTATCTGATTTTGAGCTGTTTCCCTTCAGTCCCGAGGAGTCTTGTGGCTTAAGAGGCTTGGAGAGGAGAGGTGTGAGGTCCTCTCTACAGCCCACCAGCTCCTCTCTGTTACAGGGTCTGGTTTGAGGGCAGAAAAGAGGAATAAAGTTTTTAAATGCCTTGCTCATTAGTTATGTGGGCTCACAATCATCTCATTGTTGATTGGTTGTATCTCCAGCCATCACTGTGAGGTATAATGGTGAATATATCTGAAATTTGCCCCTAGTGCCTGGCCCAGAGCTTCAGAAACCCTTACAATTTCCTGAGCAATAGGAATATCTTTGATATGCTAATGAGGTCACTTTGGTGGGTTCCTAGATAGATCAGGATGGAGGTTGGTCACCAGAAAGACCAATCACATGGTCAGAAAATTGGAACTTTTGTCCAGTCTGACTTCTGGAGAGGGGAGAGGGCCTAGAGAGTGAGTTACATCCGGTGCAATGATCTAATCAATCGTGGCTGTTCAGCGAAAGGCGAGGAAAAACTGTGGGGACCGGTGCTTGGGGGAACTTTGTGGCTGGTGAATAGGCGATGTACTGGAAGGGAGGTGTATCCTGGTGCCACACAGAGAGGACAGGAAACTCCCCATTCCCTCCCAGACCTCACCCTGTGTGTGCCCTTTATAATCAAACTATAGCCATAGCTACAGTGCTTTTTTGAGTTCTGTGAATCATTCTAGAGAGTTATTGAACCTGAGAGGGTTGTGGGAACCACTGAATTTGCAGCCAATCAAAATTATAGGTGGCTTGGGGACCTCACATACAGCTGGTATCCAAAGGGAGGGCAGTCTTGTTGGAGACCATGCTCTTTAACCAGCAGAGTCTGGTGCTAACCCAGGGTGGTTAGCATCAGAATTGGATTGCAGTACATCCCAGTTGGGGCGGAAACAGAGCCTCTGGTTTGTCGTCTCTCTATGGCCAGTGTCCAGAGGCTGGCTCTACCATAGAGTTCACAGTGAGCTCAAGGGAGAAGGGCTGAAGGTTTCGCAGAAGGCTGCAAGGGCTCTCTAGGAAATGGAAGATCTAGCTCCAGGTTGACCTCTTCCATCTCCTCCAGCTCCCAACACCAGCAGCCTACCCCTCAGCCCTTTGCTGCTAGAATATCTAGAGAACAGACAGTCCTCATAGATGAGAAATGGACAGTGCAGGTTAAGTCCAGGTGTCCCAGGAACTACACAGGGGAAGTGCGGAGAGCTCCAGCAGTGCCCCTTCTGCCCACTTTGCCATCCCTCTCATGATGGTATAGGGACAGGGCATTCAGCCCATTGGCTAAGTCAGTGTCCAACCTGAGACATAAAATGCCAGTCACCCCTTGTTGTAGGTGCTGCAAAGTCTTTGCAAATAGTGCTCTTGGTGCTTCCACACACCTCCCTGGGATTAAGGAAGGGAAGTAATGCCCTTGTCAAACATCCATGCCCCTCCCCCAGTCCCTTTGTATGGGCTATGGTGGGAAGCTGGACTGGTGACCGCAGGGCTCGCTCTGCCAGCTATTAGTAAAACCTGCAGGGATGTGCCTCAGCCATTACTCCTGGGCAAACAGAGTCCTCTTAGGCATTAACAAACAACAAGCAAATAAGCAAAGGTCAGATCAACCAACCAATATATTTGAGCACATATTTCACATAGTAGACTATGGAATGAAGATGGGAAAAAAAAATCATAGGGTTAGTTGTGAAGGACCTCTCTGGGGAGGATAAATATCTATTTAAGAGATAGATCTCAGAAGTTGAAAATAGAGACTCGGTCCTCACTGAGGACCAGATGCAGTTCTGTATTGGCAGTTTATCCGGTTTGCCCCCGCACCCCTGCTGTAGCAGCACTAATTACAGGCAGGGGAAGGTGAACCCTGCATAACGAAATTGGATTATTTTTATTGTTTCCACAGGAACCGCACCATGTGGGGAATGTTTGTTCAGGGAATAGGCTGTGTTTTCTGTTCATTTCACCCAATTGTCCACAAGAGTGATTGAATTTTATGTCCTACAACTTTAATACCACAAACTATGCTTGAAGTACATTGACTTTAAACAGGACATAAATTTCAAAACTCCTGAGTTGTCCCTTTGCACTGTCTTACCATGTCCTTTGCTCTGCTACTATTTTTCGAATTGATCTGACCTCCCATTCAGCTTTTTGAAAATATAGAAGCTCAGAGGCCACTTGCAAACCCTTGCCATTGGACTTGGGCCTCAGCCTTCCAGCCTGGAGGTCACCCCAATGACAAGCAGTAGAATGTGATGGGGCTGGTTCCATTGTACTTAGGGCCCTGAGCAGAAACAGGATGGCAGGAAGTGCAGAGTCCCGGACGGGAGGTCGGGCTTAACCTGGGCTCCCTTTCAGGTGCCACCTTAGCAGCTCAGTGACCTGGGAGATTTGTTTATGTTTTCTGACCCTCCATTGTGTTATTTGTACACAGCCATAAAAATACTACCTCCCTAAACAGGGCTGTCGGGAGGATTAGATGAGATAATGCATGCAAATCCCTCAGGGCAGGGCCTGACACATAACAGCGCTTAATAAGTATGACAAGCTGTTCTGAACTGGGGGGTGGGCAGGGGTGGAGAAGGCATGTTCTTAGTAAATGTGTACAGAGTCATTACAAATTTTATAAGTGCTATAGCATTTTTGTGGACTGCGCTGTCTCCAAGAGGGATATATAGCTTTTCATTAGGTTGGAGGGCCTTCTCGGTGCAGAAGGAAATTATCTCATCAGGGTTCATGTTCTGCGGTTGCAGTGCCTGCTGATGTTGATTTAGCTCACTCACAAAGCCACACACCACGCAGCAGCGTTCATCGCCCTCCGCATTAGCTTATTAATCCTCCAGTTATTCCTCTATGGTTCAAGGGCATGTTTGCTTTCCAGTGGAGGCACCAAGAGGTGAAATAACATGCCCCAACTGGGACCAAGAGGGAGTGGCCGAGCCAGCTCCGTTTCTCCTACGGCCCACCACACTCAGAGGTTTCACTTGCACTGAAGACTGTTGCTCCCTCAAACCAATGTTTTAATTGTAGGCATTTTATTTGCTAAGCGAGGAGGAAGCAGTGGGGGATACTAGAGGATAAACTGGCCTGGTAACCAGGGCTTTTAGTTCTGTGACTGGGTACCAGGAACCACACAGCTTTCCAGCCCTGGTTGCCATGGTTATCCAACCCAGGACGAGGCTGAAACAACCTCAGAGTTCCTTCCCAATGTGAACACTCCATGGTTTAAGCTTTTTGGATAGGGGAGAAGGCCCCTTTTCTAAGGACCCCAAGATCATATTAAGTTAGAAGAGATTTTGGTTTCACAGTTTTCTTCTTTGTAATGAAATAATAATAGGATGCAAGCTTTAAACCATCCACAAAGTAACAGTAAAGTACTGCTCTGGGCATATTTATTTATTTATTTATTTATTTATAAAAATATATTTTATTGCTATTTTACAGAGAGGAAGGGAGAGAGAGATAGAGAGCTAGAAACGTCGATGAGAGAGAAACATCGACCACCTGCCTCCTGCACACCCCCCACCGGGGACGTGCCCGCAACCAATGTACATGCCCTTGACCGGAATCGAACCTGGGACCCTTCAGTCCGCAGACTGACGCTCTATCACTGAGCTAAACCGGTTTCAGCTGCTCTGGGCATCGTTATACACAAAGGAAGCACAAGGCAAACAACAAGAGGGGATCTCAACTGCAAGGCTGAGCATCCCATGCTGGGCCCACCCTGACCCTCCTGGCTTTACCCAGATGCGGTGGGTGGTGCCTCCTGCAGAGCTCCCTGGGAGCCCTGTGTCTGAGGGTTGCCAAGGACAGTGAGCTCATGGCATGGCTGCCCGGCCCAGCATTCAGCTCCAAGGGTCTTTCTCAGCAAAGGCCTCTGTCCATTCACCCCTCCCAGGTGGATGTACAGCTGACTACTTACACAGCACCTAGCTGTATGGAGCATCATCTCTCAACTGTCCTGGGAAAATGTGGGGGCTCAGATCGGTCCTCTTAACACCCTGACAATGCCCGTGGTTGCCTCTTGGAGCTGCTCATGGTACTGTGCATTGTTCCCCATGGATACACCCATGAGGGAGATGCTCCAGGAAGCTCCCAGCAGGTCTGAGTCCATTCCCCGTGCTTGGGGGATTCTGAGGGAGGAGTCCCTGGATAATTCCACAGAGGTTTTAGAGGCGGGGTCATCCCGTTTCCCTGACCTCCCAACAGCCTGCTCTCCAAACACTTGACTGTTCAAATATCAAATTCCGATGGAAAAGGGGAATGGGGCTGGTAATAGCAGTAAAAATGCGAGTGTATGGGCATCTTGGAATCGAGCATCTTCTGTGTCAAACACACCTATTATTATCACCATCTTAGAGTTCGGGAAACTAGAGACCTGGAGGAATGCCTTTTTTTTCTCAAGACCACAAAGCTCTTAAGTGGCAAAACTGGAATTTAAATTAGGGAGAAGGAAGGTACCCAGGGCAGGGGCTGGTGCTTACTCAGCAGACAACTGCTACGGCCGCAGAGGGAGCGCAGAGAGCCTGTGTCCGGGACAGCACTGGCCTCCTGCAGGGCATGTGGGATGCCCTGCACTGTGTGCTCACTCCCGGATCGGGCACATTCTCTGGAAGTGCTCATGGAGCTCCCATTTGAGGGAAGGAGGGAATGTGAGGGCTGCTGAACTCTGCCCACTGCCGGGGAGGAAAGGGGCCTGCCAGGAAGCGGCTGCTTTTCTGCAGAAAGGACCCCCTCATTATCCTGAATGCCCCCAACAAGGAGCGGCAGTTAACCCCGGCAGAGCTCGGCCAAGTGCCCCGGGAAGGAATTAAGCAGTGTCTGTTGGACCTACTCTGTTCTAACCTCTGCTTTCTCAATATTAAATGTTACCATCGGTCTTCATATTTTTTAAAGTAACTTTTAAATAAAGTATGCAAAAGTGCACACATCCAAGTATGCTGCTTGATGACTTTGTCAACAAACTGAATGCTCTTGTCCTAGTCAGCACCCAGCCTGAGGAACACATTAGTCACACCTCAGAAACCCCATCTGCTCCCTCAACGATAACCACCTTCCTGACTTCTGTCGCCATACCTCAGTATTGGTTGTTTTTGCACTTTGTAAGTACAGTATAAACGAAAATCATCAGTGCTCCTTTGTGTCTCGTTCTCCTGCTCACCATCAAGTCTGTGGGAGTCACCCATTGTCCTGCATGAAGTTGTATGTCATTCATTCTTATTGCTCCCAAGTATTCCATTGGGTGAATGTGCAGTTTATTTATCCATTCTTCAGTTGATGCACATTCAAGTTTCCACCTGGGGACTGTTGTGAGATTTGGAAAAGCCTTACCTGCTGAGTAATTAGGATTCTAGAATGATCACCCCTGTCCTCAATTTAGCTTCCTGGATACTTGGGGTTAGCAGGTGAAGTCAGTGAGCCCAGGAAGCCTACAGTGCCAAGGTTATTTCAAACAGTTGCTGCATGAACAAGCCTCGGTGGGAAGGCATATGGGCCAGTTCACGTCCTGAGGTGCTACCAGATACACTGTGCGAGCCCACGGTCTTCTGGTGGCCAAGACTCTTGCCAGTCTCTCCTCTGTAACACAGAGAAGACCGTGTTACAACCAACAGTCTTTGAGACACTTGGGAATGTTGTAATTAATGGCCTAGGTCACTCAAATTTCACGACACAGTTAGAGGATGGGGATGGTGGCATCTGTAGATTACATTTTGAGGTAAAACTCTGTGACCACAAATTCAGTGTTGTTCTCTGCAGTAAACATTTCAGGGAAGGCTGGACTGCAGGCAACCTTGAAGGGCCAGCATTTTAAACTACATTTTTTTAAAAGTTAGGGCCTAGCTTGCAAGTAAGAACTACATAAACAAAGGATGTTCTTAAGGTTGTTAGTCTCTGGAAAATATCCAGTTACACATTCAACCGTATTCAGAAAAGCGAAACGACACCAACGGAGCCGGAGAATCTGATAACAGCAGGCAGAGTGAGGGGAAGAGCGCCACAGACGGAGGCTCCGGGATGCCTGCTCACTCTGCATGGTGCACACGTCACCTGAAACAGGAGGCCATGTTCAGAGTTATTAAACTTGCATAAATTAATTATTCTTTCCTTGTTCCCGCACCACTTATCACTAGAGACCTAATAGAAAATTCCTCTGACCTAATGGCATTAAAAACTTGTTTTCTGACTCTTAAGTAACACATGATCATTTTAGCAAAATTGGAGCTTAAGCAGTGTATCAAAAGGGAAACAAAAATACCATAATCTCATACTCCACAGTCAGCCTCTGTCAACACGTGGTAACTTGCTCACAGTCATCTTGGTTTCTCTCTTTCTCTCTCTCTCTCCCTCTTTCTCTCTCTCTCTCTCTCTCTCTCTCTCTCTCTCTCTCTCTGTCTCTCTCTCTCTCTGTCTGTCTCTCTCTCATCTATACGTAGGATCTCTGACTTGGTGGTTTGACTTACGATTTTTTGACTTTTAGATGCTGTGAAAGTCATAGGCATTTAGTAAAAACCATATTTTGCTGAAACCAGTTTGGCTCATTGGATAGAGCATCTGCCTGCGGACCAAAAGGTCCCAGGTTCGATCCCAGTCAAGGGCATGCACCTTGGTTGCAGCCACATCCCCAGTGGGGGGTGTGCAGGAGGCAGCTGATCAATGTTTCTCTCTCATGGATTTTTCTAACTCTCTATCTCTCTCTCTTCCTCTCTGTAAAAAAATCAATAAGATAAAAAAAAAAACCACCATATTTTGAATCTTAGATTTTGACCCCCAGGCTAGCAATATGCTCTACAATACTCTTTAGTGATGCTGGGCAGTGGTAGTGAGATGATTTAGCCCAACTGTAGGCTCATGTAAGAGTTCTGAGCATGCTTAAGGTAGGCTAGACTAAGCTTTGATGTTTGCTAGATTAGGTATATTAAATGCATTTTCAATTTAGGAGATTTTCCATTTACAATGGGCTTACTGGGACGTAATCCCATCATAAATTGAGGAGAATCTGTAATTGGATTCATACTGTATAATAGCCATTTAAATCCTCTTTGTAACTTACTTTTAGATTGTGAATATCTTCATATGTCATTTAAACAGACTGGAAGAGCAGGATTTTTGTTTATCATAGGATGTGTCCAATTTATTTAGCTTCTTCCCACCCCATATTATGGATGATAAAATTACCTAACTCCCTGCTTTCTGGGTTCCACTTTATCAGTAAGTTCTCCCAAATTATGATTTTAACATACGAAAATTACTCTTATTAGTTTGTATGGAATGTGACTCATTTCTCTGAGGGATGCAAAATTGCGATTTGTGGCTTTTCCTGTAGCAAACATGCCTGTTTAATTGTGCTGAGATTTATTTGCTAGAATGCTTGGGTAAAAAGCCCACGAACTTGCTACCCAGAGTGCAGCTGTCATCTAGGAGGGGGTCGGGGGTTGGTGTCCTGTGGGGCCGGATGCAGCGCCACTCTGCTCATCCTTCTGCAGCCCGAGCATCTCTCACAGGGGAAACGGAATGCCGCCACATCCTCTGTGCACCTGACAGTCAGATAGCATGTGGTGGTGGCTAATGCATTACCTACACGGATACTAGGAGATTATCATCTGAGCCCCCCTTCCCACCCTCCTGACTGCTCCCCAAGCCCATTGCTCCTCTCATCCCTCATCCAGGAGGTCCATTTCCTCCCCACAGCCCGCAGACCAAACACGGAAAACTGATACCCACATACGAGTTCATTCCAGGGAGTCACCGGCAGGTTAGCAGCAGCGCAGCAGCTGCCCCTGAGAGAGGAAGGAAGTTGACTTGCCGAGGAAGTGGTGGGGTCTCCATCTAGGATGAGAAGGGGACACAGCTCAGCCCAAGCAATCGCTCAGAGGGTGGCAGGCTAGTCCTGGTGAGGTCTGAGTGACCCTCCCCCCCCCCCCAGGAGTTCCTCCGATGTTGTCTAGGCTTTCAGGCCTCTGAGGAGGGCGAGCATCAGAATCAGAAGTCACCCATTCTGCACACACTCAGCTCTAACTTCACCGGGACACATAATAGCGCTGCAGGGACCTTCTGGCCACTCCTGACCACCCTGAATTTTCTTCAGTATCATTATAAAAAGGCCTTATTTTTAACTTACCAGGCTTGCTCTCTAGTGTGACAAATACAATACACACAATATAGAACACCTTTCCAAGTCCGATATTTTAAAATATCGAAACACACAAAACTCAGTGCATCCATTGTATTTATTGTTGCCAGAATAAAGGTCGTATAATAGGATTATCCTAACTTTCTACAACCCCTAAACCAGGAACATCGTATGCACCAAGTATTTTTAGTAGTTGCTCTAGAGTGTTGCATGTGCTTATGTTAACCTTGGCAGCGCTCGCATAAACTTTACATTAATAGAGTTACATGAATTTGATTTTAGAAACAATAATCTATCCTTGGACGGAGTGTCATCACCTCTATGTACACAATGTTCCTCTATAAACAATGCCCTTTATTTTGGCAACGCGTCTTTCCTGCCATCTGCCTCCCAAAGCCCTTGCCAGAGTTGCAATAATAATTGAGTTACAGGGGGAATTAGGTGTAATGGAGGGGAAGGAAATTGATTGCTTAGTTTTTATTAACAGAAAGGGAGAAAATTGTGGTGCCTGCTGTGACCCACAGGGAAACAAAGGGAAGATATGGAGAGGTGACTCCAGGTGGCAGGGATGTTCCCGCAAACATGAGCCATCCTGTGGGGAGGCTGAGGGAGGCCAACAATCCGGGCTGGGCGGAGAAACTGGAAGGGCAGTGCGAGGGCACCAGGCGCCCAGGCTGCAGTGGTGCGGCTCTGCCCTCCGAGGAAGGATGCGGCACCTGGGGCACCTTCTACTGCAAGAAGCAGTGTGACTGACTCCATTCTGCCCGTGGGACTGGGCTCTGCTCTTCTGGACTGGGCTTCGCCTTCAGGACGAGGCTCGGCTCTTTGGGGCTAACTCTGCCCTTTGGAACTAGGATCAGCCCTTCAGGACTAGGTTCCACTCTTTGAGGGTAGGCTGGCTCTTTGAGGGTAGGCTGGCTCTTTGAGGGTAGGCCGGCTCTTTGAGGGTAGGCCGGCTCTTTGAGGGTAGGCCGGCTCTTTGAGGATAGGCTGGTTCTTTGAGGATAGGCTGGTTCTTTGAGGGTAGGCTGGCTCTTTGAGGGTAGGCTGGCTCTTTGAGGGTAGGCTGGCTCTTTAGGGTAGGCTGGCTCTTTGAGGGTAGGCTGGCTCTTTGAGGGTAGGCTCTTCTCTTTGAGGGTAGGCTGGCTCTTTGAGGGTAGGCTCTTCTCTTTGAGGGTAGGCTGGCTCTTTAGGGTAGGCTGGCTCTTTGAGGGTAGGCTGGCTCTTTGAGGGTAGGCTCTTCTCTTTGAGGGTAGGCTGGCTCTTTGAGGGTAGGCTCTTCTCTTTGAGGGTAGGCTGGCTCTTTAGGGTAGGCTGGCTCTTTGAGGTTAGGCTGGCTCTTTGAGGGTAGGCTCTTCTCTTTGAGGGTAGGGTGGCTCTTTGAGAGTAGGCTGACTTTTGAAGGTAGGCTTGGCTCTTTGAGGGTAGGATAGGCTCTTTGAGGGTAGGCTGGCTCTTTGAGGGTAGGCTGGCTCTTTGGGGCTAGTCTCAGTTGTGAGGATTAGGCTGAAATCTTCGGAACTAGGGTCAGCCTGGCAGGGAGAAATGGAGGTGTTTCCAAAACAGGGCAGAGAACAATGTAAATATAGTGTGATTATAAAACAAGAAAACTGTGTTATAGCTGGCTTGTAAAAACAGCCTCTCTATTTTATAGTATAACGTGGTACCGAAAGAGCTGACTGAAACCCTGCAGGGCCTCGCCTTGGGGCAGAAAGACTACCTGAGAACTATCTCCCTTCCTCTCCTTGTAGGCATCCCCAGGAGCCCGGAAATCTACAGAGGATGCCTGTCCTCTTCCCTCACTGCCCTCCCACCTCAGCACAGGTGCTCACTGACATCGCTCAATCACCTGGAGGTTGTACTAGAGCTGGGACCCTGCAGGGTTTCAATCGACGCTTTCTGTCCCTATGAGGTGTGACTATAAAACACAGAGGCTGTTTTCTACAAGCCAGCTATAAACCCAGTTTTCTTATTTTATAATCACACTATGTTTATGTCGTTCTCTGCCCTGTTTGTGGAAACACCTCCACTTCTCCCTGCCCCTGACTTCCCGAGTCACTGCTTCTAGCAATCTAGAAAACGGGACGTCCCTGAACTGCAGCTCTTAGAGCAGAGCCCGGGCGGTGCAGAGGTCTGCGCCCCCTCCCCGCCCGCGCCTGTGAGGGAACCTGCACATCTGCGTCCCATTAATTCCCAGCGTGGATGTGAGCCTATCAGGACACACGAGGCTGGGGCGTCTGGCTAGACTTCTCCTTCTCCTTCTAATATAACTGGGGTAAGAATTACATAAGTGATTAATGGACAGAAATGTAAAAAGAGCCCATTTTCTTTGTTTTAGCACAGCAGGAGAACATATTTGCTGTTGAAAAGCCAGAAAATCGAAGTAAGCATAATACAGATAATAAAAGTACCTATAATTCTACCGCATGGAGATAACAACCATCCATGTTTTATTATATCTCAACAGCTCTTTAATGTATGTAAGCTCTTAGAAATGGAATTAGCCCATACACAATCCTTTGTAGCCTCTTTTTTCCCCCCTTCCCTGGCGTATTATTGTTTCCATTTCATCAAATATACTTCCAGACTGACGTCCTAGGCACTGGTGTTCCTTGGGAGCACTCACAGTCAGCCCTTGCGCAGCGTCCGGGTTTAGAAGTTCGCCCGTTATTTCGAAAAGCGTTCCTCATTTAGACAACTATGATCACGCCTTAGCATTACAAATCAGTGGCCCTGGGCTTGCGACGGGATTCAGATGTCTGTTGGCTTCGTCATTTTCATAATGTATTTGAAGGACTTTGCTCAATATTCATAAAGCCAAATGTTCAAGTGGTTGATTTGCCAGTCCATTACGGGCCTATCCTTGTTTGGGAGTGTCTGAGGCTGGGCTGGCGGCCGCGGCCCAGCTCTGGGAGGCACAGTCCAGGTAACGTTTCTTTGGCTCCGCTCCCAAAACCTCAGCGCACAGATGGCGGAGAACAAAAGGCCTGCGTGGCCCACCACGTTTCAGCTGTTCCTCCAGCCTTCTCCCCGGCCCTCCAGGGTCTGCTCCGTCTTCCCCTCCTCTCCGCCTCCCCTCCAGAGAGCAGCTCACCACTCTCAGGCTGACAAAAGGCCATGCTCCAGACACCCCCAAATATGGCCAGGCTGAAAGGGGAGCCATTTAATGTCACTCAGTCCTCTCATTAGACTTTGTCTTCACCCTCCTCTTCAAATGTCAGGGAAATAAAGTCCATCTAGGTGCCAACAAATCCTTCGGGTAGAACGGTTGCCATAGCAACCGTGGAGCCAGCATTAGCCCGCAGAACCAGTCAAGAAGGTGTTGGCTCAGAAACTGCTCTGCGTGGTGCACCCCCTTCTTTTGAAAGTAGGTTGCTCTCTGTGACCTGGCATCTATTTTGTGTTCCTGTGTTTTCAGCACAATCCTTTGTTAAGGCATTTGATTCGCTATAGAATTAAGAACCCCGGGGGCTGAGGAAAAGGTGGGGTGGAGAACAGCTAAAAGACTGGGGAAAAAAATATAACAAATGTAGGAAGATGGTTTTTTGAAAAAGGAGGAGGGGGGAGGCTTAAATAGAATCAGTTCATTCAAAGCCAGGTGCAGAAGAATAATGTCAATTCTGTGCTCAGTGAGACGGTAAAAGAAAATCAGCTCTATCTAATGTATGGGCTGGTTTTAAAACAAACCTCATGCTATTATGAATATAATCCCTGCTTTGTAAGCCATGACATTTAACTGGGTAATTAAATAATAATTGAATAAGTCTGCGAGGCATAAAACCGGGCAGAAAGGCACATTCCCCTGAGGCAATTTTTATCAAATATTGACTTACTCTTCAATATTAATGATGGGGATTTAATGTTATATTTTATATTTACATGCTAACATTGTTTGAAAGACATTTTGTAATTTATAGGTTCTCAAGTTACACATGTGACTTGAATTAAAAGCACCAAGGAATAATCCGGGGGATGGGGAACATGCAAAGGTACGGTGTGGGGTTGGGAGGCAAGCTTTCACTGCAATTAGTCCTGCATTTGTTGGGGTCTCTCCCCTATCCCAGTCTTCTATATGCCTTGCACACATTTTAATGTTCTTATTCTACAAGACACTCACGCCATGCCCGGCAGACTTGGAGCTCCCTTTGTGAGCAGCCTGCTCTCCTCTCCCTGGATTTTTGGAGGGTCGGCGGGAGAAGAATATGATGTCTCAACCCCAATGTATGCTGGTCAATGGTTAACAACCAGGTCTCCAGAAAAAAAATTGTGTGGAAATGTACTTACGTTTATCCTAAATTCTACTGGTGTAAAGGATATGTAGCATACAAGTTAAGAAGAATAAAATATACAGTCTTATTCTCTAAATCTCATGAAGCCAGTTTATTTTCACAGAGCTTTTTGGTTTTGCTGAGCTTTTATTAAAATCTGTTATCAACGTATGGTGATAACCAATTTGTCAATTGTTTGCAATGAGCAAATAATAATAGGTCCTTCATGAATGTTGGGCCATGTACTCATGTATGTTGAGTATGATGAAAGTAAAACATGAAAGCCTGGCCCATGTAGTTCAGTGGTTGAGCATGGACCTATGAACCAGGAGGTCATGGTTAGATTCCCTGTCAGTGCACATGCCTGGAGGGCTTGCAGGAGGCAGCCTATAAATGATTCTGTCTCGTCATTGATGTTTCTATCTCTCCCTTTCTCTTCCTCTCAGAAATCAATAAAAATAAATAAATAAATAAATAAGTCCTATATAATAAAGAGCTAATATGCTTATTAGACCAGATGGTGGAACGACCTTCCTGACGACCTTCCAGGTGAAGCCCGGGCTGCAGGGCTGAGCCCCTTCCACAAATTTCGTGCATCAGGCCTCTAGCAATAAATAAATGTAAGTCAAACATGAAAGATGTGTTGGAACTTTTTGCTGAATTAGATGGTGGCTTTCCAATATTTTGCTTTGAGCTATTCACAATGCAATAGCTACAGACACAACACACTTTGAAGTTTAATTTGCATTATTAACATTTCTATCACATTCTTAAGTCTAAATAATGGACAAACAATAAATTAAGCCCTGATTTGTAGGATTTTCAATTTCTATTTTTATCCTGGAAGATTTGAAGATGCCAACATAATGCCATTAAGAAAAGAGTTAAGAAGAGATTAGCTATTCAGGAAATTTTTAATACTGTTTTTTTCCTTTCATTTTCCCCCATGACTCTATGAGACACCAAACTGTTGGTTGACTCTCCAAGGGAGACTGTCACCAGAGAGACTTGTTTTTAAACAGAGGACAATACACATACATGTGGTATTTGCCCTTTTGTGTTCTATGAAGGATCCTGGTTTTTCTTAGTTTTCAATTTCCATTTACTCTTCCCAGAAGTTCAAAGTCATTTGTAGAATTTTTTTAACATTAAAAAATGTACCTCAAAATTCCTTTCAAATATCTCAGCATTTTTCAGAGAAAGCAAAATATCTCAGCAGTTTTCAGCAAGCAAAGCCCAAAGCAATCATAAAACCAGCCAAACCTGTGGTTTAACTTGGGGTAGATTCTCCCCTTTCTAAGGCTTTGGCCTTTGAAACCACATGATTTCCCGCTCAGGTTAAAAAAAAAAAAAAAGCAGGAAGTTTCTCTATACATGCAAAGTTCAGAGAAATCTTCAGTCCCATGTGAGACACAATGCTGTTCACCTCTCTCAGAGGTCAGCCATAGTATGTTGAGCTGTATCAACATATTATACATATGCATCATAAAATACCAGGTGTGTGGATGTCAGAAGATGTGATCCTTTTAGCTGTGCAAATGGACGTTAACACAGTAAGGGATATGCTGTGTGCCTTTGTCATATAATAACTTTTCTATTAACTTTGTTAATCTGCTCTCATTGGGATAAATTGTATTCTGTATTTGTGAATATAGAAATTTAAAATTTAGAAAAATTGAAAACAATTACAATTGTATTTTTGAAAAATATTTTTCAGATGTGTTGAAATTTTCCCCGTGTATTTTAATTTCTATTTATTTTGATGCCTTAATGATTTAGGGTTATCAGAATAAACAGCCATTATATCATCATCATCATCAAGGCTATTAGACAGTGATGTTCTCAAGAACTTTCTAAGTATTGTTTGATGCTGCCTTAAACTGATCTTAGACCATTGAGTGTCCTTTGTGAGGTTCCTTCCTCTATTCCCTTCCCCCCCTCCCCTCTCTTCTTTCTTCCCTCCCTCTCTCCCTCCCTCCCTCCTTCTCTTTTCTTACTCCTCCTCCTTTTGCTTCTTTCCCCCCCTTCTCCTTCTCCTCCGTCTCTTCCTGCTATTCCCTAAAAGCCTATCCTTTCCATTGTTGTCATTAATTAATTAAGCAAAATAGTTATTATGCCCAGAACTACTCTAGGTACTGAAACTTTGACAGTGAACAAAACAGACCAAGGCTTTGCCCCCATGGGATGTATATTCTGATAGATAATGCCTACCTGTCTTTTTTTCCTCTTCTCTCCTTTCCTTGTCCTCTTTTCATCTTCCAAACCAATTAAACTTTAAACAAAATGAAATTATGCTTGCAACATGAGTAAATAAGCTCTGGCCAAGGCTGTATGGGTCTAGCCCACGACTCACGAAGTTCAGAGCCTCATACATAATATGAGTTTTTAGATACTGAAAACTCTGACTTCTGGTTTCTCAGTGGTGTGCCAGATGGTTCAACTTATGAGACAATGACCTCTGGATAAATGCCATTGTATTTGATCAGATGAATATTCCTTCTGAGAGAACCATTTCTCTCCCTTGCCCTATGGAAAAGGACAGTGATATGTTACATAAACTCTTACGAACTTCTGCTTAATATTCAAAGAACTCATGGAATGTATGCTACAAAGAAGTATATCCTGGAGCCTGCTCTGCTGGCGCTTTCTGAGTTGGTTTGGTGTTGAGCATTAATTCCAAAGTGGAATCATAATGTACACACATTAAAGAACCACACGGCACCTTCCAGTCCCTCTCCAGCTATGCCTGCCCTCCAGCTCAGAGAAGAGTCTGATCCCAAGGTCAAAGCTCTACTCTTTAGGTTGCCCCATGCTGAGGAACAGCCTGCCAGCTGCCACATGGTCGGTACCGATGGACAGGGAGCCTGGAACAGGACAGCCTGCAAATCTGCCACCTGAAGTCCATCTTTCGTTGCTGGCATGGTCACTGATTTTTTTTTTCATGTGTTTGGTTTTTCTCATGTGTTCAAGCATGGCCAAAAGGAAAAAATAGTCTTCAGTTAATCCAAGTGATCTTGGAGAAAGAGAAAACTGAATCTTTTCCTGGCTGCCTTACTGACTGCCATAAATTGTCCTCCATCACGTGAAGAGAGAGTGGAGCCAGAGTTTCCACAGAAGGACTCCAACCAGGAAACCCTGGCGGGGCCTCCCTTTTTCAAGAACTACTCTCTGCTTTGGGGGCCCTCTTGCCAACCCCACACCCATGGCAGAAACTGGGCTTGTTATAGTTTTTTAAGATGTTGACTGCAGACAGAAACTAAAATGCAATCCTAGGACTCAGAAAGGAGCAGAAATTCTAAAAAGCGAGTCCAAAGTAAAAAGGCTCACACATACTCAGTTTGTAAGGACCCCAAGATTGAGGAATTGGCCTCCCCCACTGCCTGTTCCAGGATGTGACCTTTAAGGTTAAAGATTAGACAGGAATGAGGTCAGTTCTTTATGGTTGAAGATTAGGCAAGAATGAAATAAGTCCCCAGAAACTCCCTACCCTGAGGACTTGCCCAGAGGAATGGGAAGGGGAGAGACAATGGGGACTGTTGACTAAGCATAGACCCTGTCATAAAACATGTAATTAACGAGCCCACCTGCGTGTGGTGTTGATTTCTTTGTTCCCTTCTCCCCCCTCCATTGTAACCCCACCTTCGTGTGGTCTTTATAAACTCATATTCTGCAGTTACTCTGGGCTCTCAGTCAGACAGCATCTTTGCTGTCTGCTTGAGAAGCCCCTGCACTGCGCTTGTACTAATAAAACCTCATGCTTTTTGCATCAAGTTTCGGTCTCGGCGTTTGACATGGGGTCGTCGCCCCCTCCGTCGGACTCACCGGGGGTCTTGGGACCTTACAAGTTAAGTTACAAAGGGGAAAAAAAATGAAAGCTTCTTAAAAATACCTTTAAAATCAGACATGGCATTCTATTTCTCTATGCCACTTACCTGTAAGTAATTAAAAATGACCAACTCCCCTCTCCCAGAAAGTACATGGTGTAATCCTACAGTCTGAGAAGGTGAGGTTTTAATTATGGAAAGGCAAGGGGAGGAGAAGGGAATCATGGGAATCCTATTTTCTTTTCTCAGCACCTAAGTTGCTGAACAGCACTCACTGCTTCAGTCAGGAGGGATGTAAAGACTGCCACCCCCGCCAGCTTAAGACTTGGTGGTACAAGATAGGAGACTTTTTTCTGTGAGGGCTTAGGAAGAGAAAGGGCTCAGAACTTCTCTGCAAATACAATTAAGGTGTCAAAGACAAATACCAGTTCTGAATGTGGGCAATCAATCTTCCATCTAGGCCAACCTTTTATCAAATGGCACGAAAGGGACCTCCAGTCCCACTGATTTTGAGTGAGGCCTAGTGGTCTCAGAGCTTGAGGAGGCTGATGCTAACTCACCTGAAACTCTTCTCAGCCCAGAGCAAGTTAGTAAGGTGAATGGAATCCTGCGGAGCTTATGGCAGATCAAGGTGAGATGGGAAACGCTTTTCTTCCATATTTGAACCCTGAAGTCATCAGTAAACTTGAAGACTCAAGTTGAAAGTTTCAATTTGCACATTTTCTCATCTCCACCCCCCAGCTCCCACCTTTGCACTCTTTTAAGTACAGGTAAGAGAGCAACACTACCGAAAGATGATTCCGAATTTTCACTGAAGAGAGGAAATGCTATAAGGGAGGAAGAACACACTTGAATGAAAAGACAGCTTAGCTCTTAGAGCCTATTGCATTTGTCCACCTATACAGATGAGAGGCATTAGTGAAGGAGAATGGAGGCAGCTAGGGGACTAACTATACCTGCGGCTGGAAGAGGGAGGAGACAAACTGGGTTCTCCTTGGCTGGGAGAGTGATGGGAGCAGTTACAGAAACAAGGGACCTGAGGACTCAACTTTTGCAGGGATGTAGTGAGCATTTGACATGCAGATCCAGGGCTCCCCAGGACAACCAGCTGCGGACAATGATAATAATTCTACACATTCCACTCAGTGGAAATACAAAGTTGAACTCCACATTCCCAGCCTGCTTACTGAGGGCTTTATCTCACTGCAAATCACCATCTAATTATGCACAGACTATAGGTTGTGCCTCTAGCATCCAACAAATATACATTGGATGAAGGAACAAATGTGAAGGTACCATGGAAACAGCAGGAAGAACATGGACTTTGGAGTCTGACTGAGGTGCAAACCCTGTGGAGCTACTTAGTAGCTGTATGAGTCTGCAAGTCTCAAACTCCAAACCTCAACTAAAAATAAGAATAATAACACCCACTTCTACTTGTGGTGAAAGCTTGTGGTGAAAACTAAGTGAAATAATGCCTGTAAAGCATCTATTAAGGTACTCACTTTGCATGAAATTGGACCAATGCTAGTGTTTCATCCATTGCTTTGCATTTCACTGGGAGCATTCACCCACTATCTCACTATTTCCTGGAGCATCTACAGGGAGGGACACTCAGCTTTATTCAGAGCTTCTGGCTACAGATCATCTACTCTTGTGAGCATGACAAAGACACATATCCAAATTATTCATTGTATTTAACAAATACTTTTAAAATGCAGTTTACTCTTTCTACAGATGACTGAACCATTCCTGCCTATGAGACACAGTTGTTTAGTTCTTTTTTTCTTTTTTTCTTTCTTTCTTTTCATGTTGCCAGTTGTTAAAAAGCTTGTAACGCTTTTCTTGTCAGGGGAATCTTTTGCGATTCTATACCCATCCTCTTTAAAGAAGAACAGTGGTCTGTAACCCAAAAGGATCCTCCCCAGAGCCTGACCATGCTGGCACCATGACCTTGGGCTTCCAGCCTTCAGGACTGTGAAAAATAAATTTCTTTTGTTTATAAGTCCCCTAGTTGATGGTACTTTGTTATAGCAGCCTAAACTGACTAAGAGACAGAGTTAGAAGTCCTCATTGTTCCAAATCCTAGCTAACACTTGGTGTTAGTCTTTTTTTTTTTTTTAATTATTTTATGTATTTTTAAATTGATTTTAGAGAGAAAGGGAGAAGGAAAGAGAGATAGAAACACCAATGAGAGAGAACCATTGATCAGCTGCTTCCTGCATACCTCCCTACTAGGGATCGAGCCAAAAACCCAGGCATGTGCCCTTGACTGGAATTCAATTCAGGACCCTTCAATCCACAGGCCAATGCTCTATCCACTGAGCAAAACTGGCTAGGGTATCTTTTTAATATTAGCTCTTCTTAAAAGTATGTAGTGGTATCACACTGTAACTTTAATTTATATTTTCATGATTAATGATGTTGATAACGTTCCATGTGCTGATTAGTTTATCTAATATCTTAGTGATGTGTCAAAGTCTCTTGCCCATTTTATATTGGGTTGTTTGTCTTCTTATTATCGACTAGAGGCCCGGTGAACAAAATTTTCGCATTGGCGGGGGAGTGTCCCTTAGCCCAGCCTGCACCCTCTCCAATCTGGGACCCCTTGAGGGATGTCCAACTGTCCGTTTAGGCCTGACCCCAGCTAAACGGGCAGTCAGACATCCCTCTCACAATCCAAGACTGCTGGATCCTAACTACTCACCTGCCTGCCTGCCTGATTGCCCTATCCACTTATGCCTGCCAGCCTGATCACCCCCTAACCACTCCTCTGCCAGCCTGATTGATGCCTAACTGCTCCCCTGCTGGACCGATTTCCCCTAACAGCCTTCTCCTATCAGCCTGGTTGCTCCTAACTGTCCTCCCTTGAATGACCGATCACTCCCAACTAAACTCCCCTGTAGGATTTTAGAATAATATTTCCATTTTTACAAAAATCTTGTGGGATTTTGATTTGGATTGCATTGAATTATAACATAATATGAGAAAAAATTTATCTTACATTATTTAGTCTCCCATGAGAAACATTAACTCTCTCCATTGATTTAGGTCTTTTTATTTTCTGTAGCAATGTTGTATACTTTTTTTTATATAAAGGTATTATATGTCTTTTGTTAAATTTTTACTAATATTTTTGAGCTATTGTAAATGTAATTTCTTTAGATTTAATTTCCATTTTTCTTTGTTATTATACAGAAATGTAATTGATTCTTTCATTCTGATCTTATATTCTACAATCTGCTAAATTCACTTATTAGTTATAGTAGATATTTCATAGAAACCTTAGGCTTTTCTATGTAAACAATGATTTCATCTGCAAAGAAAGGAAGCTTTACTTTTCCTCTTCTGATCGATGTGCCTTTTATTTCTTATGTATTGGCTAAGATCTCTAGCACAGTTTTAGATAGAAGTCATGAAAATGGACATTGCTGCCTCGGTCTGAATCTTAGAAGAAAGCATTCAATATATGTCATTCTGAGTATGATGTTAATTCTAAATTGTTTTGTAGATCTCTTTATCAGATTGAGGAAGTTTCCTCTTATTCTTAACCTCCTATTCTTGCTAAGAAGTTTGGTTACAAATAGTTGTTGAATATTGTTAAATGCTTATAAACAGAAGCCCATATAAACATAATCATGTTTATAAAACAAAGCATGCTGATTTTATCCTTTCTGAGGGAACCTAGTGTACCCATTAACTTAGTTTTATCCAATCTCACAAAATCTCCCTCAAAGCAATCTCATCCTCTTGCCATGAAACAGCACAGACCAAGCAAGTCCTCTGCCTCTTATCCTTCCTTCCACCCCACACTTTTCCAATGTAGGCTGCAGAGTACAGGGATGACTGCCTCCATCAGCAGCCATCCAGAATTCATGAATCTGCAGTTAGAGCTCAAATTTTTATGCTGCCCATGTATTTCGCTGAGTTGAATAATGGGCATAGATAAAGGATAAATGAAGCCAGGGGTGAATAAGAAAAGCTGGCCATTCATTGCTGCAAATTCTCATTCTTGCACTCAAATCATAAAATCTCCTTTTCTTCATTACCCCACCCCCTGCCTCCCCTAAACATACACATTCACTCCAATTTTTTTTTTGCCATCTGTTCAGAAATGTAAAATCTTAACGCTTTAAATAGATTAGAAAAATCTCTAAAACGCTTAATAAAAGTGCTTAGCTATTTAACGGATGAATAGGACACTTTGTGAGAAAAAGATGGCTGGCACAGTACTGTCATTATGTCCCTCACCATCACGATTTTGCACCTGCCCATCTGCTCAGGCAGTGCTGCTGACAGTTGGCAATGCTCTCGGGTGCCATTTGAAAGACCCACAACTTCCAAGCAGCTTTCTCTCTTGCTTTCCACACATCATGGTGCCTTTTTGATTATTCTCCCATCTATTCCTATTGCTTAAATGCAGTCTTATTTCCTTTCCCACCTTGCCAAATGCACACTTTGGTCTCCATTTGCAAGTGATACATGAGTAGATTTTATGTTGTGTATAAGTTAGAAGACACTTCAAACTGTGGGAAGAATCAGGGGTAAGACAACTGAGGGGCCCATGTACAACCTGTTGAGCCATGGCTTGAAAGCAGTGCAGCCGACTTGTCAATAACAGGTTCTTAGCGGTTCTATGGGGGTTTGACTACCACCTCCATCACTGGTGGCTTTGCGACCACAAGTCTCATTCAATTAAAAGGAGCAGGAACGGCTACACAATGTGCAGGGCTCCATGCAAAATGAAAACGCAGGACCCTTATTCAAAAAGCAGTGGGGGAAAGTGCCACTGAAGGTACTGAAGTATCAGCATTTATTCTTTCTTCTGTGGTTCTGAGTACAGGATAGCTGCCGGGTGACCAACGATATGCCCTCACAGATGCCCGAGGGCCTCTTCCTGTCACTTGGCACCTGTCCATGGCCCACTGGCTGTCAGGTTGCCCCTCCTGCAAGCTGTCAGCTGGAGGCAGTGAAGTCAAATTAGGTATCTCCCTTCCTCGCGGGCCTGCAGTCCTACCCACAGCAGACAGATTGTAACCTCTTCAAAGGGACTCACTTGGTACCTGCATGAGGAGAGGGCAGGAACCTATCCCCAGCACATGAATGTCCATGGAGCTGCCTGCTCAGGTTGGGGACAATTACTGCCATGCTATGTCCTACCCCAAGAGAATGCACTTGACCCCTCTCCTCCTTGTGCCGGAGCTGGAGAGCCTCAATGGTTGTCGTGTGGCAGAGAGGCTGAGCATCGTCTTGGGCACTAGAGTGTGGAACAGTGAGTGGCTGAGAACCTGTGGGGGGGAGGCAGAGAGGAGGTGGGAGGCAGAGAGGAGGTGGGAGGCAGAAAGACAGTTCAGCTGAGTCCCTGAGACCTTGGCACATGCTCCTTTGTTCATTTGACTTCACAAGATGCAGGTTTCAAAGATAAAATTATTAAGAATTTCAGAGAAATACAGATTATTAAACTCCAAGATTAGGGCTCCTCTGAGTGAGGGACCCTGTATAGCTGTGCTCATGGCACACCATGAGGCCAGTCCATGAAGCAGTCAGAGCCAATAAATATATATTGTTATTGTTGTTGATATCATTAACTAGGTGGTCTGTATGGGGTGGAATATTCATTACATATTTCAGGCATGTTTATGGATGTGGGTATATTGGTGTCTAAATAAGTACTAATATAAAGGATGCTCAGTGCTAGGAGAGTGTGACTCAGCTTGACCAATCCCAGCACTGGGCCTATGGCCTCAGACTGACCCAACAATCAGTCAGGGAGGTACTTGTAATTATATTAGTGTGATTCAGAAATTCCAAAGAAGCTACATAGGTTTTAGGTAGGAAAAAATGAGTTTTCCAAAGTCAGCTGCTAAATTCAATTCAATCTCATCTCACTCTTTAAAAACAGTGATATGATGAAAGTCTAGTCATCATGGATTGAGCAAAGCCTTTTGTGTGTCTTCTTTACCTTTTGGCATCTTCATTTGACATTGCTGGGTAAAGTGACTTTGAACAGCTAATCTATGAAACAAACATATGCCTGGGTAATAACCATCTTGACAGCAACTGTCAATCAAACTTTTGCTAAAAGCAAAGTGAGCCCAGGTGAGGTGCCAGCCGCCACATCAAAGCCCCCAGACTTTGAGGGACTACTTCAGTGGAGTCATGCTTTCCAAGCACCTGTAAAGGTGAGTTCACACACTTTCTAAACACATCTCAGAAGATGTGGGTCATCTGGGCAGCAATACTCATACCTCCTTTCTGAGCCCATTGATGTGTACACACACTGTCATGAGTGTGCTGAGTATGTTTGCACAGGTTTTTGGAATGTTTGGCCTGGTATATAAAGTGACTGCTTACCACTCAGACAGACGGGTGGTCTTCCACATCCAGAAATCAGGGAGGCATAAACAGAACTGTCTGAGAAGAAAAATCTATGAATATCAGGAGACATTTGAAAATACATAGGAAAGGGCATCAAATAGGAGGGAAGACCTTTCGTTTCCCCACCCGATAAGTCATTCACAAATAATTTTCTTTCCCTGTAAACCCACTCTGTTGAGCTGACATTTTTCATGCTGAAGTTCATGACCAAAAAAATGTCTGGTCTGCAGAGCAGTGAGTATAAACAATGCAAAAGTCATTCTGCAGTATCCTGATAGCCAACCATCACAACTATAATTGAGCAACAACTGTTATGTGCCAGCTACTAAGTCCTTTACATGAATGATCCCACAAACAGATGAGAAAACTAGTTGAGAATGATATGCCCAAGGTAATGGCAGAACAGAGACTAGTAGTTTTCAGAGTGTACACTCTCACCTACTAGGCCCAAGTTCAAATTGTGATAGTGAAGAAGTTTCATTTAAAAACTATGCCTAACTAAAGTGACATAGGAATTAAGCTTTGATGGTGTTTTTACAGTTGAGCTTATTGCTTCTAAGTACCTAGTACATTATTCATGTAATAGTCACTTGTTTTGTTTTTACACACAACAAAAACAAAACACTGCATAAAAATGAAACTTCAGTAAAAGCTAAAGTCAGGACATAATGTTTCCAGCTGTGGTGGCATCTAGAAGTACCTCCCCTCATCTCAGGAGCACCTTTGGATGATATTGTAAAAGGACTGGGGGCCACCGGAATCACTCCAACTGCTTTATTAAGATTGGTTGTAGAGGATGTAGAGGGTGAGACCAGTTAAGAAATGTCTGTTATAATGCTGGCCTGGACCAAGATGGCAGCATTGGAGATGATGAGAAGTGGTTGAATTCCAGATCCATTTTGATGTTCAAGTCAGTAGGATTATTTGGAGGGTTGAAGTGGGCTGTTAAAAATAAAAGAGAAATCCTGAGTGACTCCCAGGGTTTTGCCCTGAGCAATCAGAAGGTTGATGTTGCCTGTGATTGAGAAGAGAAAACTGCTGAACAGACAGGCTTTGGGAGGGACTCTCGGGAGCTCAGGGTTGAATATGTGAGCGCTGAGTTACCCATTAGCCATCCAAACAAGGAGGTAAATTAGGCAGTTGATATATAACTCTGGGAATGAGGGCAGAGCCCCTGCTTGGAGATGTAATTTGGTAGTTTTCAGTATCTGGAAGACATCTGAAACTGAAAGTGCATAATATCATCACTGAAGTGAATATGAATAGGAAAGTTTAGGCAGTGCTGCTCAAAATATGATCCGCTGGTCCACAGCTGCCTCACCTGGGAACCTGTTAGATATGCAACTGCTTGGGCCCACCTACGCCTTCACCTATTGAATCAGAAACTCCGGAGTGGGCCCTTTACTGCAGTTTTAACAAGCCCTTCGGTGATCCTTTGCCTGCTAAATACTGAGAACCACCGTTTAGAAATTAGGAAGGTAAGAGGAGGCTAATAAGGACCAGCCGGAAAGGAAAAGCAGAACCAAAGCACACATTGTGTTGGAAGCCAATCCAGTGTCACGTGCAAAAGAGAGCGACTCATCGAGTCATAGGTTCCTGAACATGGTCCAGTGGGTCAAACAACAGGAGGCCATTGGTGTCATCTGCAGGGAAAATTTGGGTGGAGTATGTATGTGGGCACAAACTTGGTTGGATGGCTTTATGATGTTAAAGGAAGAGAAGAGGAAGGGGATTGGAGACCATAAAAATAGATCTTTGAAAGAGTTTTGCCTCAAAGAAAAGGGGAAAAAATTGGCAGTATCTGGAGAGGGTAAATAGAGTTAAGAAAGAGCTTTTTGTTGTTGTTGTTTATAAAGAAGGGAGCTTTAATAGCATATTTTCATGATGTTGGAACAGATCCAGTGCAGTGGAGGAAAGTGAGAACTCAGGAGAGAAAAGCAGTTTGCAGGAGCAATGCCTCTGAGTAGGTGGGGAAGATGGGATGGATGCCCAGAGGAGGGGCCTGCTCAGTGAGATAGGAAGGAGGTTTACATGGGCCTGACATAGGAGGTGGGCAGATGTGGGGGTGAAGAGGTTCTATTATGCTTGCTTCCCTTTGCCAAGTCATTTGAGAAGCAAGGTCATGAGGTGAGGATGAGGATGAAGAAGGAGTGTATTAGTCTTGGAAAATGAAAGGACCAGGAGAAAGAATACAACTGCCAGGCAACGTGAAAGGCCTGCAGAAGTAATTCCGTTTTAACAGACTTACTCAGAATCAAGATGATGACTTTTTTCAAAGAAGGCTTCTGAAAAAAAAATAAAACTGGTGCCTTTTATCAAACACACACAAAAGGATACACAGAAGGAGGACCTGGGCTCAGAAAGCAGATACTTCCATCCGAGCCCTGGCTTCCCATTCCTAGCTCTGTGTCTTTGGGCAAGTTATTCAGTTTCTCTGAGTTTCATTTTCCTCTTCTAAATATGGTTCTATGATTCAAGTGCTTTGCCGAGAACGTGGCACATACTAGTAAAGAGTACTCAATAGATGTTAACTGCTGTTAACATGGACCATTGGAATTAAGGATGGGCAAAAAGTGAGGGAGAAAATATAAATACCTTTAAGCATAAAAATTATAAGGGGAAGTTAAGAGAAAGAGAAGAGACTGAGGAAGGAGAGAATTACAATAAAGAGGAAAAGGAACAGGAAAAGAAAAGAAAATGAGAAAGGAAATAGTGGAATTAAGAAGGATAAGAAAAAAAAGAATTATGTAGACAGTGAAAATGCAAAACATACAAATAAGAAAACAGCAGAGGAAAAGAAGACAATGCAAAGATAATACACAATTTAAAGTCATGTCATCAAACTATTACGCAACCATATTTTTGATAAATACATGATGAGTTTTAGAGCATTCATGTGTGGTTGGAAGGTGTTTGGGCAATGTACATATTTAGATCTTGGAGTTAATGTATCATAATCAAAACCTTGAATTGCAATACAGAATCCTAGGCTTTGATTGGTGAACAGCTCTGGAATCCTAAGATGACCTCACCCCAATTCAGTAAGTCACTTGATAGCACATTTTTCTATTTTAAAAGGTCCTTTCTACCATTTCTCAGGCGGTAATCATACTTGGTATAGTATGAAGCCATTCCATATTCACCTTAGCAAGGTTCTGTGAGCACCTTACAAATGGGAGAGGTTGTGGAACTCAACTCATCCCAAGTTCTTCAGCAAATCAGCCCTGGCCCCACCTGCCACACTGACAGGAATCTGGGAGGGACGTGTGGGCTCCTGCTCCGGACTCTTCTAAGAACTGAAAGGGCAGGTTAGGGCTCTGAACTGGAAGCGTTTTCTAATCTCAGCACTTTGGCCCTAATACTTCTTAGCATGACCTGTGTGCCATTTAGAAACTTTCTACAGGCAGTAAAACCTATACCAGAACTGTAGACATGCAGGAAAAATGAGTTTCTTCAACCTTTTTGAACCTGCCTGAGCTTCATTTCCATTTTGAGCTCCTATTCTAATTGAGTAGAAAAAAACCCAAACCTCAGTCAATTCAGGTTTCCTGGCCCCCTTTCCTAGGATTGTGTCCCAGTCCTAGGTGACTGCATAGTATTAAGGCCTGAGGGAGGGGAGGGGAGGGGAGGGGAGGGGGAAGAGTGGGAGGAGAGGGAGTCTGAGTCATCTTTCAGGTTGACATTCTCTGTTGTCCCATCCAAACATGTTACATCCATCCAAACAGTACTTTTTGGCCATTTCCTGCTCCTGGAAATATTTGGCTGTTCTCCCACAATATTGGGAGCCTGAGGAGATTGTGGGGCTGCTTCGTCATTTCCTTTGCTTATCCCTGGACCGGAGGAGGGCACAGGTCCCACCTCCACTAAGAATCCTCGGACTCAGCTGGGACTCCACCAGGGGTTGTGGAGGGACCCTTTGCAGTGACCAATGGATTGGCACCTTCCTTCCCTCCATCTGCGTGACCTTCTCTGGTCCAGGGCTAAGGGCTGGTGCTGGAGGGAATGGAAACAGCACCACTAATTATATATTTACTCAAATCTTTTGTTTATGTCCTACTCCCAGGCTTCTGAAGGAGAGACGCCAAGAATTGGATGCCTTTGTCCTCCCTGCTTGGGCAACAACATCCCTTCCCAGAGGCGATGAAGACAAATGCCCAGGTGCTCAAGCTGGTGCGAAGGCGGGTTAGTGTGGGAGAGCTTAGAGCAACAACTGTTGCCTCAGATTTACCCTGTCACGCGGGCATGTACACCTCACTCTGAGAGTTACTACTTCTCAAGCGTTTCACCCCGAGTGCTGAGACAAGCACAATGCCCAGGGCACCATGATGCTTGCATTTGTGTGAGCCCGTGCCACTGGAGGGGCTGGTGGTCCTGATGGCAGGAGTCTGAGGCAAGAGACCCAAAGCAGGGAGTGCAACACAGTCTCTTACAAGTTCTGAAATCTTGCTCCGAGCACATGTTCCAGTCCTGGGGAAATTTGCTCGTACATTTCCACGTGATAGAGTCTACCTGGGAGGCCCCATCCCACTTGGCATCCTCCCACACCGAAAGGGCCCTGCTTGAAAACCTCATTTTTCTTACAACAGATGCTGGGTTTCAGTCCAGATGCCTCAGACATGTTTGCAGTGTGTGTGCGCGCGGTGCTCCGGCTGGAATGCAAACAGAGCCAAAAAAGTGCCGGGAGAGAGAGAGCGAAAGCCCCCGCTCCACACCGGGCCCTTTGAACACATTTGGTTTCTCCTGGAAACTTGGCTGGCGGCAGCATGGTTACCAAGCGGAGCGGGTAAGGGGGAGTAAGACCTGCATCTGGGTCCCTGATAGCTTTTCTTGGGAAAATGCACTTGAGTGCCTTAGCGGAACTCTCCCATATCTGGGATAGCAACTTCCAACTTTCATCAGCGTCAGAATCAGCTGGGGCGCCTATCAACAATGCAGGTTCCCAAGCCTCACCCCCAGATGTGGGGTGCAGCCCAAGAATCAGCATGTTTCTGATCCACATGTTCCCACACGACACATTGAAAGACAGTTGGGGGCGTGGGGCCTCTTTGGTGGCCCCATGAGGCCAGTGATAAGGACTCTAGGTTGTGTGGGTCACCTGAGAAAGCCACCTGCTTCCCCTCCTATAGTTAGTCCCAAGCCCCAGAACCCACCTGTTCTCATCACTACACAGTCAGGTGAATACAGATGCCTCCTACAGCTGCCCAACCCTTTCCTGTGAGCAGGAAGCAGCACGTGGGCAGCAGTGAACAGCGGGTGTCCTCAAGACCTCTCAGAACAGGTGACACAAATAAACAGTGGAAAAGACAACCCACTGGCTTGCTTTTGCAACTCGAGGGCACTTACTGGTCCATCTTAGGCAAGTTCACACTGACTCCTAGGCTGCCTCACCTACTGGTTGTCTCTTGAGTATTCTGTCTCCCAAACAAACTATAACTTCTTAGGAAGAGGCCACAGTCTTATCTTTTCTTCTGTTTACCCCCACAGCTTCTACTATATAATTGGTGTTCAATATAGGATGAGATTTTCTAAATTATAATCAGGTTACTGAATTTTGAATCAGGTTGCTTTCAAAAGTTCATTCTTAAGTCAGTTGTTTGGGTCTTGTTTCTCATTAGGACAATGTAATAAAAGATAATTATGTTCCAGGGAAGCCCCCAAATGTCTATGTAACCAGCAACGCAACCAGACTATAGTTCTAATGGTACCTCAGGACCTAAAAATCATCTAGAGTAATTGTTTTTATAGGAAAATCTGTTCCAGATTCCAACAGAAGATGCCAGCAACTCATTTTCCTGGCCACAGTTCCAGGACAGGGGTTGGCCATTTGCAGTTGTCTCCCTGTGTGTGTGTGTGTGTGTGTGTGTGCGCACAAACACGGGCTTGGCTCTCTCGAGGGGGCTCCGAGGGCAGGGAAGGGGCGGCACGGATTCCTGCTGGGAGATGGAATGAGCAGAAAGGGCCGGGTGCTCCTGTCAGGAGGAGGGGTGTGGAGAAGATGAACTTCTGAGCCGTGGGTGTGGGAGTGATCCAGAGGGCACTGCCCCCCTGGGCTGGGGTTGCAGAGGCCAGATGGGCTGTGGGGCAGCCCGGCAGTAGCAGCAGGAGTGGTGGCCGCCCCGTTGGCCAGGCTCCTCACTCAAGCCTGCAGATATGTATGGGGGGGTGGTGGTGCTTTGATTATTTGTTGCTGGGTACAAACCACCCAAAGCATGGTGGTTTAAGACAATAACCATTTCATTCGCTCAGTATGGGCTCGCCAGTGGTCAGAGTGTGTCTGCATGCAGCTGGCAGAGAGGCTGGGGTCTGGACCTGGCTGGGCGCTAGCACTAGGGACTCACTCTCTCTTTTCTCGTAGTCTTGGGGCTTCTCCTCCTCGATGCGGCAGCTCTACTGAACCTTCCCACACTGTTTCCCCGGCAGAGTAGCCAGATTTCTTACATGGCAGGGCAGGGCCTTCAAGAATCAAAAACAGAAACTGCCGTTTCTTCTTACAACTCGTTTGGCCACTGGCACAGCCTCACTTCTGGTTAACGTGGTCACAGGGCAGCCCGGATCCAAGGGAGGGGACTGCACAAAGCCATGACTTGCAGGAGGCTACCGCAGTCACCAGCTTCTGTGGTTGGGGCCATTCCACATTGTGAGCAGTTCCAAACCCAAGAGTATTCAGCTGAAGCTTCTCCATTACAACTACCACCACCATGGTGCTGACATTCCTAGAAGAAGCCTCTACATAACTTTTTACTCATCTTTTTTTTTCATGTCTAAAAGATAGACATTTGCCTGTAAAATAAAGTCTTGTCACCTTTTCCTTCACGTCTTCTCAGCCCATTCTTGCTTTTCCTGGACACAGGTATCTACTTTACACAGGTAGTGTTCTTAGTCTTAAGGCCATGACACGTTGGTAAATTACAATGGGCTTTGAGGCATGCCCAGATTATAATACATTTAGGCCCCAAAGTTTGCAAGTAGTTTATTATATTTAAACTGTCAGGTAAAGTAGATTCAAAGCTGGTCCTATAAAAATGTTCCTCTCAGATTGATGTACTTACCCGAGGGAGAGAGAAAGAGACAGGGTTGGTGTTAGTGCTCTGGGATTCGTATATAAATCTGGCAGAAAAAAAAAAAACCTAGTTGCTTCCCCAATCGCCTCTTTCCTTCAGCAAAACTTCTCTTTTATTTGAGTTGGCAATATGCCCACCCTCTCTTCCAGCTCATGGCCACGTGACTACGTTCTGGCTAATGAAACAGAAGGGGGAATCGTGTCTGAGACTTCCAGAAAGGTTGGTTGAGCCGTACTTTGGATTTCTTCTTCCTGTGGCCTGCACTATGGTTGCAATGGATGGATTTCCAGTCATCATTTGGTGTCATGAGGTGTCTTTAAAGTAGAAGCCACACTCCGGGATGGTAGAGTGTAAAGGTAGATGGCCTCTTGGGTTAGTGATGACCATGGGGTTTTATTCTAGCCCTGAACTCTAGAAATAGAAATAGAGTTCTAGAAATAGAAATAGAGTTCTAGGTCAAGATGGCGTTAGAGAGGTCGTTTTAAGCTAGTGCTACTTTGGGTTTCCTGTTACAATTACTAGCAATCCTATCTTATGTACCTGGTCACAGCCCATTATAAATCCCATCTGTTATGTGTATTGCATCAGGGAAATAATTAAGAACCACTTGTCAAGGTCACAGAGAATTTCCACCTGCGTTCATCAGCTCTTTGGTCTAATCAATCCTTAACAGGTTAGTGAAAGTGTAGCCTCTGCTTGGTCTACAATGACCCTGGGTAACCACTGACCTTTTCCCTGTCTCTGCCGTTTTGTCTTTGCCACAATGGCATCAAATTGGAATCATACAGTATGTAACCTTTTCCAGATTGGCTTCTGTCCCTGAGTAAGTTGTATTTAATGTGCTTGTCTTTTCATTGATTTATAGGTCATTTCCTTTTAGTGTTAAATAATATTCCATTGTCTGGATGTACCACAGCTTGATTATCCTAATGAAGGACATCGTGGTATCTCTTAAGTTTTAGCAATTATTAATAATGCTGCTATAAACATCCACGTGTAGGTGGTTTGTATTATTTTATATATATATATGTTTTTAACGTCTTAAGGTAAATATCAAATAGATCCGTTGCTAGATTGTGGGTAAGAGTGTGTTTAGTTTTATAAGAAGCTGCCAAACTGTCTTCCAAAGGTGTTCCTGTTGCTCTCATCTTCTCTAGCATTTAGTGTTGTCAGTGCTCCAGACTGTGACCATTCTAATAGGTCAGTGTTTCCCAAAGTGTGGTACACATACCCCCAGGGGTACGGGAAGAGTTTGGTGGGGGTACGCGTTGCACCAGAGTTTGGTGGGGATATGCACTGCACCATGCTTAGCTGCGCCTAATTCTACATTCTCATGAGTCAAGTCAAGACAGTCTTGTGAAGCGTGAGATGGTCCGGTGTGCAAATAAATGTTATTTATAACATAAATTTTATTTATATTTTATTATGAATAATTTTATTTTTCGTTTATTATTATTTTGTGTATGTACCAAAAAAATAAATATATTTTGATTGTTATTAAAATACATCCATTTTTTTTGACGAGGGGTACTCAGCATTATGAAAATTATAGACAGGGTACACATATGTCAAAAGTTTGGGAAACTGTAATAGATGTATATTTGTATCTCCTTGTTTTAATTTTCCTGATGACATATGATGTGGAGCAGCTTTTCATCTGCTTATTTGTCATCTGTGTCTCTTCTTTGGTGAGATATTATTTGGCCCATTGTTAACTGGGTAGTTTGCCTTCTCATTGTTAAGTTTTAAGAGTTTTTTGTATATTTTAGAAAGCAGTCCTTTGCAAATATTTTCTGCCAGGCTGTAGCTTTTCCTTTCATTCTCTTGATATTGTCTTTCACAGAGCAGGCATTTTTAAATTTAATGAGATCCAGCTTATTTTTTTCATGGTTTATGCTTTGGTGGTGTATCTAAAATGTCACTGCCATGTCCAAGGTCACCTACATTTTCTTCAGTGCTATCTTGTAGGAGTTTTATAGTTTTACATTTTATAGTTAGGTCTATGATATACTTGTTTTTGTGAAAAGGTGTAAGGTCTGGGTCTAGATCCACTCTTTTGCATGTGGATGTTCAGTTGTTTTAGCAAAATTCCTAGAAGAGACACTATTTTTTTCACTGTATTTTTTCCATATGTATCTCCATTGACTAGCATTGACACAGAATATAAACTTAGTATTTGTTGAATGAACAAAAAGCCTCCAAATCTTTTTTTGAGGCACATAGCTTCATTGTAATAGTCAAGTGCCTCCTACCCCTTGATATCTCTCTAAATTTTCTTTAAAATTTTCCTTTTTTTTTATTAAGAAAATTTTGTAATTTTCTTTTTTTTTTTAAATTAAGAAGGTGGATACTCACCATAACAATTTAAATAGTAGAACTGATCCCTCATTTCTGTTCTACATATTTTTTAACTTGGTAGTTTATGAAGATGATACTCAGAAATACAAGCCAATGTAATTTAGATATTAATTGTATGTAATTAATAAGAAGGTACATATTGAAGTCCATATCAGCCCCAAATCCCTTCTCACTGGAACCAGAGACAACTCTGGGTCAGTCTGGACTGGAGCCTCTTGGATGCTCCATGGTGATCTTGGCTCAAGCAGCCTCCCCTGTACAGAATGTCTGCTTCTTGCTTTAGTGTTCTCATTAATAAATTTTACTTTTGGCTTATAATTTATCCAAATGCAGGTTTAGAAGATTATGTCTTTATGAATTAATTTCAACAAATTTTGCTTCCTTCTAAGATGTTCTACAAAAATACTCACCATTGCTCAATGATATAGTAGCTATATGCTTCTCTAACTTTAGGGCTCATCTAGTTTTGCAAAAATTAGCACCCTTTTTTTTCTGGTACCATTCTGAAGCTCTGCCAATGGGAAGAGCCCTGTACTCACTGGTTGGAAAGAAGCTCTTTCTTCTTGAACCTTGAACTAAAAAGGGAACAGTGTATCTCTGAGGACCTGCCTGGTGGGGAAGAATGTAGTGCACATGGGCAGCCTTCTCCCTCTATAAGGAGGGTCTTCAGGTAGTGCTAAGACCAGGAAGAATGTATGTGTGTGTGTTAAAGAGGTTGTGTCTTGCCCAGCTGGTGTTGCTCAGTGGTTGAGCACCAACCTATGAACCAGGAGGTCATGATTCAATTCCCAGTCAGAGCACATGCCTGGGTTGCGGGCTCAATCCCCAGTGTGGGACACACAGGAGACAGCTGGTAAAGGATTTTCTAGCAACATTGATGTTTCTATCACACTCTCCCTCTCCCTTCCTCTCTGAAATAAATAAAAATATATTTTCAAAAAAAAAGAGGTTGTGCCTTTGAGGCTTGTGATACCTACATCCTTATACCACTTAATGTACCTAATATTAATATTTCTTAGAGATGCTTGTTTTGTTTATGTTCATGTCCAAATATGGTTCAACTAATCTATATACATAAAAGCCTAAGCAACTGAAGGACTGATCTACCGGTCACTATGACATGCACTGACCACAGGGGACAGACACTCTACACACAGGATGGGGCTCTCTCCTGTCTGGATCGGGCCTGTGGGGATCAGGCCGAAATAGCTATCCAATATCCTCAGAGGGGACCCAGATTGTCAGAGGGTGCAGGACAGGTTGAGGGACCCCACCGGTGCATGAATCCAAGCACCAGGCCTCTAGTAGTATATATTTCTTTAGTGCCCAACCTTCTGAGTGCTATCTCTAAGATTTTGGAAATATAATTGTGCCTGCTAATTTAGTTGTCCATTATGTTGCATAGAGCTTCATGTAAATGGGTGTTTAAAAGGCAAATGTTATGATAAAGATAACTTAGTGGCAACTTCATTGACAGACGCGGAGCTGCCTTTGAAAGAGGGTGGTTTCAGTGTGGCTTCACTGCCCGAGTTTCTGACTTCAGGACGTGTAGGTACTTTGGAAACAGACAGAAGCACAATGTACAAAAAACGTTTGGTCACACTTTCCAAGGGATCAACTGAACTAGAAAAGAGTGTAAACATCTCAACTGATTGGCAATGATGCTGCTGACGACAATGATTTCAGTCTTGTACTTGGAGGAATCTGAACATTTCTTGGATGTAAACACATCTGGACAGGCTAGACGTTAATTATGTACATAAGAACTAGCATAGTGTGCCTGTCCAAAAAGAAATCTAAAGGGCTGGTTGAGATTTCTGAACAGGTCTTCAAGAAGTTGAATATCATCTGCCTTTTTCCTTTTGCTTACCTTTATTGTTTATTTGATTTCTTTTCATAGAAATCTCTATCGTCACTTCAACATGTGCAAAGAGAGAGAGAGAGAGAGAGAGAGAGAGAGAGAGAGAGAGAGAGAGAGAGAAACCAGCCCTCAGGTCTAAACATATTTACTTCTCAGCTCTTGTCATACAGTAAGAGCTGGGAAATGAATGCCAAACACGTGCTAAACCCTGCATGCTGATTTTGTGCCATCAACAACGGCTTGGCAGTGACAGGGTCTGGGACTAAGGGTGGTGGGGCTTTTTGGGACAGTACCCTCCAAGGAGAGGCACTGGCTACCCATTGAACCTTGGTCGTAACCCACAAAATGACAGAGCAGCATTTGCTTTGTGCCATGCTGAGCTTTAGAATCTTTCAAAAATGATAATCAAACATTAAAATACAAATGGAAAACTCTCAACTATTTCCACATGTGTGAGAATGAATGTGAAATCGTTTTCTCCATTTTGATGCTGTCAATTTTTTCACATATTTTAAAATATTTGCTTTTAGTTTATTTTCAGCTTGCTTTCAAAGATTAGCTAGCTTTCACATGCCAGTTTCCCCAGGCTTCCAATTTTGCAAGAGCTCTGAATAAACTCGCTGCACAGTAACGAAGGCTGCGAGAGAACAATTTTATTTGTAGCATCTCCTCTTTACCAAGTTGTCACCTTCCCTCGTAAGAAAACTAGTCTCAAAGGCAACCCATTACATTTTTTACTATGTTGACCTTTTGAAGGGACAAAGACATTCATCACTGAATTATTATCCCCTGGGACCACTGTTTGACAAAACAATTTAAAAAGGAAAATCAGTGTTTTAGGGTCAGTTCTGCAACCTTTAACATCATTTTTTATTTAGCCTCAGATCTCCTTTAGAGATGGAAAGTGACTTCATCAGCAACCTACTGAGATTTAAGTTCAGCATTTTGTTCCAGAAAATGTTCATCTTGTTCTTGGCTTTCTAACGGTGATCTAATGCTGATGGCTATATTAAAATGCACCACACACACACACACACACACACACACACACACACACGATTTAAAGTCTTGTTTCATTTTGGGAAAACACTACAGTTTATGATCATGTACTTAATTGAAACGCTCTATCTTAGTACAAGATATTAAAATAAAAAGGCCAGGATTGCCCTCGTTGGTTTGGTTCAGTGGATAGAGCATCAGCCTGCAGATTGAAGGGTGTCAGGTTCAATTCTGGTCAAGGGCACATGCCTGAGTTGTGGGCTTGATCCCCAGAAGGGGATGTGCAGGAGGCAAGCAATCAACAATGCTCTCTCATCATTGATGTTCCTATCTCTCTTTCCATCTCCCTTCCTCTCTGAAATCAATAAAGATATATTTTTTAAAAAGGGGGGAGGACAGGATTATCTGGGTAAGTTCCAGACCTGTTCTCCTGCTGGTAAGTAAAATTATGACGGTGCTGCCTGTTAAATAAATGAAATAACACTGGTCTTGGGGAATAGGACTGAGGGCTCTGCCCCAGAAGCTTAGATTCCAGAGCTCAGTGAAACACGGACTGTGGGCCCATCTCTGTAGTAGGTCTGGGGTGGGGCCTGAGAATTTGGATTTCTGCCAAGCTCCATTGTGATGCTGATGCTGACCACACTTTGAGAACCACTGGCCTAACACTTGGCCAGGTAAATGCTTATCAGTGGTCAAAGAAAGCCGACTGGGAAAAGTCAGAGCCTGGAATTAGATGATACCAAGAAAGGGCAGGGACACATGTTAATGAGGGAGGTCGAGTTTATAGGGGGTGTGAGAGCGGAGATGCTGAAAAGAAAGCAAGCAGGCACTGAGACAGCACATCTGCCAGGGAGTTCAGTCCAGGGATGAGGAACTCCAAGGAACACGTTTTCGGCAGGCCAGGTGGGGGTGGAGCATAGGATGGGAGATATCAGTCAGTCACTCAGCCGGGAGTCAGGGAAGGGCTCTAAGCCCAAAGGCACAACTGCAGTGCAGGACCCTAACCCTCAGGGTCTTGTGGAAACTCAGCCAATTACCAAAAAAAAAAAAAAAAAAAGAATTCAAGGTAATGTTAGAATAATTCTTGCTGCTGTGATAGAAAAAAACAACAACAAAAAAACCCCAAGTTATAGTGCCTCAACTTGTGAGAATTTCTCTTTTGCTCAAATAAATTTAAAACCAAGCATTCTTGTATGTTAGGCAGCTCTCCTCCAACTAGTGACTCGGTGACCCAGGCACCATCCAACCTGTGACTCTTCCATAGTCAAATGTGACTTTTAAGGTCACCGATAGGAGGGAAAAGCATAGAGAATCACACATGAGAGGCTTGTAATAGGCAAGGCCTGGAAGGGACACTTACTACTTCTGTCTACAATCCTCTGGTCAGGAGCTGACTGCATGGCTACAGTCACTCCGCAGATCTATGCACAGGATGAAGAAGCAACAGTCCCTGCAGCGCTCGGATGAAGGGAAGCAAGGCAAATTTAGGGTTACAAGAATTCAGAACAAGAGGAATGTGCTCCCACCTACCAGTGTTCTAGCCGGGGTGTTAGCTCATTCCGTCTCCTCACTGCGCTGAGCAAAGAGGGACAAAGAGGCCGTGAACCTGGCAGGGCCTAGAGACCAGCTTTTACTAAATACACTCGAGGGAGGCTGTATTCTCTGACCAAACCCTCTCATCTAAAATACCCCATCAAGGAGCTCCATCTTGTCCGACAGTGACAAAAGAAGACAAATGTGTTCCCACCTTACATCTTGTGAATGAACCCATCCAGAATTTCCTGGGTAGGTCAGTTTTATGTTTCTAACGTGGGTATCCATTTCTTGCGTTGGGTGTACTTTTAGAACTTGGTTGTGTTATTTGGAAATGTTCACTTAAAAAGCCTACCACTGAGCTTTCTCTGTTGAGCAATGTAGGGCAGATCTTCAAGGGTGACACAATTGCACATGAGAGGCTTATGATGGACTAAAACACCAAGGACTATTCACTTTGGGAAAATGAAGACACAGTGAGAATATAATCACACACAAAGCACTGGAAGTGTCTTAGTCAGTGTTCAGGAGAAGTAGCCTCCTTCCCAAGTCCTTAACGAGCCTTGAAAAGCAATGTAAGTTCTGAGAACCTAAATCCCAAAACACACAAACCACAGAATTATTCTAAAAGGATTTCTCAGATATTCAACCCTTCAAAAAGAATCACACTATTGAAATGACTGAGGGATGATTTGATGCCAGGCATGGTGTGGGATGATGGTGTGATCTGTGGGCCGGTCAGTGGGGTGTGGCTAATCCGTGGTGAGGCCACAGCAGTCTCACTGATGCCTTGAGATTTTTACTGTTTGGTTTTTTTTGTTTTGTTTTTTTAGTTTTGAGCCCTTTTTATTTTCTGCTGTTTATATTGGTGTACTTTTTTTTTTGGGGGGGGGGGGGAGAGTAATAACTTGTTTAAAGCATTAATGTATAAGAGTAAACATATCATATAAAAAAAGAGTATTGCAAAATAACAGTGTTCTTGTGAAGTTATGCTATCTTAACCTCAGACAAATCTTTAATAGCAATTCAGCCAAACCTCAGTCATTCTGGATAAGCAACCTTCTGCAATACTTAAAATAGAATAGGGAAAGTGAGAACATAACCCTTGAGATTTCTGACAGGAGGGAAAGAAGAGAGTTCACATGCACAAAGTTTTTTCATGTGAAGATATGCTGGAGAGAGCGAGGGTTTAATGTTTGCCCAGGATGGTTCTCAACCCCAGCTGCACTTTAAAACAACCTGGAGAGCCGTGGCTGTGTGGCTCAGTTGGTTAGGTGTCCTGTGCACCAAAAGTTTGCTGGTTTGATTCCATGTCAGGGCACATGCCCAGTTCTGGGTTCAATCCCCAGTAGGGGGCGGCAGGAGGCAGCCAGTTTATGTTCTGCTCTCACATCAATGTTTCTCTTTCTCTCTCTCTCTAAAAATCAATAAAATATTTTAAAAAAATAACCCGGAGCCCTAGCCAGTTTTGCTCAGTGGATAGAGAGCATCAGCCCACGGACTGAAGGGCCCTGGGTTCAATTCTGGTCAAGGGCATGTACCTCAGTTGCAGGCTTGATCCCTAGCCTGGCCTCAGGCAGGGCTCATGCAGGAGGCAAACCAATCGATGTTTCTCTCTCTGTCTCTTCCCCTCCCTTCCACTCTCTCTAAAAAAAAAAATCAATGAAAAAATATCATCCAGATGCTTGAGAGAGAAAATGGCGGAAGAGCAGATGGGCGGTTTCTGAGTCTTGTCCCGAGGAAGACAGAGAGAGCAGCGGAGGATCACGCTAGGAGTGCTGGTCAACAAGCCAGGAGACGGGAGAACACCAGAGGAAATTTGGGGTCTGCTGATCAGGGAGCCCCCGACAGTTGACCACCCGCGGCTGGGTCCCTTACCGGAGATACTTGCTGGCGCGCACGGGGAGATCTCGCCATCTTGGAAGGGAGGAGGTTCGAGTCGGAGGCCTGATTATCCACAGCCCCAAGGAACACCAACTGAACATAATCGGCGCGAACCCTTGATCTCAGAGGAGCTCAGATTTCACAGCGATCCAGTGGGAGAGAGAGAACTACATAAACAGGCGTCCTAAAAAGATAGATCATGGGGAGGCTAAGAAACAACCCGCCTATGAAAGAAAATCAGCCATCACCAGAAAATGAAGTAAACGATTTAGAGGCAAGCAACCTACCAGAGCAAGAATTCAGAGTAATGATCATGGGATGGCTAAAAAGAATGGAAGACAAATTTGACAATATGAGTAAGACCCAAGAGGAAATGAAGAAGAACCAAGAAGAAATGAAAAATGACATAGCTACTGTAAAGAACTCAATAGAAAGCATCAAAAGTAGGCTAGATGAAGCAGAGGACCGGATCAGTGAGTTAGAAGACAAGATGGAAAAAAATACCCAATTAGAGCAGCTTTTAGAAAAAAAAATTAAAAAGCAGGAAGAGAGCCTACGGGAACTTTGGGACATTACAAAGCAAAACAATATTAGAATAATAGGGGTTCCAGAAGGAAAGGAAACAGAGGAAGGCATAGAAAAACTGTTTCAAGATATAATGAAAGAAAACTTTCCTGAGATAGAGAAGAAAAAAACCATACAAATACAAGAAGCTCGTAGAGTCCCAAGCAAAATGAATCCCCAAAGACCAACAGCTAGGCACATTATAATTAAAGTGCAAAACAACAACGACAAAGCAAGAATCTTAAAAGCAGCTAGAGAGAGACAGAAGGTTACATATAAAGGAACCCCCATCAGACTAGCAACTGATTTCTCCACAGAAACTCATCAGGCCAGAAGGGAATGGGATGAAATATACAAAGTCATGCAAAGGAAGGGTCTGAATCCAAGAATACTGTACCCAGCAAGGCTATCAATCAAGATTGAAAATGAAATCAAAAGCTTCACAGACAAAAAAAGACTAAAGGAATTTATCTCCACCAAACCAGCAATGCAAGAAATGCTAAAGGGTTTACTGTAAAAATAAAGAAATAGGAAGCAAAGAAGGAACACAGGGGTATAGAATAAAAATGGCATCAAATACCTACTTATCAATAATAACTTTAAATGTAAATGGTTTAAATGCTCCAATCAAAAGACATAGGGTAACAGAATGGATAAGAAAGCAAGATCCTTATATCTGCTGTCTACAAGAAACACACTTCAGGAAAAAAGATGCACACAGGCTGAGGGTGAAGGGATGGAAAAAGATTTTCCAGGCGAACGGAAATGAAAAAAAGGCTGGGGTAGCAATACTTATATCTGACAAATTAGATCTCAAAGTGAAGGACATAAAAAGAGATATTGAAGGCCACTTCATTATACTAAAGGGAGCAATCCAACAAGAAGAAATAACCCTGGTAAACATATATGCACCCAATACAGGAGCACCCAAATACATAAAGAAACTGCTGGAGGACATTAAGGGAGAGATTAATAGCAATGCAATCATAGTAGGAGATTTTAATACTCCACTGTCACCTTTGGACAAATCATCTAAACAAAAAATCAGTAAAGAAACGTCAATCCTAAATGACGTACTAGACCAGATGGAATTAATCGACATCTTCAGAACATTTCATCCCAAAGCCACAGAATATACATTCTTCTCAAGTGCACACGGGTCATTCTCAAAGATAGACCACATGTTGGGACATAGGCAAAGTCTCTTCAAATTCAAGAAGATAGAAATCTTATCAAGCATTTTCTCAGATCATAGTGCCATAAAATTGGAAATCAACTACAATAATAATAAGCCAAAGAAATTAAACACATGGAGACTAAATAGCATGCTATTGAACAAAGACTGGGTTACCAGAGAAATCAAGGAAGAAATCAAAAACATCATGGCAACTAATGACAATGAAAACACAACAATCCAAAATCTATGGGATACAACAAAAGCTGTTTTGAGAGGGAAGTTCATATCCCTACAAGCCTATTGCAAAAAACAAGAAAGAATGGTAACGAATTATCTAACCCTACAACTCAAACAGTTAGAAAAAGAACAGCAAGAAAGGCCCACTGTAAGCAGAAGGAAGGAAATAATAAAAATCAGAGCGGAGATTATCGACATAGAGACCAAAGACACAATACATAAGATCAACAAAACCAAGAGCTGGTTCTTCGAACGGATAAACAAGATTGATAAGCCTCTAGCCAGGCTAACCAAGAAACAAAGAGAGAGAACCCAAATAAACAAAATCAGAAATGAAAGAGGTGAAATAACGACAGACCCAGCCGAAATACAAAGGATTGTTACAAAATACTATGAACAACTCTATTCCAACAAACTGGACAACCTGGAGGAAATGGACATATTCCTAGAAAAATACAACCTTCCAAAACTCAATCAGGAAGAATCTAAAAATCTCAATAGACCAATAACTTGGGAAGAAATTGAAGCAGTCATCAAAAAGCTTCCAGCAAACAAAAGCCCAGGGCCAGATGGCTTCACAGGAGAGTTTTACCAAACATTCAAGGAAGAACTAAAACCTATCCTCCTCAGACTTTTCCAAAAAATTCAAGAGGAAGGAACACTGCCAAACTCCTTTTATGAAGCCAGCATCACCCTAATACCAAAACCAGATAAAGACAACTCAGTGAAAGAGAATTACAGGCCAATATCCCTCATGAATATAGATGCCAAAATCCTCAACAAAATTCTAGCAAATCGGCTCCAGCAGTACATCAGGAAGATCATACACCATGACCAAGTAGGTTTTATTCCAGGAATGCAAGGATGGTACAATATTCGCAAATCAATAAACGTGATACATCACATAAACAAATTGAGAGATAAAAATCATATGGTCATATCTATCGATGCAGAAAAGGCATTTGATAAAATCCAACACCCTTTCCTGATAAAAAATCTCAACAAGGTGGGAGTACAAGGATCATACCTCAACATAATAAAAGCTATATATGATAAACCCACAGCCAACATCATGCTCAATGGGCAAAAACTAAAACCATTCCCTCTAAGAACAGGAACAAGACAGGGATGCCCACTCTCACCACTCCTCTTTGACATAGTACTGGAAGTACTCGCCATTGCAATTAGACAAGAAGAGGAAATAAAAGGCATCAAAATTGGAAAAGAAGAAGTAAAGCTGTCACTATTTGCAGATGACATGATATTGTACATAAAAAACCCAAAAGACTCCATCAAAAAGCTAATAGACTTAATAAACGAATTTGGCAATGTAGCAGGATACAAAATCAATGCCAAGAAATCAATGGCATTTCTCTACACCAATAGTGAACTTACAGAAACAGAGACTAAAAAAGCAATCCCGTTTACCATCGCACCAAAAAAATTAAGATACCTAGGAATAAACTTAACCAAGGAGGTAAAAGACCTATATGCAGCAAACTACACGACACTGAAAAAAGAAATAGAGAAAGATGTAAACAGATGGAAGAACATACCATGTTCATGGATTGGTAGAATCAACATCATCAAAATGTCCATACTTCCCAAAGCAATATACAAGTTCAATGCACTCCCCATGAAAATACCATGGACATACTTCACAGACCTAGAAAGAACTCTCCAAAAATTCATTTGGAACAATAAAAGACCCCGAATAGCCTCAGCAATCTTGAGAAATAAGAGTAAAGTAGGAGGAATCTCAATACCAGATTTCAAGCTGTATTACAAAGCAACTGTTCTCAAAACTGCCTGGTACTGGCACAAGAACAGACATATTGATCAATGGAATAGATTAGAGAACCCAGACATCAACCCAAATCAATATGCTCAATTAATATTTGACAAAGGAGGCACGAACATACAATGGAGCCAAGACAGTCTTTTCAATAAATGGTGTTGGGAAAATTGGACAGAGACATGCAAAAGAATGAAACTAGATCACCAACTTACACCATACACAAAAATAAACTCAAAATGGATACAGGACTTAAACATAAGACGGGAAACCATAAAAATACTAGAGGCATCCGCAGGCAGCAAAATCTCAGACATTTGCCTAAAGAACTTCTTCACTGATACTAACCCTAGGGCAATGGAAGCTAAGGAGAAAATAAACAAATGGGACTACATCAAAATAAAAAGCTTTTTTACGTCAAAAGAAACCATCAACAAAACAACAAGAAAACCCACTGTATGGGAGAACATATTTGCAAACGATATCACTGATAAAGGTTTAATCTCCAACATCTACAGACAGCTTATACAACTCAATAAAAGGAAAATGAATGAGCCAATTAAAAAATGGGCAATGGACCTAAATAGAATTCTCCCAAAAGAAGACAGAAGGAAGGCCAAGAGGCACATGAAAACATGCTCCAAGTCACTAATTATCCGAGAGATGCAGGTCAAAACAACAATGCGGTACCATCCCACACCTGTCAGAATGGCCAACATCAACAAAACAACAAACAACAAATGTTGGCGAGGTTGTGGAGAAAAAGGAACCCTCCTGCACTGCTGGTGGGATTGCAGGGTGGTGCAACCACTGTGGAGAACAGTATGGAGCTTCCTCAAAAAACTGAAAATGGAACTCCCATTTGACCCAGTGATCCCACTTCTAGGAATATACCCCAAGAAACTAGAAAGACCAATCAGAAAGGATATATGCACCCCTATGTTCATAGCAGCACAATTTACAATAGCTAGGACTTGGAAACAGCCTAGGTGCCCGTCAGCAGATGAATGGATCAGAAAACTATGGTACATCTACACCATGGAATACTATGCTGCCATAAAAAGGAAGGAATTCTCATCATTTGCAGTAACCTGGATGGAATTGGAGAGCATCATGCTGAGTGAAATAAGCCAGTCAATGAAAGAGAAACACTACATGACCTCACTCATCTATGGATATTAAAGAACATTATAAACGAATGAACAGAAAGATAGATATAGTGACAGTAAAACAACAGGCAGACGGCCAAATGACAGCGGGGGGGGGGGGGGGAAGGGTAGGGAGATCTGGGGGAGATAAGAGATCAACCGAAGGACTGGTATGCTTGCATATAAGAACAACCAATGGACACAAAACTCTGGGGAGGGAGGGCATCTATGGGGGGGGGGGACAATGATAAGCTATGTACACAGATAATACCTTAATAAAAAATTAAAAAATAAAAAAATAAAAAATAAATAAAAAAAAATAAAAAAAGAAAAAATATCATTCAGTGAGGATTAACAAAAACCAAAAATAACCCAGAGAACTTAAAAAAACAATGTCTGGGGTCCCCCCAGAACAATTAACTCTGGATCTCTGAGCAGACTATGGGCAGTGGTGATTTCCTAAAGCTCTGAGGACCACTGCCCTGGGAGAGTCTCCCACTTGCCTCCCCTGGTTCACTTAGCCAATGGGTGAGAGTGGAAGGGGGAATGCTCTAACCAGGACAGCGAGGGCACCTGGGAGCGTTGCCGGGAAGGGAAGGGGGAGTGGGCTAAGTGCCATTGACTTCCTCTGGTCCCACAAACAGGAGAACCTTCACCTCATCTGACCTGTGCATGGGTTCTACTAATGATCCTCTCACTGTCTTTCATTTTGTCCTGAAGATCTCAAGGGAACCCAGAATCCAATTGCATCATGCCTTTCCTGATCGCTGTAGTCCTGGTCACACCCTATTTCCTCTCAGCGAGGTTATCAAGCTGGCATCACTGACGTTAGCCTTAGAGTTTCTGCGGACTTTATGCCATTGGCATTCACCTATTTATTTAATTATTTACCCCGCAAATATTAGGCCCAGGGATCGGGTCTAAACTGGCAGTGAGACATCCCTCTCACAATCCAGGACTGCTGGCTCCTAACTGCTCACCTGCCTGCCTGCCTGGTTGCCCCAACTGCCCCCCACTACTGGCCTGGTTGCCCTTGCTGCCCCCCTCTGCCAGCCTGGTTGCCCCTCACTGTTCCACCCCCCTGCCAGCCTGGTCACCCCCAACTGCCTTCCCTGATGGCCTGGTCGCCCCTCACTGCTCCCCCCGCCCCCTCTGGTCACCCCATGCAGCCTGCTGCTATTCAGTTGTTTGGTCATTCATCACTAACCCCCGTGCTGGTCTTGTTGCACACAGCTTGCTGTTCACTCATTATCCTGGCCAATTTGCATATTACCCTTTTATTAGTATAGATAATTGCTTGTCATGGAGCCTTCCTATTGTGCCATTCAGATTGTCTTTTTTTCCTGCCATTTCTATTCCTGAAAAAATCATCATCAAGTACACATAAATAAATGAGGGTACATTTTGTAACCTATCAGAGGAAGAACAGCTCAAAATGCTATCTTTGAGTATGCTGTAGGTAAGTTGTTTTAGAAGCCATAGATACCTGCCTTTAAAAGTTTATAGACCAAAGTTGTCTCAACAATATTTTATGTGAGAAATTTTGAGCTTCAATGTGATAATTATTCAGATAATTATCTGCCCAAGGTAAAATTTGGCCCTAACTATGTAAGTAGATGGGATTCTTAGCCTAAGACTAGGGAAAGGTAGAATAGCCCTACCTTCAAGATGAGGAAATGTTTATTTCATGATAAAACTTAAGTATTGACACCTGCACATCAGAGCATTGGCTCACTTTGCTCTCCAGCCTATGGACCTGTCTCCAGGTTCTGCCTAAGGATCAGCAGAAACCGTAAGTTCTTTTGAATGAATTAGAAACACGTGAATAAAATTTTCTTGAAATACGTATTTATTTTTAAAGAATTAAAAAATAGAGCCTAGCTGGCGTGGCTCAGGGGTTGAGCATCGACCTATAAACCAGGAGGTCATGGTTTGATTCCCAGTCAGGACACATACCCGAGTTGTGGGCTCAATCCCCAGTGAGGGGCGTGCAGGAGGCAGCTGGTCCAGGATTTTCTCATCAATGATGTTTCTCTCTCTCCCTCTCCCTTCCTTTCTAAACTCAATAAAAGTATATATTTTAAGAAAAGAATAGAAAGTGTTGACTTAATGGAGATCTGATAAATGAATGAGATGAAAGGTAGAGTTTGAGAAATTCTGCTCAACGCAAACCACTACGTGTGATCTTGTAACCCTACTTCTTCATTTTCATGGTATAATTTTTATCCTCTCTCAGTGCCAAGGTTTTGGTAACTGTTCTTCTCTGAATGACTCTTACTCTAACATCAGTCCAAAAAGTTTCTAAAAATTTCTTTGTAAGAGAATACTGTTTCTTAATTTGAGGTTATGGCAGGGATGTTGCCTCAACCTGTGATACCTAGTTTTCCTTGTATCTATACAAGGAAATGGTAACTATAATGAGCTGCCTTTGTCTCATCCTTCTGTTACATATTAATCATGTGAATGGCTTTTCGTCATGCCTCTGGTGGCAGATACAGATGGCCCAACCTCAAGGGCCCCAAATCTCAGCCAGCTGCCTACAAAAAGTCTCTCCAGAGAAGACTGCTGAGGCATGAACAGCGTAGAGTTCTGTCTGTCTTTCCCCGAATGTGAAGTCCATGGTCCTGGTGATTTGGGCAGAACTATGGATGTCTGAACACTAAGCATTCTTTTTGTCTCTATACACAAAAGCCTGAATGGAAAATAATCCTCTTCACCCCAGTTTCCTAGACCAGCACCATCCAATAAAAACATAATATGAGTCAAAAATGTGAGTCTCATATGTAACTTTGCTTACTAGCGGGTGAAATTAATTTTAGCAATATATTTTGCTTAACTTGACATATCTAAAATATTACCCTTTTGCCTGACCAGAGTGGCTTTAGTGGTTAAGCATCGACCTATGAACCAGGAGGTCATAGTTCGATTCCCCGTCAGAGCACATGCCCAGGTTGTGGGCTTCATCTCCAGTAAGGGGCATACAAGAGGCAGCAGATCAGCAATTCTCTCTCATCACTGATGTTTCTATCTCTTTCTCATTCTCCCTTCCTCTCTGAAATTAATAAGTCTATATTTTTAAAAGTTCAACATTTAATATGAAGCATTTATGAAGATATTTCACATTTTAAAATTTGTACCAAATCTTTGAAATCCTGTGCATATTTTATACTTAGAGCCCCACATTTCAACTGCTCACTGGTCACATGGCTACCAAATTACACAGCATAGTTCTGGACCTATATACTAATATTGACCTTGAAGTTGTCTCACTGATGATGAGAGAAAGGACAAAAGGATTAAAGGGGGTGAAGAAGCTAAGGCAAAAGGAATCTCATTCCTTAAAGGAATGTGTCTCAGCGTGGAATCTATTAACCTCCTGTGTCAGAATCACCTGGAATACATTTTATTTTGAACAAAAATGCAGAATCCTGGGTTTGACATTGAATCTATCTAATTAGAACCTCTAATTTGGGGCCTGGGGAATCTGCATTCCAAAGCTCTTGGCATCATTCTTTCACACAGTTATGGCTCTGGCACCCAGAAGAGAAGACACAGGCACAGGCCACCTGTACTCATAGAGTACATTCTTTGTCTCTAAATTGTTTTTAAGTTGTTGAGCCATTCTTTGTCTATTCTTTATCTCTAAATTGATTTTATATTCTTCAATAAATTGTTATATATTCTTTGTCTCTAAATTGTTTTTAAGTTGTTGAGCCATTTTTTTTAAAACGGGATACCGCACACACTCTTGCGCACATGCACAGATTATTGGATACTCTCAATAAGTCAGAACATTTATAGAGGTGGAACCTGCATTTCCACATGAAAACCACTGGCTAAAGTAAGCACAGGACATTCTCTAGATGGGACAAGAACTAACCAGTTTGTGACGTCCCAACCTGGCCCATTTCATTCCTAATGTTACATGCTAGCCCCCTCCCCCGCTAGGCATTTTACTAGTAAAAGTGTAGGCAGGCAGACCTCAGAGAGAGTGCGAGTTCAGTTCCAGACCATCGCAATAAAGCAAGTATTACAATAAAACGAGTCACAATCATTTTGCTGGTGGAGAATCTTGCCTTCAATTTGTAAAAAAGAGAGAGAGAGAGAGAGAGAGAGAGAGAGAGAGAGAGAGAGAGAGAGAAGAAAAAGAAAGAAAGAAAAAGCAACATCCATGAAACACAATAGAATGAGGTCTGCCTGTATATTTTTTTATTTTACAGTAATTTTAGTTTGCTTCAATAACAGTTCAGAGACTTCCCATGCTATGGGAGTTAACATCTTCCATAACTATGGTGCATTCATCAAAACCAAGAAGTTAACATTGGTGTAAGACTACTACTGAGACTGCAGATTTCATTTAGATGTCACCATTTTTTCCACTAATGGCCTCTTTCTGGTGCAGGATCCAACCTGAGAGTCTGCATTGCAGTTTGCCCCATAGCCGTGTGAGTTTACCTCAGCTGTCTACTGCCAGCCTCCTTTCTTCTGGACCTCACCCTGAGTGGCAGGGCCAGGAGACTCCTCCCAAGTGTGTCCTCTATGAGTACAGCCACACTGGCCGCACAGTAACAGCTGCAACTGAAACTTGGAGAGCGATCTTCACACATCCAGTGTGGAAAGAGCTCTTCATTGCAGGTGCCTTTGAGGCTCCTTGTACTCACTAACAGCAATGCCCGTGGCTTCATCTTCTAGTAAGACAGCATGTGATTTATCTGTGAAGATGATGTGACTGCCGTGTTCCAGTGGGACATGAGGTGCTGGATTTGTGATCCCCCAACTTTGTACGCATGTTCTTTTTTCAAAGACCTACCTAACCCAGTGCCTTTGGGGTATGTGGAAATGCTTAAATACATCCTATCTGAATCCCCCATCCTACGCAGTGACATTCAGACATACAGAACTTTCACTTTCCTTTCTGGCTCTGCTTTACATGTAAATTTTCTTTCAGTCCAGTAGGACTAACTCTCTTGAGAAAGTGCTTTTATTTCCTGGCCAACCTTCCCTCCAGCAGAATTCCAAGTTTGCAATGCCTGAAACCACTAACTAGCATATATGCTGATTTGCTTTAGCTGCAAGAACAAATCCAATTAACAAATCCACAAGGACTAGGGCTGGAACGGAGCCATTCTTCCAGGTGGAAACATCTTCCGTTACACATGCTTCTTGTACTCTTCACCCCTAGTCCTCCGATTGTCCAGATAACCATGGCCTGACTGAGAGAATTTGGAGTCTAATAAATCCATCTTCACAAACTCTGGGGATCAATGGCCAATGTGTCCAAAGGCATTTCTTTCAAACTTTTATCATCTCCCTTTGATTCTGACACCTGAAGTCATTTAATAAACACTTGAAAGAAAAAGTGTTTTGCCCACAGTGTGGTTCTGGAAAGGAAGCCAGTCGAGACTGCATAAGAGCCAGGTCCAAACTCGAGGTCAGTGGGTTGGTCTTGGCTCAGGTGGTTGTGCCATGGGTGTTTTACAGCTTCAGCACCTGTTCCTGCAAACACAGTCACTCGGTTCTTAGATTACCGTGCAGCAGTTTCACCACCGCGTTTTGTAGTCAGAAAGGAGATAAGACTTCCCAAGAATGCAAGCATTGTTTACACACAACACACTTCCTTTTAAAAGCATCAGTTCACTTCCAGTTTACTAGTTGGTGCCTGACCTTCCTAGAAAAGTTAGATCTACCCTGCACAAGCCAAGTGAATTACCTTGGAAAATAAAATAATAAGAGCTTGGATGTGTAAGTTTTAGCTTTTCAAAATACTTTCAAACCTACTCTTTCATTCTATTCTCTCAGTGGCCTTGGGAAAAGAATAATATGTTGAGGAAGTTCTATTGTGATCTGTCAGGTGGGAAAACTTCATTCCTAAGAGGCATTATTAAATAATTTCCCAAGGGTTGGGCACCTTCCTAGCAACAGCCTGAGATAGAAAATTATGTTTGTCTCCAGACTCCTATTCTTTTGTCATGGGGCCCTGTGGGCCCCTTGGGACTTTGTGATTTCTCCCTTCTTCTTGACAAAATACTTCACAGTTTGTGACATTTAATGGTGTTTCCCATTATAAGACTATTTGTATCTTAGTGGGATTCAGAGCTTTCAACGGAAGATCCAATAGTAGAATTCACTGCAAGCCAGTGAATGGAAGGGGAGCCAGGGGCAGCAGCCTTTCCCCCTCTTCTGTTTCTGCTTGTTTGTTTGCTGACTTGTTTTGTTTGTATTTGGAATCTGGAGACAACAGAAAGATCCTCCCTTCAATACAAGGTGGCAGGATAATGCTGGTCTGGTGCAGACATGCTCCTTGTTAATCTTTTTTTTTTTTTAAATATATATATATAATATATTTTATTGATTTTTTTTTACAGAGAGGAAGGGAGAGGGATAGAGAGTTAGAAACATCTATGAGAGAGAAACATCCATCAGCTGCCTCCTGTACACCCCCTACTGGGGATGTGCCCGCAACCAAGGTACATGCCCTTGACCGGAACCGAACCTGGGACTCTTCAGTCTGCAGGCCGACGCTCTAGCCACTGAGCAAAACCGGTTAGGGCTCCTTGTTAATTAATCTTATAGAACTGAATTCTCAGTTCTTAGGCTCAGCCTCCAAAGGCAGAGGCAGTGATGAATCCTGATTAATGAGCTTCTTAGAGTTGTGGGATCAATTAGATTAAAGAAAATTAATTATCCGAAGAGCCTGTTGATTCCAAGTTTACATTTGCCTGTGTTTTTATTTTTACTAGCTAGACAAAGTCACCATACCATTGCAAAATAAATAAATAAAATCATTGTTCTAATTCTCTGTTGAATGAAAAGTTAATGGCTGTACCCTAATTCCAAAAACATGCTTCCTCAATTAAACATTCAAACAGTGTTGAAATTAGGAGAGAGAGAGAGAGAAAATGCCACAGCTTGAATATGTTCTGATCTCATTAGATTTCCCATGTCTACTTAGCTCCCTCTCCCTACGAGTTTTCCATGGGTCCTCATTGTCCCAAGACCTCCCAACACCTGAGGTCTCTCTTGCCTCTCTTCCTCCCAGTGGTGTCTTAGGGACCTGGGTGATGGAAGTGGTGCCATGCATTCAGTCTCCAGAAACAAGTTGTTCTCGTGTGGTTTGCATGTGTTCCTAATAACATGCTTGGAATATGTCAGCCAGTACCATCTGGGGCTCCTGGAGGAGTGTCTGAGAGCCCAGGACAACTTAATCTGAGACCAGAGGATGGGGTGATATATTGGACAATTGCAATTCCCCTTTAGGCAGGGATACTCTCTGGCATGAGGATGTCTACATCTGCTAAACCCATTACAGTCCCTACTCCTCAAGTGTATTATAATGAGAATAGCCATCAATCTGGCTACATTATAACCCCTTTCTGACCACTATTCTCTGGTCCGATCCAGCTGAATCCAACACAGAAAAGGATGTGCCAGTCTCTAGGTGGGCCTCCTGGTCAACCTTCTACCTGCTTAATTTGGAAAAGTCAGCCAGACCACTTGGTACTGGTACTAAATTGACAGTCCCCGAAATGTCTGAGGCCTAATATCACCCTAGAGGCTAATTGCTGGGGAAAGGGCATGTGTCTTAAATTCAGCATATCTGGCCCCTAACAGTTAAATGTCTGCACCAGTGCCTCTCAATCTTTAAAATATATATAAGAATTACCAGGAGAGTCTGTTCAAACAATATTCTTGAGTCCCATTTCCATAAATTCAGATTCAGTAAGTTTGAGGTGGCACCTGGGAATGTGAGTAGTGCTTTCCTATCTCTTGCAACAAAGAGTATAGTCCCCGTACCACCAGCGTTGTTATCACCTGGGAACCTGTAAAAACCCATGCTCCTGGGTCCCACCTGGACTCACTGAATTGGAATTTGTGGCCTTGACATTTGACATGCTCTAGTCTATCTCATGCATTTAGCGCTGAACACAGAGTGGGAATATCATGGACTTGGAAAGGTTCTTAGGAGTTCAGATGCTCTCGGTTAGCATGTCAAACTCGCCGCCAACGCGCCACATGCCTCGTTTATTTGGCCCGTGTTCGATTTTGAATTTGCCATGCTTGCTCTAGGTCCTTGCTTTCAAAATGATGTTATTTATTCTCTAATGCTTTGCTTGTTGACTTTCTATGAATATTCGTGTCTTTCACCTAAACTGCAGTAACCTCAAAGGGCAGTGGCCATGTCTTAAAATCATTTCATAAAATACCCTGCATATCGTAGGCATGTGGCCAGTATTTGTGGGCCGGTTGGTTGACTGTGACAATGTTGCTAAGACACCCCATAAAGTGGAGGTGTGGCATGTTTTATTCATAAAGAAGCTGTATTATCGCTAGCCTGTGATCTGTGTTTGGGTCTTCACACAAATTTACACAACCTCAAGCACAGGCTCAACTTTGCGGTGTCTGAACTCTCACTGGCATAACACCCCTGTTCTGAGAGTGTGCTGCTTATTGTGATTATGCGCAAGGCATCCTCGGTACCAGTACAGAAAGAGCTGGCTGGAAAGCCCTCGTTCCTCTCAGTTCCATGTGGTGCTGGGTTTGAAAAGTTTCACTTCAAGGAATGCCATAAACTCTGAATCAGGAGAACTTTGAAAACAAAGTACTCGAAAACAGTAACTGGTTTTGTCATGTCTTTACAAATAGACTCTATTATCATTTTTTGAACATTTTGTTGAAGGATAAAGATCTCATAAAAGTATCAGGAGACCTTAATGCTTGAATCAAAAATACCTTCCAATACGAGCTGGCTTGCTCTCCCCCAAAGCTAGAGACTTGGCTCTTTCGTACTCCTGAGGGCTGAACAAGCAGAAAACATAGTCAACAACAAATATTCATTGATTGCCTACTAGAAGCAGAGCAGCCCACAGACCAGCAGCATCAGCAGCACCTGGCAGCTTGCTCGAGAATTGAAATCTCGGGCCCCGGCCCAGACCTCCCAGAGTCAGAATCCGAATCCCAGTGAAATCACTTTATGAACTTTAAAGCATGAGGAGGACTGGCCTAGAAGGGCTTTCTAACAACAGGATGTAACAGTAAAGTTAAGACCTCGGTGATAATAAGAAGGAGCCAGCTGTTTGGCTGGTGGAGAGCAGAGCAATCAAGCACAGGAAATACACAGCATTCGCCCAAGACGTGGGTGGGGAAGAACAGAAAGAAGGCCAGCGTGGGTGGGGCAGGGCGGGAGGGGGGCCGGAGGGTGAGAGAGGAAATAAAAACCATAAACAGGAGACTGGTCCTCCCATGCCCTGAAGCCACTGTTGGGAGCTTGGATTTTTTTCTCTAAGAGCAAAACAAGGCACCCGTGGACTTCAAGCAGGGGAGGTTCAATATCTGATTCAGATTTGGAAAAAAAAGCTTTTGAAAAAGAGCAAATTCCCAGGCTTAGTTGATGAATTGGATTCAGGGTAAGATTTGAGGGAGTGGGGTATAAGGGAGAGAGTTTGAGAACAGTTCTTTGATTTGGGGAAGTTTATAGCACTATATGCCATGAAAGAGAAGACTAGAGAAAGTCAGTATAGGGCAGGGGTGGGCAAACTTTTTGACTCAAGGGCCACAATGGGTTCTTAAACTGGACCGGAGGGCCGGAACAAAAGCATGGATGGAGTGTGAACTAATATAAATTCAAAGTAAACATCATTACATAAAAGGGTACGGTTTGTTTTTTTTTTAATTCAATAGTTTTATTCACCGGATCCGGCTCGCGGGCCATAGTTTGCCCAGCCCTGGGGTGAAGGCAGTGGTGAGGGTGGAATCAGAAATTAAATCTCAAATGCCATGAAACATCCATGTGGAGAGAGGGGCTTGGCAGCTAGATACTCAAATCTGGAGATGAATGCAAACCAGGACCAGGGATGTGGATTTGCCATCTCTAGACTCCCGACACCATGCTATCCTCATTTTTAAGTTACCGGCAAAGGGCTGTTTGGCAGAATATTCCAAACCTCGTTCTAGTGACACTGAGTCATTTTCGATGTTATGCTCAGTGTTCCATGGGAATACAGAAGCTTCACATTTTCAGAGAGCCATGAAGCCAACAATCTCATTGCTCGCTAATTACTCAGAAGTAAACAGAAATGGACTCTGAGCATGCAATGTTCTTGGATCCTACTTATCCTTAATTTATGGATAACTCTCCTAAGTGTGTTTATTCATTCTTCCAGACCAAAGCAAATTAGAATTAACTTGTTTAATTGCGGCCTTGTTTATTGGTTGCGTCTCCTCCAGCAGGTCTGCTCAGGCAGGCAGCCCCTTGCCTAGGTTGGTCTCTGCTGAACTGTACTCCCTGCCTATGGAAGCTAGCCTGGCACAAAGTGAGTGCTCGGAATTATCTCTTCCAAGTTCTGGCCGGTGCGGCTCTGTTGGTTGAGCAGCGTCCTGTGCACCAAAAGGTTGCCAGTTTGATTCCCCATCAAGGCACATGCCTGGGTTGTAGGCTCAGTCCCCAGTAGGGGGCATGCAGGAGGCAGCCGTTCACTCTCACATAGATGCTTCTCTCCCTCTCCATTCTCCTCTCTCTAGATTCAATTTTTAAAATCTTAAAAAAATAATAATAATTCTTTGAATAGAAGATGGGAGTAGATGGAGGTTTCTCAAGACACATATAGCAAAACAGTAACAAGTAAAGGTCTGACACCCTGGGAAGAGTTAGGAAAATTGTTAGAGCTCAATGACTCTAAGACCCTGGGACATTTACCCAGGAATTTTCCCAGCACAGCTCATAATTCAACAGGCCCTGATGTCATTGCTTACCCATGGCACAGTGAAATTATCCACGCTCACGGGGACGACCCTGAGTCATCACGAAGGGGTTGAAATATGTTCTGTCACTAGATTTAAAATGTCAATAAATATGAAATGCATCTTTAAAACCATTTTCGCCAAATGGTTAAAATGCATATTTCTGACCTGGAGTCTTAGGGTATCCAACAACACATATAAATGGAAGATCTTATCACCCATTGATACTATCTGTCCAAATGAGGCAAAATTACATTATTCTTCATATACAATTACCTTTTGTAAACCACAGTCATCTTGGTTTAGCGATGCCCCTGATTACCTATAACGTCATTTGAAAATGAGCAGAATTCTTCTCCTGGAAAAATTACAGACTCATTTCATGCGAACAAGGACGTGCTCCTTCTACCAAACATAGTTACCACTGCAAACAGGACTTTGGACACGTCTGCTAGAGAGTAAGCAAACATAAAACACCACCTGAGGACAGATCAACAAAGGAATTGAAACCATGTGTGCAATTGGAAAAACCATGTGGACAGCCTGCTGGTAATGGACGGAGGCTCAGACCCCTGAGGAACACGGCTTTACTCTTGTAGGTGCTCCAACACGGGTGCTCAATAGGCACAGGAAAGGACAGATAAAGAGATAGTTCTCCTCTTCCTTGGGAAAGGTAAGGATTAGAGTTCAAATCTCAGGCAGCTCCATTTCTGTGAGCTTTTTCCTACTTAAGGGGTCAGAGTGGGTGTTTTTAGGTGTCCATGAAGAAACTATGGAAAACTTGTCCTGGCATCATGAAGATGCTGGATGTGAGTTTTGGATGGCAGTCTAATGCCAGGTTAGCACAACCAAAAAGAAGGACCTCTTGAAATATAAAATTTGTTGACTAAGTTATTTTTCTCCATAGTCTCTCTCTCTCTCTCTCTTTCTTTCTTTCTCTCTCTCTCTCTCTCTCTCTCACACACACACACACACACACACACACACACACACACACTCCTGAGGGCTGAGACCACATTTACTACAAAATATCTAGGCTGCACTTGGGGGTTGAAGGTGATGACATAAGGGTTTGAAAAAACAGTTGTTTATTTCTGTTGATCTGACTCCTGACAGTATTTTAAGACGATCTGAAAATAAAGATGTTTTCAATTCAGAAACAGCAAAAGCTGTGTTTGTGTATTACAGGGCAATTGCACAACATTGCGATGTATTTCCACAACATCCCCGCCAGGCTGGCACGGGGTACCAGCTCCAGCTAAACACGTGCATGACATGCAGTCCAGCATGACTTCTTCCCCAGCCAGAGTGACTCACTTAAATCAAAAACAGCATCGAGCGAAGAACTGCATCTAGGGGAAAAAGATCTGTCAGCTCCCAATAAAAGAGGCCCACTGTAGCGTGAGCTGTAATCATCATAAAAGGTAATGATAATAATCTCCAGCAAAACTTCATAGACAGCTTCTGTGCTAGCACCACAGTGGAGCACCTTAATGGATCATCTCACCTAATCTTCACCGCCCCGTGGGAAGGTACTGCCAGGTCTCCACTGACATTGGAGGAAACTCGGAGCCAGGTAGGAGACCCCTGCAGCAGGAAGGTGTGAGAAAGGGGTAGCGGGGAGGGGGGGTGTAGAGACTGGAAGACTTGCCTGAGGTCCCAGGACAGGTGGATGGGGGCGGCAGTGGCTGCTACTCCTGGGCTCTCTGGGATTGGCCCGGGGTTGGGGCTCCATGGTTTGTATATTGAATGGTTTGGTTCCCCATCGAGCCCATTTATAGCTCACCAAAGTAAATAAAGTGAACTGTGGAAAGCAGACAGTTAGAGGGGGGGGGGGGGGGGTAGGGGAGAGCCTTTTGGAACAGCTGGGCCAAAATATCCATGTTGCACACATCAGAAATAGTTCTTTAAATATTAAAACACCACCAGATACACCGGCATATCTTAACAGCTACTCAGAAAATATAAGTTTGATAAGAGAGAGCCACCACACTAGGAGGGGGGAAAAAAGTCTGAAACCCTAGACTTTTGTGAAATTGGCCAAAGGCCAAATGTCAGCATTTTCACCTCTGTTCCCATATGGCAGGAGGCATTTCACACTGCTTTCCATAATTTCAATAAATCTGGTAAGTGATATGAGTGCTCTGCATGCCAAGAGACATATAATATGCGTATCAAAATAGATGTCTAGGTTGGTCTGTGACAAGAACCAGATTTCAGCAGAAAAGAACAAATCTGGCCTGGCTTGGGTTCAGCGAATGGGTGAGCACAATCCAGGATCACTTTCTGCTTATTTTCTTTTTTTGCTTAATTTTCAAATAACGTTTCTCCTACATTTGCTTATTCTCTACAAACCCTTGACCATCTTGATCGCTTCTTCTTATTAACATCCCCTCTACTACTCACAGCCTGACTGGGCACTGTTGCCAGCCGCTGGTACAGAGAGAGCACAAAGACTCGGGAACTCATTCATCCACTCAGTAAATATTTAGTGAACTCCAGCTCTGTGCCAGGAATTGTTTCATGCACTGAGGATACTATCGTGAACAAAAGAAAGACCCTTCTCACATAAAAAAAAAAAAAAAGCTGACATTAACCAAATGAACAAATTCATAGGCAATGTGTCAAGCGATGATACATAATATGAAGAAAAATAAAGCAGGGCAGGATGGATAGGGAGTGACTAGGGATGTCCAAGTCCTTGATGACACATTGTATTCTATCAGAGACTATCAGGAAATAAGGCAACAAGTTGTAAGGGAAGGGCATTCTAGTGAGAGAGCATGACAAGTGCAAAGGCCCTGGGGTACAGACTTGTTTATATTCAAAAGTGGGGAAGGAAGTCTGTGAGGCCAGAGCAGAGGGAAAGATGGGGGAATAGTAAGGAAGAAGGCCAGAGAGTTAGCTGGGCCTCAGGGGCCTACCTGAGGACTTTGAATTTATTCTGAGTGTCATGGGAAGCTATTGGTGGGTTTTGAACGGAAGAATGAGGTGGTCTTGTTAGGTTTGAAAGGAAACAGGAAACAGAACATCAGGGAGTTTTAAAGAGAGTTTATTCCCCGGTAATGGGCAGAGCCATCACCGAGGTAGAGATCAGAATTAGGGGGAGAGGAGAGGGGACAGGAAATCGGAACCCAGCCGGGCCAAATGGAGGTTGCCTCCAAAGAGCGCATGTGTCCGGCCTGGAGTTCCTTTTAAAGGGAGGGGGTTGGCCCAGGGTGGAACAGGAAGGGATGGGCCCCAAGGGCACCTTGGCCCCTGTTAATTGGTGGCTCACTGTCTTGGAGATGTCCCCTTGGCAGGTGTCAGTCATGTTGTTAGCTCCACCCACCAGTTTGGGAGGGGGGGAGCCCTAAGGGGTCATGTGTCAAACTCCGCCCACCAGTTTGGGAGGGGGAGAACCTTTCAGGTCTGACTTCTAATTTCAAAGTTTACTCTGGCTCCTGGTAGAGAATTAACTGAGTAGATGGGGTTTGGGCAAGAGTGAAGGCAGGAAGGCCCTTTAAAACGTTAGCCACTGGGATGTTTTCAAGGCAAAAACTAGAGTCTGCTGAGAGATGTTGACTGTGAAAGAAGTTAAAATACTTACAAATTTTTGGAACATCAGTTATGACTATAAACTTGCAAATAAAATGGATTGCCTGCAACAACTAAACATAGTCATATCCCAGCGGACAACCCATTTTGTGTCATATTTTATGCAAACACATTTCATAACAACAGCCAAGGTTTCAGAGCCCGAAGTGAGATGCAGCTGGGGCTGATCGCTCATCACAGGTTGTTCGGGGTCTTCCTAGGAGACATGTCCCTTTTACATTTCTATCAAGTCATTATTAAAGTGAACATGGCTAGCTCTTCTCTGGAGCCATTTTAAAGGGGCAGCTCTACATCGAACGGTCCTGTTGTAACATGATCTCTACAGAAAATTCAGGAAAAAGAAAGAATATTTCCAAGTAAATTTTTTTAAAATTGCCCATTTGGCCCTAGCAGGGATAGAACATAGACCACCAGACTCAAGGCCCCCGGGTTCCATTCCAGTCAAGGGCACGTACCTCAGTTGCACATTCAATCCCCTTGTTGGGGCTCCTGCAGGAGGAAACCAACCAATGTGTCTCTCTCACATCGATGTTTCTCTCTCTGTGTCCCTCCCCCTCCTTTCCACTCTGTCTAAAAATCAATGGAAAAATAATCTGGGATGAGGATTAACAGCAACAACAACAACAACAAAAATGCCCATTTGAGTGTCAGCCAGGCACACTAAGCTCTGTGGATACACTGCTTTTGTTTCTCCCGGGAATAGCACTGAGTGTGTGTGTGTGTATGTGTGTGTGTGTGTGTGTGTGTGTGTGTGTGTGTGTGTGTGTTTAAAAGCAGAGGAAGCAGAGGTGAAGACCTTTGCCAATGCTTGCCTACATCTTAACTGAGTCTACAGCCTATAGGCTTGTTCATTTTAACTTCTACAAGTAGCCTAGAGATCCCTAGGGTCCTGTATACTAATTATTCAGATTTGACTAAACTTGGTTGTCTCTCCTGGCCTTGATTTTCCCTCCTGCTGACTGTGCATGCCTGGAAGTGAGCAGGTCCTGGGACCTAGGCTCTCCTCACCACTGTGACCTCCGCTGCTGAGGAACAGAGGACAAGGGTTCAGAAGGCGCATTACCTTTCTAGCCATCCTTACTTCCCCAGGGGAAGGACCGTGAAGGGGAGCTAAGGAGCACCCAAAGGTCCCAGGAGCTGGTTTTTTCTTCTCTCCCCCAAGTGAAGAGGTCAGAACAACACAGGCTGCTACATTTTCCTAGCTTCTCATTTGGCCTCATATACCTTCCCCTTGACCCATTTTTGTGCTTTGTCTCGGAAATTGCAGACCTGGAGTAGGAAATGGTTGGACAACTTCGGGATCTGGACCCGAGATAGAAACGGAGGCTTTCTTGGAGCGGCATGTGCTGCTGAGACTGACTCAGGGCTGGTTCCACTTAACAAGTTCTGAAACCACAGTGGCCTGAGGGAGAGACAATGGTGATCCAGTCATTGAGAAAGCCAGGAAGGAGGTGGCTGGGGTAGCTCACAATGGACTCCAACAGTGTGACTGTGAACCTTGACAAGATGACATGTATCTCAGGCGGCCATTTCCCAGCATCTGAGGGGGAAAGCTCTAAGGACACTGGATCACCAGGTTATATGCTAACTAGAGGCCCAGTGCACAAAATGTGTGCATGGTAGGGTCCCTATCGGCTGCCAGCCACCACCCTTCCCCCAGCCGCCTGCTACCACCGCCACCAGTCAGGGTCTCATTCCCTTCCCCTGGCCAGCCCTTCCCCCCTGGTAGAACTCCCAGATGAACTCCCCATTGAGGGGACAATTTGTATACTATACTTTTATTAAATAGGATACTGTAACCCAAGTGTCTACTGGATAACTTTCAAGTCTTCTAGTCTTCTGAAGTCACAACCTTTGCACACCCTTACAATGGCTTGACCTTATTCCATCTAACATCCTTTGGGCAGCCCAGATTAACCCCATCTCCTCACCCCTCTTTTCTCTAGTATTTTTTCTACTGGAAGTTTACATCCCATTGAATCCTGAGACAGTTCACCCAGTGACTAGTTCTCTGCACTCTCCTGGCTATAGATATCACTCTTAGCTCCTACAGCTCCTGTCTTGCTTGGTGCCAACTCTGGATACTGTTATTTTCCCTTCATCCCTCTAGAAGCCACTCAGTATGGTATTCTGAAAAGCATACATATATGAAAATTCTGGAGTTGAATTACAACACAGTAAAAAGTCCAAGTAAGCCGAAACAGGTTTGGCTCAGTGGATAGAGCGTTGGCCTATGGACTGCAAGGTCCCAGGTTCCATTCTGGTCAAGGGCATGTACCTTGGTTGCAGGCACATCCCCAGTAGGGGGTGTGCAGGAGGCAGCTGATCTATGATTCTCTCTCATTGATGTTTCTAACTCTCTGTCCCTCTTTCTTCATCTCTGTAAAAAAATCAATTATATATATATATATATATATATATATATATATATATATATATATATATATTTTAAAAAGTCCAAGTAGATTTAGCTTCACCTCCCTGTCCTAGAGCTCCTCTCTCCTGGGAGCCTTCTCCATTCTACTTTGTGGCCGGCCCTGGACCTCCTGGAAAAGTCAACGTTCTGTTGGTCTAGTAAGAAAAACATTTAAGTTCTCTTGTTCAACTTGAATCTAGGCTCCAGCCCAGTAGTGCTCATTGCTCGTGACCACAAATGCTCATTAAGCCTCGATGGACGTGGGATAAAGTGCCTGTCTTTCCAGACGCACAGTGTGAGCTCTGAACCACGACCCCATACTGCTTTCTGACTTTCTCCACTCTCCAGGCTCAGCAGGGAAACAGACAAAAAAAAAAAAAAAAAAAAAAAAAAAAAAGGAAAGCTGGGGAGAGGATTCCCTTCCTCCATCTCTCTCCCTAGAGCAGAAGTCATCAGTGAGGACCAAACACTCCATCCCAGGCAACAGTTCATCCCATGCCTGTACACACTCATTAGGTCTCTCCCAAGCCTTGGTTCATCAGGACTCCGGTCACGGTCAAACTGGGGATGCAGACCAGGTCTGCTGTTTCTTATACGAACTGCTCAGAGCCCAGGCAACTCCTGCTGAACTGCTAGAGTTGTCCCATTGGCGCTGCTCAGTGTCCTGCTACTTTATCTCCTGGACTCCCTGCTCAGTTCCCCGTGCTCAGCTCTGCCAGTGTGTGAATGTTTACCACACACACACTGAGCAAGTGTTTACAGCGAACCTTTACGTAGAACCAGAAATGCTCCCTAATCTATAAAAGGGTCCTAGTGAAAACCAGCCCCCTGAGTCCCAGGGATGCCCAGGCTGCGGCCTGCGTGCTGAATGGCTCCTGTCAAAGGCCGGGAGGCCCGGATCAGCTGACAGGCGTCCCTGTTTGCGGTCTTTGTGAGGTTTTCACAGTGAGGACCTTCATTCAGGTTGAGTACAATAATCTTTCACGATTCCCATAAATCAGAAAACTGCATATGTCAAAGAGGGTTAGGTCGCTCTGGGGACTCCTGTCTGGAGTTTAAGAAACAGAAAAAAAAGGCACATTATATGCAGTGAAGGAAACAGGGGTGGGGGGGAGGAATGTTATGAATTGTGTCCTGAAAAATTCAGCTCAACAGTTCTAATAGGGCCAATATTTAGGCTACAGTGTTTGGCTGGATCTATTATGCAATTCATCTTCCCGCTAGCAGACACAAATGATCTGACCCAGAGCCAATTTCTTTTTATGGAGTTAAATTAGTCACTATTTATAAGCTGAAGAGGTTTCAAAAAGGCTATTTCGGGAGGATGCCATTACTTTTTTTCCACTAGTATGTTTGCCTTTCGATCAGTCCGGATTGCTTATGTTCAGTTGTGGTTTCTGGGTAAAATAGTGGGCACTATTGGTAAGTTTGGACAAGATAATTTTAGCTGTCTGAGGACTTGGATCATTCATCTTAAAACGGGGGTGACAGATTGGGAAACTTTACGCTGGGCAAGGATATGTGGCTTGGAGGCCTGAGTCATTGGTGCCAATTTAGCCACATGTTACATGGATGTCGATTTTCATTCATGACAAAAAAAAAGGGGGTGGGGGAAGAGGACTTTGTTTTGAAACATGACTTGGATCCCTTTCCCGTATTTCTTTCCCCAGTAGAATGAGATCTAAAGAGAGAGGTGCCGAAGCAATTACCTGATTAAGTACCTGGTGTGACAGAGAGATGCCAAAGTTGTGTAAAGACCCAATCCTCAGCCTCCTACCCTGCTTTTCTGAAATCGCCCATCTTTTCTCACTCCTCTTCATTCAACTTCATCGTCAGCAAACCGATTGTGGTGACCTAAGGGAAGAACGTCGTAGAATCGCAGAGTGATCAGCTGGGTGATCTTAGCCATCATTTAATTATGCAACCAACTTCTACAAAATGGAAAACAAGAAAAATAGAAAGCTTGCCCAGGACCATGAAAAGTATGAGAATTTGGGCTAGAAGTTGGCTCTACCGACTGTGCCCTCCCTTACTTCTGTCCTAAAGGTTACAACCAAGGGTGCAGATTGGATTGAGAGGGGGGGGAGCTGGGCATGGCAGGATGGATTTAAACTTCCCACTCTTCCTCTTCACCATTCCTCACAGAGGAGGAAGCCGTGCCAAGATAATGCACCAGCCCATCTTCAGTTAAGCACCAGGCTGCAGAGCTGCTCTGCCCGCTCCAGGAGCAAGAGTTTCTGGGACATTTCTCCCTGCTCCTCTCTCCTCCTGGCTCCTAACTGGACAGTGCTCTGTTCTCCTGGTACTCAGAAACCAGACGCCATTTATGTCTCTGCCAAAATGCCTTGTTTGTATCCAGATGGCATCCAAATACTTTCAAGTTATGAGACTCAGGAAAGAAGTAAGTGGCAACTCTTTTGACCACAGGAAAAATAGCAAGTGTCTCCATCACCCTCATCCTCCCAGGCATTTTCTTTGACTGCCATGACTGTCTCTCCAAGGACAGGGTCCTCCAGGCTCCTCTCTCTTGCTCTCTGCTGAGGATTCCCACATTTTTTTTTCGCTTCCACCAGACAGGGACCCAAGAAGCTGCCCATTTATCCCCTCAGAGTTATGTGATAAATTTCCAATGTGCAAAATAAACAGCTGTGTTATGTAGATGCAGTGTTTTATTTCCAATAATGCATTCCAAAATGCTGATTGCTAACAATAAATCTGCAAACAGTGACTCAAACCAATTTTGTCTGAAAGAAATGGGTTCTAGTCTCAAATCTGCCACTAATTATGTGTATGGTCATGAGCAAATGGCAGCCTCAAATTAATACTTTCTCTTCTGTAAAATAGGATTATAATAATTGAGTGCCATTTATTGGACCTTTCCTTGGTCTCTGGACAATGGTGAACCCCAGATGAACAAGGTGAAATGCTGACCTTCAGGAAAATCACCAAGAGAAATATTGCCCACTCTTGCTCTAAGAGTCAATATCCCCAAACATTAGAATATTATAGCATTATGGTTTGAAAGCTACTTATAAGATAAAAAAAATCTCTACTGTACTTTAAGCAGAGAAAATTATTTGAAAAATCTTGCATTGTTTTCCAACTATAACTAAGTAAAGTAGGGCATGTATAGCAAACATTGAAACTGTAATATTGGAGAGCCCTTGCTATCAGGAGGGGACTTTGACAGTGGCTGCTGCCAAAGAAGTTAGCAATGGCCTAAAGGTTGAGCTGGGCCTTTTAGGGTTGTGGGTTACAGATGTTTGTGTTAAGGGAAGGGGCAGTAGCAGAGAGATGCTTTGAAAAAGGGAAAGGAAAACTGGTGGTGGCTGGCCCTACACAACCTGGTGTCTGTCTGCCTCTGACCTCTTCCCCACCAATCCCCCTGTTGCTCACCACACTCTGGCCCCATTGGTCTTTATACTATTTCTGAACTACCACAGACTCTTTCTCAAGGCCTTTGCACTTGCTGCTATATTTTCCTAGATTATTCATCTCAGGGCTCACTCTGTCCTCCCTTCCTTCTAGTCTTCCATTGAATGTCACTCTCTCAGAGAAGCCTTCCCTATCCATGTCCACCTCCACCTCCGCTGTCCCTCTCCTCCTTTACTGCTTTAGTTTTCCCCAGTTATCATCATTTGACATGCTCTATATTTTACCCCTTTTTTTATTGCCTGTCTCCTCCTCCCAGAATGTGTGCTCTGCAAGAGTAGAGATTTGTCTCTTTTTGCCCACTGCCAGACACCTTGCTCCTCAAACACTGTCGGGCACATAGCAGTCTTTCCATTAGTATCTGTGGAGTGGATGAATGTTGCTCTCTATGGAACTGGAAATAACCATCAGCCTTCTTCCCAAATGTTTTCAACTCAGCATACTGATGGATTTTTTTTCCATGACAACGGAGCTTTGATTATCATAAAAGTCAACTGGAAAATATCATCTGCTTTACCAACATTTGCTCTCTTTCCAAGCCTGTTAGCATCTCTTTCATAAACCAAGAAATGTACTTATTTGCAAAGTTTCTACAGAATAATCATTAAGAACGTCACAGCCATGTAAAGGCCCCTTATTCTGCAAGGATTCTAAAAAGAATGTTTTGTCATTCTAGAAGTGGCCTGCATTCCTAGGCAATTTTATAAATAATGCACTTTTTTGAGCCAAGTTACAAACTACGACTCCCTTGAAGAAAGTTCAATGACTTTGCAATGTCATGGGCAAGTGTTTAGCTTTCACCAAGTTAGTCCTACATTTCTGCAGTGAATGCTTTTCCTCGGGGACATGACCTCTTCTCGGGGCTTTCCAGCAAGCACGGTAGGGCTCTCCAGGGACAAGCATCTGCCCTACAGGGTCACAGGTGCAGGCACCGAGGAGATGACAGGCCAGCTGTGCGGAGGTAGGTCTGCTGACTCCGTGGCACAGGCCATCAGAACCAGATTGCGTTGGGACAAAAACAACCTCTTAGTCTCTCTACTTGGAAACATGAAGATTCCATGGTCCTTAAAGTTAAAAGGAAGGTGGGGCGGGGGGCGGGGGTTTGAAGGAGGAAGCACCGATTATGTTAGAGAGCATAGAGTTTTAGAATTCTAGAACCAAAGGTACCATGAAGTTTCGCCTTGCCCTGAGTCCTGTCCCACCCCTTCCGTGGCCATCCACAGCCAGGAGGGACTCACAGGGTTAGGAGAGCTCCAGGCTCTCCCATGGGGTGAAACAAAGGCCTAAGTCCTCCCCGGGAATTCATTCTCTCCTAGCTCTAGTATAAATCTCTAGTCCAGGGAACAGTTTCAAAGGCAGTGTAAACCTTTCTAAGGGATTTATGTAAACCAGCTAGTGACCCAAAGTTTCTTGACAAAAGCTCCCATCCCTGGGAGGGAGGAGGGTTCCGCTGGGCTCACAGAGCTTCCCAATCGCATCTGCTCAGCAACAGCAAAGGCAAGGAGCCCTGAAGGGGCTTTATCAGCCAAGGAGAGCCGCTGGCCTCTTGTTGCTCTCTCTGGGTCCTGCCAAGAATGACATCATCTGGATTATTAGCAGGCCTATCAGCAAACACTACCCCATCCGTCACATCAAAGCTGCCCCACATGTGTTCGTGCTGGCCAGGGAGCCAGTTTCCATCAGCCTCATGCCCTGCTTTGAAAATGTTTGAGATGGTCTCCTGGACTGAAAAAGTCACTGCTGACAATATTTTTTAAACACGAAGGGAGGACTCAGCAGGCCCCTGCGATAACAGAGCACATCATTATGGAGCTCTGGATATACCTCTGGTCAAGCTATTCCTCCTCAAACTAAAACACAGAACAGCCGAAACCGGTTTGGCTCAGTGGATAGAGCATCGGCTTGCGGACTGAAAGGTCCAGGGTTGGATTCCGGTCAAGGGCATGTAACTCGGTTTTGGACACATCCCCAATAGGGGGCTGTGCAGGAGGTGGCTGATCAATGATTCTCTCTCACTGATGTTTCTAGCTCTCTGTCCCTCTCTCTTCCTCTCTGTAAAAAATCAATAAAATATATTTTAAAAAATATATATTTTTTAAAAAATAAAACACAGAACAAAACAAAAGCAGTGTTTGTGGTAAACACCTGGATTAACACAACCCACCGGTAACATGGGAGTCAGGAAGCTTATAAGGAAGTGGATATTCCTTCTCCTCACGGTTACATACACCAGCCCGTGCACAGGCTGTGAGGGTTAATTAATTAATTAATCAACGTAAAGTACTCGGAGCAATGCTAAATTTGGAGCATAACGCTCAATAAATGTTAGCTTTCATTATTAGACTCTATTATGGGTTGAACTGTGTGTTCTTTTCCCCAAAAAACGTTATGTTGTAGACTTCACCACCAGTACCAGAGAAGATGGTCCCACCAGAGATAGTCTTTAGAGAGGTAATGAAGTTAAAATGAGATTACAAGGTGTGGCCCTGATCCAATACAACTGCTGTCCTTATAATGAGAGGAAATGTGGACCCCGGGACAGACAGCCATAGAGGAAAGACGATGTGAAGATCAGCTATCCACAGGCCCCAGAGGCGGCCTGGGACACATCCTGCCCTCACCGCCCTCAGAGGGAGCCCACCTTGCTGGTCGACCACGGACCCCAGAACTGGGAGACAGTGAGTTTCTGTGCTTTAAGCCACCATCGCTGTGGTACTTTATTATGATAGCAAACGAACCCAAGAGCCCTGTTCTTAAATTCTGAAACTGGTTCTTTCTGAAAAAGTTTGGGTGAGAACACTTGTCAGAAGCGGGCGCTTTGGCCTCCAGCCCAAAGGAGCTGCAGGCGGCGCTTCCAGCTCTGTGGCCGGCAGGCGCCCCCAGCGTGGAGCCCGGTCTCCCTGCTGCACAGGCCCCCTCAGCGGGTCCTCACCCCGAGGACAGAGCTGGCACCATGCTGTTAGTTTAGACCGTGTATATTTTACCCTCCGGTGGCAGATTTGGAAAGTGACATTTGCCCATAATAGCTGTGACCTGGCACCAGCGCCGCCAGGGAATGAAAATGCCCATCTCTCTCAGAAGCAAACGCTCCACAGAATGAGCAGATGACAGAATTCAAGGTGACATTTGCTGGGATGTCACATGAGCTCATCCTGAAAACATGTGGCCAAATAAATTGGGTTTGTTTGGGAGATTTGTGTAAACCCCAACTGGAATCTAATCTCTTGATCTGAAACACAATATGGTCTTATGGGAACAAATGTCTCAGCAAAGAGGTTGGGGTTGGGAGGGGGACAAAAAGGAATAAAGAAGGAAAAAAGCCAACATTTCTCTGATGTCCTCTATGGTTGCCTCAGAGTTTGAGTAAGTTTGAGTTCCACCAATTGGGTTCTCTCCATTATCTAAATAAATGGATTTCTCACTGTGCCTCTCATACTATTTAAAACAAGCACCCACTGCTACTCGGTAAGCAAGAGACACTCTCGGAGCTGTCACAGCAGAGGTTGGGGCAAGAACCTCCAGTGACAGTCCCTGCCTCTCCCTTTGCCTGGGCTAGACATCTCCTGGGAGGACCTGGGAGGGCCAAGCAGACTGTGAGCAAAGGGATACGTGTGCCTGGGGTGGAAGAAGCCTGATGTCATCTCACTAAGGGCAGATCAGGCCCCATGGCTTGAACTGATAAGCACCTGCCGTGGTCATGGGTAGGAAGCTAGTCCAAGTGAGGTAACCTTTTTATTTTATTTTTTTTTCAAGAAGCTTGGTTTTCAAAGGTTTTGAGGAAAAACTGCATGCATGAAGTTGGAAGGCTTCCTGAAACGCTGGTTATTTCCAGGATAAAAGGAATTGCCTCTAGGAGCAGCATCCCTCCGTTAAGGAGGCCTGGCCAAGTGGGGGGTGGCAAAGCTTGTGGGAGCATAACTCCCTCTCCCCTCCCACCGCTCTGTCTCTGCTGGCTGGGATTCACATTGGTAAATTTATTGCTTATGTTGTCATGCGAAGCCAGAGAGTAGATGAGCAAGATCAATCCCTGTGTCCTAACAGATTTAGGGAAGAGGGTGTGGACCAGGGGAGAGTAAATCATTGGTTCTCAACGCTGGCTGCACATGAGGATCACCTGGAGAGCATTTAAAACTCCCTTTCCCAGTTTGAGCTCCAGATACTCTGATTCGAAAGGGCCGGGCTGGGGCTTGGGAAAATGGTCGTTTTTTAATAGCTCCCCAGGCAACTCTAATGTGCAGCCTGGGTTGACAACCAATGAAGTAGATCCGCACCTCAGGCAGCGAAGCAGCAATCCAGCGAGACCGTTCCCCTGCCCCTGGGCGCAGCCCTAGCCCAGCTGCCCTCACTGATGGAGAAGCTTTGGGAAACGAAGGAACCCTGCCCAGCTGAGGGAGAGTCTGAGGGCCTGAGGCTTCCAGGGGAGTGTCCCTTAGTCAAGCCAGGGTCCCGCTGGAATCAGGAAGCCTGCAGAGACTGCCTTCAAGGGCAGGGGTTGGGAGCAGGGAGGGGGGGGAGAGGAGAGTGTAGAACTTGTTATGCAAGAAAAGGGACACCCAAGGGTTTTTGCCAAAAAGGGGTGTGGGGGGTCTCAAAAGCTATGAGTACTTTTTCCTCCCACCTTCTAAGTTGTTCTGGGCTGGGCTAACAGAGACAGTTTAACAGGAGAAAATCAGAGTTTAATACATGTGCATGGAGAATTCACATAAACATGAGAATTCCACGAGAACTCCAACACTGGGTATATAAGACATTTTTAAACAAAGGAGAAAGGGAGGAAGGAATAAGGTGTTACAAGTGAGAATGGGCAATATACAGGGGGTTGAGGAAGAGTGGAACACACATGAAAGGCAAAGTTTGTGCCTCAGAAACAATGGGACACGGGGTATCGAGCTAACAGGGCCCTGGCCTGAAGCCTTCTTTCTTACCATGCTTAAATCAAATTGAGCCAAGGCAACATCCTAGATTAGCTTTCTCATCTGAATCTCTTTGGCAGGAAAGAGGGGAAGATCAAAGTTTCTTTCTGAGTCTTGTTACCTAATAAACAGATTTAAATCAATATCCCAAAATGGTATCTTCAGGTGTCAAAACGTTGGTCCTTTCATCAGGAAAGTAGAAGTGGGTGTTAGGGAGCTGAGTCTTAAGCCAGGTGGTGAGAAGGTGCTCATTCTCTCAGGGATTCTGAGAGGAGACACTGCCCACAACGGATGGCACTATGGGCCCTCCCTCCTATTTCTGCACCACAACCTATCTGACAGGGGGCAGGTCACAGATCACAGGGTACAGTGATGGTGGTTGTCCTTCCCATCTATACTTGTGCCCTCATGAGATGCCCTCGCATCATCACAAGATGGCATTCCCCATGTTGTCACAAGATGCCTGCCCCCATGTTATCACAAGATGGCCCTCACAAGATAGCCAGGAAGGGAGGTCAGTTGTGGGCAATCAGGCTGGCCGGAGAGGACAGTTGGGCGAGACCAGGCCAGCAGCAGAGGGCAGTTGGGGGTGACCAGGCTTGCAGGGAAGGGCAGTTGAGGGTGATTAGGCTGGCAGGGAAGGGAGGCAGAGGAGGGCAGTTGGGGGCCATTGGGCCAACAGGGGAGGGCAGTTGGGTACAATTGGGCCAGCAAAGGGAGGGCAGTTGGGGGAGATCAGAATGGCAAGGGAGCAGTCAGGCGTCAATCAGGCCAGAAGGGGAGTCGTTAGGGGGCGGTCAGGCTGGCAGGCAGAAGTGGTTAGGGGCAATTAGGCAGGCAGGCAGGCAGGCAGGCAGGTTAGTGGTTAGGAGCCAGCAGTCCCAGATTGTGAGAGGGATGCCTGACTGCTGGGATCAGGCCTAAACTGTCAGTCCAACATTCCCAGAGGGGTCTCAGATTGGAGAGGGTGCAGGCTGGGCTGAGAGGGACACACCCTCCCTCAGTGCATGAATTTCATGCACGAGGCCTCTAGTCTTGAGAAAAAATATGACCCTATTTCACCATTGATGTTGATGTTTTTGCATATGGTTCTAACATGATATCAGTTGCAAGTTATTTTTTCGTTTGTTTCATTTTTCTCTTCGGGAAATTGAGGGATGTGGCATATCTTTGTCATTCCTCAAGCCCCTTCTGGGGGCTGCTCTAGCCGTTGGGTTTAAGCTCCCCACACTTTGGTGTCACAAGAACTGGCTTTGCTTGAAGTGTGGTCACTCCAGCTAACAGAGAACAAGGACAAAGGTGATTAGCTTGGGCAGGCTTGGTAGTTCTGTACAGGGTCTGAGTCTTGCCTTGGATATGCCCTTCCTTCTGATGTAGGATGTAGGTGTACATAAGCCATTAACGTCTCAGGCGTGAAAGGAGCCTGAAGTCTGTGGGTTGCAGCCTTTACTTCTGAATTGTGTGTAAGCCCCATCTCGGGGAAATAAAACCAGATTGGCTGTTAGATGCTCGGAAAGGATTCTTGAGGAAGCGCCTAATCCAATTTCCTTTGTCAGCCAGGGATGTTAATCCCTGAGCTTCTCTTACCTTATGAATGCAGAGAGAGGGCTGGGTAGAAAATTTCTTGAAGAGAGAAATGCTTTTGCCAGCTGCCGAGCCAAGGCAGTGTGCCTCCTGAAGGTGCCACAGGGATTGTGTGAGTGCCTCTGTCTGGTGGCCCTCTCTGTCACAGGGAGAGAGCTGCCGCTCTCCTGGAGGGTGACAGTGGTGTGTGCCCTGGCTGTAGGGGCTGAGGCTGGGATGGCTGGCCAGGGAAAACAGGGGCCTGGCTACTAATTTTGCATCAGCAGTTCCTCCAACCAGAACGTAGCTATAAAAAGGAAACACTTTCTATAACAGGTTGGAGGAGACACTCAGGAATAATTAAAAACTGTGTAAGAGCAGGAGTGTAGGATTGACTCTTCCAGTAGCTAATTCTGAAAGAGATAAAATTGGCTTTGCTCAATTATTGGGCTCCTGATGGCTGCTTTTAACTACCGGTGGCCACAACTTCAGAGGGGAGAGAAAACCCATGCAAATGACAGCTCCGGAGAGGGTGTGGGCCAAGAGGGTGCTACTAGGGACAGACAGCCAGCCTCCTCTGGCTCTACTCCGACTTCCCTGGAGTCACAGAGGTTTGTGCCACACTCTGTCCGCCACGTGGCCGTGGTCAGCTTTGGAGTCTGGCCCAGAAACATTTCCTTCCCCCTTTATCTGGTTCGCGTCTTCTCCTTCTTCAGACCTCAGCTCAAAAGCCTAAAGTTCTCAAGAAACCTGCGCTGACCTCCCTAATGGACCCCCTTACCACCCTGGGCGTCTCTCCTTCAAAGCACAGACCACGGTTTACAGTTTTCTCTCTCTGTTTCTGTTGCTTAGTAAACTGGAAATACCAGGAAGCCAGAACCTGTGCCTGTTCTGCTTACAACATGATCCGGTTTGCACAGTATCTGGCGCAGAGCAGGTGCTCAATATGTAACCGACTCACCGCTTACCATAGGAACGTGTGTGCGTGCCTGCACTGTATGAATTCTTCGGTGCACACCGATGCTACCCCCTCCCAGCCAAACATCTGCACACACATTGTAGGCTTCCGAGCACTGATCCCTCCCCTGTGAGTGAATGTGGGTCATAAACAGAGCCCCAGCCAATGCCGTGGGGGGTCGTGCCAGGAAACAAGCCGGCCCTCGCCCACCTGGCCTTCCACTACTATCCCAAGGCCCAAGTGTCAGTTAATCACCCTTTGGGGCCACAAACAGAGCAGAAGAGGAATGACCTCTGGGGGTACGGAGAGAGATATGAAACCACAGGACTGTGCTTTGGGAATGCAAAGTATCAGAATAAATCCTTGAGGATCTAATCTCATCCTTGGAAATACTGTTCCAAAACCATATGGGCCTCTGACAAGTGTTGGTTCCACCCCCGCTTATTAAAGCTGTCTGCTGGCCGAAACCGGTTTGGCTCAGTGGATAGAGCGTCGGTCTGCGGACTGAAAGGTCCCGGGTTCGATTCCGGTCAAGGGCATGTACATTGGTTGCGGGCACATCCCTGGTAGGGGGTGTGCAGGAGGCGGCTGGTCGATGTTTCTCTCTCATGGACGTTTCTAGCTCTCTATTTCTCTCTCTCTCTCTCCCTTCCTCTCTGTAAAATATAAAAAATAAATAAGTAAAGCTGTCTGCTGGCCACTGAAGGAGGGACAAGTCTATTCGCACATTCTGTGTCACTAGGTTCAAGGCATAGGCAAACACATGCACTTGGGAATAGGCCACAGACCATTTCCAGAGAGTGGGGCCTCATGGAATTGGCTTCATCCAGACCCTCCTGGGAGGGAGGGCGTTGCAGGAGTGCCATTAGCAGCCCAATGCAATTATCTTGGATCACAGGGGAGGGTCGTGGGCTGAATAGAGTTTGAAGCAGCTGGGTATTTAATATAGACTGGAGTATGGGACTGGGTCCACAATGCATATAGTAGAATAACTTGGGCAGATCAATTAACCTTACTACCCCCACCCCCTTTTTCCCTCAGGTAAAAATAGGAATGATAACAGTCTCTATCTTATTAGTACTGCCAGAAGAGTTAGTGAAGTGATCCATGTAAAGCACTTTGTCTCGCATATAGAAAGTGCTCAATAAATATTAATATTAATATCCGATCAGAAAAGGAAATCTATACAGTTCTAAACACTCAATTAGCCCCTTCCCACGTGATTGCATAAATGAAATACTGTACTATTCTGCATGTCCTTTTATTAAAACATCTTTCTTAAAATATGCTCACCACCCCTGTGCCCCCGGGGCCCCATTTGCTTTCTTTCAGGCTCCCCGGTAACTGAGGTCAGGTTGCATCCTTTCAAAGCTAACGGATGCTTTAAAATTATGCATTCGAGAAAATTATTGGGAAAGAACATTTGGGGTAGTTTGGATAGTATGAGTCAGGGGAAATTTGAGTTCACAGGATTGTTGTCTTTTGTGCAGTTGAAAATTCTGGCAATTCATGAGCAATCTCTCTAAAGGTAGGTTCGGGTTTGGAGGAACTAAGGGCTAGCTCCTCTCAATGATTTGTCTTTCAAGGCATTCCTTAAATGGTTTGCTTTGTCTGAGGCTCTTTTAAGAAACCACATGTAATTACACACAAGTATTCAGAAGGTTAAGCCTCAAACTAGCGAATGCCAAGAAACTCAAGGTTCTGATTGCCACCCCATCTCTAATTCAGGGCGGGCCTTTGTTCCTCCCCTAGAGCATGATGCCTTCAGAAAGGAATGCGGCTGCAGTGTCCATGGCTTCTGGCTTCGCTCTGTAGCATTCCTTTCCATTATTTGGGCAGGTCTTTTGATATTAATCTATTCTAGTATTATTTATAAACAGCCCTGTCTAGGGGAGAAAGCACAAACATATTTTAAGGCAGCCACTACTTGCTAATGACAGGGTGTCATGAGATTTCTTTCAAAGTCTAATGATGAGTCAGGTCTAAAAAAGTTTCTAAAACCCAGTTTTCAAAGGTTTATTATTCCTTAATTTGACTTACTCTCTTCTAACATGTGTGTTCTTGTCTCCTGCGTGCAGAAATATTGCTCTTATTAATCATAGACTAGATCGCTTTTGGGTTTAATAATCTCCCAATCCTTGCAGACCGTTGGGACCCCAGAGGATTTTTCTTCCCTCCAGGTGCTTAGCATATAAGGCAAACGATGAAACAAATAAGGTCATGACTACAGGAAAGCAGCCTTGACACAACTGTGATTTGCAATTAAAGACAGAATGTGTAGCCGAAACCGGTTTGGCTCAGTGGTAGAGCGTCGGTCTGCGGACTGAAAGGTCCCAGGTTCGATTCCGGTCAAGGGCATGTGCATTGGTTGTGGGCACATCCCCAGTAGGGGGTGTGCAAGAGGCAGCTGGTTGATGTTTCTCTCTCATCGATGTTTCTAGCTCTCTATCTCTCTCCCTTCCTCTCTGTAAAATATCAATAAAAATATATTTTTTTAAAAAAAAAAAAGACAGAATGTGTAATTATTTCCCATGACCAGTCTGTAGGCTGGCTTCTCCTGAGCTTTTGGTGCTTGGGGGTGGTCAGATGAATTCTGGTAATGTGGCTAGAAAAGCAAAGGAAGGCTAATGAGACAGGGACTTCATCTACTCATTTGGCAACTAATTAGCAATGTCTGGTCAGAACCAAGTACTGATTTAGGCACCAAGAATACAAAAATGCCTGCCTTTCTGCAGTTCATACTGCAGAGTCGGGAAACAGACAATAAATGAATGGGTGGGTATGGTGCTTCAGTGTAAAGTGTAGGCTGTGGAAGTGATATGGAGAAAAACACAATGATAGAGAGTTCCGAGAGCAAGGGACAGGTGATTACCATTTATTATAAGTTCGCCAAGGAAGCCCAATAACATTTGAGCAAAGACCTGAATGAGTGATCCATGTGGGTATGTGAAGGAAAAAGCATTCGCAACTGCCATGGAAACCTGCAAAGGGGTTAGCAGGACTGGAGGGAGGCAGAGGGCAGAGTGGCAGCAATACAGGACGGGTCAGTGTGGAAGGAGCAGAGGGTTAAATCAGGCTTCATGAGCCCTTTGTGAGAACCTGGGCATTTAATCCAAGTGAGGTAGAGCCATTGAAGCCTTGTGAGCAGAGGTGATGGGACCTGACTTTTGCTTTAAGATGATCCCCTGGATGCTGTGCTAAGAATGGGCCTCATAGAGGCAAAGGCAGAAGCAGAGAGACCAGTTAGGGAGGATGTTAAAGGCAAAGGCAGCCAGATCCTGAATTATTTTAAAGGCAGAATTAATGGTATGTGCTAATAGATTAGAGGTAGGCTGTGAAAGAAAAGGCAGGCGTCAAGAATAACTTAAAGATTCTATGGCTTGACCACCAGAAAATGTAATAGTCATTTTTTTTTTTTAAGATAGGAAAGAGAGTGGGAAGGAGGTGAGGACTGGAAGACGGATGTGTTAGGTTTCCGATCTTGTTAGACGTCCAAATGGAGATGCTGAGTAGGCAGCTGGAGAGACAAATCTGGAATTCAAGGGGAAAGCCCAGACTTGAGACATATTTTTAGGTTTTTATCAGCATTGGATGATAATTTAGACCCATGGGACTGGCTGAGATCACTCAGGTAGTGAGTGTAGGTAGAAAAGAGAAGATATCCAAGGACTAAACGCTATGGCATTCCAGCATTTGGAAGCTTATACATGCTGCTCTCCAGACAATTGTGCTATTCATAAATGTCTTAGACTTGTGTGGTTCAGAAAGCTCCTATTTGTCAAGTCAAGCAATCTAGCATTGCCTTTCCCTGAATAGTCTCAACTGGAGCGCTCCTATAATAAATTAATGGTTAGCACTAAAATTACAGAAAATGCTAAAGTTTTCCATCTTCTTTGTGCTGAAGGAATCTTTAATCATTGACTTTCAGAAGCAACTTTCAAGAGCTTCTTTATCAATGACTAGGTTAATGCTACAAAGCCAAGCAAAGACTTTTTCATTATGTGCATGAATGTAAGAAGACCCTGTTTCAAAGCTAACAGTACTAGTCATCTGTTGTTACATGAAAAGTTGCCCTCAAACTTAGTTGCTTCAGCCATTGTTATCTCTATTCCCGTACGCCAGGATTCCAGGCAAGTTTCAGCTGGACTCTCTGGCTCAGGATCTCACTTAAGATTATAATTGAGGTGTTTCTTAGGACTATGGTCTCATGTGTTGGCTCAACTAGGGAATGACCTGCAATGGGTCAGAAACCACCGCTCTTCCTTGCCAAATGGGCTTCTCCAATTTAACTGCCTAGAGAAAACTACGAGGAGAAGATACAGAAACAGTAACAGCCAGAGAGCGCATGTCACCGTCTTCTAAACCAATCACAAAAATGATGTCCCATCTCTTTCTTATTAGTAACAAGTCAGTGGGCCCAATCTATATTCAAGAGGAAGGGACCAGCCAAGGGTGTGAAAACTAGGAGGGAAGAAATTGGGGCCATCTTAGAGGTCTAGCTGTCACAAATAGCATGGGTAATTTAAAAATATATATATATTTTATTGATTTCTTATAGAAAGGAAGGGAGAGATATAGAGAGCCAGAAACATTGATGAGAAACATTGATCTGCTGCCTCCTGCACACCCTCTACTGGGAATGTGCCGCAACCAAGGTACATGCCCTTGACTGGAATGAACCTGGGACCCTTCAGTCCGCAGGCCCACACTCTATCCACTGGCCCAAACCGGTTTCGGCAGCATGGGTAATTTTTAACGCCAATGAAGTTAGTTCTACATCATTACTTTCCGCAGTGTAAAAGCATCTTCTAATTCAAAATTACTATTTTCTCTTTAATGTTGGTTATGCTGTCTCAATGTTTTTAAACTGCAAGTTGCAACTCCTTAGTGAGTCTTAAAATAAATTCAGTGGTCATGACCACCTTTTTAGAAATAAGACAGAGTAAAGCAGAAACTATTGGAGTGCAGTGCATGCAAAAGGTTCTGAAGATGTACCAGGTTATGATGTAAATTATATTTCTTTTTAAGGAATGGTCAAAATTTGTGACTTCCATAATAGCATTAAATATGAGTGGGCCGCCAATATATTTGGAAAAAAACAGCCATCCCCACACTATGCAAAGGGGAAATTGTCAGGAGAAAAGAAGCCCAGTGCACTCAGGTAAACTAAATAAAACATGAGCTTGCCAGTTCATGCTTATAGACGCCGGTTCTCTCATGGGTCTGTAAAGAGTAATCAATAAGCGACTGTAAAACCCTGAGCAGACATGACAGATATGACATTTTGCCTCTGCAGAGGCAAAGCAGACACACCACAAACTGATGAAAATACTCTGCACAATGCTACCCATCTTGAAAGGTCAAAAGCACAATTTTTTTTTCCGGACAAAAAGCATCTGTGAATGCCTAAAAACAGTAGGCCTGCTCACAACAGATAAGGCCATTTTTCAGCTGAGCAGCCCCTTTCCTCTCCAGGGAGATAGCCATCACAGACAGACACATTTCCCTGCCACAGACAGAATGCAGTCACTACTCTTCCCGGGGCCTTGACCTACAAGGAGCATGAGGAGCATGACATCTGGTCACTCTGCACCTGCCTCCTCTCCATGTCCAGCTCCTGGTCCATCTAGATGTCCAGGCAGCTCCAATGTTAGCAGAGATTACAAATAGGTAGAACACAAAAAGACTGTCCAGTTTCATCACCCCTTTCATTTGCCACATCCCTTTTAAGATCAATGCTCCGATTCTGCTGGACAGACAGCAAAGCAAAGTCTTCCATCCCTCATCCATCCTTATCAGCCAGACAGCAAACAAGCCAAGTTTCGGTTACAGAGTCCAGATTTGAAAAATACGTCGTATGCCTGATGTTTCACATTTTCCACAGTGCTGCACTGCAGTCTTCCCGGTTTCATGTGAGAGTGCTTCAGATCACATGAAACCCAAGCCAGGAACTGGGGAGACATGCCGAAAGGCAGGGCGTCTTGGCTGTGTTGACTTTGGGGAGGAACGGAGGTTCAGTTAACAGCATGTGCAACCTATTAACATTGGGCTCTGTGGGAAAAGGCAAAGAGAAAGAAGAGAGACAGAGGTGGAAGGGCTCACTTCATGGTTTTAGTCAAAGCTTTAGGCTCCCCTGATTCCTAGAGATGAAAAGAGCTAAGCATTTTGAAGGCTTTGCATGATGTGAATTTGGAAGTATTTCTGCATTTTCACTTAGCATTTAATAGTCATAGTCTAAACAATTTCATTTAAAGTTGGATGATGGTCCAAAAGACTTATTATTCTACCCTTCTCGTTTGTTATAGATACATAATCACAGTGTAGGAGCCTAAAGGTTTAATGTTGTTTGCTGATAGGGTATGTTATTAATTAGTTAACTCCAAAATAGCTAAATAGCTTGACATTAACTAGGGGACAGTGTCTAGGTCTTAGACCAATTAAAAGTTAGGAGAGGGAATAATTCTGCTTGGCTAAAATATGAGTCACATTTGTAAAAGCTTCTAATGTGATAAAATCTGAGAAACATAACATGGGTAGGTTTGTTTGCCATGATGTAAAATGGAAGGGCCGAGTCACCCTTAGATTTATAAATACCTGAAGTAGCGTCTTCATAAATTGCTATTTGTGGTCTCATCACAAAAACAAGATGGGCAAACAGGAAAGGCTGTGACCTCTTAAATTTGGGTCCCTTCTTAAAGTATTTACATTAATATTCAATTTATATTTAGATTAACGTTAGATTTAGATTAAGAATCAGGCTGAAAATAACCTATTGTAGCTTTATCAGTGAGGAATGCATTGGGCTACAATTAATAGCAAGCCCAGCGAATGAGAGTTTAAACAAGCAGGGATTTATTTGACTCACACAACAAGTAATCCTAAAGTAAGCAATGTCCAGAGCTGGTCACTATGTTAATAAGAACGTAGTCTCCTTTTATTTCAGAACATCAGCTTGTTGTTCCACTATTGCAAGATGGTTGCTACACATCCACCCATCACATCCACATTCAAGGCATGAAAAATAGCAGATGATGACATTAGCAACATCTGGCCCTTTTATCACTCGAATGCTAACAACTGATCAGAAAGTCTTTTGCTTGTATCTCATGCTCTCCAACTGTCTCATGACCAAACCTAGCTTTGAGGGAGGCTAAGAGAGCAAGTATTTAGTTTTTTCCATTCTTTAGAGTGGATGCAGGTAGGAGAGAAGGGCCTTGGGAATGGATGTCGAGTCAGCAAGGAATTCATCAGCAGAAATGCCATTGATCCAGGGAAGAGCAGCATTGTCAGCTCTGAACCTCATCTAGGACCACGGCTACCACCCATATGGAGAGCAGAGATTTGCACCCAGGTAGGTAGAAATATAAATAGAAATCTGGACTTTTAAAGGCCAATGGGGAAGTTTAGTACTATTTCTGTATTATTGTATAGGACTTAAATAGCTATCTTGTCAAAAGATGAAGATTCAATGTCAAAGTTACAAACTGAAAGTCATATAAGTTATAAACCAAAAATATTATATATATATAAAAAGAAATCAAATTCATGATAATGCTTGTGTGCAGCAACTAAGATAGACCTGTTTTAATAAGAAGTGCTTTAAACCGTGACATTTCTTGTAACTGTTTCTTACATCCTTCTCATCTATGCATTCATTCATTCAATTAGCAGCTCAACCATTAAATCATTCAACTCAATCACTCAATAAATATTTATTTGTGTCTTTTGCCAAGCATTGGTCTAGGTCAGTGTTTCTAAGCTTAGAGCACTAGTTAAGTATACATTTTTACCTATATGTTCCCCAAAATTCTAGTTTAGCACTTCTTAGTTGGGATTCAGGATCTGTATTTTAACAACTCCACCAGGTGATTCTCATCATGAAAGAAGTTTGGGAAACACTGGTCTAGGTGATCAATTAGTGAGATACTTCTAGTTAACAATTCAGAGACTTTTCATTTGTAACCTGTTAACAAGTTAGGAACTTTTCATTTGTAATCTAGCCATAAACTTGTGGCCATAATATAGCTTTAAATGGCTTTCTTCACATATTGTTATTCCTCTGGTTCTCACAGTCTTTCACAAATTCTGATAAATCAATTCACACCAATGTGAATTATGTCAAGGAAAGTGAGAAGCAGGGCCTAACTTATGTTGTTTGTCCCTCTATAGAGACCCTTGAGGAGATAGCAGAATCGCAACATTGGAACCACTACCCATTATTGAACCGCTGGATCCTCAGCAAGGGGAGTAGTGGCCTTTAGTGGCGTTGGAAAAGACACACTTTGCGGAGGAGCAGCTGGCTATTACAGGACAATTTAGGAACTAATAGAGATAACCTTTCTTTCCCAAGCATACCAGAGGGAGGCAATCCTCAAGGGGAAGGGAAAATTGATCCTTGGGGTGGCTTTTATAAGACAAGGCCATGAATTCTGCCACATTCCTCCCCTGGAGAAGTGAGGTTTATGTCCCCTCCCCATAAATCTGGGTGGGCTGGTGCCTGCTTCGACCAATGGAGTCTAGTGGGAGTGATGTTACATGACCTCCAAGGTTAGGTCATGCAAGGTCATGAGACATCCGCTGTGCTCACTGGCTTGCTCTTGGAATCTGAGCCCTGCAGAAAGGCCGTGTGTAGGTGCTCTGGGTGACAGTCTCAGCAGAGCACATCATTGTAGTCATCCCAGCCCAGGCACCAGTCATTTGCCTGAAGAAATTTCCAAATGATTTCTGTCCCCAGCTGTTCTAGTCAGTCCCAGATGAGGCTTCAAATACTGTAGAACAGACACAAGCCATCCACCGTGTCCTATCCAAATTCCTGCCTCGCATAATCTTGAGTAGCATAAAATGGTTGTTACTTGATGCTACTGACTTTTGAGATGATTTTCTAGGTAGCAGTAGATAACCAGAACAATTGGGCTACATATATGATAACCATCTTCTCTTCTCTAGTATCCCATGTTTCACATTCTCTGCTCTATTAATGTATTCAAGTCCCAGTAAAGGATGCCTGTCTTCACCATTGTCTCCATGTAGCAATCCTTGCTAAGGGCAAGTTGATTGCATCAGTTTCCAGTGAAGTGTGTGCTGTATAGAAAATATGTTAATAAAGTTCCAAGTTAGCCTGCTGAAGGGAGGAATTAGTATATTTGTCATTAGAAAGAATGCCATTCCCATAACACCGTTCTAAGGGGTTAGTTCATAAAAAATCACCCAAAATGAGTCCCACTATTTGGATCAATTGAGGTTAAATCAGGAGCAAGTACCTGAACTAAGAACAGCTAACAGCAAACCTTAAATTGGCTGACAGTCTGTAAACTAATGGTGGCTAACTGGTCCATCATTAGAGCATCGGGGGGAGGGGGGAAAGAGAGAGAGAGAGAGAGAGAGAGAGAGAGAGAGAGAGAGAGAGAGAGAGAGAACATTTGGGAGTTGATAGTAGAAGGTAAATATGTAAAGATACACAGAGAAAGCAATAAGTAGAAGTACTGAGTTAGTGAGAACCATCTAAAAGAGACACTAAAGTCATGAGTAAGCAGAATCTATCAGATAAAGAAAAGGGAGGCAGGCCTGTTGCTGGTGTCAAGAGCAGTGGAGCCAAGTAGGAACACGGTGCTAGGGATTAGTGAGTGCCCACTGCAGACACACTGTCACTAGAGTTGCTGGAGTTGCATGTTATCCAAGTCTTTCTTTACGGACCTACCTCTCAAATATAAAATCGTTCTTATGGGAAATGAATTTCCATTTGATCAGTTGGTGACAAGATGTTTTTTTTATTCCATTTCTAGGAGTCAATGTAAGTATAAAGCACACACTGTACCTGCTCCCCCTCCCACCCACCCCCCCCCCCACTTTCCACTAAGTAAAGTCATGCTGCCGAGGACTTTGTGTGGGTTTGATAAGATGCTGTAGGAGTCCCCGCGCCTCACCTCTTGCTGACACCATTGCCAGAGCTGAATTCCACAAGCTGCAAGCTCCCAGCAAGCAGCGGCTGTAGCCACATAGAGGCCTGGCCCGGGGAGCTGGCTGGATCTCCTATCTCCGTCTGGTTTCTATAAACCAAGCCTAGGGCTGTCACAGTGGCCAAGGAAGGGCCACCGAGGCCTCAGGATGACTCCTCAAATGCCCTCACAGCAGTAGTCAGCAGTTAGCAGACACGGCTGGGAAAACACCACAAGCTGCCAATCAGATACAGCGGCAGAGACAGCAGTACTGGGAGAGTCTGCTATGGGGAGACTTTGAGAGGGAGGCCAAGTAGTTTTGAGACAGTATTTGCCCTGAATTGAGTTCAAGCTGACACCTCAGAGCACAGGCCAGCTCATCATCTCCAAGGATATCCCCAAAGCAGCACCCCAAGTAAGCCATAAAAGAGCCACAGCCTTGTCCTGGCAGCTTCCGATGAGCGCTCCTGGCACGGAGCTGGAGCAGAGCAGTGTGTTGCCAGCCCGAGGTCCACAGCGGCTGGTGCTGGAGAGAACCTGGGTATTCTCCGGAGATCCACACAGGAACAAACTCCACCATCAGCTCCTCCACCTGCAGTAACTGACGGCAACACCGATTTCACAGAACGGTACCCTGCCAGCTTCCTGCTCCTGTGGGCCAGAGCAGAAAATGAACACCGGGGCTCACTCCCAGACCCTGCTGCTTGGCAGCCGCATACCCCGCCGGAAAGTGACCGGTGCCTGGCCCAAGGACAGCACCTGAGTGTCTGCAAGTGTTCAGTTAATGGATGAAAACTCTTCGCCTAGACGTGCTGGTAACCAGGCTGGCGGCTTCACAGGAGCAAGAAAAAGAAGCTCAGAGCAGAGCCAGCACTGCTGGCGGCTGCATGGATGTCCGGGAAGCAGGGAGTGACCCCTGGCTGCCCACAGGCCACATTTCCATGTAATCATAACAAAGAGGTGGCCCTGGAAATAAAGGAGGGCAGAGCCTACAATATGGGCCCGGTGAATAGGATCAGGGGTGATGAGGAAGAATCAAGGAAGGGCAGTGAATGTTTTGGGCAAACAGGGGACCTGACAGGTGTGGGAGTGCCGTGATGCACAGTGGCGGAGGGGCTCTGATGACTCCCATCAGCAGGTTTAGTAACGTGAGACGTGCTTCCAGGACTGATGGGCATTGTCGTTATAGGCTTTGGCAACAGTGCTCCCTTTACAAATGTTCTTGGAGGAAATAGAAACCCTCTTCCGGTTTTGCTTTTGCTTTTATTGACTCTTTGCCCCCAGCCAATCGTGGCAAGGTGGCATGGATCTCAGGTGCACTTTCACAGTTGTGACCTGAAGCTAAACGCTGAGTCCTCATGGAGCAGAGGAAGGAGAGTCGGGTTTGCAACCTTGCTCCAGTGCATGAGCCTCGATGACAAGGGCTGGGGTCAATGGAGGCACAAGGTGCCTGTGCGTGAATTTGCTCTCAAGGCCTCCTACTCTGTGGCTTCCCTCTTCACAGGGCCTATCTGGCACTCCCCTACACAGAGGATAGAGACCCATCTTCCCTAGTGAGAGGACTTTGGGCAACTCACATTACAGAAGCTACAATCCCTGAGAAAGCAGTTTCTAAAACAAAAATTCTAGATGGAAGGAGTCCCTGTCCCCATCTGCCCCAACTCCTGTTTACCTAGATCTCCTCCCAGGAGATTTCAGCTGGTAAAACAGGGAGCTTTGTTCCGGAGGAAGAACATCGATGGATTGCATCTGAGCACCAGTTCACGGTGACAGTCTTAGAGCCATGCACTGTGTCCCTCTGCTTTTTCTTCTGCTCACTAGCAAGGGCAACAAAGTGTGTGGTGTGTTCTACAGACTCTGCCACCAAACCAAGCCAAACAGTGGTTGACAGAGCTGTCTAGACTCACACACACTGCCCTGCTGTGCTCACTTCTTATACCCAGAGAACCTCTCCCACCACCTGCCCAGCCAAGCCTCTCTCCTGAGCATCATGTTGTCTGGCCAATGCATAGGATTTTACCAGGCCATCTCGGACTCATTTCTAATTGTTATTTATACTAACTGCATCTACAATGAACAGTAAAGAGGAATTCTTTGGGAGTTGAGGTAGCAACCCAGAGCAGATGTTTCAGAGAAGAGGTGCTTGGGCAGTTGACCTAGAGGATTATAGTCTATGTCTGGGAAGAATGAAGCGAACAAAATGAAGAAGTCAGGGAAAATGAAACAGCTAGGGACAGAGCCTGAGAGTGGGTCTAACAGTATGAGACCCCTGTTACTCTCTGGCTGGAGAAAGAGGAAATGAATCGTTGGACTTGCCCACATGATATCGCACATAAAATGAGAAATTTTGAGTTTCCTGGATATAGAGCCATTTGATTATCATGTGGATCCTGGCGTCCCCCCCCCCCACACACACACAGCTTGTCACCAATTCACAGGCCCCCAAGAGGCTCCAAAGCACAATGATAGACCTGAATGGGCCTCTCTTGTCAGAGTAAACCTTGTAGAAAAAAAAATGTAGGCAAGATTTTCCTGGTTAGGCTACAACCCTGAAAGTGAGTAAGATAAAATCCTGAATCCTCTCCTGGCACCCACACCCCTAATCATGTTCTTATATCCCAATTTGTGCTAAGGATTTTAAAAAGCTCACAGCTGAATGACGCAGACCCACTTAGGTTGAGAGCGCCATGGGCTCTCTCAACCCTAGGGCAACAAACAACGGGGCTTGTTTCTCCATCCCAGGTCTTCCAGTCCCTGCTTGCTCCAGCCCGAGAGAAGGTTGTCCATGGCAGGGATGGGTGAGCCTGAGGCCTTGGGGAAACAGCTGACAACTGACATCTACTGCAACGGACTCTGCCAGATGTTTTATACGCATGGCCTCTAATGCTTCCAATGGCCCTACAAGGTTGGCGTATCTATCTCAAGTTTGCAGATTAAGACACAGGTTCAAAGAGGACCAGTGCCTTCCCCAAAGTCCCACAGTAAGTAGCAGGGCTAAGCTCTTGTCCTAGGTGGAGGTGCCCCAGAAGCAGACAGACAAAGATGAAGATGCTTTATTGGGAGGGGTTCCTGGGAAAACTGGTCAGGGAGTGAGGGAGCGGGACCAGGAAGGTAAAGTAGACCAAGTAAAGGTGCAACATGGCAGCCTCCAAAGTAAGCTCTGAGGACAGTATCAGTCTCAGAGCAGATCCAATTGGGGGCAAGAGAGCTGAAGGGTTTATGCCCCTAAGCCAGTCAGTGGTTGGCTAAGGACAGTCCCCAGGGGATGTAAACTTGTAGGTATTTCCCTGTTCTGCTGCAAGTTGTCCCAACAGTGAGAGGAAGAAAAAAGAAAAAAAAAGAAAGAAAGAAAGAAAGAAAGAAAGAAAGAAAGGAAGGAAGGAAGGAAGGAAGGAAGGAAGGAAGGAAGAAAGAAAGAAAGAAAGAAAGAAAGAAAGAAAGAAAGAAAGAAAGAAAGAAAGAAAGAAAGAAAGAAAAAGAAAAGCAAAAGGAAAACAGCATTGGCTCCTGGGAAGAAAGCAGACTGAGAGCCAAGTGCTTGCCGGTGGTAAAGGGACCAGGGATGGGTGAAACCCATGCTCCTCCGTGGGGCCATACCGCTGCCACAGGCACAGGGTAAAACTGTGGGCCTTCTGCCTGCAGGGGCTGCCATGTGAGCCCTGGCTTCAATGCTGCAGCTGGGCGGGGGCTGGCAGGGCGGGGGGATGGCAGGGCCTGTCATAATGCTGTCATAGGGGAGGGTCAGGAGACCCATTTATTCCATACCACATGGTCACAAAGAGTCTCAATTTTAATTTTTTGCTTCTAGCAGAGAAAAAATGAGAGAATGGAAAGATGTCATCATTCAATGTTACATCCCCAGATCCAGACTGTCCCTAATGCACTATAAATGAACATCTTCTATATTTCCTATATTTATCCCATAATTAGCACATTTGTATTGTGTGACACTTTCTTCTGTAATGGGACATCTTGGGCCTATTTTTAAAATTTAATCAATAGATTATAAATAGAATTATAAATAGTCATGATATTCCCATTATAGTCATGATCATCAAATATTTAAAGTTACGTCATTTTTCTATAAATTTTTGATATTTCACATCTGTCAGAAGTTTTTCTATCATGTGTTTGTTGTGTATAAAACAACAACAAACGATGAAATTTCTTATTAAAAGCACCATTTTCTTAAACTTAAATACTATGAAATATGCCACCATTTTTGTTAGTCTGTTTTGGCACCTTTATTTGTTGACATATTGGAAACCTCAATATAAGAGGGAGGCCGAGCCTCTTTCGAACCCTGAGAGCGCTGCAGAGAGAGCCACTGCGGTGACACATGGTGGTGGGACAGCTCCAGGCCTTCTCCCGGGAAGAAACACCACCAAGATGTCTGTGTCCCAAGCAGGACGTCTCCCATTCACGCAAATGGCAGCCAGCCATAGGCTCCTCAGGAGCTGGTTGGGAAGTGCAGGAAGGTGACATGTGCAGCAAATGTTGGGTGACTGAATGAAAGGATGGAGCATCCAGAAGCACTGTGCATTGTGGGGAACTGTTTCAGAGCAGTCAGAATTGGGAGAGGCTGAGCCTGAGCTGTTGTAGGTCAGAAGGCAGCCCGCAGCCTGTCCTGCAGCAGCCTGGAGGGCCTCCAGCCTGAGACCTCCCCAGCAGCCTGGCCCAGATCCAGAGCTGTGCGCTGACCTTTCACACCCATCTCAGATGGGTGCCTCGGACACCAAGGCTCTCCATCCAACCTCAGAGGCTAGAGGGGCCGCCCAACTGAGGGGAGTGTAAGAGTGCATTAGACATTATTTATGGCAATGGTCTCCAAATTTTGACCCAGATCTTTCAGCTATTGGCTGACAAGGTGATATATGTGTTACTTTACCCAGAGGGTTATATCAGATTTACTGGTTATATCAGCTTTACAGTGTCAAACATTGTGCTAGGCGCTGGGATTCAAATATAATAGAAACTACTCTCTGTCTTCCACAAGCTTACGGTCCAGTGGGGAAGTAGTTCATACCTCGAAGGCAAAGGTGGGGGTAGGGGTCAGAGGAGTCAACCCAGGAATGGACAGTAGGTCACAGAGGACGCTCAAGTTAGAGTGAAGTTTAATTCAGTCAGCTTTAAAAAGATTAAATAAGTGTGATTGAGTTGGTTGAGTTGGTTGAGCATTGGCCCATGCACCAAGAGGTCACTGGTGCTGCTCCCAGTCAGGGCACAAGCACAGATTCCAGTAAGGGGCATGCAGGAGATAGCCAATTGGTATTTCTTTCTCTCTCTCTCTCTCTCTCTTTCTCTCTCTCTCTCTCTCTCTCTCTCTCTCTCTCTCTCTCTCTCTCCACTTCCTCTGCCTCTAAAATAAATAAAAAACAGAAACTAAATATAATTGTCATCCCAATCACCTAATGTAGCAGTGTTTCCCAAACTTTTGACATGTGTAACCCAGCCCTTCTATAATTTTCGTAACGCTGAGTACCCCTCATAAAAAAAAGGATATATTTTAATGACAATCAAAATATATTTATTTTTTATTTTTTGGTATATACACAATATAATAATAAATGAAAAATAAAATTATTCATATTAAAATATAAATAAAATTTATATTATAAATAACATTTATTTGCACACTGGACCATCTCACGCCTCACAAGACTGTCTTGACTTGACTCATGAGAACGTAGAATTAGGTGCAGCTAAGCACGGTGCAGTGCATATCCCCACCAAACTCCGGTGCAACGCGTATCCCCACCAAACTCTTCCCATACCCCTGGGGGTACACATACCACACTTTGGGAAACACTGTAAGGGAAGGGGAAATTTCAAAGTTAAAAGGCAAAACTTTTTAGGATGCAATAGGAAGGTATATTTAGACTTCAGGCAAGGAGCTTGGTTGGGATAGGAGTCCTTGCCAAATGAAAACAGAACGTTCTATCAGTCTGCATAGACCCAGTGAAAGCAACTTCCAAGTCATCATCTCTGATGCCTGAGACCTGATGTGAAGTGTGAGGGCTGGGAGGCAGGAACAGGGGCCATTGTGCCTCCTTGTCCCCTGTATGTGCGCTCTGCCCTCTGCCCTCTGAAGAGAACCTCCAGAGCCGAGTAAGTCAGCAATTGTTTTTCCCTCTAGGTCAACTGATGCTCGATAAGGCTTTCTTTTGGTTTTCTGATATAGTGGGCAGTTTAGACAGATATGAGCAGAGTAGGAATGATAGGCTAGGTACAGAAGGTCACCAAGGCAGAAAGCCCCTAACAATGACCAAAACTGGAAACACAAGTATTGTAGGTGGGACCTCGCCCCCAGGATGACCTTTCCTCTCTGACCGTTTATATCACTGGTCATGTGGTCCAGATCCTCCCCCGACCTTTCCTCCCCTAGCGTGTAGAAACCCTTAGAGGAATAACAAGGAGGGGCCAGAGAATAGCTTTATATAATGACTACACAAGCCCTCAAGACAATGAAGTTCTGACCCACATCAAATAATCTTAGGGATAAAGCCTCGGATTTGTTGACTATAGAGACAGTTTTGGTCAAACTTGAGATAACTCCAGGCCCAGAAAATCAACAAAACCAGACAAGGGATGTCATGGCTGACATCAAGACCACCTGCAATAACAAATGACCTCCTGCCTTGCCCCCCGGCCAATCAGTAGAGACCAGGACCCTGAAAGGACACCTGGTAAAGCTGAGGAGTATTCCCTTGAGATCCTTCACTGAACCCTCCCTAAAATTCCCACCTTTAGAAACAGATAAAACTTTTAAGGTGAAGGACCCAGTGTAGCTCTCTCTCTGGAGCATACCCACACCTTTCTTCTCTCCTTCCCCCAATGTCATTTTCTTTGCCTTTTCCCCTCCTTAAGCTCTAAGGACCCTTCTTTTGCCTCTGTAACTTGCTTCCTGAGTCCACGAAACCTAGCTGGCTCACTTCTTCCACAGCTCACTTCTTCTACCTCTGTGACTTTCTAAAAAAACAACAAAAAAAAACCACACTTTTGCTTATATTCTGATTTCTTTTCTTAGCTGAACTCAAGAACTATGGTCTGACATCTGTCGTTAACACTTACACCCCTCTCTCTTTGTTCTCTTGTTTCCTTTACACAAAGCTTGCAGTCCCTCGGCTTCCTGGGTCTTCTGCTGTGTCCTGTGAACTCCTAGCTGCACCTTTACCATTTGGTCTCGGCCTTCTCCCCATGCCCTGCCCTATAAGAAAACCTTATTCAAAGGCATTAGAAACAGCAGATTCAAAAATGGCAGAAGCCTCGCTACAAGACATGGGGGAATCTTCCCATTTGTTCGAGTGGTCACTTTATAAGACTCATCACTTCTCCAGTGGGAGCTCAGGCCCCGGAATGTTAGTGACTTGACTTGGGCAGGCTTTGTGTTGCTCAGCTATGAAGAGCTGGTGAGCAGTTCCAGGTTACAGTGACTAAAAAAATGAAGCTGTTCCTTTACTCATAATTATTTTTCAAATTTCTCTCTCATTGTCTTCTCAAGTAATCTGAAATAATGACATTTTCCTATACTGTTAACATATTTGCCTCAGAAAGGTAGAAACCATAGAGCAAAGAAATGCTGATTCCTGCCCTTTTCTGACTGTGGCAAGAGCTGTGTTTCCAGGTAGCCCCATGGGTGAACGGTTCTCAAAGTGGAGTCTCCCCAGTCATCTAGTCAGAATGATTTGGGGTATGAACTATTCAAATTCCTGCCCTTCCCTGCCCTCACCATGGAAGAGTGGGAGGGTGAGGGCCATTTTGATTCCAGGAATGGCACTTAGGAATTTACATTTCCACAAATGTTCCTGGCCTTTCTGATAGATAGTCATTCCTCCAGAGAATATAACTAGCTTTTCTTCCCAATTCAGAAATTAGCTATTTTTTGTAAAACTGTAGACTCTCAGGCTCTCCGGAAGCCTGTGTTTTCCCTCCAAAGGGAGCTACCTGCTGGCTCCAGCATGTCTCCCCGCTCAGCTGCACACACAATCCACCTCCCTGGCCCTGTTCACAGCCAAGCACGTGGCTCCCTGCCCAGCTGCTGGGCAGGTTCTGATTGCCCAACAGCTCCACAGCCACCTCTTTAAAATTCATTTCCCGAATGTGCAGAAATGACCATTTGGAGTCACTATCACGTTTCTTGGCTATGCGACACCCATCCAAAGGGATCATGTGTGGAGAAAACGTGCCCCTTAGACAGAGATGTTATTTCAGTGGGTTTCCTCTTTCAAAGGGTTCCCCTTTTATCTGAACTATCAAATTGTTCCTAGTCCCATAAAAGCAGGACAGCTATTGTAATGGAAATTTATATACACAGTGTAAATGCCGAACTTGTTTGTTGTTTGAAAGAAGCTGCCAGGGACTAAGGAGATCAGGTGTGTCCTGGTCCTTCATTCAAGCGGAGAATTCAAAGGCAGGTCTCCAGGCGAATCTCTCCTCCCTCTTCCTTATTCAGGTTACAAAGGCCACCGCGGAGGAAGCGTGTGCGTCAGACCAGCTGAGCACAGAGCAGACCCGGTCTCCTCACCTTGTCTGAGTTCAGAGCTCCTGTTTGGCTCTGAGGGCCTGGCTTGCCAATGCTTTGAGGTAATAATCGCATTCTTTATCTCCTGGCAGAACTCACTGATCTTTTTCAAATAGGACACTTCTTTTGCATTTATTTTTCCTAGGTGAATTTCTGCTCCCATCTGCCCTGTTTCATATGAGAGTGTACCTCTGGTACAGTCTAGATTGAATACCTAAAGTGCAGGCCATGGGCAGCAAATCATGAGTTATTCCTAATTATGAAAGCTTCTGAAGATAAAGGAGAGCAGTTCTGAATTTGGCAAAATCTTAAAGTCACAGTAGAAATAGAAGTGTTATACATGAAGCACAGGTGTTTAAAACATATAAAGGATAATCATAAATACAATCACAACTTAAGAGGACTTTTAACTCTTCTTAACATGTCGCTCTTTCTAAAACTTACAATTGCATGTATTAGACACATTGCCCAATATCTGTAAGCAAGGTGGAGACATCCATTTTTCTCATGAAATACAAGTGGAAAAAAAGAAATGGGAGGCCTTAGGATATAATGAACAATGGACTACAAATTGGGAGATCAGATTCACACCCCTACCCCATCATCACTGTGTCTTTACACATGTACCTCAACCCCAGATGTATTTTTAAATGAAAATAGTGAAGGAAGGCAGACTGGAAGGGATGTAGTCTCATCTTTAAAGGAAAAAGAAGCTGACTACTAGAGAAGTTAACTGACGTGACCAAGAGAACCCAGCAATTATTAGCAAAACATGAGCAAAATCCATGCTTTCTGACTGGTAATCAATGCTCTTTCTCAGTGTGCCCTCAGTTTTTTCACCCATCACATGGAAACATTAATGCTTATCCTACCTACCTCATAAAAGCTTTGGAAAAAAATCAATTGAGGTAATATGTGGGCTGGATTGAATTATTTCTAAGGTAATGTGACACTCAAAGACCATGCATTGGTTCTTTTCCAATTTCCTTATCACAATGAATAGCCCCACCATCCATTCTGTTACACAAAATAAAAGCCTTGATACTTTCCTTTCTCACACACCCCCAAATCCAATTTATCACTAAATCCTATTGAGTTTCCTCCTAAAAGGCATCTGGAGTCTGTCTACTTTTCACCATGTCTGATTCACTATCCTTGTCTCAGTACCACCACTTCTCACTAGGAACCCTGCAACAGCCTCCTGATTGGTCTTCCTTCATCCACTCTTACTCCCTTAAATGAATTCTAAGCACAGAAGCCAGAGGAATCTTTAAACATTCAATCATAGTCATGACCATCCCTACTTAAACAATGACTTCCATTGCTTTTTAAACAAATCTAACCTCTTAATCTAACTACAGTGTATCAAAAGTCTAAAATATTAGCAATGAATTTAGCAAAAGAAGTACAAAACTTATATTCTGAAAAGTACAAAATGTTGCTGAAAATAATAATAATAATAAAAAATACCTTACTAAATGGAAAAATATTTCATATTCAAGGACCTGGAGGCTTAATATCATTAAAATAGCAATACTCCCCAAATTGATCTACAAATCCAGTGTTATTCCTCTCAAAATCCCAGCTCCTTTCTTTGCAGAAATTGGTAAGCTGACCTTAAAATTTATATGGTAAACCCAAAGGACACAATACAGCTAAAACAATTTTGAAAAAGAAGAGTAAAGTAGGAGAACGCACACTTTCTAATTCCAAAAACTCACTACAAAGTTATAATGATCAAAACAATGTGTTAATGGTATGAGGATATATAAATACATAAATGGAATAGAATTGAGAGTTAAGAAATAACACCCTCACAATTATGACCAATTGGTTCTTGACAAGAGTGCCAAGACAACTTAATGGAAAAAGAATAGTCTTTTCGCCGAAACCGGTTTGGCTCAGTGGTAGAGCATCGGTCTGCGGACTGAAAGGTCCCGGGTTCGATTCCGGTCAAGGGCATGTACATCGGTTGCAGGCATATCCCCGGTAGGGGGTATGCAAGAGGCAGCTGGTCGATGTTTCTCTCTCATCAACGTTTCTAGCTCTCTATCTCTCTCCCTTCCTCTCCGTAAAATATCAATTCTTTATATATATATAATAGTCTTTTCAACAAATAGTGCTGGGAAAACTATAAATTTATATGCAAAATAATGTTATATCCCTATCTCATAGCATACACAGAAAATGGGTCATAGGCTAAAATTTTAAAGCTACAACTATAAAACTAATATTAGAAGATAATATTAGAAAAAATCATTGGGACCTTGGGTTAGGTAAAGCCTTCTTAGATATGACATCAAAAGCACAAGTGATAAAAGAAAAAAATAGATAAATTGAACTTCATCAAAATTAAAAACTTTTGTGCATCAATGGATACCATCGTGAAAATTAAAAGAACTCAATTGAATGGGAGAAAATATTTATAAATCATATATTTGATAATGGGCTTCTGTCTAAAATATACAAAGAACTCTTCTAATTCAGTAATAAAAAATGCAAATAACCCAATTTAAAAATGGGTTGTGAGTAAGGATCAGTCCAGGCAGATTAGAAATCAGTAATTAAATTATAGGGTTATTAAAATAAGGGAAGCCAGTGCCAACAGCCACAGGAAGGAAGGCCTATTCTTGCATGAATCTTCATGCACTGGACCTCTAGTTCAGCTATAAGTATCTGAGACTGCCTCTCAAGCCCTCCTCACTGCCCACTCTGAAAAGAAATCACGTGTCTTACACTCAGCCTTTGTTTCCTGCCTGGGACTGTTACAGAGACAAGATGGTTGAAATGGGCAAATGAAAGAAAACTGGAGTAGAATGAAAAGCTGACAGATTCCCATTAGAAAGAATAGGGGATAGCTGTGATCAGGAGGGCTAAAGGGAAGCAGAGGAGAGAACCATAGCCCTGCCAGCTGAGCTGAGGCTGCTGCAGGGAGAGGGCGGGAGTGAGGAAAGGGCGCTGGAGGCAGCTGCCTCCTGTGTGAGTGCATGTGAAGGTAGAGGAGACTGAAAGAAGGGGCACTCTGGTCATGAATTTAATATCCTTTTTGTAGATTTTGGGTTGGGGCATGAGTGTTTGATATTTTTCACATTTCATTGTCTCATTTTTTAACAACAACAAAAACCCTTAGTAAACATTTAAATTGCTTTTCAATGAATTTGTGTGTTGGATTAGAATCTTCAAATGAGACACAAAGCCATTTGATTAGCGTTTTATGTCCATGGCCTTAGAGATGGAGGAGCTGGAGCCAAGGCTGAGTCCAGTTCACACTATGAGCCTGAAGGCTGGGCTTTCTTGGAGAGTCCAGGTAGAGAGGGAGCCCGGGAGGCTGCCAGGCGCAGCCAGAGTCCCTCCTCTATCGCTACCAGAATTGCTCCATTTAAAAAATAATCTATCTTATCAATAAAACAGGGTTAAGTAAACTGTTTTCTTTGAGAAAAAGAAGATTCCTCTGCCAAAATAGAGTTTGAAAATCAATGATTTGCCGAAACCGGTTTGGCTCAGTGGATAGAGTGTTGGCCTGCTGACTGAAGAGTCCCGGGTTCGATTCTGGTCAAGGGCATGTACTTGGTTGTGGGCACATCCCCAGTAGAGGGTGTGCAGGAGGCAGCTGATCGATGTTGCTCTCTATCATCGATGTTTCTAACTATCTATCCCTCTCTCCCTTCCTCTCTGTAAAAAAAAAATCAATAAAATATATTTTTTAAAAAAAAGAAAATCAATGATTTGGTCCATGTCCCTTCTCTCATTGAGAAGTAAACTAGTGACTTGCCCACTAATCCCCCAATTGACTCCTTTTGTCACCTGCTCTCTGCATTTTCTGGAAAGCAATGTGCTGATGCCACCCTTGCCCCAATGTGCTGATGCCACCCCTGCTAATTATCCTCAAAGACGCCCTCAGAGCAGAGGATTCAGCACAACTCAGGAACTCGGTTTTGTAAAAAGGTGAGACTGTTTTGAAACACAACCAACATATGCTAAACAAAACTGCACCATTTAACACACCAATTATGAGGAAAAGAGCAGCAACAGTCAAAACAGCTTTGTTCGCACTGAAAAATCCAAAATAAGCAGGCAGCAGGAACCAAATTTGAAATTTACCGATTTAATTTCAGCCAACATCCATCAGTGGGTGAAGTAATTATGCATATTTTAAGATTCACATTTGACCAATCCAAAAATATCAATTTGGACCCTCATTTGGGGGTACCTTGTCCCTTACCTTCCTTACTAGTACTCTGGCCAGGGTAGCTTTTTTTCTCTTTTAGATTCTCTGCGGGTCAATCTAACCCTCCAGCTGATGCCCGGTGGTGGGGACTGGGGGTCCCTGTGTGACTGTGACTCGCCTGCATTGAGTTCATAGTCCAGTGAGGGAAACAGAACCCGACCAAGCAGGACGTAGTTACGGTCACAGTGTGTTGAGATGTGCTGAGCTGTGGCAAAGAAGAGAGTGATTGATTCTGCCTCAGGTGTCCTGAAGATTCTCTGCTCCCTGTCCCCCACCCCAGAGGACTGAGTTTTCCATGAGTGGTGGGTTCTTTGGGGGTTGGGGCAGAAGAAACAACATGTATAAGATCATTGACTTATGAGAACAGAGGGTCCAGTTTAGAGAAGGCCAAGAGAGTTGATGTGGCTGGAGCAACATCAGGCAGGTGATGAGTAGTTGAGGGAGGTGAAATGGAAAGGCAGGTGGAAATAGATGCTAGCTGTCATGTTTAAAAGATTTGGCTTGCCAAAACCCGTTTGGCTCAGTGGTAGAGCGTCAGTCTGCGGACTAAATGGTCCTGGGTTCGATTTTGGTCAAGGGCATGTACCTTGGTTGCGGGCACATCCCCGGTAGGAGGTGTGCAAGAGGCAGCTGGTCGATGTTTCTCTCTCATCGATGTTTCTAGCTCTCTATCTCTCTCCCTTTCTCTCTGTAAAATATCAATAAAAAAATAAGATTCGGCTTTATTATGCGAAAAATTTTTAAATATAGGCGTTCATTTTTCTTCTTTCCAAATTACAAAAGCAATACATACTCATGAAAATTTAAAAATGTTTAAGTGGCAGGAAGAATCACCCATAATCCTACCTTCAATGAGGATCGCTGTTAACATTTTCACTCATATTTCACGCACACACTTAGGACCAGATGTGCAGATGATCTTATAACTTGCTATTTTTATTTAACCACATGTTGCGAATATTTCCCATCTTTGATTATAGCATATTAGATCATTTGTAACATTTCCATGTCTTTATACAACTATAAATAGCATACATGTACAACTCTGTTTGTATAGTTGCTCATCTATTGCCACAATTTAAAGATCACAATTTCTGAATCCAAGTGAATACACATTATAAGGCCTTTTATACTTATTAGCTCTTAAGAAAGGCAGCACCATTAACTTAACATGAGGAATTAACTTGCAAGAGGAAATGTTCTCATTTCCTTGCCATTATTAGGTTTTGCGATTTTTATGATGTTTGCCAGCTTGTTGACCAAAACTAATATCTCATCAATATTTAACTTTTTTTTTGATTGCCACAAGGGCAGTTTTTTAATGTTTATTGACCTTCCGGTATTTCTTCTTTTATGAAATGCCTGTCTCTGTCCTTGGACCATTTTTCTATTAGGAGATTTTTCTTTTTCTAATTTATAAAAGCTCTATACATTAGTGATATAATTTTTTTGGTCTGTTGCAAATGCTTTTTCTAATATGTCAATTCTTTGTAATTCAGTTTAGATCTAAAGAAGTTTTTAAAATTCTACATAAGCAAAACCATCAATCTCTTATGCTTGAAAGGGCAGTGCCCTCTCTGAGATCAGATAACTACCTTCATATTCTTCAGTTTAACTATTTACCACATTACAAATGTATTTGATGGATGGGGTGAGCTGAGAATTTAATTTACCCCCGAATAGGCTAAATAATGGCCACCCAAACATATTTGGTCTTAATCCCTGGCACCTGGCATGTTACATTATAAGTAAAAACCCCAAGATCTTGACATGGGGAGATTATTTTGAATCATCTGGGTGGTCTCAAAGTTCAATTCCAGGTGTCCTTATGAGAGAGACACGGCGAGACTTAACACGGAGAAGAGAAGGGATATAAAAATGGAGCAAGGGTTGGAGTGATGCAGCCACAAACCAGGAGAGGCCCAAGGAGGAAGCTGGTCCCGCCCACATCTTAGTTTTAACAGCAAAACTGATTTCTGACTTCTGCCCTCCAAATCTGTGAGAGAATAAATCTGCTGCTTTCAACCACCAAGTTTGTTATGGCAGCCATGGGAAATGATAAGACAACATTGCACCAAATAGTTTTCTTGAAACAATATATATCCATTATTTTCTTACTTGTCTGAAATATCATATCTATCACATATGAAATATTTATGTGTGTTTCTGAGTTTTTCTTTTTTATTCACTAGTCTATTCTTGTGCAAGTAAATAGGATTTTAGTTATGTCTTTTTTATTTCATATCTGATAAGTATCCCTTTATTGAATTTTCAAAGAAATAAATTTATTACTCTTAACTACTTAACCCTCCAGATAGCAGAACATTTAGAATAACTTTTTCAAACTCTCTGAAATTTTTTATTTAGGATTAAAAACATGAAATTTACAAGTTAATTTGAACAGAATTTACCTTTTTAAAGTATTACTTTGTTCCCATCCTATTCTGTATTATTAAAAGTCTTGTTTTATGTCCCCACAGTAACTCCTAAAATTCTCCTCATATAGTTCTTGTACATTTCTTAACTTTCTACCTAGTTTGTCTGCCCTTCCTTCCTCCCTTCCCCTTCTCTCTCTCTCCCTCCCTTCCAACCTCTCTCCCTTTTTCTTTTTTCTGTTGCTACTTATATAATTTTTTTGAGCAGAGGAGTGACATATGATTTCTTCTTTGGCAGTTCATTTAAATTTCTAACTTTGTTTTGTTATTTTCTAAGGCTAATACTGAAACTCATTTTTAGGTTCTAGCAGATGCCATGTGGGTGGTGGCAAGAGGCAGTACAGTTATGGTGTGTGTTGGGGGGAGGCAACAACGCCTGTAATTTTTAATTAGCTCTTGATAATCAAAATATGTAAATTATTATTTACATATTTTAAAATTGGGTACAACAGGGCCTTGTGACTTTTAAAAAGAGAAAAATAAGTCCCTGAGAGCCACAGTTAGAAGCGCTCCTAAAAAGAGCTTCTTGATTCTAATCCATTGTTGTCAGCCCTTGGCTTTAGATTCAGAAAGAAAACTCTCTTGTGTCCCTGTGGCTTCTGAGCGTCAGCCCAGCCTCAGTGATGTCCTATGTGTGCCCGGTGCTTTGGCTCCCAAGCCCAGACATGAGAAAAGCTTTAAAAAGAGAGTTTGCCTACCAGTCAGGTCTGAGAAATAGCCTTCTCTTCTCATCTTCCAGACCAAGAATTTGGTGAAGACCCGCCATGCAAAAAGATAGACAGAAGGAAGGTAACATTGCATTTTGGTCAGTAAGATAAAAGGGAAAAAACAACAAAAATCTCTACTTCATTTTTACCATCCTAAACAAATAGAAAATGCTGTATATAATTGCTTCCAGCCCTGGGAATACAATGAAGGAATATTTAATGGCACCTCAAGTTGAGCATCACATTAATAATACTGATAATTAATTACTGATTCTGATAATGACTAGTGTATCATTTTTTATTAAAATACAAGTGCAATCTGTAAAAAAAAAAGATATTATCTTCTTAGCTAAGCCTACTTTTTATTTTCTTTAACTAATCAACACTCTGCCAAGGAAAGGAGAGCATTCTGCCAGAATCTAGACTGGAAAAAAAGTCCTCAGGCGAGTTTATAAAAATTCAAGAAAAGTGATACATAATAAATTAAATATACTGAAATAAGCAAAGTGTGACTATTTAACCACTTGACTATTTTAATTTGAAAGGGAGCTGTGAGATCAAGGCTCGCTCACACAGGATGGAAAGTTTAAGCCGTGATGGGCAGCCCCAGAAGCCGTCCTAAATCGCTCTTTATTCAGGGGACTGGCAAACAGAACATGGCACCCACGCGGCATCCAGCTGGAGGCCAAGCCACACGTCTGCCAAGGGCCGCCCCAGAATCACTGTGGCTGGGGAACTTGGACAATGAACACAGCTTCCTGCTCCACTTCTCAGCAGCACCGAAGAAGCCTGCCGGCACCGAATGACAAGCCCGAATCATTTTGTTTGGGTCCTGGGATGGGGCCAGGCCTCTCTATGGAGACCGGTTCCCCCGAGTCAAACCCAAAAGAGATGAGTGTAAACACATCTAAACACTACCCATTTGGTGGACTGAATGGGTGAAGATGAGCAGCAGAGGCAGAGACAGCAGCCGAGGAAGGGGCCCAGAGAGGCAAAAGAGGGAGTTGGGGGGTGATGTTTCAATACCACACAGAGAGACGCCTTCAGCAAAAAGAGTCTCTTGTATCCTTGGGAAGGTCATTCTCTCTCTTGGGCCTGTTTCTTTTTTCTTTTTTTAAAAAGTTTTTTAAAATATATATTTTATTGATTTTTTTTACAGAGAGGAAGGGAGAGAGATAAAGAGTTAGAAACATCAATGAGAGTTATATTGATCAGCTGCCTCCTGCACACCCCCTACTGGTGATGTGCCCACAACCAAGGTATATGCCCTTGACCAGAATCGAACCTGGGACCACCTTCAGTCCACAGGCCGACGTTCTATGCACTGAGCCAAACCGGTTTTGGCTTGGGCCTCAGTTTCTATCTCTGTTTGAAACCCTGCTCTTTGAAATTTATATAAAATTGGTTCTATACCCCCAATTCTGTGTCCTATCAGAAATCCAAGGCATTCTCTCCAGTAAATCTGTATGTGTGGAACAGCACAGCTCACACCGTGTTGTTGAAGGGTCAACTGTATGATAACCTGGTAGGTGGTGCTAGAAGATATCAGGTAAAGCAGCAGATTCAGGTACCTAACAGTATAAGCAAGAATATGGGGGGGGGGGGGCGGCAGGGAGACACTCTGAAGTATATAACTGTCTCACCAGTATGCTGTACCCCTGAAACTAATACAAAATCGACTTTCTCTCATAATAGCAGAAGACAAACATGTTTAATAGTTCTATAGCTCTTTCTACCTAATAGAAATTTTACTATTTGCCAAAATTCTTATAAATCCTGTATATTTTTGTTCTTTTGAACCGCCCCAATGTCTCTTAGTAATGTAATGCAATAGAAACATGCAGAACAATTTTTCCCCATAGGTTTTTAAATAGGTTTTAGAATATTTAATCTCTGATATTAATTTCATATGAAGCAGAAGGAAGCACAGAAAAATCCAGTGTGTCCTGGATGTGCACCAGGGGACCAGCGGCAGGAACAGGGTGAGGATTCCAACAATCAAACCTGCATCTTCTTTGAGATTCAAGGCATCCCTTTGCCATCAGGGAGAAAAATCTTCACGTTTCCTGGCAGCGATTATCTGCACGAGCAGATTCCTATCAGGGAACCTAAAATGCTTTCACAGGCAAGAATGCAAACAGCCAGAGGACATTCATGAAAGCAGGCTTTTTTTCCGGGTAAGCTCTGTAAATGCGGTGGTGGGATGTGGGGAGAAGTATGAATGGGAGGGAAGAAAGCTTTCTTCAAAGCATTATTTACTGATGGGAAAAGCACTGATTTTATCGGAGCCTTGTGAAAACAGTTGGGGTCTAATGTCACAGGAAATGTAATTGAGTCTTGCACCCGTTAGTCGTAGGAGAGCAGGTTTTCCGTCCTGAGACTTTCCTGTCAGCCGTGCTCTGTGGTGTGGCCTTCAGAACCGTGGCCAGCCCTTTGACACCGGGATGGAGCCTGGGGTTGGCTCGCTCTGTGCCTCACATTATCTTCCTTCCAATCTGTGCACAGGGTGCCACGCTGGGCTTCAAGTTAAAGCGTGACCAGCCCTGCTCCAAGGGGCATCTCCGGCTGGTCAGAATGCGCCAGGCCCGCCCTCTCTGGTTGCTTTGTGGCTTCCTGACTCATTAAACTGAGATAATAGGCACTTATTAAGCTGTTCAAACACAGGGTCCACTGGTGCACATGCTTAACCATATCTAGATGTCAGGAAACTTTATGCCTAATTTTTTTTCTTTGGAAAATAATTTAATGGTAAAGGGACATTTTACTTTATGATACATATTAGATATATTACATGTATAATTATATATAGTATAAATTTCTATTTACACTATTGACTCATATTTACTACATTACTTTACTTTTTACAATTAGAACACATCCATGAATTCTGATGTAATTTAAAATGTATTTTTAAAAGGTTGAATGTCACATTTATAATAGAATTTTTTTTAAAAAATAGTATGAAGATGTTTATTTTAAATAAATCTTAGAATACACTGATATAAAAAATATATTTTAGACCATCCATAATCATACTTTTGGGGGTAACATCTGATAGTATTTGGATGTATAAAATTTTATCTTTCCCCCCCTGTAGATATACACATTTATAAAATAATATTATCTATACTCTTTTGAACTGCCTTATGCCTTTTCACTTAAAAAAATTGATTGTGAACATCTATTATGCATATTATTTTTAAGGTGACAGAGTATACTGTTACTAACCACCACTGTCAGTTCCAAATTTTTCTAATGTATATAATGGAGATAATAATTCCTGTTCATGCCCTTTCATAGGATAAACCCCCAGATAAGGAATTGCTGGGTCAAAGGCATGTCTTTTCAAAGGTGTTCTATGCCTATTGCCACGTTGACCCCAGAACATTTGTGCCAATTTATCCTCCCTCCAGGAGGGTCTGAGAGCCCCTTTCCCCATGCTCTCTAGACTAATGCTGGTATTCTAATTTTTTTAAACCTTCCATTTGATATCAGAAATAAAAGGACATATTGCTTCTATTTAATAGGCAAATATAATATGGCGACCATTATTTTTATTAAAGAAGTTATTAGAGAAACTAAACATGTTTTATTTATTTTTGAAAATTTGTGCTTCTTCTTTGGGGATAAGCTATTTATATTCCCATTTATTTTCTTGTTGGATTGTTTATCCATTCTAACTCAGTTGTACATGTTCTTCATGTATTGAGAAGACCACTCACTTGTCTTTTCATAATGTTGCAAAAGCTTTTCAGTTTTAATTTTCTCAACTTGGTTTATAGTATATTTACATACCAAAGTTTTAATGTTACCTTAGTCAAGCCTGTCATTCTATTCTTTTAAAAAAATATATTTTATTGATTTTTTTTTTACAGAGAGGAAGGGAGAGGGAAGAGAGTTAGAAACATCAATGGAAGAGAAACATCTATCAGCTGCCTCCTGCACACTCCCTGCTGGGTATGTGCCCACAACCAAGGTACATGCCCTAGGTCAGAATTGAACCTGGGACCCTTGAATCCACAGGCCAATGCTCTATCCACTGAGCCAAACTGGTTAGGGCTGTCATTCTATTCTTTATGATTTCTACCACTGGCGACATTTGCTGCACTGTTGATTGAGGTTGCATATTTTTACGGCATATCTCCTGGCTGTATGAGCTAATACTAAGTCGGTTCAGATGCCCAGCTGAACTCTGAGTATGCTAAATAACTTTGGTAGAAGAAACACAATTTCTTCTAGAATTAGAACAAAAATCCTGAGTGTTAAGAGCCCCAGGAATATTCAAAGATATCCAGAGACATGTAGTTTTATATCTATAGTTTTGATGAAGAAAAACTTTATAATGCATCTCTTAAATGTTGTTAAGACATCAATATGGCAGAATGTATTTCCTAGAGATAGCCACAATAATCTCTCCCCTCTCTCACATCCTTCTTAGCATGTGACTTTGACTCTCCGGCCATGGAGAAGTGAGATCTGTGTCCCCTTCTCTAGAACCTGGACACTGCAGGAGGAAATGACTTTAGAAGTCAGGTTATCGTTACCAAAAGGCAGTACAGCTGCCTCCTGGTTCTCTTGGGACACTTGCCTTTGAATTTCTGGACATCCGGATAAGAGTCTGAGGGCTGAAGCCACCTTAAGAGAGGAAGCCCAAACAAACCCAGATAAGGAGACCACACACGGAGACCCAAAGTAAATCCCATGAAGGCAGAGATGCAAGGCCAGCCTCCAGCTGCTTCAGCTCCGCCCTCCCACCCCAGCTGGTCCAGCCTCATCTTCTAAGTCCAAGTCCAATAAGAGATATGAACAATGTAACTACTGGTACCCCTCTCATAGTTCCTGGCCCTTCTCACCTCAGAGCACACCAACCTTGCTTCTAGCCACCAGCACCTGTATTTCCCAGCTGAAGGGCTTTCTCTGACCCCCTAAAGTCCCTTCTTCATGTTCATCAGGAGGCCAAAGTGCTATTCCTTTCCCCTCAGCCCAGGAAGCAGCCCTGAGCCAATGGGGACTACAGCACATGGCATGTAAACACAACCTTCCTTTTGCTGTCTCGCTTCCTTACTCTCATGGCATTTTGAAGTTTTGTTTTATCTAAGACTAGAGGCCTGGTGCATGAAAATTCATGCACTTGGGAGGGTCCCTCAGCCTGGCCTGCACCCTTTCACAGTCTGAGAGCCCTGGGGGGAATGTCTGTATGACAACTTGACATTCTTAGAGCTGCCACCTTCATTGCACTTGCAGTGGTCAGCTGAGCTTGCCACTGAGCAGAGCTCCCCCTGTGGGAGTGTACTGACCACCAGGGAGCAGCTCCTGCATTGAGTGTCTGTCCACTGGTGGTCAGTGCGTATCATAGTGACCTGTCCTTCCAGTCATTGAGCCATTAGGGTCAACTTGCATATTACCCTTTTGTTATATAGGATTACCCAACCAAGCTATATGCGCTTAAAATCTTTGTCTCAAGATCTGCATTTTAGGGCACACAAACTATTTTTTTTAATGGACAGAAAATTATCATACAGTGTAACAGGGACAATATTGAGATAATATATAAGAAGGGATTCTGACTCAGTCCAGTGGGTAAGAGCAGGCTTCCTGGGGAAGTTAATGCAGGGACTAGGGAAGGGGTCTGAGAGCACACGGGAATAGGAGGAGTGAGGCAGGCTCAGCATAGAGGAAATTCCACCCAAAGGAATCAGCATGACAAAAGCCTGGAAGTGAGGACCAGTGGGGTATATTAAAGGAAATGGAAAAGGTTTTAGTGTAGCTGAGACATGGGCCACAAATGCTACAGAGATGAGTGATGAAGCTGGAGAGGTAAGAAATGAATCAATAATGATGGGCCTTGTTTCCCAGGCTGAGAACTATAAAAAAAATGTGCTTACTTTCAGCAGAAAATTTAATCATTACCATTTCTAGGCTTTCTAGTGTTTAGATATAAAATGTGGGACTTGAATCATCTAAGCATTTTCTTATCTATTTTTCTTTAAAACGAATTTCATGCATCTTGCTCTGCCGTTCCTTCTGGCATTTTTTCTCCTTGTACCAAAAGCCGGGCCCTTGTCTTTAAGCCCCTGGTTTAAAGCTAAGCTTTTAAGTGTGGGGATTATATCCCTTCTCCTCTGTATTTCTCATAGAGCCTTGTATGAAGCACTGGTCATGGTAAATGCTTACTGCATCTTGGTGTCTTACTAGTAACTTGCCCATCCCTTTCCTCCCTCTCTCTCTTTTCCCTCCTCCCCTCTCCCCACTCAGAATTTCTTTGCAATCAACCCACATATATGAATCACAGTAGCATCCCCAAAGGGGAAACCCCCTCCGGCAACCAGCTGGTCCAGCCTCATTCCATTACCATTGCCGAGTGGGAAGGTCCCTATTACACAACCATAACACAGCCCGGTGCGTCTGAGCACTCCTCTCTCATCTCTCCACACTCCTCCAAGTCCTCACCTTCCATCTTGTTTTCCTTCTGCTCGAGGATCTGATTCTTTGCCTTCAAGTCCCACTTACTGTCAAGTGCATATACCTTGGCTTTCAGAGTGAAAATAAGCAATTATCTCATTAATGAGATCCTGAGGACAGGAAAACTTCATTTGTGCTTAGAGAAAAAGCTTAATTCAAGATATGGAAGAGTACAGAGTTGAGAGTGTGAGTAAGAGATCCTTTAAACTAGGTTTAGACTAACTTTCTCAGTAAAGGATAAGATAGTAAATATGTTGGGTTTTGCAGGCCATAAGGTCTTTGTTGCAGCTACTCAACTCTGCCTCTGTGGTAGGAAAGCCATGATAGCCAATACTCAAATCAGTGGCCTTGGTGTGTGCCAGTACAGCTTGACCTACAATAGCAGGCCATAACTGGCCAACCCCCAATCATACCAAGTCTTTCACAGAAATGAGGACACTGACCCCCTCATCACACTGATGAGTTCCAGATTACTCTGACATTAATGGAAGTGCTGGGCTGAGGAGTCTGGACTCCTAACCCTCTAGTCTTGAAGATTTCAGTCTTGCTTCTTCCACTTTGACTTGTATATCTAACTGACACTCACCCTCAGCCAGTTTGTCCCATCTGGTAGTTTGATAAATCCTAATACTAAGAACCAAAGACAGATATAAAAGCTTTGAAAGTTGTAGACATTTTTCCAGCAGTCCTGTCACTTCTAATACAATCTATGTCTACTTTTGGAGTGGTCAAGCTCCAGCTCCAGTGGATGGTGTGTGTGTGTGTGTGTGTGTGTGTGTGTGTGTGTGTGTGTGAGTGAGTGTGTGTGTGAGTGTGTGTGTGTGTGTGTGTGTGTGTGTGTGTGGGTGTGTGGGTGTGTGTATCCTAAATATAGAAATATATTCCCTTATAGATAGGGAAGAATATTGACAAATGGTCAGATGTATCTTGCCCCAATTAAAGAAACTTCCCACTCTTACCTATTTCCCTATATCATTTTTTTCTCAAATATTCTCAAAACTTAATTGGCAATCTATATAAGTTTGGTGGGAAAAAATGAATTAAAGTTTGAACAGAGGAATACAGAAAGAGAAAAAAGAAATCACTCCATTTATTATGTATGAACTAAGAAAGCAGCAATCTTTCATAGGTTCTTGAAACATCTCCATGAAACAGGAGAGATTTTTTTCTCCAAACCATCAGAAACTGATGATTACAACATCTTACATAGCATAGTAGGGGAGGAAAATTATTTCCTGAGAGCCCTTTATGTCCGGCATTTTGATTGGATGATTTTATTTAGTTCTCATAACTTCCCTTGGAGATAACTGATATCTGATTTACAGATAATGAAACTGAAGCTCGAAGAGGCTAAATGTTTTGACCAAGGTCACAAACTAGTGAGCTCTCGATTTCAAACCAGCTCTATCTGACCCCACACTCCCTGTGTTCTCTGTAGCATGACCCATCCTTTCTGCTCTGACAGCATCAAGGAAGAAACACCTCCTGCCCACTGAGATGACCACAATGCTTGTGTTGAGAGGGAAGGAAAAGATAAAATTCATTATTTTGAAAACAAGAGTTAGTCCCATTTCAAAGTTATGGACACCACAAGCTAGAGGATTAAGGCTTCATTAGAAGTCCCAGGTGATACCAATAAATTACTTTTGAACACTCAAGTGTTTTAAAAGACTTTAACACTCTTCAAAACTCTTAAGTTCCCAGCTTCCTTTTTTTTTTTTTTTTTTGTCCAGCACATCACATTGATTTAGACATTTTGGAGAGATCTGATGTGGACAATAGACTTTGAAGATTTAAATATAAGGTGAATGTGATGCTCAATGCAAGTATTCCTAGATGAACTCTCATAAGGAGAACATTGTGAATGCCATTGTACATATTAACAAAATATAAAATATTTACCAGAACACAGTGGTCAATAATGCAGTTTTTATTAGTGGCAATCATAAATAACATTTTTAGAGGTAGTGAGAAATTTCTTTTCCTTTATGATTTAAATCCAGTAAAGAATGACTTGAAGATTTTGGAATGCAGGTCTTAAAGATCTGTGTTATAGTGTGTGGGGAATAAAATGGCCTCACTCTTGTTGTTTTTATGCAACTTGTTGGAACTCACACATTGATTTTTATGTATAACTAGCTAAAAAGATTTGTGTTTTTTTTCTTTATGGGACACTGATCATGCCTGTGGTTTAATGGACTAAACATGATGCAGTTTTGAGTTAAATGGTAGCACAGATAGCCCAAAACAAGCCTTGTGTTGAAGCCTCTATTTTACTTTGTGTAGATGTAAAAACATGCTAATTTATGAATAGTGATAATGACAAATAACCACTGGATTATTTAAGCAAAGACACTCTAAAAACTAGTTCATCAAACTGCTTTGCGAATGTAAGATTTTTAAATTGCCTTGATCTGACCAGGTGTTGGCCTTTGTAAGACATAATCTAAGTCTACTGTATTGTTAGGATAAAAGAACAAAGACAATCAAATTATCTGGTTTTTCTCTATGTAATAGGATAATATCATATTCACAGTTTAAATATTATAATGGATATAAAATGCTAGGGAGTTTTGATAAGTAGCCACTGAAATGGCTGTGGTTGCTGTGGTTACTATGCCTTCTATTAGTATGACTGTCACCTCACAGCCTCATTCAGTCAGTTAATCAATCAGTCACTATGATGCCTACAGTGATGCAGGTTCTTTGGCGGGGGACATCATAGGGCAAGACAGAGCTTCTGCTCTAAAAGGGACCACAGTCCAGAAAACCCCTCAGGAAAACACAAACACTGCAATCCCTCCTTATACATTGGCAGTGATCAAAACTTTCCAATTTCATTGTCCAGTTACTAGTTCCTGAAAAATAGAAATAATAGTTATAAACCCCTAAGAAATATGTTTTGGGAACTATGAAACACAAACTGTTTTCTTAAGCCTAAATTGAATAAAAAACTGTGATTCAAAACATTTCCAAATGGTGGCTCTGTAAATTATGCACAGAAATAAACTTCTTCCTTTGAAGGCAAAGACTTTTGATGTAGTGACCACCTAATGATAGACTACTAATAAGATTATTCCAAAGGCTTTGTCCTTCTCAGTCTAGTTCGGCTGTTCATCACTGAATACAGTCACTTACCTGAATAGTGAACTCACGGGCCATTTCGGATCACTGAAAAGTTAGCCACATTGTGTTGGAATGGAACATGACTTTGATGTATACCCAAACTGGTCCAGAGTGCACACTGACCTTTCATCTTTCCATCTATACTCAAATCTACCTCCCATCCCTATCTCTTTAAAGAGATTGTCCAACCCACATACATCTCAGAGATTTCCCCTCCTCTTTCTAGCTCCTATCCCTCACCACAGTATTAGACTGGATAACCACTTGACCCAAGCAAGTTCAATTATGTTTACTCTTCCAGTGACATGGAATTGAGATGCAGAAATTGAGTCAATTAACTATGGGGAGTAGAAACAGAATATCATTTAGACTCAGGGGATGGGACAGCTATTGGCAGATGGCCATGGTAACTACCTGCAAGTAGATGAGCGAATCGGAAAGAGGGTCTGCAGATAAAGATGAGATGAGCATATAGAGACAAAGAAAAGAGATGCAATCTTCCAGTGATTTTCCAGTTCCTAGGAGGCCTGCTGTCTTTCCTGAAAGTGTGTTTCCACAGAATTTCTTTGAATTCTTTGATAAACTCCCTATTCACGTACGCGTCCTTGAAAGGTTTTAAGTTCCCAGAAACCAAAAGCTCCCTGACTAAAACATTCTCCAGCCACTCTGGCAGATTATTTTGAACTAAGCATCTCCTGCCTGGTCTTCTAGAGGCGTCAATCATTCTCAAGCTTAGGGAGTGCCTGACTGGTAGAAGTTGTTGATTGTTGATGAGACCTGGGAAAGAGGCAGACACAGAAACTCGTGAGAAGTAAACAGTGAGTAACACTAAGGAGAAGATCAAAGTTCAGTCCTGCCCTAAACAAGGAGGTGGGGCACCGTGACTGGCTTTGAAACGCAGGTTGTCTTTTCTCTGCGGCATTAGATAGGCCTTTGGTTGTCTCAGCAACATTTGGAGCAAGAATTAAGGAGTCTCTGTGTCCCAACCCCATTCCTTAATTCCAAGAGGAAGATTGACATATGCTGACCCAAATACACACACACACACACACACACACACACACACACACACACACACACACCACACACACACACACACACACACCACACACACACACACACCACACTTTTATCTGCTTTAACATAAAACAAATCTCTATGGTGTTTAAACTAACCATTGTAGGTAATTAGTAAGAAAGTCTTCTGTGAAATGGAAACAGAATCATTCATGAATAAACAGTATTTCATGTTCCAAAAGGGATCTACAAACCAAAAGAGAAGGAAGAAAATTATTTCAAGTGGAAAAGGAAAAACAACGCTGTTGTTTTTGCGTGTGGTTTTTATACCTCTATGGAGTGTATCACCTGAAAGTTAGAGTATGGTTTTCCTTTTCCTTGGATTTGGGGAAAAGGAGCTTATAATTAGGAAGAGAGATGAGACAGGTGCATAAAGAGAACCATACAGCAGGGAAGTGACAAATGCCATAAGAGAAGCATAGACAGAAGTGTGGGACTTTGGGAGAAGGAAAATATCCCTTCCACATGGGACAGAAATAAGGAGGACATTCTGATAAAGGGCAAGACCAAAGGAATAATTTTGGCAAACTAGTGGGACTGTGGAATAGACATTGTTTGGACCTCAGCCTTGACAGGAATATTTGGAGCACAGTTCCTCTGATGACTGCCCCAGAGAAAGCTGGACTCTGTCATCCCAAGGTATATGTTTCTGTAGCCACATCTCCTCCTGGAACTAAGGACAGAATATAGTTGTTAACACTTCTAAGTAAGAGAATAGGAATGGGTTGCTATCAGGAAAAAAAAGGGATAGCTTGCGGGCTGTGGTCATTTCCTGGGGATGGTGGGAGGAGTGCGGAGGGCCGGGTGGTGAAGGCAGATCGGTAGTTATCCAAACCCTCTGAGCTGGAAATTGCAAGCAGATGCTGCACATCCCCATAGACCCTGCAGGCTTCCCCCCAAGCACCTGCACATTTATGAGGCCGGAGGAGCAGGGCTGCGAGGGAGTGCGCTCCCACTGCTCAGTGAGCTCATTGGGAGATTATTTAGAAGTGTCCCCGTGGCTGTCTCTGCCCAGAGCCCACAGGGTTTGCCAATCCAGGACAGGTGTCTAGGTCAGCCTCTGGGTTCCCACACTAAGAGATTTCCTCATTCCATGCCACAGAGTAGAGGTCTGGCTGTCTCTCTCAGTTAACGCTGTTTCCACCCATGGTCCATGACAAGCAGCCCGCATCTGTGCTATTCTTGAGATGGGATGAGGACTTCCTTGTCCTGGTTTATGAGAACCGAGGTTTGTCCTGAGAAGCCAGTCCTGCTTCCCTCCCTCTGACTCATGGGGCCAGACACCTGCCATTCCCACGTCGGGTTATAAAACCTTTTCTTCCACGCCACACGGCTGCTCCGTGTGTCACCAGGAACCACACAGCCTCAGCTCTCTTCCCCACTCTGCTTCCTCTTTATCTCTGGGCCTTGAAGTCCACCTCCCCCACCCCTGCCTTTTTTTTTTCTTTTGAATTCAACCAGGTACTTTAAATTCTTTCATTTTTAAACCGTGTTTATGCATTAAGACTGGAGTCGGGGGTTTCCCCTGCAAGCTCAGGGCACCATCTTGGCTGAAAGTCCTCCTCAGCTAATAAGCGGCAGAGCTGGGTTTCAAATCCAGGTATTAGTTTTCAAAACCATGCTTCTTGCAGAGCATCTCAATAAAGCTGAAAGACTTAGCCAACATGAATTTTAACAAAGGAAGGATGGAGGTAAACTCATGGAATTATTATTCCCCAAAGTTGGTTATAGGTTAAGATCATACATTTGAAGAGGTTTTAGAAAACTGCGCAAAATGAAACATTTGCAGTAAGTTAAGGTATTCTAGAGACTGATCCTGACGTTATGAAATTGGCATTGAAGACAGCTCGCCTCTCACAGTGCTCCCATGTGTGAACAGGGGTCTACTCAGCCTGGTAATACTGCGCCCTTCTGACTATAGCAGGAAGGAATCACTGCTTACAGGTGCTGTTTCTCATACATGGATCCTCTCATCTAAACACACACACATTCACCTGCCTGTGTACTTCATACACACACTCCAATATAAAGACAGTAAGACAGCGTTAAAAGCATGGGTTTTGCCTTGGGAAGAAGTGAAGCTTGTCACGCAACCTGGAATGTCTATGGGGACAGGCTGCAAAAAAAAAAAAAAAATGTGAGCCATATTCCTAGAAAAAGGGTTTTTGCTCCCACCCTGCTACAGCCTGCCATATTTTTGACAGCAAATTGTCATGTACGAGGCAGCTGAGTCTCATCACAAACACAGCTGTATTGACTATCCATAGTTCCCATTTCCACTAATGCTGTAATTGAGTAGTGATTGAGTATTGATTACGCCACAACAATTCATTTAACTGACTTGGCTGGAAAATGGAGGGCTTGGTTAAGTGCACTTCCTGTTCCTACATAATTTAGGAGGTTAGAGGCTGCTTTTGAAATGCTTCTTTATACACATGTAGACATATTGATTGACCTAAATTAATAAACATTTGTCAAGTACAACATATAAAAGCATGGGCGTTGGCACAAACTTGAGTTTCCATCAAGGCTGCGCCTCTTGTTGGCTTCATGACTCCTGAATCTCAGTTTCTTCACCTGTAAATTGGGGATGATATAAACTCCATTTCCTAGGATTATGGTGGGGATTATTTCAGATCAAGGGTGAAGAATGCTTGGCATGGGACGCATACAGGGTTTACGCTCACTAAGCAGCACCTATTATTGCTATTATTGTTATGAAACTGAAACTGTCTCACTGCAGAGGAGGCTCTCACAGTGTGACAGGTCCATGATAGACTCGGAGCAACCCACAGCAGAAGTCATTTGGAAAAGGTGGGGTTGGAAAACAAAGCCAATGATTGGCCTATGGATTTGCACAAGAGAAGTGGGCAAGTAGCGACTGGATGCTAGGCACCCTGGCGGGTGGCTGAGCTTATAACTGCTTGAGTCAGTGCCCTGAAGCCCATGTGGTTAGTTGTTGAAAGAGAATTCCTTGTCCCTATAAGATGCAAATCCCCAAGAGGTTCTCTTAAAGAGCCATATTTTTGGACGGGCTGCTATAACCCTGTGGTTGGAAGTAAGATTGTTTTTCTGTGTGATTATAGCCTGGTAAGAAGAATCATGGCCTGGAGTCTAGTTAGGATTTAGACTGCTATCATTTATGGAATTTCAGCTAATGAACTCTCACATGCAGGACATGGTTTCAGGCAGATCAGGAGACATTTACTCTGAAGAAAAATCACTTACTCTCTGTCCTTTCCAGTCCACCCTCCAAAGCCCCTCTCTGGTTTCCCACACACAGTGTTTGTCCCTCTGGGCATTGCTTCTCAGGAGGCTGGAAACAAAGAGACTGGGTCTTCCAAGGTTACCAAACTTATCTCTTCTCCTTTGCTGTACAAACAACTTGTGTGAAGGCCACCCAGATTTTTGCAATTAAAGAGAAGCTTGCAGGAAAGGCTATGGCCAAGGCTGCTTATATTCTGCCAAGATGAGGCTCAAGTTGCCTCTGTGGGAGAACTTCCCTGCCATTGCTAACTAAGCAGCCTGCTTGTCCAGGGGGCCAGGGATGTGCAGGATTAGGAGCTACAGTCCCAAACCACTTTCTTGCCTCTGTCCAATATTCTGAGATCAGTCAGTCTATTCGTGGATCACAAGTTGAAAGCAAATTTGCATTAGCAACAGAGCATCAAACAGGAAAAAAAATAACAATAAAATTGATGACCCATAGCTGTGATTCTCAGAGTATGACCTGGACTAGTAGCATCAGCATTACCTGGGAAGTGGTTAGACATACAAATTATTGGGCCCCACCCCATTCCTGCCCACTGATGCAGAAACTCTGAGGATTCTGATGCATGCTAAAGTTTGAGAACTTCTGGCTCCGAGAAACCCTGGCAGTGGGATTAAAGGAAATCATTGTAGTGCCTCATGGAAACCAAAGTGAGGCTAAACAGGTATGCCTGTTCCATTTCCAACCTACCACTCCCCCATAATGACCTAAGGAGGAGCATGTGCAGGTAGGCAATGGTTTGGACAGAGCAAATAGACGAGAGGGACATACCTGAGGCTATTTAGTGGTGGTTAGCATCTGTTTTCGCTTGCTCATTTATTAATTAATGTTTTCCATGACATATATATGGTTTCTATTTATCCTTCAGAAATAGCCACCATTATGTACAGGGTTTTCAAACTGGCAAGGTGGAGAAAGGATTCAGAACAGGCTGAGAAACAGAAAGAGAAATAGCAGTGCTACAAGTCATGAAGGTCAATGCCAAAAGCCAGAAAATCCCATTGATATGGCTCAGAGGAGAGAATTAGACTGGTTGGAAAGGAAAGAGAAGCAGAAAAAGAGAAAATAGCTGGAGAAGTGAACACAGACAAACCCACTCCAACATTTACAGGGCGAGGGGTAAAAAGGACCAATGAAGTTGCTATACTATACATCTAAACTAGGGGCCCAGTGCATGAATTCGTGCACCTTAAAAGAAACCATGGGTCATGAGGTTGTGGTGGGCATAGGGGTGGGTTTCAGCCCATCCTCTGTGCCCCCACCTGGCACCTCCTACCACAGCCCCTTGTCCCATGTCTGCTAGTAGCCTCACTCCCGGTGCTGCCACTCCCATGCACTGATGGCACTGGCCTTGCTCGCACCCACTGATGGCACAGAGTGATGTGGGATGGCATCAGCAGCAGGTGCAAGTGGGGGTTGCTGCCCTGATCACCCTTCAGGAACAGGGGGAGGTAGACAAACCCTGATGGTACCGAGCAATTTCAGCCGGTGCCAGGAGCCAGCAGTGGATGTGAGCAGAGCCAGCACCAGCAGCAGGTGTGAGTGCTGGGCAGGACCAAAGAACTTTCAGTAATCACCAGAGTCTCACCCCAATGCAGCAACTGGTGCTCTGCCTTGCTCTGGTGCCCCTGCTCACCTGTTCCATCATCCTGTTGCAACCGATGCCCTCCATGTTCTTCACTCTGCTGCCTGCTGCCAATGCCCACCATGTTCCACATGTGCCCCCCGGTGATTAGCATACATCCTAGTGACCAGTTGTTTAGTTGTTCCACCATTGGTCTATTTGCATATTAGGGTTTTATATATATAGATACTTAAAACTTATAAATCAAGTGAATAGACTATTAAGTAAAAGGGGTACTATCTTTCTCCTTTGACAAACATATCTTTATAATATATTGAAATTCCAGGGTTGGTAAATTTAACTCGCCAGAATTTCAGAATGCATTAATGCAAGGAGAGTGGTCACCAGACCCACTCCCTTTCTCTTCCCATTCTGGAAGTGCCCATATCCATGGAGGGTTCACTCACATGCACAGATATGCTGCCTGTGAGTCCAAGCTCCCTCCACACCCCTTGTAAGCAGTCTCCTGTGGCTGCCACTCAGACCTAAGAGTAACACCTTACACCAGAGGCTGAACCCAGGGAAGATACTCATAAAGGCTGAGCATCTTTGGATCAGGAGACCCTGCCTGCTCACTTGGAGTCCCTCTTGAAAAGGAGCAGGCTCTAGGTAGGCATGACCCCATAGCATGTGTATTCATCAGCTCATGGGCAGAGGAAAATAAAAAAAGAGCAGTTTCCCTGAAGTGTGGTTCCAGGACAGGGGCCATCTTGCTCAGGTCTAGCAATGGTACTGGGTAGAAAATAAAATTCCAAATAATTAAGAGAGGGGAGGAAAAAGCAGGCAATAAAGACCTCAGAAGAACAGCTTCAAAAAGTGGCTTTTACTGTTACCTATACCATAAGGAACTTGATATTCTTCCAGGTATCAAGCTAGGATTCTTCCTCTAGATTGGTTGAACACCCACACCATGGAGAAAAGTGAGTGCCCATGTCTGATTCATGTTTTATTTTCCCACCTAATTACTACTCAGAGACTAGCAACACCTTATTTTCCTGTGATAATAACTGTTGATCTGTCATTACTTCCTATGAAGTTATGACACAGACAATAAAGGACAAAAGGAGGGAGGGAGGGAAGAAGGGAGAGAGAGAGGAAGGAAATTGGTTGGTTGGTTACTTAGTTTGTTCATTCGTTAGTTAGTTATGATCACAGACCAAAAGTTTCTCTGGGTGAAATAAAAGAGTATTTTTATCAGATAAACAACTGAAAAGCAAGTTTGCACAGAAAATTGGTAACTCTATGCAGCATTTGGGGCTTTATGATGTGGGTTGGTTGTTACTTGGCTTAGCTTCTAATGTTGCATAAACTTCATTTGAAGGTTTCTCTGGCCAACTGTTTTGATGTAGGTTATTTGAGTCTTGTTGTTTGCTGTTTAGCACACATGAAATATGATGCATCTTCTCTGAGAATGTTTCATTTTCTGGGGCTGAAAATGCAGTGGGGTTAGGTGACCTGATCCATTTCAAGCTATGTGCTTATAGTACTGAGGGCAATCTAGATCACAACATTCTCATGATTTCAACCTCTAAAGTATTGTTTCTTGGGGGAAAAAATTATTTTCTAAGGACAAAATCAACAGAAGAGAAATCACAAAGAATCAAGAAGGAATCACAAAGGAAAAATGGATAGAAAAGCATCATGCAAAGAAAATTAAAAGGCAAACAGCAAACTGGGAAATGGATATATCATAAATATGACTAAGGGAACAATTGTGAATATATTAGAGGCCTAGTGCACAAAATTCTTGCACAGGGGAGTGGGGAGGGGTGTCCCTCAGCCCAGGCTGCACCTCTCCAATCTTGGACCCCTCAGGGGATGTCCAACTGTTGATTTAGGTCTAATCCCTATTTACATCTGGACATCCCTCTCACAATCTGGGACTGCTGGGTCCCAAAGGCTTGCCTGCCTGCCAGCCTGCTCACCCCCTAACCATTCCCCTGCCAGCCCGATTGCCCCCAACTGCCCTCCCCTACTGGCCCAGTAACCTCCAACTGCCCTCCCCTGCCAGCCTAGTCACCCCCAACTGCTCTCCTCTGCTGGCCTGGTTGCCCCCCACTACCCTACCCTGAAGGCCCAGTCACCTCCAACTGCCCTCCCCTGCCAGACTGCCCTCCCCCCAACTACCCTCTCTCTCCTGCTGGCCTGGTCGCTCCTAACTGCCCTCTCCTGCTGGGCTGACTGCCTACAACTATTCTCCCTGCTGGCCATCTTGTGGTGGCCATCTTTGACCACATGGGGGTAGCCATCTTGTGCAAGGGTGTGAGGGTCAGTTTGCATATTACTTCTTTATTATATAGGATAAAAACCTTATGCACATACTTTAATAATCACCAATGTTCCACCTTTAAAAATGTACAAAGAACAATGGCAGAATGTTCACAAAAGAAAATTTATAATGACTAAATCATATTTTAAAATATCCAAAAAGAGGTAAGATAAAAATGAGATGTGTTGATTGATAAAACTTTCCTGAATGCAGCTTTACAAATGTGTCAGAAGCCCTAAAAAAATGTCCATGCGATTTTTTCCTAAGAACATATTATAAATGTGGGATGATGTTGGTATAAACAGGTTATGTATGCAGCAGTATCTGCAGTGGAAGTTATGAAACAAAACTGTCTCATCCCCATCAGAGTCCAGCTGTGCTCTAGAGCTTTTACTCTGGAGCCCAACTCCGGCGGTTTCATTCTTTCCATTTTTCTATCTGTCTCACTTATCATCATTCTCACTCTCTACTGGATATATCTTATCAATATACAAATATATTGTGTTCCCCTAAATTTTAAATCCTTTTTTTTTGGCACCACATCTCTGGCTACAGCTCGATTCCTTTGGTTCCCTTTATAGGAAAACTAAAAAAAATAAAATTATTTCCACACGCACCCTCACTTTCTCACCTCCCATTCACTCACTGACTTGCTCTCTCTTGACAACGTCCGAGATGACCTCCATCTTGCCAAGTCCAATGAGTACGTTACTTTCCCATCCTTAAACTCTCAACAGGATTGCACATGTTTGGCCATGACCTTCTGTATCTTTCTTTGGCCACCAGGACACCACATTCCTGCTTTTCTTTTTTCCTCAGCGGCCACTCCATAGCAAACTATTTCATGAATCTTTCTTCTTTGCCCGCCTTCTAAGACTAGAGCTCCTTAGATCTCTAAGAACATCATCTCCATCCATACTTGCTTCCTTAAGTGTTCTCATCTAATCCCCTGGCCTCATCTGCTATTTTACAGCAATAATTCCAAAATATATGTCTTCTGGTTTAAATCTCTCACATGAAGTCTAGACTCATATAGCCAACTACCTAGTCAATATTGACATGTACAACTCAGGCATCTAACACAGACCTCTTAATTCCACCCCAAAACACCCAGGTCTCCCTCTGCCATCCCCATCCCCTGGCATCAGAAGTCTTGCAGCATCATTTACACCTCATTGCATTAATAAAAGCCAGGTTATTTTCAAGAGGAAGGGAACTACTTGTCTTTTTGTGATAGGAAGGGTTGCAAAGTTCTGGAAGAGGATGGCATGTGGCCATTTGGAGAATACAATCTGCCAAATATGTGATAGAAAAACACAACTAAGAGGAAGTGACTGTGATCATAATAAAGCCAAAATATACCTTCAGTGTCAATGGGACGGGGGCTAGAGGGATCTTGCAATAATGTCACCTGTGATCTGCAGACCCAGGTAAACTTGGCACTGATTTAGCCATCTGTTCGAGAAATAAAAGCAATAACTTCAGTGTCTCAAAACATGTATGCACTGGAAATGCTTCCTAGAGTATAACTCATCTGACCTCGGCTGCCTCCAATCTTGTTTCCTCCCTGTGCTTCTCAGACAGTCAGAACCTCAATTTCATTAAATTAGAGAAAATATAAACTTTCAGTCTTTCCCTTTAATCTGAGACTAAAATATTTGGACAAGTACCTACAAAAACTCTGATAAAAATCTATAGTAACATCTAATATTAGACATGCATAGACTTCCTTCCCTCTGTGGTTAAGAAGGAAGGAAGAAGGAAGGAAGAAGGAAGATGACTGGACATACATAAAGTAAGTTGTTTAAAACAAAGGACTGTTCTTAAGATGAGGAACAAATACCAGCCCCACTCCCAAGAAACAATAAGAGCAGTAACAAAAAAATGTGAGACGCATGGGTAATCAGAGATCTGAGGAGACAAAAGTGGAGACTATTAAGGATTGCTTTCAGAATTAAAAAAAAATTAGCAAATTCAAGATGCAATGGAAGCAATAGAAGTAATAAACAGTAAGCTCATTTATCACTTGATATGGAAGTAATAAATGAAGGTTGTTAAGATGAGAATTTTGTCTATTATTTATAGGGAAAGGATAACAAAATTTACACAGTGAGTCCATCTATAACAGCCCTAAAGTATGAATGCAGGGAAACATTTTTTTCCCCTCAGGAGAGAATAGCAACAATATCCCTGCAAAAAGATTTCACACTTCAGTCAAAAGCATACACATTATTTGGGAAAAAGAGATCCACACATAGGCATTCTCTGGTGACCTTATAAACATTCACTTAAACTTTGCATTTAAAGATTACAGGTAGCGTCAGATGGGTACTAGAGTTACAGGGGTGATCACTTTGTAAGGTATATAAGTATTCAATCACTACATTGTACACCTGAAACTAATATAACATTTCATATCAACTGTTATTGAAAAATAAATTTAAAAAATAAATAAGAACTATGGAAACCCACAAATATTTGCTATATAAAATGAATTGCATTCAAAATGGAAATAAATTAGATTATCAGAGTTTCCTGTAATACTAAACCACACAGGTAAAGGGGTCAAATAATGGCTCTGAATCCTGACAACTAATTAGAACAAATAGGGTAACTTGATAAAGTGGCTGGTTATAAAATAAATAATCAAGAGTAAAAATCTTTCCCTGCTCTGGACAATAAGGCAAAGTAAACCCAATTCTGAAAACTGCTGGGAAGTTGGAGGGAAATCAGGGTCCCCAGGGCCTATCATAAAACCACTGAGAAATCCTTGGGGAGACACGAGGTTGTTCGGTTATGACTGTCGATTGGGCAGAAGGAGGGCTGGCAGCCACCCACAGGGGGCAGGATTGGTTACAGCTTTCTAGTGTTTGCCCTTTTTGAGACCCCTTGCTTTGTGCAGGTCAATGCTGACATTACCCCAATGGCACAAGAAGCGTCACCCTCAGCCCAGTGCCAACTATGCCAGGAAGAGGTGATGGAACAGCTCCATGGAAGCGTCAGAGGCTAGCTGAGGTGAAACTGAGAGGGGCAAGTACGCATGTGCTGGCCAACCCTGAAAACATTCTCTTCACCCAAATCCCCGTGAAACACTGCATGTTCCTGTCTTCACAGAAGACCAGTCATGTTTCCAGGAACACAAAGATGAGCACACTCATCATTTTCTGACAGATAAATCCTGAAAACCTATGTCATCTAAGGTTTTCTCTCCTGAACTAGGATGGCTGCTTGACTTCATCTGTAGTGAAGAATGGGTACCAAAGCATATTGGGATGTTTGCTGTTCATACACAATATGCTATTTCACTTAATTCAGTGGAAGCAAGAAGTCTTCCCACCAGCATGCTCACAATACCACACACACACACACACACACACACACACACACACAGAGTCTATCACCACCACCACCACCACCACTCTGCACCTCTTTACCATCATGCTATATCTGCACCATCAACATACCACACTATACACACTACACACACATCACCATCATCACCACCCCTTCCCCACACCATACTACACACATGCATATCCCCCCCACACCCATACCATATGACACACATACACCACACACAAGCAAAACACTATTCTCTTCTCTCTCTCTCTTACACACACACACACACACACACACACACACACACACACACACACACGCTTTTCATTTGAAGATTATATTGGTCTCCAACATAAACCAATGACTTCCAACATTTTTAGGCTAGTGTATAATCCTGAGACCTGTGGACATTCACTCATATTTGTTAACTAGAATGAAAAAGGGTTTTAGCTGAATATAATAGGGAACTTGGGTGGGTGCAGAAAGTAACTGTTAACTCTGCTTATGTTGTTCAGGAAGCAGAATGATGTCCTTCCAACTGTGGAATGATTCAGTGCCTTCCTGAATCACTACTCCCCCACAACAGATCCACACTTTCAGATTCACTCCCTCTCACATCCTGCCATAGATATTTCTGAAGTCTGAGCCATCCCCTCCCTTGTCAAGATAGTTTGCTTAATAGCAATGCTTTGTTAGTGCTTTCTCTAGGATATCTTACTCCCACTGGCCCAAAGGAGATGAAGCAGGTGCATGTGTCTGACCTGGAGTGGACTGGAGCTAAATGGACAATCTTCTCACTCTGGCATTTGGCCATGAAACTTTTCCCATATCCACAAGAATCATAGAGGGTTCTGTCCATGTCCCAAGTCTCTGTTGAAAGGTCTTAGGCAACTCTGTAGCTGGATCCAGTGCCTCTGTGAGGAATTGGATTCCCACAAGAAGCATGTAAGAGGCCAACTGGAGGAAGCTCAGCCCCAAAGTTGGCTGGATCATTCTGGAAACAGCATAGATATCCAGGTTGGCAGGGGATCAGTCTCCCTTTGACCTCTGACCCACTATACCCAGGTCTTAACCATAATGAAGCTGATTTCTGAGTAGCCCCTAGAACTGTCTCAAGGAAAGAAAAAAGGGGGGAATGGAGGGCAGATGTTCTAAGCTCCAGCACAGTATTTAGTCAAAGCTTCCTTAGGCTTCATTTCTTGGGAATATCATCCAAGATGGTAGCATTTAGGAATAATTAGAACCCTGATTGTGCTTTAGGCTTCATTCACTTGACCAGATTTCAGTAGGATTTTCTTCAGCCCTGTGTTTGGAGGATATTTTTCCGCAGGAATAGTGTCACTCATTGGGGTCAGGCACTAAGGATATTCACAAAAACTTATGTGATTTGTGACATTTCTTAGCTTAGGGGTCTGTCTTTTAGAGCAAAACTTGCCATTCTCATGTGCCATAACAGAGTCAGAGCAGTTATGTGGGAGAGCCCAGGGTATGACCTAAGTTCTAATTCCAATTTTTCTCTTCTTCACAGTGAGATCTTGGGAAATTACCTGATCTCAGTCTACATCAGCACCCACCCACCCCCAAAAGGGAATAATAATAGTATCTATTGCCAAGGTTGTTGCACAAATCAAATGAGGTAATACAACTAAAATGGTTAGCTTAGTTTTTAAATCACTATAAATACTTAAATAAATGCTAGCTTTTAATATTCAACAAGTACTGGCTGGATGTTGAGATATGAAGCAAGTAAGAATAAAAAATGTAGCTCCCTTCCTCTGCTCTGCTGCCTCCCAGGCCTTGTCTGCAGGGACATCTGGTAGGCCTTAGTCTAGCTGAGTGGACAAGAACATTTAAGGGGTGAGGACCTCCTACCAAGACCTCCTAAACACCTCCCCTTCCTAAATGTACTCCCCATCACTGTTTCTTGCTTAAGCTTCAGGAGGTATCAGCTCATCTCCCTGTTGCTTCAACTGGGCCCACCTCTCCCTTGCAGGTGATTGTCCAGTTGAACAGAATTTCCTGCCTCCCCTCACCTCCCTATCTCTGGCAGACAGTTTTCAAAGGATGTTTTTCTGCTTAGTAACAATGGAAAGGACACAGTCAGGGCTCATATTGCCTTCTCCTCACTGCACTCAACCTTGCCAAACAGCAGAGGGAAAGACATGGATACATGTCAGTGACAGTGGTCTTGGTGGCAAAACGGTGCGGTGCTGAAACGGTGTTGGGTGTTAGACAGGTGGAGTCAGAGCGGACCTTGGTTCAGCATCCTCGGTACTTGAATTCTGGCTAAGAAAGAATTCAGAACTAAGACTCAACCTCTAAGAGCAAGTTTATTTAGAAAGTCACCGAGGTAAAAGAAGTGAGCGGTAGAAGAAATGGGCTTTAGAAACAAGTTATAGAAGCAAAATTTAGGAGAAAGAGAAGCAAGGAAAAAGCTCCTGAGGGAAGGGGAAGGGAAAAGTGGGCGTGCTCCATAGAGAGAGTGAATCTTCTGTCTTGTGGGTATTTATCTGGAGGTCTTCCAGGAGGATTTCAACAGGATATTCATCAGCTTTCCAGGTGTGTCCTTTAGGGTCATGGTCTCCACTGATTGGTCAGTGCCAGTGCAGGAGGTCATTAGTCAATGCAGTTGGTCCTGAGGTCAGCCATGGTGTCACTTACCTGGTTTTGCTGCTTTTCTGGGCCTAGAGCTGAAACCCAACTGAGGCCTAGATGTATTTGATTCTGGTCAGAACCTCATTGTCCTGGGGGCTTAATGCTTGAGGCTGTTTTCCAGCTTCCTTGTTGATTCACCCTCTAAGGGGTCTAACCCGCATGACTAACAACATGTCAGGGGAGGAAAGGTCAGAGGAAGGTCTGAATTGCTTGACCATCAACATACTAGGGGAGGAAAGGTCACCCTGGGGGCGAGGTCCTTGTTTTCCCAGTTCTGTCCTGGTGACCTGTACCTGACCCATCGTCCTTGCTCTGCTCACGTCTGTCTGTCTCCCACAGTCTTGCTTTATGTGAAACACCAAAGCACAAGTTCCAGAGGATTGGAATTGCCCATAACTGAATGGGTCAAGGTCATTTCACCTGAGAAATTTCAATTCAGTGGGTTTGAGGCCCAAAAGTTTCCTGGTTGGAGCTATCTTGTCAATTCCTCTCTATTGCAGGAATTCACAGGTATAGAAGCCTAACCAGTGGTCATGGACAATAAGGGGGTGAGGGCATATGTGGAGACGGGTTTGAGATAGGTATAGGTGGATGAGGACAATTATGTGATACCATAACCATGTGATACCATAACCAACAAAGGAAAATTTTTTTTAAAAGTTTCCTGGTGATTCTCATGATCAAACAGATTCCAGTAGAATCAAAGAGACACACAGCTCCCTGGGACTGCTGGTTGCTGCAGTCAAGATCACCACTAAACATCTAGGCATGAAGGATGGGTTCCCTCCCATCCATTCCTGTAGTCACTGACACCGGGAAGAGGGGACAGCAGAGAGGTTAGCAGGACACCCTTCAGAAAGAAATAGCGCGAGGGGTGCAAAAGAGGAGGAGCGCCCACAGCTAATGGGGAGGGTGTAGATTTCCTTTGGTCCCAGGGCTGACCCCACCATTTTCAATATCCCAAGTGACCTCGGGCCTTGCAGGAGCGCCTACAAAGCAATTCACATAAGCCAGAAAGTGCCTGTGCGTTGGTAGCTGCCTTAAAATATTCTTTCAGTCAAAAGCTCTGGCCTTTGTTTTTTTAAGTCACGGGACCCCAAGCCCTCCTGGCAGATCCCAAGGGAGGCAAGTTATTGTTGAAGAATGAGCTCTGTGCCCTGGCCTCTCGGCCTGAACCGCAGCTGGCCCTCGGTGAGCCCTGAGCCCGGAGGTTACCATTGCCCAGGGGACGGCCGCGGGGCTGCGTCTCCCAGCAGGTGTGCCAGATAGGCAGCAGGCGCCTGCAAAAGACAGGGCTTTGTACGGGGCCCTCTTCTTGGACCTCGAAGCTGATCCGAGCTACATTATTATGAAAAGTTATTAACTGATATTCAGTTACAGGATCATGATGCCGAACAAAGAACAAGGCCCAGTGCAGCCGAAAACCATATGGCCTTGGAGGATGCACGCACCTGCAAGAACAGGCAGGCCTGACTAGAAACCGTCATCAATTCTAGGGAAGCCATAAAGTTTGGACTTGCTTCATGGCACTTTCTAATTAGCTGCACGGTGAGTTTTCTCCACTTCCTTATAAAGGCCTGTGCCCCCTCTCCCACCCCTTCTCCCACAGCCCAGGGCAGCTGGGAGAAGGTTCCCACCAACTCCCAGCCCTGAGGCAGACCACGGAAGACATCATAAACAGGAAAACAATGTTTACCTTGGGGATCCAAACCAAAAATAGAGAGGAGACGCTTAGGAAGTCTAGAATCCTGCAGAAATAATCCCAGAGGGGAAAAAAGCATAGTGCTTTCATATAACAGCAAGAATCTGGGAGCCTTTCCTATTGATTAAATGTAGGAAAATGGTTCAATCAGTTATAGAATATTCACTCAATGGGATAGGTTAGCAAAGAACAGAAACATAAATGCAAATGCTATGTGATGCATGGAAAAAGACTTACCATGCAAGGTTCAGTTAAAAAAAAAAAAGTGGATGCAAATGTAGCTCTGCTATAATTGTTCCGGTGAAGTTATGTGTTCACAGGGCTGAGTTGCGTAAGGTGATGAGACACTGAACACAGCTTGGCTGATTGGCTGACCGTGGTGGTGGGATTGTGGATGGTTTTCCCCTGCCTTTTGCTTAGAATTTTGCTAATGCTTTGGTAATGTTGGTGTAATGCATACTTACAGATGAAATAAAAAGGGAAATAGAGTCATAAGTCTTGTTTTAAAAAGCAGGGGAGGGGGCGGGGGAGAGCAGACATGGTGGCATGAGCCAAGCCTAGGCCCAGGTTTCCCAGAACACAGCCACATAAAGTGACTTTTGTGACGAATTCATTTCCACCAGGGCTGGTCCCCATAAGAAAGAAGTTGGATGAATAGCGCCCTGGAAGGGAGGGTAGATTTCCACAGTCTCCTCCGACAGGGAGATGCGGAAGTCACTGGCTGGCACTTAGCAGGGTGTGAGCTTGTCAGGAAGATAAAGGTTCCGGGGGCCGGCAAACAAGGCCCCCAGGGCCTGGGTGGATGAATATGCCCCAACAGCTGTGCGCAGAATGGCAGGGGGGATTTGTGGGAAGAAACCCCAGGAAGCAGCCCTCGGCTTTCTCCCAGTCTGGGCGCCCCCTTCTCTGGGGCGGGCTCCCCAATGCTTTACCACAAGGCTTGGCCACCAGCCACCTGGCTACCGGGATGGCAAAGGGGGCTACCCCACACTGTCCTTTGCAAAAGGAATTACCTTATAGGAACTCAGAATTTGACTCATGGTCAATTAAAATATGTTGTTTCTACTGTCTTTGGATTCCTAGATATCCAGAGTCCGGGTGGAGGAGGGAGGGAGTCACTTCTCCTAAACTTGAGGATTGAATAAATATGTCTTCTGTTTAAAATTCTGGAGGCTCCTCGCAGCGGGATACACATCTCGGCTGGGTTTTCATTCTCCCTGGCGCTGGTGAGAGCGGGCCCGGAGGAAGTGATTGTGCATTCAGCGGAGGACGGAGTGTGTGGGAAGGGTCAGGGGGAAGCACCCCCGGTGTGCTGCAGACGACGAGACCAGCTTACAGAATATCTCAGCTTCCAGGCCCAGGAGGGAGGCGGCCACGTGATATTTCCAGGGAAGGGAAAACACATGAATGTTCCAGACTCGGCCTGGGAGGGAGGGAGGGTGCAGGAGGGTAATGAGGCGGCCCACGGCTCAGAGCCCGGAATCAGGCGTTGCTGATAAAACACGACATAAATGTTTTTAGGGGCCAGGCCGCATGGCACTCAGCTTTGATACCTGAGAAGCATCCAGACTTTGCCCCTCGGAGGAATCCACTCCGGGCTTGTGAAATACACCTGTGATTCCCGCGCGGGGTTTTATCAGGCTAATGTGCTGGCTGCCTCCGAGCTGCCCTGCACGTTGTCACTGCCTCCTGCGTGCGTGTCTTCTCTGGAGGAACTGGGGCTTCGGGATGCCTTAGAGGTGGGGAAAGTAGTTTTCCCCGTGGCAGCATTCCGGTCACTCGAGGGGATATTGAATCTGGGGGGCAGTTGCCACTCTCCGGACAAAGGGAATGGAGAGGTAAAAGTCTTTCTTAAGCCCTACGGGATTCTCTGCTTCCAAGCATCTTCCATCTTGTAAAGAAACCTCTCCCTTTCTCTCTCGTGGTGGCATGTGTGTTCAGCAGGCAGATGGAAGACGCACTCCACGCGGGGATTTCCGCTGAAAGTGGGTCCAAAGGAAGAAATCCCATGTTCCCGCAGCATCTGCTTGTTCTCTCCTGCCCTTTGGTCAAATTTCCCCCAAACTTGGGCTTCTTACAGCTGAACACATGAAGAAAAAAAGAAACTAGGGAAATCGAATGTAAGACACAACAGATTTTATTCATCCTTATTATGTATCCTTGCTGAAATGGAGATTGTGTCCTACACTTGGCAACATGAAGCCACACAAAGGAAGCAGGTGACCTTAGGGCAGGCCCAGATGGGATGGCATTCTTTCAGAAAGCACTCCTGGCCTTAGGTGAAGTGCCCTGACCCTATTTGCAAATATCCAACTCCCACCTCTTCCTCCAACGTCAACTTCTAATGCCCTGTCCCCCAAGCTTCCCCTAATCGTCCAGTCCCGCGGGGACAACAGATGTCATAGAACCCTGGCACGGGACACCAAGGCCAGATGTGCTGTATTCGCCTCTCAACAGCTCTGCTAGGCTTCTGTGCAACCATGGGCATGCGGCTCACCCACTCTGTGTCCCAGTCTCCTCACAGAATATGGATACAAATAACATCTACTACTTAGTTTCTTTTTTTTTTAATTAAGTGTGTCAATACATGTGAAGCTCTTATAAGAGTGCTTTGCGTATAGTAATCACTCAGTAAGTATTAACTACTATTATTAACTTCTTATTACCTTTTAAATTTTTTTTCACAGGTTTATCCTGATGTTCTTTAGTGGTACACTCATTTCTGTGGGGATTCTCCCTCACCCCACGCCCCTTTGAATTCTTATTTGAGCCATATCCTATCTTCTGTACTATAAGGGAAGATTGGGACCTTATTCTTTCCTTTTCTTTCCTTTCATTTCCTTTCCTTTCCTTTCCTTTCCTTTCCTTTCCTTTCCTTTCCTTTCCTTTCCTTTCCTTTCCTTTCCTTCCCTTTCCTTTCCTTTCCTTTCCTTTCCTTTCCTTTCCTTTCTTTCTTTCTTTCTTTCTTTCTTTCTTTCTTTCTTTCTTTCTTTCTTTCTATTTTCCTTTCTTTCTTTCATCCTTTCTTTCTTTCTTCCTTCCTTTCTTTAAACTCACCTAGTAGAAATGAGGGATTGACTACTATGTGAATGAAGCATGAAAGAGAGAAACATGAGAGCAAATCACAGCATTGTCCCTGCCTGCTGGGGTCATGGTGTAGAGAGGGAAGGTAAAGGAAATATCACTGAGAGGATGAGTAATGAGCAGATATTGTGAGGAGAGAAGGGCATGAAGTACAGAGAGGAGAAAAGATCCCAGTGGGTCACAGGTTGGGGAAAGACGTGTGGAAAGGAGAGTGCCAGAGTCAGATGTGAGATGTATGTGGGTGTGTGTGTGTGTGTGTGTGTGTGCGCGCGCGCGCATGCGCTATGTACTTTTTCAAATAGTCATACAATACATGTTTACTGAATTCTTGCCAAGGAGAAAGGAGAACTGCCCACTAGTACCTCCACTCCCTCCCACCTCTGCTCTGGAGACCCAAGAGGGGCCTTGTGCCTGCTATCCCTCTGTGCCCGGTGGGGGAGGTTCCCTGAATGCTGAACCACACTTGAAGCTAAGATTTGAAGACATACCCCATGTGAGTGTGCACATCTGACAAAACCTCAGGAATGGACTGGACACCCAGAGTGTCAGAACTAATGAGATCACACAAGATCATCTGGTTGAGCCTGAAGGGGTTCAAAGCATGTTACCCCAAAATATGCCACCCTGGTTTAAGAATTATTTTGATCTTAAGGCAACTGAGAAGAAGCAGACACAAAGAAAATTCTCACCTTCCTCTCTCTATCAGAAAGAGCAGGACAATTGTTAATCATCAGAGACAACTCTAGACACATTAGCCCACAAATGGACCATCCACAAAACATTTATCTTCCAGTAGAGGCCCGATGCATGAAAATTTATGCAAGAGTAGGCCTTCCTTCCCCCTGCTGCCAGCAGCGGCTTCCCTCCAGCACCTGGGACCTGGGCTGCTTCCCTCCTCTGGCCACCTGCAGGCTGCTGGGACCCAGGCTGGCTTCCCTTGGGCTGCCCACAGGCACCTGGGATCCGGGCTCGCTTCCCTCGGGCCCCACTTCGTCTGGAATGACATCCGGAAGATGTTTAGTCTAATTAGCATATTACCCTTTTATTATTATAGACTAGAGGCCAGTGCATGAGATTAGTGTCTGGGGGTGGGGTCCCTCAGCCTGGCCTGCAGCCTCTCCAATCCGGGACCCCTCAGGGGATGTCTGACTGCCAGGAATTAATCCTAAACTGACAGTTGGACATCCCTCTCACAATCCGGGACTCCTGACTCCTAACAGCTTGCCTGCCTGCCTGACTGCCTGATCACCCCTAACCACCTATGCCTGCCAGCCTGATGCCCCTAACTGTTCCCCTGCTGGCCTGATCACCCCTAATTGCCATCCCCTGCTGGCTTGATCTACCCTAACTGCCTCTGCCTCGGCCCCCACTATTAAGGCTTTGTCTGGAAGGACATCTGGAAGATGTCCAGCCTAATTAGCATATTACCCTTTTATTAGTATAGATTAGTTTCCCTATATATTTACCTTCCCATGGTTTGCTTCACCTAAAAGCCTATAGCTCTCTTCCTTTGTCTCATCACTTCTCCACAAAGATGCTATAAAAGCCCAACTTCTAACCATCACTTGAGTTATCACCACATTCTATTGTGTAGATGCTCACTTGCTTGAATTAATTAATTTCTAATTGTTTTTTTCTTTGTCAGTCTAATATGCAGAGTCCTAGACACTGAACCTAAAGTGGATGAGGGGGGAAAAGAATCTCCCCGCCCTCCCGCCACCCAACTGCCTATTTTAGAAACATGAAAAAGGATGGAGACACAGGACGTGCCTCACATCACACAGTGAGTCTGTTGCAGAGCTAAGGCCGTCAGCCAGGCTCTCTGCATGGCTTTATCCTATGGGAAACACCACTTCCAAGTTCACATGCTGAGTGTTTGTCTCTCTGATCTCATTTCCTATATTGAAATTATATTGGCTATTACCAAGTAGGCTGTCAAAAGCAATTAGGAACTCTTTTGACCATGACCCACAAGAAGAAATAAATTTGCATCGTGACCAAGTATACATTCATACATGCAGCTGAGTCTGTTCAGGACACAGTTCTGCCTGAGATGCACAATGGCATTTTTCATTGTTTGGTTGGATTCTCTAAGTTGAAGTCATGCCAGACAACTCGAGAAACATTGACTTGGGAAGAGTCTTTGTATGGGAATCATGCAAAAGCCGACATTGAGGGAAGGACTTATGAGCAGGAAATTACTCAGGAGGTGAGTCCTGAAAACATACCTGAGGGAGTAAGAGAGTGAAAGGGAAGAGAGAAACACCACTTCCCTAGGCAAACTGGGGCTCAATCCCACTAGGTTGCTCTGAGAAATGTCTATAACAGCCTTGCGCAAACTACGGCCCACTGGCCAGATCTGGCCCGTTCGGCTGTTCTATCCGGCCCGCGGAGCTGAAAGAGCAGAGGGTTCTCTTGCTCTCCCCTCCGCTCCTTCACCAGCAGCCCAAGATGAGAGTGCCAGCATGGTCAGGTTGCTTTTGTTCTGGCCCTCCGGTCCAGTTTAAGAACCCATTGTGGCCCTCGAGTCAAAAAGTGTGCCCACCCTTGGTCTACAATGAATCCCAGAATTATCCCAGCATAGTGGAAGGCCTGGCATATTTATATTCAGGCTCCTTTGGCTCCTTGTTGAGGACTTCCCCCAGGGAATATTAAATCCACAGGACTTCTACACTGTTCTGTGCAGGCTGAAAAGACCCCCAGTGCTGCAGGCTAGCTCAAAGGTAAGTGGAGTGGGCGCCACAGCAGCTGCTCCACAAAGTGGCATGCGGTCTGAGGCTGTTGTGCCCTCCCCATAAGTCATCCTGACCCCATTTCAAAATGAAAAAGCCAAGCAAATGCCAAGTTAGTAGGAAAGAAAGGGTTAAGCAAGAGAGTTGCTGTTAGATTCAGAACCAGAAAAAATGCAAAGCACTCCCCTCTCATTTCTCACTTAATTGTAATATTGCTGACACAAAGAAAAGGCGAGGAGAAAATTAACTGCAATCTGTAATCAAACTGTGTAGAATATTGTTGCTTGAAATGTTATGATCTGAAACGTCTGACAATAAATCCAGACAGTTAGTGGTATGAGATTTCACCTGCGGATTTTTCTTTTCTCTACTTTGGATTTTCGACTCACACCCCAGCCATGGGTTTATACAGTTGGCCACCTCCATGCGTCTTGGGCCTCCACAATGGCTCAAGAAGCCAAACAGAAGGCACTATTCTATTTACAATCTGAAAGGAGTTTGAGGTCTTTGAAGTTGGAAGACTTTATGTAATTATTAATTGTCATCATAATATAACTATGTCTGGTGAGACAAGCCTGAAGGAAAAGTGGGCTTTCACCAACAGCCGAGCCCTCACCTTCATTGATCAAACACACATTTCAGATTTCCCACCCTGGCATGTTCACAGCCCGGCATGTGCAGTCCATCTGGAGCATGTGGTCAGTGTAGGCAGACAAGCTACAGGGCTGCTGAGAAAAGTCGCCTGGATGTTAGGCATGCTTCTACCCATAGCCATTTGACCTTACAAGTTGCTCAATTCTCAGCATTTCTCTTCTGTATATTGTGAAAGCAGTTTAAAGACTCAGAAAGGACTGTGTCATAGACCTGATAAGGGATCAAAAATAGAGAATCATATCTTCTGTGGTTGTGTAACTTGGGATGTCCCACTTCGGTCACTGCCCTGACCCTTTCATTCCATCTTCAGATGTAGACACTATACAAATAAAAGCAAACATTGGAAAATACTTGAGTTTGTGCAAAGGAATTTCTCTTTGATCCAGCTTGCTTTAAGCTCCCTAGCAGATCTGAACAAATGGATGTGCTCCCTCTATCCTTACTCCCATCATCATTGCTATCATCTGCTACCTTAGCACACTGGAACACGTATAGCATACAAAGCATTCTGCTAGGAAATCAGTGGGGATTCAAGGACTCATAATCCTGGTTCCCAAGAGGATATAATCAAAAGATAAAAATTATATATGTAAATAGAGACATAGCAACATAAAATATCATGGGCTAAGGACCAGATCGGTGGTCTGAATAGTTGGTGTGATCACAAGTTAGAAATATCCTCCTTGTATATAAGGCCCATACCCTGTACTTTGAACCCCATTTTCTTCCACATTCTTAGGACCTATACCCTATCCACCATCCCTTATCTTTCCAATACACGTAATCAGTTTTTCTGGCTGTATACCTCCCATCAGATCTTTAAAAGGATGCTTCAATTGACATTTGTGGATGGATTTTTTGGTTCACCCATGAAAACTTTCTGTTGGGTATATATCTAGTTGTGTAATTTCTGTTGCAGAGCTAGAGTTACATTCAGTTTTAGGGGGTATTGCTAAGGAGTCTTCAAAGTATTTGAGCCAGTTTATACTCCAATTAGCAGAGCATGTGACTTCCAGTTGGATTGCCATCTGGGCCTTTACAGAAAAATGTTGCTGATTCCTAATCTCAGACAAAGAATGAGAGTAGCAAAAAAGATAAGTCCTAAGACCGAAAAACACCTGCTATATCTTTAAGGACAGATAACAGCAGCAGTTTGTCTAGACAGAGGAGACTCGGTAGAAAAGTATGGTTTATATCAGAGGCCAGCAAACTTTTCAAGAAGGTGACCTGAGGCTTCCCTGACGCTCTGGTCTCTACTGCAGCTGCTTCTCTTGTAGCCCAAGAGCAGCCACAGGTGATGAGTCAAGCACGAGAGGGAATATCTGCCAATAAAACTTTATTTCAGGACACTAAACTTTGAATTTTACATCCTGTTTTCATTGTCACAAAATATTATTCTTCTTTTGATTTTTCCAACCATTAAAAATTATAAAAATAATTCTTATTTCGTATGATAAGCAAAACCAGGTGATGAGCCAGACATGGACCACAGGCCACAGTTTGTTGATGCTCTTTGTAGATCGTGGAGACCTAAATAAAAAATATGAACATTACTTGATAGACAAAGTATTTAGAATTTTTGAGGAAGGGTATGATGTGTGCAAATCAGTGTTTTAGGAAAATTGATGAGGTAACAGTATTTGGGTTGGATGGGAGAGGGAGAGATTGGAACGGGGTAACCAGTTTCAAAGTGGCCTAGGTAGACCTGGTATGGACTAGACAGATGTTACCTCATGGAGACAGAGAAGGTGTAATGAAGAGGATGGGAATGTGTGCAGAAAGTAGGACAAGGATTTTATGACTGATGAGAGAGAGAGAAGGAAGCATCAGTGTCTGACACCAGGGTTTTGGGCATGGGGGAGAGTGAGAGTGTGATGTTAAATGGTAGAGAGACAGTGTGGCTCAGCATTTAGGGCATGGGCAGTGACGCCCAATGCTTGAGTCTAAACCCAGGCTTTTTAATTCACTAGCTGCAATGTCTTTGATTCTTTCCCTAAAACAGGCTTAATAACAGCCCCTGCTTCTTGAGGCTGTAATGAGGATTAAATACATATAGAGTGCTTAGGACAGTGCCTGGTATATAGCATACACTAGCAAGTGCTAGTTCTTATTATTAATCATAGAATCTCATTTTTAAAATCAAAAAATAAAATTTGTAAAGATAGGAAGCAATTTTAAGAGGGAAAGTGGTATCTGGCTTTAGACAAGTGCATTTCAGCTCACCCCGGCCAGCAGACAAGACAGCACTGAGAGTGGAGGCTCAGAAAGGCCAAGATGTGTGTTCACATAGGTATGAATGTATGTTCATGTATATGGCAACTTGATTCCATGGTAGCTGAAGATTAAAAACATAAATATAAAAACACATATGTGTCAAGGTCTTAAGCTCTGGTTGACTCTCTTCTCTTTCTCTCTCTCTTAGTAGCTTTAACCCTTGGTTGGTTTACTTAACTTCACACTATACCTAATTTTCCCATCTGTAAAATGGGTATAACCATAATACTTACTATATGGAGTGACTGTAAAGGTTTTAAAAAGTAAAGGTGAGGCCCAGACGAATCTACCACAAAATGAGTCTTCAATTAATGTTAGCCTTTATTATTAGGACTACATTTACAAAAACTAGAAAACAGGGAAGCACTAGGAAAGGGAGGCCCAAAAGGCGCAAATAAGTCCACCCAGGGAGAGAGTCCTTGCAGGACTTCTCTATCTCCTTCTTCAGTGCCATGCACCAGGATGAGGAATGACTTTATGAGAAGAACTTGCTCAGCTCCGGTGAGGTCAATGGCAAAATCCCATACTTTCCACTTAAATACAGTTGACCTAAATCTACCGGATGGCGATGTCTTTAGGAACAGCCCCTGTTGTTCTTCAAGTGGCATTGATGGAGCTGCCTGGAAAATCCTCTGGCTCACACAAACCTCCTCCTTTATGGTATGACTCGCATAAAACCCCTCAGTTGCTCCTTTTTAGTTCAGGGGGAGGGGCTGCTGTCATTTCAGAGAGCACTGGCTCTGCCCGCAGCTCTTCCATTTAGCTCTGCATCACATCAATCAGGATCTTACACTACAAAGTTGCTCATCCACTAATCCACAGTGACTGAAGGTTACTTCTTGTTAAGCTTCTTAATTTGCTGCTTAGAAAATTACTTTGGGTGGAGGCAATTAGTGTTGCATACTTTTGAGGAGAAAATTGCAGCCAAGCCCATTCTGCCTGCATGGGTCAGGGATTTCCCTAGCACCCCATTCAATCCTTCTCTTTTCTCTTTTTCTTGGCCCCTGTTCAAACAATCTGGCTCCTTAAAAGTTCCGAGTGCCATATTTAAACTTCATCCCAGCGACACTTGTCAAAGGAGAAGAACTTGGGTATGAGGAACATAGATGATGATCTTCCCAAACAGGATTGGCTTCAAGAAGGTTTTCCCTGTCCTTGCTGATAGGTAACCTCCATGTATGAGTTTTTCAGATCTGTGCGCCTGTGTCTGTGAGTGTTGGAGTGGGATAGGTGTGGGGTGGTGTCTGGGCAGGGAGTGGAGATTGACTTAGAAGTTTTCCTTAGTAAATCACAGTAATCTCTCTGATATCCTCTTAGCCCTTTCTGGAAAAGTCAAGGCAGAAATCTTTGCTGGGCCGGCCAAATAAAAATCATTGACAGGGAAGCAAAAGGGACACAGTCTTAGTTGGAGGACCCCATGAAGGGACTCTAGGACCAATAGGAGGCAGTATCTTTGCCTTCTTCACTTATAGAGGTAACAGTGCCAGCCAGAGACTGCCTAATTAATGCCTCTATTATTTGACCATAGGTACACCATGAAAATATTGCTGACTGTCCCCCTGGACTCTAAGCAACTGCTTGGCCCAAGGACTATGCTCCTGAATACCCTTGTGGTAGGGACTAGAGTTGCAGCTGGTGTGTTCAGGGTACTCCTCTGGTGTTTTTAGCCCCAGATTCCATGGTTCCTGGCTCTCATGGTTCCTAGGACACAGTTCTTTACTCGAGACATGTTCTTCACCCCAGACACTCAATGAACACTTGGGTGGTGCATTTACCTTCACACAACATGGAATAGGGGTCTTATGGTGTCAAAAGCATCCTGACCTTTCTTAGGAGGAAGGCCCAGGACCCACTGGGATTATAGAAGTAAGCTGGGTCCAGAATGCACAATGAGTAGGTTTTATGACAATTCTGGTAAAACCCAGCAGGAATGTCCTCCAAGTAACCCTAATGTGTGATGTCAGTGGGGCATGTTCTCTCTTACTGTCCACAACTTCTTTCCCTTTGTCCTTACAGCTTGTTTTCAAGTCCTTGATTTTTTTTTTTGTACCTGGCTCCTGGGCTATGAAATATGCCTCTTACAGCCCTAGTATCTTTACCAGAATAGAAAGATGATCTGGGCTCAAAGTAGACTCCCTGAGATTTGGTCCCTGGAGGTTTCCTCTCTTAAGAGTATGATGTTTATTAAAGGAGAGAGACTAAAAGTGCCATCTATCTCCAGGTATGTGGGGATGCCACTGAACTGTAATCAATAAGAAGTGCAGCCTTAGTGAGTGGAACAACCTTTTCTCCCCTGATGGATTATTATGTTTCTGGAAACCAGTGGGACCATTATGCTAACAGGGCTGGGTCTGGATTCTATAATGCTTGGAGTGGTTTACTCAGTGGAGTCTTTCAGTCCTACAATTAAGTCTTCCCCATAGACCTACCTCCTTCCCCCCATCAACTCATAAATCTGACGCTGTTTTGTCTGAAATACAGCAGATTTGCTTTCGTTTTCATTTGAGTTTGAAGTGGGAGGCTGCAAGGGTGAGGTCTGGACGCTAAAAGTAAGTATAAGCTATAATTATATTTCTTCACATTATGCCTTTGATTATGTTTTGATTTGATGGATTGCATACCCCCTACTGCACACACCAGGATTCTTTTGACAAAACTAAATACACATATTTTCATTAACCTTCCCAGTGACTTCCCACAAATACCTTTTGAGCAGTCTCCCAGTGTTCTATGAGAGCCTCTCTTGATAAAAATCTTACCTCAAAGCCACAAAGTACTAGCAAGAAATAATCTCCAGAGACCTTGTGAAACTTCTTGACCATTTGGATTGAGACAATCCTTTGCTTTGTTCAAATGCCAGAATGGACTGACAATTGCCTCTCTGAGATATTTTCTCCTTTGACTAAATGTGTAAACACATAATCAGCAATTTATTGGAGCTTGTACCTCAGAGTCACAATATCTGAGTCCAGCAACCACTTCCTTGTTACATGACCACACATAAAATAACTTTCTGTCTCAGTTCTTATTACTATAAAATGATAAGCAGAGAATTCCATTTGTGCCCCAAATGGCCAATCAGTAATGAAAACTGGTAGGCTAGGATAACTATTAAGAAACACTCCAGCCTGGCTGGTGTAGCTCAGTGGTTGAGCATTGACCTATGAATCAGGAGGTTGCAGTGCGATTCCCTGTCAGGGCCTATGCCCTGGTTGCAGACTCGATCCCCATTGGGGGACATGCAGGAGGCAGCCCATTATTATTCTCTCTCATAATTGATGTTTCTATCTCTCTCTCTCCCTCTCCCTTCCTCTCTGAAATCAATAAAAATATATTTTTTTTAAAAAGAAACACTCCATCTGTTAATTATAATAATTATCATTTCTAGCATTCACTTGCCTTGAGTTGGTAGGCATGGACTATGTTGTTATAGAGACTGAAAGCAGAGGAAGAAAGTTAAGAGCAGTTGTACGTTTACTTGAGTTCATTGGTGTCCATCTCTGAGAGAGCATGGAGAGATGGGTGGCCTGGAGACAATACTGTTATCTGTTCCTCTTAGGCTGGTGTTGCGATCCCTGAGGAGTGGAGTTAGAACAGTGCTTGAAGAAGCTGGATGACTGAGAGACTTTGTGAAAACTCTGGGCATTGGTCGTACTGCATTAGGCCCAGCAGTTCTTGAGTTGAAAGGAAAGCCAGTCTACCCATTGTCACATGGAATGTGGTCCCCTCCATCCCCTGACACCTTGAACACTGGCACCAATATTGGAAATAAGAAGACAACGCTCCAAATGAACATGGGCATTTATACATGGCACCAGTGGGGCAAATGGTAGGACAGTGAGCTGAAGATACAGTTCGTAGCACATACTGAGGGACAGACTATAGTTCACATGCTGTTCCCAAGAAATGGGAGATTCTCCTTAGGAACACCAAGAAATATCCAGAAGAAGACATTTGAAGGAGATTGAGCTAAAGTGGGGAAAATGCAGACTCTTTATTAGTAAGTTGGGAGAAGAAACTCAGGATTATTGATGTTATTGTGATTACATTTTTAGAATAATAAATCAAAATTGCTTTAAATATTTACTCATAAATGTATGAGTTCTAGTCTGTTCCGTTTTTCTGTATGTCTATATTTGTGCCAATACCTCACTGTCCAGTTTACTACAGCTTTATAGTAAGTTTTAAAATCTGGTAAAATTAGATACCAAAATTTTGGTTTTTTCCCCCCATAATTGTTTGGGTTACTCTAGGTCCCTTATATTTCCATATAAATTTTTAGATCATATAGTCATTTTCTATTAAAAAGTCTGCTGAGATTTGGATGGAATTTTTAAGAAATGCAAACTAATTCAATGAAGAAAGCATAGTCTTTTCAGCATATATTGCTAGAACAATAGAATAGTTATACACACACACACACACACACATATATATATATATATATATACATACCTCAATCCTCTCATGATATACAAAAGTTAATTTAAAATGGATAATGTAAGAGCTAACACAATTTACACTAATAAAAGAGAAACATGCAAATTAACCATCAATCTGCTACACCCACAAGCCATGCACACCAGCCAATCAGGAGCAAATATACAAATTAACCCAACCAAGATGACTGCAGCCACAGAGCAAGTAGGAGGCTTGGGTTTCCCTGGCAATGGAGGAAGCCAAGCTTCTCACAGCCCTGGACTGTCTTGGCATCCGCTTAAAGCTATAAAGTTTCAATTATAGAAGATAAATAAATCCCAACAAAAATGGCAGTAGCCATGAGATGGAGAAAGTAAGAGGTTTGACTTGCCCTATCAATGAAGGAAGCCAAGCTTTCCACAGTCCTGGTCTGCCCTGGCTTCTGCTCAAGGTTACAAAGTTTCAATTATAGAAGATAAATAAATCTCAGATGCCAGGGCCTCCACTTGGGTCCCTGGGAGGGGTGTGTGTGTGTGTGTTTGTGTGTGTGTGTGTGTGTGTGTGTGTGGCTGACCTGCAAACCACCACAGGCCCCTCTCCCAGCCTGCCCCACCACTCCAAGGAAACCTCCACCTTTATCTGGGATACCCTTCAGGGCAAACCAGCTGGTCCCCACCCATGTACCAGGCCTCTATCCTATTTAATAAAAGAGTAATATACAAATTGACCATCACTCCAACACACAAAATGGCTGCCCTCATGTGGACACAAGATGGCCAGCAGGGGAGGGCAGTTGACAGGGACCAGGCCTGCAAGGGAGGGCAGTTAGGGTTGAACAGGCCTCTAGGGGAGGGCAGTTAGGGGCAATTTGGCCAGCAGAGGCACAGTTAGGCATTGATTAAACTGGCAGGGGAGTGGTTAAGGGGTGATCAGGCTGGCAGGTGGAAGCAGTTAGGGGCATTCAGGCAGGCAGTTAGGCAAGCAGTTGGAAGCCAGCAATCCTAAATTATGAGAGGTATGTCCCTCAAGGGGTCCCAGATTGGAGAGAATGCAGGCTGGGCTGAAGGACACACACCCCCGTGCACAAAATTCATGCACTGGCCCTCTAGTGACACTTATAAAAGAAAATATAGGGGTGGGAAAAAATAAGTTTATAGTTGTATGTGAAGGAATTTATTCTTATATTATTATTTATTATTGTATTATATTCCATATGAACAACTGTAAACCTACTCTTGCCCACCTCTATATAGTAGAAAATCTTTGTGACCTTGGGTTAGAAAAAGATTTCTTAAACAAAGCATCTACACTAATAAAAGAGAAACATGCAAATTGACCATCACTCTGCTACACCCACCAGCCAATTAGAAGCAAGTATGCAAATTAACCCAACAAATATGGCACTGCTGGAATATTGGGGCCTGTCGGCCTGGTAGGGGGCCATTGTTAGCCCAGCAGCAAGGCTCAATCCACTGCTGTTGGAGTGTCTGGGCCTGTCATCCCCTCCATGAGGCTAGATGCTGCGTCCAGGGGGTACATGCAAATTGTCCCCTGAGGAGTTCGATTGGGAAATGAGGAGTTCAATCACTTGCTATGACATGTGCTAAGTGAAGGGGGCAGTGCACAATGAAGGAAGATCCCAGCCAGCAGCCAGGGAAGGCAGGCCCCAGTCAGCAGCTGGCAGCTAGCAGCTGTGGAAGGGAGGCCCCAGCCAGTAGCCAGAAGGCCCTGATGAGCCCTGATCATCAGCCAGGCCTAGGTACCCTACCTGTGCATGAATTTTGTACACCGGGCCTCTAGTAAAAACATAAAAGAGCTAATTGATAAATGGAATTCATCAAGATTTAAAACTTTTGCTCTTAACTAAGTTACTTAAGGAAATGAACAAGTAAGCTACAGACTGGCAGAAAATATTTACAAAACATATATCTGACAAAAGACTCTTGGAACTCAATAAGAGGAAGACAAATGATCCAATAAGATAATGAGCAATAAAGTAAATAAATTCGGCAATTTTCCAAAGAAGATTTAGGAACAGCAAGTAAGTACATGCAAAGATGCTTAATATATTAGTCATTAAGGAAATGCAAATTAAAACTAACAGTAAGTTACCTCTATATATCCACTAGGAAGAATGAAATTAAAGACTATCAATAATAGTGTTGTCAGGGATGTGGAGCATCTGGAGTTCTCATAGATTGCTATTGGGAATGCAAAAAGATAGTCACATTAGAAAACATTCGGGCAGTATCTTGTACACATACGTGTAACCCAGCAATTCCATTCCTAGATATTTACCCACAGGAATTGAAAATACATGTCTACACAAAGGCTTATAGCAATCACTTTCTAATGTAAGAAGGATATCTTACTAATGTTTGTAACATTTTTCTTTAAATAATTTTACTTATAATATTTTGACTGACTCTGAATTTTTTTCTTCTTTTCACATATTTCTTGAAACTTAGCATACATATTATCATGGACTATTAGAGCGTATTATGATAGTTGATGAATTAGAAAAAGGACTTTGGACTCCAAATTTGCTAAGTAACAACACATCCTGCCACCCAGACCCTGAGAAGGTCCTAGGTTTTTAGATTATGTATGTATCATGTTGAATTTAAACAAACAGTCAGATGTTTGTCCAGCAAAATGGGTTCATTCGGGAACAACAAAGAATTGCAATTCAGGACATGCCCTCGAATGGCGAACCACAGGCAACCCTAGAGAACAAAGGAAAAGAACATTATCTTATAGAGGAAAGAGAGAATTCAGAGGGACTGTTGTAAACAAAGAGTCCATTGGAGGAAACTGGGAGTTCAAAGTGTAGTGGTTTTTCATTGGCAGAGTTGTAACAGTGACTACATGGTTCCTGGGAGAGGAGATTCTCCTTCCTGCTCCAGTAATAGAGGGACATCTCCCTTTTGAAATGGACCAGTAGGGTGTGAGAGTTCCCCATAAGGCTCTCCCAACTTCAATTTAAATATGATTTCTGTTCATTAATTTTCACAGTTGTCATTTCTGGAACTTCTCAAAATCTTGGGTCAATTATTATTTTCACTTCCTTTGTTTTGTTTTGTTTTGTTTTCTGATTACGTTTACCTGCTGCCTTTACATGTCTAAATATTTAACCATAAGAATAGAGCCATCCTTTAGTTTTTTCTTGGCCATTGGATTTTCTGTAGCAACAAATCTTGACTTCTGACATCTGGATGTGCAGAGAACAATGCTCACATCAGCAGTCATTACTCTTTGGTTTAAGAAGAGGTCAGACAGGACAATGAGCTAAAAGTCAAGGTAACAAAAGAATTGCAGATCTGTAGTGGACCCTCTTCACAAGCCAGTGAACTTGATTCTTACTTATTAGGATGTAAGGAATCTGGGGCCATTTCAGGAATGTCAGCAATTTTGCCCTAAAGCAACTTTTATCTTCTTGTCCCTCCCCATGCTCGGTTATAAACTGGAAACTGCAAACATGGAAACCAATTACATGGCTGTCCTTTATCAGAGAGCCACTATATACTGCTTAAATAAATATTCTATTGTCCTTTTTTCTGGAGGAAAAATACCCATCCTCCCAACTCCCCTAGAAGAGCCCCAACCTCTCATTTTCAAGACTGTTTACTCCAGCTGATGCCCTCACTAAAAGGAATGCCTTTGAAATAGTAAACAAAGGAAGAGGAAAATGAGGGCCTCTGGTCACAACTTCCTTAAGTAATAATTCTTTCTGTCTTCCCCAACTCATGCTCAAATCCCAAGAGAGATGGGGGTTTCCTGTGGCTTTAAGAAGTTCCTTAAAAAGGTAGAGGGGGAAATTATATATAATTTCCATTGTATCCAGTCGCAAAAAAGTAATTGTGCTTCCCACCCATCTTTCTTTTTAAGTTTTTAACTGTTAATTGTGGCAATTAATACAAATTTGCCACAACAATGAATTTTATGCTTTATTCTTCTGGAAACAACTAGCTTATTAAGGGTTCAGCCTAGGTACCTCAGCCTGTAGGGGGGTTTCAAATAAAATTTTTAAAAAAACCCTCCAAAATCCTCATGTTTCCACATATGCAAAGATCAAAGCAAGAATCCCATTGTCTCCTTCTTAATTCTGTTTCTCAAACCATAGCCTGAGCAGAGCCATCTTTCATTCAAATTCTCCCCACATATGTCTGAGGTTTAGGGTCTGTGGTCTACAAAGTTTAGAGATTTGCATGTATTTTACTGTGTTTTCAAAAATTAAGAGGCCAAATTCCCTAAGAGCAATTACTAAGACTTGTTTAAGAGTCCCTCACCTTAGGAAAAGAAATCACTAGCACAGTTGTTCAAACAAAACATGTGCCAGTTTTCTTTATTTTATAATCTTATAAAAATGTTTTACTTACACCATGGGATTCTGAACATGTTTATGAACATTTTCCAAATGTTTTGAAGTCCAGGGTTGAGAGCCCAGTAATTGTCAGTTGATGGATGTGGGGGAGCCATCATAGGACATGAGAGCACTACACCCGCTTTCCCCTTCTCTTCCCACTCATGAGGACCGGCTCTCCAAGTCTCTCCGTGACCTTGGCGTGCTTGGCTAATTTTGAACACCAGTTTTGATTTACGAAGTGCTCTCCGGGCAGTGTTTTACAATGAGCTGTCTGCGTGGCCATTGGCCCCATGGTTTCCAGAGTGTTTTCCCACAATAATAAGAGGGTGAGCACTTGGCACAAAGTTTGGAAAACCCAGGATGTTCTATTAAGTCCAATTTTCTAGTTAATAGGAATTTATCTCACATACTATTCAGTCAATAAATACAAATTTATTGAGGGCTTCCTAATTGTCTAAAAACATAGGACTCGCTAAAACGCCATTAAAGTCAAATTTAAAAAAAAGCATCCTGGGCAAGATTTACTTATCTTTCAATGATTCAAAAAAAATGCATGGGAGTTCTGCAGCACTTCAAGCTCGTTTTGTTGAAGCTCCATTACCCTAATTCTTAGCACAGGCTGTGCAAGTACCCAATGCTAGATTTTCCCCGATGTTAACTCATGTATAACTCATTTATGGAGCTCAGCATGGCATTCAGAATTGCAGCAGGCTCCCAACAAATGATAATGTATTTTTACAAGGAAGATACCTGTGGCTATAATTATTCAAGGTAGAAAGCATTCACCTTTAAAATTCCTTTGCATGGCATTTAAAGACTAAAGAAATTTCCATAATTTCAAATTACACCTATAGTTTTATGAACATACCTGTGGTGCAGCGTCCCGTCTCCCTCCCTCCAATATAGTCAGCCATCTACCGTCCCACACACACCCATGCACATACACACAAACTTTCTCCCAAGAAAGCACTGTCATAAGACTAAAATGAAGACGGGCCTGATTACTTTCCTACGGTCATTCTGTCTTCCCTCTAGAATCAAACCGTGCTGCACATGGTCCTTCAGATCACCCAGTCCAATCTTGTTTTATGGATGAGAATCCCAGGCTGAGAGAAGTTCAGTGAGTTTGCCGGGGAGTCGCAGAGTTCATTATCACAAGAGCCGAGACTAGAACCCCGGCTATGAGCCTGCTATCACAGACCCTGCTCTTTTCTCTAATTTCTGCTGTTCTCACTCCTGGGAAGATAAGGGCTTCTTTATTTAGAGACCTGCAGAGAAGACGACTTTACAGCCTGCCTAAGAAACTCAATTTTCAGATCCCATGAGGCACACGCTCACCAAGGCCTTCCTCTAGTTAACCGAATCAGAGCTGTCTGTGTTAGAGAAAAACATCAGGTCCAGATGGAGATGGGTCAAGGTAGCCACTGTTTCATACAACACTCTGCTTCTTCTACCTAAAATGGTCAATAACCTAAACGTCTAGGTTGCTGTTTTACCACGGTTGAATATTCAAAGTTCTTTCAACTTTGTGGTCTAACCCCCTGTCTTATTCTTTAATTATCTTTATACTAGTAGATTCCTCAGAACTCAGCCTACATTCTTAACGTCCCTCTTGAACAGCCTGCAGACCAGTGCTGCCCTACGAGGGAAGATAGCACAGACTAAGAATTACAGCTGGTTCGTTTTACAAAATCTCAGCGCTTTCCTTTGATAAGAAGAAAATTACCACAAGATTAAATTATTTCCTCTTCTAGGCCTGTGTGCTAAAGCAGCCATCGATTTGGGGGCTGTGAGGAGAAGCATACCATTTCCATCATTACAATGATTGCAGCAACAAACTTTATTTTTAAACTACTTAATATATGACTTTTCAGAGGCCTGATTTGTCTTTTCTTTGAGGTGGAAATATTTGTCACAATCTTGTTTTGCTGCTCAATAAATCAAAATGTGAAGCCTCTTGTAATAAAAATAGTTGCTTTGAAGTATAACCTTACATGTCTAATTTCCTACCAGCAATAATGAGGCTTTATCCAGCCATTTTGGGGGTCTGGGTTTTCTTCTTTTTTTTTTTTTTCCTGTCCTTTTGTTTTTCTAACATGTGGGCTGCCTAATGACAGGATTTTGTATTCCAGATGTTTTGGCGAGAGAAAGCAGTAAGTGACGGGTACACATCTCAGACTTCCATACCACCCAAGTGGCTGTTACGTCACTGGCCAGCCTGAGCCTATCCAGACTGTCTCCGCCATGCCTCCCTTTTATTTAATGTTGCTAACCCTTTAGTCATCAACACAAAATAACAGAAATTCTTTCATGCAGCTAATATTACAAAGACATCCAAAGAAGGGGGAAAGAATCTAAAACCCACACAGAAGTTAAAGCCCATGTGGTTTTAATAAGAAGAAAAGAAAGAGATGGTTTAATTAAGTAATAAGACTAGACTCCCTGGTGGTTAATAAGGTAATTTGCCACATGATTAAAGGTATATGCAAGTGGAATTTCTGTGGTAACATTCTCGCTCAAATGGATGCTTTCTGGAAACTGGGATTGTTAGTCACTTGGCGGCTCTGGCTCTTGTGAAACAAGAGAAGAACGACAGAAGTCACTTTGTAAACCCTTTTACTGTTATCTCAGTCTTTTCAAAAAGACAGGGGAAAAGGAGGACCCTGTGGGAGCCCACAGCCAGCAGCAGGGCAGTCGGATTTCAGATCGCAAGCCTCTCCCGTTTGCAGCACCAAATGCAACTACAGAAGCACCGGGAGGCCCTCAAGAAAGCAGGCTGGCCCTGCTCTGACCATTCTCTGGGATGGGTGCATAGATGCTGAAGGCTTGACAAACGGAAGCCTCCAGGAGAGGAGTTCAATTTAAAAAATGCTTCCATTTATTTACTCACCATCTACCTTCCCAGGCCTGTCTCTCTTCCCTCTGCTTCACATTGGCTTGTCGCCATTGCTTCTTGAAGTCTCTTCCCTCCCTGGGAAGAGACTTTGTGTGCTTTGTGTGTGTGTGTGTGTGTGTGTGTGTGTGTGTGTGTGTGTGTACATATATATATATATATATATATATATATATATTCAGGTGCACACCACCTGAAGCCCCCCGCTGCTGGGTAAACAGTGAAAGCTGCACAGCTGCTGGCAACAATGGGAACACTTGTTCCAAGTGCTCTGCCCTCTGGGTTCCAGGCTCCTGCCTAGTGAGGTCTGCATGCATGACCCTGAGGAAACTCAGTGCTTCTTATCTGCTGAATGGAAGCACAATACTTCAAAAGGTGCTGTACACTCCAGGTGCTGCACACACAGTTCAGATTACTGTCTTTATCTTCTCTCCTCAACATCTTCAACATGTCCCCAGGGGTCCTCTTGTCAGCAAGAAGGCCCCTGCCAGCTCTGATAGTCTATAATTCTTCATTCATTCATTTATTCATTCACTTTTTCGACAAATATTATTGAGTTAGGGCCTACAGTGAATAGCAAGGCAAAGTCCCTGCCCTCGTGGAGTTTGCTTTCTCAGAGGATGGCAATCAATAAACAAGAAGACAACCAGGACTATTAGAAAGTATAATCAATGCTATGAAGATAACGAGGCTGATGTAATGAGGACTCAGGGACGTGAGAGCTGCTTTAGACAGGGATCAAAGAAGGTCACTTGGATGTGAGGCATTTCAACTGCATCACAAAGGATTAAGAATGGGCTGTCCCCACAAAGAGCAGTAGCAAGAGGCCCTTTCCAAGGAGAGGAGTGAGGTCTTCGGACATGAAGTAGCTTGGGTGGTCAAGGAACAGAAAAGCAACCAGTGGACCTAAGGCAAAGTGAACTGCTGAGATAAAGTCAGACAAATAGGCAGGGGCGTGGTCATGCGGAACCCTGCAGATCGTGGTAACACTATGAATTTTATTCCAAGTGCAAGGGGAGCTATAAAAGGCTTTAAGCAGAGGTATAATGTGATCTGGTTGTTAGAGAATCACTCATACTGATGTATGGAGAATGGATTTTAAGGGACAAGATGGAAGAAAGAAGACCAAGAAGAGACTATTGAGGTAATTCACATGGGCAATAATGATGACTTGCACGAGGAAGATTGCATGGAAAGAAAGGAGTAGAAAAATTTGAGATAAAGTTTGGAGGTAGACTTGAGAGGACTTACAGAGGGTCTTGGTGTAGATGGTATGCACACTATCAGGATAGAGCAGATCACCATGGGCACAGAAGGTCAAACCGGAAGGAAGATGAGGAAATGCAAAGGAGGCTTTCTCTTTAGTGACCTGCTCTTCCCCAGGAAAACTGGATTTGTGGACCTCTAGATCAGCCCCCTTGATGTGTATTGCTACACAAGGGGAGGTGATATCTTGTAATAAGCCATGTCTTGACCACATATGGCTAGGTAAATGAAAATCAATATATGGATTCCCTTGAAAGGGCACAGGAAACCAACATGTGTTTCAGACACAAAATCATCTTGTTTCAGGCGAACCCACAGACGCCTCAGTTCAATTAGTGCAGTCTCCATCTAATTAGAAGTTAACTCAGACATCTTAAAACCACTTGGGCTTTTCTTAAAGTCAAACAACGACACCAGGAAAACCATGAGAATCCCAGTCCTCTACTCTCTCTCTCTCTCTCTCTCTCTCAGCCTTTTAGTTTGAAATAAGTCTAGTTACAGGAAATCACAAAGACAGGACGAAGAGTGCCCATGTACCCTTTACCTAATTCCCCCAATGGTTATATCTTTCATAACTATAACAGGCTATTAAACGCAAGAAACTGATATTGGTACAATAGAATTGTGTGCAATTCTATTCCATTTTATTACTGTGTAGATTTCTGAAACCACCACCACCTTTCAGATACAGGTCACCACAGAGTTCTACTGTTGCCAATATTTTACCAGTTCAAATGAAATATAGAAAATCTTGCCTCTCTCTAAGCCCCCTTGTCCCCAACACATTGCCACTATTTCCAATATAATTGTCTCTACATACTTCCTCTACATACATTAAAACCCACATCAGACCATGTTTCCTGTTTTGTTTTGGCCGGCAAATATAACTTAGGAAACCTAAGAGGAGAAGGAAAGTATACTGTGTTTATTCACATTTTACTCTTCCCATTGTTCTTCCTTCCTTCCAGATATTCCAAGATTCCTTCTTTTATCATTTCTCTTCTGTTTCAAGAACTTCTATTAATTAGTTATATAGGGTTGGTCTGTAGTGACAAATTATTTTAGTTGACTTTTCCCCCACCTAACAATGTATTGATTATCCTGAAAGATAACTTTGCAGGATATAGAATTGTTCAGAGCTGACAGTTATTTTCTTTCAGCTCTTAAAAATGTTCTACTTCATTCTGGCTTCCATGGTTTCTGAGGAGAATGTCACTGTTATTCACATCATTTTTCCTCAGTCAGTAAAGTGGTATCTCCCTCTCCTTTCTTTCAAGACATTTGGTTTTGTCTGTAGTTTTCTAAAGTTTGATTATAATATTTATTGGTATGAACTTCTTTAGATTCATTATGTTCGAGATTCTTTGAGCTTCTTGAGTCTTTTTATTTAATAGGAGTTTTCAGTTCCTACTTCTGTGAGTACTTTTTCAGCCCCCCCCCCCCCCTTCTCCTCTCTGGGACTCTGGTAACATGAAAGGCCGGAACTTTGTTATGGTCCCACAGACCCCTGAGAGTTTCTTTCCATTTTTTTCTATTGAAGTCTATATTTTCTCTGTTGCTCAGATTGGTCACTTCTATTGTTTTTGCTTCAAGTTTCTCTCTCCCCTTCTTTCTGCTTATGAGCCCCATTACATTTTTTACTTTGTTACTCTATTTGTGGCTTCTAAAATTTTCACTTGGTTCTTCTTTAGTTGTTGTTTTGAGATGATTTTTTTATTATTTCAAACATGTTCATAATTGCTTACCAAAGCATTTTTATAATGTCTGTTTAAAAATTCTTGTCAGATAATTCCAACAGATATAACATTTCAGTATTGGTATCTGCTAATTCCTTCATATATTTTATATATATATATATATATATATATATATATATATATATATATATATATATATATTACTGATTACCCCATTGTCAGAGTGACCTTAACACGAAGATCAAGCCTATCTGTGCTTTTCCTGTGAGACCAGGAGATTTTGGTCTATGCTGGGTTTTTGCTGTATAACAGGCATTTTACAGTAGTTAGGAGCACAGACTTCAGTGTCTGATACACTCAGATTCAAACTTGATGCTACCCTCTTATCAGCTCTGAGACTTTGGATACATTTAACTTTCAGCCTCAGTTGCCTCATCTGGAATGGGATATGAGTAGGTGTCTTACAACATTTGTGGGGGAGGGGAAGGAGAGGAAGGGTCAGGGTAAATAAGATGATGTTTTTGTGATGGGTACAAATTGTTCCATAATATTTGAGGAGTGAGAGCATTCAAACAACAAGTTATTACTGTCAAAGATAACATATACACAGAGCATATAAAATATTTGTACATTTCTAAAAAAATAAACACCCACCATCAAAACAGAATAGCCTTGGGCAAGAAATAAAACATTGCTAATACTTTGTTTAGCATTAGGCTAGTTCCTTGCCTAATGGCAAACAAGTGGCTAGATTTATTATAGGAATCAAATTTCAGATGAATAATAATTTTTAAGTATAGGTTTGTCCCATGTAACATTTAGAAAATACTTTTAGTAAAATATTATTTATAGTTTATTATTTATCTGAAATTCAAATTTAACTGGCTGCCCTATATTTTTTCTTGAAATTTTACTTAGATGGGTTACTTCCTGTCACATTACGTCCCATGTGACTTTCCTCATAAGTATTTCTGTGTTTTTCCTTATGGCTTTACTATCTATGTATTGATTTTGAAATGTAGAGTTCAGTTTTGCCTGTTTTGGACTGTCATGTTTTTGTTGTTGTTGATTTTGTTTTTTTATTTTTTGTTTTCTAAATTATGGCAAATCCACATCCAATTTTCAAGTGCACGAGCAGTCTAATATATCTGTCAGGTTTTATGGCTCCCAACCCCTTGACCTGGTAATCCAAGGATAATCAAGGAAATCTGGGGAGAGGCCTCAGGTTATCAGTCTACAGAACCCACTTCCAAAGACGCTTCCTGCCAGACCCACAGAGCCTTGCCAACGGCAGGTGGCCGTGCTGGTGGCCTTATTCCCTTCATGCCTAGCTATTCCAGCACCCATATGCAACCTTGAGCCATTTCGTTCTAAGCTGCAGCACCTTGTGGAGTGCTGGGTGCATATGAACTCAAGTTTTACTACTTTGGGAAGGTACCAATGACCCCTCTTTCCTTACCCCAACCCCTGGAGAACTCCACTCTCCTCTGCCTTGAGCCCTTCTTTCTCAACCATTGGGGGTGGGAGGGTAGGGAGCATATCTTCCTACTCACTGGTTTCATGAGGAGGTTTAGTGGCTCCAGGGAGAAGTGCTAGATGATTTATAAAACCAATGGCCCATCACTACCAAAGAGCTGGTTTATCCCTCCTAAGGGAAAGAGACTCAGCCTTTAGAAGAGCAGTAATGGCCTCCCATCCCCCAGGAATGAAGAGCTTACTGCTTCTGAGCAGCAGAGATAAATAATGTGGTCATATTTGCATATTCTGCTACATTAGAGTGTCAAAAATGTTCATATAAAGCACCCATCTCAATGCCTGGAAAATAATGAGAGTCACTAAAAATGTAGCTCGTGTTATATTTTTTGTACAATCTTTTCTTGTGCACCAGGCTTTTCTACCTACATTGCAAATAGTCAGAGTCTACCATGAAAGGCCCCACCTAGGCAAAATACAGTGTCTCCTCTGCCACAGAGACACTTTCTCTTGTCATTCAGATGCAAACTAGCAAAAAATTAACATGAAACGCACACCAGAGGGAGAAAACAAATGGTGTCAGGGCAGCATGCAGCCCGAAGGGCAAGGATGTGGGTGAAAAGGCAAGGCTGTCTTGCCTTCTTCACCTTGATGGGTAGGGAGTTAATGGGCTTCTGTGTGCCAAAAAGGGTCTCTGGCCTCTTTCCCACCACCTGGCAAGTCCCTCCTCCCCAGCTGCCTCTCTACGCCTCTGCCCAGCTGAGCCCCATGAAACAGCCCCAGAGACAGCACAGCGCAGGGAGGAGAGTCTGCCTGGCCAGCCCTCAGGGAGAGCCAACCCAGTCAATATTTGTGGACCGCCACATTGACCGCTGTCTGTCCACGCTGATGACACAAACAAGGGCAAGCAGTCACAAATGGCCTCACTTGTATTTGACAAGGATCAAGGCCATTAAGAAATACGTCAGAGAACTGGACTCTGGTTCTCTTAACAAAAGCCCTGACATCCCACATCTGCAAAGAAATCTTCCGGAAACTGGGAGGGAGAGCTGATCTTGTCCTAGATCCTCTCTGTCTGGCAAAATGTACAAGTGTTATCAGTAAGGGCTTCGGTCTCACAAGGTTTCTCGTGTTGTTATCAGACCCTGGGTGACCAAGTGAAGGACCTATCTCCAGCCTCTATCTAAATCAGTGCCCTTCTGGTTGCTCCATCACCTGGGTCCTCACAATGGTAGAAAGCAAGTAACATTAGGGCGCTCTGACTAGCCTACTGATTGTCCTGGATTGTAGTCCCCGAGACTGCAAGCCAGAAATGCTTCTGGACTCAGCAACCCTACATGACTTAGGCAGTGGCTTGCTGGACCAAGAGAGCTTTAAGTATGAAGGCCTCGAGCAGAACATTTCAGTCTGTGTAGAAAGAAGGTTCCTCCTCATATTGGATCAGCCTTAGAAACTATTCTATTTATTTGTTAGTTATATCTAGAATGAGTTCAGAGACCTATTCAAGATTTCAAACGTACATCCTTTCTGGCTTTGTTGTTGTTATTGTTGCTCTTGTCCAAAACTAAAATTATGATTCTTCCCATAGAAACCCAAACAACTTCCCTAAAAAAAATGCCACTTCCGTGGCAGTAGAAAGCATCATGGACTGATCCTAAAGTCATTAATGAGAGATGTCGCTCTTGCCTGACAGAAGGCATGGGGTCTTTTGTTAAGAAAAGTTCAGGAATTCTAGCTCAGTCAGATTGACCAAAGGGGAAGAAGAACTCCGCCCACACATCCACTCATTTGTGGAGAGGACAGTCCCTTGCTGAGGCTGGAGGCTTTCCCTGAAGCCAGAGCTCTCCACTGACCTCCCACTGTGTGGTCCAAAGGAGGAACTGCAAGAGCTACAAGGAAAGACTCTGCACGGCCCCAGCAGGCCAGCCTTGGCACTCACCACTTCACCAAGTCCTCCACACCCATTATCCTCACAGCCCCAGGGCTGTGGCAGCATCCTATTTACATGTGAGCAGGAAGAGGCTGGACAGGCCTTGAGGCTGGAGAACACACAGCTACGGGCAGGGCTCCATCTGGAACGCAGGTCTTCTGATTCCACAGCTCATGTTTCTCTTTCATTTCCCTTCTCTTTACAAATGTATTAACAGTCCATGGACAAACTTTGCAAAGTTCAGAAAAAAACATGAAATGTAGAGAGACAGCCACACTGTTACACTCACAGGCAAGCACTACTTACATTTTACTGCATTTTTCTACTTATGCTTACTTATGATCATTGTATAAAATTTGCAAAGCGCAGAAGTATATAAAAGTAAAATCTGAAATCACAGAGATAAATTGAGGTACATTTCCTTCCAATATTTTTTAAAGCACAGTTTAAAAACAATATAATATTCCCTTGCTTATTTACTTCGCTTCTAGTGAAGAACATGCTAGCTGCACATGCCGCTGAGTCTTCCCACGGCCTTGCCACCATTGGCTACAGGTGGCCCTGTTGGCAGTACTAACGCAAAGAGGACTTCTGGGCAAAACAACATCCCCTCCTTTCTCCGGACCTCAACTTCATTTTTGAGACTTCCCAGCATATGTCATGTGTGTGCGCTAATTATCATTGTATGCTTTTCTCTTAGTCCTTTTAACTGGTTCCCACTGTGTGAAAAATCATTCGAGGTGGGTGCTCTAACTGTGCCCCTCCTTCCATGAAAATCCAAGACCCCAATTGGTCCCTTTCTGTACTTTGTGTCCCAACCAGGGCCCTGGGCAGACCTGGAGGATGCTGCTCTTTCTCACTCTCTGAGATGTACTTGGACACCCTGGGTTCAAGGGCAACACTTCCCAAACTTCAATGTGCACACAAATCACCTGGGATCTTATTAAGAGGCAGATCTTGATTCACAACATCTTGAGCGGGTCTAAATATTCCCAGGTGAGGCTGCTGCTGCTGGCCCCAACACCAAGAGTTGGGAGCAGTTAGGAGAACTCCTTTGTGACAACAACCTTTCTGCCTAAGCCTTTGAGTCTGACCAAGGATCAGGTAGGAACCACTCTGTCTTCCCCATCCAACTTGTCTCCTTTTTCTTTTTCTTTCGCCCATGCAAATAAATTTATACAGATAGATGCCTGCAGGAGACCCACTCCAATTTACCCATAATCCCAGATATTTCTATATGACTCCTCCGCCACCCCCTTCCACATGCTCTCTGCCTTATCTCTCTCCCTCCTTCTGTTCTATTGTCAGCTTTCCCTAACCCCAGATTCCCACAAACGTCACTGGCAGAGAAATTTTGTTATCTCTTTGTCTGCTCTTGTCCATCAACAAAGAGCCTCGTCTCATAACCATAAGGACCCCAGAGATTGTGCCCTGCACCTAAGGCCATTTTCTCTCTTAAAGGAGAGAGAATGATTATTTCTAAGAGCTGGAAAATAAAACCAAAACAGAAACAAACAAGCAAAACATCCCACTATTGCAATAAACATTTTTGACACCTGTACTTTGTTTGCATTTCTGAATATTTCCTCTTTAGAATAGACCCCTAGAGTTGCAACTACTACATCAAAAGAGATGAAAACTGTGGGCCTCTCGATATATATCAGTTCCCATTCTTCTTGCATGGGGCCACACTGCCTATCACTGGGTCTTTGAAAAATGGAAAGATACTCTCTGCTCCTAAATAGTTCTAAACTGTGTCTTTCATGATCACCAGAATCCACACCATCCTGCTTCAGCCATGAGTGCAGATGTTGTGAAATACCAAAGTTACCATTACCCAGGTGAGAAAGGAGACCACATCATTAGGTGGCATTGATCCTTTAACTCAGAGCTTTTCCTCCAATAGAGGAACATCTCACTGAGTTCAGAGTGCTGAGTGTATTGTTGGGAGAGGGGCAGGTTGTATATAAAGATGAGAAACAAAAATCTGAAACATGGATCTTGTCCCCCAACTCCCAACTCTCCAGCCAACTTTGCATGAATTAAGGGTCCAGGAGGACAAAGCAGTAAGGGACAGCTGTGGCTGTCATCCTCTGATGGGAGAAAGCAGAAGAGTGGACACTGACTGAGGGTCAGAGAGGCCCACCACCCACCTACTCTGCCACATAATTCTGCCTCTCCCAGTCAGGAGATGGTTGAAGATTCTCTGGCTTTCTTCACCTCTGAACTCCAATTCTACTCTCCTGGCTCTACAGATTTCTATACACTGAGAGGCTGTGCCAAAGGGGTTATATGGGCAATTTTAGAACTTCTCGGAGCTTAGGGAATCATCAGCATAAAATGTCTTTTCCCTTATATCTTCAAAGAGAGCCCGCGATCTCTGTGAGAAGCAGCCCTGTCCAGTCCTGATGAATATTCCGTTCATCAAGAGCAAATTGTACAAAGGAGAACACACACAAGAAAACAATTAATAAAATTTAGAGAATCAAAGTGGCATCAGGAGCTGAACATTTTATAGAGTCTCCTCATTAAAAGAGAAAAACAATGAGCCCTCTGACCCAGAGCCACTCCCTTGAGGCCGGCTACAGTGGCTCCCACAGGCTATTATCTCAGAGCCTCATTTCCATTTCGAATGGATGCCACCTGTCTTGTTTTGGCCTGCAGTGGATGGTGTTTTCTGGTTTAAAAAGCAGAAAGAAAAAGACTCGTGTTGTGCTTTTTACTTAGCCAGGGTAGCATCTGTTCTCAGTCATAACAGGGCTGCTGGCTCAAGGACATATGCCAGGATATTTTTTCCCCAATGATGATCTCTTAAATTCCCAGAAAAGTTCCCATTACAGCTTTTTGAAGGTATCTCTGCCTTACATCCTCAGCCCCTTGGCTGATCAGATGGGCATTTGCAGGCCCAGTATCTACCCAGCCCCAGGCTGTGGGCTGGTGTCATTAACTAATCAATCCACTGTTCACATGTGTGAAGTCTAGATACCTGGAACTTTTCAGAAGTGATTTCAGTTCCCATGAGTGAAAAGATGGCTGCCAGCAAAAGTTTCTCTGAAGCATCCCTTATTTTTATAATTAATCTGGTTGGCCTCATTTTTTAAAAGAAAAACACATAAGCGATTGGTGGCTTAGTTGATGTGCCATTGGCTCAAAAATCATTCTTTGATGTGTTTGTTTTAATTCAACAAGATTAATTAATTAAGGCGAGACTAATACAAAACACCTCCTTGGCCACACAGAGTGAGCTGCAGTAGTATGAGAGAAACAGAATTCTGGAACCACTTGACATTAAAGGATCATAGGGGGAAATTTCCTATCTCACACCTTTTGTTACTCAGCATCTTAGAAAGACAAGATCCCAAACCCCAGTGAGAGGGGCCCCTTTCACTCCTTAGCTCCTCCCATCTCATTGCTTTGTCATCTGAATGATTGAAAGTTTGCAGTTTCCTGTCTGAAGCCCACCAGGGAGATAGATGTTGTCTGTTGATTCCCTTGGCGAGATGAGTCTTCTCTGTCTTAAGAAAGAGGCAATAGTTCATGCCCACTGATCTATCTTTGGGGAAATGGGAACAAAATCTGTGCCAGACTTTTCACAAAGAGACATAAGAATACCAGGGTGTCCAGTCCAGATGGAGAGGCAAAGTGGGAAAAGGAAATAACACAATTAATAACAATCTCAACTGAAACCAGAGGGCAACAATTATAACTGCCGTTAATGGGACACCTGTTTTGTCTCAGGCACAGATATGATTTCCATATTATGGATAAAAAAAAATAAAACAGGGCTCAGAGAGGTTGAATAATTTGCCCAAGGTAACAAAGCCAGCTAATGTGGGAGTGAAGAGCATGCGTTTTGGCCAAAGACTGACTTGGGTTGAAAACCCAGCTCCATCACTTAATAACTAAGTGATTTAGGGCACTCCACTGAACCTCTCTCTTTCTGCTGGTTAATCTGCATTTGACACCTTATAAAACAGGTCTGAGCTTTTAAGACTCACCTCACCCTCTTCTGCTCCTCATCTAGGCAAGCTTATTAGAAGGCCTGGCTGCTCCCTCCTTTGGTGCTGGCTGGAAATTTAAACCATGCATGGGAACCCTCACTCTGGCCCCACCCTAACCACCACAAAAATGCCACATCAATCCATCTCCTTTCCCTGCGCTTTCAAGCCAGTTCACACTTGCTTGGGAACTGCTTAGCTCTCCTAGAAAGCTTCATTGTAAATCTTTTCACACTCTCTCAGGGTCTGTATGGTGTCATCAGTCTCAACATCCCAATAGAATTTTGTGTGGGCTCCATCCTGTTTCTTCAGTGTCCAGACCATTCTCCCCATCCCCTTATCTGCTTGTTACTGGAGAGCTATTTGCAGAGCATCATCCGTGTCCTTTGCCTTCTGGCCCATGGGATTAGTTAGACAGAAGATCAGAGGGGAGAAGAAAACTAGGTTGGGATGCTCTTCCCCACTTCCTCCCTATGCCACATTTCTGTCTGCTGTGGCAACCCCCTCTGACAGCGGCTTCCACCAGGCATGCCCTCTTCCCATGCCAGCACTCTCTTCTCTCCTCCTGCCCCTTCAGCACTGGGGGTGGTAGTAGCTTACCAAGGTTGCATCTCTGATACCTCAGCATCATTGGTCAGTTCCTTTATCCCTGCCTCAACCTTATAAGGCGTCTTTTCGCTAAAGTTTCCTTATTGGAACTATCTGAACTCAATTCTGCTTCTGACTCTCTAAGCCTCAATTCTCACACTTGTAAAACAGAGATAACTAATAATATCTCGTGATAAGACATCACGGGATTGTTGTGGTGATTAAATAAGATAGTTTAGGCAAGCACCTAGAAGACTGCCTATACATGCTAGGTAAACGATACTATTTTTGTTATTGCTTATAACAGCAATAATAATGATGAACAGTGACACTGGAATTAAAAATCCAAGTCTTTCTGCTTGTAAAGTTCATGCTTTTCCCATCAAGGTACACTTCTTCCATCTGTAGAGAGGTCAGACATCGCCTTCCAAGCCCATCTTGGAAATATCATGTTTAGACTGTCACATGAATTAAATCATTCCTTATTCCTTACTTAAACAAAGCTTCTCCAGCTCAACAGATTTGTCAGTTAAATGGGAGCTCGCCAAAAGAACAAAGTGTACTGTTTTCCTTATAACATCTCAATGCCAGACATGATTCTATGCCTTGAACCCAGCAGGGACTTTCTGGAACATCAACTTGTCAGGCAGCCAATGACAATTCAATACACATCATAGTAATTAATATTCAAATGATAGGCATTTGTCCCATGTCCATTATCAGAAACCAAATATCCATTAGGCAACAGACATGACCTTTAGAGCTGCTAAACATTTGTGACCATTGCTCACGATCCTCTCCATCTGCCAATGCTCAGAGACACAGCTTAGAAGAAAGAGAAGATGTAGAGTCCTTAAAAATAGTCAGGAAATGTGACTCTCACTTAGAAAGACTCCCAGGTCAATGTGACACAAATACTAGATTGTGTATGTAGATGAGGAACGAGGTGGTACAGCTGTGGAAAAGTAAGGGGAGTTGGGTGATTATAGAAATCACTTGGGTTTAAGAAGTCATCCTGCTCCTAAGGACTGCCACCCACCTTCCCAGGCATTTTTCTTACAATTGTCTCCTGCCCTCCCTAGGATTCAGAAAGCAGTGAATTAAAGAGGCAGTGCTTTTTATAACTTACTACTTAGGGGAAGGGTCCATCACTGAAATAATTTTAAATCACCTTTCCACAGCACAATCTCTCAATAAATGAGCCATGTACAAGAACTTGGCACTGGATAGAGTGGCAGCAAGATAGAACAAAGATCATGGCTTTGAAGTAGAAAAGCCTTGGTTCAAATCCTGACTCTGCCGCTCATTGGGTAACTCTTAAACAAGTTACCCAACGTCTTCCTACCCCTTTTCTTTAGTAAATGAAGATAATGATACCTACTTAAAGGTTATTTTTAGAACCATATCAAATTTAGGCAAAGCACACAGCACAGATATAGTATTCTCTATAAGAAAAGGCTAATATGCAAATTATCCCCATAGTTGGGAATTCAACCAACTGGGAATTAGATGTGTGCTGACCACCAGGGGGCAACACAGAGCATGGTGGGCCTCAGTGACAAGGCACCAGCAGCAAGCAGCATTCCTGGGGGTGTGAGCTTGGGCCTGATCTCTGTAGGCCATCCTAGAGACCTCACCTGTGAACTAATTTCATGCACTGGGCTTCTAGTATGTTTAATAGATGATAGCTGTTGTTATTATTGGCCTCTACATAAGTGACTAGAGCACAACTCAAGTAGATTCCATGAGAAATTGTTCCTATGTGATGCCAGAGCACCAGCATGGGAGCCAGGATACCAGGAGTCCAGTCTAAAAGTATTGCCAATAACTTCCTATGACCCTTGCCAAGTCAAAGTATTTTAGATACTAAGGGGGGCCCTTAAGCTATTTTCAGAATTTCAGGGAGTCCAAGGGAAATCACCTAACTGCTGGAGCTGAGGTTATATGTGCTCTTCCTTTGCTTTCAGAAGGAATTATCTCAGAGTCGCATACTTAGCTTGATTGTTTTCATTTTGATCTGATGTTCTAATTGACACTACATATGACTTTAATTATTATAACTGAGAAAATCAATGAATTATTACTGAAAAATTATAGGGTTTTGGTAGGAAGCTCTGACAAAATGCATGAAAGACATTTGAAAAGAGACCTTTGTTGATAAAAAGTCCAGGCACCATTTCCTAAAGTACTTTTAGCTCTACCATATTATGTTTCTATTATTCTCCTTCCTTATTCTCCAGAAATTTTTCCCATAGGAGGAGAGTAAAGAGTATTTATTTTGATTCATTTTCCCTTGCTTCTCCTTACCACACAAATGTTTCTGGTCATATGACACCTGCCACGGGCAACCGTCTTCATACAATGGACTCTTTCAGTGCTTTTATCATCCACAGACAAACAAGGATATAAACTATTGACTTATTTTTTCAAAAAAAAATATGGCACATGCTCTGGGCCAGGTACTGTCTAGATCAGGGGTGGGCAAACTTTTTGACTCGAGGGCCACAATGGGTTCTTAAACTGGACCGGAGGACCGGAACAAAAGCAACCTGACCATGCTGGCACTCTCATCTTGGGCTGCTGGTGAAGGAGCAGAGGGGAGAGCAAGAGAACCCTCCGCTCTTTCGGCTCTGCGGGCCGGATAGAACAGCCAAACGGGCCAGATTCGGCCCGCGGGACATAGTTTGCCCACGGCTGGTCTAGATAATGGGAACATAACAGTGAACAAAACAGAAAAATTCCCTGCTCTTATGGAGTTTACATTCTGGTGAGAAAAAAAAACAGACAATAAACCAAATCATCAAATAGACAGATAATATAATGTTAGTGACAAGTGTCTCAAAGATGAGAAACAGTTTGGTAAGGTCAGGGAGATAAGGCAGACAGAGAAAGGTACAGTAAGGAGGTAAAGCCTGAATAAATACTTGAGGGTGAAGGACAAATGTGTTGATAGCTGAGAAAGAATGCCAGTAGAGAGTAGAGCCAGAGGAACTTGGCTCTGCTGAGGGGCCGTTGGCCACTGTGGCTGGACAGGCGCCAACTGGAAGTGTGTGGCAAAGGGAGCTGAGAGGTGGCCATGAGCCAAACCCTGTGGGGCCTGTGGACCATGGTCAAGACTGGGTTTTATTCCAAGTATGTCAAGGAAACCATTGGAGAGTTTTGAAAATGGAAGGGACATTTCCAACGATCTCATCAGCAGCAAGCCTGGGGCAGGGACACCAGTAGCATTCTGAGCCAAACAGTCATGAGAGCGTGGGACTGCCAGAGTAACAAGCAGCAGAGTCTGCTGCCCCTGGGTCCCTGGATTTGAAAGGAGCTGTTCCTCATACTAAACAGGGAGTCTCTGCCCTGCTTGGAACCCTAATGCAGCTCTTCAGCACTGGCAATGGCTCAAAGTAATTGCATGTAAAGACCCATTGTTAATGTGAAGATTAAAATGACAGCAAAGAGTATTAGAGGCAAATGCAAAACGTGTAACTGAATCACATAGATTTTAAACTAGAAGAGTTCCTATAACTCAGAGTGCATCTGTTTCTCCATCTAGGCATGTCTAGATGCAACGGCATGTGAGTGTTGGCTGGCACAAAGCTTCTTCGCAATGATGGGCGATATATCCACTTAGCAACACAACCTCATTTTTCTTGCCTGTCTGCTTGGAACAAAGGCCTGGACGTCCTTTCTCAGTCTGCAATGTCTTCCCTTCAGATGCTCATTGGGGACCCCAATTTTGAATGGTCAACCATAGTGCTTCTATTACAATACCATATTTGAGAGGGTTTTCAGATTTCACCATCAAGTCATTCCCAGTGTCAGCAGAGATTATGTCTCAGAATGTCTGGGGATATAGCCTGAGTGGTGTGCGAGGAAAAGAAATTCTTCAGAGATCTCATCATAAAAATATTGTTGTGATTTTCTTTGTTATGTACCATACATCATAATATATCCATGTTTGTTTTAAAACATAAGATTTCAAAATACCAGTGAAGCTGCTCAAATTTCTGTCCTCCACCCACCCCCACGTTCAAGTGAAGCATCCTCGACTGTGCTCTCTGTTTGTCATGGGTTTTGAGCCTCCCTGGCATCCAGGCTGGTACCTGGGAAGACTTACCAACAAAAGGCAGCCATTCCTTTGAGTCAGGCCGCCAAGACTCCTACAGCCAGACTAGACCTCTCGGTTCCCTTTGGAATTCCTTTATGTCAGTGGGACTTCAGATCACGTTCAGCATTTTCAATTAAAATTTAATGTAAAAATAAACAGCCCTATTTACAGCTGGCTGTTTATAATAACCCCTACAACAAATTCCTCCCAGCTCTCAGGAAATTGTTCCTTGTGAAATGGCATGCTTTTTAAAAAAAAAAAATAAGAACTCATGAATCCCACCTTTTCCCCTTCTTTTTGTTTTGTTTTGTTGTTGCTTTGACTGAAAATCAATTCAATATTAGTAGCATTCCTTTGTCTAAGTTTCTGGTACAATTATCCCTCAAATGCTACCACCCCACCGCACCCTATATTAATCAGCTTTAGGGATTTTTATTTAAATGTCTTTCAGATCTATTGAACCTTTACATTTCTTAATATAAGCCATTTCAAAAATATTTGCTAAGTAGTCAATGCAGACAATTCTGTGTGTGTGTGTGTGTGTGTGTGTGTGTGTGTGTGTGAGAGAGAGAGAGAGAGAGAGAGAGAGAGAGAGAGAGAGAAAGAGAAATAGAGAGGGTCATTTATTCATTCACCAAACCCTCACAGAGCTCTGCCCGGACCAGGCCCTGGACTAGTCTAGAATGAGGGTAGTAGGGGCATGAAATTTGTTTCTTCTTCCTTTTCATTGGGGAGAAACTAAATGGCCTTCCTATTTCCTCTAGTCCAATGTTCCTATTATCTTTCTTTTTAAAAAAACTTTTAAATTATTTATTCTATACCCATAACCAGCCTTGAAGGATCTTATTTTGGAGCATGTTTTCCCAGGCATCCCTATTCCCCATTCTGCCTCCCAAAGGAGCCACGCCGAATTTTCTTGAAATTCATGCATATAAATTGACATTTTAAAACCAATGCCAACTTTAAAATGCCAACACTGTGGGGAGAACGGAAGATTAGGGGAGTATGTTTGACTGCTGTCTCTGGAAGCCCAGGGTCTGGCTGCGAAGGCTTCCCTGCATACGTCATGGTTCAGGCTGGTCCACCAGCCCCAGGAATCCTTGCACCCCGTTCCACAGCGCTAACTTATTTTAAATACTGTACTTACTTAAGAATCCAACTCTCAGAGGCCAATTCCAGCGAGCTATTGCCAGCCTTTGGGAATGGTGAGAGCCTCAGCCACTCTCTTGATTTCCGTTGTGGTCCACGTGGCTTTTCTGTGTGTACGCAAACCTTCTTCTACCTTCTACCATCTGAGTGTCCACTTCATACTACATCTGGGCACCTAAGCCATGCTCTCCTCCCACCTCAGGAGACTCCCTGGGAAGTTCTCACTGCCCACAGAGCAAGCATTCAAACAATACAAGAACAGCACTCCAATCACGGGTGATCACTCTGAGGGAGCCTGAGAGAGGTTTATAGAACCTACTGAGTTCTTTGTCCTCCTCACTCCCACACTCTTGCGCACATTCATACCTGCATTTTCCCTAGACAATGCCTATCGCTTTGAAAAGCCCAGTCCTCTGTTACATCACATGGAGGATTTAAAAGCAGTCTTATTAAATTACTTTCTAATTAATTGACTCTCATGCTGCCAAGCCAGATCGCTAAAGGCTGAGTTCTTTCACTTGTCTGGCTTGCTTATTACTCAGGCCAACTATGGCAAATTGTAAACACCTATAAAGACAATGTTGAGAAGGCCAGAGACCAGCGTGGAACCATTCCTGATCCAGGTTCTGCATTTGCTCTTGCTTATAAGGAGGCCAACGCTGGCATCGATTTACACACAGAGACCAGTTGGGAAACCTTTGTAAAACCAGTCTCCCCCAAGTTTGTCATGCTTTGCACATAGAGTTCATGCTATAAGTATTAGCCAATGGGAAAAGTTTCTCAGTGTGTGCATTTAAATTTGTATTGATCCTGGGCAGTCCAGTAATTTATTCGACTAAAGCAACCGAGATTCAGTCAGGTTCAGCTTCACCCTCGTTTCAGGATAAACCCAAGCCTTAGGCAGAGATAAGCGAACCATTTCTGGGGTGGTATTGCCTGTGGTTCAGGGACTCGTCAACCCTGCCAGTAACTTTCTTCAGAAACTTCTATTCTACTTATTGTACTTTGACTCATTTCTTGTTCCAAGCCAGCCAACCTCGAGCTCCTCCATGTCATTAAACCCCCATGTCTCAAAGGAGGAGGCCTTGCTCCTCCTGAAAATCATTTGCAACCTGAGGTCCCCCCACCCCCTGCCCTGCCACCTGCTCAGCTTCCAGAGCCTTGCTCGTTGGATAATTTCCTCTCTCCAGTCTTGAGTAGGTGTGTGCCCTCCCTCCCTCTAGTCACCAATATTTTAAAAATCTTTCCACTTCATTCTAAAAATAAAACTCCCTTGGTTCTTCCTCCCCATCCACCGGAGCTCTTCCTCTCCTACTCCTTCCCAAGATGATGAGGTTTGCCACCTCCTCTTGTCACTTCCCGTTCTCTCCTCAGCACACTGCCATCTGTCATCTGCCTCCAACGCCCCAGAGAACCAGTTCTCATGGATGCTAGCAGCAGCTCCCTACCCTACCCCCTCAGCCCACTTTTCCTCCTCATCTTGCTGTCACACTTGACCTTGTTGGTTATGCCCCCACAACTACCTCTGGCTTCTCGCTCACCATGTCTTCCTGGCTTTTTTTGTCTTCTGACCATCCTTTCTCTGTTCCTCTCCTCTGTGCTCCCTCCTGGGCCTTTCCCCTCAAATATTGATTCTGCCCCTGACTTGCTTCTCTTTTTCATTCTAATTGCTCTCCCTGGAGACAGTCAGACAGAAATCTTTAAATTCAGACACACTCACTTTTCTATTCTGGGTTTGCTATTTATAAGCTATTAGACCTTAGGAAATCTCTTCACCTTTTCAGCTTCAGTTTTCTCTTCTCTAAAATAAGGGTAAGAGATCACTTCGTAAATTATATAAAAGTCTAACCACTAAGCGGTACATATGAAACTAATATGAAATTGAATGTCACTTGTAATTGAAAAATAAAATAAATACAACTGTAAAAAATAAAAATAAATAAGGGTAAATGATAGCAACAACAATAATAATCACTCTTTCATGGACTTATTATTCCAAGCATGCCAAAAACCTGGGTAAGTGTCAATATACAGAAACCTGGTACATGGTAGCTATTACTGTTTTATTATCAACTTTATTGTCGCGACCCCCAGAGTGAGCTTCTCTCCTCATCTTCTACCCTGGCCTTGGTTCATGCACTTGACTCATGTTACTCACCTTTATATCCCCAGCCCGGGCCTCTCTCCTGAGCTCCAGCCAATGCTGCGAACCATCTGCTAGAGACTTGCTCTGCAATGTCTAAAAGCACCTCCGCATATCCTGTTATGCGCTGGGTTCTGTCCTCCTGATATTCGTGTATTTGAGCCCTACCTCAGAATGTGATGGTATTGGAGATGGGGCTTTTAAAGAGGTGATTACGTTAAAATGAAGTCAATGGGGTGAGCCCTAATCCAATCTGATGGATGTCCTGCTACGATGAGGAAATGTGGACACACACAGAGATACTGGGATGTGCTCACAAAAGAAACACTGTGTGAGGACACAATAAGAAGCCATCTGCAAACCAACAAGAAAGGCCTCAGGGGAAACCAAACCTGCCTAGCACCTTGATTTGGGCTCCTAGCTGCCGGACGGTGAGAAAATAACTTTCTGCTGATCCAGCACCCGGCCTGTGGTGCTTTGTTACGGCAGCCCTGGCAAGCAATCTACGTCCCAAGATGAATCCCCTCCCTTGATTGACCAATGACCACTCTTCCTTCTTCCTCATGACCCACGTCTAATTCATCTCAGAGGCCTGCGGACTTTAATTTCTGAACAGTTCACAGTCTGTGCCTCACCTTTCTTAGCTCAGGCCCACATGATCTTTCATCTGATCTATTGCAACAGCCTCCCACTTAATTGGTCTCTCTCACCACATCATTTCTCCGTTGCAATCCACCCAATATGCCAGTTGGATTAATCATTATAGAGCATAGACTTGTTTGCATCTGCCTTCAGCAAAAGAAAGTTCTTTGTTAACTCCCCTACTGTCTGGTAAAAGTTCCTCAGCCTGACACCTGAAAGCACCCACAGTTTGGCTCCAGCTTACCCATCAGTCTTGCGTCCTGCTGTTTCCTTCCTTAGACCTTTGCTCTAGTCAAACAGGAAACCCTACTGCTCTTGAAAAAAGGGCTCTATCCTGTTTGGCCACGCCCCATTTCTCACTGTCATATGTTCCCCTCTCTTTAAGTTTCAGCTCAGATTCCACACTCCTGAGCTTTTTTTCCTTTTTTCTCTATTGGAGGAGTCTTGACTCAGCCCCGGACAGCCCTCATCATGAAAGCCTATGTCTCAAGTGTGTCCTCCTGCTCAACCATAAACCCACTGAGGGCCGGGCAGCTGACTCCCTTTCACCTTTATCCCCCGGGGTGCCCAGCTCAGCACCTGGCGCATCTCTCTCCCACAGTGGTGGTGGATGAGCAAACGAAGAATATCGGCAACAGTGTCATGAAGGCAAATAGGCCTTGATACCTTCCATAAGCCATTCTCGAAAAAACGAACTGCTCTTTCTGATTTCACTCTAGAAAATTGAGTGTTTATTCAGTTAATCAAAGTGGATCACTAGTCTCTAATATATTCTAGAATTTAAGCACCAAAGAGGAGACAAATAACCAAAAATGTTTAAAAGGGAGACAGCGGTAGAAGGCAGAAGGTATCCTCCAGCTTTGCCCTGGCTCTCGGACACTGAGTGTGACAGCTTGCCACTTGTATACTAGGAGAATACAAGAAGATTCTGCCAGCTAGTTATTAACTTGCTCGTCTGTTTTGGCAAACAGATATAATCCTGCCTCTCTTAAAACAAAAACAAAAAAATGAGCTTAGCTAAACAAAGCCTTAAAATAAATTGTAAGAACACCTAAGACTCAGAGAACATAAGATCACATACTTATTAGTTAGAGACCGTCCTTGGCCCTCTGAGCCTCAGCTTCCTTGTCTAGAAAATGAGCTAACACCTGCTTCTCTCATCCCAGTTACTTGTGAATCCAACCAAATGAATACATCATTTGAAAATTATAAAACACCATATAAATATATTACTTATTTTACAAATATTTTCTATCTGATAGCCGTGAGCTTCTTATCTATATATGATAGTTTCTTGTCATCACATAACTCAGTATGTGTTTGGACCAGTTAGTCTCCTACCACCACCAATTTTCTGTTACTAAGTGTGAATGAGAATGTGATATCATTTACTATGGGCCTGCTCCGCAGTAGATATGTAATAAATCATCATTAAATGAGTTAATTGGTTAGTATTATAAGCTTTTTCTGATATGCTTCTTGTCACAGTGGCCAGATTCACTTCCCTTAGTTATGTGGTCTTTCTACACATTTTATGGAGAATAAATCACATATCTGTATATGGTTCAGTCCACTGTGCCGGGCCACCAGGCCCGGCACAGTGGACTGAAAAGTTTTATTCACATTCTGTCGGCCCACATAGGGTTTCTCCTCCACGCCTTAAGAGCTTCTTGCCTATTTCCTGAGAGTGAGTCTGGAGTGGAAGGTGAGGAGCACCTGGAGCTGAAGAGTAGCAGGAAGGAGAGGTGAACAGGTGCACAGAAGACCCGAGATGAGTCTAGACTCTGATTCTTTCTACTCAGGTGTCAATTTCCTAACATAAAAAAGGAATCATAAGGTTTCTTATGTGGTAAATAAGATAATGCTAAGGATTCTGATTATTTTCACATTATAAAAGGTGTAAATAAGGACCCCTGAAGTTAAAACATTTTTTTCTCTTTGATCATCAGAGTATAAACATGACCCTGGTTCTTAAATATGCATTAGGCTCTTCAACGTATTTTCTCAACAGAGATTTTCAGGGGACTGCCACATGTATTCTAGGGAAGGGAGACTTTCCTAACAAGCGACTTTTCCCCTTAGAAGCACTCAGGGGAGTTAGGTACAATGCTGTGTGCTACAGAGCATTGCCTGCACAGAACATTCCAGTCTAGATCTGTTCTGGCTTCAGTCAAAGCTCCTAGAGCCACCTTCTACCAGGCTGAGTGATGATGTACAGATAGCTGAAGGCAGAATATATTCTGGGAAAATAAAACTGTGAAAAATAAATGCGTATCTCGTCACACCATATGGCCCTGTGAGTGATCAGATGTCTCTCTCTGTGCTATTGATATAAAAATAGAGCATTACATATAATTGTGAGGACTTACATCATTAAAGAACTTAGAAATAGAAGTGATCTCTTGTTTGGATTAGAAAGAGCATTGGGGGGGAAAAGTAGATTCATCACCATATGGATAATCTTACTTCTAAATTGCATTTTAATGGAAATGATACTTCAAAATTCATTCCCTTCGGTGCGACTTTGGTGATTCTCTCTAGCTTAAGCAAACCAGATTTCCAGCTGCTGTCTGTTTCCAAGAAAGTTCACACTACCTAAAAGCCTTTAAGGTGAGAATATCACATATTGATATGTTACTCCATATACACACAGAATCCTTAAACACTGGCACTTTTCTTTTTTGTAAATAAAGTTAGTTTAATGGCTTCCCCTGATTTAAAAGGTAATCTAGATACTTTGAGAGATATATAAAAAATAATAGATTGTCTGGGATCTCAACACCCAAATATAACCACCATATACTATTTTATATCCTTCTTGTCTCTGCATAAAAGATGCCATCCATACAGTGAAGTGTTAAGACACTGCCTGGTCACTGGGCCCTCATCTAAATGTCAACATCTCGGCTAAATTTCTCATCTGAGCCCAGAACTGTCTCCTCTCCATATCCCTCCATTATTTTAATCTCTCGGGACTGAAATCTCAAATTTATGTCTCCTCCCTCCTCTATGGAAACTGTCTAATTAGTGACCACAGCTCGTTTTTATTCCATACTACTGACTATAGTTCCACTGCTGACTAATTAAGTCAGATCCTTTTACCTTTCTTAGAATTATTGAAAAAGGCCCATTGATGGTTTCCTCAACTCCAACCAATGACTGTTGTCTTCTTATCCCCTATGTCAAATTATTTTTCCCCCAAAACAGTCTAATCATCTCACTCTGACATTCAGAAACCTTCTGTGACTCCCCACTGCTTACTGGATTACATCTGAAGCCTTCACCTTAGTCTCTACAATTGACCACAATATATTTTTACAACCTCTGCTCTCCTCCACTTCTCTACACAAAATATCAACTACAGACAAACCTATTTATTTATTCTCTTTCAAAAATGTTTGCTCCTTCCATCCCTCATGCTTTTTCATGGGCCACCTTCCCACCAGGACTGCCTTCAAAACTCAATCCTAACTCCCAACACCAACTCAATTCTTACTATAATAATGAGGTTCTTCAATCTCCTTTCTAAAAATTTCCCATAATTATTATTCATAAAATTCTTTTGGTAATCAATCACTTACTGCTTACTATCTCTTCAGTTACTGCTTTCTATTGTTAAGTGCTTTATTGTTTTTTAATTTTTTGTGTTTTAAATTTTGTATGGTCAATTTGATTGTTTACCTCTTCTTTAGGGACAAGCTTATTCTTATTGTATCTCACAAAGCATTTAAAATAACTTGCACATTGTAGAAGCTCAATGTTTACTGACTCAATTTGTTGTCTAGATGCATTAGGAAGTGCTTACCTCTATTGCTTAAGAGACATTTAAAGTCATCACTTTATATATTTCATTTAACACGCCTTCATGGTTATCCTCAGTTTTGAGAAAGCATGCATCTCCAAAATGTGCATCTATCATATAATCTGTACCCTGTATCACTCTTCCTGGCTTCATGTACCAATATATGGCAAATTTGACCTTTTACTTTACCATTATACTAATTGAATGTGATTTCTAAACATTGAGAGTAGAGAGCTAGATTAATTTCACCACGTATGTGAAATAAAAATTTTCTTCCTGCCCCAACTCTATATAGATCTCACTCAATAAAATTGTTTTTTTTTAAGTGAGCTAAGTGACTCATTGTTGTTTTCATGAAGTATTATTAAAAATGTTTTGCAAAAGAATGAGTGTGATATGACCTATTTGAAAGAAGTTAGATGCCTGCAAACCATGCAGTCACTAGCTGTTATCCTCACACGCCTTCAGTTTTTCAGACAACTAGTGACTGATGATCAACTGCTCTCCTTCATTCCTCTACAGCCAACTTCTACCTCCAGCTACACCTAGCCCTCTGTGAAACCACACTGAAAGTGTGAGTTCCTTTGGTCCAACTCACTAAATATCAACAAGTCAGGCTAAAAACTAAGTATCTTCTTGAGCTGATATCTGTTGACTTGTAGTGGCTGCCCGGCGAGCAGTAATAGAAAGAAATCTAAAGCCAAATTCAGGCTCAATAGGAAGGGCCCATGAGTGATGTCTGCCGTGGCATGTGTGTTGGCACCTGAACCATAGATTTGCTATCGATGGCCTAAACAAAATTTAAGGCGCTGAGCGCCTCAATGGCCAAGATTCTGCTGTATTTGTCTCTGCACCAATCTATCTCTCCTTTCCCTTTCACTCAGACTTAGGTAGTGTCTGCCAGGAAGTTGGTGCCATTTGAGAAGTTGCACCATGGTTGCTTAGATGTATCTGTCCCTATAGTGGACATGTGTGCTCTTTGTCACTCTCAGTTTCCACTTTCCCTTTTGAGAGAAACTCACCCCATTTTTAATTAGAAATTTATCCATCTCCTATTTTCATTGATTCCAGGACAAACAATTCTACCGCAAACTCAGTGTGTCATGTGATTCAGGCCACCCAAAGAGACCACTGCATTTCTCAATAATTGGCTTAGAAATTGCATATTATGGTATGCCATTAGACAGACACTAGCAGGGCAAGGACCATGGGCCTGGTGAAGGTCACCAGGGTGAAAAGTCCCAGGTGCCTTGCAAAGGACAATGGTAGGGTGGGACCTCAACCCCAGAGTGACCTTTCCTCCCCTAGCACATTGCTGGTCATGCAGCTTGGACCCCTTGACCTTTCCTCCCTACAGATAACATCTAGGCCTCAGTTGTATTTTAGCTCCTGACCCAGAAAAGCAGCAAAACCAGACCAGCAATCCCATGGCTGACCTCTGGACCAGCTGCATTGACTAATGACCCCCTGGCCCTGGCGCTGACCAATCAGTGGAGACCTATACCCCAAAAGTACACACCAGGAAATCTGTTGAGTATTATAATGAGATCTTCCCCCTGGGACCTCTCCTAAAAACTCCACACTTAAAACCCTTAGGACAGAGGACCCAGTGTACTCTCCTTTCCACTCCTGCACCTTTTCCTTCTCCCTCCCCCCAGGTACATTACCATTACCTTCCTCATTCCCAAACTCCAAAGCCCTTCCTTAACCTCCATAACTTGTTTCCGAAGTCCATTTCTACAAACTACTTCTTCTATCTTTGTGATTTCCCAAATAAATGTTCTCTTATAGTTTGAGTCTTGGCTCTGAATTCTTTCCTAGCCAGACTCAAGTACCAAAGTTGCTGAAATTAGGGTGTGGTCTGACCCCACCAATCTAGTATCTGGTGCTGTTCTCACCACCCATAATAATATGACCCTATCAGGCCAGTGAGATATCTTGGATTTTTTTTTTTTTTTTTTGCTCAGGTATTTGTCAAAGAGAGAGCCATTCTTCTTTCTTGCTGGATTTGAAGCTAACCCCATGCTCTGACTTAGAATTGGGAGTTTTAAGCTGACATAAAGAAACACTAAGTCAAAATGTGATTCAAACAAGTCATGATTACATCAACTCAGTAAATGTTTATCATTTCTGAAGTCCCAACTACCTCTCATCAGTAAATTCCCTTTTCTGCTTAAACATTTTTGAGTTTTCTGTTACTTGTAACTGACATAGCACCCCTAAGATAAACTTTATAAAGGGCTTTCTTTGACTCTTAATGCCTGCAAAAAATGGCAATGATGTTGAAAAGTGTGAGAAAAGGCTGTTTGGGTGGTATTTAAGCATACGCTGCCAATAGAAAACAATTCAAAAGCGAAAGTGTGGAGAAGTGACTGCTGGTTGGGTGTGTCTGTTGTTTTATGCCACTACTTTTTTCTGTGAGTGCTAATAAATAAGAATGAGACATTTCCCTTTTAAGTGCTTTAATAGTAGTTCAATTGGAGAGATGGGTGGCTGAGTCACAGTCAAAACAGTTTTTGGAGACAATCTCCAGAGCAAGAAGAGAGGCCTTCTCTAGAAGTAGGACTGGACCAGGCATCTGTGGGAAAAGGTGCCACCTGAAGGCAGTTCCAGGGCTCTGAGCAGAGCATCCTCAGGCTCAGAACCTGATTTCCACAGGGGATGAAGAGGGAGCAGAAGGGGCCGTAGCCTACAAGTCAAAAGCAGTTCTTAGGAGGAAGGTTTCTCATGAAAGTGTCTACCCTCGAGTGAGACCGAAGCAAGATGGCGGCCCAGGGAGTCTCCTGGGCCGCCATCTCCTCAACAATTTGGAAATAAACAACAGATAAAACCAAAAGGGATCGCACCAGACCCACAGGAAAGCTGGCGAAATGGGAAGGCTACATCTAAACGCAAAGCAGGACGTCGCTGCTGCCATGTGGAGTTTAAAACTACAGCTAAACTGAACCTGCCGGAGCCGCTGCCGCCGGGAATGAGGGAAGCCAGACCTCGCTCCGCCCCGGGGCCCAGGGAGTGGGCCAGCCCCGCCGGCCGCCACGGGAGCTGATGGGGGCCTACGCCGCCGCAGCCACCGCCACCGCCGCAGCAGCGCCTTCGGCTCCTGCCTGGACGAGAAGCCCGTGAGCGCGACCTCCCAGCCCGCTCGCAGTGCTGGAGAGAAGCGGGTGCCAGGACCCCGGGGCCCAGGGAGTGGGCCAGCCCTGCCACCACTACGGGAGCTGATGGGGGCCTACGCTGCCGCCGCTGCCACCGCCGCCGCCTGGGCCGCTGCCGCCGCGCCTTCACCGCGCCTTCTCCGCGCCTTCGGCTCCTGCCAGGACGAAAAGCCCATGAGCGTGAGCAAGACCTCCCAGCCCGCCCACAGTCCTAGAGGAGCGGGCACAGCGTCCCCCCTCCCGCACAACCAGCTCGCCCCAGAAATGGGAAGGCTACAGTTAGACACCAAGCAGGGTGCCGCAGCTGCCATGTGGAGTTTAAAACTACGGCGAGCGGAGGACTGAGAAGGTGGGGCAGTTCTGTACCGTGCTGCCTTCCACTGGTTAAGACCTCCAAGAGCAAAGGCCTACCGAGGTGAGGATGCCCCTACTGTCACCTGTAGAGGGGCAGCACTGAGCTGGCCAATATTTGTGGTGGTGGTGCTGCTTGTCCTGGCTCAGAGGAAACGTTCCACTAAGTCTGAAAGACTAAGACATCGCGGGGACTCTCCGCCACCACCCGCGGCCTGCTCTGCCAGGCCTTCGCGCACGCTGTGCTGGCGCTGCGCCTTCCGTTGGCAGACCCGGAGAATCCTCTCTCCGCTGCCACATGGCCAGACCAAAGCATCAGACACTACCACCACGCGGATTTTAAAACTACAGGGGAAATTGAGCCACAGGAGCTACCATCGCTGCCGCACCCACTGCCGCCCCCAAGAATGGGAATCCACCGAAATCAGAGCTCACTACACACCGGGCTCATAGAGAGTGTGGCTTCAGAAATTAGCCTCTGCATCCACAGAAGCTCCACATCCGCAACAAAGAGGACGCGATGGAGGGCGGACTCTCCCCATGCAGCCATCACAGCCCGCCCACAATCTCCCCAGCACACCCACCATGCTGGGAGAGAAATGGAGCGCGCTGGTGAGGAAATGGCACGGTGCCTTCCATTACCCACTCAGGCGAGCCCATCCTCCGATGCCACATGGCCAAGCCGAAGCTCTCACCACCACCGCCATGTGAACTTTAAAACTACAGTGGTAATTGAACCACAGGAGTGACCGTCAATATTGCACCTGGCACCGCCACTCGCCACTGGCGCCGAGAATAAAGGAAATCCACCAAGAACAGAGTTCACCACGCCTTGGGCTCAGGGAGTGGGCGACCTCAGAACTTAGCCTCCATGTCTGCAGCTGCTCCGCTCCCACACCGAACGAGACACCGTTGAAGGTGGTCCCCCCGCCTGCAACCATCTCAGACCAACTGCAGCTGTCCCAGCCTGCCCCCCATGCTAGCAAGGAGCTCCGAGTGTCCCAGGGGGCCGAGTGCCCCGGGTGAGCCGAGTGTCCCAGGGGGCCATGTGCCCCGGGTAAGCCGTACCCCCCAAAGGGGAAGGGGGAAGGGTGTCCCGGGTGAGCCGGGTGTCCCAGGGGGCCGAGTGCCCCGGGTGAGCCGAGTGTCCCAGGGGGCCGAGTGCCCCGGGTGAGCCGAGTGTCCCAGGGGGCCGAGTGCCCCGGGTGAGCCGAGTGTCCCAGGGGGCCGAGTGCCCCGGGTGAGCCGAGTGTCCCAGGGGGCCGAGTGCCCCGGGTGAGCCGAGTGTCCCAGGGGGCCGAGTGCCCCGGGTGAGCCGAGTGTCCCAGGGGGCCGAGTGCCCCGGGTGAGCCGAGTGTCCCAGGGGGCCATGTGCCCCGGGTAAGCCGTACCCCCCAAAGGGGAAGGGGGAAGGGTGTCCCGGGTGAGCCGAGTGTCCCAGGGGGCCGAGTGCCCCGGGTGAGCCGAGTGTCCCAGGGGGCCGAGTGCCCCGGGTGAGCCGAGTGTCCCAGGGGGCCGAGTGCCCCGGGTGAGCCGAGTGTCCCAGGGGGCCATGTGCCCCGGGTAAGCCGTACCCCCCAAAGGGGAAGGGGGAAGGGTGTCCCGGGTGAGCCGAGTGTCCCAGGGGGCCGAGTGCCCCGGGTGAGCCGAGTGTCCCAGGGGGCCGAGTGCCCCGGGTGAGCCGAGTGTCCCAGGGGGCCGAGTGCCCCGGGTGAGCCGAGTGTCCCAGGGGGCCGAGTGCCCCGGGTGAGCCGAGTGTCCCAGGGGGCCGAGTGCCCCGGGTGAGCCGAGTGTCCCAGGGGGCCGAGTGCCCCGGGTGAGCCGAGTGTCCCAGGGGGCCGAGTGCCCCGGGTGAGCCGAGTGTCCCAGGGGGCCATGTGCCCCGGGTAAGCCGTACCCCCCAAAGGGGAAGGGGGAAGGGTGTCCCGGGTGAGCCGTGTGTCCCAGGGGGCCGAGTGCCCCGGGTGAGCCGAGTGTCCCAGGGGGCCGAGTGCCCCGGGTGAGCCGAGTGTCCCAGGGGGCCGAGTGCCCCGGGTGAGCCGAGTGTCCCAGGGGGCCGAGTGCCCCGGGTGAGCCGAGTGTCCCAGGGGGCCGAGTGCCCCGGGTGAGCCGAGTGTCCCAGGGGGCCGAGTGCCCCGGGTGAGCCGAGTGTCCCAGGGGGCCGAGTGCCCCGGGTGAGCCGAGTGTCCCAGGGGGCCGAGTGCCCCGGGTAAGCCGTACCCCCCAAAGGGGAAGGGGGAAGGGTGTCCCGGGTGAGCCGTGTGTCCCATGGGGTCGAGTGCCCCGGGTGAGCGGAATGTCCTAAGGGAAGCAGTGGGTCCCAGGGGAAGGGGCGGTGAAAACCAGAGGAGGAGCGGACTCTATTCATATGAGCCTGAGATGGTCACCATAAAACAAGCAGAATGTCAAATGACAGGGGGGAGGGGAAGGAGACCTTGGGGGAGACAGGAGAACAACCGAGGGACTGGTATCCATGAACATAAGTACAACCAATGAACACAAAACTCTGGGGAGGGAGGGCATAAATGGGTGGTGAGGGGGGGCAATGGTAAACTATGTACACAGAAAATACCTTAATAAAATAAAAATTAAAAAAAAAAACCTTTAGTGATGCCCCAGGCAGTTTGGCTCAGTGGATAGAGTACCAGACTGGGGACTAAATGGTCCCGGATTCAATTCCGGTCAAGGGCACATGCCCAGGTTGTGGGCTCAATCCCCAGTAGGGGGGCATGCAGGAGGCAGCGGATCAGTGATTCTCTCTCATCATTGATGTTTCCATCTCTCTCTCCCTTCCTCTCTGAAATCAATAAAAATATTTTATAAATAAATATTTTTTAAAATAAAAAAAAAAAAAGTGTCTACCCTCGCTGGATCTTGGCAGAGTGATTTCATTTCTTAAGGACTGGATCATGTCAGAACATTGCCCAGAGGGCTATGCCCATTGCTTAGCAAGTATCTTTGACATTATTAACCTTGAGTGAATTGAAGAAACAGTAGAGTCTTGGCCATGATCCAACTCTCTTCATCTTATGTTGATATTTTTCCCAACTAAAAATAGTAGCTTCCTCCTTCCCTGAGATCAGATTCACAGAGTGCCTTAAACATCAGTGTTGAAATGTTTCAGCTCCAGAAAAATGAGTCTGTTGTGTTTCAATAAAATTGCTGTCTGAGACAAAAGTATCTTTTGCTACAATGCCCCCACAAAAGCCTGCAGGAAAAGGTCACACAGCTTCCTGCAAAAGGAAAAATCGGTCAAGAGTTCCTGTCTTCTCTTTTTCCCCACTCCCTTTGAGCTCCAAGCTATGAATATATTTAAAAGTCCAAGTGATGATGCCAGTTCTGAATGGTCCTCGATCTTCGGGACAAGTTCAAAGATATTGAAAGTTGGTCTCTGAGGCTGATGAGAAAATGATGCTTTCTACTTTGTTACCGAAAGAGTTTAAAGTCTGTGGCTTTATAGAAATTCAAAGATGAGAACCAAGAGGGAAATATAAGATTGTTCCCTGACCTTGGGAAGAAATGGTTTTTTGTTTTTGTTTTTCCTGTTGGCAAACCAATTTCACACATCTGTACCTTACAAACAATTAGACACACCTAGAAGATCAGGCTGGAATGCCAAGAAGATGTCCCCAGGAGAGAAACAGTAAACATTCTGACCTCATGTGCACTGACTGGATTTTTAAATTCTGAGGTCTTTTCACATAGATTTTACTAAGTTAAAACTCCAGGTATCTGAACCATATGCCTAAGTATTTTTTTTTTTTCGATACTGCTGGCCTGGGCAACTGGCAACACATGATCTAGGACTGATAAACCATCTGACAGAAGCACTTCAGAGGGATCTGCGGGACAGGGTCTGAAAGATGTCTGAATTTTAAAAAGGTACTAATTGTTCAAAGGATGAAACAATTCCTCTGAAATCTAAACCAGTACCTAATAGAACCCAGAATGACACAGAGGGTCTCAGAGAGAAAACTACTTGCTTTCTAACTCCTCCTGGGAAAGAGGCAAGTAAGCATAAGGGGACATAAAAGAATGCACTGACGGGGACCTCTCAGGCACTGATAAATCCTTCAAGAACTAGAACAAAATCTGGATTTTAGCAACTGAGCAAGAAACAAAAGAGCAAAAATCCGATGTCTGTCTGTCAATCCAACCCTTCCCACAGCTGGTGCAGAGAACCGTCAGGAAGGCAGGTAGGACTGTGCCCAAAGGATATGGCGAGGCCATTTACATACTCAGTACCTCCAACCCCCCATGGAGAATGTAATCCCACAACTGGGGTCTGCCTCTTGGGCACATGCAGTTATGGGTTCCATGTCACCAGTCAACAGCAGCCTAATAACAATTTATCAAACATGTAAAATCCAATATTAGTTGGCAGTGAAACCAAGTAAAGACTTAAATGGCCAGGTGCCATCTGAACTATTGAGGGCCTGGGGACTTGAATGCCCATTGCCACAGTGCTCGATGTGGGAGATTTCAAAGATTTCTAGCTCTCCTGTGATCATTTATCGTTTCCATTTTGTATCTAAAGAACTTGGAACTTGAAGATAACTAAACTAATTGCCTAACCCACTCATATATGTCCAAATAGGATCCTCAGCTCCTGATCCCCACTGCCAATGACACTTGCGATAAGAACAGATAAATTAAATCAAATAAAGAATGACAGTTTCAAGATAGCTATTCTGTGCCCCGAATGGGCAATTAATATATGACTGCTGTCTGCAAAGATAAGATCTAAACAAATAACAATTTCAAAAACACCCCAAGCCCATTCAGTATGCATACATCCATCTCTGGTGATGTCTCCGGGAATTAATTGAGCATAAAATGCTGTGCAGAAACAGGGGTTCTTGCATGGTAATGAAGAAGAATAATGGTTTTACAAAATACAGCAGTGAGCCCGGGGTCCCATTACCCTTCCCTCAGTCCCCTTCTTCTCTGCCTCTTCCTTCCGCCGAGACAGCGATGCACAACCAAGAGAGTTGCTGAGATTACTAAGCAGAAGATAAATCAGGGCTGTATGGCCCACAGCCCTGCAGAGCTCGGGAGAAGCTGCTCTCAGAAGGTAATGGCCTCATTACTGATGTGATAGTGGCGGCAGCAAGTCTTCTATAAAAGATAAAGTGGTATTGTCCACTCTTCACAGTGTACACTAAACTCCTTTGAGCTTTTTTAACAACTTAAAGATGGCCATATTCCCTGCAAGCAAAAGGTTTCAGAATGAGATTATGCCAATGCCCCACTGTCCTGTCTCAGTGGCACAAGAGAGGCGACCAATCACACAATGTCTATGTAGGTGTCTCTCCTATCTTCAGAACATGCTGGAACTTAACCTTCTGCTTGGCTGGATTTTTGAGTTTGAGGATTTTTGTATGTTTGTTTTGGGAGGGAGAAAATAATGTTATTACTTTTAAAGCTACCTGCTATGGAGGTCTTGGTACTTCTGAGTCACCTATTGCTTGATGGGCACCTACTATGCGCCAGGCTCTACCTGTGCTTGTTCCATGTACATAGCTGATTTCATTTAAAGACAATCATATCTTGAGGTAGATATCAGGTCACCTCATAATACAAACTGATACTTCATGAAGCCAGGCTTGCCTAAGTTCAATGTCATAGAAATGATTAAAAAATTGGAAGTTCAATATGCAGAGCCATCTTCCCAGAAGTATAACTTTGCCCAGTGCATCAGAACCAGAGGGAGCTGCCACAGTCACATGGTCTGTGGCAACTGAGACCCGTCTGCAAGATCCTCATGGAGACAAGATGGAAATGTGTCTGCATTTGCCCAACTTGTCAATAAAGTGCCTGTCACTCCTCCCAGTCACTGAGAATGAAGCACAGCAAGAGCATCTTTTCTTCCCCTGCCGGTAAAACTCCACAACTGAACCTCAGTGTATAACTGGCTAGTAGGTGTGGCCAAAAGAGGTATCTAGAGCTTACTAAGAAACATTCCAGTGGGCTTTGAGCCAGTCATAGTAACAGCTCTCTGGTACCCACTGATGACCTGCCTACTTGGCTTCTTAGAAAAGAGGTAATGGTCAAAGCAATCCATTTTATCACTTGTTAGAAGGTTCTAGGGATCGCATAGCTGCATTCAAACAGCACATAATCATAAATTAATAGACATTTCTGAATTATTTATAAATTTATGTGCTCTGATTAGTGCAGAAAATTAAATCTGGAGAGAACCATGTTGAAGAATACTGGCTCTCGACATTACAACAAGCTGACCTCATCGCCATCTCTGTGCCACCTGTAATTCTCTCACTGCATCAGATCGATACTATGATCACATAATTAGGCAGCTGAAATTTTATCAGATTGGAATCTGTTCAGCTTTTCTCAAATCTCTGTTTCCTAATTTTGCTGGGTATGTGTCCCGAAAGAAATCATTTCTCTTCCCAAAAGTAGCTAGAGAGGCAGGCAAGGTCAAGGGTCACCAAGTCACAAAGGACGCTTCTCAAACTTCCCCACCAAAATCTCCCCAGGACAGGTGCTCAGCATATCACCTGGAGGGTTAGCCTAAATGCCTTCAGCAATGGCTCCTTCAGACTCTCCTGTTTTATATTAAAACTTGTGGACATTTTCTATTTTTTACCGTAAGTATTGGAATATAAAAATACTTGATATTGCTTACATACTTAGAGCTGCAGCTTCAGGAAGATGCATTCTATGCATCCGGTGCTTCAAGTGCCACCTTGTATCCTGAGGGTACAGAATCTGACGTCCTCGGTTCTTAAAAATCAGGGCAAAGGGAAGGAATGGGCAGGAACAGAAAAGGGACAGCTGTCTGGCTACCAAAGCTCAGAGTTCAGTGTACTACACATCGATAATGCGAACAAACCCCAGCTTGCCCTGTTTTAAGCAAGACTGTGTAATGCATGTGAGCTTTGTTGTGCTGACAACACAGCCACCGTTTACCGAAAAGAACAATTGTCATAGGGCTACCGAAGGGCTCATTTCCCAGGCCGGGCTCCCGGGGTGCAACCAGAAAGCTGACTCATCGGAATGCTGATGCCCTGACCCAGCCTGGAAATCCCCAGGGAGCCTTCCAGTCCTTCTCTCCTTCCTCAGCAGTGACCGGGGAGGGTGAGTGGCCCACTTTGTTACCACGTTTCATGTGCTCTCAGCTCAACAGAACAGGCCTTGCTCCTGATTGAGGCCCCTGTTTGGAATGGGCATTGGGGTGTGGGAGGAGGGGCCTCCATGTGGTGAGGTCCTGTTACAGCACTCCAGCCCGTTGTCACCAGGCCTTACCTGGCCATGAGTGTGTATTTGTGAGGATGGTGGCCACATACCAGGTATGTGGGCAGTGAGTGAGGTAGTGCTCGCCGAGTAGGACTCCTCATAGGACAGATACTCATATGGGGCCCATAGAGGGGTGGGACCTCAAAGAAATCCGGGAAGGTTCTGGAAGGGAAGTCAGAGCCTGAATGACCCTGGGTGGTGAGGGAGGAAAGGCAGTATTGGAAGGGTCAGGAAACATTCTGGAGGTTCTGAGAAACCATGTCAGAGGTAGTGCTGGTTCTTAAAACCCCCCAGAAAAAGCTATCAACCTTCTTTCGCCAGACCTCCATGGACCACTATGGCTGACTTTGGCTCTCAGATTAAACCAATTCTGTTATCATAATAATTGTAGAGCAACAATTTTCTCTCTCCTTTTATACGGGGGGCGGGGGGGAGAGGCAGCAAATTTAACAAAAATAAAGCTGAAATTGTTTCTACAATTGTCAAGTAAAGGAAATTGTATACATGGGAGCTAAACATTGCTTCCACCAGAATCCTGTGGGGAGAATATTTTCTGGGGTGAAGATAAAATCAAAAAAAGAAGGGAGGGACAAAGAAAAGGGGATGCGATGATAAAAGGAAGAGGAGAATAATTCAAGGGTAGCTGGAAGAGAAGCCATTTCATAGCCAGGCCTTTAAGAGCAAATCAACTTTAAGGTTTCATTCACCCTATCAGAACCTGAAAAGATTAAAAGTGGGAGGCAAGTATTGATCTCAGAGTTGGATTTTGTACTTCCCCTGTGTGAGCTGGGAAAAAAGTGGAACCCAGGGCACTTAACACTATGGAACTGTACACTAGAAACCATTAAGATGGGGCATTTTATGTTATGTATATCTTACCACAGTTTTGTAAAGGCACTGCTATGGAACCATGGGAGTGTTTTGTACATGAAAGATCATCCAGCCCTTGTGCAAGGTAAGAAACCACTTGAGAAGACGGAGTATTGGGGCGCTATGGGGAGATGCTCAGACCACTGGCCTCTCCTTACCCTCTCCTTTCTTGTCGTTCCCCTGCCACAAAGTCTATGTACATGGTCACCAAGCCTATTCATTGCAAAATCGTGTGATTCGCCATTTCTTTTCTGCCCTTGTAGTCTCCATGCCCTTGCACAATATGCCTTCTAACTCATCTCCCTGAAGCGAGTTTTCCCTTCCCCTCCAATCTTTCCTGTATGCCTCTGCCATTCAGGTATTTCTAAAAGACCTCTTTCCCATGCCCAATAAATTGCAATAATCACCACTTTAATTACTGCATTGTGTCTAACCTCAATACTCCTTAGCACTCGGCAGCCACCCTTAGCAGCAAACCTGGTTTCCTGTTGCTTTTGTACAGGAGCCTTCATCTTTAGCCAATCTGACTCTCCGCGGTCTCCCCTCTGTGCCTCATGCTAAATCTTCCCATCTTGAAATAGAGTGGAACCCTGATTTCGTCTGTTCAAAAGCAACCTGGAAGGCCCATGGCCTGGCCTTTCCTGTCATCAGTCTGAGCCCTGGGTGGAGGCGTGAGTCACTCAGCTGGGAGGGAGGGAGCCTGGCATCATCTGCATCTCAGCTCGGCCTTGTGACCCCTGCTTGCCATCGCAGAGGCAAAACTCTCTGTGTGCTTCACTGTGGCTCGTGGGGGAGATGAAGCAGCATCTTGGTGTTGGAATTGGCTTGTGAAAGTTAAGAGCCTATTGGACCTTCTCTCTCTTCTCCACAATGTAAGCCTCTCCCTCCTTCAGGAAGCCTTCCCTGAGACTTGGTGTGCTCTGCCCTTTCTCTGTTCAAATAGCAATTCTAACCTGTAAACACTTAGCAGAGGTTTGTATACTATTTAATACTGATCCTTAATTCATCTGGGTGAACATTACCTTTCCCATCAGACTGTGGGTGTTTTTAAAGATTAGGAGTCCTGTTGTCTATGTCTCTGTCTTTCACCACATCCCCATGTACAAAGCTGGACACATTACAGATGGTCAATGATTGCCATGGATTGTTGATCTGGAAACAGAATCCTAAGGTCTCAAAAAAGCACCAGATGACTATGGAGAGACAATGCCCCACGCAGATCCTCCTGGAGAGACAGGCGACTCCGAGGAGACGTGGCCGGTTCCAGTGAGCCTCCTCAGTTCTCTGCTAGTGCCTGGTACTTCTCCAGGCGTTCTCTTTTCAGCCTTGAGAAATGACTAGCCTGGGCAGGATAATCAATCATCCTGGGATTTTATATCAACACTGAATCATGAATGGGGAAATCCAAGAAATTTACTTTTCTTTTTCATGTGAGCTATTTTCCTCATTTCAAAGTGGGGCTATTGGGAGGTTTTCTAGCAGCCCACGGCTCTGTAAAGATTAAATATCCTATAAAATTCCAACACCTTGCAAACACAGAATGGCACACAGATGCCCAGTTACTCTGACTTAGAGATGAAAGGAAACTTATTAGGAAATTTGGGTCTCCTGATGCCTCTCACAATATATGGAACTTGTGGCAACATTTAGCTACCTCTACCCAGGGGGGAGGAAAAAAAAACCCTCTGCAAAATAGACAACAGAGTCTCTATGAGCCTAAGAGAACCCTATTAAACATTGTCCTTAAGTCCTGACAGCAATAGATGATCAGTCAGGAGCCTGTCCATGTAAGCCCGCAGCCTGGCAGGGCTATATTTGATGGCTCCCAATTGCTGGGAGGCCTTAACTGAACGTTGGGGTTGGCTTCTACTGAAAACACAGAAGGGAATGAGAAACAATCGAAAAACACTCCTTCCAGCCCTGGCACAATAGCCCTTTGTCTTGTATATTTCCTATGCAAGAACATGGCAATTATTTTCTGAGCCAACTAGCTTGAGCAATAAAGTGTTTCAGGGTGAAATGCAGGGATGCAATTAGAATATTAAAGCTAATAAAACTAATAGTTTCAAATTAAGCCCATATATAATGGTGGCACCACAAAACTGCCTTCCCTTTTCTTGCTATCTTGGGGAAACATCCCAGATGTAGCAGAAAAAAATTAGATGCCTTTTCTAGGAGTTGAAATTGTAAAAAGCCTGGTGCACAGAATGCACTTCACAATTTTTCGATCTTCTGAATGAAGCTTTTATGGGCAGAGGTCAACCTTTCCCCAAGCAGACCTTCCTCTCGAGTGTGAAGCAGTGAAATCTTGTTGGCACCCTACAGACAATGAATATCCAGGTCCCGTTTCCTTCTCATTCTTTGCCTCCTGCAACCACACTCTTCCCTTTGTGACACACGCATCACTAAGGAAACCATGGCAACATTAGGGCTTTTATTGAGCATAGTAACAGCTCAAAAGAGAGAGGAATGGGATCAGCTTATTGTTTGGTGAATTATTCTTAAAATATTCCATAATTTGAAGAAATTGCTAGGTAATTAGAATAATTTTATAGATGGTAGTTACAAGTTACTAACTGCAGTGTTGGTTTGTTAAAATTCTCACCAAGTCTCTGAAATTTAGGAGCAATGCGGGATCTGGCTGGTGGGTCAAATTCCCAGGTGAGAAGAATCTGAGATGTGGCTGTGCCTTTGAGTCTGCCAGGTAACTTGTCTGGCTCTAGGAGCAATGCCTCCTGAAGTCCCAGGGCCCTTTGCTGACAACTTTCACTGTTTACTATTTTGTCCTCTTATTGAACCACCACGCACAGGCTGTCGAACTCAGCTGTCTGTGGGAAAATTATACCAACCACATGCTTCGGCAGAAGGCATACAATATATTGCTTATTTCTGTATCTACAAGGCTAAGCAATGTGGAAAACACCAAGTCCTGCTCAGTCGCTTTCCATAGGACAAATGAAGATGTGTCAACGTAACATCAGACCAAACGCATCGATTTATAATCAGTTGACATCTTATATCATAAAAAGGTAATATGCAAATTGACTCTAATGGTGGAACGACTGGGAATGACCACCAGGATACTCAATACAGGAGCTGCCCCTGGTGGTCAGTGTTCTCCCACAGGGGGAGCTCTGCTCAGCCACAAGTCAGCTGATGGCTGTGAGCGCAGCAGCAGTGGTGAGAGCCTCTCCTGCCTTCTCTGCAGTGCTAAGGATGTCCGACTGTGGACTCCCAGGCTGCCAGAGGGATGTCTGACTGCCGGCTTCGTCCTGGTCCCCCAGGGAGAGGGCCTAAGCCAGCAGGTGGACATCCCCCAAGGGATCCCAGACTGCGAGAAGACACAGCCCGGGCTGAGGAATCTCCCCCGCCCCCAGAGTAAATTAATTTTCATGCACCAGGCCTCTAGTTTAAGAGAATGAAAGATGTTGGCTTAAATCTTAGAGCTGAATTCAACTGAATGTACCAACTTGGTTTTCAATGAGAAGCCAGTTCTTTAACGGAGTGGCTTGACTTGCCCATCTGAAGTCATGGTATGATAGACTAGCTTTCTTTCTGCAATTTAGTTACTTTATTGTTAAAAGTGGAGTTCTTTTTAGTAAGGAAGCTTCTTTTTAGGAATATTTCTTTTGCTTCTTTGTATTTCCTTCTCTGCGTTATATAAGCACTTTCCCATAGTTGATACCCAGTAAATATTTTCCTGAAAAAACAAGCAGATGAATGAAGAAGGACAATTTAGGATGTTATATGTCTGCCCCCAAAATAAGAAAAATGATGTAAAATCACTTTGAAAGTTAATATATAATAAACATAAAAGTTGTATTCATGATAAAGTAATGCAATCGTTTTATGAATGTTCCAGAAAAATAAATGTGTCCAAAGAACCTTTATTTAGTGACTGCAGTCAAACAACCAGAAATACATTGAGACAACAGCTTGCCCAGGTGTTTGGTGGCAGTATTTAGCTAGTTCAGATGATCCAGTTGCACATTTTGTGGTCCATGTCCCACTGTCTCTTAGTGGTGACCCAGCATTCCTGCCAGGAATCACAAAGAAAGGAAAAGGGAGGCCAGGCTCAGCTGTGCCATGGTGTGGGCAAGAGAATATCGGCCGAGAGATAGGAGACCTGGTTTCTACAATAGGAGCATACTAACATCTCCTCTACAAACAAAGCTCCTTTTCATCAAGTCGGCCTTGGCTTGAAATTGTTTGGGAAAAGTTTATTCTCAGAAGGAGCAGAGGGCTGTGGAGCAGGAAGCTGATGGCATCGGAAGATCAGCCAAGTTCCAGAGTTGTACATGGCTCTGGGCTTAGGTCCCGTCCTCAGAGCTGAGGAGGGGCTTCCTGGCCATTGCTTGGTGATGCTCCATGCCTGGCCATTCGTCCCACCTCTCAGGTCCATTCACTGGCCAGAGCCACAGCAGAGGCTGGTCTGAGAAAGATTGGATCACTGTCTACTTCCCAGAGCCTTTCCCATCCTCCCACTCTCTCCGGTCTATGACAAGGAGCTGGGATCCAATTTTCTTACCTGAAGGGAAACCAAAAGATAGGAGAAAAAAGAGGGGTTTTCGTCTGCTGCTGGTGGCGCCACCAATGGCAGTAGCACTGTGACCAGCAACTGTGGGCTCCAGCAGCTCCCAGGTGACGGTGAGTTCTAGCAGAGTCAGCCCTGGTTTCCCCAGCATCAGAGTGCACGCCCTGAGTTCCTGTTCAGAGGGAACAGCATAGACCCAACAACAGCAGTGCCCATGGCAGCAGCTCAGCAGAGAGCGTTATAGGGTCCAGCCCCGGGTCAAAGCCAGCATCCTGACCTCGGGGAGCATCTGCCTCACCCGCTTTTCCCCCAGCCCAACCAGCACATTTGTAGCCTTTTTTCTCTATTAGTCCTCTCTGTCTGAAGCACCCAGAATACTTTCTCTCTTCCAGTCTGGATATTGACTGATACGCCTCTAACAGGCCACCCCCTCCCAGAGCAGGCTAAAACGCATGGCGGCCACCACCTGCTTCACCCAGAAGGTAGGCTAGGAAAGGTGAACCAGAATGAGCAGCACATTTTACAAAACTCAACTCCATTTTTAAAATCATGAAATCTGACAAGCCACTATGCCAACCAACCCATTGTGGCATGTATTTATGGTGGGTGCTCTGATATGCCACCCAGATGCCACCTGAGGAATGAAGGACTTATGCCCCTAGCTGCTGGGATTGCCCCCCCCCAAAAAACAGTCCCCAACTGTCAGCCCTCTTCAGAAATTGCCGTGGTTGAAGAAAACTGGCTCACTCAAGGCGCTGTCTCCTTCCAGCGGCAGCCCACACCTGGAGACAGGTGAAGGCCCAGACCCACGTTCAGCTACGAAGGGCCATCAGACCCAGAGCTTCCCGCGGAGTCAGCTGAGCCCTTTGCTGGGACTGCATCGCAGCTTGGTGGCTCCTTCTGCCCAGTGTGTTTATTTTCCTTCTATTCCATGTGCGTTTACCCCAAGAGTTGTCCCTTACAAACTTCCTTCATGCTACTCTGCCTCAGAGTCGCTGCCCAGGGACTATTAGTTTGCTGCCATACAAAGTACCACAGAAGACTGAGTGGCTTAGAAACAGAAGTGTGTCATCTCACAGGTCTAGAGCTCAGAAGTCCAGATCAAGGTGTCAGCAGGGTTTGTTACTTCTGAGGCAGGAAGGCAAGGAAGGATCTGTTCCAGGCCTTTCTGTAGATTTCTGTCTTCATGTTCATGTGTTGTTCTCCCTATGTGTGAGTCAATCTCCAAATCCTGCCTCCCTGCCCCATTTTTTGTGGGTTTTGTGGGTTTTTGTGTGTGTGTGTGTTTTATATATATTGATTTTAGAGAGAGGAAGGGAGAGAAAGAGAAAGAAAGAGACATCAATGAGAGAAACATCGATCCTTTGCCTTCCACATGCACTCCAACCAGAGATCAAACCTGCAACCTGGATATGTGCCCCTCCTGGGAATGGAACCTGCCACCTTTTGGTATATGGGATGACACTCCAACCAACAGAGCCACACCAGCAGGTATAAAATTTCCCCTTTTTTATAAGGACACTGGTCGTATGGACTAGGGCCCACCCTAACAACTTTATTTTAACTGGATTGCATCATTGGGGTTAGAACTTTAACATGTGAATTTGAGGAACCTCCTGCAACCACATTCAATTGTGTCTTCAACAGGAGGAGGATGGACTTTCTGAACCTCTCCCAGATTCCAGCCCAGGCACACCGGCTCCTTCCTGAAAGGGCTGCCCACTCAGGAAGCTGAGAGGAACTAAGATGCTCAGCAAGGTTGCATACGGGTTCTTCCGCACAGGTCAGCAGGATGGAAATCAGGAGGGACAGGGCCTGGTTCCCAGGCCGGAGGGAAACCTGCAATGGGGCGCCATTGGGAAACCTGCATTTACAAGGAAGCTATTTATTACGCATAGCTGGGCGATGAGAAATGTGTCTGATAGATTAGCCTCCGCAAGGGTGTCTGGGAATGTAAGGTAATTAGCATTTCATGTCCTTTGTTCTCAAAACTAATGACAGTATGACAATGAGTGGAGGTGGGAGGAGGGAGAGGCAGGCAAATAGATGGTAAATATTTCACCAGAGAAAGATGGAATTTTTTGTTGTTTATTTACAGGTAGGTTATAATGGCATCCCTGAGGCTTTTCTTGTACATATCACCTTAATTTCAAGTTCAAAATGCAAAGACACGTTATTGTGAAAAGCATTGTTGTAGAAAGGAGCCTTAAGCAGCCACATTCTGTTGGTAGGGGCAGGGCAGCAGGAAATGTGGGTCACAGAGAAATTCATATAGATGCTGAAAAGCAGTTCGGGGGCAGCCTGCACCAAAGATATTATCATTCAAGTTGGCGTTGCCATCCCTATTGGCAGCCATCAACACCAGGTTTGGATGGGGCACTGGAAGGGGCACAAACAGGCAGGGTTACTCCTTGGCTTCCCCGCCCCAGCTCCCAAGCACACTCGCCACGAACACATCAGAGAGCCGAGGAGGTCTGAGAATCAAGTGCAAATGTGCTCATGTGCCAAGAAAACCTAAGACGGCTATTTTCACAGCATATTGGGGCTTGGCCAGGTTCCAGAAACCATCAGCCAAGTAGCCTGCCCCGATACTTCAAAGGAAGAACTCGCACTGATAAATCCTGCCCCACACTCGCCGCGGCACACACTTAATCTCGAGGCATATAATACCACAACGGTGAGTCACCGGGCTGGAGCCGCAGGCTGCTCCACGGGACAGGCCGAGAGGAAAAAGTCTCTCACATCTGTTGTCTCGGGCAATCCCCCTCCCTCCTCACAACGGCACCAAAGCAGAGTAATAAAAACTGTCACAGGACACGTGAATTACAGCCTGGTTTACCTGTAACAGAGCCCCTGACAGAACTCTAAGAACTCAGACCACCATTTGTCATTATCACATTTTGATAAAACCCACCCGACAGGGAGTACAGGAACCTGCTTTATTCCTTACATTGAGCTCGGCAGTCTCAGGGGGACCTTTCAGCCATGAGACATGCTGGGAGCTTTTCTTTCACACACACACACACACACACACACACACACACACACACACACACCTTTCTCGGGAGGTCTGAAACGTGGAGCCTCCATCTTCTGCATGTCTTCAACATAAATTGAAATTCAGCAGATATTCACAAGAATATCCAAGATAAATAATATCAAGCTTGGGGGTCATGGAAGAAGAAGAAAGCACCAAGGGAATGCCAAGGTCAAGGATGAAGGCCTTTGCTTCTCCCTGAGCAGGGGAAAGAATAATAATTTCTTAGCTACAAATCCTGTGCGGTCTGGACGCTCGTGGGCGCTGGCAGTGGGGGCAGGCAGCAGACTTTTTCCCATCTGGTCATTTAGCAATTGTCTGTGGAAGGATGGTGGGGATTGTCTCAGTCTTTTCTTGGATGAGACAAGCAAGCCAACAAATGCAGTGATTGCATAAGAAGCTGGAGGCTGTGTCTTAGGAGACTCGTTTGTTTTAGGTGCTTACATGTGGCCATGTTGCATTTGGGTGGGTTTCCGGGCACAATTACACTTCCCCTCCGTCCCACTCCTCCTCTTTTCTTGAGGCAATTATTATGCATAACTCCTACGGGTCCACACTTTCCAGATGAGCTGTACAAAAGTCCTTTTCCAATGACTCTTCCTGGTTTAACTAGATTCTAACTCTCTCTCTCTCTCTCTCTCTCTCTCTCCCCCTCTCTCTGTTCTCATTGCTCTCTCCTCAGGTACTGCATGCAGTTAAGATTAGACGACAGGCATCTGAGAATAGGCTCCACGCCACCTCTGTCAGTAAAGAAGAAAATGAGGAGCCACCAGCTTGTCTATGTGTAGGTGCCAACAAAACCCTGCCCGCACCCCTCCTCGGACTTTCAGAACTTTAGCCAGCAAGGCTGTTTCAGGAGGGGTGGCCAACAGTGCGGCCTTTGCTAGTAAGGACTGCCTTTTCATCACCTAAGAACAAAGCCTGTTACGTTTTATGGGGCGGGGGGGGGGGGGTCCATAGTATTGAGCAATTCCATCTACATTAACCACCCTAATTGAAAGAAAGTGAAACTTTGGGAGCATCCTGTTGATTTGCCAAAGGAAGGGGGCTAAACTCTGTGCAAGAAGTACTTGAGCCCCTTAGGGAGTGGCAAGCAGTCCAGCCACAGGTGGGGGTGCAGGAGGAGCGCAGCTCTCCACGAACACCTCTGCACCCAGGATTCTGCCACCTGTCAGGGCAGACAGGGGTGGGCATAGATGAGGCCCACGGATGCTTAGTAGGAAAAGGACCTTGAGACAGAGACGGGTTCCTGAGGCCTATGAAAGGAGGCTCAGATCCAGAGTGTGCACTGGGGATCCGGGCCTCATTGGGAAGAAGAGAAAAGCAGGAAGAAAGTTTCCAGCACTGGAACCTTCTCCAGAACATTCTTTCAATGACAGGGGTTGTCCTGGGCAGCTCTGGTGGAGCCAAAGAACCACCTGATTGAAATCAGAAAATTAGTTTCCCATTCAAACTCTAACACTATCTTCTAAGAACATGAGCAAATTACTAGACTTCTCTGGAGATTCATTTCTTATGAAGTTCTCATAATGGCTAAATAAAAAAGGTATACAATGTTAATAGGTCATGTTTATTATGCCTTTCCTCAAAGCCAGGCACAGTGCTAAGGAAATAAATACCCCAGGGTTCTGATGAGAAACGGAGTGAGGCTCAGAGATGAAGTATTTTGTCCAAGGCCACAAAGTTAAAACACAGCCGATGCCAAATAAATATTTGGGTTATCATTTTAGAACAATGAGAATTTGGGCATAATTTTAAAAATCCAGTGATAATATTTTTTGGTTGTTTGTTGGCAGAACAGGAAACTTGCAGAAAGGTGCGCCGAGCACAGCCGTTGTTGTGTGACAGAGCTGGGTGAGTAGGTAAACTAGCGGGCATTTTGCCACTAGTAGTTTGCTTTGTTGCTGCTGTTAGTGGCCACAGCCCTCCCAGGCACCTGAAGCCCAGGTGGCTTCCTCCACTGGCCATCTGTGCGCGGCGCTGAGGATGGCAAACTGGAGGTGAGACTGGGACACAGAAAGATGGCATGTGGACACCCCAGGCCTGAAGACAAATCTTAGAAGATACACCAGCCCTTCACGGAGAAAGCAGGCTTCTGTTTCACTAAGGGAAGATGGGCAAGAATCCCAGGCCAGCGGCACAAATGGAAGGAGGAGCTCTTCCAGCCGGTGAGGTTTCCGTCTCCACCCGTGCCCCGTGGAAGGGGCAGCGTTAGCAGCCTGAGGCGGGGATGCTCCCACCTGTTCGGCAGCCCCAGCGCCAGGCCTCCTGAGCTTGCTGGAGAGCCTCGCCTCTGTCTCCGAGATGAGGGAAGGGGTGTGAGATGAAGAGGGAGTTACCTCAGGGTTTCTTTCTGTTCCAAAATCCTGCGATTCTTAATCATACAGAAGAAGCTATCTTGAACCCGCTCTGGGGAAAACTATTAGAACCCAAAACAATGCTCTGTGTTGGCCAAGCACCATGCTTGCTCCCCGACACTTGGAAGTATGTACTTTTTGTCTCTCTCCAAAGAGGCTTGAAGAGGAGACATTTCTACATTCCTACATTTTTCTTCTTTCTCTTCTCCTACGCCTCCTTCATCTTCTCTGTCATCATCTTCACCATCTGCGTACTTGGGGAAGGCGTTTGTTTAGTTTGCTTGTTTCTACGGAAAGTGCCTTACATAAGCCTCTGCCGCCCCCCTCCACCACCCACCACCCGATCGCCTGGTAATGGGAAGCAAAACCATGTTCGTATCATGTGACCCTACCTCAGCGGGTCTAGCTCTAGAAGCCTGAGCGAAGAGCAGCCATTCTCTGAGTGCCAGACACGAAAGTCAGGTCCAGCAAGGACAAGGGGGATAATGGAACCACTTGGGTTCTGTCTCCTGAAACCTAAGTGAGAGTGAGAGCTGGAGAGGGAGAGAGAGCGGGGAGTTGGATGGTGGGAAGGAAACAGAACTGAGAGACTTTCAGCAGAAACCAAGAACAGCAGAAGCCACAGGCAGGAGAAACCAAAGGTCGGCGGAGCTACGAGAAGCCCGGAGTACTAGGAAGTAGGAACCGAGGAACATACGGAAGAGAAGAGGAGCGACTCGGTTATGCAGTGGCATGAACTGTAGAAGTTAGAAAATTCCTGTCCCTCTAAGGCGACAAGATAATCCAGTTCCTAGCGCTGCTTTTGAGCCTATTTCATCTCCCAGTCCTGCCATCCATTCTCCGTAAAGACTTGGCTCTGGGATTTCACACGAAGTGTGGGACAGATTCCTGGGGACATGCATCCATCAATGAATAAATCTCCATTTCTTCATTGTAACCCGAGTCAGTGTCTCTTATCATCAAAAATGCCTAATGAATACGAAATGCCACATGAACTCATTGGCTGAACAATGATTTCTAATCTGTTCACAGCCCACTGACTTAGATGCTTCTGTCTGGAAAAGTCCAGGGTTCCTCTCCCATTTTTAATGCATTGACTACTTGCCTGATTTTAAAATGCTCTAAACCTTCTAATTCCACAAGGTCCTTATCCCCCCTTTAATATACTTCTCACACCATCTCTAGCCTCCCACAACTCAAAGCTCTGATGCTGCTACTTCAGCTACCACCTTACACTTGTACTTTCTCAATAGGTTTTTTCCAAGTACTTTCCCAAGTGATTTCAAGTGCACAGTCTCTTTTGAACCTTGCAATGGCCTGAAGAGGTAAAAGTAATAATACCTCATTGTACAGTGCTATACAACTTAAAGACCAGTTTTACATCCACAATCTTATTTGACTAGACCCATTTAACAGCCCTACGAGTATATACTGTTCTCACTGTAAAGGGGAGGAAACTGAGATTCGGAAATGATGACTAACCCATTTAAGCTCACTTAACACAGAATGGTTTCCACTGGGGTTTAGGGCCTCCATGCCCTTGTTAAAAGGTGGTGTCATCTGTTTTTTTCCACATGAATACACAGGACACATAGATGTGCTCACATGGCATTGGAAGTGCCTCCTTTCTTGTCTCTATTTATTAAGTCAAAGGTCCCTTAGGTTTTCTTTATATATAAAATATATTTTATTGATTTTTCACAGAGAGGAAGAGAGATAGAGGTAGAAACATCGATGAGAGAGAATTGTGCATCAGCTGCCTTTTGCACACCCCCTACTGGGGATGTGCCCGCAACCAAGGTACATGCCCTTGACTGGAATCGAACCTGGGATCTTTCAGTCCGCAGGCCGACGCTCTATCCACTGAGCCAAACCGGTTTCAGCCCCTTAGGTTTTCTTGTGAGACCTGCCTGCATGGCCGGGCTGCCACTGCTGCAGTAACGGAGGGTGGGCTTTGGCCAGGAGACTCACCTTCCTCTCCACAGGTGTGTGTGATCCACTGATAATATGGCTTATAGGACTGTTTCTTCCCCGTCTCTTGGTTGATGTATGTGTCTCATAACCCAGGTTACCTGCGGCAAAGGCCCAACATAAAGAAAGGGCCTTTTGTTTCTTCTTCTTCTTAAATACCAGGACATTGATACTTCCAGCTTGTGGGATACAATGTGGAGGTCATTTTGGTTTAAGGAGAGACTCAAATTGTAATAAATAGTTATTCATTTTTATCATTTTTACCCATAATAAAGGCAGTTGCTCTAATGATCGCACATGAAGTTTGTTGTTTGATCATTTCTTAAATAAGAGCTGACATTCCCTCCTTCCTATTACTTGAAGACCAGGGGAGTCTAAACATGTTTGTCCCAGTCCCTGTTCTTCCCAGGCACACAGAAGGCTGACAGGGTTTCCAATGGCAAGTCCGGTGATCCAAGCAGCACGGTACATGCAATAAAGTAAACAGTATGTGAAACAGCCTGAGCCGCTGTGTCCTCCGCCGCGGTGTCTGAACTGCTGCCGAGAGAGGCATCCAGATACACGTCAGCAAATCCAGGCACATGGGCGCCACATTATCGATCAAGGCTTTCTGGCTGGTGCCAGATGTATCCTCAGATTCTTCAAAACACCGTGTTCTAGGCACCTGCTTGGCAGTAGATCAGACCTGATGACGAGATGAATCCCACTGGCTATTTAAAATTCAGATGACTCCGAACAAACAAGACTGCCCAGGACTGATCTTGGTCCCACAACAACTGGGTCCAACTATGTGGTTCCACCACAGCTGAACTCTATGGCCCGCACTGTGAAGGCATTAACTCAAAATGTGCCCATCGCGCCATAAATTAAACAGGTGTGCACTGTAACACGTAACTACCTGTTCAAATTGGGGACCCCATTTAGAGCTATTCGAGGGCCACCTTCCAATAATAGAGGACTGTGACTTCCCCCAAAATGTCATGTGGCTCACATCTCTGTGCTTTTGCACACTCTGCCTCCTCTGCCTGAAATTTCCTTTCTCTTGCAGGTGCCTTGCAGACTCCTCCTGATCCTTCAAGACATCAAGATCAAAAATCATCAAGCCAGGCCTCGGCTCTGGATAAGAACCCTAGAGAACCATGTGCACCAGGAAACTTGCACAAATGTCCATAGCAGCGGGTGAACAGCCGGTGGGAATGGCAGTATTGTGGCATATTCATACAGTGGGATGAATATGCATGAAAACAAATAAACCAGAGACGACTAGACATTAATGCAGCTTATAAACACTGTAGAGTTAACCAAGCAAAGATGAAAAAAATATAAATACCCTATGATTTTCTATATATGAAGTTCCAAAGCAGGCAAATTGAACTCTAATGTTTAGGGACATATAGGTGGTTGAAGTATAAAGAAAAGGACAGCTGTGATCACCATAAAAGCCAGAACAGAGTGGTCGCCTGTGAGAGAAGGGACACAAGGGCTTTGGGATACTAACGATGCTTCATTTATTGATATGGATTGTGATGGCTGGGTGTCCATTCTTTGTAATACTATCTAATTACATTTTATGCACTTTCTATATGCATGCTATATTTAATGATTTTTAAAGAGACAAAAGAAAAAAGTGAGCTTAGAAGTTGTCCAAACAGAGACTCATGATTAAGAAATGTCATTGAACCCTAACTGGTTTGGCTCAGTGGATAGAGCATCAGCCTGCAGACTGAAGGGTCCCAGGTTCAATTCCAGTCAAGAGCATGTGCCTTCGTTGCGGGCACATCTTCAGTAGGGGGTGTGCAGAAGGTGGCTGATCGATGTCTCTCTCTCATCCATGTTTCTAACTCTCTATCCCTCTCATTTCCTCTCTGTAAAAAATCAATAAAATATATTAAAAAGAAATGTCATTGAAAATGCAGTCATCACTTTCCTGACTGGAGGGTCCATTTTAATGGGAGGAGGATCCCTCATGCAATCACTCATTAGTAAGAGAATCCTCCTGCATCAATGTAAAACCTACTGCATTAGTAGAAGGATATATATATATATATATATATATATATATATATATACACACACACACACACACACACACACACACACACATAACACCCTTCCTCTAGTATACCATTGCTACGGGAGCATTAAATATGTTTATAGAAAACAATTGATTCAGTATTTTTTGAGGGGGGACCCTAAGTTCTTATCTGCCTGGAGCAGAGCCTTCAGAACTGTGGTTCAAAGCGTTTGCCTTTTCCCTCCTGGGATCATCTCTTCCACGGAGGCACATTTTAAAGCTGTTTCTGGAAGCCAGCCTTGGCTGGCATGGCTGTATGTAATCTTTTGTTTTTTTCAAATCAGAAGGAATTCATACACTTCCTAGAAGTTGGGGGGTAGAGGGGTGCACCAAAGGTAATTCCATCTGCCCACTGTAGTCCCCTGTGGCTGCAGTTGGACACGGTCCCCTTCCCGGTTTCCCGTCCTGACGTGGGGCGCGCCGCTGTCCGTGTATGGAACAGCTGCCGCTTGAGGCGGTGTGAAATGACACTGACCTCCCTGGCACCCCAGCCTCAGCTCTAAGGGTCTCCGACACGCTCCAGGCACAGGTAGAAATGACACCCTCAGAGCTCGAGATTTGCTTCTGGCTGCTTCTTTCACAAGCACCAGAGAGCAGCATTTTGTGGAGAAGCTCTTGTTCTCAGAGGTGGGTTGGAAGGAATATCTAATCAGCTGAGGGAATTGAAATGTTGCCCAGGAACTAAAGAATCTGAACCGAACCAGGTAGCAGGGGTGGGACAGCGCGGGGGGGGGGGGGGGGGGGGAAGAGGAGGCAAATCTTGATGAAAAATCTAACCAGCTAGCCCACCCGGTGCACTGCTCTGGTTGGGCTGGTGGGATGCCTACAATAAAGGGAGGAGTGATGAGAGTGGGGGCAGTGGGGTGAAGTTGTTTTTTGTTTTGTTTTAATTTCTGAAAGAATTTCCTGGAGTTATTAAATGTAATGTTATATTGAGGAGAAGGATTTTGTAAAAAGAGAAGGCAATCTACTGAAAAAACCAGAGATACCGAGGGGCTATACAGAGACAAAGCGAGGCAAAGAGACACAGAACACAAAGGAAAACAGAGACGGAGAGAAAGGCCGGAAGTGGGGAGAGACTGAAAGAGACAGAGACAGTGGACAGGACCTCCCCTGACCTTGTTCATTTTTTTAAAATGAGTGTGTGTGCTGTGCTTAAACCCACGTAATCGCCTCATGAATTGCATCCTGGCACCAATAGCCTTGTTCTCACTCCCCCTAACTGCTAATGGGCTGTAAATATGGCCTTTAAAAAAGGAACTAGGTTTAATATGGATTTGAGTTCACCTGTGTTAATATAATAATATGTAATATAACATCATAATAATAAAGGGAGGCAGGTTAGCCGCCTTCTGCCGGTGACTCACTGACGGCACTGGCCTGGCCCCGTCCCACCGGACAGAGGCACGGCCCTGCTGTGTGCGAGCACAGGCTGTTCTCACCCAGGTAACCTCTCCTGCAACGGCGGGCGGCCACAGAGGAGCTGAGAGAGCTCCTTCATTGTTTGGTGAGCAGCTGGGTCCCAGGGGACTCTTCCAGGCGATGAGCAGCTTCTGCTGGAAAAACCTAAAACAGCTTTAAAGGGAGGGGCTGAGGAGGAGGGGAACTAATGAGCTCGGAGCAGCAAGAGTGACAGCTTAATTAACTCCCAGCCCAGCTCATCCACGGTTCAGCAGGGCTGCCCGACCCAACCCCAGAGCTCCCTCCAGCTAGGGTTAAAGTTACATTCAGTGTCAAAGGCCATTGGAAAGAGAGCCCTGTACAGGGCAAGAGGGAGAGATCCGTGAACTTCACAGAGCAAGGGCGGCCGCTCCTTCCGGCGCAGTTCCCCGGGTGGGCGATGTGAAGGGACGCAGGGTGGATTGTCTGAGCTAGGACCGAAGGAAGTCTGAGTCTGGCCACGTGGCAAAGCAGAGGATGGAAACATCTGTCTGAGCCTGGAGAAGCTATTTGTTTTGACTACTGCAGCTGCTATTGTCCATAAGGTCAGAGCCCCCAGGGCTGTGAACAGACAGTGCTCTGGACCTAGAAAAGTTTTCTCTTCCTCAAGTGACTGGAAAGCCCTGTGTCCATGGCCCCCGGGCCACCTGGCCTGTTCCGCGCTCAGGACAGGGAGCCCGGTCATCAGTGGCCCCTCCCACACATTTCTCACCCAGAGAAGATCCTTTGTAATATCGCCTCCTCTCTTCCGCAAGATTGTTTTTATCCGAATCTGGAAATAAGATTTAAAGAATAACACGGCCAGAAGAGACAATGAGAATTTCTCTGTACTATACTTTTTAGGTACAATCTTACTGAACAGAAGGAAGGAAGGAAGGAAGGAAGGAAGGAAGGAAGGAAGGAAGGAAGGAAGGAGGAAAAGTTAAGTCTGTCTACATAAAAGGAAAAAGCACTATTTATTCAAGAGACTTATATTCACTTTACAGTGTGAACTTTGATCCTTTTTTTATAATATGCTATAATATTATTTTATGTAAAGAATTGTCCAGCAACTTCTAAGTAAATTTTAATAAAATCAAAATGTCTGCAAAAAGTACAAGTCAGATAGCCAAAGCTGGTTTGGCTCAGTGGTAGAGCGTCGTTCTGTGGACTGAAGGGTTCCAGGTTCGATTCCGGTCAAGGGCATGTACCTTGGTTGCGGGCTCATCCTCGGTGGGGGGTATGCGGGAGGCAGCTGGTCGATGTTTCTTTCTCATCGATGTTTCTAGCTCTCTAGCTCTCTCCTTTCCTCTCTGTAAAATATCAATAAAATATTTTTTTAAAAGTACAAGTCAGATTACTGTGAAATGATACAAACATGGTGACATCTTATTTACCAGACTTATTCTTTGGTTTTGAACAAATAATTATAACTTAAACATATTGTTCACAACCAGTAAAATGTTTCACGTATGAACTAAAATTTGCACACAAAAATAATATACCCTGTAGGTTTACAGTCTCAGATCATAAGCCCTCAAATATTCTCACAGAATGACAGAAAAGAGGTCCTTCAAATTTTATTTCTTTATCTTTTGCAATCATTGTTTGCCTCCAATCTCATGTTTAAATGCGAAAATATGCAGAATGAGGGAGCTGGAGAAACAAACCACTGGTGATACTCATTCCAATGAATCCAGCCATCATGAGCTGATGCATGGAACACAAGCATGTAACTTATTCCCACACAACCAGGAATTCTTTCAATTAACTTTCATGTCAAATATAATGCTTATTAAAGGGTCAGTAATAAAAAAAACATGCTGATTTGAAGCATATTTCTAGCATTTAAACTCGGTAATAAACCACACTACTGTTTAAAATGTAGATCATTAGAAACGTGTTTTTCAAGGAAGTTATTTTATCAGGGCACATGGTGATGGTGAAAGTCAAATCCCATGTCAGTCCGTTTTGTAACTGTTTTTAAATTCTTTGCAGACGTGCACTCCCTGTTGCTGGCATGGGGTGGACCTCTCCCGCTGCTCTGCGCTCACTGTGCCTCTGCCTGTGATTCATGCCCATGACCACCGCCCCTGGGTGACCTCAGGGGGGCAGCTCGAGCGACTCCACTTATGCCTGACCTGAGCGAGGAAGAGGAAAGGTAGTTGGCAGAAGCCACATTCATTGAAGTGCTGCTCTGTGTCAGGCCCTCTACCAAGCATTTTCCCTTAGAATGTGTCTTTCATTTTCCCCAACAGCTCCTTACGGGAGAGGTTACAACCCCAATTTTTGGAAATGAAGAAAAGCAGACTGCAAGCCACAAGTGTCTTATCCAATGGTCCACTGCTTATAAGTGGCAGGATCCGGATTAAAACTCAGATAAAGCTAGAAACAAGGCTCAGGTTCCCTCCCTAAGGTGAGCATCACAGAAGCTGTGGCATCCCCAGGGGATACTCTAGGGTTCCCTGGCAGGAGACACACTGAGGGGCCCGCTGCTCTAATGGGTACAAACTCGCCTCTCTGGGTTCATTCCTGAATTCAAGTAAGTTGAAGTAACCCCTTCAACATTGTCACAGAACTAATCCTATATCAACAAAGGGCTTCCGTTTAACTCAAGGTGGTAGAGAAAGGTTATTAAAGGGTTTCTGGCCTTCTCTCTCTCTCTCTCTCTCTTTCTCTCTCTCTCTCTCTCTTTCTTACCTGCCAACATCTGTATCTTGGACAAAACTGCTGGAGTATCACATTAAGTTACAGCTACTTTCTCATGTGGGACCTTGCACATTACACATAGCTCCAAAGGGCTGATGAATCCTTTTTACATCCTCTTTATTAGTAAAGCTTAAAGGGAAAATCTTGTGTCTGTCTTCTCCCTGCTATATTAAAAAATGATAATCTAGTTCTCTGAATACCAGAGTTTGGCTGAGGTCTTGCTTTTTGGTTAGTATTGATTACTATTTATGTATAACCAGTACTGAAGGCCCAGTGCATGAAAATTCATGTATGGAGAAGGGGTCTCTCAGCCCAGCCTGCCCCCTCTCACAGTCCAGGAGCCCTCAGGGGTGGAATCAGGGGAAGGTGAAGCCCCCATCATACCTCTGCTGCTGCCACTGCCAGCAGCACAAACCTCAGCTGGCCCTGGTTACTTGAGCTTCGGACTGCTCTGGGCAGCTGGGCAGCCACCATCTGAGGCTTATCTGCACTTCAGGCTGGATCTGGGTAGCTGGGGGGCATGGCAGCCATCATCCTTACTTTATGAGAGAGAGAAAAGGGAGGTAGAGGAAGCGCAGAATGAGATTTCTCCCAGATGAGGCAGCATTCTTGAAGATTTCTATAAACCTAACCAATAGCTCCTATCAATAGGGGACTAGACAATATCTTCCTGTATCTAATATCCCTCCCCAGAATGGAAACAGAGCTCTGACAGTGAGGAATTGAGGAGACTCAGTACTGGAGCAGGCATCCAGAGTCTGTGCTACAAGCCATGTGCCAGCCCCTGTGTTAAGGACTTGTGAACCCCCCAAAAAGAAGATACTTCCTAAGAAGGACTCGCAGTTAGCCACTGGGCTAACATTTTTAAAAAGAGTCTAACAGTCACTTCTACCCAGGGGCCTGTCACACACACTGCACTTTGGGGAGAAGCCTGCACTGAACTGCCTGCCTCTACAATGCACTGCCTGGCTGCTCCGAGTTTCTGCCATCTGAGCCAGTCCTTATAAAGGAGGATCTGGAATCTTAATTCAACCAACAGGACTGAGGTTTGCCCAGTCCAATCGGAGCTGCACAGCTATTTCCCCATTTATGAACAAATCAGAGCAGTTCCATTTTGTCCAATCATTAAAGCAGCCTTTGACCAATCAAACTGTAAGGATTTGGAGTCCTCATTTGCATGAGGACAGACCCGTCAGAGACAGAGGTGGGAGATTCTGTCTATGTAAACCAGCTCCTCTCTGGCTCTGAGAGCACACTCTCCCTTTCCACTGAAGACTAGAGACTGCTTCCTTGGCTGAGCTAAGAGCAGACAAGTGCAGGCCAGAGTAGGCTGGCACAGAACAGAGCAGACCAGCACTGCACTGTGAGGAGGAGCGAAGCAGAGCCATCTAGTGTAAGAGGGGCCTGTCCCCAAGGCTATTTCACAGCCGGGCTATATCACAATTGAGCTGTTTTGCACTGAATAAAGTTTTCTTCTTTACTACACCTCAGATTGGGGATTCCTGTTGGCATGGTACCAACACCATTGGTTGACAGACTTTATACACATGACCCTGCTTCTTCCTCAAAACTCCTCTACTAGCCTTATGCCGTTAGAACAAGAAAAGTCGTAGAGTTGTCAACCCAACAATCCAATTTTACTTTAACTAGCAATTTAATAGAGCTTTAGCATTTATAGAACTTTTCCAAAATATCATCTAATTCTCAAAAAGACACCCTCCTTGAAGCAAATAGTGTTCTTAATCTGATTTTCCAGAGGAGGAAACTGAAATCTAGAAAGATTTAAGCGATTGGTTCAAAGTCACACAGCTAATTAACAGTAAAATAGATAGTAGCAAGCAGATCTCAGACACTCGGCCCCACATTTTTTTTGTCTTTCTTAGGAGAATTTAAAGATACAGAAATGTTTACAGAATATTACAAATATCTAGACATGACTCGGAATTAACAAATAAAGATTTTTTTATTCATTTTGCTTCAGAATATTTTTTCTTTCAGAGTAAAAAATAAATTTGCCAATCATATTCTCCTTGCTCCCCAGAGATAATCAATATCATTAATTTTGTGGGTATCGTCCTGGTCAATATTTCTTTTTTAATCTCTCGTGTACACCCATAAATATGTTGTTGTTTTTGCAGGGTTTTATCACTCAACCTATTTTTTTAAATTATATTAGGTTATGCACATAGTTCATTTACTTTAATTGCAGTGTGATAGTCTATTAACTAAATATACAGTACATTTTTGTTTATTTCTACTTTCCTACTATAGATTTAATGAGTTTATGAGGATATATTCTAAGAGCTTTTTATATATTAACTCTCTTGTTCTTAATAAGAAATCTATGAGGAAGGATTGCTATGATCCTGTTGTACATAATGAGGAAACTACAGCAAGAGAGAAGTTGGAATCTGTTTAAGTTGTTATAGCTGTTAGCCACAGAGCTGTTCAAGCCCAGAGGAGCTGAATCCAGAACCCCCTGCCTTGGCTTCTATCCGGTGCAAATTGTCCCACCATCCCTTTTTTCCAGCCCCCATCTCTCCCATCTCTGTCATATAAAAGTTTTTAATTCAATATAGTAAAATCTATGAATCTTTTTCTTTACAAGAAGCATGTTTTGCTACTTTAATAAAAGCCTTCTTATTCTTTGGGTAGTGAAGAAAGTCTATATTTTCCTCTAATTGATTTATAAGTTTGTGTCTTATGTTTATTATTGTGTATGACATGAGGAAGGAAACCAATTGAATTTTTTTTTTCATTTGGAAATTGTTCCAGTACTATTACGGTAATAAGTTATATTTTCCCTACTGGTTTTCTTAATACCACTTTTAGGATATATGACCAAATTCCATATACATACTGATTGTTTCTTGGTCTTTTATGCTATTTCACTGATCTATTTTTCTAGTCTCAGTTTTCTTTCCATTTCATTCTCTGGCTTAAAGATAATGTGTATCTGAAACTAATACACTCTATCTAAAAATAATGTATGCCTGCCGAAACCGGTTTGGCTCAGTGGATAGAGCATCGGTCTGTGGACTGAAAGGTCCCAGGTTCGATTCCGGTCAAGGGGGTGTACCTTGGGTGCGAGCACATCCCCATAGGGGCTGTGCAGGAGGCAGCTGGTCATTGTTTCTCTGTCATTGACGTTTCTAGCTCTCTATCCCTCTCCCTTCCTCTCTGTGGAAAATCAATAAGATATATATTTTTAAAAATTTTTAAATAAAAATAATGTATGCCTGAACTTAATACACTCTATCTGCTCATATAATTCTGACTGTCCTGGAACTAAACACAAGCCTAAAAGTTTGATAAGGGCTTGACCGTTTCAGGAAGATAGACTAGACAGCATATGGTCTCTTCAGTTTCCACGCTGGTGATTCCACTCACACTGCTGAGTGATCCTCTAAAGTAGACGGAAGAATAAATCCTAAAGGTAGTGAGTGAGCAAGAAGGAATGAATTCTGGGTTCTGCACCCCCAGAGGTACCTCACTGCTGACAGCCACTCTCTAACATCTGTGTAAATCTCAGCCACAGCACAGCATTCAAAATCATGGGTCTTTAGGGTGAACTAAATAGTGCAGTTTTTGGTAACATAATTTTATCAAGAAAATATTCTGTTTCAGAGCTTAGAGAACAAAGACAATTTTAAAATCACATTGCTTTTTATAATTGGCTACGTATATCTAAACTACATAATGATCTGCAGTTTGTAGTATTTTACAGGGTTCAGCTGCCTGTATATATTTATGGTCTAGAAGCTGGCCTGGGAAAAGTTCCCTCTGGCACAGTTGCACACGCTGCAGGCAGGGAACGTGAAGATAGATCGATGTCCTGCACACAACACCCGGAAGTAAAGAAGGAGAGAAAACAAATAGACATCTCACTGCAAGCGTGGATTTGGCTGTAGCAGTCTCTCTCCTCTGCCCAAGAAAGGAGACCCAGGCCAGGGAGAGGGGAGTGGGGAGGACGAGGCCAGGCCAGGAAATGGTATCTCATGGAGCCAAGCTTTTCACTATTGTCTCAACCCAAACATAATAGTTAGGAACACGAGCCATAGTCTTGTTACTATTAAGATCATCATAGGCAGTCCTGAAAAAAAAAAAAAGTGTTTTTTTTTTTAACTCAAACCACTAGCTGTATTTTTCATATTCTATAAATCATAAAGTAACTGATGTGTAGAATTTTTAAGCTCCTGCACCAAAAAAAAAATAATAATAAATAAAAGACTGCTGCATGGCAGCTTTGAGAACATGCTACAGTCCAACAGATTTGTTTCAATATTAAAATCTATTTTTCCACAGACAATTTGACTTTCCTGGACCAATAAACAGTGAGGTTCGGGGAGTGAGGAGGAGCAATTCTAAGGTCGTGCAAACTGCCTGGCTCTGTTTGGGAGGTTGTTTTAAGAAATGGCAGGATCCTGACTGCACGGAGCCAGCGTTCAGATGTCGCCGTCACTCTATTTTCTGGTCGTTCTCCCTCCACCCCACCCTCACCTTGTCTTTTTCCCAGATGAAATTTTATGGACATGAAGAGAGATTATTTTTTTTAATATATTTTATTGATATTTTATAGAGAGGAAGGGAGAGAGATAGAGAGCTAGAAACATCAATGAGAGAAAAACATTGACCAGCCGCCTCCTGCACACCCCCCACTGGGGATGTGCCCGCAACCAATGTACATGACCGGAATCAAACCCGGGACCTTTCAGTCCACAGACCAACGCTCTACCACTGAGCCAAACCGGTTTCGGCAAGAGAGATTATTTTTAATCATTCAAGAAAACTTGAAGATATTTCTGACCTGTAGCTTCTAATTTCTATAATGAAAATGACATGTTGCTTAGATCAACATGAATAAAAATGCAATCAACTGGGTACCCGAGGACATCTACCTTTTAAAAGTTTTTTTTTTCTCTCTCTCTCCTATCTTAGAGCTGACACGCCTTTCCTGATCTTCATCAAACAAAGGAATTGTTTTCAAAAAACAGAAAATCATCCAGGCTGCCCATTTGCTCAACACACGATGCTGATCAGAGGATGAAATGCGAGCTCCACCCTTGCCACAGCCATATCGGAACCTCCTTGTAACAATCTTCTCCCGGCCCCTGTCTGGGATCATGTTTTAGGTAAAGCTGTGTTTTAACAAGATTCTCCTGCTTCCCTCAGTCATAAGCCACCTTGGACAAGGTCCAAGGCTAAAATACCATGTATTGTATTATGCATAATAGTGGGTCATGTTTATGCAAGGCCCCAGTGCAATTGTTCATAAATTTTTATTCCTTTTCATTCTATTTCTCAGCATGCAGACTTGACTGACATGCTTACATCCATTGCTCTGTTTTTCTTGCTTTGTTGTGGTTGTGCGTTTTAACGAACACTCTTTTTTTTTTTTTTTCTGGAAAGGCATCCAGCCCTAGGCCGGCCCTATGGAACCTATAGATTTTCCTCCTGGAATAGAAAACAAGAGCTCGGAGTCAATTGGCCCGCAAACACACTTGCTAAATGAGGCTTTCCTCGAATGTCACTCATTCATTCAACAAGTATTTACGGAGCACCTCCACGCTGCAGGCATTGTGCTTGTCTGTGAATACAATCATGAATGAAACAGATGCGCAGGGCCCCTGCCTGTGTGGCGGGTGCAGTCCAAGGGGGGAGAGGAGCAAATATCTAATTACCCATTGTGGTAAGGGGAGGTAGGAAGGATAGGAAACTCTGACACAGAACAGTGCAGTGCAGAGGGCTGCTGCTTGGGCACAACAGCCATGAAAGGACCTCTGAGGGGTGGGCCATGTAAGCCAAGTCCTAAGAGATGGGAGAACCCCGCCCTCCAAAGGGGAAGGGGAGAGGAAGAGTGTAGGCAGAAGAAGAGCAGATGTGAAGGTCCTGCAGAGTACTTAGACCATCCCTCCTCATCCTCCTGGCCATCTACCCCATGGCCATTCATAGGGCAGTCCAGTCCCTTTGCCCAGCCAACAGGCATGGTGCTATCTCTTCGATGGCCTCCTCCACCACTTCATCTGCTACCCACGACTTACTGCTTAAACATGTGCTGGGTCGTGCTGTCCTCAGATGGTTCCTGTGGTTAAATGTGTCAGTCCACCAAGTTTTGTAAACCCACTGAGGACGGAGGGCGTGCGTCCCTGGTACCCCCCACACCACGCCTGCCGCAGCGCTGGAGCGGAACTGGCTGCATCGAAAGGAACTGAAGACGTTAGGCCTGGCAGGGCAGGTGAACCGCCGTGGCTAAGCTGCTTTTCTATCTGCATCTGCTCACATTAGACGAAATGCAAATAGATAGGCCCCATCTCTCTCTGTTCTATTTAGCATTTATATGACACCTTTCAGCACAGAAAAATGACTAAGTGGAACCAGAAGTGGCCGTTCCACGTACTCATCCCCCAGCCCGGCTGCAGCCAGGCATCTGGTCCCCACCTGCCCCTCGCGCGCCCCTCCTCCCCGAAGGGGCGGGCTGCAGGCACCACCGCGCTGCTTTCAGCAGAGTTCTTCCCACCGAGCCGCTCACTGTTGAAAGAATGCATTGTCTGCGCTAAAGGGAGAACTCGGGTAGCACATTACAAATCTGAGCTGTTAAGTGATAAATGAGCAATGAAAAGCGTCCTGACATCATTAAGGTGTTCCTGAGCATGCTCTCTGCTCAGCCTCACCGCACGAATACTGGTTGGCTTGTAAGGTGACCAACGCCTGCCTTAGAGTCACCAAACTGGGCAGTTTCTACCCCATGGGGTTTTTTTAGATTCTGTCCATCGGGAACACAGGCATTTTATAGAAACTGTTAAACTTGCATCTTTAAACTTTCTTACAGGGTAGGACTCTCTTCAGCCACATGAAAATGGACTTGACTTTTCACGGCTCAGAGTATTCCCAGAGTTTGAAGCAGTCCCAGGGCACCACCTCCGGCCTCAGGTTCTGGGAGCCTACCTCTGACACCCCCACAGGGCACGCACACCCGGCCAGCCCTTCTGTAGAACCCACATCACACCCTCCTCATCTTCCTGGCTCCACCAGGGCCCAGCACTGATGGAGTCTCCTGGACAGACCGCCTGCTGGACCACAGAGAAATGTGTCTGACATTTATGAGATGAAACGTGTCGGGCTCAGAAAGGGCATTCCTTTAAAATCCTTTAAAGAGCATCATAACCTGGAATGCTGCAGGCGGGTAGGGAGTGCTCTGATCTACCAATGCTATAGTTGTCTACATATCAAGAGAAGAACTTGGATATTGGTCAGCAAAAGCAATTAGGGGAGGGGGTCTTGACTCATTTCCTTGTGGCTCAGCCATGACTAATTTGCTTATAAGGATCTCATGGTCATTGGGGTAAAAGAAGGCACATAATTCCACAAAAATATATTGTGATAATATGGAGTGTGGGGGAAAGCCCACCTCTTACTATCTGTGTGACCTTAGGCAAGTCACTTAGCATTGTTATTTCCCTATCTTTATTTTTTTTAATTTCCCTATCTTTAAACTAGGGGGAAATAATGGCAATGATCTGATGAGGATCCAATGATGGCAAAAGTGCATGCTCAGCACAGTGTCTGGCACATACAAGTGGTGGAGTAAATATTCACTGCTTATTGCAGACCAACTTAATATGTCAGACACTGAACTACGTGCTTTCATTTAGCTCTGTACTTAATCCTACAACAACTCTCAGAGGTAAGATCTGTATTTATGATCACTATACTATCCTGCTCACCTTGTTTTCCTATGAGAAATATTTTCATGTCAGTGGCTATTCCTGTCTGCAATTTCCCCTTGAAAAATTGCTCCAGGATGGGTACTTCCTAAGGGGAAGCTTTCTCCATTAGCTAGACAGGAGGGGAAATGTAAGGGCAAGCCTTGACCCACCATTACCAAGAAATCAACTGTGGAAGTGAGTCATCTTTCTCTCGCCACTGGGCTAGACTTGGTGATTAATGGGAGCCATTTAAGATTAATACCCTTTCTTGTTCAAGTTTTGAAAATTAAAGCTCTTGGAAACGTGAACTCAGAGAATGAACAAAAAAGAAGGAAGTAGAACAATATTCTCTTTCTAGTTGCCTGATTTCAAAAACTCGATCTCCTTCTGCCAGAATGTAGAGAATCGGAGGTCCCTTGTCTCTGTCACGCTGCTTTCCTTTTTTTTCCTCCTCATCTCCAGAAGGACGTTAATTCCAGCCAAATGGTTATCATAGATCCTCAGCAGGGTTTCCAAGTTACCAAATGAGACAGTGGAACAATTGATTGTACTGGCACAGGCCAACCGGGGGGAGATAAAGAAGTAGCATGTGGGCCAAACAGCTATTGTTGCTGTCTTTCTTTCAAGGCATGAGTGCACAAGTTTGCTGGCCCGAGCCCTTGAGAGTCTTGGGAAAGAAAAGATACCTCAGCTAGCGTCTTATCAAGGCCAAGCTTCTCAGGGCTCAGTCCTGTCCTTGCCACCGTAGCAGAGCTGACACCACCTAATCCTGAAACAAGCTCCAAGACCCAGCCACCAAGGGCACCCTACATGTCACCCCCAGAGCTAGCCCACCTAAGTGATCATGAATGGTATTTCCTGAGCGCTTTCCACTGTGGTAATAGTGCTCCTCAGACTTACATTTAAATATCAAAACAGGCATTTAAAATGGAATTCCTAGTTTGGGTTTATAAAGGAGAGGAACACTGAAGCTGAGAGATGTGGAGAACCTCACCTGCAGCTGCACTGGCTGGCGAGTGGCCGGGCCAGCATCTGAGCCCCCCGCTCTCTGTCTTAGACCCTAAACGCAAAGCTTGAGAATTAGGAGAGAGAAAAGAGGAACACACAGGAAGCAAGGGACGGAGAGGCAAAGAAGTAGGCATGATACAAGTCCTAAATTTAGGATTATGTGCTATCATGCCCAGCTGACATGGGTCAGTGGTTGAGCATTGACCTATGAAGCAGGAGGTCACCGTTAGATTCCCAGTCCAATTCCCAGTCAGGGCACATGCCCAGGTCTTGGGCAAGATCCACAGTGGAGGGTGTGCAGAAGCAGCCAAATCAATGATTCTCTCTCATCACTGATGTTTCTATCTTTCTCTCTCTCTCTCCCTCTTCCTTCCTCTCTGAAAATAAATAAAAATATATTTGGGTGTTTGGGGGTGAGATTATGTGCTGTCTTGACATTTGCTAAAATATGGAGGGCCTCCGTGGGAAAACCACAAGTCCTCTCCTCCATTTGCTCCTATGGATAAGGTCCTCTGGCCAGACCATCCTCCTTATCAACTAGGAGCACTCCAAAACTCCCACAGCCTTGACATGGGAGGGACAATGGAGAAAGTTGTTTTCAAAGTTTTCAAGCAAATAGGAATCAACAACATACTGTAAAACGGGAGCCAAGTCTACTGGGTTACTCACCAACAAGAGCTCACATGCATTGAGTGTTTACTATGTGGCAGGCACTGTGACAAGCACTACATGCATTAACTCATTTCATTCTCACGATAGCCCTTTGAAGTAGAGATAAATATCATGCTAATTTTGCAGATGAGGAAATGGAAGCAGAGATAAGCTAGCTCCATCCATTCACTCAAGACCAGAAACGTGTTGTTTAGAAATTCTGTGCAGCTGACCTGGGGAAGGGGCCCAGGCAGTGGTCTATTTTTACAGCATCCCAGCAGGCTCTCACAGGCTGCCAGGGTCAAGAACTACTTGACTACAACAGAGCAATGAGCCTGTGATCCTATAATCTTGTACTGCAAATTGTTCCTTACAAGCGTCTTATGCCTCCAATTAGATTATAAACTCCCAGGAGTGATAAGGTTGAACAGGAACCGAGTCTTGTAGTACCTTAGAATCCATTCCTTCAGTACCTGCAGCACCATAGGGTAGACACTCCACATAATAGGCTTCAGGCTCAGATTGTGTACAACACTCAAGGCGGCCTTCCCATCAGTTCTTTCACTTATTCTATGAGGTCAGGGTTGCTATTATTATCCTCAGTTTATAGATGAGGAGACACAGGCACAGAGAGGTTAGGTGTGCACAACTAGTAGATGGCAGAACTTGAAAAGGGGAAAACATACACAGGAAGATAGAGAATATCAAGTGAAACCAAGTGTCCTTATGACTTTTGTTGTTGTTAATCCTCACCCAAGGATATGTTTTCCATTTATTTTCTAGAAAGAATGGAAGGGAGGGAGAGAAGGGGACAGAGAGAATGAAAAGCATCGCTATGAGAGAGACATACCGATTGGTTGCTTCCTGAATGTGCCCCCACCAGGGCCAGGGATTGAAATTGCAACTAGGTATGTGCCCTTCACCAGGAATCCAACTCCTGATCAGGTCAACATTCTAACCACTTAGCAACATTGGCCAGGGCAAAACTGAGGGTCCTTATGATTTTGATTAAATTTAGCTTTAAATCATAGCTCTAGAAATCATTTTTCTCTCTCTCCCCTTCCCCACACTCACCCGAACACCTAACTTTCCCCCCAGATAATCAGAAATCCCAGAGACAGGCTACAGATAATATCTTGGCCTAAGTTATTTTTTAGTTCTTGAGCCCAAGTTATGGTTCAGTTCTTGATTCCTAAGATGGAACAACCCCTGGCTACTTCCCTTTGAGACTGGACAGAGGACATGGGAGAAGACATCAGAGCTGTCCTCAAGACCTGAAGAAATGATTTATGACCCTTACCCCACCTCAAACAAACCAGCTTCCAGCACGTCCCAGAACCCCTGCCCACAGTATCCTGCAACTGTGCCCCATATAGTCTGTAACCCACACACCATTGGAGAGTTAGGGCTCTTGAGCATTAGCTCCCTGTTCTCCTGGATACTGCCATTCATAAATGGACGAACTCCTTCGGTGGTATCAGTTTGCTAGGACCATCGTAGCAAAGTAGCACAAACTGAGGGCTTAGGCAACAGAAACGTATTGTCTAGAAGTCCAGCATCAAGGGTCAGTTCCTTCTGAGGCTGTGAGGAGGACCCTGGCTCTGTGGCAATCCTTGTCGTCCCTCAGCATATAGAAGCACCACCCTGATCCCTGCCTCTATCTTCCACATAGAATCCTCCTTGTGTGTGGCTCTGTCTCCAAACTGCCCCTTCTTAAAAGGACATGGATTAGGACTTCAACAGGTGAAGGGGCGGGGCCACAAGTCAACCCATAACAACAGCTATGGGCCACGTGGCATGTGGATTAATAAGCCGCAGCTCCACAGGCAGGGGCAGGAAACGGCTCCCCCAGACTTGAGACTTGGCGTTACCTGGAGAGCAGCTCTGTGCCTCCAGAGGAGGCTGAGTCAGAGCGTGGCGGAGGCCAGGGCGGGAAAGGCCAGGCTCCGGCTTTCTCCGGCCCAGAGACTGAGGCCAGGCCTGCTCACCGCCTTTTCCCGGCAATGTCCCTGCCCCTGATTGCACAGCCCTCTCATCAATAGAAACCCAAAAGCGTTTAAACACAAACCAAAAACAAACAAACAAAAACCCTAAACAACAAAAACCGCATACATGGAAAAAGGGTAACCTTATGTTGTCTGTGAAAAGCCTCAAAAAAATGCCAACAAGTGCTGAGTCAGGAAATTCTCCCCTAATAGCTTTTGTTGGAAACGTTTAACATTTCAACTTTATCTCTTCTTTTTTTTTCCAGACAGCTCCTCAGAGGTATTCACACACAACAATGCCATCATTCAGGCCTTTTGGCTCCCAGAGGACTCCCTTGGAGCCAAGGCCAACATTCACCCTCCCAGAGCGAGAGCCACTCACACCCCCACCCGGAGAGCTGGTTTCCTCCAGCCCCTCCGAACAGGGGACAAGACACTGCATCGGATACACCCGTGCTCTCGCCATCTGGCACCGAAAAGAGCAGACCCTAAGCGGGGGTTGCTGAGCAGACATACCCGAAGAGCTGAGGTTTCATCTCTGGCAATGGCCAAAGAAATACCAAGGAACCTCCACAATGAACTTTTCAGAGACCTGTGGACCCCTTGCCTCGCAGGACAGCAGTTCAGCTAAGGAGGGGCCACTGCACTCCTTCAGCTCTCCTCACCCCCAGTCTCCGCCTGGGGCCCAGGCCCGGATATCACCGCCTCCCTGTGCCAACCGCTGTCCTGCGGTTCTCAGCTCCCTGAGCACTCGCGCCGCGTCTCCATTGCAGTGTCTCCTCTGTGGGGCAGCCATAGGCTTCGGAACCAGGCAGCACACAGGGAAGTGGGGAAGGAGAGCAGGCAGGGGCGAGTACCCAACCGAAAAGGAAGTAACACAATTTGGCGTGGCCTGAGCTGGTTGCTGGCCTAACTCACATGTGCCTTCCTTAGTGAAACACTATCTTTCTGGTCAGGCAAGTGAAGAGGCATCTTCCAACACAGATCAATAAATATTAAAGAAAACAGAGGCATATTCCCTTTTCATCACACTCAGCCCCGAAGGCACAGCCAGCTCCCCGAGGGGATTCACGAGCTTCCAGGTTGGCACCCATTGTGTCTTAGTCCACAGAGTCCATCCTCCCCAGCAGCGTGAGTGGCATCAATGAGCCCATTGGACTCATACGCTCTAAAACAAAAGAAGAGCCAGTACAAGCAATAATCTTTGGCCACACAGTCATCGTGATAGAGTAAATAATGCATCACTATACATTGATTAGGAAAGGACATATTAATTGTCTGAACGTGGTGAGGCCATCACCACGAGGAGAACATTGAAAGAAGAAGCTGAGCCAGTCACCTTTGCCCTTTCCAGCATGAGCGTGAACTTCAGTGAAGACACAGCAGAAAGGGCCAGGTTCAGGGTCCAGACACGGACTCAGAGCACAGTGCAAAAAAAGGCGGGAGCCACTCCTGGAAAGCCTGGGGAGACTGAGGCATGGCCCTCAGTCATCCAAACCTGAGCGTTTTCACATTTCTCCTCTTGAAGCATGTTAAGAGATTCATTGCCTGGTGGAGAGAGGGCAGAGAAATAAGCGTTTGTTGGGCACCTGCTCACGTGTGCATGCTCACTGACTGAAACCCTCCTAACCCCACAAGTAGGTACCGTCATTCTCGTCTAATAGTGACATGACAGGAGGGGAAGTGACTCATACTCCAGGACCAGTTATCTGGTCAACATCCATCTTCCTTCATGGGCCACGGGTCTCTGAAAAGTTCACTGTGGAGGTTCCTTGGCATTTCTTTGGCCATTGCCAGGCTGTCTGAGTCAGTCAAGACAAAGGAACACTAGAGTGGTGTTAAGCTCTTGTGAGTATGGAATCTTTGGCAGCATAACCAGGTCCATGAACTTGGGATGCAAATGAAAACCAGTTTATATCTTTCCCCCATCACATGCTCTATGAGCCCCCTTTTCCCACCCCTACAATATCCTGGGTTCACCCTATAGCATTCTGGGCTTCCTCCACCTATAAGAACAAGTCTTGTTTGGGCACTGAAGAACTTTTCAGGATATAAAAAGCCTTGCTCAAGTCAAAACTTATCTCTCTTTCCATAATGAAGTTTTCCTCTTCTTGTAGCTGAGGTCTGACTCTACTGGGCTGAAAAGTGGAGAGGGACGTGGGAACATTCTCACCTGTCACCCCTCCTCCCCACTTCTGGGTCTTTCCGGTCAGAGCAGGGCTGCAGGACCTGGAAGGTGCTCAGAGCTTTTACTTGGTGGTAATCTTAGCAGTACTCTGGTAGTACTCTTGAGCTGAGCATTCTGTGCCACAGCATTCACATGCTGCCTGTCAGGACGCCCACAAGAGGCCCCCTCTCTCCTCATTTCAGTGATATGGCTAAAGAACAATCGGGCCGACCATTTGGGAACACCCACAGCTCTGCCCTTGCTCTAGCTTCTCACCTTTCCCCCTTTCTCTCCCAGGAAGTCCTCTTGCTCAGGGTCCCCTGAAGGCACTGAAACCTCTATTGGCCCACAGGAAGCTTACACATGCTTGTCCCACCATGGTGGGGAAACAGTCTGCCCACAGCTGATCAATGTTTCTCTCCCTCTCTAAAAAAATTAATAAAAACCATATTTAAAATAAAATAAAAAATAAGCCCAAAGGGGCTGTTCATCAGCTCCTTAACTGTTTCACTAGACTATGGATGCAATTTTTCCACTGTCCTCAGTGTTGGGACTTTAGCCACAATTCCAAAACATTTAATTCCATCAGGTTACAGAATGGATAGACACGTAGTACTAACGTGACATGGATTTGCAGTAAAACAGGAGTGTTTTACAGGACCACATTTTAACACTGTGTGAGGGAGGGAGAGGGAGAAAGTATGGTTCACATGTGGACAGCTTTAAAACCAGGCTCTATTCTGTGATAGGAATACATTTCTGGAAACACATCTGTAGAGGAGACACCAAATCCCTGCTAAGGGAAACTCCGCAGAGACTTTGAGAGAGAAATTTGCTATTTCCTTCAACTCAAAGGGTGTAGTGCTACCCCGAGGCCCCCAGCCAGGAGGACAATGCCCTCATGTGACAGCTCTAATACTGGGTTAGCAGCAGCTACTATCCCCACCTGGAGGGAAGCCCTCACTTACTCTTAGGAGAAGCCAGGTGTGAGGACGCACTGTCACTCCTGTCCCAGCTTCTGTGGCCTCCACTCACTTGGCCTGCCACCATCTGCAAACTCCGCCCTGCTCTGGTCTCTGGTCAATAGGGTGGTTAAGGCTGCTGTCTAATACCTGGGCACACAGAAGGACATAGAGAAAACAGGACCCATCTGGAATGAGAGGCCTGGATTTAAGTTCTGATCTACTTAAATTTGTTGTAAGATTTTTAGATGTCAGTGAATTTTCTGGGCTTCCTCTGGAAATTGGAGGTATGAAGAATATCCTCTTAACTACCTCTATGAGGCATTGAATATTTAAATAGTATCACTTGTAAACTATAAATTCGGAATTGTTAGTGGTACAAGATCAGGCTTAGAGTAGGAAAATCATGGTCTTCGTTTCTGGTTTAATATCAGGTCTCTTAGAACCATGGTTCTGCCTGTGCTGACAGACCAAATAATACCAATAACAACAAACTTCTGAGGAAGGACAAGTCAGTAACAACAACTATAACATAACAATCTAATATTTGTTGAGCCTTCCTGTGTGCTAGGTACTACGCTGAGTGCTCAGACTCGTGGCCTCATTCACCCTCACCATGCCCCAGGATTTTCTGGTTTTGCCTCCAGCCTGAAGCACAGGCTATAGGAGCCTGAATTTCTGAATGCAAATACATCCATCTCCCATTGGGATGCCCTGCTCCACCCTATGGGACCATCTTGAGGTCAACCAACTGCACTTTGAGTTTTCACCTACTCTCAAGATTTCCATGTTATTCATGCTGCTGTGGTTTTTCAAGCACAAGCACCAGGATCTAAACCTGGGTCACCATCCCTATGCAGCCCAGGATCCACCACTGCCCATTGAGAGTTCAGCACCACTTGTGAACTCTCCATGAAAAATGGTCTCCTGTGGTCTAGTCATTGCCATACACACAAAAAACAATCCTTAAAGGTAGTAGCTTGAAGCCCACCATAATTTTATTATCTCTCTAATTTTGTCTGGAATTAGAACTTTGGAGAGGCTCAGCTGGATGGTTCAGGTCTGCGGTCTCCATACCATTGTAGTCAGATGGTGGTTGGAACAGTGCGGGGATTGACACAGCTGAAGACTGGCCAAACAACTTTCTCTTCATGTAAACTCAGGGCCTATCCATGTGACCTTCCCACATGGAGTAGCTGGGCTTCCTCCCAGCCTGGCAGCCTCAGAGCCATACTGCTTACGTGGCAGCCCAGGGCTCTAGCAGCAATGTTCCAGTGAGCACGGCAGAAGCTGCCCCATCTCTTATGACCTAGACTTAGAAATCATACAGCATCACTTCTGCCATAGTCTCCAGCCTCCAAAGAGAAGACCCCACCACTCTATGAGAAGAGTGTTAAAGTTACGTTACAAGAAGACAAAAAAAAAAAAGCATGTGGGAAGGGAGATATAATTGCAGCCATCTTTGGAGAATTGCACTCTGCCGTATCTACTGAAGAGGAGGAAACCCTGGTATATAAGACAAACTCAGATCTCAGGGGCTGCAAGAGCACATGGTCCCAATGTCCCTACTCTGCTGCAAGGGGAGAACTGAGTTTGTTCACTCTCCTCTTATGAGGGCATTGGTTTCCCATTCACTTCTCGGTTTCTCACTGAAACTCTAGCCCTGGCATTTTAAAAATGCAGGCCTCCTCCCCTCGTGCCTGGCCACCCTTCCTAGCCCAACCCTGGTCCTGATGTTTGACACACTGACCACGGTGGACACACCATCATTCTAATCCACATCTGGCAAACACCACTGAGAGGACCCACTGCCACTCCCCCCCTTTGCCCCTCCATTTCCCTCCTGCAATAGCCACTCTAGGTCAAACTGCCATTGCTCTAGCTTCTCACCTTTCCCCCTTTCTCTCCCAGGAAGTCCTCTTGCTCAGGGTCCCCTGAAGGCACGGAAACATCTATTGGCCCATAGGAGCTTACACATGCTTGTCCCATCATGTTGGGGAAACAGTCTGCCCACAGCTGATCAATGGCAGGCCTTGGAGTGGGCATGTGTGTCACCTCTTAGGGGAGCCAAGGCCTTTCAGCGGTGACTTCCTGAGAGTTCCAGCCTTTTCTGGTCACAGCTCGCTGATCCCTTCCATGGTGACATGGAGCTATTTATCTGACCTTTTTGTGTCACTCTATTTATGACACCCAATGTGAGTCTCACCAAAGAAGCTACGCCAACTTCAAGGCTGCTCGATATCATGACATTTAAACAGAACATTTCTGAGCATGGACCAGGTGGGACTCAGCTCTGCCGTTTGCTAGCGGTACAAACTCTGGGCCAGTCACTTCACCTGAATCCCTGTGTTATGGGGATACTAGTAAGAGGATTTGCTGTGCCTGCTTCACAGGCTTATCCTAAAAAAAAAAGAAAAGAAAGAAAGGAAGGAAGGAAGGAAGGAAGGAAGGAAGGAAGGAAGGAAGGAAGGAAGGAAGAAAGAAAGAAAGAAAGAAAGAAAGAAAGAAAGAAAGAAAGGTATACTACATGAGATGATTTGAAGACTGTGGCATGTAACATGTAGTAGTAATTATTATTATCACAGTTGTCCTAAAACTGCTTCTGTATTCTCTTCCCTTGCCTACAAGGTCAGCCAAAACATGCCCATCCCCTCTTGGCCGCCCTGCTCAAAGCCCAAGTAGTCATCCATTCATTTCCTCCTTTGCGCCCGGCAGTGAGATGGTTTGGTGAACGCCAGGCTGCCCACACTTTCTCTGCCCACACTCTCACAGGTGGGGTGTGGGCTGTATCAGCCTCTGCTGAACACCCACTAATGCCAACCAAGGATGGAGTGACCTAGGGATGGGCGTTGTGACCGTCCCACACACACATGGTCACAACCACACTGTGCTACTTGGAACAGCGAAGCTCATAGCAGAGCTTTCACCCGCCGGCAGAGGGCCTGCCTGTGCCCCCCTCCATCCTGCCTCCTGGGGTACAGGTGGGGCCTGAGCCCATGAAGACGGGCCAAGGCTCCAGGCAACCGCAGCTCCGCCCGGTTGAGGGAGCAGAGGCCTAGACAAGCCCCTCCCTCCTCCCACGAGGTTCCTGCGGGTCACGCCTGGGACGGATTCCCAAGGACACCGCTTTTCCGCCTGTGTGAACAGCGCCTGGCAAGAAAGAACCCTTTCAGAGATTCCATCTTGATGCTTCTGGGCTCCAGGCTTTTTGCCTTATCCTCAGCTTTCCCACACAAGAAAAAAAAGGGATGCTGGCCCAGCTCTGAAGATCTGGCCCAGTTGTGAGGCAAAGAGGCTTATTCCGAACTGCAGACTTGCCAACAGTGCCGGAGGGGGGCCGGGGGAAGGGGTGATAGAACTGTTTACCTTTCTAGAAAGCCCAGAGGGCGCAAACAGTCACACGATCAGCCTGGGCAGCAGGGCTGCCAGCAATGGGGTGGCACGAGGAGAAGCCGCCGCCCAGGCCACCATGAATCAAGGTTTTAAAACGTTTAGAGACATTTATCTTTACTCCTCGGAGTAGCTTCGGGGAGAGGAAGAGCGAGTGGCAGTGTAATCTTTCTCTTTGCCAATCATCAGTCCCTCCTCCCGCCCCACGCCCGCTCCCGCCCTCCCGGCCTGGGGAACCAGCTGGTGCTGGTGCTGGGGCGAGAGACAGGGCTGAGCCGGGGTTCATGACGAGCAGCTGGGGGGCCTGACACGCAGCCACACACTCGGGGAATGAAAAGAAGCCAGGGAGGAGGTTTTTAACTGGAGCCATTTGGCTGGCGGTGGGGCGGAGGTGGGTGGGCTGGGTGGAAGGAGCGAAGGGAGAGAGAAAACAAGGGGCTGGGCCCGGAAGAGTGGGAAGGGAGTGAGGCGCACAGAAAACGGCCAAAGCACACAGAGGGCGAGGGAAGAGCCTGTCCTCAGAGGAGAGAGAGAGTCGAGGGGAAAGGAGGAAAGAAAGGAAGGGGTGATAGAATGTATGTTTAAAACTAAAAACCCATCTCCATCCAAAACACCACATCACATGTCGACTAAGTTCCTCGTGGGACCCCCACCCCAGAGCTGCTGGCAGGACCCCGAGAGAGAGCACCGCCTGCAACGCCGGCCCTGGGGCCTCCCTGGCCCTGCGGCCAATGCCCGGGCTCTCGGCCCTGTCCGCACGTTAAAACGCCCAGGAAACCTGTCAAAGCTCTTCAGCCCGGGCCCTGCCCAGACCAGTTGGATGCGGCTCTCCGGTCCAGGAGACGGGCCAGGATTGAAAGCGCCCCAAGGTGATGATTCTCGGGTCCAATCGGTTTTAAATCTCGGATATAACTTATACCGTAATGTACAGCTGACCTCTGATCAATGTGGGGGGTAGGGGTGTCAACTCCCGCTTAGTCCCAATCTGACTATAAATTTGGACTCCCCCCCCCCCAAATGTAGTTGTCCCTCAGCATCTACAGGAGACTGGTTCCAGGAACCCCCACCGATACCGAAATCCACAGGCGCTCAAGTCCCTTACATGAGACCCTGTAAATCAACGCACACCGCGGGCCCTCGGCACCCCTGGGCTCCCGGCGGGGCCGGAAGACAGCGCAGGTATTTACTGAGGAACAGCCGAGCGTGAGCGGGCTGCGCAGTTCAAACCCACGTTGGTCAGGGATCAGCTGCAGCGTTCCGTGAGGGCAGAGTGGGCTTTCTGACCGTCATGAATAATGCTGTTTCTAAGGGGAAATGCATTTAGATTTTAAGCCCAGGTGTCAGGCTTCAACCGGCCCCCCCAGAGCCTGCACCCCACCACCCACATGCAGCCAGGCCCACTCGGCCAGGGAGGGCGGGGGACCAAGAGATGGGGGGGCCTTTCCCTGACCGGGTCCCCAGAGGAAACATTCCATAACTTGAGCATTTACAAGCCAAGGCGAGGGGGGGGGGGAAGGGAGTGGGTGGGATGTGTCGACAATAAATAACAGAGGGACGGGAGCTCTGCAAGAAACAGCAGAAACTTCACATTCATAAATAAAGAAGACACATGCCTGGAAACGGCGTGGAGACGCAGCTTAGCGGTTCCACGCAGGGAAGTCTGCTGAGCCGGGACGTCAGGGAACCTGGTCTGTAAAGCTGTGTGAACTTGTGTGGGAGCCCACAGGCGTCACAAGGTCATTCCAATCGCACAAACGCAACCAGTTCTCCTGGGAGAGGGATGGGGAGCCCCAGCGACCTGTGGGCCCGGGAAGGGGTTCCACGCGAACCTCCAGCACCCCACCCACCTGCGGGCGACCGATGACCAGGCCCCCGTCCCGCTTCCTGCAGATCCTCGGAGATACGCACATGGGAAGCAAGGTGCTGCTTGGGAAACACAGCCAGTTGGCAGCCGCACAGAGTTTCGTGAAATCCTTGAAGCCAACAAGACAAAACAGAACAGGCCTGAGGGTACAGCCAAGAACCTGTTGTTTCTTCACCTCTTCCAGCATCGCGCAGCGTAAAGCTAATCAGATCATTGGATGTCACAAGCCAGGGGCCAGCCGGGATTATGTAAATGGAGTCCGTGCCTGGTGACAAAGCGGGCTTCCCCCAGTTCCCTTCCAAAGGGGCTCCTCCGTCAGCTGACAGGGGGCTGGGGCCCCGGTGCCCAGGCTGACGGACCCCTGTGCCTGCCCAGAACAGAATCTCAGCCTGCCTGCCGTGGTGCAGGTTTCTCCCACCGTGCAGGTGGCTGCTTCACAGCAGACCGCTGGTGTGGGAGCGGGAGGCAGAGGCCTGCACATCCGTCTCCCTCTCTCTTACTCCTTCAGTTGTTGTGCCTCAATTATTTGAATTCCTTTGTGAGGCAGGCTCCGCGGTTACCGGGGTCTGAGACCTTCCCCAGCTCCCCCAGAATAGGGGGTTCATATAGGCGTACAGGGGGGAGCAAGGAAAGAAGTAGCCCAGCAGGGGACACGCCCCGAGGTACAAAGTGGCTCCAACAACCTCGGAAGACAGCAGCTCCAGGGGTCTGGTCTTCTTGTCCCTCACGGTGAGGGCTCCCATTGTGATAATCAGTCTCTGGTCAGCTTCTACAGCTTTTTGTTCTCTGCCTCCCAGCGTGCACCTACTCACGGCTTCTGTTCCTCGTGCATCTGCTCACTGTCCTCTATGTGCTCCTCGGCTTCTGTACAACTCGAGGGTCTTGCATTCAAACAGTGACTCTGAGACACCGGAGGGGCTGGTTAGGTCAATTAATTCCTTTCTTTTGGGGCGGAAATCTCACTGCAGCCAGGCACCTTCCTCTGGTCCAAACTGGCAAAGCCAGGGGAGAAGGTGGCATTGCTCAAAGCGAGGCAGCGTTGTCAGATGGGAGCTATGGACAGGCAAAGCACCTCGTTCAGGAAAATCCTCAGCCAGCCCGGCTACTCAGCTTTCCTTTCACAAGTGTCTCGTGTCAATACTCCTGGCAACACTGAGCTGGCATGAGCAAAGCAGACACAGGAGAGCAAGGCATAAGGAAAAGCCATCATCCAGCTGGTGTTGCTCAGTGGCTCAGCATTGGGCCATGAACCAGGAGGCCATGGGTCAATTCTCAGTTGGGCACATGCCCAGGTTGTGGGCTCAACCCCAGTAGAAGTGATAGGGGGGACATGCAGGCGGCAGCAATCAATGCTCCTCATCTATGTTTCTATCTCTCTACCTCTTTCCCTACCTCTCTCTAAAATCAATAAAAGTATGTTTTTTTTAAAAAATAAAACCATCAATAACTGTCTATACCAGCCAGCAATGATTCTGGATTCACCTATTATATAGAATTGTGGTGAGGTTGAATCGGGTACAAAGGGAGGCAAAATAGGATTTTAAGAATAACACCTAACAGTTAACAAGGGCCGGCTCTGGGTCAGGCTCTGTGCTAAGCGCTCAGCCACCCCCGGTGACATCCTGGCATCACCATGGGGAAGGATGGCACACATATTTGCTGATGACTCCACAGTATCCCAACCCCTTCTCCTTTAACCGCTAGGGCAGGAGCTGAAAAGGGCTGCCACCTTCCTTCACCGGTGAGGGAGCTGTGGCCTAGCTCTGGCCAATGAAATACAAGGAAAATTACCTGGGAGCTTTGTGGGAAGTTTTCCCTTTTTGGAGAAAAGGAAGCAGTCCTAAAACATGGGCCTTCCCCCTATGTAAACCTTTTCTTTTTTATCCTCCTTTAAAAAAAAATCCTGCTATCGTCTCCCATTTCCACCCCCTGCCTCCTACTATAAATGAAGATAATAGACGGAGAGACTGCAGCTGACTAGTGAAATGAGGCAACACATATGAAGGTGAAAATTAAATATAGTGAACATGTTAAAAGGGACCTAGTAAGACTATTGACCACTGAATCAGTACCAGCTGCATAGCTCAAACTAACACAAGAAGGATTATTACTATTTCCACCTTACAGATAAGGAAACTGAGGTCCAGCGTGAGCAGTAGCAACTGTCTAAGATCTCAGCTACAAAAGGGTTTAGTCAAAATTCAAAACCCAGCCTGCGGATTCCAGAGATCTAACCATCATGACATAACTCCTCTCCAGTCAGAAGAAATCTTAGAGTTGGAAAGTCCATATTTGGAAGGACCCTTAAGGACTCTGTGGCCAAATCCTTTTAATTAATTGGTAGGTGGTCACAGGCTGGGCCCGGGTCCGGTTGGCTCCACCCTCCTGGAGCATTAGGACTGAATCCTGGCTGGCTACGCAGGGTTCTTCACCTTGCTGTGTGCTTTCTATTCCCCTCCTGAGGAAAGCAGGGGGCCATCCTCCCTCCCGCACGGTAAGGTGGTGGCCTGTGCACTGCCTTAGCTCAGGATTTATCATCCTGACTCATCCCGGACCGCTGATGCCACAGAAACCAAGACAGAAGCGAGGACAATAGCATTGTATGTCACAAAGTTATCATGGTGACCACATTACACTCCGATGGATTTAGACTATATTAAGCCAAGATATTTTACACCAGAAAATGTTACCTGAGAAGGACCGTTCTTAGTGGCTTTTGCAATATTCACTCTGGAAGCCCGCGGCACAGTCCCTTGGGGAGAACAGTATTCCAAGGAAAAGCAATGGCAGACCCCATCTCTGAGGCAATTTATATTATTAAGCTGGAAAAAAACAACACTAAATAAAACAAAACAAAACTCTCCAATTTCCTAAGGATCTCCAAGAAAGCAAAGAGGTCTGTTTACACATAAATTTGCCATCCTTCCAAAGAGTGTTGGGCATAATGGAGACTTTGGTTTTGAAAACCTGGCTCCAAGAATCATTGCATTCTGCACTCTGGCTTCTTTTCAAGCATCTCTTAACTTTCCCAGAAAACTGCCAGCATCTTATGATTGATGCACTTCTAGAGATTCAGCTGAACTTGTCTGTTCACATTATCCAGCTGTTCCGTGCCTGTGGTTTTTACTAATGGTCGTTATAGTTGATCATTCCCTCCTTGCCCCTAAACTTTCTGGCAGTGCTCAAGAGAAATGCAGACGGCAACTGGTACGGAGAGCCTTGCAAACTTAGCAAAGTTTGCGTCTCGCACTTGAAACAATGTGGGGTCAAGGTCAGAAATCAGGAGAATCCTGTGTTCACTTATCCCACCAATATTTATTGAGCACTTACTGTGTGTGGAGCTCTATTCTTAACACTCTAGACACATGATTCCATTTAACAATGCCTCAAATGTATGCATTCAGCACTAGTATTATACTCATTTTATTGACCCAGAAACTAAGGCTTAGCAAGATAAAAGAACTTATAACTTAGAAATAAACAGAGCTGGTAATATGTGCACATTTATGCACGTGCACATTCCAACATAAAGCAGAATATATTAATTAAATGATCCAGATGGCAGGGCTTAGCTAAAGAAGAGACTGCATTCAGGCCTCATAAGGAAGACTGAATTTTAGTGGGAGACTAGAAGACAGCTAAGATTGCAGGAAGAAAGGAAGAATGGAAAATGCCAGGAGAAAATATAACTGAAGTAAAGGTGTAAAGGCAGGAATATATAGAACACATTTAAAAATGGTGAGTCATGCCCTAACCGGTTTGGCTCAGTGGATAGAGCGTCAGCCTGTGGACTCAAGCGTTCTAGGTTCAATTCTGGTCAAGGGCATGTACCTTGGCTGTGGGCACATCCTCAGTAGGAGGTGTGCAGGAGACAGCTGATCAATGTTTCTCTCTCATTGATATTTCTAACTCTCTATCCCTCTCTCCTTCCTCTCTGTAATAAATCAATAAAATGTATTTTAAAAAATAAATAAAATAAGTAAATAAAAATAGTAAGCCATCCATTTTAGTAGGAGCAAAGGACACGAGTGTAAAGGTGTGAGGACTGGTCAGGTAGTCTGGGCAAGGGTACTGGAGGACCTAGAATGTCAAGACAATAACCCAGGTGAGAAAAGTGGCAAAATATACACACACACACAAATGGCAGTTGTTCAGCAGAGGAATGAAGAGTCAAGAATGACTCTGATGCTGAGTGCCATCAACACACATTCAGGCAGGTGCAGTGTGTGGGAGGAAATGTTGAGCTAAATAAATAAATAAATAAATAAATAAATAAATAAATAAAGTGAATAACTTCTGGTTCAAAATGGTCCCTGTCTTAACCTCTCCCAATTTCCCACTAACTATATATAAAACTGCACATTAAAAAAAATGAAACACAAAAAAATAGCACAAGAACAAAAACTGGATTGCCAAAACATGGAAAGAATTTTCATCTGCTGAAATAGGGTGGCGGCAATTCAGAGAAGCAGTGAGCGGCCAGGCTGCTTGCTGCCCTGAAGCGGAGAGGCCCATCCACGACCCAGAAAGGAGTGGGGCCCCTGGTCCTTCCCCACTGACTGCCCTTTCTCAAAAGCCCAGGTCAAAGCCAAATGAAAAGAGTGGGTAACTGCCCCTCTATTGTGCGTGTGTTTCTAAGGCGCCAGAGTAAAATGACAATCACGTGTTCTCCATCTTGTCCTCGCCCTCTATCCCCATCTACCCGAATTGTCTATCCTGTGCCCTTCTCTGGCCTGAAAACAAAGAGCAGGAAGCTGAATGGATCTATCATGATGCGCTGGCATCCTAGGGCTGTCAGCCCTCACGCTGAAGCTATCTTAGCGAGAAAAAAAGACTAACAGATCCAACAGCCCTGTGTGCTGGAGCTGTAAATTTCCAGGAAATCTCCTGGTTGCAGAGTGTCAGAGAATCAAGCAGTGGGGTGAGTGATCGCTGTTCTGTACAACGGAGTCACCAAATCTGTCAGCTGGCAAACCTCGAATCCAGAGGGAACCTGTCTAATCCAAGGATTAGTAAACAATAAACTAAAAAAGAGCCCTGCGCCAAAGTGCCAAAGCTCAAAAGAAAGGGAACAATCTCTGAACGATCAAGGAGATGAATACACCTTTGAAGATGATTTACTACAGGAAAAAAAAGAGAAAATATTATGAAATGTTTGGGTATCTTCAGCAGGATCTAGGGATAGATAGCCTGTCTGAAACAGGAGCAGAAAGCAAAAACGCTGAACTGAAAGAACATGAGATGAAAAGACAACAGGAGGACAATAAGCCCAGATTGGAAGGTTACTAGGTGAGATAAGGTGGCTGAAATTACAGTCTGAGAAGTAAAGTCGTCACTGAAGACAGCAAAGTCGACGATGGAAAATCAAATTAGTAACAAGTCGAGTAAACTTGAAAAGCTCCCCCAGAATATGTTTTTTTTGTGTGTGTGTTGTTTTTAATATTTTTTTCAGACAAAAAAAATAGATGATATGTATAGAAGACAAAGAAAGAATATTCTATCTACAGATGATACCAAAGGTGTTACCAAAGACAAGACCAAAACACATTAGAGCCACAATGAAGGGAACAGTGAGCACAAGTGTAATTTGAATGCCATTGTATAAATTTCTCATATAGAAAATATGCATCATTTCTCTGTGTCTTGGGGTTTTTGTCTCTAAAATGGGATTTTAAAACAACATCTGTGGTATTTTATTATGGCAGCCCAAACAGACAAATACAATTCTTTAAGGAGAATTTCCACTTATGGGAGTCGGTCCTGAGGGAATAATCAGTGAGATTGACAAGAATTTACGGATGTGTGTCCTACAGCATTAGTAAAGTTAAAAATAACCTCAATGTCTAACAAGAGAAGAATCTTTAGGAAAATGCAAAATGCATATGATAGAGTATTTTGCAACCATTAAAACCAAATTTTAATGCTGATTTAATGTTAACAAATAATTATTATATAATATTGACATAAAGTAATAGCAAAAATGATATCAATCAACAGATTCTCATTTTGTCAAATTATGTATGTATTAAGTATATATGCATGGGAAAAAATGAATGAAAAGATATACAGTAGCCCCCATATCCATGGTGATACATACAAAGACCCCCAGTGGATTCCTGAAACCACAGATAGAACCAAACCCTATGTAATACTATGTTTCTTCCTATACACACATACCTTTTCATTTAAAGAAAGCACTTTATGACATCTCTTTGCCAGCATCATTATTCTTGCACTTTGGGGCCACTATTAAGTGAAATAAGGGTTATTTGAAGACAAGCACTTTGAAACTGTGATGGTCAAGCTGATAATCAGGATGGCTACTAAGTGATTAAAGGGTGGGAAGCGTGTAACCTGTGGAGGCTCTGGACAAAGGGATGATTCACATTCCGAGCAGGATGGAGCAGGATAGCGTGAGATTTTTACCACATTACTCAGAATGTCACACAATTTAAAACTTCCAAATGGTTTCTGGAATTTTGCACTTGAAATTTTTGGACCTCAGTTGACTGTGGGTAACTAAAACCATGAAAAACAAAACAGTGGATAAAGGGGGGGGGGGTTACTGTACACCAAATATATTAACAGGAATATTATCTCTGATTGTGGAATTATAAACAGGAATTTTTTTGAGATGTTCTAAATCTCGAGCAACCATCCTGTGTTGTTTTTACAATCATAAAAAGTTAAATTATTTTTTAAAAGACATGTGAATACTCCTTCTGCCATTAGTTTAGAACAGTCTTTAAAGAGAACCTCATTTCTTCATGTTAGCTCGTTTCCTTCCTGTAAAGTTCTAGAGATACTATAATTGACCTGCATTCATAAAATATTAAGTGTTATAAAGAAATGTTCACTATGAACAACATAAACTGATTAACTAAAATAGATCCAGAGACATAGAAACATCAAACAGACCATCCAACCTTAGAGGGAAGGCGGGGGTGGTAAGAGATCAACCAAAGGACTTGTATAAGCATATAAGCATAACCCATGGACACAGACACTAGTGGGGGCGGCGGGAGAGAGCATGTGCTGGGGAAGTGGGATCGGCCGGGGAGAGGTCAATGTGGGGAAAAGGAGAAATATGTAATACAATAAAGAATTTAAATTTTAAAATAAAGAAACTGACACCAAGGATGCTGGCATTGTTACTCTGTTAGTAACTCCTAAGTTATCTTTTACCGACAATCCTCAAACAAACATGCATGGTTTCCACTTAAGGGTTCTGTGATAGAGCAAAATTCTTGCTTTTCTCTTTAAGATATATCAGTCCAAAATTACTTAAGGCTCTTTGAAATTTCAAATGTTGTTAAAAGTAATCTAAGTAAGCATGAGTGTGTTCTTTAAAAATATACCATAAGGACACCAACATGGAAAACGTTTTGTGAGAGAACAAACTTGCTCTGTATTATTTCAGAGGATGGGACTAGAATCAAAGGGGGAGGCTAGGGGAAGGAAAGTTTTAATACAGAACAAGAATTCCTTAGCAATTAGAGATTCCTTGCAAAGTAGAGATCCCTCCATACCAATAATGTGCACCATGCACAGCAAACATAAGACCACTTGTTTAGAAAGAGGAAATAGCTAAAAAGTAATTTCTGTGTTAAATTTGAACCAAACTCAAAGATGGACTGGATAATCTTTAAGGCGAAATAACCATAGAACTTATGCTCCAAATCTAGCACTTTTGAGAGAAAAGAAGCAACATTAGTAACTACACAGGGAAAATTAGGCCAACCTAGTTAAATTAAAATGTGTGGTCATCCTTCTCTAGGGTCTCTTCTAACTCTTAGGTACTAACTAAAATTCTGCACACATAAACCTTAAGTCTTTCACCTATGCTTCAAGGGTTAAACTCTTCCATGCCCACGCCTTATTGGTTTAGTGGATTAATGCAATAGTCAGACATTCTGAAGTGTAACAATCTTTCTCTGAATGGCTAGGGATGGGAATGTGGGTAGACATGCTGAATTTCCCCCAATAATTGGCCCTTGGAGAAAAGAGAGGAGTGAGCTGAGTTAATTGGAAGCCTACAAGGCATATGGCACTGGCAACCCCAGAATTATTTTGAGCTGCAGTTAGCATACCTGGGTGATTACTACTTGGATATCTCAATGCTTCCTAAGTATAGCTGGAATGTGTGGCTCTGATTTGTTTTCCAGCTGGAAATGTTATAGAAACAGGAAGATTTTGGCTTTTGTGTGTCTTGTCGTATCCTGCCTCTGCTTGGCAGAAGATCTGGTCTGACAGTCATGTGCATCACTTCTACTGTGCTCTGGGCTCAACAGAGAATGAGCTCTGGCAACATCCACAGACTCTGCCCAGCAACAGACAAGCCCATGAGCTGATTCCACGTGATTTTGTTGTCTCTCATGACTACAGGGCCGTCAGCTAGGACAGGTGAGAGAGAAGGTGTAAAAGGTAGGCTTTTGTAAACATCCATTGATGTGATTCGATGTTAAGGGTTCCTGTCTTTTCTGAACATCTTCCCATTGACCTATCAAAAGAACCATTGGGCTAAGGTAGCATATTCCCATAATTTCCATATGGGAATGTACCTAAGAGTATTATTCCGGAAGATAGGAATCTATTAGTTATCAACCCTGAAGTCAGACTATAACCTCGCCCAAGGCAGAATTTCTTTTTGTCTTTTTGTGTATCCTCAGGGGTTAGCAAAGGGTGAGTGTTCAGTACATGTGAGGGGGAAATGGTGGTGATGTGGTAGTGATGATAGTAATGACGATAATGGTTACTTTTTAAAAAGAACTCATTGTTTATCCTAAACAGAAAGGGGAGAAATGCCAAGAGAAAGAATCAGGTAAATTTTGAGATGGAAATAAGCCCCATAAGGACCCGGAGCTGCCATCATAGGCAGAGCGAGCTGCGACTGCACAGCAATTAATGGTGAGCAGTTAGGAGGAATGGAGCCTTGGTGTGAGGGGAACAGGATATAGAAAATGGAGAAGCAGCCTCTGAAATGGAGACAGAGCAGAGCTTAAGGTAAGTCAAGCCTGATTAGAAATTCTGCCTGAAGCACAGAACTCGGGCATAGTTAGTTCTAATAGCCAAGAGGAAGAGCTCTTTCCAGAGAAGCTTGTGCATCAATTAACTAACAATCTACTTAAATCGCAGAAAGTACACATATCCTTGGACATTCTTACTAAACTCTGGCAATTGAGAGGCAGGAGGAAAGAAAACAGGCAAGTTGCCTAAAAACTAATGATGGTATCTTCTACTCTTTGCACCTTCACAAAAGCTTGCACATCCTTTCAGTGTTTGTAGCATCAATCCAGCACAGGTGGGCAAAATTGAGATGTTCCAAGGTCGCCTTTTGACCAGTTAAACCAGCTCAACTCCGAAGCTTTCAGAATGTCAGCCAGTAAGACAGCACCACCAGACATTCCTGGAATGAAGCCTCACAACAGCAGAGGAGCAGTGCCCACCACCGGAGCCTCCCCAGGAGCTGAGCGGAGGCGGAGGGGGCAGCAGGAACCGGGCAGGTTTGGAAAGCAGTGCTATGGCAGGTGTGTGCTGCAAAACCAGAGGTGCCCTTCCCAGGTGCCTGGAAACACAGCTTCAAGCAACTCAAAGTAGCCGGCTACCTCTGTAACCTGAATGCCACTGGCAGACAAGTGAGGCTCCAGAAACAGATTGTATGCAGGCTCCTTTTCAGCAAAAACTGAGGATTATCCAGAAAATCCAACAGGCGAAGTAGGAACGGCCTGTGATGACAAATGATGATGTAAACCCATGTTGTTCTGACAAACTGAAAGTCAACCGACACTTGAGTGTCTACTTAGGAAAGTTCAATGTACCTTCTTCTTTAACTGCAGATGGAACTTCATTAAAAGACACCAACAGGAAATGACCATCATTAAATGTGCCTTCTGGGGCAGAAAGAGCTCTGCACTAGGAGTCAGGACCTAGTTCCCACCTCGCCACCGATTGGCCTTTCGACAAGTTAATGTACATGCCCACAACAACAAAGCAAACATACCTTCCCCTCTGGCTCCAATTAAGTTTTGCTCACTGGAGTATTGAACTTCTATGAAAATTATGTGGAAACTAGAAAGTGGAATTCAAATGTAAGGTATTGTTATAACTTAATTGAAGATAATTTTGTAGGATAAAAACTAAACTAAATAATAGTGTCATATGCTCAAAGAAGTAAAACAGAAAACCCTTGCTAATGTTCCCAGATGAACAGTTTCAAATTCTTTGTCCTCTAAACAAGGCCTGTTACCAAGAACAGAGCCAGCCAGTTGGTCCTCAGGTAGACAATATGGCTGGAACTGAGACTTCCATTCCCTTTACTCTGAGGTTCTCACCTCTCCTTCCCCTCCCCAGTGCTGGAAACAAGAGGGGATGAATGTACCTGCTGGCAAATGAACAGTTAGAGCAAGTGCTAGATCCTGGAGGGCAGCTACCACTCTCTCACCCCCAACCAAGCCCAGAATCAGTGAAATCTCTGTAACTTGCACGGTAAAGCTGTGTCAAGACATCAAACACAGGCTGTTGTTTTTTAATACAGTATTGTTTTATGTAATCTTCCACATTTTTACTCACATATATTTCCCTTACATAACTGAGTAGTGAAGAAAAAAATTATAAAATCCATGCCTCCGTGGCTCCAAAAAAACAAGCAGTTCCATGAAGGCCCATAGGCAGCACACATTTAAGCACAAATGGGTGGTGATAGAAAGCTGTGGGCCTTGGAAGGACTTGAGAATACGTGGGCTCTGCCTGCACAAAGACCAGCTGCTCCAAGCTCTCCTTTCGCTGGCATAATTTGCACGGAGTGCTTGGCACAGACAATTTAGCTCTGAAAATGTCCCTTGGTTTTATCTCTTTGGGATTTATCATCCATGTATAAGCTCAGAAATCATATCACATAAAACTGGACTTTGCAAATTTGAAACTAACCAATATCATTTTTCAAAAGCTCTCAGAAAAAACAAAATGGATTGTGCAGGAAAATTTTGTAAATGGAAAATATTGCATATACAGAGTCTGAGGCAATCCAGGACATTTTAAACCAGAAAGCAGATGGAATAAGAGCAATATAAATTAGTGTAACTGTATTTTGCCAACTGCAAAGTGACTCTAACTCCAAACAGAGCTCTCCCCAACCTGTTGATTGCATGTGTATTTGTTTTTAATTACCACTGGGTAGAATCTGGTGAGATGTTTGGAGTTAGAATTATAGAATCTAAAGATCTAGAGAACACCAAATCTGGCCAAACCACCCATTGAATATCAAACTAAGGAAACAAACACAGAAACTACAAGCAAGCTATTTACATTGGAAAACAATATTCCTGCCTATGTTATATAAACCAGTTAACAAAAACGATGCATGTGGCAGTTTGTAAGAAATGCCTTACAAAGAAAAAGTACACTGAATACTGAACGGAAAGATAAAACTTCATGAGCCGTCTTTCCTGGCCTGTCCCTCTCAGCATGACCCATCTCTTGGATCTCTTGGCAGCTTCTCTGGTTGTCAAAATCAGACAAAGTCTTATCCTGACCAGTCTACTCTAGGCCATCCAGGCTCTGGAGGATTTATGCTAATTCCCTGCCTGGAATAAACTCACTCAGTCATACCAGAGCAAACTGGCCAACTAATTTATAAAAGAGGAGGGAGAGGTTGACACTTTTTTTTTTTTTTTTTTTTACTGCGGTGCAAACTACAATAAAGAAGCATATAATCTGATTACTTCTTGGAGAATCTGTCCCTTCAACATATTCCTGCCAAGATGCTCAAGCCTTGAGCCATTTTCTTGGGCTGGATATGAGCATAGATAGGATTTCACCATCAGGCTATTGTCAACCAAGGCAGCCCCAGTCCACTGACCAGCTAGACTCCTGTTTAGATGTGGAATCTTGCCTAGTGTCCTAAGTCTTGACTGGCTCTGATTGCCAAAGTCCAAGTTTTTAAAAATGAGCCACCTTGGAGTATGATGAGGAGAATGGAATGACTATTTCCCTGCATCTTCAGTCTCTCTTCCCAGCCGCATCATAGAGGGGCGCACAGAACTGCATATTCATGATAAAACAGAGAGGTGAGACAAGGTGTTTGCTGCATTCTTACTTTTTCTTTGACATACAAGACCTCTATACTCTTTTATCTCTACCACACAGACACTTTCATACCCCCTGCCCTGTGTCGGGTCTCACACCAGCTGCTACTTGCAGGTAGAAAGGCTCAGGGAGGAATCAGCATCTGGAAATATGTTAATTTTGCATGAAAGTAGAGGATGATCGCAGAAATTACAGAGACTGCAAATGGAGGACATCTGTTCATTACAGAACTTAATACACAGCAATAGCTGTGACGAGGAAGGTGCAAAGATCACCCAGAATCAAAGAGGGCAGGCACCACAGGAAGACTTGAGAGAGACAAACCAGGGACATGAAACTGGCTGCACTAACTCAAATGCTGAAGGGAAGGTGAAAGGATCAGCATTCCCAGTCCCAGTAGAGCAAAGCTCCAGCCCTCGTTCATCCCTGGAGAGCTCTGAGAAAGGATGTGAGGACTAATCCTTTGGAATCCCAACATGAAGAATGGAAAGATAGCTCTTCCAACACAATATCCGTGTGCAGACACTCGAGCAAATGCAAAGACGTGAACACACTTCCATTCATACACTGAGATGTACTGGGTCCATTTCTACATCTCATTGAGCACTGGTACTAAACATAATGATACTCAACATAGTTTGCCATGGGCCTCTGACCTTCACAGCTCAGCTAACCTCTCTGCAGTTGTTTTTGTAGTCATTGAGGTTCAGTCCACCATTGAAACGTCTAGGAAGCTGTTTCCAACATGTACATTTAATAAAGGAGTGATGAGGGTAATTATTATCTCAAAATAAGCAACAGCATAACATGAGAACTAAGCCCAGTGCTGGATATTTGTAAACTACACATTCTGCAAAGTTTCTGGTGGAGAAAAGTGTGTGGGATTGTAGACAGAAAACCTAACAATATTCACTTACCTTGGAAGACAGTTGAGAGAAAGGACTAATAAAAATTATTACAAATCACTACACACACATAAAGTGCTTTATAATAAACACTAATACTTTAATCCCACATTGCTTGTTTTGTAGGCTTGAAGCTTACGTAAAAGTTGAGCTGCAAGAGTAAGAGAAGCAAACTTCACATTCTGTCATTTTCTAGGTTTAAGCAGGACAAAAAAGAAAACTCCAAGAAGTCCATTTTTAAATTGCTGCTTATGTAACAGGAGCCTGAGAACTACACCAGAATTTAATTGAAGGAAAAGTAACTGTAGGGGAATTGCTTGGAAAACTGCCAGAAGGGTTTTAACAGCTGGAAGTTGAAAAGTGATTAATTTTGACAGCAATAAAAGCCTCATGTTCATACATAATTATGCTTAGATTTGTGGGCTGCTGGAATTTTTTTTCTATGCACTATTAACCTTCTGCTGTCCAAGCTGGAATTCAGATACTTTAAATGAATCCTTATTTTTAAGTTGAATAATAATTTGCTTTCAGTGGCTTTGACTCACCTCAAGACAAAGAAGACTTGGGGGAGAAAGTGTAGAATAACTGGGGTAGGTCCAAATACTCTTCTGAGTATTCTTAGAACTTAATGGAAATAAAGTCATTTCATTTCCCCCCTACACGGGAGCAATCACCAAAAAATAAAAATAAAAAAGAAGAAGTTCTGGGGAAAGGCATGCTAAGCAAAGAAAAAGTGATATTTAATAATTCCTAGCAAAGGACATAGAGATGAATCTATTAAGTGAATACAATGTTACTTACTACATTCAAAATACTGCATAGATTAAGAAAGTAATGAATTAAACCAAGTTCAAGAGCTGGCATTGGTACTAATGTGCTACAAAAATCTTAGACCAGTTTTAATTTCTCCATGACTTCTCTGTTTCTCAGATAGGAAGAGAGGGATGCAGTAGATAATTTAGAAGATCTCAGATCTAATTATATTAAATCACCTGCTCTAGGATTAGTCACATTCTGAGGTCTTTTTTTTTCTCTTAGTAACCTTTACTACTCTTGTGCCAACCAGTTTGACCAGACAAAGTGAAACTTGGGTAATATGAAATATTTTCAAATTGATTGGAAATAACTAATATTTAATAATACTCATCAAATCAATTACAGCAGTTTCCAAGGCATGATTCTAAGAACTTTACAAATTATTATATGTTAATCTACTTAATGCCTCTATATGGTAGGTCCTATAATCTATTGCTACTATTATCCCTTTTACAGAAACTGAGACAATAAAGAGGCTACATGACTTCCCAGAGTCAACAGTCACCTCATGAAAAAGCAAAGATTTGGGCGGGGGGGGAGTTTTATGTCCTATTGTTCCCAAGCAGATACATAATATTGTAGACACAGTTAATTCACAGCATTAATGTTGAAATAGAAAGAACAATGAATCTAACTGAAAAAAAACAACTGAAGTTAGTTTTAGCTCCAGACCAACCTTTCTCCTCTGAGTCAAGGGGGAAGCAACCCCAGAGAAAATGTTGGATTTACCCCTTAGTACTCCATTGCCATAGGGTTATTTGGCAGAAAAACACAACTAATTTGGAGTCGCAAGCCTGGATGCCCCACAAGAGACGATTCCAAGTGTACTCATGAGCACCAAATTTAAATGGGTCTTCGCCTTGTTCTCATTAACTAACCACCCGCTGGTCAGAAGTGTCAGAGAAAGACCCCTGAGTTTTTTGGTAATCCGTGATATACACATGTCCAATGTATCATACTTATTAAACTCGCCTCTAAAAGTAGAACATCGGGTGACCTCATGCCCTGGTGTAGAAGACCATTACCAGCAGGAGAGCAAAGACTGGTGTGTCTGTACTTCCTTTGTATTTCTCATGACACCGCATTAACATAAATTGTTGTTTGTCAATTAATCTTTTTTTAAAAAAAGATACAACCATAAGAACTATACGGATAGAAATGCAAACTCTTTCAGAACTAAAATTTTTTTCTGAAAAATAAAAATAAAAACTTTGAAAGGAACCATATCTATATTGAGAGAAAATGCGGCCACATAAAGAAGCATGAACTTGTTTGGAACTACAGTTACACTACAGGCTCCACTCTCCAGGGCAGAGTAAGCCTAGGACTTACATGTGGAATAACTCTGCTCCTTTGTTTTATGAAAATGGAAAATCCCAAACATTTATTCTAGACCATCCCAGAGACTAACAATTTTACATTTGTCCATAATAAATATGAGAAGGGTTGAAAACATTTTACAAGCCACTTCCTTAACCAAGTTTAGTTAAAATGATGTGTTAGCAGAGACTTTACATTCTTCCATGAAAAGTAATCTGGGCACAATTCTACAATTCTGGACACCTGTGTATTGCTGTGACCCATAAACAAGTCAGGCTGACATTTTGATATTTCTTCTGAACTACACAGAACAAATCTGTGAAGTAGGTGCTATTATCATCTCTGTCTTACAGATAGAGAAACTGAGGCACAGAAAGGTTAACCCAGCCAAAATTACAAAACTAGTACATGAAAGAACTAAGACTTGAATCCCTAGCTCCAGAGTTCATGCTCTTAGATAACGAAGTCATTCTTGTTTATTTACTCCCTGTACCACTTAGAAATGCCTTTGGCTGTGCAACCAAAACACCAACTTAGAGTGGCCTTCAAAAATAGGAATTCCTTTTACTCAGCAACAACTCTGAAAAAAAGCAATTGCCGGAGGGGTTCAGTTGCTCACAGTCCTCAGGGACCAAGGCTGTCCTCTCCACGTTCCTGATCTTAAGATCCCCATGCTTATCTCGTGGTCGTTGCTCTTCCTGGCATCACCTCCATATTACAGGGAGCTCAAAATCTTAAGAGACTTTGTCTTTTCATTTGGGAAGCTAAGCTTACTTCCATAGTCTTTCCTTTACATCTCACTAGCCAAAACAAGACCACATGCCATCCTTCAACCAACCAAAGAAGATTATTATGACTGGTTTTGACTAATCAATGCTTTATATTTTCGGACTAGAAACGATCCTGAATCAATAGTTCTTACCTAGTTTCTGAATAAACTGGACTTCTTTTAGTTGGGAAGAAGAGTGTGCTAGAAGGGAGATGACTTTAGGTGGCAATGAGCAGTGCCCACCATACGCTCCTACTTTGGCATTTAGGTTGCTCCTCCTTGTACAATACCCAGCTTAGGGGAAGGCATTGTGCCAGGAAGTGGAAAGAAAGATAAAAGACAATCTCTATGTAATTGGTACTCACTGAAGGCTTCATTTGAGAGAATCAATCTCATATCTGATCTTAGATAAAGACATGAAAGAATTTACATCGTATATGGATAAGTTGGCAAGTGGCTGTCCAGAGAATCCAAGAGGCCTTCCATTTACTATGGATACACAACAGGTGATAAAGAACATGCCCCCAAGGTACCATCTTTTAGACCATAAAATGACAGACAGGACTAGCTAAATAGGTATGTGCTTAAAATTAGACTAACATGTGTATTCAGTATTTTGGAGGCATTCAAGCACAGAGTTGGTCTATACCCATACATAATTATAGTATTATCTGAATGTGTCCAAGTCTCACCTGGAACTGAGTATGGATAGGATCAGGCAAGAGTAATGACTCAGATTTCACTAGCACCTGCCTCTAAAAGTCCCCTGAAAACACCCCTGCTCTGTGTTTGTGGGAGTTCCCATGGGGTTCTCACATATGCATACAGACAAGTCCAATCCCTTGGGCTGTCCCCTGCTCAGATTACCAACCCTGGGACTTCCATGTACTACATACTGGCCTGGAGCAAAGCAAAGAATGCAGCTCTCTTTCCTCTCCTCCCCTTTCTTGCCTCCACTGTTAGAAGGGCCTGGAAGCAGTGCTGCTGTTAAGTTCTCTAAATCTGAAACCCAAACATGTGTCCATGGGGCTGGGCCAGGCACAGATTCAAGTGATAATGACTGATAAACTCACTATCTCTTCCTCAAATATTACAGCTGGCTATTGCATCAGATCGTCTTGTCTGGCTCTTTCTTCCCTTAGGACAACTGACTAATCTGTCCTAGAAACTTATTCTTAGGAAATAACCAGACCCATGGCCAAAAATATGTGTAAGAAATGATTCACAAAGCTCTTTATAATGATAAAAATATCTTACATTTTATCTGTAGGTGACTGGGTAAATTAATTACAGCACATTCATTTGGAAGAGTAATATGCATCCATTTAAAACGATGAGGTAGATCTATATTTATTAAAATAGGGAGCTATTCATGATATATTGTTGAAGCGAGAAAAAGTATGACTTCATTTTTGTAAAAACATAAACAGGTGCTAGTGGGAATGTAGGTGCATTAATGTGTGCACACAGACAAAGAAAATGGGAATTGTCTTTGTGTGGCAAGATAAGGGTATTTTTACTGCCTTCCTCACATCTTTCCTGTACAGCATGAATGTTTTTTTTACAAGAAACATGAATTATTTCCACAAGCATGAAAAGATAAAGCCATATTCATTTTGAAAAATAATTATTTTAATGAAATAGCCTTTAGCAATGGATGCACTCATTAGGGTGAAAGTGTGGACGAGTATAAAATCTCCAGTGAGTGAGATTATTTAATAAGAGGAAGCTCTGAACATTTGCTGGGCAATGTGGAAGAAATTGCTGGGTAATGTGGAAGAAAATGAGCCTTGACAGGAAGATGATTAGAACCGGACATCTCCAGAAAAGTACTGTGACCCTGACCGGCAGTGCAATGCCCCCAGCCTTGCTGCTTCTGGAAGCCGGAGGCACTGAGATTTCTGGAAGGGCTATAAAGGGCACATGGAGCTTTTCGATTTGCTTCATTTTTCCAAATGGTTGCTTCTCTATTCCTAGTTGATTTGTAAGAGCTCAGAGCTTAAGAACACTTTGGCATTCATGTTACATATTTTTTCTCTATTTGTTTGCCTTACAGGCATCTGGTAGAATTGTATACCACACAGAAGTTCTCATGTTTATGTGATCAACTTTAACAACCCTTCTTTTATTATTCTTGGCTTTGGTTTCACACTTAGAAATGCCTTTTCTAACACTAAAGATGCCAATTTTTGTTTAATTTATACATTTTCATCTTTACAATTAAATATGAAATGAATCAAAATTTATTTTTGTGTGTGGCATGTATGAGGTAGTGATATAAATAGTTTGCCCCAATTCATTGGTCACTTTCCCCAAAACCATTTATTAACTATCCAGTCTTTCCCTTATGATTGGAAATAAAATCTTTATCATATACTAAAGCACAAGGAGTTCACAGGGTATACACACACGAGTCCTTGGGTCTGGTTTGGACTCCTGCTTTTCTATGAGATCAGATGCCTGCCTATCCCTGAACAATGCCATTCAATTAGAATAATTACAACTTTAAGATGTGTTTTATTTCCCAGTAAGACAGTCTCCCTCATTTCTCTTCTTTTAAAAAAATATATATATTAGCTGCTCTTAAGTGATCATTCTTCTGAATGATTTCATTTTTGTCAAATCCTAAAGACTCCAGTAATATTTTATCAGAATTACATTAAATTTATAGATTGATCTATAGAAAAAAGAATCAATATTTGCAGTGGAGTGAGCCTTCCTTTCGTCTCCATTAAGATTTCTTCATATTGTTCCTGGATATTTCTTGAGAAACTTATGAATAGCTGATTTTCTTTGTTCTCTTCTCCCTCCCCGCTTCCCTCCCACCTACTTCCCAAGTCTGGTCACATGTATGGAATGTCCTTATCAGACTCACAGTTGTCCGACAGGTTTGTATCTACAGCTCCCAGGCAAAGTTCCACTTCCCACAGCCTTTACTTCTGTCTTCTTGAGACGGCACCTTCCTCTGACCTCCACTATCTGGTTTCTGGTTTCAGAGAACCTGTTCAGTCATTCTGATTCCCAGCATGCTGCTCTCAGGGCTCTTATTTATTCCCCACACAATGCGTACTTCATAGAGACTGTAACTAACATTACTTTTTTGTATGACTTTTCTTTTTCTGCACAAGAAATGAAAATGACCACCAACTTAAAACAACACACATTTATTATCTCACAGCTCCCCTGGGTTAGGAATCGGGGTGAGTTACGTGGGTCTCACAAGGCTGCCACAGGGAGTCGATGGCTTGCATTTCTGTCCCGATGTTGGATCCTCTAACAAGCTCACAGAGTTGTTGGCAGAATGTAGTTCCTTGTAGCTATAGTACGGAGGGTCGCACGTGGGTGCTGCTCCACAGTTCCTTGCACGTGGCCCCTTCTCACCGCATGGGGACTTCCCTCTTCAAGGCCAGCAAAGGACTCTCTCCCCCTGAAATATAATCACAAGGGTGACACTTGTCACCTTTGCCATTCTCTGTTGGCTAGAAGCCAATCACGCTACCACCTGTACCTCAAAGGGGAGGGGATTATTCAAGGATTTGACTCTTTGGAGTTGCTTTAGGGTATGTCTGCCACACTCCCGGGGCTTTGAGCATGGCCAGCACCCCACTGCTTTCCAGTCACTTCTTTCCTGAGATTTGGAGTGTTGACCTAAATATAACAAGATGGAAATAAACAAACAAACAAACAAACAAACAAAACAAGATGGAAGCCTGAATGGGTATAAGAGACAGAGGGACAATTGGTGGTGGGAGGAAGGAAAGGGGGAAATAGAAAAAGAGGCACTTCGCTCCCCATACACCACTAAAGTTTTCTGTTAGATACGTGCTCCAGGTCTCCAAATCATGAAAGCCAAGTTAGAAGTATGACAGAAGCTAAAAGCTACATTGGTTATTCTTGGTCCTCTTCACCTGCTTCATAGTGGTCAGTTCCTTCATAATTCTGGAATTAGGTGGTTGGTTACTTTTCTTTTCTTTTTTAATATACATTTTTAGGGAGAGGGAGGGAGAGACAGAAGCATCAATGATGAGAGAGAATCATTGATCGGCTGCCTCTTGCACACCCCACAACGGGGATCCAATCCACAACTCAGGCATGTACCCTGACTGGGAATCGAACCGTGACCTCCTAGTTCATAGGTCAATGCTCAACCACTGAGCCATACTGGCCAGGCAGTGGTTAGTTACTTTTCAATGTCGTGGAAAAAAAAAAAATTTATGTTTTTGTATATATGCTAGCAAGGTGGCAGGGAAAACTACTCGTTTCATGATGCTTTGAACCAGAAATCTTCACCAAGCCAGTTTCCAGCGGGCTTCCACTCTGTCTTTGTGAGATGCTGCTGCCGCCTGATTTCTGGGTGTTTGGGGAGCCAGGTGAAGGGTGAGTGCAACACATCGGATAGGAAGCTCCCCGGCTCCATTGCGAAACCTCGGGGAAATCAAAGCAACAGCTGGTCTGTGTCTCGGGAAGCTCTGGGTGTCAGACACATAATCTGGATGACCGACGGTCATTTCATCTTCAAATAACCCAGGGAAGGAGATGTTATTAAGCCACTCTGTGGAACAGGCGAGACGAATCACTTCCCCAGTGTCACAAATCTGTGACAGAGCCTGACTCCAAAGCTCTTTCTCTGGCACGCCATGCTCTCTGGGTATGGAGACATCTCAAACGGGGACTCTCTATTTTGCCACAACTTGTCCCACATCTCCCTGAAGCAAGAGCACACTAAACAGGACATACGCAAGTCACAGCTAGACTTCCACCCTGGCTCCTGTCAGGTAGGTCCTTAAGGGGCAGTGCAGCTGGGTGCGTTTTCAATAGCAAATGATAAACAAAGCAGTATGCCCCCATGCCCCTATTCCCCCTTGCCCCCAGGCCTCCACGACAATTTCCTACTGACCACCACAAACCCATGCCTGCGGACTGCCTGAGCTACATGCCTGCCTGATAACTGGGTACAAGTAATTACTGAAACCAACCCCGCACATTCCAAAGTGTTTATCAGTCATCAAAGGCTAATATCTCAGGCATGGTAGCCTTATTAGGCCCAGGGTTTAGGCCTGCCTTGAGGCCATTCCCACGGCAGTCTTGGGCAAGTCACAAAATCTTGCCGATAATCCACTTCCTCTAGAACAAGTCGTTCCCAAAGTGGTCCCCGGGCCAGCAGCATCAGTATCATCTAGGAATTTCTTAGGAATGCACATTCTTGAGCGTTACGCCAGGCCCACTAAATCAGAACCTCTGAGGATGGAGCCCAGTCCAGTCATGTCTTACCAAGTCCGGGTCATTCTGATGCACACTAATGCGAGGACCTCTGCTCCAGGACCTCCTAGAGCTGTGAGAACTAAATAGCATACCAGGTTCTGTTCTGCCACCAGGTGTGCTTCCGTAGCACGGATTACTCCATCACTGATGGGAAATAGAGGAATGATGTCAGGGTAATGTGAAAATTGCACGTTAGACTGCACGTAATTGCACATTAAAATTTCACATTGCGATGTGAAAATTGCACATAGATTTTTATCATATCATGGGAGGGGAGGGGTCCCCAAACAAGAGGAGCCATAGCAGAAGTGGAATCTTAGCCTTCATTGGAAATGGAAAAGGCCTGAGGCTCAGTTGCTGTATCATCAGCAGGAAGCCTTTTGCTGAATTTTCCAGAATACGTGAAAATGAGCACCTGCATCCATGGCCCCCTCCTCCAATAGGTGCACACCAGCCTCATGAGCTTCCGGTTTGTGTCAGGTTGCCCCGCCTCCCGTGCCCACTGACTCAGAGCTCCACTTCCGCCCCTGCCAGCCCGGAGCTTTTAAACAGTTTCCAACTTCTCATCTCTGTTGCTTTTTGTGCATGTTAATACTCACTCTGGCAGCTTCTAGACACTCAGCTGCTGCCAACATGGTCTTAGTGACCTCCCCAGCTAACAGTGATTATTGTGGTTGATCAGAGTTGCATGAGATTTGAATGCTCTACTTTGGCCCTATTTTCCCCTTATATCCTATTATTGTTTTATACCAAGTTTTGCAGACGGCAAGATTTTCTGGGAAGTGTTGTTTTGTGATAAAGCAAAAAAAGGCCTATATATGTGAAGTTCCTGGCACACAGTAAAACCTTAATAATCCTTCGCATTAGTCCATGCCTACAATACTTTGTCCTTGAAATGCTGACAAAGGAGCCAAGGAAACCCAACAGTGACAATGCCAATGCAAAGGAGCCTGTGAGAAAGAATTCTGATAATGAAAGGGTGAAGTTCTACCCTTTCTGGCCAATATTTTTTAATGACATTCATTTGGAGCAATTCCTTCTGATTGCTTTTTGTTCTTCTATTTCTAGTTTGAGCAGCTTTTTCAAAGAATGGGGCTATTTTGTCCACTTCTGTGTACTTCAATCCTTAATTCTTTTCAGTCTCTTTCTTTGAGACCTTAGAAGATCATGCACTAATTCTTAGAGAGAAACAGCCAAGCGGGGAGTAATTATCTTGGCCACAAGTTTCTGAAGTTTACAGAGTATGGCACTCAGACCTGAAATCTCCCATCACCCTTGCTGGCAGGGCCCAGTTCGGTCTCCTCCGCTGACAAGAATGGAAATTGAGGTCTGGCTCGGGGTTCCACAGCAAGATGCTCTGGCCATGAAAGGCAGCCAGGTGTCCTGGCTCCTCACCCAGCATTCTGTCTCTTAAGTGTTTACTCAGTAGTCATGCCCTGTCTTATGAGGTCACTTCTAAATTGTTTCCTTAAACATGGGGTCTGTAGGTCAAATTCAGCCCACAGACATGTTTTGTTTTCCCATGTAGGACCTTAAAAATTGGAAATTTTCACATTAAAAATTATTTCTAGCTTCACTTGAAAATTCAGAACATCTGGCAACACGGAGCTAATATCCGCATATGACAACAGCTGGAGCTGAAGAATACCTTCCCCTTTCAGCCAGGACAAGCTCATCCAGAACTGCCACAGGCTCTCTGCCTCCTCCATACCTGGCCTATCATCTTACACACACACACACACACACACACACACCACACCACACCTGTCCACACAAGCACACACATTCCGTATTAGTGGCTTAAACAACACAAATTTGTTTTTTCACAATTCTGGGAGTCCAAGATCAAGGTATCGGCAGGATTTGTTTCTTCTCATCCCTCTGTCTTTGGATTAGGACCCACCCTAATTACCTCATATTCACCCAGTTTCCTCTTTAAAGACCCTATCTCCAAATCCAGTCACATCTTGAGGTGCTAGCAGTTAATATTTCAATATGAATTTGTGAGGGGGGCACAACTCAACCCATTACATAGTCTTCCCTTGTTTTAGATGACCTGCTTGGTCCCCAAGGCACTGGAATCTGCAACTGTGACAAACTTCGGCTTGCTTTTTAACTTTTCACAGCTTTGTGTCAATTATACAGCCCCTATATAAAGTACCTTAGTAGTAAAATCCATAAAGTACATAAAATCCAGAAAAAGCCTCAGTGATGATCTACACCAGTGTTTCCCAAAGTGTGGTACTCGTACCCCCAGGGGTACGAGAAAAGTTTGGTGGGGGTGAACATTGCACCGGAGTTTGGTGGGGATATGCACTGCACTGTGCTTAGCTGGGCCTAATTCTACATTCTCATGAGTCAAGTCAAGACAGTCTTGAGAGGCGTGAGATGGTCTGGTGTGCAAATAAATGTTATTTATAATATAACTTTTATTTATATTTTATTATGAATAATTTTATTTTTCATTTATTATCATTTTGTGTGTGTACCAAAAAAAGAAAAATAAATATATTTTGATTGTTATTAAAATACATCCATTTTTTTGACCAGGGGGTACTCAGCGTTACGAAAATTATAGAAGGGGTACACATATGTCAAAAGTTTGGAAAACACTGATCTACACCAATGGTTTTCAAACCATTTTAAGTCACAGAACCTTCTAACAACACTAGTGAACAAGGAACTGATATATAAAATAGCTAAGCTTCGTTCCTCCTCTCCAAAATGGCTCCCGAGGGAGCTCCAAAGATACTAGGCCTCCCTGTGTGACACGTGACTTGAACACTGCTGATCTAATTCAAATTTTTAGTTTATGTATGAGAAACCCGAGGCCCATCCACATGACCAGGACCACAGAGATCTGAGTACCAAGTAGGACCAGATCCCATGTCTCCTGGCTTCCATGGTTCCTTCTCTCTGTGCAACTCAAACAAGGTCATGGCATCAGACCACTGAGTAATGTCTTTAAGGACAGAGAAATCCTAGTATTTTATTGGTGGAAGTTGTAGCCTAGAGCCCAGGTCTGGGAGTCAGGAAACCAAAATTGTGCTTTGCCAGGACTGGTTGCACAACCTTAAGGACAAAGGCTTGACCCCTCTGTTCCTCTTCATGAACAACACACTAGGACTAGCTTCCATGGGCTTTAATGTCCCTTCCTATGTCAAAATGCTAGGACTCCAGAGTGTTACACTTACAGTAGATGCTGCTCCTCTTTCCTTTTCATCGATTGGTACAAAAGGGTTTCATGATAACTCTTGCTCCAGGGGTAAAGGATCTAGTAATGGGCAGGCTCACCATCCCACACACAGAGTCCCCAACCACCACCGAGACAAAGCCTCAAACCGTGTCTGCTGAGCATAAGTCCACCTCAACAGTGCTACTCTAGCTTGCTAATAATAAAAAGGAAAAAATATCAAAAATGAAAAAGACATTCTACAGAAGAAGTTGCACCATGTGACCCACTCTCATCTCGATGATGGGAACGAAGCATTTGGCACCGCAGGGAAAGTGGAAGCAAGAGGGTGGGAAGATTTGCTGTGCTACTTGGGAACTGTAATTACAGAACTCCAAAGTTCTATAATTGCCCTCCAACCAACATTCCAGCGACAACAAACGTATTACTTCATGAAGTTGCCTGTGATGGACCATGCAAATCCTCATTTAGTTACTAGTATCTCATTTCAAGCCAAAACTTATAATCCCAAATATCCAAACTTTGGTAACCACCAACACCCATGTTCTCTTCCTCAATGTGGACAAGAAATACATTTTCATTCTGTTTAGTCACTGGGACTTGGGAGCTATGGGCTTTGGCAGCTAGCATTATTGACTTTGATACATGTATCCTTTGAAGTACCAGACAAGCATACTCCTGTCCACTTGCCAGACCATGAAATATTTGAGGATCTCGGAAAGTGACAAGATGACAATTCTATCTTCTCCCTTAATATTTTCCTCCTTTTGATTTTCTCTGATCCATGCAACTCTACATGCTATCCTGAACACATTAGATCAGGACAGGGGTTGGCATCAAAGAAGTCATTGGGAGTTTTTATCTGGCAAAATTTTCCAAAAGCCTAAGTTCTTGGTAGATCAGAAAGGATTTCCAATATAATCAGTATATTTGGAAGAAATGCCATTGAAGACAGAAGGATGTTTGAAAAAACTAGAGTTTCTTCACCCCCATGGTGGAAAAATATTACCCAAGCCCAAACAGCCTTTTTCACCCAGAGTTCTACTCAGAATTAAGCCTCACTGTCCTATAAGATCCATTGCTTTTTTTTTTTAAATATTTTTTTATTAAGGTATTATCTGTGTATATAATATTGCCCCCCCCATAGGTGCCCTCCCTCCCCAGAGTTTTGTGTCCATTGGTTGTTCTTATAAGATCCATTGCTTTTAATGCATTTACTTTTCTCCTACACATCTAGAATGACACTTGTTATTTATCATCCTTGGGAGAGAGAATTTTAATATATATATTTTATTGATATTTTACAGAGAGAAAGGGAGAGAGATAGAGAGCTAGAAACGTCGATGAGAGAGAAACATCGACCAGCTGCCTCTTGCACACCCCCCACTGGGGGTGTGCCCGCAACCAAGGTACATGCCCTTGACCAGAATCGAACCAGGGACCTTTCAGTCCGCAGACTGATGCTCTACCACTGAGCCAAACCGGTTTCGGCGGGAGAGAGAATTTTAAAGATCATTTCTGTCTACTATGGTTTAGATGAGCAACTCCATTTAGGAAAGGCTTGTTGGAGAGAAGGAGAGGAGAGAGTGAGGAGCATGAAGGCATCGAAGGATCCTAGAGAGCCAAGAGAAAGGTACCAGGGAGTCAGCAGATGCCAGGGAGATGTGGCAAAGGAGCCTGGGCTTGTTGAGCAGGTGAGGCCCAGGGTGGCAGCAGGAACCCGTGAAGGAGAGGCAGTATGACAAGTCACAGGCACCTTCACAGAGATCCTGGCCACCCAGGCTCTTCCTGAGGCACCCTTCCAGGGGGACTGAGGCTGGCGGAAGGAGGGTTCTCCAACTTGGAACCTGCAGGGACCAATTGACAATTAAGGATTCTTTGGGGGAATGAATGAATACCTTTGACTACAACTCGAGGGCTTCCTAAAATCCCCACATCTTTTCCAATCACTGTCAGGCAAGGTATTCAGAAGACCTCAGATGAGTAAGTGAGGTACTGTTCAGCCAGTGCTACCTGCCTGCAAAGTCTTGAGAGTGAACAGCTCTTCCCCAGGCCTGTGGTGTGTGTGTGTGTGTGTGTGTGTGTGTGTGTGTGTGTGTGTGTGTGTGTGTGTTTTGTGTGTTGTTTTTTCTTGACGTTGACAGAGAACTTCTCCAAGATATTAGCATAGCACTTATTCAAGGGCAAACAGTCTTTGGACCTCCTAGAAGATCTTGCTGAATGACCAGGGTACTGGAGACAGATTGTGGTTTTTCCCTCATTTTATTTTTTGTCAGAGGAATCTCCTTCCTGATGTAATCAGCCTCCTGAACTTTAGCCAAACAGCAATTCTGCACCAAAGGTCAGGACAAGAGGGGCCTCGCTATAGACTCCTGAAAGGAGCACCAATACCTGTGAGCAGGGCTGGCAAATCCATTGTTGGAAGGAAGTAAATATTTGGTGGGGAGATAAAAAATAATGAAGTTAAATTTTTCAGGTTTTGGTTTTGTTTGTTTATTTGTTTGTTTCAGCAAAATCAGATAATTAACTATAAAGCATTAAATGTGGGAGTTACAGTAATCTTTAATAAAGTGTGCACAGAACTCATAAAATATATAATTGCATGTACAACTTGAGAAAGATTCGTGTGTTGTCTTCAGCCTGGGCTTTGCAATTTAAGTGGGATATGGGAAAACAGAATCAACCCAAGTTATCTAAGGCCATTGAGGGAAGATTAAAGAAGTTGAGATGGTTTTATTCTGTGATGAGAAAGCTAAGAAAGGGCTGATTTTCAAATATCTTAAACATTAGTCTCAGGCCATAGACCTGCTGAACGTACCTCTCCCCAATTCAGAGCACTTGAACACAAATTCTGGCTAAGAGCTGTTATTTTAAGTGGGAAGTGGAGTCATCTGTTCTCCCAGCCACATATCCCCACAGTGGTTACTCACTTCACTGTCTTCCCATCCTGTCCATTAAGTTAGCATCATCACTGACTCCCCAAACCACTCTACCCAACCAATCCCATAGGTCCTGCCAAGTCTAATGCCCCACTAACCTGCTCTTCTGACCTTCTACCTCTACCCCATTTGGAATTCTCTTTACTTCTTGCCTGTAGCTTTGTAACAACTTTCTAACAGGATTCCTGTAGCTTCCCCATCCTCACCCCTCCAGCCCATCTTTCATACTGCCCCAAAGCTCCCATCCAAAATATGAATCGAAGGGTACCTATCACTTAACCAGCTTAAACACCTGCAATGGACTGTCTGCAGATTTAGAGATTTTCAAAATACATAGTTGTTGGTTTTTTTAATCTGCCTTAGCTCCTTTTTGCATCCAATCTCCTTAGCATTGTTCTCAAAACCCCTAAACAATCTGGCCATATCCACCTCTCCCTTCATTAGCCCCCACCTGCTCCCACTCTGCTTCAGCCATATCAGACGCTCACAATTCCTTGAACATCTACATGCTGCCCTGCCTCTCTTCTTGCTAATTCCTAGGCCTGAAATGCATTCCTGTCTCCTCCATGTGGTGAAATCAGGGTCATCTTTTATGGCCCAGGTCAGAGGTCATCTCCTCTCTTCAGCCTTCCCAAGCCTAGGTAGCACTCATCACTTCCTCCTATGGAGCCCACATCGCTTGGCTCTGAAATGGCAATTGTCACATGTTATAATTATTTGTCCATTTTTGTCTTTCTCACTGTATCGTCAACTGCTTAACAGGAAGAATCATATCTTATCCATTTGGTTTTTTTTCTCTTCTTAGCATAGTATCTGGTATATTGTAAATGTTTGGTAATTGCTGAATGAAAGGATAAGCTCCCAGTTCAAAGATCCTCTTTTTAGTTTGCCTAACACATCCAGCCTGGCAGTGTTCAGCTTGGATTGGAACAAGAGTCAGGACCCCAGAAGCAAGTTAATGGGAGGTGAGCTACAACTGCTCCGAATGGCCCCTGCTGGGCATAGTTTTACATCCCATTGTCTGGATCAGAGCTGGCAGTTTCTGCCCTGTTTGTTCCTATGTGTCATAATTGGAGCAAAACTCCCTTCATCAGCCAGTCTGGCCACAACACAAATTCATGGGTTGGGAAGAAGGGACTGCCTGGTTCTTTTCAGGTTCCTATGGATACAGTGCCACCATTGATCCACTGGGATGCATCTGCGTGGGCAGCTGCCACTTCTGGGCTGTAAACACACAATGAACAGGCAGGCGGGGGAGGAGCGAATAGGATGGGAAAGTGGGGGAGAGCAAGAAAGAATTGAGAGAACGCATACAGGCAGAAGTGCGGAGGGAGGAGGGTTTGGTATTTGCTCCTACAGAAGACAGAATGTATTTGATAGCTTCTCAAAAAGCTAACGGTTTTTAAAGTTCCTTTTGCTAAATATAAAATGTGAAAATCACGAGTGGAATCTTGCCTTTCTTTCTGCAGCAAGGACAAAGTTCCTGGGTATATTTTGATCAGACATTTCTAGACACATCCTCCACAAGCATGATTAGACAGCCTGTCATCCTGACATGGGCTTAACTAAGAAGCAAAATCAGGCAGCCAATCTGCAAAAATATAATCTGATGTCATTTTCTCCCTTTTGGTCGTTTCTTTCATAAACATGGACATTGATACATGCAATAATAATAATAATAGCACTCTATATGGCTAGTACTTTTTAGTTTATACAGAAATGTTCCTGCCAGACCAACATGGCTCAGTGGTTGAGCATTGACCTATGAATCAGGAGGTCACTGTTGATTCCAGGTCATGGCACATGGGTCTCGGGCTCAATCCTCTGTGTGAGGTATGCAGGAGGCATCCGGTCAATGATTCTCTCATCATTGATGTTTCTCTCTCTCTCTCCCTCTCCTTTCCTCTTTTAAATCAATAAAAATATCTTTGAAGAAGAAGAAGAAGAAGAAGAAGAAGAAGAAGAAGAAGAAGAAGAAGAAGAAGAAGAAGAAGAAGAAAGAAAGAAATGTTCCTTAGGGCGTCACAACAACCCAGTAGGATACACAAACTGGATATTACCACCTTGTTTCCTGATGAGGACTCTGAGGCCATTGATGAGATAGTGTATTGTCCCAGAGCTACTTGGTGGAGGCAGAATCAAGACTCACACCCAGGACTTCGGTTTCCAAGATCAGTGCGCTCGTCCCATCCCTACACCCACCACCTCACGCATGCCTGACTGCCAGCTAAGCCACAGGCTGCTTCTCCATTGGAGCACAAGTGATAAAGAAAGAGGAGATGGATGGTTTGGGCAGGGGTGGGCATGTTGACAATGTTTTCATAGTCTCCTGGTTTTTTAAAACCCCACATTAGAGTAAATAAATGCATGTCCAAAATAATCAAACCACTGGCTTACAACTTTTCTATCATCATTTCCTCTGAATGTATGATTCTGGCTCTCTTGCCAATACACTCAAAACTTTTGAATGTGGTTCCTTCACTGATGATTCTCTCAAATCCAGGTCACGGTTGCTGTCCCTTTGGGGGCTGTGAGGTCAGTTCTGTGTGGTAGTCCATGATTGCTCTCCAGCCACGGGAGCCACGGGAGCCACGGGAGCCACGGGAGCCACGGGAAGCCCCTGGATGCAACTGGATGTCTCCTTTTTGACCAAGTTTTATCTCTTTCTCAAATATCTGTGTTTGTGAGTATAGTGATGGCAATACATTATGTTTACAGGACTTTACAGTTTATGAAGAGCTTTGCTGCTTCACAGGCCTTACCCCCCTACTCCCTCTCACTACAAGGTCCCCTCCCTGGGCGTGAGAATGGGGCAGATATCACTATTTTAATTGTATAGATTGGGACAGGGAGCCTGGAAAGGCTACATAATGTGTCCATTTAACACAACTAGTAAGTATTGGACTAGGAACTACTAATCCTAAACTTCTAAACCCAAATCCAGCCCTCTTGCCAGTGGGCCTGTGATTTTGTTGCCCTCTCCCACAACCACTGATGGGAAAATCCAACACCACTGATGAACAGAACTCAGAGCACATGCCAACTGTTTTTATCTGTACCTCCCATAAAAGAATAGTTTTTAAACCTATGTCCATGGGTTTAGCTGATGATCCCTTGTAACTGAATGTTTTTTTCCTCAGAGAGAAAATAATTTTCATCAGATATTCAAAGAAATGTAAAAAATTAAAAATCACTGGTCTTCTCTATAAACTCATCATACTTGATATCTACAAAGCCTACCACAGTGCCTTTCATATAAAAAGTGCCGGCTGCCTGGATGGATGGATGGATGACTGTGTTTTCCTGTCAAGCTCTAATTCTACAATTGACTGAACTACTATGCAAACTGAATGATGCACTAGACAGGACCCAATTAATGGGACAGAATTTTAGGGAGAAATATTTGAAATTTAGAGAAAAGTCTTGATTCTCAATGCAATTAAATATGATGTGACTGATCCACACTCTTTGTTTTTCCAGTGTTCTCACCTATCTATCCTATCACCAAGCAAAAAAAGGGGGTTCACATATCACCAAATTCAGCAGAGCATATAAAGAAGTTATATAGCATGAGCTCCATCACTGACTGAGTATACATCTCACACTTAATAGCTATTTCCATGTCTGAATTATAAAACACAAAACACCCTAATTTTAAATGGAGCATAAAAAAACACAACTCAACAAAATAGACTTTTTTTTGTACAAATACTAGATAGCCAAATTATATATGTACATTGTGGTTTTAGAGATTGTCCAAACTATGAGGTCGTTTGAGACGTCAGTCCCACATCCCTCAGTGCTGGACTGATTTCAAGAAGATAATTAAAGTCAATGGTACCTGGCATATGAAATAAAACACCCACCCTCTTACTCTCTGGGTTTGTTAGACCAAAGGTAATAAATTTCTCATAAACCAAGATAAAGGGCCACCAGGGAGTGACATTCCCCTCTCAGGTTAAAATGTTGTCAGAATGGTCAAGGTAGACACGGGAGAGATAAACATGCCAATTGCCCCTCCTACCTAGACTGGACAGCCTGGAAGGAATCCTGGCCAGGCCTTTCAACATGCTGGCGAGAGCCAACCCCTGACAGCCTGGAAAAGAGCAGAGAATGGAAGCAATGTGCTGGAGAACAGTACTCATCTGTCCTGCCAGCACTCAGCCTCACCATGGCCAGAATCTGTCACTGGACATGTCTGTGCAGCTTTCAATAATCTGTGCCTGAAAACTACCTGGAAGCAGACTCTGACTCTAGGGCTTGGTGTTAAATACCAGAGATATAGAGTGTCCTGCCAAGGACAAACTTTTACAATCCTACATTCCTCTATGAGCGATGTGTATTCTTTTCCTTGTTAGATTAGAAAGAGGCGGCAGGCTATAATCAATGGATTGGATATCAAATCAAAAGTCCTAAGGTCTGGTATCTGTTTTTAACTGGTGAACAAAAGACATCCGAGGTTTCAGGACGTCAATTCAACCTATTTCTTACAGCATTATGATAAGAAGAAGAAGGAGAACTTCTTTGTAGTTTTTCTCATTTCTATATTATCTTATCTTTAAAACTCTGAGAAGGTATTATGGCTCCTAGTGTCCAGTATGAAATTAAAGATCAGAGACTTTGAGTAGCTTGCCCAGGTTCACATAGCAATTTCTGGAGCGAGGTCCCATGGTCTATGACTCTAAGTCCAGGGTTCTCTCAGACATAGTCTTCCACTAGCAGGAAGGACTATTTTACTGCTACTCAAATGGTCCCTTATACTGGCCAGTTGTCTTATAAATGAAACCCCTTTATAAAGAGGACTTCTTAGCAATTTGATAGATAAATCCTTTAAGTGGATAATGATCTAGAGTAAGCTTTCTTTTTAGTAATTTAATTATAAAATATATCCACATTTATTATCAATATGTTGTTTTATGCCTTTAGAACAATTATCCAATCTAGTCCAATAGCCTATAAAAAATAAAAACTTATGCCCTAACCTGTTTGGCTCAGTGGATAGAGTGTAGGCCTTCGGACTCAAGGGTCCCAGGTTCAATTCCGGTCAAGGGCATATACCTTGATTGTAGGCACATCCCCAGTAGGGAGTGTGCAGGAGGCAGCTGATCAATGTTTCTCTCTCATTGATGTTTCTAACTCTCTATCCCTCTCCCTTCCTCTCTGTAAAAAATAAATAAAATATATTTTGTTAAAAAATTTAAACATTTGAAAGAAATTATTTAAGGAAAAGTTTGCATTATTCATTCAGTTCAAGAAATATTTACTGAGTGCTTACCAAGCATGCACTGTCCAGGGCATTAAGAAGACAAAAGTGGTCAAGACAATGTTTCTTCTGTAAGGAGTGTAAAAATGAAAGAGGAAGTCGAATAAGAACAGGTAAATGCATATTTTGCATGAAGAACTCTATTGGGATAAGGGCAGAGGGTTCCAAAAGCACACAGAAAGGACACTCCACCTAGGACTAGAGTTCAGAGAAGGCTTTCCAGAAGAAATAACTCCAATGCCAATTATTTGGAAGAATAGAATTTTGCAAAACTTTTCTAGCCTCATCTGTAAATCCAAGGCCACTGGGGAACCCTGACCAACATCCAAGCACACCATAACCTTCCCCACTTCTTTGCTTTACCCACATTATTCTTTTAACCAGAATACCTTATCATGAATTAATTCCAATATCCTCTTTTCATCCTTCAAGGCTCAGTTTTTGCCTTTTTAAGGAAGTCTTCTTTGATCTTAAGAAACAGAACTAAAATTAACTTGAAAAGATTATAAACACAACATTCAAGTTCGATTACATTTCCCTGATCTTTCATAAGCCCTAAGCCCCTCAGCTATATTTAGTCATTAAAAGATCACTATGTCCATACTATCCAATACAAGTGTTACTGGGGCAGTCAGGGGTTGGGGGAGGGGGCGTGGGGGACATGGAGGAGAGAATCGTGGCCATATCTAAATCCTTCCAAGACTTGTATTATTACAATATCTTGATCTTCAGCCAAAGCCAAAGGAGGAAGAGATAAAGTTTCTCTCTCTCTCTCTGTTCCACTGGATCATTGGGGTTTGTGAGGTAGTCTGAAGGGTAACCACCATCTGAATCCTTGGTCAACTGGTAGCAAATTTGGGTGAAAATATGTCAACAGTACATTGCAAATCTCAATGTTTTCACTCTAAAATTACATACTGGCTCTTTTGGTCATCAGCAAATCTTTACAAGTGAGACCAAAACAACTTTCTTTGGGAATACCAAGAGAGAGACAATATTCATATTATAGAGTTTCGCAAACTCTCCGGATATCCTAACAATAAGTTACAGATGTTTAATCCTAAATCAAGAAGCTAAATATAATATAGATTCTAAAAATGGTAATTTCCTACAATTTGAGGAAAATATTTGGTAGCTCAATTCCCTCTAGAAATGGCTGGCCATGGTTTTGCTCTGTTAAACATCTGTCAGCCTTTCTTATGGACAGGAGCATCCGGAGAAGAACAACAGATGTTATTTTAAAAATGGAATTGATTTTAAATCTATAACTTGACTTGTACTCTGGACATATGGGTACTATTTTATCACTGAAAAGTATTAGGAAATCAAGAAACCTACCATATATTCATATTCGCATTAATTCTATTACAGTAATTCTATTTCCTGATTTTCAAATTTTGTGTTATTACCTTACTCTCCTTTATTTTGAAAAGAAACTTTATCAGTTTTCCTGTGGCATACCATTTTATCTCTTTGTTTTGCTTGCAATAAGATATCAGCCTAATATGGGCAGAGCAACTTACTACAGTGATTCTTTGTTCCAAAGGGGGGGAAAATACATGACTGGTACATTATTAAAATAGACAAGGAAGTGTGTTTCATTTCATTGGTTATTTACTTAGTGAATATTGTCATGGTACCAGGTACTTTACAAAACACAAAGTGAGCTAATTATGCAGCACACTTGGATCTTGCATTTGATATGAGGATCTCTGGGTACTTACCCAACACTGACTCATAAATCAGCTCACTTCAAGTAGGATGCAAATGTTGCTCTAAATATATACTCAGTTTTATGGAATCTCCATGCCACCAAGCACTATGCAGACGGCCTTGCTGAATCTCTGAGGGCTCTGAGGAAACTGAAATGGGGACAGGCTTATGAAAGATGGTAGGTAAGTTTTAAAGAAAAACAATAAAAACAGGGGAGGGGAGCCTAACAAATAGAAGAGTATAGACAACTGATAAATAACTTGGGTTCTAAATCAAATGCATACTTAATGAGTCAGAGTAAAACGTTTACTTACCTCAAACTTGGCTCTGATCTATGTCTGAAACTGGGGTGGTGTGTGTGTGTGTGTGTGTGTGTGTGTGTGTGTGTGTGTTGCACAAGAGATCATTTCTCTGAACTTGTTCATGATACTAATAGTATGAATTGTATTTTTATATTCACAAAGTTGAAATCTGCTCCATCCTAAACAATCACATAAAATTTGCCACACATCATCTTGATATGAAAATTAAAATCAGGAAAGCACCAATTGAGACCGTACTAACTTGTGAATTTGTGGGAAGATGGGAAGAAATCAGTAGATTATGTCTGTGAGGCTTTTCAGGTAATGCCCAAAGCGGAGCATGCCTGTGATGGGGCAGAGAGCAAAGGCGATGGGCAGCGATCATTCAGGGGTCCCTGGCATTGGAGGCGCACACTGCCCCTCTAGACCTTCATGGGGAGGATCCACACATGTTTCTCCTGGGAAAAATTCAATGAGACCTATGTTCAGAAATAAAATGAAGGACAGAGACCCCATAGGTAAGTCTTCCAATTTACTGTTTCAGAACTAGGACCCAGGAGCCATGCATGTGCAGGGAGGGGTCTCAGTTGCTATTCACTCCCAGGGTTCATAGCTCTCTATGCCTGGGCTGGTGGCTTGGACCTGAGGGAAGTCAGTTGCCTGAGGGCTCAGCAGCCTCCTAAACAAGCCCACATGGCACCCACTGCTGAAAGGTATGCAGTCTGGGCGCTGCACAACCTGGTAGAATACCAGGCAAGATTCCACTTGCAGGGAGGACTGAGGCACTCTGGAAGGATGCAAATGTTGCTCTAAATATCTAGGAAGAAGTCAGGAATCGGATTGAAGAAAAAGGAACAAAGCCTTGGTACTCCAACAGGGCAGTGGGAGGAGTCAACGTGCAATAAAAGCACCTCTACTCCACCCCAGCCCAGTGCCATGCCACAGGTTTAGCTCCTGGGGGGAGAGGACATCATGGCCAAGCCATAAAGCAGCTGTTTCAATAAATGCGTTAGCTCAGTGGGGCCCAGGCCTCATGTTGAGCTCAGTGTAACACAAAAGAGACGTTAGCCTTCTCCCCGGTCTGCCATACAGATCATTGCCCAGCTCTGTACCCTAGGATGTAGTCCCAGAGAACAGAGCAGAAGAGCTGCAGCCCTAGGGTCAACTCTCTCTAAGGACCCCCCGACTTACTTGAGGGGGGAAAAGGGAATATTATTAGAGTGCTCAGGAGAGCTGTTTTAGAAAATAGGGTATTTGGGGTGGTGATTCAAATAACTTCATACTTCTGAACATTTATAATTTCCCCATATTTGCAAGTTTTATTATCTGTTTCAGAACCAATAAATGCCAAGAGATTAGTCACTTGTCTGCAGAGCATATGAGGAGCAGAACAAAGGAATCAGGGGAATCAAAGGGGGGCAATTGGAGCTGTTGTTAGGAGAAGAGTAGCAGGTTAAGGCTTTAGGTCCTCCATTAAGAAAGAAAGCAGAGTTGTAGACCCTGAGAATCCCCAGTAGGGTTTGCTAAGAAAAATAACAAAAATATTTTAAACATTGAGGTAGGAGAGGGAATTTCCAAATTTCATGTAGAAGCAACCATTTAATGAGATCTATTCTCCCATTCAACCAATGTGCTTATCTACAAATAAATAATTCTTATCTATGTAGAATTCAGCCATGCAGATTTTTTTTTAATCTCCTACATACACATACATGCCCAGTAATGCTCTTTGGTAAAATGATCATTCCAAGTCCCTATAGGTCCTCAGTTGACAATACTTCATAGCCATTAGTTGAGTTACTATGTAAGCTTTAAAGTAATAGGACCACAATTCTTCTGCTACTGAGACCCTTTGGAGGATTCAAACAGCTCTTTCCAACCTTCAAGACCAATTAGGGATACTGTATTCCGAACGCAAATGGCAGAGGTTTCTCTGATAGATCACACAAAAAGGAACCCACTAAAAACAAAAGGACCTGTAGTTGTGTCTACCTAGCAAAAGCACGCAGTGGAAAGCAAAAACATAGAGACTCTTCTTTTGTTTGGTTTCCCTCTGCGAACAAGGATGTTCATGATGAGGATACCGTCTATGCACCTTACTGTTTCCGTTGCCTGTGTCTCTACGGTATAACCAGGGCTCTTCTGGCTGAGTTCTTTGCAGCATCTATGCAGCGTCTGTGGATGGCTGCCGGTCTCTCTTTGGGAATGGGGACCCCTACATGGCAGGAACCACAGCAGGGTTACTCGAATTAAATGCACAAACTTCAATGTTAGAGAAACAAATCCACTATTTTTACAGGAGGTTTTTTTATTTGTTTTTTTGTTTTGTTTTTGCCAAAAAAGATGTCTCTTTTCTTTCTATCCGGTTTCCTTCTATTTCCTAGTTCACTGTTTGGGCCTCACTTATCTCCTTTAACCTGGCTGCCAGGACCCACAGCAGGCTGCCTCCAACTGCCATGCAGAGAATAGGAGGAAATGATGAGAGCCCTCGGCCTGCATTTTCACTCCGTGGCTGAGTCTCTCTTTCCCCCTTTGCCAAGTCTCTTGACTTCCTCCCAGGGAATAGTGTTTTATGCTTTCAAAGCACTCCCATATTCCTATCTCTGTCCAGAGGGTTAGCCTTCAGTGAATTAATGTGTTCAGATGGAAAGATTCCATTTTGATTATGTTGCCTGTTTCTAAACAGATAATAAGATATTTTCAGAAATGCACAAGGACATGATGGGAAGCATAGCATCTTTTAAAAACATTTTTTTTTTAAATTCCAGTTCTTTCATATTTGTGTGAAATATAACTTGACTTCTGTCTGTCCAAATGACTTTTCTGGCCTTCATACAGAATTAGAGCAAGAAGTAGAACATGAGACAAATGGTACAAACTTCCAGTTATAAAATAATATAATAATAAAATAATGTAATTGATAATAATAATATATAAATAAGTAATAAATATAAAATAATATCATGGGGATATAATGTATAACATGGTGGCTATAGTTAATACAGTATATTTAATACAGTACTGTGTTATATATTTGAAAGTTGCTAAGAAACTAGATCTTTCCTACAAGTTCTCATTACAAGAAAAGAAATTTGTGACTATGTATGGTGATGGATGTTAACTAGGCTTATTGTGGTAATCATTTCACAACATAAATATAAAATAATTATGTTGTACGTCTGAAACTAACATGATATATTTCAATTATATCTCAATTTATTTTTTTTTTAATGTTGAACATGAGAGAGATCTACTATGAGCAAAAGGTAATCTGGTCAGGATTCAATAGGGACCCCTAAGGATGGGATCTATAGAATCTTTTTTTAATTTGTTTTTATTGTTAAGAGTATGACAAATGTCCCCCGTCTTTCTCCCACTGACCCCTCTACCCAGTTCCCAGCCCACCCTACCCTTCATTACATTTGATCTATAGATTTCATCTATCCATTGATCCATCTTTCTGCCTACCTGTCTACCTACCTTTCCATCTTTTTTTTTACATATATAGTTGGTATCATGCTATCAAGCATTGCATTGCTCTGCCTGATGGATACAGGGTAAATTTCTTGCCCCTCACTCCCTGCTGGTCATGCTGAATTTCTCTTCTTCTCTTCTCCATGCTGTCATTGCAACCTATGTGTATCGTAATAATCGCCAGCAGTTTGTATTGCAATTGCTGCTCAGGAAGACCTTAAAATTCTTTATTTATTGATTGATGCATTAATGAGAGAGAGAGAGAGAGAGAGAGAGAGAGAGAGAGAGAGAAAGAGAGAGAGAGAGAGAAACATTGATCTGCCGTCCCACTTATCCATGCATTCATTGGTTGCTTCCAGTATATGCCCTGACCTGAGATCAAACCTGCAACTTTGGTGTATCAGGATGATGCACTAATCAGCTACCCAGCCAGGGCCTAAATTTCTTTCTTTTTTATATAATATATTTTATTGATTTTTTACAGAGAGGAAGAGAGAGGGATAGAGAGAGATAGAAACATCGATGAGAGAGAAACATAGACCAGCTGCCTCCTGCACATCTCCTACTGGGGATGTGCCTGCAACCAATGTACATGCCCTTCACCAGAATCGAACCTGGGACCTTTCAGTCCGCAGGCCCACACTCTATCCACTGAGCCAAACCGGTTTCGGCCAGGGCCTAAAATTCTTAAAGACAAACTCTTGCTCTTTCCCCCATACTCCTACACTCCAACCTCTCCTCCCACCTTTGTAACCTGGAAGACATAATGAATAGATGCCATCAGAACAAGGGAGGAGCCTATTTGAGAATGCAAGCAACTGATGATGTGATGTGAAATAAGGGATAGAGATGAAGAAAGACTTCAGGAAGGCAGGGACAGTCTGATGCATTTTTTTTAAATCAATATAAAGATGACTTCCAGAAAAAAAATCTTACCATCTACTTTAATCATCTAGTTTTCTGTTTACATTTTTAAGAAATAATAATGTAAATAATCATTTTTTTAAATCCTAGTTAAAAGAACATATGATACCTGACAATTTGTACCTGTTTCTACATGCCTTTTCTCTGTTTACTTCATTCTCTTTGGTAGGTGTCAAAAGTAAACCTAAATAGGAACACTGTTCAAATTAATGAACTAGGTTGTCTGACTCTTAATACAGCCTTGATGTCTCAGGCACATCTTGATCTCTCTTATATAAAATTCAATCTTCTCAAAAACAAAGGCAACTCAATTTTCCTCGCAACCTCAGAGACAAGCCCATCAAATTTATTCCTGTTTAGTATGTGTCTCTTAATTATTCATCTGCAAGACATTAAAATAGTTCATTAGGATAAGAGGTTTCATTTAGATGTTAATTTGCAAATAAAAATCAGGAAGAAGTTTGTATAAATTATTTTTGTAAATATGGTTACAATTTTAACCAACCAGCAAATAAAATCTTCTTGGGAAAAATAATCCAAAGATAACCAATCTGACTTGGAATAATTTTATCACGGTCCATCTTCTGTGAGCCTCTTTAGTAATCAAAAGGGTGAGATTAGACCCTCATTATGAACTACTTATATACATCATTTGAGATGATGGGAAAGTAATTTGAAGAATTCGGAGCCTGGTAATGAGTTTCCTTTGAAGTTGGGGAGGGGTGGCAGTGGGAACCAAATTTAAGATAATTGCTGGTTGTCTCCAAGGAGTCCAAATGTTGATGAAGCTTCTGTATTTAATAATTAAAGATGCTAACCTCAGAGAAAGACAGGGGGACATTGTTGGTAACCCCTTGACATTTCAGAAGCCTGCATCTTGGTCTGACAATCTACTATCTAACTTCATCCTCCTCTTTACTCGTTACTCCTCATTGCTCTGTGTTTGCTGGGCCTTCCACCATAGGCAGTCAGACCATTGAAAGCCTGAAGAATGAAAGAAAACCTGCTTAGGAAACGACTCTAGCAGCAACCCACACTGTGGTTATAAAACATCCACCTTTCTGCCTGAAGTGCACTTGTGGAGAACCAGGGTAACGAGGATACCTCTCCCACCCCTGTTCAGGAAACCAACAGATGTTTGCCCAACTCTTTGAAGTTTATAAGCTCTACATCTGGGTTAAGTCTGGTTACTACATTTGTAGGTAACCTTTTCCTAGGAGAAAGGTGCAACTCTGGGTGTGGCTTTCTCTTCCCCTTCATTCTCATCTCTGTTGTTAGACTCATGAGAACCTTCCTCCAGTCACTCATGGCATGCCTGAAATGTTCTCACAGGATCTACTAGCAAGAGCCCTCAAAGTCCATTTCCACATTTATCCTTGCTACCCCTTCATCCAATCAGAGGTGCCTCTTGGCACAGCTGTGTGGGTTAGGAGAATTATAATGGAAAGTAGTAATGCGCTCATTCCTCGTGATAATTCCCAGAGTATCCCTCTGTCCTAGAGGCTTTTTACAGCTGTGCCCACAGAACAGGTAATTAAGAATGAAGAGCAGCATGCATGCCCACAGATTATCCAAAAAACAAGGTCAAAGTCATGATCTCATCTTAACAAATTACATTTGCAATGACTATTTCCAAATAAAGTCACATGCTAAGGTGCCTTGGATGTGGACTTCAACATATAACATTTAAAGGACACAATTCAACCCCTAACAATATTTAAGTCAGTGATTCCCAAATCCTGCTCCAGGGCTGAGACAGATGGGAAAGTGCAATGGCCATGTCAGATCAATTTCTCCCAGATCAAGTTTCTGTTATGTTGTAGACCTCACTATGTGACGCTGCCTCTTATAGAGAGCTCCCTGATCCCTTTGCACTGGCCAGACACCTGGTCTACCACTGCCTGCTCTTCCCCACCCGAAGAGAGGACAGAAGAAGAAACTGGTGGGGATGAGGGTGGGGCAACTATTCCTATTATACCATAGGAGCTCTTAAAATAACTGAAAATGAAATAATATAAAGAAAACAGTATTTACCAGTATGAGGAATATTGTGCAGCCCTCTGAGGGAAGGTTGAAGTAGCAGATATCTCCCTGAATATCTATTTACCAGGAGAACAGATCCCACTAAAGAATTCTGGTTTTGCTGAGTATGGTTTTCAAGGTGGGGGAAGCATTTTATTGGTCAGATCAATCAAATCAAGGCTGAGTTCTGCCACCACTGTTCATTCTCTGTCCTTCATCTACTCAATGACAACCACCATCACCCTTGACAAAGGTAGGGTATACATATTACCAGTGTGAATGTAGATCCAAAGTATGTCACAGCCTCAGGCACCCACATGTACACCCTGCCCAGGGTACTCAAAAGTCAGTGAAATAACACCAGGAATGATGTTTCCATTTGCATTGACAGAGTCAGGGAAGACTGGATTTTTGCACTGAATATGATTTTTAAATGTACCTTCTAAAAGCTGGACATTTGGGCTTCATTTCATATTATTGAATATAAACCTTCCAGTCGACAAACTTGCAACAGCTAAGCAAGTATCTAACAGATGAGAGATTTATTCTAATTTTACTTTTTCATTCCACATTCAAAAAATTTAACTACCTTCTAAATACATAATTTACTTTAAAGCTATTGACTATGTTTCTCCGGAAGGATGGTGCTACTTTCTGTCCTTTTGTGTCTGAAATAATGACGAGAGGAGATGATAATCTATTTTCAATGTCCTTACTTGACAAAAATAAAAATAAGTGATCCTAAAGTGATTCACCCCCTTCCTCTACACTCACATGTATTTCCTTTTACTTTTTTTTTTGTTTATTAGACTGAGATATCCAACAATCTATAAGCACTACAGTAGTTAAAACTGGGAGAACTGAGAGTGGGGGGGGGGGCACCTTCAGAGATGGTTCAGATGATACAACCTACTATAAAAGACTCTAATTAATATCTGAATAAACCTAATTTAAAAAAAAAAAAAAGCTCCTCCTGAATATCCGGCCCTGCCTCACTCCGAAGAACATTATTTTTTAATCCCACCCAAACCAGTCCCTTTGTAATGCCAGGGTCTTTATTTCTGCTCATCATCTCTGCCCCATGGGCTTTATGCAAAATATAATGGGCTTTATGCAAAATATAATATTTCTTTCTCTCTGTCCGTGATTATGGGCTGGTGAGTAGGCTGTCTCGGACTGTCTAGAGAGCAGGAAGCAGATGGAAAATAAATACAGTTGAGGAGTTCTGGGGGCAAAGCTACAGACAGGAAAAGAAAGCCAAGAAATAAACAAACAGGAAGGAGACTGATTTTTCTGCCTTTCATCCCCAGCTCTGCTAGATAAGACTTAAACAGCGGACGTCAACTGGGCTCAGTTTCAAATTCTACTCGGCTTTTATTCCAAGGTAGATTTTCCCTTTGAAAAGCCAATTTCTACATTTTTTAAAAAATGATGTTAAAATAAGCTCTTAATAATTGTTCCAACTCATTTCAAATGCTATAATCATTATCACACTAGAGCTGTATAGTGAGAATTTTAAATCGATTCAACACAAGTTTTGCACATGTATGCATAGTGCACATATGTTAAAGGCAGAAACACTGACTTTCATGGATCTTAAGTGTATTCAAGCAGAGCATCGGGCCCAGGTTTGGGGAAGATTTTTAAGTGATTGGAAAACATGACTGCATTGCCTTCATCATTCTTCCAATGCTCACTGTTTCTCCCTCTTCCCTTTCCCCTCCTCAAACCCAGCTTGAGTGACAGAATCTAAAACCAATCATTCACACCTCATAATGAACATAAATCAAAGCATTATCTCTGACTGCAAGTCATTATTTTTGTTGTAAATACTCAAAGACAATTCCATTTGATTTTCCTCAGAGAATATCTTCCTTAAAGCTTCCTATTGCTATAACATGTCTTCAATATTCCCCTCTGCCCTGCTAGACCAAATGCTTTCCTTCTTGGGGTTTGTGTAGGTCATTGGTGTAACCAAGGGTAACACTCTGGAGCTAGCTAACCCAGATTCAAATTCTGACTTACCCACTTGCTACCCTGTTTCCCTGAAAATAAGACAGTGTCTTATATTAATTTTTGTTCCCAAAGATACGCTAGGTCTTATTTTCAGGGGATGTATTATTTTTCCATGAAGTAGGTCTTATTTTCGGAGGATGTTTTATTTTGGGGAAACACGGTAGTTGTATATGATCTTCTCAATGCCTCAGTTTCCTCATTTGCAAAATGAGAATAACAACACTATCTTCTTCATAGGATTATCATGAAGATTAACTATGTAAATGGTAAAGTTATTGAAACAATGGCTGACACTTGAAGACTGGCTTGTATTATTACTTTCATTGTACAGTTATAAATTATTGTGAATATATTTTTCTTGATATTAAAGAATAACATTTTCAAAGCAACTAGCTCAGCAAAAAATAATAATTTAAGAAATATTTTATTTCTGAAGGTCAGCATCTTTTGACAGAATTCTGTCTCCATGATCATTTTATCATTTAAGACTATCTTGGTAACATTAAAAATGTTTAGTATTTTAAAGACTTTTCAGGTAGAAATACATGTAGGACATGAAAGTGTCTTAAATGTTCATCTTTTTCCAATATAGGCAATAATCATCTGTTGTTACTGATCTAAAACCTTAATACATTCAGTTTGTCTTCATTCAATATACACCTTACTTTCTACAAAATCTGTTTCAATCTCTCTCGATTATCAATTTTAAAATGCTCTGAATAGGAATTTTTTTGAGGAAAAGAGATGCTGTTTAATAAGTTAGCAAAGGGTAGAATAATTGAGTTCATCGTAAAATAATTTTTACAACATGGCACATTGACCACCAAAGAAAGAAAACATGTCTATTAAACCATGTTTTTTGGCTTTGGCAAGCCATGTCCTATATTTTCAAGATCATATTGTCACTTTAGAAAATTTAACAAGATGCACTCAAACAAATGCATTTAACTGTTAAAGGAATCATAAGGACCTGTGAGGGGAATAGGCAGATTGTGCCTCTAACGTCATCCAGTGGGAGTGCATCCTTCATGGTCTTTGCAAATAAGGCTGGGTGGGCAAGGATTAATTCAGATGTCAATTAAGTGCGTTTGTACTTTACAGTTAACATAAACTTGTGAGAGTTAAAAAAAAAAAGTTGTCTTCTTACTTATGTTTTAATTTGTAACTGTGAAGGAAAGTATAGTCTGAGGAGTAGCCCAATAGCTCAGGTCAGAATATTTCATTGTTTATACAAGATGTTTTATGGATTAACTGTTGAGTGTTTTGATAGTGTTGACTACTTGATACGTGGTAATGAGACATGTCAAGGAAGTGGCATTATTTATTCACTTAACAAACATTAGTCTATCTGCTCTGTAGAACCACCTTAGCTCTCATGACTTAGAAGGACCAGTTTTGAAGTTGTATTGCAACTTGACAGTGTCCTCCACATACAGTAATCATCATGTTTTAATTATAAAGTCTTGAGTGTTCAACCATAACTGCTGAGTCAGTCTTTAGGGTCTGCATTATGATCAGAGAGAAGGTAATCTACTTAAAGCCTTGGGTTTGGCTGGGAATCACCAAGGCATCATAAGCCTGTGAGCTGTAACAGAGACATTTTAATAGTTACTTTAGGAAAGAAGATCAGCTGGGGAACTAGGAAGAAAAGCCAGGCTGAGAGGGAAACGTAGGCACGATGACTATGTTTTAAGCTGCAAATTAAATCCAGCAGTTGGACCAAAGACCTTTAAGTACTTTCGAAAAGACTTTAGAAATTATGGACTTTGCAATTACTCTGATTTCCAGCTTTCTGACTCTAAACGTATTTGGAAGTAAGCTTAAAAAAAAAAATCAGTGGGGCAGTTCTGTACCGTGCTGCCTTCCACTGGTTAAGACCTCCAAGAGCAAAGGCCTACCAAGGTGAGGATGCCCCTACTGTCACCTGTAGAGGGGCAGCACTGAGCTGGCCAATATTTGTGGTGGTGCTGCTTGTCCTGGCTCAGGGGAAGCGTTCCACTAAGTCTGAAAGACTAAGACATCGCGGGGACTCTCTGTCACCGCCCGCGGCCTGCTCTGCCAGGCCTTCGCGCACGCTGTGCTGGCGCTGCGCCTTCCATCGGCAGACCCGGAGAATCCTCTCTCCGTTGCCACATGGCCAGGCCAAAGCATCAGACACTACCACCATGCGGATTTTAAAACTACAGGGGAAATTGAGCCACAGGAGCTACCATCGCTGCCGCACCCACCGCCGCCCCCAAGAATGGGAATCCACCGAAATCAGAGCTCACTACGCACCGGGCTCATAGAGAGTGTGGCTTCAGAAATTAGCCTCTGCATCCACAGCAGCTCCACATCCGCAACAAAGAGGACACCATTGAGGGCGGACTCTCCCCATGCAGCCATCACAGCCCGCCCACAATCTTCCCAGCACACCCACCATGCTGGGAGGGAAAAGGAGCACGCTGGTGAGGAAATGGCACAGTGCCTTCCATTACCCACCCAGGCGAGCCCATCCTCCGATGCCACGTGGACAAGCCGAAGCTCTCACCACCACCGCCATGTGAACTTTAAAACTACAGTGGTAATTGAACCACAGGAGCGACCGTCAATATTGCACCTGGCACCGCCACCCACCACTGCCGCTGAGAATAAAGGAAATCCACCAAGAACAGAGCTCACCACGCCTTGGGCTCAGGGAGTGGGCGACCTCAGAACTTAGCCTCCATGTCTGCAGCTGCTCCGCTCCCACACCGAACGAGACACCTTTGAAGGTGGTCCCCCCGCCTGCAGCCATCTCAGCCCAACTGCAGCTGTCCCAGCCTTCCCACCATGCTAGCAAGGAGCTAGTGCGGCGCCTCCAATATGTGACCCCAACACCCTAGAGGGGCCGTGTGCCCCGGGTGAGCCGAGTGTCCCAGGGGTCCGAGTGCCCCGGGTGAGCCGGGTGTCCCAGGGGTCCGAGTGCCCCGGGTGAGCCGAGTGTCCCAGGGGGCCGAGTGCCCCGGGTGAGCCGAGTGTCCCAGGGGGCCATGTGCCCCGGGTGAACCGTACCCCCCAAAGGGGAAGGGGATCCCGGGTGAGCCGTGTGTCCCAGGGGGCCGAGTGCCCCGGGTGAGCCGAGTGTCCCAGGGGGCCGAGTGCCCCGGGTGAGCCGAGTGTCCCAGGGGGCCGAGTGCCCCGGGTGAGCCGAGTGTCCCAGGGGGCCATGTGCCCCGGGTGAACCGTACCCCCCAAAGGGGAAGGGGATCCCGGGTGAGCCGTGTGTCCCAGGGGGCCGAGTGCCCCGGGTGAGCCGAGTGTCCCAGGGGGCCGAGTGCCCCGGGTGAGCCGAGTGTCCCAGGGGGCCGAGTGCCCCGGGTGAGCCGAGTGTCCCAGGGGGCCGAGTGCCCCGGGTGAGCCGAGAGTCCCAGGGGGCCGAGTGCCCCGGGTGAGCCGAGAGTCCCAGGGGGCCGAGTGCCCCGGGTGAGCCGAGTGTCCCAGGGGGGCAAGTGCCCCGGGTGAGCCGAGAGTCCCAGGGGGCCGAGTGCCCCGGGTGAGCCAAGTGTCCCCGGGGGGCCATGTGCCCCGGGTAAGCCGTACCCCCCAAAGGGGAAGGGTGTCCTGGGTAAGCCGTGTGTCCTAGGGGGCCAAGAGCCCCGGGTGAGCCGAGTGTCCCACGGGTCCGAGTGCCCCGGGTGAGCCGAGTTTCCCACGGGTCCGAGTGCCCCGGGTGAGCCTAGTGTCCCAGGGGGGTGAGTGTCCCGGGTGAGCCGAGAGTCCCAGGGGGCCGAGTGCCCCGGGTGAGCCGAGTGTCCCAGGGGGCCGAGTGCCCCGGGTGAGCCGAGTGTCCCATGGGGCCAAGTGCCCCAGGTGAGCCGAGTGTCCCAGGGGGCCGAGTACCCCGGGTGAGCCGAGTGTCCCAGGGGGGCGAGTGCCCCGGGTGAGCCGAGAGTCCCAGGGGGCCGAGTGCCCCGGGTGATCCAAGTGTCCCCGGGGGGCCATGTGCCCCGGGTAAGCCATACCCCCCAAAGGGGAAGGGTGTCCCGGGTAAGCCGAGTGTCCCACGGGGCCGAGTGCCCCGGGTGAGCCGAGTGTCCCATGGGGCCGAGTGCCCCGGGTGAGCCGAGTGTCCCACGGGGCCGAGTGCCCCGGGTGAGCCTAGTGTCCCAGGGTGCAGTGTGCCCCGGGCGAGCCGTGTGTACCAGGGGAAGCAGTGGGACCCAGGGGAAGGGGCGGTGAAAACCAGAGGAGGAGCGGACTCTATTCATATGGTCCTGAGATAGTCACCACAAAACATGCAGACTGCCAAATGACAGCAGGGAGGGGAAGGAGACCTGGGGGGAGATAGGAGAACAACCGAGGGACTGATATGCATGAACATAAGTACAACCAATGAACACAGAACTCTGGGGAGGGAGGGCATAAATGGGAGGTGGGGGGGGGGGCAATGGTAAACTATGTACACAGAAAATACCTTAATAAAGTAAAATTAAAAAAAAAAAAAAAGAACTTGCAAAGGGGACTGGAAATACCCTATATTTGGGAGACAAAGAAGGTAAAAACATAAATAGGGGAAGTTCCTTTATGTTGGGGCCAGAATTTGAAATAGTTTCTCCTGGCTCGCACATTATAATAAAGTGTAACTCCATAAAAAAAAAAAAAAAAAAAAAAAAAAAAAAAAAAAATCAAATATCTCTGTCCTAAGGAGAAAAAAAGACCTGCTACATTTACTCAACTTTTCACTGAGAACAAGAAAATAGAGACCACTTTAATGTTGGGCTACAAAGGCCAGCTCCGTTCCCACCGTGGCCTTGACTGGTTCAGGGTTTCTGAGCAGGGCCTTGAACCTATATCTCCATCACATTCTTGGCCTCTACCTATAAAAGTGAAACTAAAACAACTCTTTTGTACCTTACAAGGAAGTCGTAAAGATTAGAGTTAGAACATTAAACTTCAAAGATGAAAGGTTCCATATAAATTCCAGCATTATTGTCGAGAGGGCAGTGTGAACCGATAGAAATGTGCTGCTTAAGCAACTCCTACCTGCTGGCAGATCTAAACGAGGATGACCTTGATATGCAGAGGGAAGGGCAGGAGCGCCATGGATTGGGAAGTACGTTATCTAAGGGCCATTTCTTGTGGTAATAACACTTAATTGTCCATACTGGGTAGCTCACCATAAAGATTGAATACTGCAATGTAATGCATATCTGCTACTCTACTCCCCCCCCCCAAAAAAAAATAATAAAATAAACATCTGTGCACCTACAACGTACAAAGCTGTGCTAAGGGCTGGAAATATAGGAATAATAATGCATGTTTCTTACCTCTTCAGAGTTCAGAGTCAAAATAGGAGAACTGTGCATTCCCTATATAGTATAGAGAAAGGTAAGTCTGCCCAGAGCTTAGGGCATCCCAAAGCAAGACCCACCCCAAAATAACTACCCAATAATTGTGTAGCTGACTTCCATCAGCAATGATTGTATTAGGCCATAACATTTACTGTGACAAATCCAAATTTCACACATTTTTTATGTTTCCAAATCAAAAAGCGATTAGTGATACTTGAATCTACAAGTGTTCCAAATTATTACTGAAAGTATTTTTAAAAGTGCCTAATTTTATAGTCCCATCACTCTGCACACAGAGTCAGTAAGCTCAGGGGGTCCTTCATCCCAGATGACATGCTTAGACCAAATTTTTGATAGCTGGCCAGATTCAAGTTGATGTTCAGTATTGCCAGAAGTATGGAGAAAAGAATACGTGTGTGTGTGTGTGTGTGTGTGTGTGTGTGTGTGTGTGTGAAAGAGAGAGAGAGACAGAGAGAGAGAGACAGAGACAGAGACAGAGAGAGAGAGAGAACACACCAGGGAGAGCAGGCTTAAATGTCCTATTTTTGCCTTGGGTCCCTATATTCCTCCTATTTGGTAAAGAATAAATGAATGACAAGTTCAGGTGCTGCCTCAGGAAGCTCATTAATCTGAGCCTAAGTCATTTGAAGCAGTTATCCCCCTACTCTGACATAAAGATCTCTGGGCCCTGACCTCCCTTGGAAACCTGGTCCCAACAATCTGACCCGTTTAAGTTGGGAGTACCTTTCCTGTGTGAAATAGAGTAATTAGTCAGCATGTTTTCTAATAGCATAAGGAGAAGTGTTGACATGCCTTTAACTTTCCAACCTCTATCATCAGAGCTTGGCTTTCCTCAAAAGAAATCTAAAAACTAGTGATTTTCTTTCAAAATATCTTCCAGTTTTTCCAAGCATCTTTTGAAGAATACAGATTTAAGTGAGTTATGAGAAAATGGGTATCCATTTCCTCATCATTAAAATGAGATAAGATGATTCCTTAGGTTCCTTTTTCTCAAGGGTCCTAATCCCTGAGAAGTTCTGCACAAGAGTCAAAAACAGAGATTGGCAAACTTTCTGTATACAGTCAGATAGTAAATGTTTTAGGCTTTGTGGCCATAGGGTTTCTAGAGTAACAACTCACAACGCCCTTATAGGGCAAAAGCAGCTGTCCTATATAATAAAAGGCCAACATGCAAATTGACCAAACAGCAAACAGCCTGTCACTATGATGTGCACTGAACACCAGGGGGCACATGCTCAACACAGGAGCTGCTCCCTGGTGGTCAGTGAGCTCCCACAGGGGGAGCACTGCTCAGCCAGAAGCCCTGAGCCAGGCTCATGACAATGGCGGTGGCGGGAGCCTCTCCTGCCTCCTCAGGCAGCGCTCAGGATGTCCGACTGACAGCTTAGGCCCACAGGGAGCAGGCCTAAGCCATCAGTCAGATATCCTCTGGAGGGCTTCAGGACTGCGAGAGGGCACAGGCCAAGTTAAGGGACCTCCCCCCCCCTCCCCCCGGAGTGCATGGATTTCATGCACTGGGCTTCTGGTAGACAATAACTATATAAGTTTTATTTACAACTACAAGTGCACAGCTGGATTTGGCCTGACTCTGATCTAAGAAAAAAAACAAGCTCTTAATTTATACTTCAATGCCACCTTTCCCATGACTATGTCCAGGCTCAGATTTTCTGAAACCACCCACAACCATTCAGCAATTGATGGACCTGGGATTCCTAGGTATATAACACACACAGAATGGGTGTGGACAAACTTAAAAAGCAGAGTGTCTTTTGTTTTGTTTTTACATCAACTCACTCATGGTTTTCAGGATGAGTGGAGGCCTACATTTTTACTTACTATGCTTTTCAATGAGACTCAATTTTGTAATTTATTGGGCATCACCATAGAGTTAATGAATGAAGTCCTATAGTTTCTTACACTCAAAGCATGGCCCATGGGCCTGGAGCCTCAGCACCACCAGGGACCTTGTTAGAGATGCCAAATCTTGGCCCCACCCAAACCTATTGGATCAGAATCTACATTTGAACCAGATCTTCAGGTGGCTTGTATGAACATTCCATTTAAGAAGCATTGTTGTTTACAATATATTAGTCAAGGTCCTAGCAAGAAACAGATGTCAACCACAGGTGGAGCAAAAGGAGACTTGTAATGAGGAACTTCTTAGGGAGGTGTGGCCAGTGTAACATAAACACACACAGGAATGGAAAGAAACCTTTGGATTAAGAAACACCTGTAGTCAATACAACCCCTGGGGCTGAGGGGACAGAAAGGAGAAAAAGTGATAGCTGAGCCCATTTTTAACAAGTGATAGTTTGCCCAGTCAGTGTGGCTCATTAGATTTTGTGTCATTATGGACCAAGCGGTCACTGGTTCGATTCCTGATCAGGGGATATGCCCAAATTGTGGGCTCAATCCCAAGGGAGGGAGGGGGGAGATATGCAGAAGGTACCCAAATGACGTTTCTCTCTCACATTGATGTTTCTATCTCTCTCTCCCTTTTCTTTCCTCTCTCTCTAAAAGAAAAAATAAAAACATATTTCTTTTTTTTAAAAGTGATAGCTGAGCACTGGGACCATCGAGGAGAGGCTGCTGTTATCAAAGAGGAAATAGCAACTTCTGGAGACATATCACCAAAGCAGGGATTAAATACAGTAGAAATACCCCAGCCTCTTTCCTCCTGCACCCACATTCCTGATGGCGCCTCCCATTGTCCAAACCCAAGCAGAAGACGGTGTAAGGGAGTTATGGGGGTACCCTCAGGAGCCAGACTCCCAGGGCACAGAGCTGAGAATGAGGGAAGGGTTCAGAGAATGGCCAGCACAGCTAGAGAGCGCTTCCAGCTGGGTTCAGTTCTCCTGGGGGCTCTAATTTGGTGTCCCACCAGCTGGTGGCTACCATCTGCCGTATCTCCTCACTGGTAGCTCAGTGTCCTTGGTTAACACTGTAATGTTGGATTTCTCTTTTATTCAGAATTCAAAATTCCTCCACTTCTATCATTGCCCAAACTAAAACACCACTAAAAAGAACATTATGTATCTCCAGGTCACCTCAAGAAAACCACACCTCAAAATTGTTTCTTTTTTACTATCATCTCCACATCCCAACAACATGAAAACACACCTGTTTTAAGCCATTAAACACCCCAGACTGTGGAGAGGACTTCAGCTGGCAATGAGTGTGGCTCAGAAAAGCTGACCTCCCTCTTTCTTCTACCTGGGGCAAATTCTCAGAGACAGTTTTCAAACCAGACTTCACATCGTTTCCTAACGTACACAGTGGACCAAGTTACTTCTTTTTCTTTTTTTTAGACCAAGTTATTTCTTAGCAAAATATAAGAATCAATAGTGTTGAAAAGGGTAAAAGAAGGAAGCAACAAATAGACGTGTAATGAAAAGCCCTCATCTTGGTCACCTGTCCTAGGCAAATCACTTATTTCAATTTCAATATGTAAAAGGGAGATACTAAGATGCAGTATCTAATAGAGTTCAAATGAGATGAGGCAGAGAAAGCATTTGAATGGCCTATCAGCTGTAATTAATATTACTGTGGCAGATGCTGAGCAACATTTCGGATGCTACTAGAGAGGTTTTCATCATTCAAACCCAACTTCCACCTCTGGGTTATTGGGAAAGGTCCAGTCAGAAATGCAATCTTTGCTGTGGGACAGAGTGTCTGCCCCTTTCCTATCAGGCCAGTCTGAGTCACAAGGGCAACCTAGAAAAAAAAAGACCCTCTTCCTCTCCCTTGTGGATCTGACAACAACAAGCCTGGGGAGGGAGCCCCCTCTCCTAGCCTCCTGGCCTCATTGAATTGGCAGCTCTTCAGAGGCAAGGTGTCTCCCCAGTCCTCACCGAGGCTGCCCAACCATCTCAAGGAGAAAGAGTAAACACTGTACCACTTCCCATTACCTTTTGGATTATTGTCCATTTTCTCCTAGGAGAGACTTTTGTAAGGGGTGTTGAGGAGGGCCGCTGACAGGAAAGAAAATGCTGGGGGTGGAAGTTCCCTCCAGGTGGTCCCTGTCTTTTTTATTTTCAAATAATGCTCACCAACTATTTATTTGCCAACTCCTTACACTTCTCTCTACATCTCCCATTATCTACTCTTATGGCTACCAATAACCCCAGCCTGAAGACAGACAGCAAAGTCGAGTTATATTGGGCACTTCGTTTTGGCAGCATTGAGTGACACAAGGGCACACAAAGCAGTACTCTGAGAGCCTGCAATGCAAGGCAAAGCAACAGGAACAAGGAAAGAGAGAAAAAGGAAGAAATGGAGGAAGGAGAAAGGAAGGATAGTATGGCAAAGTTGCAATTTGATATTTCTAAACAGTTCTGAATTACTACTCATCAGGACAAAATACTGAAGATCATTGTATTTCTTAGACATATTTTATGAGTTAAAATTATTTTTATTCTAATTTATATTAGAGGAGACACTTCCATTGTCCTTGTGCTTGGACCCCCCAATTATAAGAAGAACTGTGACCTGGGTTGCCATGGGAAGGCCGGGCAGGCCTGATGTAGACCACAACAAACCCTGACGGCCCCACTGCATGCCGAACACAATGGCAAAATGACTCAGTAGAAATCACCCGACAAGCGTGCCAAGTGCTCAGGGCATCCGGCCATCATATCTGTGTTTATTCCACCCAAACAACAAACTCTCGTTCCCAGGGTAGGCAGGTGGTATTTCTTTTTCAAAAGTTCAACACTTATCAGCCACAAAAATTACCTGAACCCAGAAGAATCATACTGCTTGCTTTGTTTCGATCAAAGCTCTCTTTCAGAGTGTGCCTTACCAGGTCACATACTTCCTATGTGAAGTAAGGAAAACCAGGACAAAAAGTGTTATTCAATGTGTGTGCAGAAATTGCAAAATCCGGGTTTCTCAGCACAGCTCCAAGGAGTTGCCACAGTCACCAAGTTTATTTGGGAACTTTTGCAAACACACATTTGACTCCTTAAGCATGTTTTCTTTCCTAGATTAGTGTGCAAAAGTCACAGGAAAAAAATTACTTAGTGGGAGGGTACATTTGAGTGCTTCTTAAAGGTTTTCTCTCACCATTACTCAAAAAGAGGAAGGAAGGTACACAAAATGGGAACCACACTGATAGGATGTTTCCTTCAACAGGTTTTTGTTGTTGTTGTTTTTTGTTTTTACATCTTTTGACTTTTTTGTGGATAGCCTTAACCAAAATGTTAAGGTGAGTTGTGGGGAAACCACCAGACTATGAGTTTCATGGTATTTTTTTATTGTGGTGAAATATAAGCAAGTCAATTTTACTATTTTAACCATGTTTAAGTGTATGGTTCACTGGCATTAAGTACATTCACATTGTTGTGTAATCATCACCACCCTTCATCCCAGAATTTTTCATTTTCCCAAATGAAAACTCTGCACAGAGAGAACAATAACTCCCTGTTTCCCTGACCCCCAGCCCTGGTAACCACCATTGTACTTTCTATGTATGAATTAGATCTTCTGGGTATCTCATATAAGTGGAATCATATAATTGGTATCCTTTTGTGGATGGCTTATTTTACTTAGCATGTCTTCAAGGTGGAACCACATTCGCAGCATGTATCAGAATTTCATTGCTTTTTAAGACTGAATTATATTTCATTGTATGTATATTCCACATTTAGCTGACCTAATAATCTGTCTGATTGACATTTGGGTTGTTTTCATGTTTTGGCTATTGTGAATAATGCTGTGATGAACCTGGGTATACAAATATCTGTTCAAGTCCCCACCTTCCATTCTTTGGGGTATATAACTTCTGTGTGACTTAATTATCTTGAGCAATGCGTCCGCCTATCAGAGAAGACCATTTTTTTGAACCTAGTGTATGTCTTTGAAAGAGCTGTCATGAGCCTGCTGAGAGAGGAAATAGGAAGCTCCTCTTCACCCCCAGCTAACTTTAACCTTGACAGCCAGTAGAGTGACAGAAGTTGCAGCCAAGACACTGCTTTCTTTGATACTTTTTAATTTTATGAATTTTTTTTTAATTCTTAGGGACTCCTTTGAAAACGTGTCTTCACCATTAACATGTAGGGTGTGACTTCCCAAACAGCAATTCGGTAGCAGGAGAAATTATTTGTCTCCTTGTTAGATGTGAAGAAAGTCTGGGTAGTGAAGAAAGTCTCAGGGGGTCACCTGGGTGGTTGATGCTCAAAGTAAAACTGAATGTTGTTTCTTTGATAAACAAAGTCACCCAGAATAAAAACTACAAGATCCGAGAGGAGCAAAGATAGTGTCTCCTGGATGGAGGAGAAACAGGATTAGTGTGGCTCCTGAGAGTTGCAGACATCCCTGAAACCGATTTGGCTCATGAATAGAGCGTCGGCCTGTGACCTGAAAGGTCCCGGGTTCGATTCTGGTCAAGGGCATGTGCCTTGGTTGCAGGCACATCCCCAGTGAGGGCTGTACAAGAGGCAGCTAATCGATGATTCTCTCTCATCGATATTTCTGACTATCTATCCTTCTCTCTCTTCCACTCTGTAAAAAATCAATAAAATATATATATTTTTAAAAAAGAGTTGCAGACATAAAATAGCCAAAAG